>CM017770.1:14668527-17068527 GCA_008009225.1 Acer yangbiense
TTCATCCCTAAAGTTGACTTATACAGTTTGACCCATATTTAATAAAATATTGGATTCTCGAACGGTTTGGATGTTTAAAAAAAGAGTAATGCTATTGGACCCAAAAAAATACCATCCAACCCAAATGTCATGTCAACATCTCAAATACTGTGCAAGTGCACCATTATAGTTCCAACGTTTGCACCAATCAGGTTTTAGGGTTTGAGATGAGGGTTTACCATGTCTGTTGTACAACCCTTACATTATGGTAATTTCGTTTGCCATCGAACCAGATGTGTACAATCAACCTTGATATACGTATACGTTGATACGGCTATAGATTACAATGGACGATTTAGTAAATCTGTGGGATAACCCATCGGATTTTGACGTCTCACTTGCTCCCATACCAGTGTCGTATCAACAGATATTGTCATTGACCTAACCCCTGCCTGCCCACCCAAAAACCACTTGTAAGGTACCATAATTGCCTGTGACTGTACTCTACCCACCCTATTTGCAGGTTACAGATTTAGTTCTGTACGAATAGGTATGGGTGATGAGGAGAAAATTGGTCATGGGGTGTGGCCCAACCAATAATACTGATTGACTTGATAATTAAGTATCGGGAGTATTGAAGTTGTATTTGACCATCCGAAATGCTTCCAACCAGAGTCGATATGATGGTTTTGTAATTGAACGAGGACACAATATTCAAAATGAAGGAGACCGATCTCCAAACCTAAATTTTTGATATAGGTTATACAGTGTACAACTTTGATGAATCTAAAAATCGTACCTACACTGACACGAAAATATTTTTTTTATTTTTAAAAACCTACACGATTTGCCAACGTTTGCCTGTTGGAATGACTTACTTAAAACCGTGTATTAGAAATTTTTTACTTCAAGTTCAATTATTGTAAAAATAAAAATAAAAAAAAAAACCTAGTTTGCTCACAATAAATAAAGGGAAATTATCGTTCTCCCCCCCTGTAATTTTCCGTATTCTCCAGTCTCCCCTCTCTAGTTTCAAAATCTCCAATTTCCCCCCTCCCCTGCCTATTTTTTATATGGTGAATTGGTTGTATTTGTGCAGGGAGGGGGGAAATGGAGAATTTTAAAACTACAGGGGGAGACTGGAGAATACGGCACAACAGGGGGAGACTATAATTTCCCATAAATAAATAACTAATTTCAAATTGTGTCTTCTATTGAAACCCTAATCGTATTAATACTATATTTGTTTCTCTCATCGTAAACAACTACAGCATCACAAAACCTATTTGCTTGAAAACTCAAACAATGAGACTGGGTCTGGGTTACCTAGCATATTGCTATAAGGACTTTTTTCAAATGAGGACGTCCTAATATAACTTCACGAGGATATTGAATGGGGCCACTAGTTTTACATGATTTGACTCAAGTGTGTATGCACTTATCAAAAATAGTGGCCACATTTAATATCCTCATGAGGGTTATATCATGACGTCCGCATGGGAACGAGACTGGTATATATAATACTTCTAAATTAGGGCCGTTTTGACTTATAAGTTAAGGCAATCCGCCCACAAACACAATTCGTATTGGTTATGGGTATTTGTTAATGTGAGGTTATGGGCCCACTGTGAATGTGTGGCTATGGTTGGACGTCTAGAAATATAAAGTCAGGATCTGGTTAGTGCGCAATGATATAACTTCATGGGATATTGAACGTGACACACTGTTTTGACAAGTGCATACAACTGCGTCTAACCATGTAAAACTAGTGGCTACATTCAATCTCCTTGATCTTATATTTACATCAGTGCGCAATGGCTTGAACATTTCTATATATCGGTCCTTATCTGGTCAGTGCACACTGATATAACTTCATGAGGACATTGAATGTGAGCAACTATGTTTTGAAAAGTGCATACGCACTTGAGTCAAAGATATTAGCTAATAGTGGTTGACATCCAATATCCTGGACCATAAATTTACATCGGTGCACATTGGCTTGATCCATTTCTATATATCTGTATATGTATGGTATAGGACATTATTTAACAAAAACAAATCCATAGGCCAAATGGGTGGTATGCCAAATGGGAGGAAAAGCAATCAAATGAGTTATCCATGCCATGCATGGTATGCTCCCATTCATTAGGAATTTAGGATGAAATATATCGGGTTGGGTTCATGCTCGTTTAAGTAATCAGACTGAAATCAACTGTCCAAAAATGGTGTCACATGTGTCCATTAGGGGGTAAATTTGTCCAACACTGTATTTGAGTGGACAATTTTACTCCCAATGGACACATGTCATGATTCTTTGAGAAAATCTTGTATGCACCCGGTGTGCAATGCACCTAGCCAATGGGTGCATGCCACGTGGCAGGAGAAACACATTTGATGTTTGTTGTTCCTTTCCACATGGCATGCACCCATTGGTTGGGTGCAATGCACGGGGTGCGGTGCATGCAAGATTCTGTCGCTTCTGAGAGGGGTAATGCTTACAATTAACCTTTAAAACTGGGGTAATGCAGCATTACCTGAACCTTCTGTTAGAGCTTATTTGATCAAATTTTCTATTACAATTCTCTGTCATCTAAATCAATTTAGATTTCAATCGCAATCACCTTAGTACTGGTTTCCTTCAAAAAGTGTGGTGGGTCACAATCATCTACCTTCGACTTCGCATTATACCAGAGATATGGAGTCGAGTGGTCGGACGATGAGAACGAATTAGGCAGGTGGGATCGAGTGGTTTCCTAGAGTAGAGGTAAGAAGCTTCGAGGCTATCAAACTGCTTGCCTGGACGAGGTCATAGCATTAACGAAGTAAGTAAAAAAAAAATGCTTCTAGGGAAATAGCAGGAAGCTTTCTTTAGAGGGCGCGTCGATCAACTGGAGACAGATGTGTGAGGCCTTGTAAGAGAATAGATAAACCATGGAAAGCTGTTCTCTCCGCGACCGTTTCAACCGGCGACGCCGACCTTTTTTCATTGAAAGATCTGACATCAACTTCAAGGAATTTTTTGTAAATCCATTAAAGCTTTTAGATTATCGTTGTTATTGTGTAATCTACGAAATTTGCCTTTCTTGTTGTTGTTGTTTTGCTGGTTATTTTTGGTTATTTGCTTGGTTTGCGATTAAACCTTTTATTGGTACCTTTGTGAGATTCGCTACCTTACTGCTGTGGTTTCCAAGTTTTTAGATAATAGTTGTGAATTTTTGTGTAGGTTAATCCCAAATATGTGCAACCTTTCTAAGTCCTTGCAGTTTCATCTCCCTCGGTACTGCTTTTGTTTTCTTTTTGTGTTCCAATACAACAAAAATACATCATCATTCGTCAATCATGTTTTTATTCTTACGTGAGGTTCACCTTCACCGTTCTTAAACAACGGATGATACGATTCAAAGGTTTCAGTGTATACCCCCATTTATTTATGTTCTTATAACAAATCTGAACTCTGAAGTACATCCCAATGGATATCTCATAATTCATAAAATATTTGGTCCTGTGAACTGGTGATGTGTAGATACAACTCGTGTGCAAATGGTAAGTTCAGTCGTACATATGGGAAACACAAAACAAGAATCCGAGGTTAAAACGATGCATTTGTGACATAGAAAGGCATCAAGGTTGTGTGGGGTTGGCTCGACCTTGAATAAAGGTTAATAATTGAAAATATATATTAGGTGGCGAAGAGTATATAGACGAAGAGTAGTCAGTCCCCCCCCCCCCCCCCCCCCCCCCCCCCCCCCCCCCCCCCCCCCCCCCCCCCCCCCTTTCTCTTTTTTTTCCTTTACTTTTCTTGTGCTTGTTTGGGATAAATTTTACTTCTGCCTTGCTGACAGGGATGAGTAGAAGAAGAGAAGTAAAATCCTGAGCATTTTAATGTTTTGTTTTTATTGACCCTTCAATTTCAATCTAATGCCCAATAACTAATCTAGCAAGTATACTAGTATCAATAAGAGTAAAGTTGTTGGACCCAAAAAACCAACCCAAATTTTTAACCCAAACCCATGTGGCAACATCACATGGGATCTTGGAAAGAGTGACATGTGCCCATGTTGCATGTGATGTTGCCACATGGCATTTGGGTTAGAATTTGGGTTGGTTTTTTGGGTCCAATAGCATTACTCAGTATATAGTAGCTGAACCAAAAAATTTAAATAAATGAAAATACAGTGTGCAAAACGAGCGAAGACTGTATTGGTCAAAATATATACTATAAAAGATCTACTGTGCATAAGATAACGAAAATAACTCTTGCTGTATAAAAGTAAAAACGCAATATCGGAAATCGGATGGATTAGATAAGATTGTTGTCCTGAAGGTGGATAAAAGCCCATCTTACTAAAAGAAAACGTCTTTTACCAAACGAAGCCCAATAGAGTAATCAATATATAATAAGAATAAGAACCTCTAATCGAAGATATCATCGTCTGTATTTGGAGACAATGTTTATGCATTGTTCAAACAAGAAAATCATCGGTGGGGTATATCTGGACAAGTCTTTCTACACCCAAGTTGCATGGTTCGCAATGGATTCAAATGTTGTCTGTGGAAAGTAAAAATAATCCTTAATACTACAAAATTCTTTACGCGAGGAAAAGACAAACAACTTATACGAAACACGGTAGCAGAATAAATTCCTTACACGATAAAAATCTACAACAATAGATTACACGATCTAATACACACGCTAAGAAAAGACAAACATTCAACAACATTATTTACGCGAGGAAAAGACAAAAAACTTATACGAAACACAGTAGCAGAATAAATTCCTTACACGATTAAAATCAACAACAATAGATTACACGATCTAATACACACGCTAAGAAAAGACAAACATGAAGCATGCAGATTAAACTTGGAGGATTTTGCACTAACGAATTACACAACCACAAGCTAAAGGGGATGGACAAAAAAAAAAAAAAAAAACTACAGCGTTGGTAACTCATAAAAGGCTGTTTTTATCAAATTCACAGCATAAACAATGTAGTCCGATGTGGGGTACAAGATTGTGTACATGAAGTTCTCATTTCGTACTTGTTAACGGATCAGGAATCTCTATGTTTTTTTGTTCCCCTTAGATTTGCACTAGATTGTTGAGACTTGAGACCTAATAATAAATGAAAATAGCTGTGCCTACCTGTGGTTGCTATGCAAGAAGAGATCCGTGAACATCCCTTGTAAATATAAGCACATATTACCTATCTAGTATTGCAAAATCTTTATAAGTAGATCGGTAACTTTTTCGGAGATGTTTTTAAGGGGGATAAGTAGCCTACAAATTCTTTGGGAAGAGACCAGACTGGAGGAGAACCTACCCGATTGAGGTTTGTAATATCGTAAGCTGATATTAAAAGCAGGGACTACTCAAACAACTGAATGAAAGAAAAATTAAATAGATCACATATTACACGCATTTTCCTTAAAACCAAAGTAGAATGATACATTATCGATGAATCAACCTAAGAGTGCCGATAAAAGGTTCTCAAATCGGAGGAACTTGTTGGTGCAGCATTCAAAACCGGGTCATGATATCACCTGATGGATTAGGGTTAATAGCCAGAGGGACAAGTTTGTCTATTGTGTCCAGGTCTGTGACATATACTGCAAGTGCGTGGAGGCTTGGTTAGCCCAGATGCATCAAACGCTGGTTTCCGGCACCCTGATTTGTTGTGTCCCTTTTCAGAGCAATTTGAAGAAGTCTCCTGGTTGTACTTAATGGACTTTCTCTATCTTCCAGACCGTCGACACAATTTTAGCTTTTGCTCGGGACCTGATAAATTCTTGTTTATACTTGATGCAGAAAGGCTTATCAGATCAACAAGGTTCAATGGATTGTCATCATGTGTAGGGCGTAGCGGTAAATCTTGTGGACTGATTTCATTACAGCAAGGACACAATGGCGAGTTGATATTGGCTGAGCAACCCATGCCGCCTTCTTCATCCTCAGTAGTAACAACAATTGGACAATGAACTTTCTTATCTTTAGCATAATCGCCGTGATTGCTGCGGTTAGCAGATTTCTTACTGATTGTACCGCCAAGTGGGCTTTGGGGAAATATAGACTTCCTGATTGATGGCGGAGTTTTTGATTCATCTACGGGGAAACCACTCGGAACAAATTCATTGCTACCAGTTATGGATCTGTATCCGGATGAACTCACAACAGGTCTGACTGTAGATTTACACTTCAAAATGGGTGGTGGCGTACATGCCTGATCACCAGTATAACCGATGGTGATGGAGGTAGATTTGGATTTCAAATCAGGAGTCACAGTTAACTGGTCAACCAGGCTTCGTAACTGTTTGTGAAACACTGACACATAACATTTAGGATTCTCTTTGTTATGCGAAACGAAGATCTGTAAATCTAAGTCATAAATCATTTCAACAATGGAGCCATCAATTCTAGTACTTATCTTGAAGTCCACTTCATCAGAATTTAAGCCAAATCGACTACATATCTTCTCTGCCAATGTTTTCAAAGTCTCCTTCACTGTCACTGACAAAAAGAAAACAGCTTTAGGGTTGAACTGTCCATCTTCCCACTGTCCATCGTAGTTCACTATCAACAGAACCATATTCCTGAAGCTGTATGCAACAAATTTACTTAGTTCTATCATCATGGAATTAAAATTAAAATACATGTCATCAATGTCATCAGACGGATTAAAATAATGTCATCATGGGAATATGGACATGTCATCAATGTCATCAGACGGACAATGTCATCAACGTTTTATGGAATTACATTCCATGATGGATCATGGAATGTAATATCGTGTTGTGGTAGGAGGATCATGGAATGTAATTTAGTGTTGTAATGGTAGGATCATGGAATCTATGAGGATCATGGAATCTCATTTCATGTCATGGAGAATCTAGGAAAGTCATTCCATGTCATGGAGAATCTATAAATGTCATTCCATGTCATGTAATCTTGGAATCTGGGAGGATCATGGAATCTCATTTCATGTCATGGAGAATCTAGGAAAGTCATTCCATGTCATGGAGAATCTACAACTGTCATTCCATGTCATGGAATGTCATGTACTGGTACGATCATGGAATGTAATGGTACGATCATGGAATATCGTGTAATGGTACGATCAAGGAATGCGTAAGGTTCCCATTTGTTGATTGGCTCATTTCGTGGACAAACCACATGTTGGAGGTTCTTTGTAAGGGTAGCCTAGGTATCGGCGTTATTGCTCAAGCCTTTTGAAGACCTCGTCTTGATAAGCACCGAAGGTAAATTTCTATGTGCTTACTTTTCTTTAAAGAGATTAGTTGCACACATACACTTAACATACATTGCATACGTGTGCATTCTCTTCACTTGTCACATTTCACACTTGCACTTATTTGTTATATTTTGTTGTGTGTAATTGTGTCTTGTTGTCTTGTAATTCGTTTCTCGATAGTTTTCGGAAACGTCCGCGCATGCACTAGAATGTGCTTGGTTTAGCGCGAGGACCGCCTACGGAGAATGCCCCTGGCGTCTCCTTGGTTTTCACCTTTGTTGGTGATCGGCGGTTATGATCGATGGCCTGGCCGCCGAATGAGACCTCCGTTTGCTTCCAGTAGTGTATGGAGCAATTATGCGGTTACGATCGGCGGTCACGACCGCCGTTCAAGACCTGATTGATTTTATCTCTCGGTCTAATTCGACGGTTGAATCGGCGGTCACGAAACCGCCGAATGAAACCACCGTTTATACCTGATTGATTTTTTAATCTCAGGTTTGATTCGGTGGCTAGATCGGCGGTCACGAAACTGTCGAATGAAACCGCAGTTGGTCCCCTGTTCTTCTCGGGTCCAATTCGGCGGTTATGATCGGCGGCCTGGCCGCCGATTGAAACCGCCGATCGGTGCGTTTCAGGGGCAAACTTGTCTTTTCACATGCTCTGTTTTTCATGCCTATAAATACATCACTTTCTCTTGTTCTGAATGTAACTCTTTAATCATCAAGAACCCTACTTTCAAAAGAGAGATTTTGAAGAGAGAAAGCAATCAAGTTTGCTCATTAAACACTCAAATCAAAATCCATTTGCATCAAAGTCATCTAGCATTCTCTAGCATATCTAGGATGCTTGCTTACATGGGTCTTTCATCATCACACTTGCTTTGGTAAGTTTTTCACTATTATCATACATAATTAGTGTTTCATTTATTATGGCATCTCTTTTATTACTTGATTGTTCTTAGATTAAATTCTAATATTCAAGATAGAGATTGTTGTGTTGATTTGATTGAGTGTTGTTTTTATGATAGATATCTAGGTTTCTATAATCTATGATTATCTAAGCTAATTAACATGTCATTTAGCTTTAATATCTAGGATTGTTTTTAATTGCAAATTCATCATCTTAGATAAGCATATAGGGTTTCCCTTGCTCTATGTTGCATTTGAATATTTATATATTCACTTAGGGTGTTAATCTCTTTTTAGAGAATTAAGTCTTGTGTTGTGACCGGGATTAGGTTGCTTAATTCGCAAGCAATCAAACTAGGTTCGCTTATACCGGGATTAGGTAGGTGTGTGATTGCTTCCGGGATTAGGTTGTAATCGTTTTACACATTTAGTGGATTCGAGGTTTGAGTGTGGCTTACTTACTAACCCGTGGTTTTTCCCATGAGGGTTTCCACGTAAAAATCAAGTGTTATTTAATTTCCGCATTTTATACTTGATTTATTGCTTTATCTATTTAGGGGTAGTTTCGTAATTTTGACTAAACACGAAAAATTGGGTAATAAGCTTAAAATCTATTCACCCCCCTTCTAGATAGTTTTATACACACCGTGCTATAATTTGTTTCAATTGGTATCAGAGCGGGTTCCTAGATATACATAGGTGATCCTTGCTTATTTTGATATGTTTTGCATTTTGTGTGATTTGTTGATCATTCATACATTTGCATTCATTTCATTCATTCATAAACACTATGAGTGGAAACGGTGGAAATGGTGGTGGCAACGAGGGTGCTTCTAGCACAAGGCCTCTACTTCTTACCGGATTGAACTATTCCCAATGGAAAGGGAAGATGGAATCCTACATATGTCAAATTCATGACCGTGCATGGATGGCGGTGGAAGCCGGATATGATCTACCCAAGATGACTCCCGGTGGTGGAGGAGAAGAAGTATTTAAGCCTAAGGCGCAATGGAACGCGCAAGAGTTTGAGGCTTCAAAGTGGAATAGGAAGGCGATGCATGCCATCTTATGTGCTATGGACGAAAATCAATACAAATTGATTCAAAATACTAGGATAGCTAAGGAGGCTTGGGATATCCTAGAGATTGCACATGAGGGAACCAAAGTGGTGAAGGACTCTAAGCTTCAAGTCCTCCAAACTCAATTCGAGATGCTTAAGATGGAGGAGAATGAGTGCTTCAACGACTTCGAGATCAAGTTAATGGACATAGTCAACCAAAGTCATCAACTTGGTGATCCATATTCGGATAGGAGAATCAAGCAAAAGATTATGAGATCTCTTCCGGATAGGTTTGAATCAAAAGTAACGGCTTTAGAAGAAAATAGTGGATATAAGGATATGAAGCCGAGTGAGGTGATTGGGAGACTTCTAGCTTATAAGTCTAGGAAGGGTCCTATCTCCACACCTCCTAAAAAGCAAAAAGGAATTGATTTGAAAACCTCCAAGGATGAAAAGGAGGCAAAGAAGAATGACTCGGACGAAGACCTTGCATTATTTGTGAAAAGATTCAAGAGGGTCATGAAGTTCGGGAAAAATGACTGAAAGTCCTAGAGGCGTGTTCAATATAAAGCTAGAGGGGGGGTGAATAGATTTTATCTAATTGTTACCCAATTTTCGCATGCAAGTCAATTTTACGAAAATACCCCTAGCAAGTCAACAAAACATACAAGTGTAATAAGATGCGGAAATAGTAAATGACACTTGATGTATACGTGGAAAACCCAACCACTGGGAAAAACCACGGGCTGTTAAGTGCGCCACACTCGGACCTCGAAATCCACTATATGAAAAGACGGTTACACCCTCAAGTGATTCTCGGACTCTCACCCTAGATAACCTCAGGCTATGGACACTACCAATCGCCACTCTTGGTTCAATCCCTAGTGATATCCCCTGATACACTACTCTTGGCGTGAGCACCCTCTAATCTACCACGCGGGCCTTTTACAGCGGCTCTAGTCCAATTTGCTTGCGTTCTAAGCAACCTAATCCCGGATGCTACACACAAGACTTACTTTCTCTTTGAAGAGAATACAACCCTATGTGAATATATATGAATATTCAATAAATGCAATAAGAGCTAGGGTACTCTAAATGCTTATCTAGGATGATGATATATTCAATTTAAATCAACCCTAGATATCAATTGCTAAATGACATGTCAAATAGCATAGATGATCATAGATTATAAAAACCTAGATATCTATCAAAAACAACACTCAATTAATTCATCACAAATAATCTCTTTTCTTGTATTTAACATATGATCTAAAACATACAAGTAATTTAAAAGAGATGGCTTGGTATTTAAAATACTATAATAAGATGAAATTAATCAAAATCTTACCAAGCAAGTTGTGATGATGCAAACCCATACATGGATGCACTCTATATAGACATAGGAGATGCAATATGAAATTTGATGCAAAAGGGGTTTGATTTGAGTGGTTAAAGATGAGTTCTTGATTTGATTTTCTCTCAAAATCTATCTTTGAAGATTAGGGTTCTTAAGAGTCAAAGAACTGATTCAGATAATGAGAAAGTGTGATATTTATAGACATCAAGAACAGGGCAAGTGAAAAGACAATTTTGCCCCTCAAACGCACCGTTCGGCGGTTTCAATCGGTGGCCAGGCCGCCGATGACGACCGTCGAATTGAGCTCGTGAAGAACAGAGCATTAACGGCGGTTTCATTCGGCGGTTTCGTGACCGCCGATACAACCGCCGAATCAAACCCGAGAGATTAAAATCGATCAGGTATGAACGGCGGTTTCGAACGGCGGTCGTGACCGCCGATTTGGACCGCATAATTGCTTCAGACCAATCTGGACTGAAACGGCGGTTTCATTCGGCGGCCAGGCCGCCGATCATAACCGCCGATCACCAACAATGGTGAAAACCAAGGAGAAGCCAAGGGCATTCTCCATAGGCGGTCTTCGCGCGAAACCAAGCACTAATTAGTGCAAGCGCGGACGTTTCCGAACAATGTCGGGAAACGAATTATAAGGCACATATACACACAACAAGATATATCAACCAAAGTGCTAGTGTGTAAAGTGACATGTGAAGAGATGCACATAAAAATAAGCAAGTATGCAATCATAGCAAGAATGCTAAGTGTGTGTGTGCTACTAAATCTCTTCAAAGAAAAACAAGCACAAGAGATTATACCTTTGGCGTGCTTGTAACTTGAGGTCATGGAAGGGCCTTTGATCTTCAACACTAAACACTTAGACTACCCTTACATTCAAAACCCCAACATGTGGTTTGACCACGAAATAAGCCAATCAACAAAACGGGAATCCTTACAATCTCCCCCTTTGGCTATTTCGTGACAAAACCACCACTCACATTGATTCCTCACAACTTAATAGAAACTACGGGTCTACAATGATTTTCTACTTTACAAAGAGATAAGATAAATGGTCTTGAAGTCTTCAATCTCAAGTAGAACAATCAATCCCTGAAAACACAGTTTCTATACTTTCCAATACAAGAAAAGGTGAGATGAATCAAGTGAGATAAAACAAGCATTTGCATTTAAGAATTTGAGTACAACATCATGCAATGTATGAATGTGCAAATGCTCCCCCTCAAAGGGTTACTCCCCCTCAATTAGTATTCTCCCCAACATGCACAATTGCTACTACAATTTGCAACTCCCCTTACCACACCATACTCCCCCTTTTTGTCATGATATAGACAAGGGAGAGTCCCCAACCGGGTCACTCAAGGCAAAGAGAGATAGTAGCATTCTAGTATATGCATAATCAATATAAGTCACTTTATGCAATCTCAATTTATTGGAGAGAAACAAGGAGATTTATTTAAATAAAATGTGTGAATCAAAAAATTGCTTTGCATACAAGACATGTAGCATTTAAGTCCAAAATATCATGGTATTTGGCAAAGCAAATGACAAAGGTTTTCAATATGAATTCAAACCAATTTCACCAATGTCAAGAGAGAAGCAAGGATATAGGTTTTCATTGATTTCAATTTAAGAACAACTATATCCAACTTTATAAGCTAAACATGTCATGAGCGACTTTGCACCCTACTTGATTTTTCCGGATAAGATATCCGTATGATAGTAGACATGTTCAACCAATAAAGAAAGAGAGACATTTGGATTGTAAAATCCTTGAATGGATACAAGATCCTTTTTCATTTGAGTCTCATAAGCTTTTTCACACATTTTTTTTTTTTGCAATTAAGAAATGCAATCATCAAAACATGCTTTTTAAGATTAGCATTTAGCATGTCATTTTAGCAATCATCATGTCATGGAGATCATTATGGGTCATTCAAATTAAATCCTATGTAAATATCTCCTAGTCCAAAAATGCATGTTTGAACATAAATATGACATGGATTGCAATACAAGCATTGATCACACTTATTGAATAGAAAATATGTATACATAGTGTAACCAAGCTTACTCAAGCAACAAAAAGAGAAGCACAAGATATTTCGAATTTTTTGCAAGTGACAAGATGCAAAATAGCTCTCTTTGCTTAAGTTCCCCATATGGGGTCAAATTTCCATACCACTTCAAAGAAGGGTATGAGGTCCTATGGACCTACCAAGTCCTTTGGACTTGGATGAACCTATTTGAGACTTGTTAGTCTCGTAGCAAGCGGGTTCATTCTTATTACTCCACTTAGGTGACACTAAATCAATCCTAGTGGACAAAGGTTCTAGAGTACAAGATGAAAAAGGATCATGCACATGATTTTCTTCCTTTTTATGAAGCATCTTAGCTCTAGCCTTTTTCTTGTCAATCATGCTTTTAGCTCTACACATTTCAATGTAATGCAAGCAACTTGGTCTAATATGACCAACAATACCACAAAAATGACAAGTGGGAATGAAGTTAGGAATCATACCATTTCCTTTAGCATGGATAGGTGCTTTCCCTTGTCGTTGTGGTTGTCTTGGTTGTTGGATCGGATCTCTCCTCTTTTGTTGAAAACCAAGACGAGGTTGCTTGCTTGTCTGAGCTTGCATGATTGAACTCTTCCCATTGTGTTTTTGAGTTTGAGGGAAGATAGTGTGAGGAGCCCTTTGGGTGTGAGCTTGAGCTTGACCTTTTGGTGCCTCAACCACTTGGGCACTTCTTGAACACTCTCCTAGGTCACTCTTCTTCCTAGGTAGTTGAGGAGGAGGGGACATATTGAAGTCCATGTTCATGGCACAGGATGTCTTGCTTGTGGAGGAGGCATCCGTGTCATCAATGTAGCCAAGACCTCTCTTGTCACTTGGCTTTCTTCCAACTCCCAACATGTGGTCAAGCTTCTTGGTGCTTGAAGTCATCTTAGCCATTAAGACCTTAACTTCTTCAAGCTCTCTTTCTAGCTCTTCTTCTCTCCTCTTAGATAATGCTACGTCTTCTTTTAGCTTATCTTCATCCGCCATGGATCTCACCACTTCTTCACACAAGTGGTCTACTAGTGTTGAAAGCTCTAGATTCTCTTCTTTTAATCTTCTAATTTCTTCCTTGTTCCTCATCATTGAGCTCTCAACTTTGACTTTGTAGTCATTAAGATCCATACACTCCACACTTCCATTTGTGGAGTTAGATGACAAATATTCAACACTTGTGTCATCTCCTCTAATCTCCATTTCACCAATGGAGTCATCTCCTTCATCAAGATCATCAAATTTTTCTCTTGATGAGGAAAGAGCCAAATCCCTATGAGTAGCTACACCAACTACTTCTATACCTTGTTCTTCTCGGGGATCACAAGGAAAAGCAACTTTGCCATCTTCTTCAACTTCTACACTCTTGGCTCCAAATTCCGTGTAGATGATGGCAAGTTCTTCATCACTTGAAGGATTTTCGTCATCTTCATATTTATCCCATAAGGTGGCCTTCGCCTTCCCTTTTTTTCTATCCTTCAAGTTTCCACACTCCGGGGAGAAATGCCCGAATCCTCCACATTCGTAGCACTGAATCCCCTCTCTTGAAGACACTCCTTGGTTTGGCTTGTTAATGAGTCCCATGTCTTCAATTGAGATACCCTCCTTCTTGTCATGCTTCGAAGTCTCCAAAGCAATTTTCTTCTTCTTCTTCTAAGGAGGTGCGGTGGTCAACTTCTTCTTAGGAGGTGAGGTGGTTAAATTCACAAATCTCCTAAATCTCTCTAGTAAGAGAGGCATCTCCTCAATGGAGTCAATTTCTTCTCTCACAAAATCACTCATAGTGTTTGCGTTGAATGAATGCAAATGAGAAGAATGCAAAATGTATGAAGAAATCAAACAAACATACAAAATGCAAAAACACACCAAAATGAGCTAGGATCACCTATGTATGTCTAGGAACCCGCTCTGATACCAATTGAAAGTAATTAAATACTCGAGGTGTGTTTATCAATATAAAGCTAGAGGGGGGGTGAATAGATTTTATCTAATTGTTACCCAATTTTCGCATGCAAGTCAATTTTACGAAAATACCCCTAGCAAGTCAACAAAACATACAAGTGTAATAAGATGCGGAAATAGTAAATGACACTTGATGTATACGTGGAAAACCCAACCACTGGGAAAAACCACGGGCTGTTAAGTGCGCCACACTCGGACCTCGAAATCCACTATATGAAAAGACGGTTACACCCTCAAGTGATTCTCGGACTCTCACCCTAGATAACCTCAGGCTATGGACACTACCAATCGCCACTCTTGGTTCAATCCCTAGTGATATCCCCTGATACACTACTCTTGGCGTGAGCACCCTCTAATCTACCACGCGGGCCTTTTACAGCGGCTCTAGTCCAATTTGCTTGCGTTCTAAGCAACCTAATCCCGGATGCTACACACAAGACTTACTTTCTCTTTGAAGAGAATACAACCCTATGTGAATATATATGAATATTCAATAAATGCAATAAGAGCTAGGGTACTCTAAATGCTTATCTAGGATGATGATATATTCAATTTAAATCAACCCTAGATATCAATTGCTAAATGACATGTCAAATAGCATAGATGATCATAGATTATAAAAACCTAGATATCTATCAAAAACAACACTCAATTAATTCATCACAAATAATCTCTTTTCTTGTATTTAACATATGATCTAAAACATACAAGTAATTTAAAAGAGATGGCTTGGTATTTAAAATACTATAATAAGATGAAATTAATCAAAATCTTACCAAGCAAGTTGTGATGATGCAAACCCATACATGGATGCACTCTATATAGACATAGGAGATGCAATATGAAATTTGATGCAAAAGGGGTTTGATTTGAGTGGTTAAAGATGAGTTCTTGATTTGATTTTCTCTCAAAATCTATCTTTGAAGATTAGGGTTCTTAAGAGTCAAAGAACTGATTCAGATAATGAGAAAGTGTGATATTTATAGACATCAAGAACAGGGCAAGTGAAAAGACAATTTTGCCCCTCAAACGCACCGTTCGGCGGTTTCAATCGGCGGCCAGGCCGCCGATGACGACCGCCGAATTGAGCTCGTGAAGAACAGAGCATTAACGGCGGTTTCATTCGGCGGTTTCGTGACCGCCGATACAACCGCCGAATCAAACCCGAGAGATTAAAATCGATCAGGTATGAACGGCGGTTTCGAACGGCGGTTGTGACCGCCGATTTGGACCGCATAATTGCTTCAGACCAATCTGGACTGAAACGGCGGTTTCATTCGGCGGCCAGGCCGCCGATCATAACCGCCGATCACCAACAATGGTGAAAACCAAGGAGAAGCCAAGGGCATTCTCCATAGGCGGTCTTCGTGCGAAACCAAGCACTAATTAGTGCAAGCGCGGACGTTTCCGAACAATGTCGGGAAACGAATTATAAGGCACATATACACACAACAAGATATATCAACCAAAGTGCTAGTGTGTAAAGTGACATGTGAAGAGATGCACATAAAAATAAGCAAGTATGCAATCATAGCAAGAATGCTAAGTGTGTGTGTGCTACTAAATCTCTTCAAAGAAAAACAAGCACAAGAGATTATACCTTTGGCGTGCTTGTAACTTGAGGTCATGGAAGGGCCTTTGATCTTCAACACTAAACACTTAGACTACCCTTACATTCAAAACCCCAACATGTGGTTTGACCACGAAATAAGCCAATCAACAAAACGGGAATCCTTACAATGACTTTGGTTCCAAAGGTCAAAACTACAAGAAAAAGGGTCCTACAACAAGTTTGAGCCTAGGAAAGAGAAGACCGAAAGGAAAGGGGTCTGATGCTTCGAGTGTGGTGGCATAGGTCACTTTGCCCCCGAATGTGTTAATCACAATGACAAGAAGAAAGGTAAAGTGATGGCCGCCACATGGAGTAGTAGTAGTGATGACTCCATTGAAGGAGATGAGTCTTCAAGTGATGAAGAGCTCATGGCTAACCTCCTAGCTTTTGCCTCCTCCCATAAAAGCAAAAGTGCTAGTGAGAGAGAGGAAATGAGTCAAGAGGAAAATGACTCAAGTGGAGAAGAAAGTGATTCCTCCTCTAACTCCATAAATAGTTTTGTGGAGAAAAATGTGCTTGCTAAATACCATGCCGAGTTTAATGATTTAGCAATCAAGAGCACAAGAAAGATCAAGATGTTGAGAGAAGAAAATCTTGCGCTTTCATCTCAAAATGACCACTTAAGTGAACAAGTGGAAAAATTCAAGAAGATGGAAGATAAGCTAAGAGATGAGTTAGTCTTATCTAGGAGGAATGAAGAAAGTATAAAGAGGGAGCTTGAAGAAGTAAGAGAGTCTATGACTAGGATGGATTCTAGCACCAAGAAGCTTGACCATATGCTTGGTGTTGGAAAGAGTCCATGTGACAAGAGGGGTCTTGGGTATGAAGATGGCAAGAAGATCTCAACCTCTAACAAGACCGTGTTTGTCAAGAGTTTGAGGAACGAAGAAACTTCATGTGTGCAAATTCCTAGGAAGAAGTTAGAAATAGGACAATGTTCAAATGCACAAGTGAAGATGGGGCTAAGAAGGCAACCTCAAGCTCAACCCCCTAGGGTCTCTCAAGCTAACATTCCTCCACAATTGGCTCACAAAGGAAAAATGCCAATCATGCAACCTCAAGCTAGGAAGCAATCTAGACCGGTTTAACAACGAAGATGGATTGAACCCATTCATCCACAATGACAAGGACAAGGTATGATTCCTTATTTTACTCCTATATGTCATTTTTGTGGATTTGATGGTCATATTAGACCACATTGCTTTCGATATATTAAAATGTGCAAGACTAGAAGCATGATTGAGAAGAAAAAGAAAAGAGCCATGATGCATGTTCCTAGGAATGATAATATTATTATACATGATCCTAGAACATCTAGAGCCCATGTACCAAAGACCACTAAGAAAGCTAAGATTGTTTCTAGGTGGATTAGAAAGAATGAAAATGTTTTCCATGTTGCTCAAATAGCCTTGAAGGCAAATTCTTCTAATTTTTGGTATTTAGATAGTGGGTGCTCTAGGCACATGACGGGAAACAAGAGTTTCTTTGAGACTCTTGTTATGGAGGAAGGAGGATATGTCACTTTTGGTGATGGATCCAAAAAGAAAGTTGTAGGGAAAGGAACCATTTCCGTTCCCGGATTACCCTCCTTATCCGATGCTTTATTTGTTGATGGCTTGAAAGCCAATTTAATAAGCATTTCACATCTAAGTGATGAAGGATATTCCGTCTTGTTTTGTAAAGATGATTGCTCTATCCTAAAGCCCGATGGACAAACCTTATTGAAAGGTATGAGATCTAGTGACAATTGCTATTGTCTTGAAGCTAGAATAGTCTCAAACAATGTGTCCATGGATGAGCAAATAGAGTTGTGGCATGAAAGACTTGGCCACATGAACTTTAGGGATTTAAGAACCCTTGGAAAGTTCGATTGTGTGCGTGGCCTCCCTAAGCTTGGGAAGAAAGCCAATGGTATTTGTGGACCTTGCCAACAAGGAAAACAAACTAAAAGCATGCACAAAAAGAGCAAGTATCTCTCCACCAAGGAGCCCCTAGAGCTTCTCCACATGGATCTCATGGGTCCTATGCAAACCGAGAGTTTAGGTGGAAAGAGATACATTTTTGTTTGTGTTGATGATTTCTCTAGATTTACATGGACATATTTTCTTAGAGAAAAATCCGAAACTTTTGATAAGTTTAAAATGCTTTGTACTAAAATACAAAATGAAATGAATTCTAACATTGGAAGCATTAAACGGATTAGAAGTGACCATGGGAGGGAATTTGAGAATGCCTCATTTGAAAGCTATTGCAATAGCTTAGGTATCTCCCATGAGTTCTCGGCTCCTAGGACACCTCAACAAAATGGAGTTGTTGAGAGGAAGAATAGGGTCCTTCAAGAGATGGCCCGAGTGATGTTGCTTAGCAACAATGTCCCTAGGAACCTATGGGCCGAAGCCGTCAATACGGCTTGCTATATAGGGAATCATGTTTTCCTAAGGCCCGGATCTAGAAACACCTCCTATGAGTTATGAAAGGGTAGGAAGCCAAATGTTAGCTACTTCCACACATTTGGAAGCAAATGCTACATTTTAAATGACCGTGATCAACTTGGCAAATTTGATGCTAAGAGTGATGAGGGTATCTTTATTGGCTATGCCTTGAATAGTAGAGCCTATAGAGTTTTCAACTTGAAGACTCGAACCGTCATGGAATCATCCAATGTTGTCATTGATGATACTAGGCTCAAGTCGAATGACCATGAGGAGGAGGAAGTTTTAGAGGATGACTCTCCTTTGGAGAGGGTTGTGGTGACTCCCAATGTTGGGACGTCCAATGACAATAATGAAGTCACACAACCTATTACTAGAGTCCCTCTCTTAGACTCTAATAAACCCGCTCCATGGGTTAGAAGACTCCATAACAAAGAGGATGTTATTGGAGATGTGAATGAGGGTGTTAGGACAAGGCGTCAAATAGCTAATCTCATTAGCTTTACATGCTACACCTCTCAAATTGAACCCAAAAAGGTTGATGAAGCCTTAAATGATGAATTTTGGGTTCTTGCCATGCAAGAAGAGCTAAACCAATTCGAAAGGAATGAGGTTTGGACTCTAGTTCCTAGGCCTAAAAGCACTAATGTGATAGGCACCAAGTGGATTTATAGGAACAAATCCGATAAGGATGGCAACATAGTGCGGAACAAGGCTAGACTTGTAGCACAAGGGTACTCTCAAATTGAGGGTATCGACTTTGAGGAGACATTTGCTCCCGTTGCCCGGTTAGAGTCCATTAGGCTTCTCTTGTCCTTTTCTTGTGTGCACAAGTTCAAATTGCACCAAATGGATGTCAAGAGTGCCTTCCTCAATGGCTTCTTGCAAGAGGAAGTGTTTGTTGAACAACCCAAGGGGTTTGTGGATGCACACCACCCCAACCATGTCTATCGCCTCAAGAAGGCTCTATATGGGTTGAAACAAGCACCGAGGGCTTGGTATGAGCGCCTCACTCAATTTCTTGTTGACAATAACTACACAGGGGGTAATGTTGACAAGACACTATTCATCAAGAAAGACAATGATGAGCTTTTCATAGCTCAAATATATGTTGATGATATAGTTTTTGGCTCCACCAATAACACCAAGGTCCAACAATTTGTTGATGTCATTTCTCATGAATTTGAGATGAGTCTTGTTGGTGAGCTTAGTTACTTCCTAGGTTTGCAAATTAGGCAATTAAATGATGGGATTTTCATAACCCAAGCCAAATATGCCAAAAACCTAGTAAAGAAGTTTGGTTTAGAGAATGCCAAACATTGTGATACACCCATGAGTACCACTTTGAAGCTAAGCAAGGATGCTAGTGGTACAAGTGTGGAACAAACGTTATATCGTGGCATGATTGGTAGCTTGCTTTATTTAACCGCAAGTAGGCCCGATATCTTTTTTAGTGTGGGTGTGTGTGCTAGGTACTAAGCGGATCCCAATGAGTCCCATCTCTCTTCCGTAAAGAGAATCATTCGCTATGTAAATGGGACATCCAACTATGGGATTTGGTACTCTTTTGACACTAATGCTAGTCTTGTAGGCTTTAGTGATGCGGATTGGGTAGGAAATTGTGATGATAGGAAAATCACATCGGGCGGTTGCTTCTTCCTAGACAACAACTTGGTGTCTTAGTTTTGCAAGAAGCAAAACTCGATTTCCTTGTCCACGGCCGAGGCCGAGTACATAGCCGCGGGGAGTGGATGCACACAACTCCTATGGATGAAGCAAATGCTAGTAGACTACGGATTCAACCAAGGTACTCTCACTCTCTTTTATGATAACATGAGTGCCATTAATATTTCCAAGAATCCGGTGCAACATTCTAGAACTAAGCATATTGACATCAGCCATCATTTCATTAGAGAGCTTGTTGAAAATAAATGCATAGTACTTGAACATGTAGGTACTAATGATCAACTTGCGGACCTATTTACTAAACCCTTAGATTCTACTCAATTTAAAACACTAAGTAGATCTATTGGGATATGTCTTGTGGAGTGATAAGTTTTGTAATTTGACCCCATATGGGGAACTCAAGCAAAGAGAGCTATTTTGCATTCTTGTATCTTGCAAAAAAATTGAAATAACTTATGCCTCTTCTTTTAATTGTTTGAGTAAGCTTGGTTGCACATATGTATATATGTTTTCAATTCTATAAGTGTGAACCTTGCTTGTTTACAATCCATGTCATATTTATGTTCAAACATGCATTTTTGGACTAGGAGATGTATATAGGAAGTATGATTTGAATGACCTATGGTTATCTCCATGACATGATGATTCCTTTATAACATGCTAATGTAAAATGAAAAAGCATGAAATTCATATAACATGCTCACATGAAAAGCATGAATTGATGATTGTATATTCTTAAAATGCAAAACTTGTGTGAAAGCTTATGAGACTCAAAATGAATAAAGGATCTAGTATCCGTTCAAAGGAATTTAAATTCCAAATGTCTCTCTTTCTTTATTGGTTGACCATGGCTACTATCATACGGATATCTTATCCGGAAAAATCAAAAAGGGTGCAAAGTCGCTCATGCCATGTTTCGCTTATAAAGTTGGATATAGTTGTTCTTAAATTGAAATCAATAAATTCTATATCCTTGCTATACTCATGACATTGGTGAAATTGGTTTGAATTCCTATTAGAAACCTTTGTCATTTGCTTTGCCAAATACCATTGTATTTTGGACTTGAATGCTACATGTCTTGTATGCAAAGCATGTTTGATTCACACATTTAAAAAAAAAAAAAAATCTCATTGTTTCTCTCCAATTAATTGAGATGCATAAAGTGACTTATATTAATTATGCAAATCTTGCCTGCTACTATCTCTCGTTGCTATAAGTGACCCGGTTGGGGACTACTCCTTTGCCTATATCATGACAAAAATGGGGAGTAGTATATGGTAAGGGGAGTTGCAAAATATAGAAGCAATTGTGCATATTGGGGAGAACATTCATTGAGGGGGAGTAACCCGTTGAGGGGGAGCATTGCATACACATACATTTCATAATGTTGTGCCTAATCTTTTACAAATGCAAATGCTTGTTTTTGTTCTCACTTGATTCATCTCACTTTTTACTTGTATTGGAAATGTTAGAAACTTTATTTTCAGGGATTGATTATTCTACAAGAGGTTGAAGACTTCAAGTTGCACTTTCTTATCTCTTTGTAATGTAGAATATCACTGTAGTCCCGTAGTTTCTATTTTTTGTGAGGAATCAATGTGAGTGGTGGTTTTGTCACGAAATAGCCAAAGGGGGAGATTGTAAGGTTCCCATTTGTTGATTGGCTCATTTCGTGGACAAACCACATGTTGGGGGTTCTTTGTAAGGGTAGCCTAGGTATCGGTGTTATTGCTCAAGCCCTTTGAAGACCTCGTCTTGATAAGCACCGAAGGTAAATTTCTATGTGCTTACTTTTCTTTAAAGAGATTAGTTGCACACACACACTTAACATACATTGCATATGTGTGCATTCTCTTCACTTGTCACATTTCACAATTGCACTTATTTGTTATATTTTGTTGTGTGTAATTGTGTCTTGTTGTCTTGTAATTCGTTTCCTGATAGTTTTCGGAAACGTCCGCGCATGCACTAGAATGTGCTTGGTTTAGCGCGAGGACCGCCTACAGAGAATGCCCTTGGCTTCTCCTTGGTTTTCACCTTTGTTGGTGATCGGCGGTTATGATCGACGGCCTGGCCGCCGAATGAAACCGCCGTTTGCTTCCAGTAGTGTATGGAGCAATTCTGCGGTTACGATCGGCGGTCACGACTGCCGTTTAAAACAGCCGTTCAAGACCTGATTGATTTTATCTCTCGGTCTAATTCGGCGGTTGAATCGGCGGTCACAAAACCGCCGAATGAAACTGCCGTTCATACCTGATTGATTTTTTAATCTCAGGTTTGATTCGGCGGTTAGATCGGCGATCACGAAACCGACGAATGAAACCGCCGTTGGTCCCCTGTTCTTCTCGGGTCCAATTCGGCGGTTATGATCGGTGGCCTGGCCGCCGATTGAAACCGCCGATCGGTGCGTTTCAGGGGCAAACTTGTCTTTTCACGTGCTCTGTTTTTCATGCCTATAAATACATCACTTTCTCTTGTTCTGAATGTAACTCTTTAATCATCAATAACCCTACTTTCAAAAGAGAGATTTTTAAGAGAGAAAGCAATCAAGTTTGCTCATTAAACACTCAAATCAAAATCCATTTGCATCAAAGTTCATCTAGCATTCTCTAGCATATATAGGATGCTTGCTTGCATGGGTATTTCATCATCACACTTGCTTTGGTAAGTTTTTCACTATTATCATACATAATTAGTGTTTAATTTATTATGGCATCTCTTTTATTACTTGATTGTTCTTAGATTAAATTCTAATATTCAAGATAGAGATTGTTGTGTTGATTTGATTGAGTGTTGTTTTTATGATAGATATCTAGGTTTCTATAATCTATGATTATCTAAGCTAATTAACATGTCATTTAGCTTTAATATCTAGGATTGTTTTAATTGCAAATTCATCATCTTAGATAAGCATATAGGGTTTCCCTTGCTCTATGTTGCATTTGAATATTCATATATTCACTTAGGGTGTTAATCTCTTTTTAGAGAATTAAGTCTTGTGTTGTGACCGGGATTAGGTTGCTTAATTCGCAAGCAATCGAACTAGGTTCGCTTATACCGGGATTAGGTAGGTGTGTGATTACTTCCGGGATTAGGTTGTAATCGTTTTACATATTTAGTGGATTCGAGGTTCGAGTGTGGCTTACTTACTAGCCCGTGGTTTTTCCCGTGAGGGTTTCCACGTAAAAATCAAGTGTTATTTAATTTCCGCATTTTATACTTGATTTATTGCTTTATCTATTTAGGGGTAATTTCATAATTTTGATTAAACACGAAAAATTGGGTAATAAGCTTAAAATCTATTCAACCCCCCCCCCCCCCCCTCTAGATAGTTTTATACACACCGTGCTATAATTTGTTTCAGAATGTAATATAATGATCATGGAATGTAATGGTACGATCAGGATACAACGACACAGGGAATGCAATAAAACTCCTAATCTGACATCTGACATAAACAAACACACACAGGCCGCCGCGACGAAGATAAAGGGGACCTTCTCAATCCTTTTCAACATATATTATATGACTATGATTGAAATCAATCATATGTATTTAGACTGACATAAACATATGTTATATCCTGAATATGAAAGAAATCAATCATATGTATTTTTTAGACTGACATCAACACACACAGGCCGCCGCGACGAAGAACAGGATGACCCTTCTCAATCATTTTCAACATATGTTATTATATGAAAATTATGAAAGAAATCATCAATCAAAGGAGATATATTTGAAAACCCCCCATTATAGGGGATATATTTTATAGTTACAGTTTGAGTTCTAAGGAGATACATACCTTCTCTGATATTGGGGATGGCTGAAACAAATTAGGACTGCTTCAAACATGGCAACGAATCGACAACTGGAAATATGATTATGGCGGAGAATCGGAGATACGAAATATCGCGGGTAATTGGGTGCTATTTTTACATGTAAGGGTTTGGGTTAACCGACTTGCATTTCAATTTAATAAGATGCATATAATAAAATCAGTTGGAAGCCGCACCGTAATTTAGGGATTGGGTTTGGGGATTGCCTTCGTCTGAGATATAAGAAGGAGACGGGGTCATTTTGGACCTCTTACATCAACAACCACTGACAACTCTCCAGAGGTATACTTGTCAAAGAACCCACTAACTTCCACCACACAATCCATGATCCATGATCATATTGGTTGATCCATGATCATATTGGTTATATTTGGTTTTTTTAAAACTAGTGGCTATATGTAAAAATTGGAAAACCAAAGTGGCTATTCTATGGAATTATCTCTTTTATTTTTAAACACTTGCAATGTTTTTCATGTTTACCATTTGAAAATTGTAATGTCTAAAAATGCCCCTATACAAATAGTTTTCCCTACAATGTTGAAATAGAGAAAAATCTCCTAGAGAGAGAAAGAAGAGAAAGAAAAGTGAAAGAAAGAGAGAACAATGAGGGAGAGAGAACGAGAGAGAAAAGATACAAGAAAAAGATGAAGGGAGATGAAGAGAGACAAAACAGGGGAAGTTTTTTTTTTTTTTTTTCATCGATGGGCCCTATTTCAGTTTGGGCCCAATCTAAAATAGGGGACATAGACACGTAGTTGTTTTTTTTTTTTTAGTTTTACAACTTTTAAAAATAGTATTTGTACCCCTTTTGTATGTACCCTGTTAAATTTTTAAAAAATATTATTTTATAAACACACCCCATACATTATCATTTATCAAATATGATGTTGTATATATAATTTTGCCAAGCAGCCACGTCATCAAAGGAGTCAATAAATGCTGAGGAACAGGTTGCCACGTCACTCATTGACCAGGTCAAAGAAGAAAGCGTGGACCGGTCAGTATATCAACATCAAGTCAAATAAATCAAAGGTGTGTTCGCCAGAGCTAGATATGTACTCGCCAAAGATAGAAACATAGTCGCCAAAAGGTAATACCTAGGAGGGGAGATGTTCGCCGCATCTGCGTACTAGGCACAAACCGACTCGGTAGAAACACGAAAATAAGCCCTAAACTCCCAGGAGACCCATGGCAACGAGGAGTCGTAGAAAAGGAAAGGGCCGAAAACACATATCCGTATATGTTACAACATAGGAATCCTAGTACGAATCAAAGAGGAAATCCTACCTCCAACACAACAGGATCACGTAGTAACCCTAAATTATCATGTATAAATAGAACCACCTATCCCACAAGGAAGGGGTTCGAAAACCTAAAAAGAGAAAAGTAAGAACTCGAGAGACTTAAGTGTGTAACCGAAACAAGTGAATTATAGTGATATTTTCCTGTCCTCCGGGACGCCGTGGTTTTTTTTCCCATTCAAGGGTTTTTCCATGTAAATATGTCTCTTGCATGTGCTGATTTTCTTTCTTGTTTAACGTTCGTTTTGATTTAATTGTTGGTTGTGTGGTAATCCAAATTTCACAGTCAACAATTGGCGCTAGAATGAGGGGGTTGTTTTTTAACAGAAACTTCGAGGAACCCTTGCGAATCGAGAGGTATGAATAACGATAGCTACAAGGATGGTAACTCCAGCGGAGATCAAATTGTTTAAACCAACCGCCCCGATAGGAGATGGGGCGATAACTATCGGGGAACAATCGGCAGCAACGCTGGGAATTAGGGCAGCCGATCCAGGAAATCTGCAGCACTTCCAAACTGCATTAGTAAACTTAATCAGCGAAGCTAGCAAAATAGGGCTTTCGCTTCCCATAGGCCTGTGAGTTTCTTATCCCTACAAGCTAACCCCTCCTGGGATCCAGCCACCTAGGAGGATGCGGTCAGAAGTTCACATTGCAACCCTCGTTGCTCAAGCAAGACAATCCACAGAAGAGACTCCCTAGAACCACCCTGAAAATTTCAAAGGAAGAAAACAAAGAAAGGGAAAATGTGTGTTGAATGGAGAGTCTACGGAGGGGCGAGACCAGGCACGAGTACATGGGGTAAATTCCAGTGACACATACCAAAAGAGCCAGTGGAGACACCATTCTATCTCGTCCGAAGATAAAAGTCCCTAGCCACGAAGGGAATTACGATAAAAAAGAGCACGACGGAAGAGATCTGAGAGCACAGAAGATCGAAGAACTGGTAGGAGCCTGGGTGATAGAGGCAATTATGGTAGAATGACAATCAAAAGCAGACTCGATCCAGCAGGAGAGCCAACTGGTCAGCGCGATGTCACCCTACAAGAACTATCAAAAAAGGTCTCAGTGATGGCATGAAGATATGGTCGCAACGTATCTTCGGATGATGAGTCAGACAGCCCATTCATTGAAAGTATAATTTCCAGACAGATTCAGAATGCCAACCATTGAGCAGTATAAGGAGAGTAGAGATCCGAAGGAGCATGTTCACCGATTTCGCAATGTTATAGCCCAGTATTCATCCAATGACAGGCTACTATGCCTTACCTTCCCGTAAACATTCGGCGATCTCGCATCCAGGTGGTTTGGGCGACTTCCACCCGAAAGTATTAGCAGTTTCTCAAACCTTAGCAAGGCGTTCATAAGACAGTTCATGGGGAGTGTGCAGAGAAGAAAGTCACTCGCCCATCTATCAAACCTGAAGCAGGAACACAATGAATCGATCAAGAAGTATCTAGCAAGATTCGGAAAGGAGGTCGCTCAAATTGAAGACGCCAGTGATGTAGCTGTCATCGCCGCTTTCACCAATGGGTTGCAAAGTGGACGATTATCCTTTGACCTGCGAAGAGAGAGGCCAAAAACTTATGAAGAGATGATGGAAATAGCTGGCGATTATGCACTGGCAGAAGAAGAAGAAGTAGCGCAGGGGGGTACCTACGTTCATGGCCACAAACTTGACTCAAAATCAGAGCACAAGGATGACAAGAAGGCGCAGCCGCGCGATCGCCAGAAAGATGAGAAGGGCCAAAAGGGGCATCCAAGGGAAAACAGGGGAAACGCCCGAACCAGTAGGTTTCGAGGAAGGTACAACCATTACACTCCTCTAACTGGCGATCATGAGGAAATACTTTCCGTGATAGAAGACAAAGGACTTGCCAAGTACCCTCGACAACAGTCAAATAATGCCAAAAGGGATACGACCAAATACTGCCGATTTCACAAAGATCATGGGCATGACACTTCGAAATGTTTTCAGCTGCGAGACCATATTAAGAGTCTAATCAGAGAAGGCCACCTAAAAGATTTTACACTAAAAGGAGACAAGCATGGTGGTCGTCAAGATAACCGCCAAGGAAGTGGGCAGGAAAGAAAAAGCCCAAGGAGAGGCAGCCCCGGTGCTACAATAAACACTATTTTCGGGGGACCACATACAGGCAGAAGCAATCGGGAGAGAATGTCAGAAGTCAGAGAAGTAATGTACGAGGGCAGAAATATGGAGATAAATTCTGTGCAGAGAAACCCAAAGAAGGGAAGAGAAGGACATGACCCCATAACATTTACGGCGGAAGATTCAGATGGGATTGATACCAAGCCCAACGATGCAATTGTAGTGGGAGTTCAAATAGCGCATATGGATGTACTTCAAGTAATGATAGACAACGGAAGTTCAGCCGACATTTTGAGCGCCAGAGTATACGATGAGCTGCGACTGGATCGGAAAGATCTGGAGCCTTTCCATGTACCATTGAAAGGTTTTGGGGGTTCAGAAGTAAGATCGTTGGGGACCGTGAAGCGGCCGGTAAGGTTCGGGACAGCACCATGCCGGTGAACAATCCTGCTGGATTTCGTTGTGGTTGACATTCACAACTGGCCGTATAATGCTTTACTCGGCCGACCATTCCTGAACAAAGCCCGTGTAGTCACTTCAACCCACGAACTGAAAGTAAAATTTCCTACAGAGTTTGGAGTTGGGGAATTAAAAGGATCACAGGAGATGGCTCGCCGCGTTAACCTTTCAATTTTAAAAAACACGACAGGAGTGGAAACCTTGAGCGTATTTGAGGTAAATAAGGAAATGCAAGAAGAAAGTCCCGGAGCTTTTAAATTAGATCCAAGGGACAAGGCGAGCAGGGAAAAAGAAGAACCCACTGAGCCTATTATTCTGGATGAGACGGAACCTGGTAAAACAGTCAAAATTGGTGCAAGATTGGCCGAACAAGTCAAGAAAGATGTATCGAACTTACTGATAGAGTACAAGGAGATCTTTGCTTGGAGCCATGAAGACATGCCAGGGATTAGTAGAAGTGTGATCTCGCACAACCTGGCCATGGACGAAAAAAACAAACCGGTGGTGCAGAAAAGGAGGAGCTTTAACCCGGAGAGGAGCGCAGCAATAAAAGAAGAAATTTCTAAATTACTCGCCGCAAGATCAATCAGAGAGGTTAAGTATCCAGAATGGGTGGCGAATGTGGTCCTTGTAAAAAAGAAGAACAATCAGTGGAGGATGTGTGTAGACTTCACCGATCTAAACAAGGCTTGCCCCAAGGATAGCTTCCCACTACCAAGAATCGACCAGCTGGTCGACGCAACGGCAGAACACGAGACATTGAGCTTCATGGATACGTACTCAGGATATAACCAAATCAAGATGCACAAGCCAGTCGAAGAGAAAACAGCATTCACCACGGATCAAGGGTTATACTGCTATACAGTCGTGCCATTCGGCATGAAGAATGCAGGAGCAACCTACCAGCGTCTAGTCAACAAGATGTTTGCTAGACAAATAGGAAAGAATATGGAAGTATATGTTGACGACATGCTAACAAAGAGCGTCACGTCTGACAAGCATGTAGATGACCTGAGAGAAACATTCAATGTGCTAACTAGATACTGAATGAAGTTGAACCCTGCGAAATGTGTATTTGGCGTACCGTCTGGAAGGTTCCTGGGATACCAAGTGCATCAGAGAGGGATAGAAGTGAACCCAGACAAAATCCAGGCATTAGCAAAAATGGTTTCCCCAAAGACCCTGAAGGATGTCCAGAAACTCACAGGTTGCTTAACATCATCAAACAGGTTCATAGCAAAATCAACGGACCGATGCCTACCATTCTTTAAAGCTCTCAAGAAAGGCAAAGAAGTTAAGTGGAACGAAGATTGTGAGAAGGCTTTTCAAGCCTTGAAAGAGTACCTCGGGCGAGCACCGCTGCTGTCAAAACCAGTAGCCGGAGAAACACTTTACATGTACCTATCTGTCTACGAAGCAGCCACTAGTTCTGTACTGGTGAAACAGGAAGAGGGGGTTCAGAAACCTGTATATTACACAAGTAAAGCACTGTTACCAGCTGAGACAAGATACTCGCCAACCGAGAAGATGGCACTCGCCCTAATTACAGCGGTGAGGAAGTTAAGACCGTATTTCCAGGCTCATAAAATTGGAGTATATACCAATTGCCCACTGAAACTGATTTTGTAGAAGCCAGAGGTATTCGGTAGACTAACCAAGTGGACGATCGAATTAAGTGAATTTGATATAGAATATCTCCCAAGGACAGCGATCAAGGGCCAAGCAGTGGCGGATTTTGTGGCAGAGTTCACCGAACCAAATATGGAATTAGCAAGGATGATGGTGGAGCAAACTAAGAAAACATTCAGGTGGCAACTCCGTGTTGACGGGTCGTCAAACACGCATGGCAACGAGGCAGGGGTAGTGGTATTAACCCCTGAAGGAGATTCAGTAGAATGTGCCTTGCTTTTTTACTTCAAAGCTACCAACAACCAAGCTGAGTATGAAGCACTCATAGTAGGACTAAGAGTTTGCATAGTCCTAGGAGCCGATGAAGTGGAAATTTTCAGCGACTCCCAAGTTATTGTTAATCAAGTGTTAGATGAATACCATGCGAGAGATGAAAACATGATCGCCTACTTAAAATTAGCAAAGGAGCTACTTGGGTGGTTTAAAGAGTACAAGATTACCCAGATTCCCAAAGAAGAAAACGAACAGGCTACCGCCTTGGCAAAACTGGCATCCGCCACAATCAACATCTGGCCTAGGACTATTCCCATGATTCACTTACTACACCCAAGCATAGTCAAACAAATGGAAGTTGGGGCAGTCTTCAACGAAGCAAATAGTTGGATAACACCAATCAAAGAATACCTTGTCAATGATGTGCTCCCAAGCGATCCGTTGGAGGCAAATCGACTAAAGTATAGAGCTACAAGACATTCAATACTCAATGGAGAACTATACAAAAGGGGGTACTCAAGGGCACTGTAGAGATGTGTCGGGCCTGAAGAAGCAGAAGGGATCCTGAGAAGCATACATAGTGAAAATTATGGGAATCATGCTGGAGATATCAGCTTAGCCCACAAAACATTACGACAGGGTTTTTACTGGCCAACACTGTTCGCCGATGCTAAAAGGGTAGCAGCAAGGTGTGAAGCATGTCAGAAAATTACAAACAACATTCGCCAGCCACCTAAACTTTTGCAAAGTATCGCCTCGCCTTGGCCATTCGCCATGTGGGGAATTGACTTGATCGGTCCAATGCCAACAGCACCCGGAGGAGCGAAACATGCTATCGTGGCTGTGGATTATTTTACAAAGTGGGTAGAGGCTGAATCATTAGTGCACAAAACAGAGGAAAACACTACAAGCTTTGTGAAGAAAAATATCTTGTACAGATTCGGGATACCAAACACCATCATCACCGATAATGGAACCCAATTCGATGACAAGAAATTCAGGGAGCTGTGTGACAAATATAGAATCAACAACTACTACGCAACTCCAGCACATCCATAGACAAATGGTCAAACTGAAGCAGTCAACAAGATCATAAAGCACAACCTAAAAGCTAAACTAGCTGCGAAGAAGGGTAACTGGGCAGAGAAGCTACCACAGGTACTGTGGGCGTATCAAACTACGGAAAGAAGCTCAACGGGTAAAACCCCATACTCCATGGCTTTCGGAACTGAAGCTGTCATTCCCGTGGAAACATCCTTCTCTTCACCAAGGGTATAACTATTCCAGCCAGAACTAAACGTTGATATGCTAAAATGTGGCCTGGACGAGCTAGAAGAAAGGAGAGAACGTGCACAAATAAGAAACGTTGCATATCAACAAAGGGCGGCTAGGTATTACAACTCGCATGTGCGTGAAAGAAAATTTGTACTCGGCGACTTAGTTCTGAAAAGAGTGAATCCGGGAACCAGAGACAAAGCTGTGGGATCACTCGCAGACAAATGGGAAGGGCCTTATCAAATTACAGGTATAGCTGGTCATTGGGCATATCGCATTACTCGAGAGGGTTTTGGCGAATTACCTCGGCCATGCAATGCGTAATACCTGAAGATATACTACCCTTAACTTTCTCATTTGCTTCTAGAATTTATTTCAATGTTTTTTCTTCTTAGGTAGTTTTCGCTTTAGCATTCTTTCTCTGTTTTATTTTAACAAAAGTTGCAGGAAGTATTCAATAAAGAGTAATTTATTAATAAGAACCCGTGACTTAGCTCGCCACAAAAGTAACCAGGCACAAAGAATATTCGCCATCATACACCATAGGTCACTCGCCGTTGCGTAAAGATGAGTTTTATACTCGCAGCGACGGAAATGAGCGAGATGACGCACGAAATTAAGGCGTGGCAACTATGCCTAAAGCTATCATAAAAATCAGTGGTCGCCGCCACGGGAAAAACAAGATCCCAAGAAAGACACAAGAAACACCCAATCGAAAGCGTACATGAGGAATCTCAAGCGCTGGGGATTGAGAAAGCTAGCCGAGAACAAAAGTAACTAAAAAACAAAGTAAAAAGAAAAAGAGTGAGACGTCCCAATAATATGCTAAAAACTTGGTGTATAGTCGGATACGTCTTGACAAACATTGAGTACGCTAAAACTCAGCAATGGCAGCTGAATAAACAATAAATAATATGCGAAAAACTTGGTGTATGGTCGGATACGTCTTGACAAACACTGAGTACGCTAAAACTCAGCAATGGCAGCTGAATAAACAATAAATAATATGCTAAAAACTTGGTGTATAGTCGGATACGACTGGACAAACACTAAGTACGCTAAAACTCAGCAATGGCAGCTGAATAAAGAACAAAGCCAAGAATTCATCAAGGGCAGCTGAACCAAAACTGAAGTCAAAGGAGTTATAAATTTTGTAAGTTATTTACAAACTGAAGCTACAAGGAGAGTTATTTACAACTAAAAGTAATACATAAGTTCAACTGGCTGCCGGAGGATCCTCGCTGTCTTCCTCATCTTCAATCTCATCTTCAGAAGGCCAAGAAATTTCTTCATCCCCCTCTGGCATGAAAGGCCCATAATCCCTACCAGCAACAGGGCCTAAATCGGGTTCAACACCAGAACCAGAAAAGCTGCCCTTCTGACCAGAATAGTAAGTATTAAAAGCGCGTTTGCTGGGAACTTCTAAGTGCATTGGATGAGGCTCAGTCCTCGTATAGCGACAATGGGCTTTCCACCGTTTTCTCTGTTCCTTTATCGAACCCACTGCGCTGTCCATATGCAACTCAAGGGATTTGTCAAAACGCCTTAGAGCCTTTTCATTCGAATGATCCTTCATGGCGAAGAACTTCTTCGACTGCCTCATGCCTCATTCGAATTCATGCAACAAAAGTGCATCATAGGCAGGGGACCTCTTAAAACAATCAACTGCTTCAACCTCTAAAACAGCCTTCAGATCATTGAAGATGACATCACACGAAGACAACTGATTGCGCAGGTCCAATACCTCGCACTCCGCTTTTACCTTAGCCTTCTCAGCTAGTCGCTCAGCATCTAAGCGTGCTGCGAGTAAGTCTTGACTCGCAGACAATTGCTCCTTCAGAAAGCGAATCTTCTCCATAGTAGCAGACAGTTTTTCTTCAGCAGCCAGCTGAGCAGAAAGGTAACCATCAGCGAATTCCCTCAACTGAGTAAGTTGCTGAGCATGATTCTCCTCAGCGGAAAGCTTCTCAGCTGCCAAAACAGAAGCTCGCTATCACAGGCGTTTCACATCCCTAGATAGAAAATTCCCTCGCCTGTAATTGTCAACCAACTCGAACATTACTGAAAAAAAAAATAGACAAGTCAGGAAACACGCGAACGAAAAATACAACATGAATACCGCAAGAGACTCACCGGAGAGTGGCAGTTGAAGAAAAATTCCATTTTTCTGTTACAAGACCTGCTCATCACATGCTCCCAACCCTCACCAACATAAACGTCGTTGTTCATTATGTGTGAGCAAATCTCCGCAGCCATGAAATCCGAAAGGGAAACAGACCCGGCTCCCTCACCAACTTCGGTTGGATCAACGGGAGGAGCTTCGTGAGCAACGCCAGAACCAGATGCAGAAGCCTCTGGTTGCTTTGACGACTCCGGTCTACCAGCTGGACCTGGCTGACCGGATGGCCCAGGTTGACTAACAAAATACGTATTCGGCTCACCCGTAACCGCTGGAGGAGAAGCTACACCGGTCGGGGAAGGGGCAGGAGTGTTCAATCGTGTAACTCCCTCAGGAGGTGGAGACACCACCGTACTCACCCCACCAACAAGAACCTCAGAAACAGGTGCTTAGGTAGAAGGAGTCTCGGCAAGTACATGTTCATCAGCACCCTCCTCATCCGAAGAAACAACGTATTGTACAACTCTAGACGCCCGCTTTAGAGGTCGAGTAGTATGATCAGGAGTACCCTCAGCAGAGCGTTTGCCTCTACTGGTTCTGGGAGTCAAGTTATTCGTGGGATCAAGGGGAGTTTCAGGGACATCCGCATCAAAAATAGGAATGTCACTAACTGCCCCTAAAGCTCCAACCTTCTCTTTTCCCTTACGGCTGGGGGTAGTCGCAGCAGGGGTAGTCGCAGTAGCCTCTGTATGCATAGGGGGCTGTCCCGACTCGACCCCTCCCTCAGTAATATCACCAGCTTCCTCGCCATCTGAGGGATCGCCACCATCCAGGTTAGCAATTCCTTCCTTGGCCAAACTAACAGTATGTCTTTTACTGGCAGCCTCATAATTCTTCACTGCCCGGGCTTGCAAGTCATAGACAGTATCGAAGTCACACACTGCAAGAAAAATCACCAAGTATTAGCAGTGGAAAAAGTGAAACTATAAAACCAAAAGAAAGCAGGTAAAACTTACGGCGAGGAAGTATGGCGGGTAAGCGTGAAAAAAGCCGTTGAGCGATCATTTTATCCTCGTTCAAAAGAAATGGACGGCCCCTTTCATCTAAAGGGAGGACGGCCGCAGCAGCGAGATGAGATATCTCTTCGTCCAACAAAACAGGGATGGCCTTCGACCAAGTGTCGGGAGAAGTGAAGTGCCTAGGAACTTTCTTCGCCGCAAGATTCAGGCGACCACGGGAGGACACGTCTCTACCCCACTCGCCGCTAATGAAGAACCAGCTGTTCTTCCATCTCTTATTTGAGGTAGGAAAACCCCAAATAAATCCTTTCTTTTTCTCATCACCAGAAATCTCTATTTGTCCAGGGTTCGCCACTCCCTCTGAGATCCAGTTCTCCACGAGCAAAGAAAGAAGAAAGTAAGTTCCACTGTTGCCCGCCTGCCTTAAGGTGTAGAAATGGCGAATCTCACAAGGCGTAGGGGGTTCATAACCTTTCAACTTCCACATTAATCCCAAACACATAAGAATCCTATAGCTATTTGGGGTAAGTTGAGCGGGTGCAATTTGAGCCTCCGCAAGAAACCTGGCGATGAAAGGCTGAAGAGGAAGCGTTACTCCACAGCTGAGCATGGCACCATAAATGGCGACCGCATTTTCGGGAGGATTCCATGCTGCTCGATTACCAGGTAGCATCAAAGTCACTGAGTCTGGAATTTCAAAGCGACTCTTATACTTACGGAGTTCATCCTCGCCAACCACATTAACTTCGGTATCAAAGGAACACGGACGATCAAACGAGAAATGCAGCCTATCCCGTTGATGGTCTTCAATGTCAAAGTCAACAGTTGTCTGCGCATAGGGACCCACGAGGAACCCTAGAGGCGCGTCGTTTGCTGCCACCTGGTTTAGAAGATCTCGGCATCACTGGAGAATCACTATCGGAAGACGAAGGAGAAATGTTAGGGACGGAATCATCTTCAGAATATGGAACGTAAACAGAAAGTGGGACCGGAGAATCCGGGTGAAAATTACGAATCAAATATTCAATTTTGTCCGCAGTACGTTTGTCACCAAGCTCTATAGCTTGCATCATTTGATTAAAAAGAGAAGAACGTAAGGAGGGATCCATGAAAACTCACCAGAAAAACCCTAGGTTCGGAGAATGAGCAGGAGATTTGGGGATGCCAAGAAATAAGTACGATCGAGTTGAAGATGAGCCGTCCGACAATGAAATAAAATAGAATAAATTTATGGTAGAAATTTCTAAGGGAGAAAAATGAGAGACAATAAAGGAACTCTTTTGAGAGAAAGAAGAGATTAATGGAGATGTGAGAGGATAGAGGAGAAGGAGAAACGATCAGGCATTAAAAGAGGGAGTTTTGAAATTCAAAAAGAATAAAAATCAGATAAAAAGATATTTGGTTAAAGTGAGCGACGGTCACAATAACTGGCCGCAACAGTCCACCAAATAACGGACATGTGGCACCTCGGGGATCACCAATCAGTCAAAATGTATCTTCACTTGTCAAATGAGTGGAAGCGCTAGAAATTGTGTGGCCAAGAATGAAGGCTTGCACCGGAAGAATCAACTAACAAGTTCAACACGTGGTGAAAATAAAAAAAGGCGGGAATTATTTGCGAAACACGCCAAAATTTTATAAGCATGGATATAAATACTGCTCGCGGAGGCAAACGAATTAGAAACCCAAATCATTCGCTCAGCTCGAAATATTTATAGGGGTATTGTTGTATATATAATTTCGCCAAGCAGCCACGTCATCAAAGGAGTCAATAAATGCTGAGGAACAGGTTGCCACGTCACTCATTGACCAGGTCAAAGAAGAAAACGTGGACCAGTCAGTATATCAACATCAAGTCAAATAAATCAAAGGTGTGTTCGTCAGAGCTAGATATGTACTCGCCAAAGATAGAAGCATAGTCGCCAAAGGGTAATACCCAGGAGGGGAGATGTTCGCCGCATCTGCGTACTGGGCACAAACAGACTCGGCAGAAACACAAAAATAAGCCCTAAACTCCTAGGAGACCCATGGCAACGAAGAGTCGTAGAAAAGGAAAGGGCCGAAAACATATATCCGTATCTGTTACAACATGGGAATCCTAGTACGAATCAAAGAGGAAATCCTACCTCCAACACGACAGGATCACGTAGTAACCCTAAATTATCATGTATAAATAGAACCACCTATCCCACGAGGAAGGGGTTCGAAAACCTAAAGAGAGAAAAGTAAGAACTCGAGAGACTTAAGTGTGTAACCGAAACAAGTGAATTTTAGTGATATTTTCCTGTCCTTTGGGACGCCGTGGTTTTTTTTCCCATTCAAGGGTTTTTCCACGTAAATCTGTCTCTTGCATGTGCTGATTTTCTTTCTTGTTTAACGATCGTTTTGATTTAATTGTTGGTTGTGTGGTAATCCAAATTTCACCATCAACGGTCACGTTTGGTTACATGGTGGAATGGTAATCGGAATGATAATAGGAATAAGAATGAGAATGAAAAGGAAAGGAAAACTAAGGGGTCATCCTGTAAGCGTTTTTCAGTTGTTGTTTTTCAAAAAGAAAAATGAAAAAGAAAACAGTGTTTTTTGTTTTAGTTTCGAAATTTGAAAACGTGTTTGGTAGCATATACTGAAATCCGTATTTTAAAAATGAAAACGGGAAATACGCGTCTAGTAGATTAACCGAAAACTATCAAAAATTGCAATATCAATTTGTACATTTTGTTTAATATTATTACAATTATAAACAAATTGATTAAATAATTAACCAATAAAATTTTTATAATGTAATTTATAAATTAAACAAAATTAACACAACACAAATTGATCCAGATTAGTTGAGGAGGAAGAAGAAGAAGAAGAAGACCAGCTGAATAAGAAGACCAGATCGGCGGCGATCGGCAAGAGGCGAAGCAAATCGACAGCGAGCAGCGAAGGCAGATCGACGGTGAGAACGGCGACGAGCAGAGGGGGAGGAAGAAAGAAGATGAAGATGGGAAGAGAAGAGAAGATGTTGATCCAGATACGTTCAAGAGAAAAAAAAATAATAATAATAATTTTTTTGTTAATTTTTTTGAAAAACAAAAATAAAAACAAAGAAAACATCTTTTTTTTTTTTTTCAAATTTTCCACTTTTAACATTGGTTTTGTTTTTATATTTTGAAAATAAAATGAAAAACGGTTAACGAACGCGAATTCGAAATCTTTTTTGGAAAACAAAAACGAAAACATGCTGAAAAAGGGTTACAAGATTGGCCCTAAGTTTTTTGTTTGGTTGGAACTTTAGAATTAGTCTCTGAATCAGTATTATTTTATTTGGTTAACAACGGAAGGGAATAGAGTTAACTTTATTTTGACCAAAATACCCTTAATTATGAATGTATAATAACATGATATATTATGGATAATAATAATAAAATATAAAAGTATATTATATATATAATTATATATTATTTAATATAATAATATATTATAAATATATAATGTAATATATATATATATATATATATTATATTATATTATACGATATATATATTAATATATTTATATATATATATATATATATATATATATATATATATATTATATTATATTATATTATATTATTATATATTATAATAATATATATATGTTTATATATCGTTATATATATTATAATAATATATATAATATATATAATAATATAATATATAGTATATATATATATAATATACATTTATATATCATTAATATATCATTAATATAATATATAATAATAATATATTATTTTTGGAAAGAAGCTGAGGGTATTTTTGTAATGGAGTTGGGGCATATGAGGGTATTTATGGAATATAAATTTTAATTTGGAATGGAATGGAATGGCTTTCCATTGGTTTTTGGATGGATTGCCCATTCCACCAAAATAGTGGAATCCCCATTCCAATGGAATCACCATTCCATTGCATTTTAACAAACCAAACGAATGGAATGGAAAGAAAGCCATTCCATTTCTCAACTCTCATTATATGGGAGATATTTCTCAACATGCATCTTGCAATTTAATGAACAAATGTAAGACTCGGATTACTAATTTATGTGGGTAATTGGATTATTAATGTGTCTCTTAGTATGAAACAAAAGGGTGTAAAATAAATAAACAATTTATTTTAAAATTATTTTTTTTGAATTTTTTAAAAGTAAATAATTTAAAATAAATTTATTAAATTTAAAATTTTACTTATCCAATATCGGTTTGTCCAAAAACCGATATCTTACTGTAAAATAAACTCATATCGGGATTTTGTTTGGTGTTGAAAATAGGAAGTAAAAGTTAAAAAAAAATTATTAAAGATAAATAAAAAATTATATATTATGAATGTTTTATAATATAATATATATATTATATTATTATATTATATATTTATATTATATAAATATATTATTATATATATTGTATAATATAATATATATATATATTGTATAATATAATATACATATATTCTAAATTATATATATTATATATATTTATATGGTATATATATTATATGTATTATATATGTATTTTATATTATATATTATGAATGTTTTATAATTAGGGGTATTTTGGTCAAAATACAGTTAACTCCATTTCATTCCGTTGTTAACCAAACAAAATAATACTGATTCATAGACTAACTCTAAAGTTCCAACCAAACAAAAAAACTCAGTTTTCCTTTCCATTCCCATTACCATTCGTGACCATAGAGTATAGATCATTAACTCGACTATATATGCTTTAAAAAATATAATTTTATTAAAAGTTTCAATAAATATTTTTTAATATATGTCTGTCGTAGAAATTAGAATTTTAATTAGTTGAATAAATTTAAATTTATCTAACACGTTTTTTTTTCTTCTTCTAACAACTCATATATGTTATATATAAATATTGTTCAATTATTACAACTTTTGACTTGAGGTTTCAAGTTCAATTCCTAATAATGACAATTAATTGTCATTATTATCAGAAGTAGGCCGATAGCGACCGTCGTATAGTGGCGGTCGGACGGCTGTGGGCACCGGTTGGCTGACGGTGGTTATACTGTGACGGGACGGAGTGGGCCGACGGATGATGGCCGGACAATAACCGGAGGGGTAGGGGTGGCCGGACGGAGGGGGCTGACAGACGGTGGTCGGAGGGGTGGTGGTGGCCGGACGATGGTGTATAAATATAAAAAATGTTAGTTATTTGTTGACAGTTTTAAACTGTCATAAATCTATGAGTGTTGACAGTTTTTAACTGTCATAAATCTTTGACAGTTAAAAACTGTCAAGGATTTATGACAGTTAAAAGATGTCAACAAATAACATGTCATAAATAACTGTCAAAGATCTTTCTTGTCAACAAATAACTATCAAGAAAACAATATTTTCTTGTAGTGTATGGACTTGAAAGAGGTGTTTGGCGGTTTTCAAGAGTGGATTGGAGAAATGAAGTGGGTTTCAGTGAGGTTTTGAGAAGGAGGAGAATGGAGTGAAGACTGGAGTAAAGTGAGAACAACTATTCTCATTTGGCGTGAAGAAACTGAAAACAAAAAAAAAAAAAAAAACAGTTTTTTGGTTTTTAAAAATTTTAAATAACAAAACGAATTCGTCTTTTAATATATATTTTTTTTTGTCTCAAAAACATAAAAACGATTTTGTAAATCATAAACGAACAGCTCCTAAAGCATCTAAATTCATCGTAATGAATCATACTTAATCCTTGTAGTGTGTTAACTCCATGTTATTTCTCATATTGATGATCAATTTTCCCTTTAATATTTCATGGTTAATTGCATCTGGTTACACTAAGAGTATTCTTACAAATTATTCATCTACGACTTGTACGAATTAAACTCATAAAAATCCATTAAGTTTTATGGAAATTGTCACGCATCACACAAACTCTATTTGCATGACATTTAAAATTAAACGTTCATAGTATCAGTTGTAACAACCAAAACTTAAGTATAACATTTACAATTAGTTGCATCAAGTTAACTTAAACTTAGATGTGATCAAGCATCCAAATCAAAGCACACATTAAGCACAACAATAGATACTCAATAAGAAATGAAAATTTGAAATTAACATTAGCTAAAGAAGTTTAAGTAATCTTAGTTAGGCTACATCGTAACTCTAGCAAAGAAAATTAGTTCCTTGTAGTTATGGATACTGTAGTATGTGAATTCTGATTAGCCGACACGTCATCAAATTAGCAAGAATATTGAAGTAGAAATGTGTCATGTCATTAAAAGTTAACCAGTCAAACCCAACAAAAGCTGACTAACAACACACCATCCGAGTAGACCCTTCGTCTAACAAATGGGCATGTGATATGGAATTCGTTTTAAGGAGAATGGTTCGGCAAAGAATGAATCTTAGCGAGGTAAGATTCCATTCGACCAAGATATCTCCCCAGCCAGGATCACTCGCCCAAATCAAGGTCACATAAGCATCATTAATACCCGGTGACTGAAAGGCAATCTCACCAAGATATGAGAACCAGGAGTCACACTTCAATAAGGAATCAAACTTATAAGATATCAGAGTCTTAATCAAGCATGAAATCAATCACATTTATTACGTGACAAACATCAAACGAGAAAGAGACCAAGATAATCAAGGAATCCACCCGAGAAGAACCACAATGGGATTCTACATGCCAATTACTTGCACATCAAGCTTAGGGTTATCAACAAGTGTATAAATATAGCCATATATTCCATGTAAACATGCACAAAGAATATTCATACAAGTACTAGGAGAGAAGTGAGTTGAGTGTGTAACATATAATTCTCACAGTGAAGATATTTTCATCACCGTCACTAGAGCCATCTCCAGACATTTTGGGGTTCCATCCAATTAATGATTAACAAAAATCGGAGCCCATATAAATATTATTATTATTAACATAAAAAAATTAAATAAATATATATTATAAACAAGATTTTACCTAAAAATATATATTATAGAATCTGTTAGATAAAACAAAAAGCCTCCACTTGACACTTCAACATCCCTCTATCCCCAAAAGAACCATCAAAATGAAAATAATAAATTCCATTAAAAGAAGTTACAAAATAGAAAACTTTAATTCCAATTGCAAATAACATCACATTATTCAATTAACGAATTTCAATTTTAAGTTCACCTATTGAATTCAAAAAATTCAGTTCTCATTTCAACAATTACACAAGCCATCACTTTCAAAGTCATTCCAAGCATAAGCAAATCACAGAACATCGACTTTTCAACAAACACAAGAGATCTTTGTAACTCAGATTTATAAAATAAATAAATAAATTATAACTTCACAATCAACCCAAAAAAAATAGCATCAAATCCAATTTCAACAAATACTTCAATTAGTCTTCAAAAATAAAAGCAACTGATTTTGTAAATTACAAGAAACGGTGGACTGTTTTCAGAAATAAAATAAAAGGAGACATTGAGAGGCGAGACACACACCTTTCTGGAAGCAAATCGAAATGGGAAAGGAGGCCAATCGAGAGAGAGAGAGAGAGAGGGCAACGATTTTGACTTAGAAAAGTTAGCAATTCAATTGGACTCTCTTTCAAAAAAAAAAAATTTAATTGGACTCAGACAATTTTGACTCAGATGATGTCAAACTAAGTCTGATATGTTAGAATTCAATTGGGGTTAGATGTTTATTTTTGTTAAATGATATAGATAATTGGGCCTTAAAAAAAAAGGTTTGAGATTGGACATTTCTTAAACTTAAAAAGATTGCACCAGAGACCCCTAATTTTACAAAAGAAGAAAAAGTAAATTGGGCTAATTGAGGGCCCTAGCAAATTGCTGAGTTTGCTGCCCTCGTGGGTTAGCCCTAGGCCCATCATCGTCAACCGTGATTTTTTTTTCCTTTTTCTAGGGTTTTCCACGTAAAAATCATATTTCCCATTCTTTCATACTATTTTCTTTATTTTAATCATCGAAAAGTTTGCAAATTACGTTGTTGGCTAGTTGATACTTCCTGTAACGAAAAATCAACGTCAACAGATACAATAAAGACATTAAAGAGTCAAAGCCCATCCAAAAAAAAAAAAAAAAACGAAACCCAATTGTATTATCATTAGAATTTTTCATCCAATCTTAACCGATCCTAACTCCAATTGTCATATAGGGTTAAAATCAATTAATATCTGAATTAAAATAAATATACAGCCTGTAATCTGTATTAACTGTCCTAACTACCCAAGACCCGTCCAAAGTCCTCTTTCCAAAAGAATAGGCAACCAACAATGTAAGATTTCTCAAACCCCGTGTAGAAAATCTGAACCGACCGACTGTCTTATAGTAAAATTAACATAATTGCATCTAAAAACTTTGAAAACAACGATTGTAAAATTTTCCTTAAAGCTAACATTCAGATCTTTCCAATTATGTAAAACTTGTCACTTGGTTCGTTTTGAGCATGTACAGTTTAATCCATGGTGGCAGTTTACAAGATTATTATTATTTAGTTTGGTAGAACTTAGAAGTCAAAACTTGAAAAAGAGTTCTTGGATATATATACAGGCGGCAGGCCCAATTCAAAGCTGTCCCAATTTTGTGAAATATATAATAATTATTGAACTCACTTATTATGTGACTGTGTTGTTAGGTGAAATCCAATTCTTATGTTACAGACTAAACAAGGACTAGTTGGATTATTTAGATACCACGACTTTGAAATCTGTGGTCGCCTCTCTTTTTTTGTGAAGATCACTAGATCAAAGACATGTATGATCAATCTATTACATTGACCAAATACTAAAACCAAATTATAAATTATATATATATATATTTATCATTGAATCTCATGTATTGATCAATCTGACTTTCAATTAATCATTTTTAGTTCTAATAAAAAAGTTTATGCCATTTCAATTTTGCTGTATTAATTCTGTATGACCAAATCAGAATCATTAGTCAAGAATATAGACATATTCTATAAATAATGCATTAAAAACTAACTTATAATCTGGCATGGTGAAAGGTGTTGCATGTGAAAAATATTAGATATATATATATAAGAATTCAATTTTGATAATTTAGTGGTCATTAACAAAATAAATTTTCATCGAATTTAAAAATCATCCAAATGTTTCAAATAGTAGATGTTGTTTTCGAAGTGTTGTGGAAAGCATACAATCATATGATTTAAAAGAGTTAAAAGTATTGTAGATTTAATTGTTTCTTCTTGGAAGTAATAATATACGGTTGATATAGTGGTTAATTACTGGTTTGGATAAGATAAGGCATGATTAGGACATAATAATAAGAAATTAATAAGTTGGGTATGGAAACCGTACCTCCATACAAAATTTTCAATGCCTAATTTCATTGTTTCTTATCTTAATGATTGATGACATCCTCAGATTCATTTCCCATTACCAATTTCCAAAACGGTCCATTTATAGTTTTTATTTTTTTTATTTTTTTTTATTATAAAATGAATTGATTAAAAAAAAAATCATGATTTTTTTACCTAATTCCAAATAACTGAATTGCATTCAATATATTTTCTTCAAAGAATATCCTACAAAGATAACATATTTACAAGAATATCAAATGAAAATACATACCAATTAAGAGTAAAAATGGTATAAAAGTCAATTTAATTGTTTTTAAACATTTTTATCTTAAAAATAAAAAATAAAAAAAATCAAGTTAACACTATTTCATAAGTAAGAAAAGTAAAGCACCTTTGGAGGTGAGAAAAATAAAAAATTTATCCCTATTCTATCTTTTGTAAAATTCAATGCTGTTCGGTCTTAGACCAAAAAACGAACAATCCCTGTGTGTTAGTTCTTGATTCAAATTGAAAATCAACTTTGTATAATTAAATCAAAAGCTCCTGTGTATCCCAAAAAAAAACCCATATTACAAACTTGAAAGGGTTCTTTTTTAAGATAAGTCTAACTCTATCATAAGAGGGAATGCTTGAAGTTCAATTCAAACCAATTGATATGTTAAAAATATTCGAAAGTTCAAAACTATAAAATCAGTTTCTAGATATTTAAGAAGAAATTTATCTAAAACTAGAAACAATATTATTGATAATATAATATTACTTGGTGGTGGTAAATGACACTCATTCAATATGACAATATCTCATGCTTAAGTCGTTACACTACATGAGCATATAAAAAAAATGAAGAAATTGTCATATCAATTATTATAAATTTCTTAGGGTAGTATCAAATTCTTTTTGTTAATTCGGGTTAAGAAAAAATGATAAATTCCATGGACAAAGATTCTAGAAGACTAGGGGCATGTCCGGTGGACGATTTTGGGGCCGTTTTCATTTTTCAAAAACGATTTCAAAGTGTTCATTAACCTTTTTTCATTTTGTTTTCAAAATACAAAACTAATGTTAAAATTGAAAAACACATAAAACAACTAAAAGATGTTTTTCAAACAAAAACTGCATTTTTTTTCTTGTTCTTTCTTCTTCTTCTTCTCCTTACTTCCTATTCTATGAAAGCAAATTTGGAGGAGCAACCAATTTGCTCCTCCAACGCCGAAAGAGGTGAGATCCTCCTTCGGCAATGTTAATTTGGCCAGGTCAGCCTCGTCGGAGGAGGATCTCACCTCCTCCAATGTTGGAGCCGTCAATCTGCTCTTTATTTTTTTAAAGAAAAAAATTTGCTTTCTTTTTTTTCATTTGCTTTGGAGGTGCAGATCCATCGATCTGCCCTCTTTTTTTTTTTTTTTTTGAAATTTTTTTTCCTTTTTTTTTTTTGAAAGATTTTATATTTAATAAAAAAATTTAATATTTATTTAATGAAAATGAATATAATTATGAGTTTATTTGATAATTATTTGTGATGAATTTACAAATTATAGTTGTAAAATTACTAATTATTTTACCAAATTGTTCTACTATTTTAGGTTTATTTATTTATTTTCCTTTTTTTTTTCTTTTGAAAGATTTTTTTTTTTTTTAGGAAGTTTATGAGTTTTTATGAGTTTTTTTTTTCTTTCTAAATCATGAGTTATTTGATAATTATTTGTGACAAATTATTGACCGTTTTTTATTCAATTTAAAAAAATTACAATAGAAATATATTATAGGAAAATTAAAATTTTCTATATTTTTCTGTTTTTCCATTAATCTACCAAACGCGGTTTTTATGTTTTTATTTTTAGGATACAACTTTCATAATATGTACCAGACGTGTTTTTGGATTTCGAAACTGAAACTAAAAACATAGTTTTCGTTTTCATTTTTATTTGAAAAAAAGGGCAAATGAAAAAAATGTTACTAGATGCACCCTAGAAGTCCAGAACCCACAAACACCCTCTGTCCCTCTTACATTGTTACATGATTACCTTCACTTTGTTGACTGGCTTTTTGTTACAATTTCGTACTCCCCATGATCATCACAAGGTCTTTGTTTTGTTTTGTTTGTTTTATTATTTTTGGGATAATTTATGAAATTTTTTGGATATATTCATCTAATTATAGTTTGATTTTTATTCCTAATAAGTAATAATTAAGTAATAAGTCATGTGATATGACTAATCAAGATCATATAATTTTAAATCGCATAATTATTTTTATTTTAATTTTTTATATTGTATCAGTGCTGAGATGAATTTAATATAAGACATTGTCAGTTGAATGTAACGTGACGTTTATTCGATCGGTCAATATCACATATTGGAGTCGCAGTTGGTATAAAGAAAAAAAAAATCCGATGCACCAAAACTTCTATTTTGATCTACCTAATAGGGGCACATCCGTCATTCCATATTTCCACGGCCCCACGCACACACGGTTTTGAAAATGAAAATTGGATTACACGGCAAAAGAAAAGAAAACTCCTTTTTTGAGAAGAAGAAACAGAAACGGTGTAAAAAGTAGACCAAGCAACTCAAGTGAGATAATTAGAAAAGAGGAACTGACCTATAAAAGCAAAACCTCCTTTGACTTTGAGTGCTTCATTTCCATACATATATACACACGTTCATCTAACGTCACCAACCACTACCATCACTTTTCTACCATTTTCAACTATCACCCTACATTTCTCTTTCTTCTACCTTCTTTTATTTTTTTATTTTTTTTAAAATTTTAAAATTTTTTTTATCAGCCATTCAACTTCACAAACAAGCTCTCTTCAATCTTTTTCTTGGGCATTGTTATCTAAAATTAACATAATGTAAAGTGTGATTAGGGGAAATTTAATATACTAAAGACATGTTAAAATATCAGTAACAAATGGGAATAATTTACATCGACATTAATCCAATAAATTTCATATAGACGGTGGAGATTCCTCTATCAATTTTATTTTTTATAACTTTATATATATATATATATAGTCTTTCTATTATCAGTTCGAACTGACAAAAGTTATATCAGTTCCTTGTATGTGGGCAATTGGATTTAAATACTTTAACTGATAAGTGTATACAGCCAAGTCAAAGTATTTAAATCCAGTGGTCCACATGTAATGAACTGATATAACTTTTGTCAGTTCGAACTGATAATAGAATTTCTATATATATATATATATATATATATAAATAGATATTTGTCGTCCATCTAATATATGGATAATGGATAACGGATATTTAGAGTTTTTTTATATTTGATTTTGGGGTATCAAGGGTATTTTCGTTTTCTACCCTTTTACTGTCAAACATTATTGACAAGGAGTTCGTTGTCTGTTTTTGATAAAATTATTTTCGAACGTAGATCGCCAAACCTCCGGCAGAAGACCAGTAATTTGTTCTGATTTTTATGATTTTGATAAGGTTTTGTAGAAGTCAAAGCCAACCGACTACACGATGATGATGGAATTCTGGTCAGACAAATCAACGATCATGATTGATTAAAACGAAGGATATACAGACGAGGATACATTTGGACCACACCATAGGAGCATGACATTGTACTATTATAGATTTTTTATTTATTTATTTATTTATTTATTTTAACTGTCAAATAAAGTTGGTATAAGCATGCAAAGAAACACAGTCACTTTAAGGAAAAAATAAACTTCATTTAATTATCTTTGTTGAAGCAAAGAAGTTTTTCTTGAAGAAAAAACATTTGGTCAGTTTCTAACTAATTTCCATGCTTTTATATATTTTCCAGAAGATTGGATTTTCTTTGTCATAGTCTTTCAAAAAAAAAAAAAACAAAACAAAAAAAAAAACAAAAAAAAAAAAAAAAGTCTTGGAATATTGATCTTTTCAGATTCTTTAATTGGGTAGCTCAATTTATCTCTACCAACTAATAATAAATTAATCTTATATGTAATTTTCCTATCTGGGTCTGGCTTATTTTATTTTAATTTTATTTGTTCTGATTTAGGTTTGTGTCTGCTTCTTTTTGTTACTGTCTGTGTTAATGGTTTGTTACATTTCAACTATACCTAATCTCACAATTCATTCTTTGTTTTTTCTTTTTTTAATGCAAGATATCATAAAGGGGTCTATTTTCTTTTGTCTGATACAAGGTCAAACATTAAGCTTTTTCTCTGCTTTTTCTTCAGAACCAACTTTGAGGTTCTTCTTCATATTGGATTCTGCTGAATTCTAGGGTTTGTCTATCATAAACATCTTTGCTGTTTCCTCTTCAGGCTTTTCTCCTTCATCAGGTATGATTCTCGATCTCTTAATAGTTTTTGGTTCTTATGATGAGTGTAACTGTCTTCTGATTTTGTGTTTACTTATTTTTTTTCACCTAGAAAATTATTTATGTGATCTTAGGTTTTTAGCTCAATAAATTGATTGTCAAACTCTGGTCAGTTTGCTGCATATAATTCTTGTTCTGTTTGCTATTTCGAAACTGAATTATTTTATCTATCGAATATCAAAATTCCTTAGGTTCTGGCAAAAATGTTTTCCTTTGTCAGAAAAGTGAATATGTTTCTCTTAGATTTTTCTGCTAATTCTGGTTTTTTTCATAGAGGGTCTTTCTTGTCCTGTTTGTTTTACCTTTTATTTATTTAGCTTGTTTAAAAACTATCAAAAGGGAATTGAATCCTTGGAACTTATTGTGATTGTAAAGAAGTTTAATTGAGAGACAAGACCTGGATATGAGCTCCCAAGTTCAAATTGTAACCAAGTATGAACACCACACAAAAAATTAATACTATGAGGAAAGAAATGAAGAGAGACGAGGGGCGCTCTAATTGCAATTAATCATGCATGATATTTCTAGTCAAATTCCACATCTTTTTTCTATGTTCTTTTTTTTTCTTCTTCTGAAATCCTGCTGACATCTTTTGTAAGGATTGTCAATTTATGAAAAGATTGTGAGTTCCCAATCATTTGAGTTTAACTGTCAGCTGTTATCTACTCTTAACATCTTCAAGCAAGTAAATGGTGTATGTTACTTACATCACTCTCCTTTCACTTGCCTTGTCTCATGATTTATCGTGAAATTATTACAGTGTATTCACCTACCCAGAAGCTAGTAAGGAGCCTGATTGGATTTTCTTTTCAAGGTTAATTTTGCATTTGCATCTGTATAGTAGAAGAACTTTATAGTTATGGTTACTGACTCTTGTAGCAGTATTTGCATATATATGTTCATAAAGTTCACAGGTCATTAATTATGCCTAAAATCATTAATAGTATGGAAATTTCTTTCTATGTTTCACACATGAACAGCCATTACCACCACCACCCTCGGCCCTCCTCACCCTTGAAAGAGAAAAAAAAAATAATGAAGAAAAACACGTGTTAATTGGTTTATGTATGTTGTTCCTGCTATTGGCACCAACATATCTGTTTTCCTTCTTTGTTCTTTGTAACTGAATACTGTTTGATGGCTAACCCCAGATAATTTTAATGCTTTGCAAACGAGAAAACAAATAATAATAAAAAAAACTGTAGTTTGATGGTTTCCATTGTCAGCCTTTTGTGATTAATTTGTGTGGCAGGGCTCAAGTTTTACAGGACAATTGGCCTTCTTCGAAAGCTGAACGTGTTGAAAGAGAACCCATGTCATTAGTTAGGTCCGCAGATCCATCTACCAGATCATATAGAAATTCTAAGCTCTACTCACTTAAGGGGAGCAGTGACAACTCTGCCTTGTCTACTCAAGTATTCAGTTCTGATAAACATAATATGATGTACATGGCTGATCCTTACTGCAGTGAGAGCTATGAGAAGTACTTCCATGACTCTCCAATAGAAGAACTAGTACATCCTTCAAGTTCTGCCGTCTCAGAAAATTCATTTCACCAGCAAGATGCCTCTTCTTACCAGCTAAGAGTAGGTTCGAATTCCACCATGGCTGCACAAGTTCCACTGAATAGTTCTTTCATGTCCATGAGACTTCGTGATAGCTATCAATCCAACTTTGAATCAGATTATCTGGAAAGTCCAAGCCCTTATCAATTAGACTACGATGAAGTTACGATGAGATTGAAGCTTCAAGAACTTGAGAGAGCATTGCTTGATGATAACGATGGTGATGATGACAATGACATGTTTGCCACCGGTCAAAACATGGAACTTGATGTTGATGGCGAATGGTCTGACCCGGTCCAGAATGTGCCATTCCATGACTCGCCCAAGGAATCTTCATCCGCAGATTCTAACCTCAGCAGCATCAGCAGCATCAAAGAAGTATCACAGATATATCCTCGGAGTCCTAAGCAGTTGCTTATAGATTGTGCTGCTTTGCTTTCAGAAGGAAACATTGAGGAAGCAATGATTATAATAAATGACCTCCGGCAGACGGTCTCAATTCAAGGAGATCCTCCTCAAAGGATTGCAGCTTACATGGTGGAAGGACTTGCAGCTCGCATGGCTGCTTCTGGGAAGTTTATCTATAAAGCTCTAAAATGCAAAGAGCCCCCATCTACTGATAGGCTTGCAGCGATGCAGATTCTCTTTGAGGTGTGCCCTTGTTTTAAATTCGGATTTATGGCAGCAAATGGTGCAATTATTGAGGCATTTAAAGATGAAAAGAGAGTGCATATTATAGATTTCGACATAAATCAAGGGAGTCAATACATAGCATTAATACAAACAATTGCTTCTCGGCATGGTAAGTCACCCCATTTGAGGTTAACGGGGGTTGATGACCCAGAGTCGGTTCAACGGTCTGTTGGAGGCCTTCGAATTATTGGATTAAGACTTGAGGAGCTAGCAAAAGAACTCAAAGTACCATTTGAGTTTCATGTAGTTCCTTCTAAGACTTCAAATGTCACTCCATCAATGCTGGACTGCAAGCCTGGGGAAGCACTTGTAGTAAACTTTGCTTTTCAGCTTCATCACATGCCTGATGAGAGTGTTTCAACTGTAAATCAGCGAGACCAGCTACTCCGGATGATTAAGAGCTTAAATCCGAAACTTGTAACTGTTGTTGAACAGGATGTGAACACAAACACTGCTCCTTTTTTCCCAAGGTTTATTGAAGCCTACAATTACTACTCTACTGTGTTCGAGTCTCTTGATGCAACTCTCCCAAGGGAGAGTCAGGACAGGATGAACGTTGAACGGCAATGCCTTGCACGGGATATAGTTAACATTGTTGCATGTGAGGGTGAGGAACGGATAGAGCGGTATGAAGTTGCCGGGAAATGGAGGGCAAGGATGAAGATGGCTGGCTTCATATCATGTCCAGTGAGTCAGAATGTGATCGATATGATTCAGAAACTTATAAAGCAATACTGTGACAGGTACAAGATGAGAGAGGAGATGGATCTGCTGCATTTTGGGTGGGAAGACAAAAGCTTGATCGTTGCTTCAGCCTGGAAGTAAACAAACCGGTAAAAATTTGTTCGCGGTTGCCGCATTTGTGCTAGTTTGTAACTATATTTTTGTGTGGTAATGCACCCTGATATAATATCTAGGTTGAACAAAAAGGGACCTTTTTAAATGTTATGCGGATTGTAAAATCTAAAGAATGATTAGATATTGCTAATTATCTGACATTCATGAATAATCTCTGTTTCTACCATCTATGATCTATGTTTGTTATTTGGAGTGAAGACATGTTTCCATGTTGACTTGACTGTCAAACTAAATCATGTTTTTCATTCATCTACTTTGAAAAATCATAGGGTATTAGATGTTTTATTCTTTTAACATGATTTTAAGTTTTTGAGAAAAAATCAAACACCAAACATAGACGTTTGCCATTTTCCAAAGCGTTTCGTATAAATCACCTATGTGAAATCATTAGTAAGATATTTGCTACATGAAATCTTATGGAAAATGATGTCGGGACCATGTTGAAATCGTCTCATCAAAATCTAGAAGATTTTAATTTGGTGATCTATGTTAAACATTCTAGAAAATGATTTCAAGAAGGTGATCAGAAGACAAAATTACCTTTGGGGACCCGCTCTTTTATGTTTTGGATGGGCTTCAATCTGATAGGTATAGGACGGGGATGGAGATGGATAGTACAACCCGTAATAGGCCACCATGTCCCGCCATGTTTTAAATAAAACTTAATCAAACTATGCAATTTCAAAGAAAAACAACAAAATAAAAATAAATAAATAACTACATTAACCCTAACTTTACATATCTTCACTATTATTTAGCATAAAATGACAAAATAAAAATATTATTAAAAAAACCCTAGCCTCTAACTGTAATTCTAATCTTCAAACAGCTCAACATTCATCATTTATTGCTTCAACCTCAACCACAAAATGGACAAATAGTATGTTTCATTCTCTAATAACTTTCAAAATTAGAAGTTCAACGACAACACTTTTTTTTTTCTTCAAGTTTATTACTTTAATAATCTCCAAGTTTATGAGATGATTTTTAGTAGTTTAGTGGAATTACATATTACTTTGTAATTTATATCATATTTATTGGTCATATATTTGTTATTTTAATAAATAATTTTCATAAGTAGGGTAAATGGGTGGGGATGGGAAAAGCATTCCTCGTTCTACTTCACTCTGTCCCAACCCGCTCCATCTATGGTGGGGTTTTATAAAGAGATGAGTTTTCAAAAAAATAAATGGAACGGGGTGCGGGGAAGGTCACCCTGTTCTAAACCTGTCGCATTGCCATCCCTAGGTGATCTATGTTAAACATTATGAACTTCGATTTTCTTAAACCCAAACACAACTCAAAATCACAACCAAAAATGGATTTTCTATACCATAAACATGAAATATCATCAAATAACTTGAAAACAAAATCAAATGGGGGACAAACAAATCGGCATTTCTCTCTCTAAAAGCTCCATCACTCTCTAAAAACCGGTGTTCTCTCTCTCTCTCTCTTGGGCGTTTGAACAATTGGCAGATAGGGTCGTTACATATGTCACTTGATTAATATATCATCAGTGAAAATCAAATTATACAGGTTGAAAACAATTTTTCTATGTTTTGGGGAGTAATTTTTGAATTTCTCCCATCAGATTATGATTTAAAAACATGCCTTTATAAAAATCCAATTCTATCAATAATACATAATTCCATCTAGCTCTGTCCAACTCAATCATATAAAATAGTACAATCTAAGAGGACACTCAAATTTCATACAAGAGCAGTAGATGCTACTCCAGTAATACTAAATATCTTTGCGAGTTTACTTGGTGGGCAATGACATCAATAATAATAATAGCAAAATTTTTATAGACTACAATAATGAAATGTTAACTTTATACAAAATTCCCCAACATTTATATAGTAAATATTATACATCAAAATTCTAAATCAGAGCTATGAATCCTACAAGATCATTGAAAAATCAATAAGAAAGAAATGACCAAACACAAATGGTTTATACTCAATGCTTCACGCCGACAAAACACATTGCAACTTCAGCTTGTGCCTGAAGCTCTTCCAAAACCTTCACAATCTTCTCACGAGATATTAAGGTTTCACTCTGCTCTGCTAGCATTTTCCTTATTCTGCATCCATGCACATGGAAAAGAAACAAAAAAGGTAAAATAACTAAATGGCAATTTCGATATCAAATCTTGCAAAAAATAGGCCTTTATGCCCTGTGAAAACTGAAACAACATATCGGTGGAAATAACTTGACAATCTTTGCTATGGTACGCAACACTAGCAGGTCAGGTTGATGGGTCGGAGCCAATGGGAACTATATATCAAATATAAAAGAGACCAGGTTCCGTTTATTTCCAAAGACCGGTAGGAATCTATTCAATCAACCTACTTCTCACTCGTACTATTTACAAATGCTGCAGTTTGAGAGATGCTAAGTTGTAACTGATTTTGACACCTTAAAATAGAGATGTTTAAAAGAAGGTAATGTAACATCATCTTGCACAACTAGAGACACCATTTGACACAGATCAAATCTGTTCTCGATCACAAAAAACTGGTACATTCTGGAATGATTGACCAGACTATTTGTTATGTATAACTACCAAAAAAGCCTTGTTAAAGTAGAAGGTTATGCGAAACAGCACATAATCCTGAAACAGGGCATTAGGATCCGACAAGAAATGCAGACATAAAATGACTATAAGCTAAATGCATGCAGTATGCAATAATTTGATTCGGGCATCATGGATCTATTTTCTCTAACATGGCCTATGCCAGCTCACTAACTTTTCCTTTTACCAGTCGCAAATTCCAAAACTTTACTTCCATATTAAATAAGGTGACACAAAAAATTCTCATGTTGCACAGATTAATCAGCTAAGCTATCAGCATTTCTAATATAATATGAAACACATAGATAAGTTTAGAAGCAGATAGGAAAATTGTCATAAATAAAAGACATAAGTATTTGAAAAAAAATGTACCTGTGGACAATAGCTGTGTCTCCATGTCCGGTGCAAATTATAAGCATAGTATTAGTGGGTAATGTAGCATAAAGACTACGAACCCTAGTGTCCATGCGAGTTAGAATTTCCTTCAGTTCAGATGAAACACTGTTTTTAAAGCCTTTCTTGTTGGTTGGCTTCTTATCACATGTAAGTAAGGATATTAACTCTGCAAGTTTTCCATTTAGCTTTGCTTCATCTTCTGCTTGTTTCTTTAAATGAAAATTCAATTCCGAGAATTGGGTCCAAACAAAGTGTACCCGATCATTCTTCACCTAAAACAATTATTAAGAGCAACAGGCTAATATATAAACATCACAGTTATAGAACACAAGGCAAAAGTAGAAACTAAGAATATAATCATACCTCCTTTCTAGCCTTTAAAAGAGCTTCATCGTCAGAAGAAACGGGAAATGCATGGGATGACTCAGAAGCATATCGCTTGACTATTGAGATATCGTCTATAACAGAGGAGGTTTTGCCAGACTCACTCAAAATGGTAAGGAGTTTTCTCCGCATAAATGATGGAGGAGAACCAAAATCAGGTCCTAAACAAACCAAATGCATGATGATTGAGAAATAGATGTAAATCAAGAACCAATATTGATATACAGAAAATGATACATGTCTCAGCTGCAGAGGAACATGTGAACAAACTACTTTAAATAAGAGCAAGTAAAAGTGTTAAATTCTACCGTTGCTTCATTGCTTGGTTGAAAGCAATAAAATAGTCTGTGCTGTTTGCTATCAAGGCCATATTGCAAGAACCAATAATTTCTTTCAAAATCGACATGCATGTATATCACACATATGACAGCATCCATTATTAATTATTATTTCCAAACTCAAATTATTATTAAGAGATCTGGAGGGCCACAGTCTGTCAACATGGCACAAGTATTGCTCTATGTTTCAAATTAATTAAGTCACTTGCCATTTCTGATCTTCAACATCGCCAGTTCCATAGTAGCCCTTGCATCTTCAATACTATCATGTCCAGTTCTTGACTGCTGTATCTCCCGAGAAAGAAATCTCTTGGAAAGAACTCGAAGAGCAGTTTTATAAGATCCACCTCTGGGGTGCTTGTATAATACTGCAGTATCAATAACCAAATCGTGGGATAACTTCAAAGCTAATAAGTCATTCTCCAAGGAATGCCCAACTAGGACCGTCTCTTTGTAAACCAGCTTTAGAAATTCTTCCTGAATAAGGAAGCAACTGTAAATAAATCACATAACAATATTACAACATGACAATTGGTTCATGAAGCATTGAAGCTACAACAGAACCCAACCATGGGCAACTTCAAATGAGCACAAGATGCAAGAAAAACAACAGTCATACCTGAACATCTTTCAGACTTGTAGTTACCCCACTCAACATCTCACATGTGATTCCACTAAACCTGCGAATTCCAGAATGAAAATTATTGATAATTTGTTAAGTGGAAATATCAAAAAACTTATCGGACAGTCAGTCAGAGAGAGAGAAAGAGAGAGAGAGAGTATTGATATTGCCAATGATTACAGATTATATTGATAAAAACCATTCAAGACTAGATAAAACCAACAATCTTAACACAGCCATGAAGGAATTAGTAACATTTTAGTATTTTACAAGCACTGTACTCTTAGATTAGAAAAAAGAAGATTAAAACCAAGACAACTCCATAAAATTCACATTCAAATCAAAATGAGAAAAAATCCCAATAAGGACCTAACAATAACTCTAACTGAAATACCTGGTGTTGTAATCAGTGATAGCATTAGAAGGTTTAACCAATTTATCTAACACAACCTGCAAAAGATAATGCAAGGTTAGTTGACTAACTCACGGGGATGTTAATGCACCTCAAAGCCATTGGAATATTGATAAGAAGGAAGGTATCAGGTGAATTTGAATATTTATTGCAGTAAATCGCAAGCATAGGTCAATTGTAAGATTTTTTTAATTGAAAATCTAGCATATATCACTCAGAAAAACTAGCAGAAGTGTACATATTACAAAAAATAAAACAAAATAATATGCTCAAACTAATATCAAGAAAATACCCACCATCTAAAGATGAAAAAAATCTTTTTTCTTTTATTTTATAAAATTGAAGAATAACGAGAAAGAAAATGCAGAGCATACCTGTCCTTTTATATCCACCAGGGTTGCTCTTGTGAGCTCAAAACCCTCACTTGTCACACACTAATTAAACAAAAACAAAAAATTAATAATGAGCAAAAAAGTGAGCAAGATGACATGAACAGTTGAACACATAAATCAAATATTAGCTAAGCAAGAAAACTTATTTGAGACTAATAATCAATAATCCGAAAAGCAAGAAAATTTGGGTTGGCAAAGATTCCTTCCATTATTCAAATGTAGAGGGAAAATTTAGCTGCTCTTAAAGTAGAAAAAAGTAAGTGCATTAAAGAGTTAACTATCAGCAGATAACCAACTTTTCTCTGAAACTCAAAAACTCTTGTTGAGCATATAATAATAATACACTTCATAAGGAGGACCAAATTGGGTTTTGCAAAACAACAGTTCGCCCATTTAAACTCACTTTTCTCATCAGGATTCCTCTTTTTTGGAAACTTAACATTATGGGAAGACTATTTAAATTTCTTCTTCTTTCTACACTTTATTGTCAGCTAGGAGGGACTTACCATCTCACAATCAAGTGCCAATATGTCATAGGGAGAAGATCCAGAAGGAGCAGGAACAGTAGAAAGAAAATCTGCATAAAATTGATCAAAGGATAAGAAACTAACAACATTTAAATAAGAAAATTAACAAAATAAAATGTACTGAATATTGTAAGAAACAAGAAAAATCTGTTACCCGGTTGATTGTGACAATACCCATTGTCTTCCAGTTCTTTTGCTGTAAGAGTGTAATATGTAATGGGGAAAGGTAGATCTTTCATGTGTTCCAGTGAAGAAGGATTATCTGTTAGAGAACTACATCTTTCTGCATAATGAAGATGCTGTCAGATTACTATGACATAGAGCAGTCTTACAAGTCCTATACGAAAGAAGCAGTGATATTCTTCACAGAATGATGTATGCACACATTTGAAAACCAATAAAAGGACAACAGGGTGTAAACCCCTTTATAGAAGTTGTGAAAATCAGCACTAAGAACCTATGATGGTCAAACAGCATCCCAAACTAGAATAGCAACACCTACAACTTAGCAGAAATGCAGACAACAGTTAACAAATTAAATTAGACACAAAGGATTATAATCATGGTGGTACATAATTTTCTCAACTCTAACATGGATATGCATGCTGGATTATAAATTAAACTCAAAACTTAGGAAAAGTGATCGTTGTTTAAATAATTTCAACAGAAGCCAGCCTTTCTTGTCAGGTGAGCAACAAGCAACAAGTACATGACAACTTGTATATCTTACTTTTACATCATAAAGAATTATTGAAACACCTATACAAAGGGTAATCTTTAGGGTGCTTTTGGAAAAAATAACAACTGAAATGATCTTCAGAAAGAATTCAAGATTTAAAATAGGTAGTAAACCTTGATCAGATGCCTGGGTAGATACAGTTCTCTTTCTTTTCAACTTGCAAGTTAAGAGTGCATCTATTGTCTGCATTCTGTCTGATACACAGCTAGAAAAGAAACACCACGAAGCATAAGCCCTTCGGAAATAGATTTTTTATTTTATTTTATTTTATAAAAACATGGCATAATGTAGAAATAAAGGAAGCAAAGTCTTGACTAACCTCAGAGCTAAAAGAGCCCTCGGATTGCCACAGCATTCTTTAAAACTAGCAAGTCGCTTGGACTGTGACAAGTACAGAGCTGCATCCAGGCCAGGGAGATAAAGCATAACTACTTTTGGTATCAGGGGCTTATTCTGCAACAAACCATACAAACATAAACTCTAATAATCCACCATTTTGTAGCATCAGTCAGCACAAAAGGAAACAAACAATAATTTGCAATTCTAGATAACATAAAGACATAAACAGAGAGAACAGGAAATATTGAAAGAGTAAGTTTTTTATTTTTATTTTTATATATATATATATACCTTGATAAATACCCAAGATGGCATAAACCCTTCAGCAAGAACCCATGTTACAAGCCCTTGAACATCCTGATATTCCAAAAATAAAAATAAAAATAAAATAATAACGCATTTGCTGTATAATTCATTAAAATTAAAGGAAATATGACTGCTGCTGAATACATACTAGCAAATTCAAAGTTGAGTTGCCTTCTGGCAACTTGAAAACAACTTCTGCTTGTGCCTGCAAATCACATGACAAAATATGAATTTTCCCAGCTCCTCTAAGAAGAAAAGATAAAAAATAAAAAATTAAAAAAAAGGGAAAAGAGAGAGTACTTGAGGTCCATAAATATCGAAAAATTTGGTACTGCTGTTGGAAGTATCCTCCTCCGAGGCTGCTCCTTCACTTTTATGTTTGGGAGATTGCATTTTTTGATTTCGCTGATTCTGATTCAGGCAGCAGAGCAAAACCCTTGACATATGCAGCTCGGACTCGGGTCGGGCCCAATAAACAGCCCGAGTTTAGTTGTTCTGACCATTGACCAAAATATCCCTACCTACTAGTATATAAAAAGAAAAGAAAGGAATATAATAATTTAGGAGAAAGAAATATGTCGAAGACTCTGGTGCAGCCTGTAGGGCAAAAGAGACTGACAAACGTAGCGGTGGTTCGTCTAAAAAAACATGGCAATCGTTTCGAAATCGCTTGCTACAAGAACAAGGTCCTCTCATGGCGCTCTGGCGTGTAAGCTCCTTCTACCTTTATATCTCTCTCTGCATCTTCAATTTATTTGAATTTAACCTACTGTTTTTATATACATATCACACACTCAATCCAATTCCATTCCCATAACTCTCTTATCGTTATTTTTCTGTTCATTTTCTATTTTTGTTTATTTAAGGACATCAAGAACTTGAACTTTTACTTTTAAGGCAGAAATATTTACAGCCATTATAAAATTTTGAAACAGAGAGAAAGATTTGGATGAAGTTTTGCAGTCACAAACTGTTTACTCAAATGTCTCAAAAGGAGTTCTCGCCAAGTCAACGGATTTGATTAAAGCCTTTGGAACTGATGATCACACAAAAATATGTTTGGAGGTCAGTAAAGTCCCTTACTCCCTTTGTATATTTTTGGTATGATGTCTTACTAGAGAATTGACTTCAAATGCCAACATTCAACCTGTTTAAGCATTATAAGTTAGTTTCATTTGTTTTCGGTGCAAAACACTTTTGTCTTGCAGATTTTGGATAAAGGGGAGCTTCAAGTTGCTGGAAAGGAGAGGGAATCTCAGTTTTCCAGTCAGTTCCGGGATATTGCAACAATTGTTATGCAGAAGACCATTAATGCTGAAACTCAACGGCCTTACACTATCAGCATGATTGAGCGACTTATGCATGAAATTCATTTTGCTGTTGATCCAAATAGCAACTCGAAGAAGCAGGTAAGCTGCTGATCCATCTAGCTATATGTTCATTTAAGAATTGATCTACTTTTTGAAATTTAGAATTCTATGTTCTTGTCGGACAACTTCATTGCACTGCTGGTTTAGTTAATGTGGTCTCACTTCCATAAGTTGACTTATTACAGGTCGTAGCTTCTTTTGCCGCTGTCAACTTATTTGTCTGATATTGTCTATGTGTGTTATTCATATAATCTTGTCTCCACTCAAGGTGGCTGGCATTTAACATCTCATGCATAATTGAGTGGTTGAAGTTAGAATTGTAAAGAAGTTAAGTAAAGTCAAATATTTTGCTATTTGAGCTGATGTTGAACCATTGGGTTTTCTTTGAGATTGATCTTAGTTAAAATCTGTTGGCCAGTTGGCCTGCATGCCACTTGAGTTTGACTTGATGAAATGAATAACACTCATCTGTGCATGTGTGTGGCAGTATCAGATTTGTACATATTCCAAAAATAAAATCCAAAGAAGCTAATAGTACTCTTGGTGTTAGAGAGACGCTCACAAAAAAAAAAAAAAGAGTCTATTTTGTCTTTATCCATGCCCATATTTTAAATAGGCATAAAACTTTTGAATTAACATTCATACCTTTCAACAATTATATACAAGTTACGCTCACCAACTTCCAAGCTGAATTTAAAAAGAGCTTGTTTCATACAAAAAAAAATAAAAAAAAATAATAAATAAATAAATAAATAAAAATAAAAATAAAAAAAACTTAAAAAGAGTTAATTGTAAGACATGCCTAACTGGAATTGGTTGAGAATGATTTGGTTTGTATGCACCTGTGGGCAATTCCCTTGTCTTCTCCGTGGTATTATCATTTGTGGGAATTGATGTGGTAGATGTACACCAGGCCTTAAGTTTACCAGCTAATCACGTGTCTTTGGCAGGCATTAGAAGTCATCCGTGAGCTTCAGAAGAATTTCCCAATAAAAAGATCTCCAATGAGAATACGACTTACAGTTCCAGAGCAAAATTCTTCTTCTCTTTTGGAGAAGCTAAATGCATGGAATGCTAAAATTGTCTCGACAGATGAATCTGGAAGTCAGCTATCTGTTGTAAGTCTTGAGATTTTCCCTATTTATAATCTGTTTCCACAGTGATTGTCTGAGTTTAGATTTATTCATCGTCTCTTATACTGTTAACCCTGATTTTCTTGGAGCAAGGTGCATTGCTCAAATTTCTAAATATTGTTCATGTGTTGATGGCATGGTAGTTTGAATTAGTATTCATCTGCATAAGCACACTGAATGGGTGAAGAATGCAATAATTTGAATTTGTTCAGAACAGTTTTTCATGATAAAAATTAAGGAGAATGCAAATAACCTCCCAAATTTTATCAAACCTTCCGGGTGTGAAAAATCACCATAAAAAACCTGTCATTAGTTGACTTTTCTTAAATCTAATGAAATATAGGTATTTACATCCTTTTCTATATAGCTAAAAAAAAGCAATAAAAAACTGAATAAGATAATATATATCAAAAAATGTTATTATTCAGTGCTGCTGGCTTTTTCTTTTTATTATTATTGTTATCTTGGAAAGTTCATTATTTGCTGTTTGGTGCAGTAAAGAAATGATCGTCTTATAGTTTGGCATAAATTTACGTTTTAATATCATACTTCCTTCTATGATGTTTTTCATTCTTTTTTACTTATTCTTTGTTCTGAGACTATGAATTAGATGCACAGTTAATAAGACTTTGATTGGTCATATACATACCTGATGGTTAAATTTCTTTTAATGGCAGGCTAAATTTTGAGATTATGTGTTTTTATCTCCTTTTTTTTTTTTTTTTTTTTTTTTTTTTTCTCTGTGGAGTCAAAATAATTTATTTGATTGTTGTTCAGATTTGTGAACTGGAGCCAGGTCTTTTTCGGGATTGTGATGCACAACTGAGGAATCTGCAGGGCAGATTGGAAATTCTCGCGGTGTCTGTACATGGGGAGGGGGATACAAATATGGATCATTATGATGATCACGAGGATATGCCATCACAGCTACCCAAGGAATCGGTTGATGACATGCGCCAATTGAGCAAGAGAATGGAGAAACAAAGTCTTTCTACTGGAAATGGGAATGATGAGGGGGAGATAAAGCAAACCAAGTGTAACACATGTAATGCATATGTGGGTGATGCCAAGCAATATAGGGATCATTTCAAGAGTGATTGGCACAAGCAGAACTTAAAACGGAAGACCAGGCAGCTTCCTCCTCTTACTGCTGAAGAGTGCTTCGCTGATATGGAAATGGACGACTCAAAATCAGATTTGAAGGATTATTCATTTTGAGGTTTGGGATTGAGAACTTTGCTAGTAGTTGTTGCAGATGTCTTCTTATAGCTTTTTGTGATCTTTTATACATGCTTTCGTTTTATTTTATTTTTTTTAATTGACTTGAACTCACTTGTAGAACTTATTGTGGTAAGAAATAATTTTGCTTTGTGATTGGTAATATATATTCAAATTCCTTTAACAATTTTGATGTCCTCATAACTTGAGGAAAGAAATTCTTAATGACGAAGTGAATTTGTAAATTTAAGGCCTTAAGGGTGTGTTTGGTAGGGATGAAAAGGGAGAGGAAAGAAAAGGGTGGAGGGAAAAGGGAGAAGAAAATGGGGAAATATGTGTTTGGTATGGAGAAAAAAATGGAAGGAAAGGAAAATTGGGAGGAAAAATTTATGGGTGGGACCCATAAATTTTAATCCTCCCAAAAGTGGAAGGAAAATGAAAGGAAAGAGGGAAGGCTTTTTGAGTTGATTTAAAATTATAAATTTGCCCCTTTTATTTAATATATAAAATATAGTATAAGGGTAAAACAGTAAAATTAATAAAAAAAATCTTTTCTTTACTTCCTGTTTACCAAACAGTTCAAGGGAAAATTATTTTCCTTTCCTTCTCTTATGTTTTCTATCCTTTCTATCATTTTTGTTTTCTTTCCTCCTACAAAAGATACCCTTAAAGTAACAATAGTGTTATTCGTGAAGGAAATACAGGTGGGACAAGGCAGGCCCAAGACTTATAAATATTGAAATTTGTAATTTTGAGTGGGATCGTATAGGCTGTGCGTAAAATACAGGCAGGCCCAAGAGCAAAAGCTGTGAAATGGATGAGAAGTGTATGGTCAACCAATGAGATTGAGGAGGCACCAGTGAAAGGATTTTTCCACTTGAAAGCTCTTTACGTCGAATGTTATCCACATGTATTTGTACTCTTCACCACCTCACAATCCTGTTAACATATCCACACAAGTTAAATTTGAAAGAAACAGAAAATCCAAAACACCAAGGCCACATCTTCTACTCTATTAAAAATCTCATCAGAAAATTATATACTCTACAAACCCACTACAGTGTACACAAGAGAAAGAGACATAGGAATAATGGCTCTGAAGAACTGTTTTCAAGTGAGCTCAATGTGCTCCACTAGAGCTGGTTTGGTACAATGTTACCAGCCATTTTCATCTATAGAAAAGCTTCATCTGCCAACATGTAAAGGGTTGAATAACAAATCCAATACTTCATCTTTTGCTCGTTCTCTAACTAGCAGAAGCAGAAACAGAAACGCCTTGATTCTCTGCAAAGCTCGTGAAGCTGTGGATGAAGGTTTGCTAATTTCTAAACATTTCAATTCTTAATTTTTTATATACATATGGGTTATTAACATGATTAATTATATATATATGTATGCAGTTCAAGTTGTGACAGATTCAAGCTGGGAGAGCCTTGTGATTGGAAGTGAGAGCCCAGTTCTAGTGGAGTTTTGGGCACCATGGTGTGGACCATGTAGGATGATAGCTCCAGTGATGGATGAATTAGCAAAAGAATATGCAGGAAAGATTTACTGTTTCAAGCTCAACACTGATGACTGCCCAAACATTGCTACTCAATATGGAATTAGGAGCATACCAACTGTGCTCTTCTTTAAAAATGGAGAAAAGAAAGAGAGTGTTATTGGTGCTGTCCCCAAGTCCACCTTGTCTGCTACTATAGAAAAGTATCTTGAAAATTGAATGCCTATCATAAATAAAAGCTTTGTATCAGCTCTCACATTTATGCAACTTATCATTCATTTTTCAATTGTAACATCAATTCCTTCCTTCCTTTATTATGTAAATATTGTCTCCAATATCTAATTCACATGTTCATAGCCAAATCGATATATCCTCAACAGTATTTGACCTTTTAGAAATGCTTATACTTCACCGTAAGACTGGCAATTCGTGTTCAGAGGTCGGGTTGGACCAAACCCGACACGATCCATTTAACCCTCCAACTTGTTCAATACTAAAACCTATTTAAAACAAGGGTCTTAACAATTTTGTTTTGTTTCTTATTTTATAACAGAAAACAATTTCGATTGATATACATCGGGATCAAATTGAGTTTGATAATTATGAATTCTCAGTGGATCAATCCTGCCAAGCATGTGATGGAATGAATGGCTGTAATCAACACAACAATGCTGGAACTCAAAATCTCGCTCTTGCCCTTAAATTAATCTGATTTCCAGCATTGTTTTGTTTATCATTGTCATTTATTTCATCACATGTTTGGCGATTGATTCATAGAGAATCCATGATTATCAATCTCAATTTGATATTGGTGTATCTGATCAATCCAAATTGCTTTCTGTTATAAAAATCAAAACAAAACCAAATTGTTGGACCCAAAATATATTTAGTGTTTATTATGTGTGGAACTTGACATGAATTAAAACAAAAATTCTACAATAAGAAAATATAACGAGTATGATTAGATACAGGATTTAACCGAATCTAAAGAGAAAGTTTTATTATAATATAAAAAAGAGTAATGCTACTTTACTCAAATTTGGTGCCCAAATGACGTGGCAACACTCTCGTCCATTCATTTAAATCAAGCACATTCATTTAAATTGTATTAGATTTGCTTGATTTAAATGAATGGACGAGAGTGTTGCCACGTCATTTGGGCACTAGATTTGGGCACCAAATATGGGCAAAGTAGCATTACTCATTCTAATTTTATCTATTGAGTGCTTTTGATGTTAACTAACATTTTGTTTAGTAATGAATTTTGTCAAATTTCAGGATCTCACACCAAAGAATTTTTGTCATTTTTTTTTTTGGTTTTACAATAAAACTTTTTCTTTAGATTTTTTTATATCACGTATCTGATGATACTCATTTTTTTTTTCCTTATACAGTAGAACCCCTCTAAATTAATACTCCTCTAAATTAATATTCTTGGGGCCCACCCTTGAGTATTAATTTAGAAGGGTTATTAATTTAAAGAGTTTTACCTTGTAAAGTATTATTTTATCTTAGAAATCATGTGTAAGTCAGCTTAGGGAAGGTTCCTTTTCGAAATTCCTTGTTTAGTCAGTTTTCTTCTTCAAGGAAAGTTTTGTTTTGTTTTGTTTTGTTTTTTTTTTTTTCATTTTTTTTTTCAGGATTCCTTGTTTATGAAAGATTTATTAAGGAAATTTCAATTCCTTTTGGGACTATGATTACTTAGAGATTAAGGATACTCACCTTATAAACAACGAGGCTTGTTCTTTGGTTATATATAACAAGAGAGATCTCAAGTTATACCTAAAAATTATATTCCTAACAGTTCCTAAAAATTCTCTCTTTTCCATCTTCTTTCTTATAATAAGAGGACAATTCAAAAGATGAATGATGAAGTCAAAAATATCAAACATGGTGGTATTGTGCAAACTAGCATCTTAAATTACATATTTAGTTCTTGATTATTATGTAGTATATTTTGTACTTTTATGAAATTATTAATTTTATACATAGACGGGACCAAAATTTTACACTAGGTTTCAAAAAGAAATTATTAATTATTATGATGGAGGGGTTTATTAATTTTTTACACTGACCCGAATCGGGACCGAGATTTTTTATTAATTTAAAGAGAATATTAGTTTATGAGAGATAAAATTCTACTGTAGTATAATTTTTGTTGTTTGGAAAACAAATGTTCTCTTGAAAACAAAAATTAATGCCAAGCTCCACGCCAAATAAACATACTATATATATATATATATATATACAACAAATATAACAGTACGCACAAGACAATATGCAGAAAATAATAAAACATGAAATTAAAACGAATTCCAACTTGAATAATAGAAAATAAAATAAACATAAACTTACTGTAGTCAGTATCAGTCGGACAGCAATGTAGATATACACAAATAAGTCGCACTCTTTATTAATTTCAAACTTGTTTGTACAATGGAAGGGAAGATTAAGAGAGGAAGGTTACAAGATTTAGAGAAAGATTACAGAGTAGGAAAAGAACTTCCAAACTAGGATGATCCTTCTCAGACGGAGAAGAGTTCTATATATAGACTAGACGAATTACCATGGTAATGATAACCAAGGTTAAACTTGACTATGGTTAAAGCATAATGATGATCGTCCAAGCTGGTCACATGGGTCTGGAAGAGGAGAAATTATTGCTGCTGAAGCAATGATGGTACGTGAAAGCAATGATGGTACTTGATGATTCCATAGATTTGTCACATGGGTCTGGTAGTGGAGGAATGATCGCTGCTGGAGCATAGGCACGCACGGGCGAAAGGTAATTTGTTTCTTCTGCCGACACTTTACTTTACTTTTTTTTTTTTTTCTCTCTCTCTGTGCCGACATTATAATTGTTAATAAAGGATTCCATGTTCTCTAAGAATAAGTCTGGTGAAATCTGTGGGGTTAAAGCCCCTGAAACTGAGATAAGTCATGGCCGAAAGTACTCCCACAATGCTGTTGAGAATAGCTATTACCTTCGGTGGGGTCATTTTCACTAAGGAAATCATCATGATCTTCTGAATCTGAGTCTTTTTGGGAAATCGCTGCCATAGTTTTTCTCATTTCATCAGCGATGGCTAAGAGTTCTTCGGGAGTCTTGGCAGCGGCAATTCTAGCTTGATTTTGGGATTTAGCCATTAAGAACTGGGATTGGTCCTGGCTTGAGTTGCAGAAGCTAGGATTTTCGTTAAACGATTTTGCCACTCTATTTCTTCCATGGTCGGCCATATTCATGCCACTCCACCATTTGATCTTTGTTTGTCTCCCAAAATAAGGAATATTGACATTGCCAATGAGTTGCTCTTGAATCTTATAATCAAGCATCAAAATCCAGGTAAGACTGAATATCCTGAAAAAGAGTAATAAGTCAGGAATAAAATCCCAATCTTTGGGTTTATCAATATGTGTGACCCAATACTGATAACCTTCTTTGATGATGGTTGGAAGGAAATCAATATTTGGCCCAAATTTGTCCCACCATTCTAGAAACCAGAATGGTATGTCAAGAGGAAAATCTTTGTCAAAATAGATAAACCAGGATAAAGAGTTTCCTGGGTTTTGACCATACAAAACATATGTCCATGCGTCAATATAATCCTAATAGGAAAATTCAGAAATGTGGAAGGGTCTTGAAAAACTTCTTTTCTTATTTGGATCATTTCCCCATTGTTCTAGGGTAATGATCTTGCAAAACTTTATTTTTCTAAAAATTAATTTTTTCGTGTCAATTTTGTCAAAAACATCTGAAATATAAACTGAATCTGTATCCACAAGAATGAATTCATAAAAAATATGTCTTTTTAAAATGTCTTCAGGAATCCTACAAAACAGTGGATCAATGATTGCATCCGCCAGTTTTTTCGGTTCCTTGAAATAAGTCTCGAGTAGTAGAGGGGTTTCTACTACAAAGAATTTGTCAAAATAGGGTTTTTCATGATAATGATAAGTCGGGTTGTTGACTCTAGGGAAGGATGATGTGGAGGGAGCATAAGTCTTTTGTTTTTCAACCATCTTATCTTGCTTTACTGAATGAGGACTGATATGAGAAGATGCTACTGTTTTAAAGGATGAAGAGTCTGATCTTAAAGGGGAGAAACTATTGGTGATTTGCAATGGAGTTGATAAGGTAGGCCTTGGTGATTGGGTTGAAATGGCCAAATGACTGGATGCAATAGAGTATTTGTCTTTATGACTGGGTTTTCTTTCTGGGCTAGACTTTTGTTCATCATAAGTCACTATAGCAGCAGTGTTGTTGCCATGATAAGTCACTAAAGCACTATTTCCACTTGATAAGTCATTTGATAAGTCAGGCCTGGAAAAGGATGGGCTCATAGTGGGCCTGAGGCCCTGTGTCTTCTTTTTGCTGCTACTCATGGGCTGCCCTGCAAAAATTCTCTGGTCAAAAAATCTGGTAAACTATTATCAGATCCTTTAATATGTTCAATAGTAAAATCAAATGCAGATAATAAGGCTTGCCATCTAGCAAATATTTGTTTGGAAGCAAGATTTTTAACATCATTTTTCAAAATGAATTTTGCTGATTGACAATCAACTTTCAAGACAAATTTTTGGTTTATTAGGTCATCTTGGAATTTTTGGATAGTTAGAACAATAGCCAGGATTTCCTTTTTTACAGTGGAGTACTTTTGTTGGGTATCGTTCCAAACACCCGAAACATATCTAACAAGACATTCTTGGTTATTGATGACTTGTTTTAAGATGCCACCATAACCAAGCTCAGAAGCATCTGTCTCAACTATTTTGGGAGCAGTGGGATGACAGATAACAAGACATTGGAGACTTTTGACCTGGGCTTTTATCTTTTGGACGACTAAAGTGTGTTCATCGGTCCAAGGTGCTGGGTTTTTCTTTAGTCTTTGAAAAAGGGGTTTGCAGATGATACGTAGTTGTTGACAGAAGTTGGCTATATAATTGAGGCATCCTAAAAATCGTTGTAGCTGGGTTTTATCTTTGATTACATCCGGAAATTTGTCAGCAAACTCAAGACTTCTTTGGATGGGTAAAATAGTTCCTCTTTCGATGTTATGACCTAGGAATCGAATTTTTGTTTGGTATAAAACAATCTTGGCTGAGGAGACAACTAGGCCTTGGTGCTTGACTGTTTGGAGGAAAATATCTAAGTGCTTCCAGTGTTGGTCAATGTTATCAGAATAGATGAGGACATCATCTATATAGACAATAGAAAATTCAGTATAAGGATTGAAAATTTCATTCATGATAGATTGGAATTCACTAGGGGCATTTTTGAGACCAAAAGGCATAACATTCCACTCATACTGACCAAAAGGCACAGTAAAAGCAGTTTTATAGCGGTCCTTCTCATCAATCTGTATTTGCCAGAAACCTGATTTCATGTCAAACTTAGAAAAAATGTTAGAATTATAAAGTCTTTTCAATAAGTCAGATTTGTTAGGGATAGGATACCGAATCCATTGAAGAGCATCATTCAGAGATTTGTAGTTGATGACCAATCTGGGGACTCCTCTTTCGATTTCAGCATTCTTTTGTACATAGAAAGCTGGGCAACTCCAAGGGGATTTAGAAGGTCTAATCAGGCCTTTTTGCAATAAGTCGGCAATTTCTTTTTTGCAGTGTTCTAGGAGGGATGAGGACATTTGGATAGGTCTGGCTTTGGTGGGAATTCCTTTTTCGGAAAATTCTTTGTTATAAGGAAGGGAGACTATATGTCTTTTCCTGTTCCAGAAAGCATTTGGAAAAGAGGCACAAACTTCTCTTTCGAGTTTCTGTTTAAAGGTTTGGATTTTTTGTTGAAGTTTGGGATCTTCTAAGTGTTTCTTCTGTCTTTCAAAATGTAGGTCATCTTTTAGAAAAGATAGATAGTCTTGCTTTATGTTGATATTGGCAATTTGTTGTTCTAGGAAGACTGATTTGGTTTTGAGAGCATCCAGGTCTCGAATGAGAACAGGGAAGGTGAAAGGGAAAAGTATCTCTTTTTCTAGATATTCTGAAATAAGTCCTTCTGAGGTAACCTTAAAGGGAGATATAAGATGGATGAAGGGTAATCCGAGAATTACGTTTTGGGAAAGGTTTTTGACCATGAGGAAACTAGTGTTGTAGCAGACTCCGTCATTGCAGACTTTGGCATTGGTCAATTTGTATTGGATGCTAAGTTGTTGTTTGTTGGCACCATAAAGGGTCTCTGTAGTTTTTTCGAAATATTTGGTGGGAACAAGAGCTTCCCGCATGCAGTTGAGATCAGCTCCTGTATCGATCAACACATTTACCCTTAGATGGAAGTTGGAAGAAATGCGTATGTCAACTTCAGTGTACCATTTCTGGATCCTGATTTCTCTGTGAATGGAGGTTTCATGTGGTTGGATAAGGTTAGGATGGAGGAGACTGGCCAATTCATGGTTAGATTGATCCCCTCCTTGTGCTTCATCTTCCGAATCATCAGAACTCTTGAAGCTGTTTTGGGTAGATGATTTTCTTTTTGCCTTGGAAGACTGTTCTAGCAATTGTGCTTGAAGCTTCTGGGTTGTGAGCTTTAAATCTTTTATTTCTTCTTTGACCTGTTTGATTTCTGTCTGTAGGTCAGGGATGGTCACTTTTCTTTGTTTAGGGGAAAATAGTTTTATGACATTTTCTTCGAAATCTGGGATTTTTTGATTGGTTGATGGTTTATTGGTATCTTGGGTGGATATTTTTTCTTGGATTTGTTTGATGTAGTTTGCTTTAAGAATAGGGTCACTGATACTGTCAATCATGCTAATTAGCATGGAATAGTCGGATTGATCCAAGACATTGACTTGGTTGCAGAGACAAGCTTGAATGTGATCTGATTCTTGTTGTGTTGAAGTTTCTGTGCTGGATTGGCCAATGATTAGAAGCTCCTCCTCTGTACTTGAAGAATCTTCATCCGAGGTATACTGTTGTTCGAAAATAACCTGGATAAGTCTGTCTTTAAATTCTTCTTCAATATTCAAAGACTTGATCTTATTTTTAAGCTCAGGACATTTGTTAGCAAAATGTCTTGCTATTGATATTGATATTCAGACTCATAATTATCAATTTTTAAGAGGTTCGAGTCCTTATAAACTCATTTACAGAATTCATTATCGTGTACTAACCACTGGACTTATCCCTAGTTATATTCCTCCTGTTGTTCCTACTGGACAAACTATATGCTGTAATGCTTGTCCTACAGTTAACCTGATGGTTCCCACACCAGTTAGATGGGAAGATATCAACTTCCCTGAAAATTGGTTGAAGGAACATGCAGATAGGCCAACTTATCGACCACCCATGAGGGATCTCAGAGATTGTATATCAGACCAAGATGGGACTCTTCGAATTTCATTTAGAGATCGATCACTATCATCCAGAGAACACTCACTACGAAATCCAAATTATGATGATGATCTCCAGTCAGCAAGAAATTCCTTATCTAGCATATCCAGACTTAACATCAGAAACCAAATTCCCAGCCTGGTAGAACAATACCAAGATAGACCAAATCCAAACACTAGAAATCAGTTACCTAGCCTTGAAAACAGATACAAACCGGGCACCAGTGAATCATCTGAACCTATAAACTTGATACCCAGACAGAGACGTCCACCTATTCCTACTACTATTGAAATACCCGAACTACCCACTCACATATCCAGAGTCCATAAAACTCCAGAACAAGTTGCTCATCCTATCCATACATATGACCAAGAGGGACCAAGCTCTCCTACTCCATCACAAGTCCTCACAGAAATACCTGACGCAGAACCACAAATTAGAACCATAAACGTCCTTGACACCAATCCTATCAATTATGACCTTCTTATAGCAGATTACCATAGCCACAACTCCAGGACCAAATATGAATCCAGTTATAGCCAGAAAAAACAAGAACAGTTCAGGACAAGATGGCTTCAGAGCGTCAAAACACTTGACAGAAGCATACCTTTCTTCGAATGGTATACCAATAGAAAAAGCATAGAAGATGATTGCCAATGCCTTGTCATAGACCGATCAACATTCAGAACCTATAAAACCAGGAAAGGCGAAGAAACACTTCCCCATCCTTCTCCAAGAACATGTGAGATAGAGATAGAGAATGAAGACCGAGAGGTTCCGGGAGCCCCTGAAATTATGACTTGCTCCCCTTATATCCTTATTGACTCATCCCTATCCAACACTGTTCCAGCTTCCTCACAGCAAATGGGCATAATCATGAAGCAGAACAACTATACAAATGCCTATCTAAAAACTGTTGGAGACCAGCTTGACAGAATTGAGATCAGCCAATACCAATCTCTAACCAGATCTGTCCCCGAAAGCGTGTCCCAAGATCCACAGTCCTCATATCAACCTGGTGTCCTCTTATTTCCTGATACCACAGGAATTGAGAAATGTTTTGATAACCACAACCTCCTTGACACAGAAGAACTTTTGAAACTTCTCGAAGAAAGGTTATCACAAATTCCTAAACCCGAGAACCAACCAAAGGTCCAAACCTTGGACACATATATTGACACCTCAGAACCCAACAACAGTGAACCCACCGAAGAATTTGACCAAATGATCTACAAATTAACCAACCAAAATACAGCTGACAACAATAGCTATACCCGATTTTACCATGGCACAAAACCCTATTATCCAAAGCCTACACCACCTGACCTCCAATATGAAGAAACTGTTCCTTACAGAGCATACAGTGGTAATGCTTGTTATCAATTTAACATTGATGGTCTATCAGAGTACCAAATTATGACCATCGTCAGACAGATTCACACTGTTGGCTACATTTACATCAAGAAACAAAGCATGACCCATGCTGATGCTGTCACAGCACTAACCGGTGGTTTTGAAGGCCAATTGCTCGGATGGTGGACTCATACCCTGTCTCTAGCAGCTCGAGTAAACATCATTAACCATACAAAAACCATATCAGTTCCCTCTACATCTACCACCCCAGCATCTTTCCTGCCCACTACCACTACCACTACCACTACCTCTCAGCCTGATGGTATAGATGTGCTTTGTTATACCATTGTTCTACATTTTATTGGAAACCCAAACCGATTCCAAGATAAAGACTATTCCAAACTCCAGAACTTGAAGTGCAAGAAGCTGAGTGATTTCAAATGGTACAAAGACATATTCTTGACCAGAGTATTACAAAGAGAAGACAATGCCAAGGCATATTGGAAGGAAAAGTTCATATCAGGACTACCTTCTCTTTTTGCCAACAAAGTTCGAGACAAGATGAGAGAACAGATGGCCAGTTCAGATTGGTCCCAGATCGACTTAGAAACATGGACTTATGGAGAAATCATTGCAACCATCAACATTGTAGCCCTGTAACTATGCAACGATATCAGACTGAAGAGCCAACTCAAACAGCAAAAGCTAACTACCAGAAGAGAACTTGGCTCATGGTGTGAACAGTTCGGATTTGATAAGCTCCCAAGCCAAAAACATCGGAAGTCTTACAAATCCAACTATCAACCCTCCAGGAAGAAGAAGCGCACCAGTAAAGATAGACTGGACAACAAAGATAAAGCAGGAAAGCAAGGCAAGAAGCCTTTTCGAAGGCCCTTCACCAAAAACCATAGAATCTGTTATGGATGTGGGAAAAGGGGACATTTTGCTAACAAATGTCCTGAGCTTAAAAATAAGATCAAGTCTTTGAATATTGAAGAAGAATTTAAAGACAGACTTATCCAGGTTATTTTCGAACAACAGTATACCTCGGATGAAGATTCTTCAAGTACAGAGGAGGAGCTTCTAATCATTGGCCAATCCAGCACAGAAACTTCAACACAACAAGAATCAGATCACATTCAAGCTTGTCTCTGCAACCAAGTCAATGTCTTGGATCAATCCGACTATTCCATGCTAATTAGCATGATTGACAGTATCAGTGACCCTATTCTTAAAGCAAACTACATCAAACAAATCCAAGAAAAAATATCCACCCAAGATACCAATAAACCATCAACCAATCAAAAAATCCCAGATTTCGAAGAAAATGTCATGAAACTATTTTCCCCTAAACAAAGAAAAGTGACCATCCCTGACCTACAGACAGAAATCAAACAGGTCAAAGAAGAAATAAAAGATTTAAAGCTCACAACCCAGAAGCTTCAAGCACAATTGCTAGAACAGTCTTCCAAGGCAAAAAGAAAATCATCTACCCAAAACAGCTTCAAGAGTTCTGATGATTCGGAAGATGAAGCACAAGGAGGGGATCAATCTAACCATGAATTGGCCAGTCTCCTCCATCCTAACCTTATCCAACCACATGAAACCTCCATTCACAGAGAAATCAGGATCCAGAAATGGTACACTGAAGTTGACATACGCATTTCTTCCAACTTCCATCTAAGGGTAAATGTGTTGATCGATACAGGAGCTGATCTCAACTGCATGCGGGAAGCTCTTGTTCCCACCAAATATTTCGAAAAAACTACAGAGACCCTTTATGGTGCCAACAAACAACAACTTAGCATCCAATACAAATTGACCAATGCCAAAGTCTGCAATGACGGAGTCTGCTACAACACTAGTTTCCTCATGGTCAAAAACCTTTCCCAAAACGTAATTCTCGGATTACCCTTCATCCATCTTATATCTCCCTTTAAGGTTACCTCAGAAGGACTTATTTCAGAATATCTAGAAAAAGAGATACTTTTCCCTTTCACCTTCCCTGTTCTCATTCGAGACCTGGATGCTCTCAAAACCAAATCAGTCTTCCTAGAACAACAAATTGCCAATATCAACATAAAGCAAGACTATCTATCTTTTCTAAAAGATGACCTACATTTTGAAAGACAGAAGAAACACTTAGAAGATCCCAAACTTCAACAAAAAATCCAAACCTTTAAACAGAAACTCGAAAGAGAAGTTTGTGCCTCTTTTCCAAATGCTTTCTGGAACAGGAAAAGACATATAGTCTCCCTTCCTTATAACAAAGAATTTTCCGAAAAAGGAATTCCCACCAAAGCCAGACCTATCCAAATGTCCTCATCCCTCCTAGAACACTGCAAAAAAGAAATTGCCGACTTATTGCAAAAAGGCCTGATTAGACCTTCTAAATCCCCTTGGAGTTGCCCAGCTTTCTATGTACAAAAGAATGCTGAAATCGAAAGAGGAGTCCCCAGATTGGTCATCAACTACAAATCTCTGAATGATGCTCTTCAATGGATTCGGTATCCTATCCCTAACAAATCTGACTTATTGAAAAGACTTTATAATTCTAACATTTTTTCTAAGTTTGACATGAAATCAGGTTTCTGGCAAATACAGATTGATGAGAAGGACCGCTATAAAACTGCTTTTACTGTGCCTTTTGGTCAGTATGAGTGGAATGTTATGCCTTTTGGTCTCAAAAATGCCCCTAGTGAATTCCAATCTATCATGAATGAAATTTTCAATCCTTATACTGAATTTTCTATTGTCTATATAGATGATGTCCTCATCTATTCTGATAACATTGACCAACACTGGAAGCACTTAGATATTTTCCTCCAAACAGTCAAGCACCAAGGCCTATTTGTCTCCTCACCCAAGATTGTTTTATACCAAACAAAAATTCGATTCCTAGGTCATAACATCGAAAGAGGAACTATTTTACCCATCCAAAGAAGTCTTGAGTTTGCTGACAAATTTCCGGATGTAATCAAAGATAAAACCCAGCTACAACGATTTTTAGGATGCCTCAATTATATAGCCAACTTCTGTCAACAACTACGTATCATCTGCAAACCCCTTTTTCAAAGACTAAAGAAAAACCCAGCACCTTGGACCGATGAACACACTTTAGCCGTCCAAAAGATAAAAGCCCAGGTCAAAAGTCTCCAATGTCTTGCTATCTGTCATCCCACTGCTCCCAAAATAGTTGAGACAGATGCTTCTGAGCTTGGTTATGGTGGCATCTTAAAACAAGTCATCAATAACCAAGAATGTCTTGTTAGATATGTTTCGGGTGTTTGGAACGATACCCAACAAAAGTACTCCACTGTAAAAAAGGAAATCCTGGCTATTGTTCTAACTATCCAAAAATTCCAAGATGACCTAATAAACCAAAAATTTGTCTTGAAAGTTGATTGTCAATCAGCAAAATTCATTTTGAAAAATGATGTTAAAAATCTTGCTTCCAAACAAATATTTGCTAGATGGCAAGCCTTATTATCTGCATTTGATTTTACTATTGAACATATTAAAGGATCTGATAATAGTTTACCAGATTTTTTGACCAGAGAATTTTTGCAGGGCAGCCCATGAGTAGCAGCAAAAAGAAGACACAGGGCCTCAGGCCCACTATGAGCCCATCCTTTTCCAGGCCCGACTTATCAAATGACTTATCAAGTGGAAATAATGCTTTAGTGACTTATCATGGCAACAACACTGCTGCTATAGTGACTTATGATGAACAAAAGTCTAGCCCAGAAAGAAAACCCAGTCATAAAGACAAATACTCTATTGCATCCAGTCATTTGGCCATTTCAACCCAATCACCAAGGCCTACCTTATCAACTCCATTGCAAATCACCAATAGTTTCTCCCCTTTAAGATCAGACTCTTCATCCTTTAAAACAGTAGCATCTTCTCATATCAGTCCTCATTCAGTAAAGCAAGATAAGATGGTTGAAAAACAAAAGACTTATGCTCCCTCCACATCATCCTTCCCTAGAGTCAACAACCCGACTTATCATTATCATGAAAAACCCTATTTTGACAAATTCTTTGTAGTAGAAACCCCTCTACTACTCGAGACTTATTTCAAGGAACCGAAAAAACTGGCGAATGCAATCATTGATCCACTGTTTTATAGGATTCCTGAAGACATTTTAAAAAGACATATTTTTTATGAATTCATTCTTGTGGATACAGATTCAGTTTATATTTCAGATGTTTTTGACAAAATTGACACGAAAAAATTAATTTTTAGAAAAATAAAGTTTTGCAAGATCATTACCCTAGAACAATGGGGAAATGATCCAAATAAGAAAAGAAGTTTTTCAAGACCCTTCCACATTTCTGAATTTTCCTATTAGGATTATATTGACGCATGGACATATGTTTTGTATGGTCAAAACCCAGGAAACTCTTTATCCTGGTTTATCTATTTTGACAAAGATTTTCCTCTTGACATACCATTCTGGTTTCTAGAATGGTGGGACAAATTTGGGCCAAATATTGATTTCCTTCCAACCATCATCAAAGAAGGTTATCAGTATTGGGTCACACATATTGATAAACCCAAAGATTGGGATTTTATTCCTGACTTATTACTCTTTTTCAGGATATTCAGTCTTACCTGGATTTTGATGCTTGATTATAAGATTCAAGAGCAACTCATTGGCAATGTCAATATTCCTTATTTTGGGAGACAAACAAAGATCAAATGGTGGAGTGGCATGAATATGGCCGACCATGGAAGAAATAGAGTGGCAAAATCGTTTAACGAAAATCCTAGCTTCTGCAACTCAAGCCAGGACCAATCCCAGTTCTTAATGGCTAAATCCCAAAATCAAGCTAGAATTGCCGCTGCCAAGACTCTCGAAGAACTCTTAGCCATCGCTGATGAAATGAGAAAAACTATGGCAGCGATTTCCCAAAAAGACTCAGATTCAGAAGATCATGATGATTTCCTTAGTGAAAATGACCCCACCGAAGGTAATAGCTATTCTCAACAGCATTGTGGGAGTACTTTCGGCCATGACTTATCTCAGTTTCAGGGGCTTTAACCCCACAGATTTCACCAGACTTATTCTTAGAGAACATGGAATCCTTTATTAACAATTATAATCATTTATTAACAATTATAATGTCGGCACAGAGAGAGAGAAAAAAAAAAAAAAAAAAAAAGTAAAGTAAAGTGTCGGCAGAAGAAACAAATTACCTTTCGCCCGTGCGTGCCTATGCTCCAGCAGCGATCATTCCTCCACTACCAGACCCATGTGACAAATCTATGGAATCATCAAGTACCATCATTGCTTTCACGTACCATCATTGCTTCAGCAGCAATAATTTCTCCTCTTCCAGACCCATGTGACCAGCTTGGACGATCATCATTATGCTTTAACCATAGTCAAGTTTAACCTTGGTTATCATTACCATGGTAATTCGTCTAGTCTATATATAGAACTCTTCTCCGTCTGAGAAGGATCATCCTAGTTTGGAAGTTCTTTTCCTACTCTGTAATCTTTCTCTAAATCTTGTAACCTTCCTCTCTTAATCTTCCCTTCCATTGTACAAACAAGTTTGAAATTAATAAAGAGTGCGACTTATTTGTGTATATCTACATTTCTGTCCGACTGATACTGACTACAGTAAGTTTATGTTTATTTTATTTTCTATTATTCAAGTTGGAATTCGTTTTAATTTCATGTTTTATTATTTTCTGCATATTGTCTTGTGCGTACTGTTATATTTGTTGATTCTCCGTTATATATATATATATATATTTATGTTATAAATCAAAGTATAAAAGTGTAGAAAGTAATAGAACTAACCGGGAGAGAAGAATGAGAGGAAATCAATTCTATGAATTTATTTCTCTATGTATTGAAAGCTTATACAATGAGCCTATATATAGGCATAGGGAGAATTGAATTTACAATGAAATAGAAAATAAGATTAACAGAGGTAATTGCCTTATAATGAAATAGGAAATGAGATCAAGAGAATTAATTGCTTGAATATTCTCTAGGTGGTGAAAGTTAATTATTTCACAACACTCCCCCTTGGACGTATGCCACCTAGATAATAATTTCTGAGATTCTTCTAAACAAATATTGGACGTGCTTAAATACTGCCTCATTAAAAACCTTGCCAGGAAAACCCAGTGGGACGTCAAGGGAAAAAGAGTGCAATGCAAAAAATGCCCAAAATGAAGAATATTCTCCCCCTGAAAAGTGATTTGTCTTCAATCTTGTAATTTGCTAAGTCGATGCATACCGATGCCATATATTAATTTCTCTAATGTTGCCATCGGTAAGGTCTTGGTAAATAAGTCTGCAAGATTATTGGTAGACCGTATCTATTTGACATCAATTTATCGACTTTCTTGAAGTTCATGAATGTAGAGGAACTTTAGTGATATATTCTTGGTTATGTCCCCTTGATGTACCCTCTTTAGACTTGTGTAATACAAGTAGCATTATCTTCATATATTAAGGTAGGGAACTGATGCAGCAAGCAAAGATGATATGAAAAACAAAGGTTTGGATTTCATGGAGAAGAGGAATCAACTCAAAGACGAAGGGTGCGGAAAGAAGGAAACAAAGACTCGGAATGGTCGAAACTGTCAGAATGGGCAAATTTCGAGGGCCTTTTCAGAGGGCAAACAAATTCACAATCAACATTATAATATGTTTCTGGAAAGCCCAAGACGAGCTCTACAAATGTTATGAAGACTCTGTCTTCTATAATGGGCCGCAACATATCTAAATTCGGCCATTAAGTTTCAGGCGCGCCAAGACAGCTGTTTCGAGTTTTATGGTTTTTAATTGTTGTCATCATTCTGTACGTTTATTTTATTTCCTTTTAATTTATATGTAATTAGGTTATTAATTATTTTATGATTTGATTTTATTAAATCAAATCCAATTTCCTTTTTTAGATAGGTTTTTAATGTTTTAGGATTCTTTTGATTTTTAGGAGATTTGATATCTTTTTCATTTAGGACTCTTTCCTGATTGTTCAGGATTTTCTTGTTAGTCAAGTTTTACAATTCTATTTAAGTAGATTGTATTAGGGTTTGGAAAGGGAGCTTTTGATTAATAAAAATTCAAAGATTGTTTCTCAATATCCATGTACAACATTCTTTGAGAAAATTGAAGTATTTGAAGCTTGTTAACAATCCTTCGTGCGCGAAGTTGAATGTTATCAGTAGCCTGATTTTCTAACATCCGTGCGTGGATCAACAGAATATTGGTAGGTTGTTTCTAATTATTTCTTACAGGTTTTTCTCGTAGAGCTTCCGCTACACCAGGAACTCCTGCATTGTGCAAAATATAATACAACACTAATAAAATATGGTACTTCTGGACCAAGTATCATTTTATCATTATCTTTAAATCAAAATGAATTTTTCTAAGGATCTAAAGATCAGATAACCTTAAGGATGTTCAAAGCATGATACTCATCCATATTAAGGTCAAAACAAGTAATCTATTTATATTATGCTCGATCTTCAGACCGAAACAATATTTTGTTTTCCCCAAACCATCTTAAATTCTTGTTTCAAATATTCATTAGTTTTAGAATTTCTTCAGGAGCTTCAATTAAATTCATGTCATCGACATATACTGTTTCAATAGCAAATCCGGATTCCGATGTCTTTATGAATACACATGAGGCATATAGGAACTTTAATTTATATGCCCATTTTATGATGTTTTCTCTACTCATATCACATTCTTCCGAATTGCTTCAAACCATATAAAAATAATTATAACTTTATTGAACATAAATTACGAGCATTTGAATTATATGCTTCTGGCATTTTGTATCCTTCAGGGATTATACTGATCATAGAAATATTAATTATGCAACAAAATATTTGCATATGATCAATACTATGTTTCTATAGTAAACCTTTTGTTTCGAGGTATAAGTTATATCTCGCTATCTTAATTTTCATAAGAATAATCATTTTAACAAAAAAAAAAAAATTTGTTTGACGTCTTCAAGTGTCTATACTATATGTCCATGAATATAGCTTTGTCTTTTGGACAATAGTATTATGTTGACATTCATCCACAATTTGTGGTTCAAGGTCCTCATCAGTTCATAATATGCAGAGCAACACTATATATAGCAATTTTTATTTACAGTACACATGCCTCTTCAAGGGCTACTGTAAAATTTTATAGTGGAAAACTGTAATATTTGTATAATTCCAGTATACGTGCATTTGCATGGACAATTGAGATCCCTTTAATTTATGAGTCTCAGAGGGGGGGATCACATTTCATTATTTTATACCTCTTCAAAAAATGTTTTTATCTCTTCAAAGACATTTAACTCTTCGGGAGCCATGATGAGGATTACATATAGCTCGAGCATTATTCTTAATTAACATGATTATGATCTTTCATTTTCGCTTCAGGGAATAATAACTTTTAAATAAAAGTCGCATTTCACATTTCTAGTGTGCCACGAATAATTTATTTGTTGCCATTTGCATAAATTGTTCTTCAGGAACAATCACCCAGGTTAATATATTGGCAGTTAATAAATTCATTCGAATATGCAATTTGCAAGTAAATGATCATTTGAATTTCAAAAAGGATCAAGATAAGATAAAGATGATGCATGCCAATTGTAATTTCACGTCGTTGATTTTTCTAGTTGTATCTTTCTCCCCCTAATGACGTGAATTTATTTATTTGTTGACCTTATTTTGTTATCCTTTATGGATTTATTTGTATCATCAAAATGTCATTTTCAGACATATTTATACTATCATACCATTCTTCAGTGATATATTGTACTATCATATTGTCCTTCAAGGACTTTCACTAAAGAATTTATAGATTCTATACGATAGACTCAACTGTAAGAATGGAATTGCATGCTTCTGGTATGAGATAGTATAATACAATATTTATTTATGATGTATATTTTTATAACTAAATAGATTCTTCAGGATCTATTAAAATAACAAAGTGTCATATATATGTGTAACACCCCAAATCCGGGACCCAACGGACTAGGATGTTACGTGATTCAAACCTTGCAAAAACCTTAATTCACAAATTTTCATAATTAGAATCATCAACAATAGTCAAACCTGATACCATCGATTTCACTAAACTTCCAGATTCTACCGTAATTACAACATTAAATGAATCGAGCACTTACAACGTACAAACATGAAATTAAAACCTCCGACGATACATATCTCTCATATGCTAATGTAAACCCCATCCATTCTAAATCTATGAACTTAATCTGCAAAATGGTGGTGACGAGGGGTGAGCCGTCAACTTGGTAAGTAAATTCATGTATAACATGTAAAATAAATAGCCTTTGTAAAACCTTTACGTTCAAAACCTTGCTCATAAACCCTTCGGAAAATATCCCAACAGTGTATTATTTAATAAAATCAGAATTTACATTTAATACAATTGACGTACTTAAATATCAATAAAACGGTTGGAGTAATACTTAAAATCATATTAGTAAATCATAAAACATCTCAAAAACGATATAACAATAGCTTTAAAGTATAAACGGTATTCTTTTAATAGAACGGTAAGCATATAGCTTTACAATGTAAACAATAATCAATATATTAGTTAGCTCATGTTCCATAGTGTCACAATTACCCGTGTGATGCGGTATTTACCCGTGTGATGTGGTCAATAACAATATGTGTGCACATAGAATCTCAATTGAGCCGATACAATAACAATAACTACAGAACAATGAGCCAAAACAGATATACATTCACGTGTAACAAGTATTTTCATGTAACAAAATAGTATAGATAACAATAGAAATCTCAGTAGAACCTTTTCAGTATAAATAATAGCAGTCCAATTGTATTCAAAATATATAAGTAATGAATTTAGTTCAAGACGCATAATATAAAATACTTACAAAGACAATCTTACATAAAGTTAGTGAAATCCTTAACAAAATACGATAGAGTATAAAATGATAATGATGCTAAAAATAGTAGTTCGATAATTTGAAATATAAATATACCATAAATGAATTTACTCACTTACCATATAAATATTTGAAAACACAAATGAGTTTACTACATATATATACATTTTGGAAAATATAACACATAATGGATGAGTTTATTTACCTCAAACACGTACAAATCCGCTTTAGCTTTAGAAATTCAAGAATCACTCAAACCTAGCACCAAATTCTTCAAACAATTGCTTATATCATGCTTTTGTCCAGCTTTGTTCGGAGCCACAAATCTCTCCACAGGGAACTCCGATTGACATCTCCACCGTCAAAATCAAGAACTACAAGAGTAGAACATGCTGACCAAATTTGAGCTCGATCGGACCACAAATCAACCTCTAAAATGCCCTCAGAAGAAATCTGGACAGTGACTCAAAAACTCCAAACACAACTCTCCCTCTCCTTTCTTTCTCTCCTCTTTCTTCACCGATTCTTTCTACTTAAAACAATTAGGGTTGGGCTGGCAATCCAACTTAAATGGACCGGCTATATAACTGGATTTGGGCTTGGATGAACTACCAATTTAATTGGGCATCGGCATTAACAATTAAAATAAAGATAAGCCCAAATACTAATTGATTTGAGTCCAATCCAAATCATTACATCTCTTGTCACAATTATGATCTCACCAACACTATCATTTTGGACCTCAAATCTTTTAGAAACTAATTTGAGTCCAAATCCATAATAATTATGGCAACTATTTGGGACAGTTTGACCCATTTTTCAGGATATTACAATATGTCATTTTGTTTTTCACTTTGTAACATATAATTAGCTCTCCTGGAGCATTTATATATACTTGGTAAAATATCATGATATTTATGTATACTTTAGGTACACTACTATTTTCATCACCAATAGTAAACATTTTCTTACTTTGTTTTGGTATGATTTCACTTCTGGTGGTAGATTTTCTTATTATGATCATCAATATCATAATAATTTTAATTGACCAAAATTTCCACAATGATGATTAGATGACTTAACATTCACTGCAGCGAATGATATCAATCAATCTAATCAGGCAAGATAAATGATTTTGTTTGGGCACAAAATAAAAAAATAAAAAAATAAAAAATAAAACAAAAAAACACAGTATCCCCACATAATCATTTTCAAGCAATAGGCATAGCAAATTTAAATACGTCAATGTAAACCATGAATATATGATAATTAACCAAGGTGATATGTATAATGTATAAAAGAAAATATATATTGTTGATTTTCTATATATAAAACAAAGCATTTTTTGGATTACATACCGTTCACGGGGAATTCGAATTTTACAGCTGAAGCATAATCATTTACCAATTGTATTATTGGTCGTAAGGTGATCATGAATTTGGAAACAGTTCATAATGTAAATCCTCGCAATATGTATTTCTTTGTATTTTTTTTTCACTATGTTTCTATCACACGTACACAACACACTTGTTCACTATGTGTTTTTGTTGGCATCAAACATACTGTCATCAACACAACCAAAAGCATTGTTCTTCGTATGTTGTCATGAATGCACATACACCTTTCTTCACAAATATACACAGTTTGCATCCATATGCTATAAATGCATCACATGAGTGTTTTATAATGAAAAACTGCTCATGAAGTTGTGATTTTAAATTAAAATCATCCCATAATGGGTAGTTTATGCCAACATATTAGAACTCAACACTTCAGGTTTTGATATAATTGAGATTCAAATCTCTATCAATTGGATTCAGAACTTCAAGTTCTAATTATATTGAAAGCTTATATTTAATTTTAAACTTTAGATTCATATTTAAATTAAAATCCAAAACTTCAAGTTATGATTAATATTAGACATATAATGGTAATAATAATAATAACAATTTCTTCAAGAAACTAATTTACTAAAATATGAAAAGATGATGAAATACAAAACTAGATAATTGCCAAGCAATAAAAACTGGAAAAAACAAAAACAAAACTTATTAGATCTATACAACCCCACTAGTATATAGATTATGTAAACAAGTAAAATTGAAATTAACCACAATGCAGTTTCAACACAGTGATTAATTCATATTCAAATCCTCACTACAACAGAATCATCCTTTTACTGCACGCAAAGAACGCCGTAAATAACTATTTACGGTGTTCAGTTGCAAGCCGCATTAGATGATGTCGTGAATGATATCCTTAAATACGGTGTACCAAACACGTCGTTAATATGTTTTAAAAAAACGCCCTAATTATATTTACGACCCAATTTGTAGGTCGTGTTATGAACTTTTACAACCCACAAGAAATGTCATATATCAATACGAGTGTAGACTCAATCACGGCATGCACATGCATGTTGTTATTGTCATTTAAAAATATATTAATATTATATTTAAGGCACCTCATCCCATACACCCACCCCTACCGAATCCATTCCCACCTCTTATTTCACAGCTTTTAATAATTCGTTCACATCAGTCATCGAACTTGAGACCTTAAGATGTTCAAGCGAAGCCTTAACCAATTCTGCTGCTCATTCGAATTTGTTAATATTTGCATAATGTTTATATATAAATTATAGATGTTATTAAATTGTTATTGATTATTTTTAAATCAAAATTTTATTTCCAATAATATAAATTTTATTTTATATGATAAACAAAAAAAAAACATTTATTTTAACATTTAATTAAAAAAATTAAATCGTATAATTTTGAATCAAAAGATATTGGTTAATCGTACCCGAGATAGAGAGATGTTTCTCTACATTTTACAATTTAATAAATAAATGTAAGACTTGAATCCCTATAACAAAAGGGAATGGGAATGTTGGTAAAAAAAATGAGAGAGAAAGGTAGTGAGAGAAAGTCTGATTTCAAGAATAGCCTGATTTCAATCTTCGTAGATAATCTTCACCCCAGGGTTGATCACATGTGTCTATGGAACACATTCAAAGCTTTCGGGAGAGTCAGGGACGTCTTTTTATCATCAGGGTTGAACAGGAGAAAATGCAAATATGCATTTATACGGTTTGCCACTAGAGAAGAGGCGGTCAAGGTAATCGGGTTATCTAATAGAATGCTCTTGTTTGGATGGCAATTAGCAGTCAAGGAGGTGTCCTATGGATGGGAAAGAAGAAGGAGAACCGAGAGGAGAATAATAGGTAAAGAGGTTGGGACGTGTGATGATTTGGGGAGAAGGATGGGAGGACTGTCAGGCATTCCCCAATGTGTTTCGGAAAGCTACTCAGATAGTCTACAGGGCAGTGTACCAGATGAAATGGAATCTGGTCAGGTAAAAACCAGATCTTTTGTGGAAGTTGTGTCGAAGGGAGGAAATTCCGACAACATGGGTTCAAAACAGAGGATTACAGAGGACAACATGGAGGTCAAAAATGCAGGTATGATAAGATGGGATAAAGCAAAGGATGATGAGCCGTGGTTGGAGAAAAGTGCAGTAGGAAATCTCAGAAGGTTTGACAAAGTATCCAAGATCAACAGAAGGCTGGCAAACAGGGGTGTAGTTTTCAAATCTTCATATATAGGTGATAAGCTTATCTTATGGAGATTCGAATCTATAAAAGAATGTAACGAGTTCATTTCGGACAGAACCATTTGGGACGACACTTTTCTATCTGTGGAAAAGTGGTCGACCTCTGCAATTGCAAAATCCAGACTGGTGTGGATTAATTTTTTGGGTGTTCCTTTATGCCATTAGAACTCTGAATTCTTTCTTCAGATTGGGAAAGAAATTGGTGAACCATTAGTTATTCACGATGATACAATCTTTAAACAAAATTTATATAAAAGAAGATTGTTAATTCTCATTAAGCATGGGAGTAGTTGCCTTTCGTCCATCAAATTTAAAAGCGGAAGGGGCATTTTCCGGCTCATGGTTGAGGAGGAAAACATTCTGGTAGAATTACAATGGATTGAAAACTTTCTGGATCTTGACAATGAGAATTCGAAAAGACGGAATGAGTGGTTTCGGTCAATTAATGATTGCAAAGATCAAGATGTGAGAGGAGACAAAGTGCAGGCTTGTCAGAGTCCTAAAGTTGGCTTTTTGGGTAAGGATTTCGGATTGGTTAGGGAGGACAATAGTTTAATGGGAAATGAGGACAGTGCTATTAATTTGGATTCAAAGGAAAGTCGGCTGATGCTTGTCCCTAGACAAAAGTGGAAGTTTTTTAATAATCTGTCCTCAAGACCAAAGCATAAAATGATTGTGGGTGGAGGATCGAAGTGGGATACCTTTAATAAACAGGTATCTTCTTTCCACGAATCTGAAACGGGGTTGTTCCATAATTCAACAAAAATCGAAGGTCAAAGCTCAGCTCAAAACGAAAACGTTGACATATGTGGAAGGGTTATGGAACCGATAGGGCTTCCAAAGTTGGGCCTCGACAATGGGCCAAACTCTACAGAATCAACCTTAATTACAGTCTCAGAACCTAGAGAGATTAGTTTCCACATTGATTTAAACAATGGGCCTGAAACTTCATGTAATCATAAAAGCTTAGGCAAGAGAGGGGTTTTTTAAAGTAAGTCTATATGGGAAGGATGCAAAGAGGATTCGAAAAGGGGATTATTGAGAGCTAGTATTGTACAAAGAAGTAATAACAGTCGCTGAAACCTGAAATTACAATTGCTTGAAGGAGATAGTACCATTGTCAATGATTCGGAGAAGAAAAGGAATCAATGACAAACAGATCGAATAATGGAAAAGTCTATGGTGGAGGATGAGGCAAGACAAAAATTCATGATTCAGAGGTCAAGATCAGACGATATGCTGAATTCTGTAAGAGAAGAAGAGGTCTGCTCCGATAAAGAAGAAAACGTCCATAGGGGTGTGTCTGAAGGTACAGTGGTCAGTTCCGATAAAGAAGAAGACGTCCATGGGAGTGTGTCTGAAGGTACAGTGGCCAACCTTGATGATTTGAGCCTGGAAGAGGAAATTTCAAAGGTTATTGAAACAGTTAAGATGCTCGGGTATAACTTTGAAAATACTGAAGAGACTGTCAGAGAAGAGTTGAGGCTGAGAGAATTGGAAGATGTTAGGAAATTTAAGGAGTCGAATTGACGCACTATGTGTCGTCGTGCGTTCTTGGAGGGGTTGTAGTCAGTTTCAGATGTTAATTCTATCTTGGAATATTAGAGGCCTTGGTAAGGCTGAAAAGAAAAGAGTCACTAGAGGGCTGGTAAACAAGTATAAACCAACAGTCTTGATGCTTTAGGAGACTAAATTGAAGAGTTTTGATGGAAGGATTGTTAAGGCGTTAGGTGGTTCCTGCCTTACAAAAGAGATAGGCGTGGATGCTATAGGTTTATCATAAGGCTTATTATCCTTATGGAATGAAGATGAGTTTGTGGTGTCTTCTTGCATTCACAATAACAGGTACATATTACTTGTGGGGGAATTGATTTGTTTAAGACAAGTTGTGGGTTTTTGCAATGTATATGCGGCTTGTGTTGATTCGGAAAGGAAAGTAATGTGGGATGATTTGACCAATTCTATGAATTCTTTTGCTATTCCATGGGTTGTGGGTGGTGATTTCAATGTTGTATTGAATCCATTGGAGAAAATCGGAATGAGTTCTAATTTGGGTGCAATGAGAAATTTTAATGACTTTTTGTTAAAGGCCATGGTTATTGATCTTCCATTGCTTGGTATGTCTTTTACCTGGACAAATTCGAGGGGGGTCACAGCGTGGTCGAGGCTTGACCGTTTCCTTATATCACCTAGCATATTACTAAATTTTCCAAATATCAAACAATGGGGGCTGCCGAGGAGTTTATCCGATCACAACCCCATAGTTTTAAGTGAAACGAATGAGGATTGGAGGCCTCGCCCCTTTCGATTTGTGAATGCTTGGTTGGAGGACTTAGAGATGATGAAAGAAGCTATGTTGGGATGGAAAGAGGGGAACGGGTCTGGCTCTAAGGGAGCTGTGTTGTCAGGAAAAATCAGGGGTTAAAAATTGAGGATGAGACAGTGGTTGAAAACTAGTAAACCGGTTTTGTCTGCAGCTGGCAAGGCTGAGGAAGAACTGGACCGCCTTGATAAGGAGGCTTTGCGGGTTGGATGGAATGAGGACTTGAGGAAAGAGAGGCTATCCTTGTTGGCGGAAGTTTGGGGTGGTTTGAGGAAGGAAGATCAAGCTTGGCGGCAAAAATCGAGAGTGAAGTGGCTCAAAGAGGGAGATAGAAACTCTAAGTACTTCCACATGATGGTGGATGTAAGAAGAAGAAGAAATCATATTGGGGATTTGGTGGTTGATGGAATTACAGTGACAGAACCGGGTCTCATTAAAAAAGGAATTTATAATCACTTTAACAATCATTTTAAGAAGCTGCAGTGGTCTAGACCAAAGCTTGGGGATTTGAACTTTAATACGTTATCTAGGGCTGAAAACGAGATGCTAGAAGCCGAATTTACAGAAGAAAAGGTATGAGAATCCATAAACGGCTGTAACGGTAACAAAGCCCCAGGCCCCGATGGTTTAAACTTAAATTTTATCAGGAAGAATTTGGGGGATATTAAGGATGACTTCATGGCTTTTGTTAAGGAATTTCATAAGAACGGTGCGATAGTAAAAGATGTGAATCACACTTTTATTGCTCTCATTCCAAAGGTGAAAATGCCAACTACGATGGGAGAATTTAGACCTATTAGCCTCGTCGGATCCATGTACAAAATTCTGACTAAGATTCTGTCTAATAGGATTAAGAGGGTGATGAATTCAATAATTGGCGATTACCAAATGGCTTTTGTAGAAGGAAGACAGATTTTGGACGGTTTTGTGATCGCGGAAGAGATCATTAATAAGTGGAAAAGAGAGAAAGAGGGAGGTGTAGTCATCAAGCTTGATTTCGAGAAAGCATACGACTGTATTGACCATGGGTTTTTAGACGATGTTCTGAGAAGTATGGATTTCAAGGAAAAGTGGCGAGGTTGGATCAGAGAATGCGTGTAATCACCAAAGTTGTCAGTATTAGTTAATGGCAGTCCTATGAGTCAGTTTGGCATGCAGAGGGGATTGAGGCAAGGGGACCCCTTGTCTCCATTTTTGTTCAATATAGTTGCGGAAGCTTTAAGTCGTTCTTTTGTGAAAGCTTCAAATTTAGGCATGCTTCGAGGGGAAGATTTTGGGGGGAGTGATGTCCACGTGACCCATCTCCAGTTTGCCGATGATACTATCATTTTTGCCAAGCCAAAAGTGGAGTATTTGCGTTCTATTAAACGGATTTTGAGATGTTTCGAACTTGTTTCTAGGCTAAAAATAAATTTCTCAAAATCTTGTTGTGCTACAGTGGGAAAGAAGACATCCAATGAGAGTGTATGGGCGTCCACCTTGAAGTGCAAACCGTCCTCACTTCCTATTAATTATCTTGGCTTTCCACTTGGTTCTTATCCAACCTCTAAATCCTTTTGGGCACCGGTTATTGTCAGAATAAAAGAGAAAATGTCTCCCTGGAAGAGGAGTATGCTATCTAAAAGTGGTAGGGTAGTCCTTATAAAATCGGTCCTCTCAAGCATCCCTACTTATTTCATGTCAATTTTCAAGATTCCTATAGGGATTGCTAATTCAATTAAGAGACTTCAAAGAGGCTTTTTGTGGGGTGATGGGCTTGAAAGAAGAAGGGTTCATGCTGTAAAATGGGAGACGGTTTGCCAAAGGAAAGACAATGGTGGTTTGGGCATTGGGAGGGTATCAATAAAAAATAAGGCATTACTAGCTAAGTGGGCGTGGAGATTTGGTATGGAGAAAAATTCCCTATGGAGAAGAGTCATTGTAGCGAGATATGGGCTGTGCAACACTGATCTTATTTGGAAAGGTGCTTTTGTCCAGTCAGCTTCATACTAAGTCAAAGCAGTGGCTAATGTGTTTAGAAATGGGAATAAATCGGCAACAATAATGGAGGAGTGCCTAAGGGTTTTCATTGGCAACGGAAACTGTGTGAAATTTTGGGAGATTAAGGGTGACGACTCGAAGTCTTTGAAAGAATCGTTTCCCATAATTTACACGCTTGCGGTTAATAAAAATGGTGTTGTTAGTGAATTTGGAGAATGGGTAGGTTCCTCTTGGGCTTGGAAGGTAGAGTTGAGAAGACATGTCTTCGGTTGGGAACATGGGCAATGGCACTGTTTTCTAACTTTTATACAAAGCATCTCAATTCGATCCTCAATCTCTGACTCTCTAGCTTGGTTACCGTCAAGTAATGGTATGTTCTCAGTAAAGTCATTTTGTAAGGTGTGGGAGGAAAGGGTAACAGATGACTATGGGTTGGACAAATTTTGTTGGCAAGGATTGTGCCCACCGAAAGTTGAAATGTTTGTATGGCAACTCCTTCAAGGAAAAATCATGGTGAAACAAGTGCTGCAGAGGTTTGGATTGTGTTCTAACGTTAGCTCGGTCTGCCCTCTTTGTAACTCTATGGAGGAATCAGTCAATCACTTATTTATTCAATGTAGTTGGGCATGGAATATGTGGTCCATGGGTTTGGAGTGGTGGGGAATTAAAAGTTGTGTGCCAAAGTCAATCTCTGAATGAGCTCGTGAATGGGTGTCCTTGTGCCCCTAGCGTGACTGTAGTTGGGCGTGGAAGACTCTATTTTTTGCCGTTGTATGGACGATATGGGAGGTTCGAAATCGTAAGGTTTTTAAAAAGGAGGAGTTAGCCATTTCGGTTGCTAAGGATTCGATTCAATTTCGGGTTGCATGGTGGTTTAAAAACCATGGAGTTGGTTATAATGACCTCGTTTCCATTCTTATTCAAGATATTGCACAATTTTGCAAGGATCCTCTAAAATCAAAGAAACATGCTCCCATTGCTTGGTCACCACCTGCCGTTGGGATATTTAAATTTAATGTGGATGGTTCAGCAAGAGGTGAACCTAGAGAGGCTGGAATTGGGGGCGTTCTGCGGAACAATGGAGGTTTGGTACTATGCTTGTTCTCCTTATCTGTGGGTTCTTAGGATGCAATCTCAGCAGAACTTTTGGCGGTTCACATCGCCTGCTCTCTTTGTGTCCAGAATTCGGGTTTATATGGCCAAGCTATTGAGATTGTTAGTGACTCCTTAGCTGCTGTTTCTTGGATCAACTCAAATAATTTTGGGAGCTTTGCGCACGATCAAGTGTTATATAACATTCGTGATCTTGTGACAAGGCACGTGAGTATTACAATTCGTTTCTGTTCGAGAGCGTCGAACTCTTTCACAGATAAGTTGGCAAGAAAGGGTGCCAATGGTGACGGGGATATTATACGATGGGGTAGCATTTGAGGCGAGTCGCTGTCTGTTGGGTCTGGTCTTTGTCTCTGCTGATCATTGTTGGGGTTCCTGGTGTTGCAGCTTGTTTAGCAGTTCCGTTCTCCTTTGGTTTTCTGGTGTGGAAGCTTGAGCATCAGCTCCGTTATTCTTTATCCTATGTTGCTCGACCTGCTGCTTATGTATCTTCTTTTGTCTTGTACCCCTATTTTGTTAGATTTCTTGCTGCTGGGTCGTGTTGGTTTGTGCCCCGGGGGGGGGGAAAAGAAAAAAAGGGAAGGGGAAATGTAAATGGACTTTTCTAAAAAGTTGTTTTGCATTTTAGATTCTTATTATTATATTTATAAATGAAAATAATATATATATATATTTGTAATTTTTTGAATTAATCTATAATAATTATTATACAAAATTGAAGAAAACTTAATTATTAATCTGTCTCTTAGGAAAAACTTAAAAAAAATCAAGATAAAAAAGGGAAAATGTACTCCCTAAAATCATTATCATCAACAAATATTATTTTGTCCCAAAACACCCACCTAACAAAAAATTAAGTTTCAACCTTAGTGTTCCTCTTAGAAGTCAAAAAACTTGTTTCTAATAAATGTATATATGGCGTGAGTTGTATGTCTTAAAAGACTCTCAAATAAGACACGCAACAGGTAAGCCGTAAATAATCCTTTTTGTACGGTGTTTCTCAATGCCTTTTTTACAGCGTTTCTCAAATGTACGCCGTCTTTGAGAAATTATATATCACTATTATGACTTGCACTGAATGCAGTAAATAGTCATTTACTTGTTTCTAAAGAATGTATGCATGGCATGCATTGTATGTCTTAAAAGATTCTCAAATAAGACACACAACATGTAAGCCGTAAATAATCCTTTTTTACGGCGTTCCTCAAATGTGCGCCGTTTTTGAGAAATTATGTATCACTATTACGACTTGCACTGAATGCAGTAAATAGTCATTCACCTGTTTATGAAAAATGTATACATGGCATGCGTTGTATGTCTTAAAAGACTCTCAAATAAGACACGCAACAGGTAAGACTTAAATAATCCCTTTTTTACGGCGTTCCTCAAATGTGCCCCGTCTTTGAGAAATTATGTATCACTATTACGACTTGCACTGAATGTAGTAAATAGTCATTCACTTGTTTCTGAAAAATGTATACATGGCATGCGCTGTATGTCTTAAAAGACTCTCAAATAAGACATGCAACAAGTAAGCCGTAAATAATCTTTTTTTTACGGCATTCCTCTAATGTGTGCCGTCTTTGAGAATTGAAAATGTATACATGGCAAGCATTGTATGTCTTAAAAGATTCTCAATTAAGACACACAACAGGTAAGCCGTAAATAATCATTTTTTACGGCATTCCTCAAATGCGCACTGTCTTTGAGAAATTATGTATCACTATTATAAATTGCACTGAACGTAAGTCATGATAAATAACATTTACGACGCACCATTTATATGCGCTGTAAAAATCAAGCCATAAAAGACCCAATCTGTTGTAGTGCCATACAAAATATGGATTTGTCTTTTCTTTTCTTTTCTTTTCTTTTCTTTTCTTGATCTCTTTATATTTATTCAGATCCTTTCAAGATCTAATTTAGAACTTCAAGTTCTAACTAATTTTCTCGAATCTATTTTTTTTTTTTTTTTTTTGGTTCTAAATAAATTTCTCGAATCTAACTTCTTGTTTTGATTTTTCAAATCAAGAACTTATGGTTATGATTTTCGAATCAAAAACTCATGGTTCTGATTTTCCTAAATAAGAACTTTTGGTTCTTTTTTTTTTTTTTTTTTCGATTCAAGAACTTCTAATTCTTTTTTTTTGAATTAAGAATTTCTGGTTTTGATTTTCAAATGCAATCTTCTTGTTACAAACCTTTATTATTTGAGCCAAAATATACAATTTCGGTCAGCATAATATAAACTACCAATTCGCTTGATTTGATTAATCATGCAAATACAAAAACGGATTAACATGCAAATATAAAATCTATTTATTCTAACCCCACATGTATATAAACAAAATATCAAACAAGCAACATGCGTTAATAAAATACAGAATCCTTACAAAACTTGGATTTATCATATATATATTATTATTTATTTATTTATAGATCTTTTTCGAGATCTGATTTAGAACTTCGGGTTCTAAAAAATTTCAAGGGTTTAGAACTTCAGGTTCTAAATAATTTTCAAGATTTAGAACTTCGGGTTCTAAAATAATTTCAAGGATATATATAGAATTTCAGGTTCTAAATAATTTTCAAATCAAGAACTCATGATTATGATTTTACTAATCAAGAACTTCTAGTTCTTATATTTTTCGAATCAAGAACTTCTGGTTCTTATTACGGAATCAAGAACTTCTAGTTCTTATATTATATATATATATTATATATTTCTAATCAATAACTTTTGGTGTTGATTTTCGAATCAAGAACTTCTGGTTCCTTTTTTTTTTTTTTTTTTTTTTTTTTCAAATCAAGAACTACTTGTTCCTATTTTTGAATCAAGAACTTTTGGTTTTGATTTTCGAATGCAATCTCCTTGTTGCAAACCTTTATTATTAATAATAAGAAAGGAAGAAGAAAAGATCAAATAAATAATAAAAGCATTCGTACTGATAACGTGTTATAAATCAAAGCATAAAAGTGTAGAAAGTAATAGTACTAACCGGTAGAGAAGAATGAGAGGAAATCAATTCTATGAATTTATTTCTCTATGTATTGAAAGCTTATACAATGAGCCTATATATAGGCATTGGGAGAATTGAATTTACAATGAAATAGGAAATAAGATTAAGAGAGGTAATTGCCTTATAATGAAATAGGAAATGAGATCAAGAGAATTAACTGTCGGAATATTCTTTAGGTGGTGAAAGTCAATTATTTCACAACAATTTACAGTTTTTCTATTGTTAGTTCGTCCTAATATATTTTATATCAGGATAAGAATGTGAACCATTAGGTTTACATACTTTAACTCAAAGTGTATGCACTTATCAAAACTTCTCCATAATCTATAGTCCACATTCTTCATCCTGATATATTTTATATCAGGACGAACTGACAGTAGAAAGACTATATATATACATGTTTTTCTATTATCAGTTCGAACTGATATAAAATATATCAGTTCCTTGCATGTGGGTTATTGGATTTAAATGATTTGACTTGGCTGCATATATTTGTCAAAGTATATTTTAAATCCAATGACCCACATACAAGGAACTGATATATTTTATATTAGTTCGATTTGACAATAGAAAGACTAATATATATATATATATATATATATATATATATATATATATATATATATATATATATATATAACAGTTCTCTCATAAATGATCATTTATTTTAATTTCAGTAACGACTTTGATGAAATCATATCCATTTTTATGAATTTTGCTTTGGTCATGAGACAGAAAGGGACCCAAGCCCTAGTAGCCTTGTTAAAGGTAGGGGTGAGCACCAACCCGCCAACCCAACCCAACCCGACCAACCCGACCCAACCCGACTAGATTGGGTTGGGTTGCTCTTAAGATTGGGTTGGGTTGGGTTAATAAAATATAACCCAACCCAACCCGATATAGAAATAAAAAATAAAAAAATTCTTTTATTTATTATGAAATCTCATTTTTTTTTAATATTTAAAAAAATTACTCATGTATAAATTATAAATGACAAATATAAATACATAATTTTAAATATTTTTATACCATAAATATGTAATACATTTATTAAAAATATGCAATTATATTGTTTTCATCTATTGTATATATGAATTGGCACATTCTTAATTATACTTTTAAATACTTTTTTTTTCTTAGGATTTAATTAAGAATTTGGTAGAAAAAAATCTAATAATTGTACATAAACTCAAACTGTTATGTTGGTTGAAATAAATAATTGATTATCCAACCATAAGATATTCGATGAAGTGATTATAATTGTAAAATGGATGTGAAGCTTAGATAGAAACATTCCAAGTTAGATAAATTTTTATATTTTTATTTTATAATTATGCAACAGGTATTAAACAATTTGTATTATATGTTGTGATTTGATTTTGATGCTTTTAAGAAACCTAAACTCTATGTAATATGATATTAGGGTGAAAAATTATTTTAAATATGAATTTTGATATAACGAAATTTGAATTCAAATATATTTTTTCTATTGGGCTTAAAAAGCCCAACCCGATCAACCCAACCCAACCTAACCCCAACCCAACAAATATTGAGTTGGGTTGGGTTGGGTTAAAATTTACATTGAGTTTGGCTTTGGGATGAAAATTTTTCAACCCAACCCAAAAATGCCCACCCCTAGTTAAAGGTAATTCAACACAGATTCTATGTCCTGAAACCAAGCCAATTTTGGAGCAACTTTGTGATAATGGGCAAAATTCAGAAGTAAAAACAATTGAGTTTATCATTGGTAAGGACATTATTATTGACATAATACCTGCTATACGAAATGCTGACATGGATAGAAAAGGAACATTTTGAATAGCATTTACTAACATGACTTAATCATTGTTAAAATACTTTTACATGAAAGTTTTTAAAAAACCAAGGAAACTTGTAGAAATAGTAAATAATTTTTGTTTTAACTTTACGACATAGAAGGTAATAATTATAAAATAAAACATGAAAATATTAAAGAGAGAATTGGGAGAATAAGAGAATGAAATGTATTTCATTATCAAATGGCATTTTACATATGGTAACCCAAATTTCTTTATATAAATGCAGTAATGGGCCATTGATTCACGTGTAATTGATGTGGGACAAAATGGTGGCAGACGGTCCTATTTACAACACTCCCCCTTGAATGTCCATCATTAAGTCCTAAATTGATTACATGTGAATTAATGGCCCATTACTACATATATTTAAAGAAGTTTGGATTACCTTATGTAAAATGCCTTTTTATAGTGAAACACATCTCGACTAGTATTTTTTTTTTTTTTTTTTTTTTTGAAACTGCAGATTTTATAACTCAAAAAGAGAGAAACACCAAGGAGAAAACACCCAAGAACAAACCGAAAACAGAGCAACAGAGGGAAAACAAGCCCGAAAAACAAAACCAAAACAAAACAAATACAAAGCACTACAGCGAAGCCAACCCAGAGGCACCAAAAAGGCCAACACAGATGGGTCATAATTATTACAGTACTATTGCATGTAATGTTATCATAGCAATTCTAGAACCATCAATGATTGACGAACCCATGGATCTATTTTATAGGTAGGATTGGAATTCTCTGCAAGAAAAACACTGAATTTAAAATAAAGGTCCCTCTGCTCTTAACTGAATGATGATTAGCAAACTTATAGATGCTCAGTAGCTTCCTACTACTATCATAATTGGAGCAAAGGAAGGGAAATAATGAAATAGGAAAGAAACAATAATATTGTTGAACAGAAAATCTTATCAATCTGATTAAAAACAAAACAAAACTAAAACTTTTAATCTTACCCACGGGTCCAATCCCCGTTTCTCGACTATAATCAATCAAGTCTTTCATGCTATTAACCACTTCTAATAACTGCAACGTACACAAATGACAAAAGGGTCAGTAAGACTTCAAAGAAAATTTCAAATTTAGCAGCTTGACTGACAATTGTCGTAGACAATAATCATTTCCAATGACGCAATATCATTCAGAAAAACGAAAATCAAGATAACAATGTGAACATGAGATTTATTAAAGAATGAATCAACCCAATCGAAAATGAAAATAATAACTACACACAGAACATTTTCCATCATGACACCTTAGTACCTTACGTCACTACAAAAAAAAGCTCTATAGTGACGAACTATTTCCGATGGCGCTAATTGCCGTCGGTAATAGTACCTTTTCCGACGGCCATATCAGTGCCGTCGGAAATGAGTAAAAATCTGATACGACATTTCCGACGGCCAAATGACCGTTGGAAATAGTCTTTGTGCCGTCGGAAATAGTCTTGTGCCCTTTGGGAATAAGAAAAAAGTAATCCAACATTTCGACGGTAAATGGTCTTTTCCGAAGGCATTTAGCCATCGGAAAAGATTAATTTTTTTTTTTTTTTTGGAAAAGATTAAATTTTTTTTTAAGTGTCAAAAACATATTTTTATATAAATTTTCTTCAAATAATTTGTATAAATAAAAATTTCATGATTTATTTTTTCTTGAAAAATAAAAAGTTAGATAAAATAATTATATAAACTCTATTTCGTAGTAATCATTTAATAAACCTGATTTTCCTTAAATTGCTATCTGGACAATGACATATATGTGCAAAAATCAGGAGTGAACACTTTGATGCAATAGAAATACACAAAACATTTGTCAGGGTTATGATGCAGGGATTTGTGAGATATTGACATCATTCTTTAGGAACTCCATCTTATTATAAGCAATTTTATCTTGAAAAATTGTCCGATGGCAAAATATCGCCAGTCAACTGTCTAGAAAGTCATGTAGGGATGTCAAAGAACATTACGACGCCCTCGTACATGACATCTACAAGATTGATTTGGGTTGTGTCAAGTTGTCAAGTTATGCCGATGACTTGTGGGACTTTTTGTGCCATCGGAAATAAAAAAAAATAAAAAATAACAGTACTGCATTTCCGACTACTTTTGGGCCTTCAAAAATAGTCAAATAAGCTGTCAATATTACTCACTTTTCTAACAACATAAAAAGTATCATCGGAAATGCTAAAATTTAATTCGAATTACTTTATGGAAACATCTTACTAAATTAACTAAATATAAAATATAGTAAAATTATTAGTAATCACAAGAACATTTAGTTATTTTTAGTTATGTTTAGTGACACTATATCAGATTTTTTAAAACAAACTCTAATAATTTCAATAAAATATTATTTTAAAAAACAATATCTCAATAGTTATATTTAAATAGTATAAAAAAAATATTTAATTAGATATTTTACAAAAATATCAATAGCTTATATATAAATAGCATGCAAAACATATCAGATATAAAGTTATAGCAAAATGGTAAGAGTAACCCTTATTGTCATTCAAGTCAAGGGTTCGAACCCCATGAATTTCATGGATTTAACGTTGTTGGGTGATGTGGCACGTGTCGGGTGAGGTGGCGCCTGTCAAGTAGAGTCGCACAATTTTTTTTTTTAATTTTTTTTTTATAATTCGACTATTTCCGACGGCAATAAGCCGTCGGAAATAGTGGTAAAGCCGTCGGAAAATGCAAAGTAATTTTGACCATCCTTAATTACTATTACCGACGGCATTTTTATCTTTTCCGACGGTCATAGCCGTCGGAAATGGTAGTATTTGTGATGGCTCGTCGGTAAATGGTTTTTTCCGAAAAGCATATTTGTGACGACCTCTGACGGCCTTTTCCTGTCGAAAAAGCATATTTCCAACGGGAAATGATATTTTCCGACGGCATTTAGCCATCAGAAAAGACCATTTTTTTTGTAGTGCGTCTATAGCCTTGATTGTATCACAAATATTCATCCAGTGTTCTAGTTATCGGCCTAGTCAGTCGCCTAGCTGACCGACTAGCCCTTAGGCAGTGCCGACTGCTGCGATTAAGTCCTAGTCAGCCTTCCTAGGTGGCCGGGATCCTAGTCGGCGCTACTAGGCGGCCTTGGCAAAGTTAAAGCCGTTGACTCAGCCTATGTCTTTTTTTTTTTTAATCGGACTTTAATAAAACGGCAACGTTGTCTCCGAAAACCTCTGGAATTCCTGGTCTTCAAGGTCGCAAGACATATTTCGCGAGACAAATAGATGAACGTTGTCCCACGAATTCCACTAGAAAGATCTTCACTTTTCATTTTCGCGAGTTGAACCACGAATTTAGAGTCCCCTTTTCTTTGAATAATCTGAATGTGCGCTTTGTCCCCATATCTTCCCCTTTTCTGCACTTAAACCCTCATTTATGTGATAAACCTGAAAACACTTATTTCAAAGGTTAAAACATGGTTTTCCCCGGAAATCGAGCGTAAAAGATAGGAATATGAGGGCTACACTTCGTGTAGAGATGTGACTATCAATAATATAATAACTCCTTATTGAATACTTGGTACCAAGATTTAATATCCAAGCCCTTATAAGTCCCATAAGGTGGTATTTACTCATATTTAATTATAAGAGTCATGATGCCCATATCTATAAATATATGTCCGCTATGACATATGAATCAATAACACCAAACTATCGGGATTAAACCGTTATTCCGTGGTTGTACCCATTGATAGTTCAAATGTTACAATGCATAGTACATATGGTACATTATTTATCTCAGGATTAAGATAGATATTTCAATTGCTCTATTATGAATGTATTATTCTATTAACGGTAAAATGAAAATATACTATTCACGTGATCCGTTCAATACATCATATGCACTAGATTTTTTATTCAAAGTCTTTTACTTTGGTGATTATAGACTCAAAAGACAAAAAACCCACAACTTTAATCAAGATAAGGTATCCAACCTGTATATTCAGTTGTGAACAATATTTTTTAGACTAAATAAAGAATTATGTCTACCACACACAAACTTCTTTATGTAAATAATTCTTTATTTTTCTTTATGTCTTGGAACCTTAGAATATTTTTCTTTTGACATATATAATAAACAATTTGTACATGCTATATAATTTATTTGTAACCAAAAGACTTTTATTGATATCAAACGATTTGTTACAGAAAAACCTTGTTTTGGGTCATACTTCCTAACTTTTATTGATATCAAACAAAAATGCTGAAAATCGCAATCTTGACCTTACCCTTAAAACTACCTTCTTAAATGGTGACCTAGAGAAAGAAATTTACATGGAACTACCTAATTTTCATGGAAACAATCTAATTTAAGGGTACGGTCGAGATTGTGATTTCCATAATTGTTGTGTAGATCATAGCCATTCATTCTATCACATGTTTGGCGACAGATCCACTGAGAATCCATAATTATCAATCTCAATTTGATCCCGATGTATCTGAACAATCCAAATTGTTTTCTGTTATAAATAAAAGAACAAAACCAAATTGTTAGAGCCAAAATATGAGAAAAATACTAAACTTCCCTTATTTTTTTCTTACAGTACAATTTTTGTTCTATGGAAAACAAGAATTCATGTCAAGATCCACACCAAACAAACTTTATATATGTGCGTATAATATATATATAAATTGGGTCTAGCAAATTGTTTTTTTTTTTTTTTAATAACCAAAAACAATTTTGGATTGATTAGATACACTAGGATCTAATTGAGATTGTTAATTATGGATTCTCAGTGATCAATCACCAAGCATGTGATGGAAAGAATGACTATGATCAATACAAAAATGCTAAAAATCACAATCTTGACCTTACCCTTAAAATTGTCTTTTTAAATGGGGACCTTGAGATAGAAATTTACATGGAACAACCAAAGTTTTATGGAAACAACCTGATTTAAGGGTAAGATCGAGCGAGATTGTGATTTCCAGCATTGTTGTGTAGACCATAGCCATTCATTCTATCACATGCTTGGCGATTGATCCACTGAGAATCCATAATTATCAATCTCAATTTGATCCTGATGTATCTGAACAATCTAAAAAAATAATAATAATAAACAAAACCAAATTGTTAGAATAAAAAAAAGTTTTTTTTTTTTTTTTAAGAAAATTAGTTTTAAAAAATAATAGTAAATACAAAAAACAGTGGTAATTTTGTCTGTTGGCTAAAAATAGAAAACCCTTAATTATATAGCTAAACATGGCTAATTCCTCTATATTAATTTGATTCAATACAATTCAGTACCCTCACCATTCACCAACATAAGTACGTAGTGCCGAATTTAAGTTTATTTCTTATTAAAGCACATTTATTTCAAAACATAAAACATAGTATTACATATAGATCCATTAATTAAGCAAGGGCTTTGAGTTCCTTGACCAAATCTGCAATATATTGGTTATGAATCTCTCCATTCAACAGAAAGTCTCTCCATTTCTTATGATTTGCCAAAATGGATACACCAGGCTCCTTATTGACATCCACCATAACAGTTTTCACAGCCTCCATTATATCTTCTTTCCTAAAATGCCCATTATCTTCTCTCCTATTCACTTCCACTCCTGCTCTCATGTCCCCACTTACAAGCTTTGAGTTCAAAAACTGGTCCCCTTTGAAAGACAGAAGAACCAATTGACAATCATTAATTAGACCTTCTATTATAGAACTATATCCTGAGTGAAACACATAGCAACCGACACTGCTATGTGCTAAAATGAGCTGTTGTTGCACCCATCCTGTGTGCACCACTGCTTTGTTTTTCACTCTCTCCATGAACCCTTCTGGCAGAGCCCGGTCTAACTCGGTCTGGGCATCGGCATTGGCCGGAAAGTTTAGTACCAGAAAGAATGGTAAACCTGTAAGTTCCAACCCAAGAGCCAGTTCTTTTATTTGATCATTGCTGAGAAATGTTTCACTTCCAAAAGAGCAAAAAATAACCGACTTTGCTGGAAATTTATCCAACCACTTTGCCCATTTCTCCTCTAGCTCACCGGAAGGCGGTTCGGGGACAAGTGGACCGGTTAAAAGAACCGGCTTTTGATATTGACTCTTTATGAAGTCTACATAAGGACCTTCCATTTCTTGGCATGTTTTGATGACAATAGCAGTGCTGCTATTGTTGCACTCAATAGCTCTTTCATAAACACTAGGGTTACCATGAAAGCTCTTGAACACGTACAAAAAGTCTCGAGCTTCGAATTCTTTAAGAGAGGTGATGCGAGTTTCAGGGAACCCATTTGGAGGTTTCATTATATCATCAACGGTGTGGTTGTTTTTTCTGGTGGGAACCATAACAAAAGCACCTGAAACAGCAGAGAAAACAGAGAATTTGAGTGTTTTGATGTTAAGTTGAGAAGCTAGTTTTGGTAGCCAATGTTGGGCAAAATCGAAGAAGACGAAATGGGGTTTGAGTTGAGATAAGAGAGTGGCGATTTGCGGTTGCATGAGATCTAACGCTTGCTTGAGGAGCTCTGTCATTGCAGGAGTCATGTCAGAGGTACTGTCAAGGCCAGGAGGGAGGCCTTCAATTTGTGGGATTTGGAGAGGGATTATTTGAGCTTTGGGAGTGAGCTTCAATGTAGATTTGATGCGTGAAATGTTACCAGGAGCTGAGAAGAAAGACACTTTGACTCCATGAACTGAGAGTTTATTTGAAAGTTGAACAAATGGACTTATGTGACCGAAAGCAAACCATGGGAACATCACTACATGAAGTTGTTCATCACTTGATCTACTGATCTCCATTGTTTTTTTCTTTTGACTAGTGTTTTTTCTCTGTTATTCTTCTTGATATCGATATGAAGATATTGCTGAGTATATATAGAATTGTGAATATCGGGATTTTGAAAGGGGAGTCACTCGAAACAACAAACTACATGTTCGTGTGATATACAATTTGACCAACCTTATTTCCTCGAAATTTATTTGATTCATGTTTGATAATAAACAACTACTAGATCATGGAATGGTTGATGGGTGATTCCAATTTCCACCCACCAAAGTGTTGGGTATGGCTTGAATTTCTTGGTTGAATTTTTGGTACCATTATCATGGTTGATACCATAAATGTAGTGAGAGCCATTGATGTGGTTGCACTGTTGCACAGCCATCTTGTTGCTAACTCAACATATATTTAAAATCCCAAAAAAATCATATGTAAATTTTATTGAATCATTAAAAAACAATTAATAAGCTGATGTCTTAACAGTGAAGCATTGAAGACTAATTTTTTAGTTGGTTGTCTGTCAAGTATATTTTTATGACACATAGAAAACAATTGTCTTGACATTGTTTTCATGTCAACAATTTTTGTCAGACAATCAACACTTCCATTAGAGATGCTTTAAGCTGATCATTATATTGTGAGTTTCGATAGCAGACAATTAATTATATATAAAGATCCAGAGAAACCTGAATTATAGCTGAAGAAAGAAATATAAATATATATCAAAAACGTATTTCGATGCAATGCAATGCATGAAAATGAGATCATCAACATACGGTCGATGTGCACATTAATAACATACGGCATAAAGCACAGACAAAATAAATAACATGACAAACAAAAATTTGCACAGCCATCAGCTACGCCAATAGTAGTTCAGTTCTTCAGGTCAGGGCATGAGGCTACAGGACCTATTTGTGGTCATGAGACAGAAGGGGACCCAAGCCCTAGTAGCCTTGTTAAAGGTAATTCAACACAGATTCTATGTCCTGAAACCAAGCTAATTTTGGAGCAACTTTGTGATAATAGACAAAATTCGGAAGCAAAAACAATTTAGTTTATCATTGGTAAAGACATTATCATGGACATAATACCTGCTATACGAAATGCTGACATGGATAGAAAAGGAACAGTTTGAATAGCATTTACTAACATGATTGAAACATTGTTAAAATACTTTTACATTAAGGTTTTTTTTTTTTTTTTTTTTTGGTGCAAAGGGTGGCTAAACAGCCCAAGAAAAGGAAACAGAAACGAAATTAAAAGCTAGGCACAAGCCTAGAGCTAACAGCACCCTTAGAATCATGATCCAGACATTCAGCTATCTGCTGCGGAGGGGCTTCAAAAACAGTAGTCCCCAAGTCAAGAGAGTGGCCTAAAGTCGCCAAGCAATCTGCCACTTTATTACTTTCCCTGTACACATGCTGGACTCGACAGCTCCAATTACTTCTCAGGAGGGCTTTGCACTCTTGAACGATGTGAAAGAGAGGATGGTTCGCAGAAATATCATTGTTGATGAGGGCCACAGCTGACTGCGAATCAGATTCAACGACCACTTTCCTGAAGCCAGCTTTCCAAACAAGCTTTAAACCCTCCAACAGACCCCACATTTCAACTTCAATAACACTCCATGATCCCTTGTTAAGAGCAAAACCCACCAGCCATTGCTTCAGATGGTTCCTGGCGACACCACCAGCAGAAATGCAGCCCGAATCAGGATTTCTACTGTCGTCAACATTAAGTTTAACCCAGTCAAACTCAGGCGGGCTCCAAGAGACAAAGCATCTATTCATAGCAGCAGGTTTACATTAAGGTTTTTTTAAAAACCAAGGAAACTTGTAGAATTAGTAAATATTTTTTGTTTTAACCTTATGACATAGAAGGTACTAATTATAAAATAAAACATGGAAATAATAAAGAGAGAATTGGGAGAATAAGAGAATGAAATGTATTTCATTATCAAACGGCAGTTTATATATAGTAACCCAAATTTCTTTATATAGATGCAGTAATGGGCCATTGATTCACGTGTAATTGATGTGGGACAAAATGGTGTTAGACACTCCTATTTACAACACTCCCCCTTAAATGCCCATTATTTAGCCCTAAATTGATTACATATGAATTAATGGCCCATTACTACATATATTTAAAGAAGTTTGGACTACCTTATGTAAAATGCCTTTTAATAGTGAAACACATCTCAACTGGTATGGGTCATAATTATTATAGTACTATTGCATGTAATGTTAGCATAGCAATTCTAGAACCATCAATGATTGGCGAACCCGTGGATCTATTTTATAGGCAGGATTGGAATTCTCTGGGAGAAAAACGCTGAATCTAAAATAAAGGTCCCTTTGCTCTTAATTGAATGATGATTAGCAAACTTGCAAATGCTCAGTAGCTTCCTACTACTATCATAATTGGAGCAAAGGAAGGGAAATAATGAATAAGGAAAGAAACAATAATATTGTTGAATAGAAAATCTTATCAATCCGATTAAAAACAAAACAAAAGAAAAACTTGTAATCTTACCCATGGGTCCAGTCCCCGTTTCTCGACTATAATCAATCAAGTATTTCATGCTATTAACCACTTCTAATATCTGCAACTTACACAAATGACAAAAGGGTCAGTAAGACTTCAAAGAAAATTTCAAATTAAACAGCTTGACTGACAATTGTCGTAGACAATAATCATTTCCAATGACGCAACGTCATTCAGAAAAACGAAAATCAAGAAAACAATGTGAACTTTAGATTTATTAAAGAATGAATCAATCCAATCGAAAATGAAAATAATAACTACACAGAGAACATTTTCCATCTTGACACCTTAGTACCTTACGTCTATAACCTTGATTCACTACTAGAAAATCCTTCATAGATGACAGTTATTTTATGACAGTTTTAAAAAACTGTCATAAATTATAAGTTTTTTTTTTTTTTTTTTTGTTCTTAACAGTTAAAAACTGTCAAGAAATGTTTATAATTTTTTTTAAAAAAAAAATTCATTATTTAATATTTAATTATAATATTTAATTAAATAACATTTTTTATATTAATAATACCACCTCCCTCAACGCCAGACCACTGCCCACTGCCCGCTGCCGCCGCCGACGTTCGGCCACCCACCGCCATTCCATACCAAACTAAAATTTATATTCCATAAATACCCTCATATGCCGCAACTCCATTCCAAAAATACCCTCCTTTCCAAAACTGTCAAGAAAGACAATTTTTATATATTATATAATATATTATACTATTATATTATTATATATAATATATGTTATATATATTATATATATTATACTATTATATACAGAAATTCTATTATCAGTTCGAACTGACAAAAGTTATATCAATTCCTTGCATGTGGGCCACTGGATTTAAATACTTTGACTTGGCTGTATGCACTTGTCAGTCAAAGTATTTAAATCTAGTGGCCCACATACAAGGAACTGATATAACTTTTGTCAGTTTGAACTGATAATAGAAAGACTGCTATTATATATATTATTTTTTTTGAAACAGCAAATATATTGAATAAGCCACCAAGGCAAAGCATCCAAGCTACAAGCAAGAGGGGAGGCGACAGCCAAAACCCACAAAGAAACCAAATCAGCCAAACAAACAAACAATCAGCTCATGGCCAGCACAATACCTACAAAAGCCCCAACATACACGCAGTAAAAGAGAAATACAAAATAGGATAGTCAACAAAAAACAAAAACACAGGAACACACATCAAGAGACACTCCATTCCAGCTTGTCTCCTTGCAAACTTTAACCAGCTTTTGCTAAACTATCCACAAGAGAGTTTGAGCCTCTAGGCGTGTATTTAACAACAACATAACTCCTATTCAGTAAAAATTGCCTAATATCATACAATATATCAACTTGACTAAACAGTCCAAAACCATCGCCATTGATCCAGGCCACCACAGATTCCGAATCACTCATAATCACTTATATATATTATATTATTATATATTACATATATTATATATATATTATGTAATATAATATATTTATATATTATATATTATTATATTAAATAATATATATTATATAAATATATTATTATATATATTGTATAATATAATATATATATATATATATATATATATATATTATATTATATTATTATATGTATTATATATAATATATATGTATTTTATATTATATATTATGAATGTTTTATAATTAGGGGTATTTTGGTAAAAATACAGTTTACTCAATTCTATTCCATTGTTAAACAATATATATAATAATATATTTATATAATATAAACATATAATATATATTATTTAATAAATTTACTTTTAAATCATTTACTTTTAAAAAATTCAAAAAAATAATTTTTAAAAAATTGTTTATTTATTTTGCACCCTCTTGTTTCATACTAAGAGACACATTAATAATCTAATTACCCATATAAATTAGTAATCTGAGTCTTATATTTGTTCATTAAATTGCAAGATGCATGTTGAGAAATATCTCCTAGTGTATTCCAAATCATACTTATTACAACCGATGCCATGAGTCACCTATAGGCTATGTTTGGTTGGATGGAATGGAAAGAATGTCATTTCATTCGTTTGGTTTGTTAAAATGCAATGGAATGGTGATTCCATTGGAATGGGGATTCCACCATTTTTATGGAATGGACATTACATCCAAAAACCAATGGAAAGTCATTCCATTCCAAACTAAAATTTATATTTCATAAATACCCTCATATGCCCCAACTCCATTACAAAAATACTCTCAGCTCCTTTCCAAAAATAATATATTATTATTATATATTATTACATTATTGATATATAAACATATATTTTATATATATGTACTATATATTATATTATTATATATATTATATATATTATATATATTATTATTATATATTATATTATTAAAAAAATATATAACAATATATAAACATATATAATATAATACATTTATATATTATATTATTATATAATATATATATATATTATATATTATATATTATATATTATATTATTATATATATTATATATATTATATTATCATATATATTATATTATTACATATATTATATGTTTATATTATATAAATATATTATTATATATATTATATAAATATATTGTAATATATATTATATAATATAATATCTATATTATTATTATTATATGTATTATATGTATTATATTGTATAATATAATATATATTATATATATTTATATTTATATTTATATATATATATGCTATATTATATAATATATATATAATATATTCTTATATTAAATAATATATAATTATATATATATATATATAATATACTTTTATATTTTATTATTATTATCCATAATATATCATGTTATTATACATTCATAATTAGAGGTATTTTGGTCAAAACACAGTTAACTCTATTCCATTCCGTTGTTAACCAAACAAAATAATACTGATTCAGAGACTAATTCTAAAGTTACAACTAAACAAAAAACTTAGTTTTCATTTCCTTTGCATTCTCATTCTCATTCTCATTCTCATTCTCATTTCCATTACCATTCCAATTACCATTCCGCCATGTAACCAAACGTGACTATAGAGTTGTTGACGGTGAATTTTGGGTTGCCACGCACTCAACAATTATATCAATTTAATATAAAACAAGAAAATTAAGAACGCATGGAAAAGACAGATTTTACGTGGAAAACCCTTGAATGGGAAAAAACCACAGCGCCCCTGAGGGCAGAAAAATAATACTAGGTTTTCGTTGCCTTATTACACGCTTAGATCTCTCTTACAGTTGCTCTCTTTTCTCTCGATTTTCTGAACCCCCTTCTCGTGGGATAGGTGGTTCTATTTATACATGATATTTAGGGTTTTTCCCTTGATTTTAGTCCTGCTCATAGTAGGATTTCCTTTCAGATTCGTACTGGGAATCCCACGTTGTTACGGATACAGATAGGTCTTCTCCTTTTCTTCCCTTGATTCCTTGTTGTTATGGGTTTTCTAAAGTGTAGGGTTTATTTCCGTGTTTCTGCCGAGTCGGTTTAGGCCCAGTATGCTGGTGCAGCGAGTACATTTATTTCTGGGTTTCGTTTCTTCGGCGACCATATATCTAGATTTGGCGAGTACATATCCAGTTTCGGCGAGCGTGTTTCTGACCTTTTTGGTTTCGAGGTACTTTGACATTGACTTGTCACATTTCCTTTATTGACCCGGTCAATGAGTGACGTGGCAATCTTTATTGACTCTTTTTTATGACGTGTCGGGTTGGCGAATTTATGCATACAACAATACCCCCATAAATACTCCGAGCTGGGCGAATGATTTGTTCTTCTTACTTTGTTTGTCTCTGCGAGTAGTATTTATATTTATACTTACAAGGTTTCGATGCATTTTGTAATACCTCCTTCTTTCCTTTTTGTCACGCGCTGTATTGATTAATTGATTCTTCTGGTGCAAGCTTTCAACTTGGTCCACATAATTGTTGACGCACCTATTTACCTGACGGACGAAGAGACATTTTGACCGCTTGGCTTTCCCCGAGATGCCACATGTCTGTTTTCTGATGGTGACTATTGCGGCTGGTCACTGTGGCTGTCATTCTCATTAATTGCATATCCTTTTACTTGATTTTCTTTTTTGAATTTTGAAACTCCCTCTTTTTAAGGCCCGATCGTTTCCTTTCTCCATTTCATTCTTTCCATTTTATTTCTCCACTGGTTTTCTCAAAGCAAAAAAGAACAGTTTGATTCTTCGTTTTTATCTACCTTGTTCCTTCGAGTGCTTGCTACAGTCCTTTCCCTGTGTTTTCTATTTATCATACGGTTCACCGGAATCGATTATTCCTGCCTCTCTACGAATCTTTCGCTAATCTAGGGTTTTCTGGTGAGTTCCCATGGACCCTTCTTTACGCTCTTCTCTTTTTAATCGAATGATGCAAGCCATGGAGCTTGGTGATAAAAGTACTGCGGACAAAATCGAATCTCTGATTCGTAATTTTTGTCCAGATTCTCCGGTCCCAATTTCTGTTTATGTTCCGTCTTCTGGAGATGTTTTTATCCCTAACATCTCTCCTTCATCTTCTAACAGCGGTTCTCCAACAATGCCAAAATCTTCTAGACCAACAAGCAGTAGACGACGCGCTTCTAGGGTTCCACGTGAATCTCTGCTGGATGTGCAGACGATTGTTGACTCCGATGTTGAAGACCATCAGAGGGATAGGCTACGCTTCTCGCCAAACCGTCCGTGTTCTTTTGATACGGAGGTAAATGTGGTCGGCGAGGTTGAGCTTTGTAAATACAAGAGTCGTTTTGACCTGCCAGACTCAGTGAATCTCATTTTACCTGGCGACCGGGCTGTGTGGAATCCTCCCGAAAATACAGTCGCTATTTACGGGGCCATGCTTAGCTGTGGGGTGACTCTCCCTCTTCAGCCTTTCATCGCCAGATTTCTTACGGAGGCTCAAATTGCGCCGGCACAGCTCGCTCCAAATAGCTACAGAATATTGATGTGCCTGTGCCTCATGTGGAAGTTGAAGGGTTACGGGCCCCCTACTCCTCGTGAAATCCACCATTTTTACACGCTAAGGCAGGCGGGCCATGGTGGTACGTATTTCCTTATCTCTTCGCCCGTGGAGAGCTGGATCCCTGAGGGCGTGGTGAACCCCGGTCAAGTAGAAATCTCCGGTGATGAGAAGAAAAAGGGGTTCATCTGGGGTTTTCCCACTTCGAACAAGAGGTGGAAGAACAACTGGTTTTTCGTTGATGGCGAGTGGGGTCGTGATTTTCCTGCCAGTAGTCGCCACAATTTCTTGGCGAAGAAGGTTCCCAGGCACTTCACATCGCCTGAAGCTTGGTTGAAGGCGACCCCTGTTTTACTGAATAGAGAGGTTTCTCACCTCGCCGCAGCAGCTATCCTCCCTTTGAGAGAAAGGGATAGGTCCTTCCTCTTGGATGAGGAAAAAATGATTTCCGAGGGGATTTTCACACGCCTACATGCAAGGCTTCCTCGCTGTAAGTCTTTGTCCATTCCTTCTTTGTTTTACTATCTTATTCTGTTAGTTGACACTTTGTTTATTTTTCTTGCAGTGTGCGATTTTGACACAGTTTGCGATCAACACGCCCGGGCAGTAAAGAATTCTGAGGCAACCAGTAGAAGACATGCTGCTGGTTTGGCCAAGGAAGGACTTGCTAGTCCGGATGGCGGCGATCCCTCCGATGGCGAGGAAGTTGGTGATATTCCTGAGGGTGGGGTCGAATCGGAACAACCCCCTGTGTACACAGAGGCTGCTGTGAACATTCCTGCTGCGAATACCTCTGCTGCGACCACTCCTGCAGCTACCTCCAGCCGTAAGGGAAAAGAAAAAGTTGGAGTTTCAGGGCCAGTCCGTGATACTCCTATTTTTGACGCGGATGTCCCTGAAATTCCTCTTGATCCTGTGAATGATCTAACTCCTAGGACTGGTAGAGGAAAATGCCCGGTTGAGGGTACCCCTGACCATACTACTCAACCTTTGAAGCGGGCATCAAAAGTCGTGCAGTATGTCGTTTCTTCTGACGAGGAGGGTGCTGATGGACCTGTGTTCGTCGGAATTCCCTCTACTCATCCAACTGTGCCTGAAGCCCCCGCTGAAGGGATGAGTGAGGTAGCGTCTCCACCTCCTGAAAGAGTTAGTAAATTGAATGTTCCTGCTTTCTCTCCAACTGGTGCAGCTTCTCCTCCAGCGACTGTAGATGAGCCGAACGTGTCGTCTGCTGATCAGTCTGGGCCATCTGGTCAGCCGGGGCCAGCTGATAGGTCGAGGCCATCGAAGCAAACTGGGGCTTCTGCGTCAGGTTCGGGTATTGCCCGTGAAGTTCCTCCCGTGGATCCAACCGGAGTTGGTGAGGGAGAGGGGTTTGTGTCCCTTTCAGATTTCACGGCTGTAGAGATTTGCTCACATATAATGAACAACAATGTTTATATTGATGAGGGTTGGGAGCACATGAAGAGCAGATCCTGCAACAAGAAGATGAAATTTTTCTTTGATTGTCAGTCCCTAGTGAGTCTCTTGCGATATTCGTGTTTTGCGTTTTTCATTCGTATGTTTCCTGACTTGACTGTTTTTCTTTTTAGATGATGTCTGAGTTGACCGACGCTTACAGGCAAGGGAATTTCCTTTCGAGGGATGTGAAACGCCTGCGGGAACAGACTTCTATTTTGGCCGCTGAGAAACTCTCTGCTGAGGAAATCCATACTCAGCATCTCGCTCAGATGAGGGAATCTGCGGATGGCTATCTTTCAGCTCAACTTGTCGCTGAAGATAAATTAGCTGCTGCTGAGGAAGAGATTCGTTCGCTGCGAGAGCAACTCTCCGCTAATCAAGAATCACTCGCAGCACGTTTTGAGGCTGAGCAACTAGCTGAGGAGGCAAAGGAGAAAGCTGAGCGTGAAGCTTTGGACTTGCGCAACCAGTTGTCCTCGCATGAAGTTATTCTGAACGATCTCAAGGCTGTGCTGGAGGTTGAATCGGTTGATCGTTTCAAGAGATCCCCTGCCTATGATGCGCTTTTATTGCGTGAATTCGAAAAAGGCATGAGGCAGGCGAAGAAATTCTTCGCCATGAAGGATCACTCCAATGAGAAGGCTCTGGGGCGTTTTGACCGGTCTTTTCAACAGCATATGGCCAGCGGAGTGGATTCGATTAAAGAGCGGATAAAACGTTGGAAAGCCCACTGTCGCTACAACATGACTGAACCTCACCCTATGCATTTAGAAATCCCCAGCAAGCGTACCTTCAATACTTATTATTCGGGTCAGAAGGGCAGCTTTTCTGGTTCTGGTGCTGAGCCTGACTTGGGTCCTGTTGCTGGAAGGGATTATGAGCGTTTTATGCCAGAAGGGGATGAGGAAGTCGCCTGGCCTTCAGACGAGGAGATCGAAGATGAGGAAGATAGCGAGGGCCCTCCTGCAGCTAGTTGACTTTTTGTGTCTTTCATACTGAAGGATTGTTTAATCTTTGTATCTTCAGTTTCTCTTTTTGTATTTTCATTCTTAATTCTTTAATTGTAAATAACTTTATTTATAAGAAGTTATAAACTTTTTTTTTGTTCAGCTGCTTTTACTAAATTTTCGACTTACTCAGTATTTCACCAAGTTTTTAGCATATTTTGTATTCAGCTGTCATTGCTGGATTTTGGCGTACTTAGCGTTTCACTAAGTTTTTAACATATTTTGTATTCAACTTCCATTGTTGGATTTTGGCGTACTTAGCGTTTCACTAAGTTTTTAGCATATTTTGTATTCAGCTGCCATTGCTGGATTTTGGCGTACTTAGTGTTTGTCAGGACATCTCCGACCATACACCAAGTTTTTAACATGTTTTTATTTATTCAGCTGCCATTGCTGAGTTCTGGCGTACTTGGTGCTTATTCAGGGCGTATTTGCCCACACCAAGTTTTTCTCCGGAGATCTTATTCTCCTTGTGGGGGCGATCCCCAATTTCTGTAGCTTGGGCTATGGCGACTAAGTCGCTTTTGGCTTGCTTTAATTTCGTTGAGTTGTCACTTATTCTCACTGCTGCGAGTACGAAACTCGTCTTTACGCAATGGTATTGACATATGTCGGTGAGTGTCCTTTGTAATTGGCGAGTCAAGTCACGATTTCTCAGTAATAAATTACTCTTTATTTGGATAATTCCTGCAACTTTGTTAACATAATCACAAAGAAAAGAAAACAAATACTAAAACGAAAACTGTTCTAAGAAAAAATAAAAGGCTCACACCAATTCTAAACTTGACCCCCAAGTTACGGATAATATATCTTCAAGTACTGCGCATTGCATGGACGGGGTAGTTCGCCAAAACCTTCTCGAGTGATGCGATATGCCCCGTGGCCAGCTATGCCTGTAATCTGATAAGGCCCCTCCCATTTGTCTGCGAGTGACCCTGCAGCTTTGTCTTTTGTTCCTTGGTTCACCCTTTTCAGCACTAAGTCGCCCAGCGAGAACCTTCTTTCACGCACATGTGAGTTGTAATATCTGGCTACCCTATGTTGGTACGCAGTATTCCTTATTTGCGCGCGCTCTCTTCTTTCTTCTAACTCATCTAGGCCGCACTTTAGCATATCAATGTTGATTTCTGGCTGAAAAAGTTGCACCCTCGGCGAAGAGAAAGATGTTTCCACGGGAATGACAGCTTCAGCTCCATATGCCATGGAATATGGGGTCTCGCCTGTTGAACTCCTTTCTGTGGTTCGATATGCCCAAAGTACCTGTGGTAATTCGTCTGCCCAGCTGCCCTTTTTAACTGCCAATTTAGCCTTCAGGTTATGTTTTATGATTTTGTTTACTGCTTCAGTCTGGCCATTCGTCTGTGGGTGTGCTGGAGAGGCGTAGTAGTTGTTGATGCCGTACTTATCACATAGCTCCCTGAATTTCCTCCCGTCGAATTGGGTCCCATTGTCCGTGATGATGGTGTTTGGTATCCCGAATCTGTAAAGGATATTTTTCTTCACAAAGCTTACAGTGTTTGCTTCTGTTATGTGTACCAATGGCTCGGCTTCTACCCATTTTGTAAAATAATCCACAGCTACTATGGCATGTTTTGCTCCTCCAGTTGCTGTTGGCATTGGGCCGATCAAGTCAATTCCCCACATGGCGAACGGCCAAGGCGAGGTAATACTTTGCAAGAGTTCAGGTGGCTGTCGGATGTTATTAGCAATTTTCTGACAAGCCTCACATCTCGCTGCCACCCTTTTGGAGTCGGCGAACAGTGTTGGCCAGTAAAAACCCTGCCTTAATGTTTTGTGGGCTAGACTGGCGCCCCCAGCGTGGTTCCCACAATTTCCACTATGTATGCTTCTCAGGATACCTTCTGCTTCTTCAGGCCCAACACATCTCTGCAGTGCCCTCGAGTATCCCCTTTTGTACAGTTCTCCATTGAGTACTGAGTATCTTGTAGCTCTGTACTTCAGCCGCTTTGCTTCTAACGGGTCACTTGGGAGTACATCATTGATGAGATATTCTTTGATTGGTGTGATCCAGCTGTCCCTTTCGCCAAAGACTGCCCCAACTTCCTTTGTTTTAACTATACTCGGCTGCAATAAGCGGATCATAGAAATATTTTTGGGCCAGATGCTGATTGTGGCAGATGCCAGTTTGGCCAAGGCATCAGCTTTCTCATTTTCTTCTCGGGGGACATGAACAATCCTGTATTCTTTAAATCTTTCTAATAGCTCCTTTGCCAATTCCAGGTAGGTGATCATGCTCTCATCTCTTGCCTGGTATTCATCTAGTACTTGATTGACAACAACTTGAGAGTCGCTAAAAACTTCCACTTCGTCTGCTCCTAGGACTGTGCTAATTTTTAAACCTGCTATGAGTGCCTCGTACTCGGCTTGATTGTTGGTAGCTTTGAAGTCAAAACGCAAGGCACATTCGACTGAATCTCCTTCTGGGGTTGACACTACTACCCCTGCCCCGCTGCCATGCGTGTTTGATGAGCCGTCAACGCGGAGTTGCCATTTGAATATTTTCTTATTTTGTTCCTCCATCATTCTCGCTACTTCCATGTTTGGTTCGGTGAACTCTGCTACAAAGTCTGCCACTGCCTGGGCTTTAATTGCTGTCCTTGGGAGGTACTCTACATCGAATTCACTTAACTCGATTGCCCACTTTGTTAATCGACCGGATACTTCTGGTTTCTGCAGGATTAACTTCAGTGGGCAGTTGGTGTATACTCTGATTTTATGAGCCTGGAAATATGGCCTCAGTTTCCTCGCTGCTGTTATTAGAGCTAGTGCCAATTTTTCAGCCGGCGAGTATCTGGTTTCGGCTGGCAACAGTGCTTTGCTGGTGTAGTATATTGGTTTCTGGATCCCATCTTCCTGTTTTACTAGCACGGAACTTGTGGCTGCTCTAGAGACGGACAAGTACATGTACAATGTTTCTCCTGTTTCTGGTTTTGATAGCAGCGGCGCTTGCCCCAGGTAATCTTTCAAGGCTTGGAAAGCCTTTTCACACTCCTCATTCCACTCGATTCCCTTTCCCTTTTTTAGAGCTTTGAAAAATGGTAGGCATCGGTCTGTTGATTTGGCTATGAATCTGCTCAGCGATGCTAAGCACCCTGTGAGTTTTTGAACGTCTTTCAGAGTTCTTGGCGAGACCATTTTTGCTAGTGCTTGGATTTTTTCAGGGTTCACCTCTATTTCCCTTTGATGTACTTGATATCCGAGAAACCTCCCAGATGGTACGCCGAATATGCATTTTGCTGGATTCAACTTCATTCCATACTTGACCAGCACGTCGAATGTTTCCCTCAGGTCATCTGTATGTCTATCCGCTGTGGTGCTTTTTGTTAGCATATCGTCAACGTAGACTTCCATATTCCTCCCGATTTGTCTGGCGAACATTCTGTTGACCAAGCGCTGGTAAGTTGCCCCAGCGTTTTTTAGGCCGAATGGCATGACCGTGTAACAATACAACCCCTGATCTGTGGTGAACGCTGTCTTCTCTTCGTCTGGCTTGTGCATCTTTATTTGGTTATATCCTGAATATGCATCCATGAAGCTCAACGTTTCATGTCCAACTGTTGCATCGACTAACTGGTCAATCCTTGGTAGCGGGAAGCTATCCTTGGGGCAGGCTTTGTTCAGATCGGTGAAGTCGACGCACATCCTCCATTGATTGTTTTTCTTTTTCACTAAGACCACATTCGCCACCCATTCTGGGTACTTAACTTCTCTGATTGACCTTGCGGCGAGCAATTTTGATACTTTCTCCTTTATCGCTGCACTTCTTTCTGGGTTGAAACTTCTCCTTTTTTGCACAACCGGCTTGCATTTCTCATTCACAGCCAGATTGTGCGAAATTACACTTCTATCAATCCCTGGCATGTCTTCGTGGCACCAAGCGAAAATCCCCCTATATTCCTTCAACAAGTTTGTCACATCTTTCTTAACTTGTTTAGCCAGCCTTGCTCCGATCTTTACTGTTTTGTCTGGTTCCGCTTCGTCTAGAATAACTGACTCAGTTGGTTCTTCTTTCTCTCTGCTCGTTTTGTCCCTTGGGTTCAGTTCGAAGTTTCCCAGACTATCTTCCTGCACCTCCCTGTCCACTTCGAATATGTTTAAGGTTTCCATCCCTGCTTTATCTTTGAAGATTGATAGGTTGGCGCGGCGAGCCATCTCCTGTGACCCTCTCAATTCTCCGACACCAAATTCTATAGGGAATTTTATTTTCAATGCATGGGTTGAAGTAACAGCTCGAGCTTTGTTAAGAAACGGTCGGCCAAGTAAAGCATTATACGGCCAATTGTGGATGTCAACCACGACAAAGTCCAAAAGGATTGTTCGCCGGCATGGTGCTGTACCAAACCTCACCGGCAGTTTCACAGTTCCTAACGACCTAACTTCTGCGCCACCAAATCCCTTTAGTGGTACATGGAATGGTTCGAGATCTTTTCTGTCCAGCCGCAATTCATCATATACTCTGGCACTTAAGATATCGGCTGAACTTCCATTGTCAATCATCACCCGAAGGACATCCCTATGGGCTATTCGAACCCCCACGACGATTGCATCGTTAGGTTTTGCATCTATCCCGTCTGAGTCTTCTGGTAAATGTTATAGGATCATGTCCTTCTCTTCCCTTCTTGGGGCTTCTCTGTACAGAATTGATCTCCATGCTTCTGCTTTCATACATTACTTCTCGAACTTCTGACATCCTTTCTCGATTGCTTCTCCCAGTATGAGGTCCACCAAAAATGGTGTTTATGGTGGCGTTAGGGCTGTTCCCCCTTGGACTTTTCCTCTCCTGCCCGTTTCCTTAGCGGCTATCCTGGCGACCACCATATTTATCTCCCTTCAAAGCAAAATCCTTCAGGTGCCCATCTCTGATCAAACTTTCAATGTGGTCACGCAGCTGAAAACACTTTGAGGTTTCATGCCCATGATCTTTGTGGAATTGGCAGTACTTAGTTGTGTCTCTCCTGGCATTCGCTGACTGCTGTCGAGGGTATTTAGCGAGTCCTTTGTCTTCTACCATAGAAAATATCTCCTCTTGATCGCCGGTCAAAGGGGTGTAATGGTTGTACCTTCCTTGAAACCTACTGGCTCGAGGATTTCCTTTGCTTTCTCTCGAGTGTCCCTTTTGGCCTTTCTCGTCTCTCTGGCGATCACGTGATACCGTCTTCTTGTCATCCTTTCGATCCGATTTTGAGTCAGGTTTGTGTCCATGCAGGTAGCTACCCCTTTGTGCTACTTCTTCTTCTTCTGCTAATGCATAGTCGCCAGCTATTTCCATCATCTCCTTATAAGTTTTTGGTCTCTCTCTTCGCAGGTCAAAAGATAATCGCCCGCTTTGTAACCCATTGGTGAAAGCGGCGATCACAGCTACATCTCTGGCATCTTCAATTTGAGCAACTTCCTTACCAAATCTTGCTAGGTACTTCTTGATTGACTCATTGTGCTCCTGTTTCAAATTTGATAGATGAGCGAGTGACTTCCTTCTCTGCACACTCCCCATGAACTGTCTTATGAAAGCCTTGCTGAGGTTTGAGAAACTGCTTATACTTCCGGGCGGAAGTCTTCCAAACCACCTAGAGGCGAGATCGCCGAACGTTTGAGGGAAGGTGAGGCATAAAAGCCCGTCATTAGATGAATACTGGGCCATAATGTTGCGGAATCGGCGAACATGCTCCTTCGGGTCCCTGTTCTCCTTGTACTGCTCAATGGTTGGCATTCTAAATCTGTCTGGGAACTGGGTGCGAGCAATATCTTCAATGAATGGGCTGTCTGACTCATCATCTGAAGATACGTTACGACCGTACCTTCGTGCCATCGCTGAAACCTTTCTTGATAGCTTTTGTAGGGTGACATCTCGCTGACCAGTTGGCTCTCCTGCTGGATCAAGTCTGCTCTTAATTGTCATTCTCCCATGGTTGTTCCTATTATCCGGGCTCCTTCGATCTTCTGTGCTTTCGGATCTCCTTCCCCGTGCTCTTTTGGACCGTAACTCTCTTTGTGGACGTGGACTCTTATCTTCAGACGAGATAGAACGGTGTCTCCGTCGGTTCCGTTGGTATGTGTCACTGGAATTGACCCCATGTGTCCGCGCCTGGTCTCGCTCCTCTTTGGATTCTTCATTCATCACACCTTTTCCTTTCCTTTGTTTTCTCCTTTCGAAATACTCTAGGTGGTCCTAGGGAGTCTCCTCGGCGGATTGTCTTGCTTGAGTATAAAGGATTGCGATGTGAACTTCTAATTGTAGCCTTCCGGGAGGATGGATTCCAGGGGTGGTTAACTCATAAGGAGATGAAACTCCCAAACCGATGGGAAGCGAAAGCCCTATCTTGTTGGCTTCGCTGATTAGGTTTACCAACGCAGCTTGGAAGTGCTGCAGAATCCCAGGGTCGGCGGCCCTAGTCCTTAGTGTTGCCGCCGATTGTTCCCCGATCGTTACTGCCCTATCTCCTGTCAGCGCAGCTGGTTCAATAACCTGATCTCCGCTGGAGTTAACGTCTCTATCACTGTCGTTGTTCATGTTCATGTTCATGTTCTTTAATTCGCAAGGGTTCCTCAAAGTTTTTTGTAACCCCCCTCCTTCTAGCGCCAATTGTTGACGGTGAATTTTGGGTTGCCACGCACTCAACAATTATATCAATTTAATATAAAACAAGAAAATTAAGAAGGCATGCAAAAGACAGATTTTATGTGGAAAACCCTTGAATGGGAAAAAACCACGGCGCCCCTGAGGGCAGAAAACTAATACTATGTTTTCGTTGCCTTATTACACGCTTAGATCTCTCTTACAGTTGCTCTCTTTTCTCTCGATTTTCTGAACTCCCTTCTCGTGGGATAGGTGGTTCTATTTATACATGATATTTAGGGTTTTTCCCTTGATTTTAGTCTTGCTCATAGTAGGATTTCCTTTCAGATTCGTACTGGGAATCCCACGTTGTTACGGATACAGATAGGTCTTCTCCTTTTCCTCCCTTGATTCCCTGTTGTTATGGGTTTTCTAAAGTGTAGGGTTTATTTCCGTGTTTCTGCCGAGTCGGTTTAGGCCCAGTATGCTGGTGCAGCGAGTACATTTATTTCTGGGTTTCGTTTCTTCGGCGACCATATATTTAGATTTTGTGAGTACATATCCAGTTTCGGCGAGCGTGTTTCTGACCTTTTTGGTTTCGAGGTACTTTGACATTGACTTGTCACATTTCCTTTATTGACCCGGTCAATGAGTGACGTGGCAATCTTTATTGACTCTTTTTGATGACGTGTCGGGTTGGCGAATTTATGCATACAACAAGAGTATTGACCAATAACTCGACTATATATGTTTTAAAATATATAATTTTATTAAAAGTTTTAATAAATATTTTTTAATATATGTCTGTCGTAGAAATTAGAAATTTGATTAGTTGAATAAATTTAAATTTATCTAACAAGGTTTTTTTTTTAAATTTCTAACAACTCATATAGTTTATATATAAATATTGTTCAATTGTTAACACATCAAAGGTTGTAGTCAAGTGGTAAAGACTTACAACCATTGAACTTGAGGTCTCAAGTTCAACTCCCACTAAAGACAATTAATTGTCATTATTATCAGAGGCAGCGGTCTAGTTGGGTGGGGTCCAGCGACGGTGGCCGGACGGTCAGATTGTGTATAAATATCAAGGAATAAAATATCGGTATCGGTATCGATATCGGTGGATATTCGGTAAAAAATTAAAAAAATGATGGATATTTACATTTAAAGTCTAGAATTTTTTTGTGAAACTTTAGGACAAGCTTAAACAAATAATTATACATCAAATGAATCATATTTCAACGATAAATTAGCATAGTTATGAGTTTATTATAAATTATAACATAGATAGAGTATGTATATAATTTTTAAAATTGAGTATTTAATAGAATAATATTTTGTTTCACTTTTACAATACTATATACAATATAAAGAGATTAAATATTTAATAAACAAAATTATCATTAAAATATATATAAAGTTTCATACTTCCAAGATTCTATCATAAATCATAATTCATACATAATAATACATTGCATGTCTGAAATTTAAAACCAAAATGAATTCCTTGCTGGTTCAAATATATAAGATACATTTCTATCTTGATTCGAACAATAATTTTCTCAGGATAACGTGCTAGCATAGTTTTCAAGGTAGTTATTAATATGTCACATGTATGTTGCTTGATCTCTTCCAACTGATCCATAAATTAGGTAGTTTGGATTTACCCAACTTGGTGGATATTGTTGATCTGTATGCATAGGTATTGCATATGGCATTTGTGGAGAAGGATAATCAAATATACTGTAACCACCATAACTACCATAATATGGTACATGAGAACCTGACCTTGTTTACGAATCACTCAAAGAATTATTTTGTGTCCACACTCATTGAGGAGAGAGACATATTCAAAGAATCTTCATCAATTTGACTTGTTCCTACATGTTGTCTACCACGATTTTGATCAAAATTACCTGCATGAGCATCCCAACCTGTTGCACTAGCATTCCAACCTGTTGCACTAGATTCCCAACCTCCGGCATGAACATCCTAACCTGTTGCACCAACATCCCAACCTCTTGCACCAGAATCCTAACCTCCTCCATCATCTCCATCTTCTCCATCATCTTTTCCTCCACTATTTCCATCAGAGGTATGTTGGTCATCGGAAGAGCTGCTAACAGTAACTCCACGATCTACACCAACTTTTTCTTTAATCACTTGTTCAACATTTATTCTCATGTCTCGAGCATGAAAAACAATTTGTGGATCAAGATTTCCCTCATCATCATCCAAATAGGCAGGTCTAACCCAGTTAAAAAAAGGATTCTCATTGTCGTCCCCTGCTTCAACAGCTACTTGAAGTAGATCCATAAAATTAGTTTCATCTACTTTATCTTTTTCAGCTGCCATATCCCTAATTTTCAACTTCATATTATAATAACAATAAATATGTTGTTCAGACTTAGAATAGGCAAGATGGTTTCTTTGTTTTGTGTGGATTAAAGCAAATGTAGACCAATTTCTTTCGCATGCAGAAGATGATGCTATTTGTGACAATACGCGAACTGTTATTGCACGCAATGATGGAACACAATCTCCATACATTACCTACCAATCAGCTACAATAAAAATTATTAAGTATTATAAGTATGAATACCATTTCAATGATATTATTATTTATTATTATTACATAGATTTTTGTAATAAAACTTATATACCTGGTTACATTTCACTTCTAGCTGATATGGTTGCTCATTCACTAAAACTTTTCTTTCCATCCTTAAAGTATATGAGCTACATTCATGACTCATGAGATCAGTATGTAAATAATATATATAAATATGAGTATATGACACAATACTCTTATGCAAAGAAGTTATAATATTGGAATTATAAAATTGATTGTAAGTTGTAACTTTTTACCTCATTTCCAAAATTAGCAATCCTTGCAGCTTCAGGGTCTAATTGCGAATAGACAATATGTACGGCTTTCAAAAGATCTGAATTATCCTCAATATTGTCTCTATATTGGTACTTTGGGTTCAAATCAGATTGCTTTCATAATCTTTGCTAAATTCTACTTCAGTTATTATACTATTGACTATTGTGTTTAAAAATTTTATAAATTTGTTAATGCTTCTTTTAAAATAATTTTCAATATAGATTATTTGAACAATAATTTAAGTGTTTAAGATTAATTTTATTTATTTATTTATTTATTTATTTGCAAAATATCCTTGGATTTCGGGATGAAATTCACAATATTTCGGGAATATCGGGAGATTTTTATAGATATTTTGAAATCGACCGGATATTTGCTAGACATTGGATATTACCCCTGTTTCGATATCGGTCCCTCCAAAATATGGATATATCGATGGATATGTCGATTTTACAAACCCTGATAGTCACATCTCTACACGAAGTGTAGCCCTCATATTCCTATCTTTTACGCTCGATTTCCGGGTAAAACCATGTTTTAACCTTTGAAATAAGTGTTTTTAGGTTTATCACACAAATGAGGGCTTAAGTGTAGAAAAGGGGAAGTTATGGGGACAAAGCACAAATTCAGATTATTCAAAGAAAAGGGGACTCCAAATTCGCGGCTCAACTCGCAAAAATGAAAAGTGAAGATCTTTCCAGTAGAATTCGCGGCTATTTGTCCCGCGAAATATGTCTTGCGACCTTGAAGAACAGGAATTCCAGAGATTTTCACGGGATAATGTTGCCGTTTTATTAAAGTCCGATTAAAAAATAAAAAGACATAGGCAGGGTCAACGGCTTTGACTCTGTTAAGGCCGCCTTGACAGTTATATTTAATTCATAAGTGAACCAAGCCAAGCCTTATCCACCTTGCTGCTGCTTTGATTGTGCAACTAAAAACATAATTTTTATATATAACCTCTACTTGTTATTAAATTTTTTTGATTATTTTTCAATCAAAATTTTATTTGTAGATCGATTCCACTAATTTAAATATTATTTTTATATAATAAACAAATTGATACTAAAAAACATTTATTATAACATTTAATTAAACTATTTTGTTAAAATCATATATTGTCTTATCAAAGGGTCAATCGTTAATCGTACTCGGAATTAGACATGACCCTAGTTTCGGTTCTCGATTCGGAACCGGTGGTTCCGGTTCTCGATTTGGAACCATCGGTTTCGATTTTTGATTCGTAAATAATCCTTATTTACGGCGTTCTTTAAATGCACGTCGTAAATAATCTCTTTTTTACGGCGTTCCTCAAATGCATGCCGTAAATAATCTTTTTTTTACGGTGTTTCTCATATGTGCGCCGTAAATAATCCTATTTTACGGCGTTCTTCAAATGCACGTCATAAATAATCTCTTTTTTACGGTATTCCTCAAATGCGCGCCGTAAATAATCTCTTTTTTACGGCGTTCCTCATATGCGCGCTGTAAATAATCTCTTTTTTACGGCATTCCTCATATGTGCGCCATAAATAATCTCTTTTTTACGGCGTTCCTCATATGCGCGCCCTCAAATGCACGCCGTAAATAATCTCTTTTTTACGGCGTTCCTCATATGCGCGCCGTAAATAATCTCTTTTTTACGGCGTTCTTCAAATGCACGCCGTCTTTGAGAAATTATGCATCACAATTACGACGTGCATTGTGTGCACGTCGTGAATGACAACATTTACGACGCGCTTTTTATGTGCGCCCTAAAACTCAAGCCGTAAAAGACCCAATCTGTTGTAGTGATTATCAATATCAATTTGATCCCGATGTATCTGAACAATCCAAATTGTTTTCTGTTATAAATAAAAGAACAAAACCAAATTGTTAGACCCAAAATATGAGAAAAATACTGAACTTCCCTTATTTTTTTCTTACAGTACAATTTTTGTTCTATGGAAAACAAGAATTCATGCCAAGATCCACACCAAACAAACTTTATATATGTGCGCATATAATATATATATATATATAAATTGGGTCTAACAAATTGTTTTTTTTTTTTTAATATCCAAAAACAATTTTGGATTGATTAGATACACCAGGATCTAATTGAGATTGTTAACTATGGATTCTCAATGGATCAATCACCAAGCATGCGATGGAAAGAATGACTATGATCAACACAAAAATGCTGAAAATCACAATCTTGACCTTACTACCCTTAAAATTGTCTTTTTAAATGGTGACCTTGAGATAGAAATTTACATGGAACAACCAAAGTTTCATGGAAACAACCTGATTTAAGGGTAAGGTCTTGCAAGATTGTGATTTCCAGCATTGTTGTGTAGATCATAGCCATTCATTCTATCACATGCTTGGCGATTGATCCACTGAGAATCTATAATTATCAATCTCAATTTAATTCTGATGTATCTGAACAATCAAAAAAAAAAAAAAAAAACCAAATTGTTAGAATAAAAAAAAAAGTTTTTTTTTTTTTTTTTTTAAGAAAATTAGTTTTAAAAAATAATAGTAAATACGAAAAACAGCAGTAATTTTGTCTGTTGGCTAAAAATAGAAAACCCTTAATTATATAGCTAAACATGGCTAATTCCTCTATATTAATTTGATTCAATACAATTCAGTACCCTCACCATTCACCAACATAGGTACGTAGTGCCGAATTTAAGTTTATTTCTTATGAAAGCACAGTTATTTCAAAACATAAAACATAGTATTACATATAGATCCATTAATTAAGCAAGGGCTTTGAGTTCCTTGACCAAATCTGCAATATATTGGTTATGAATCTCTCCATTCAACAGAAACTCTCTCCATTTCTTATGATTTGCCAAAATGGTGTTTGGGATAATCCTCTAGAACTGATGAATGCGGAAACGCCGTACCTAATATACGCCCATAACTCATAGTAAATAATAACATTAATAAGCAGAAAAATAGATGAGAGAAAATAAAACAATCACAACACAAGATATACGTGGAAAACCCAAATCGGGTAAAAAACCACGGGCCGTCAGGACGACAGAGAAAGTTCCACTATATGATAAACTGTTACAACCATATACTCCAAGATTAACTCTCTCACCTCAACCCCAAACCCCACTCACAAGATCCTCACCGAGTACCCCACAATATCCCCTAGGTCTCCCCTAAATATCACCCATGGATCTCTAACTTGATCCACCGATATTCCTTTGGATCCCTCATCGGATATTCCCATTAGGTCTCCCCGGATGTCACTCACACTCTCTGATATTACATGGTGTTCAACTCACACTTACAACCTAATTACAAGGTTCTATTTATACTAGTTACATGGAGTATAATATGAAAGGAAATCCTACTCATAAACGTATAAGACTTACTTGTTCCACATAAATACTATTTCCTTGTATGACAAGTCTTCTTGTAAAAAGTAAATCATTTTCCTTCAAGCACAAGAACTTCCAGAAGCAAACTACTTCCTTTTCCGCTGAAGATTTCTCGTTTCACGTATGCTTATTATTGACTACGATTCGGGTCATAGTTGTACACCCACTTCCTAAACCGTTATAAGTCACCTTAAATTACATCACTCAGAATACCGCAATCCATACGCTGAAACAAATCTGGCTGCTGTCACCATGACCGCTGCCGCCACCGCTGTGGCTTTTGCAGCGCCACTCGCAATGCTCTCCATTGGACAAGGACCGCTGCTATTACTGCTGCCGAAACCTACAGCGTTCTTCATAGCCCTATACCGCTGCCATGACTGCTGCCAAAGCCAGAGCGGCTGTGACAGCAGTCGTGACGATTCTTCATTCCTTCTGTTCTTCATCCTCCCTCAAACACCGCTTTCAACTCCCAAACGTTATCCCACGTCTTCCAGGAAGTACCACATCAGTTGAGTCTTGTTTGGTTCACATTTGTTTGCTTAGGAATACAAATCAAAACCTAACAAATGGATACACCAGGCTCCTTATTGACATCCACCATAACAGTTTTCACAGCCTCCATTATATCTTCTTTCCTAAAATGTCCATTATCTTCTCTCCTATTCACTTCCACTCCTGCTCTCATGTCCCCACTTACAAGCTTTGAGTTCAAAAACTGGTCCCCTTTGAAAGACAGAAGAACCAATTGACAATCATTAATTAGACCTTCTATTATAGAACTATATCCTGAGTGAAACACATAGCAACCGACACTGCTATGTGCTAAAATGAGCTGTTGTTGCACCCATCCTGTGTGCACCACTCCTTTGTTTTTCACTCTCTCCATGAACCCATCTGGCAGAGCCCGGTCTAACTCGGTCTGGGCATCGGCTTTGGCCGGAAAGTTTAGTACAGGAAAGAATGGTAAACCTCTAAGTTCCAACCCAAGAGCCAGTTCTTTTATTTGATCATTGCTGAGAAATGTTTCACTTCCAAAAGTGCAAAAAATGACTGAAATCGCAAGATTCCATCGCCGATTCAATGCATCTTGGAGCCAAAAATGTTTCACTAAATATACAAATTAGGAGTAGTGTAATTTAGCATCCCATAATTGATTCGTGTTTGATAATAAACAACTACTAGATCAGGGAATGGTTGATGGGTACGTGATTCCAATTTCCACCCACCAAAGCTGTGTTTAGCTACTTGCAATTTACAAGTGTTAGAAAATTTTCTCAAAACATAAATGGTTGACCGTTGGATTGCACTGTCCCTTGGATCCGTTCATGTTCTATAGCATGATCCATAGAATTATACTTTCTGGCAAAAAAAATCTTTTATTTATTTCTGTCATGGACTCAAGGGTCAATAAAAGTAAAGTAGCATACGTGGTTGACTGGTTGATCACTTATCCTAACAATAAGTATTTGAAATCACAAGATTCCATCGCCGATTCAATGCATCTTGTACAGGGGCGAAACTAGGAATTTATTTCTAGGTGGACTGTGGACAATTTCATATAGATAAAAAATTATACTATATAATAGAAAAAACTCATTTTGATGACGAATCTTGATAATACGGGAGAAATTTCATTAATTAAAATAAAAAAGTATATCTAGTCAACAGACAAAATGAGCTTTAATTACCCTAAAATGCATATTCTAACCAAGAAAAAATACAAGAAAATAAAAGGGAAATACGCATGTAATGTAAATACAATAAGATCCTACTTAAATTTTGGCTTCCAAACTTCAAAGATGCAAAATCATCTATTACGGAATCTGAATCAATTGTATAAGCAAGTTCTCTTTCAATATAAACAACCATACAATTCTCGAGAAACACATCATCCATCTTGTTGCTCAAAGACGTTTATACAAGTTTCATAGCCAAAAATAAAACTTAATTTTACAATTAATTTTACTACATAAACTTAAAAATAACAATAAAAATAAAAATAAAAATAAAACTTACGGTAATGACGCCTGTATACCTCCACAAATCCAAAAGTCATAAAATTGAAATTCTTGAAGATTTGGTGATTAATTTATATGGTAAATCTACTGCTTTCGGTTGTTTTTTAGGGGTTAAAATTTCCAATTTGATTTTTGAGTTAGTAAAGTGTTAAAATTTCTCAATTTGATATTTCACTTGGTTAAGGAAATACAATGGGCTTTAATGAGCTTGACATATATTTTTATGTTATTGAGTTGTTATAAAGATAAAGAAAAATATGGTAAAGTTAAGTCAGAATCGGAATTGGACTAGGTTGAACTTAGAATTAATTGGGGTGAAAAAACTTTTTTTTTTTGTAAGTGAAACTTTTTTTTTTTTTTTTTCAAAAAGCTAGGGTGGGCTGTAGCCCACCCAAGCCAGCTCTATATCCGCCCTTGATCTTGGAGGAGGCTTCCGGCCTTTTGGAGATTCCGTCGAAGTTGTCGGAACAGAATGGTACTTTGCGACGGGTTCGCGATTGGATTCGCAACAAAATCCTCCTCCATCTGTTCTGGCGCCTCCTCCATTCTTGCCTCCTCTACTACCAGAGGAGCTGGTTTCCTCCGGCCACTTCGTTGCCGAAGAATGCCGGTCCTCCTCCGGCATCGACTTTCGACGGTGGCCACCACGATTGTGACCACCATTCCCGTTTCTAGTTTTTAAAATTTTAATTTTTTTCTTAAAAATAAATTTTAAATTTTTTACTTTTTAGTTTTTAGTTTTTTATTATATTATTATTAAATTTAAAGGTAATATTGTCTTTTATCAAAATAGTAAGGGTATTCTAGACATTATATAAGAAATAAGTTAGCTTCTGCTTCAAAATGCAACCTCTAGCTAACTTCTCAAAAGCTACTTATTGGAGGAGTAAATTGTAAAATAAGTTATTTTTAGGAAGTTTACCGAACACCAATTTGCTCAAAACTTAAGAAATAAGTGATTATTTCCCAAGTAAAAGCAATATCAAACATAGTCTAATTAATGGAAGTTAAAATTGGAACAAACAATCTCTACATTGACAATGTCTAAAAGAATTCAAATGCATTAAAAGGAAAGAACAACATAGCTCCTCCACGTTCAAACTTACTTAATATAGAACGATTTCTCCCGATTGTCTGCCATTTTTCTTCTTTGGCTGATTATTTGATTGTTGTTTAGGGTTATTATATTTTTAGTCCCTGTAGTTTGCGTTAATCTAGGTTTAGTCCATGATTTTCTGACTTTACTTACTGCAGTCCAATAGTTCTCTGACAATACCAAATCGAGTCCCTACTGTCCAATTCCGTTAAGATTTCGTTGACTTTCGTTAGGTCAACAAGGGCATTATGGGAAATTCAAAAAAACCTTCTAGAAACCTGACTAAAACAAGGGTAATGACCCTTATGCCCTCAAATTAAATAAAAAATGAAAAAACAAATTAAATTTAAAATTAAAACATTAAAAAACTAATTTTATTATTATTATTAAATGAATTAAATTAAAAAATTAAAATCTATAAAAAAAATAATTTAATATATATATTAAATACATTTAAATTAATAAATTAAATTAAATTAAATAATAACAAATTAATAAATGTAATTAAATTAAATAATTAAAATTAAAAAAATTAAATAATTAAAAATTAAAAATTCCAACCAAAAATTAAGAAACCCGACTTGTTAGGTAAAGACCCTTAAAATTAATTTTAAAAAAACAATAAATATTATTAAATTAATTTTAAGAAAACAAACAAATATTATTAAAAACAAATAATAAAAACCAAATTAAAATCTATTTTCTCTCTCTCTCTCTCTCACTATCACACCACCGATCACCATCTTCATCTCTTTCTCTGTAACTTCATTCTCTCTCTCTCTCAAAAAACTCTTTCTTTCTCTGTAAATCTCTCCCTCTTCTATCATCATCAACAACACCACCACCAAACTGTCCCTCTCAGACTCGTCTCTCTTCTGAAGCTTACAGCCGCTGCAAACAGGGGCCACAACTCTCTCTCTCTAACATCACAGATCTTGTTCGATCGGCGACGAGCAGCTCCTCGGGAATTTTACCAGCTCCTCTGCGCGACGAGCAGTTCTATCGGCTCCTCCGTCCCTCGTGCAAATCGACCAGCTCCTCCGTCCCACGCGCAGATCAATCGGCTTCTCCCTCTCGCAGATTGATCTACTCCTCCGCGCAAGGAGCTGGCGTGGCAAACTGGGGCACAATCGATTGGCTTCTTCAACTGGTTGTTTTGGGAATTTTTTAAATTTTTTTTTAATGATTTAGGTTATTTTTATTGATTTAGGTTATTGATTGGATGGTGTTTGAACGATGGTGATCTGGGTCTTCCAAACAAAAAAAAAGTTCTCAAGTTGAAAAAAATTGAAGAAGATGATCTGGATGATCTGGGTTGTTTTTAATGGTGATCTGGGCAATAATGTGATCTGGGTTTTTTGTTATTTAGGTTTTATTTTGTTTTTGTTTTTGATGATGATGATGATTGGGAAAGAAAAAAAATTATTTAGGTTATTTTTATTGATTTAGGTTATTGATTGGATGGTGTTTGAAAGATGGTGATCTGGGTTTTCCAAAAAAAAAAAGTTCTTGAGTTGAGGAAAATTGAAGAAGATGATCTGGATTTGGTGGAGGTTTTCGATTGGTGGAGGTGGTGGTGGTGATCAATCGGCTTGGATTTGGTGGAAGTGGTGGTGGTGTGGATTTGAGGGAGGTGGTGGTCGATCTGGTGATGTTGATCTGGGAATCTGGGATGGTGATGGTAATAATATTAATTTTTTTAATATATTCATTTAATAATAATAATAATAATAATAATAATTTAATTAGTTTTTTTATATATTTTAATTAAATGCAAAATTACCATATTGCACTTCAACAGAAACCTTCATTAAGGGTATTTCAGTCATTGTACCCTCTGACAATGACAGTCCGTTTGTTTAACCGAAACCCTAACGGAAGGATTGCAGTTAGTAAAGTCAGAAAATCATGGACTAAACCTAGATTAACGCAAACTACAAGGACTAAAAATATAATAACCCTTAAATGAATGTTTTCATTTTAATACAATTTATTTATAAACTCTTAAAAGTTATTAACACACCCAATTTTTTTTCTTTCTAATTTGATCTCATGCAGCAAATTTGGGGACATATTTGATGAAAGTTTTTTCATACATGCACTTTGAAATAATGTGAATGTTGTTAAAGAACTTCCAGAGGATATACTTGAACGATTTGATAACAATATAAGCAACATTGTGAATATGAGAGTTAAAGCTTGATCGATCTAGCCCTACCTATTATCTCCAAAAGGTCCTGCCAAAGCTGGTGCAGATGAGGTATGAACTGTCAGCTTCATTAATTTATATGGATAGTCTTCAAGGAAATGCCAAATTAAAAAAAAAAAAATCTTTGAACATGCCTTATAATTTTTAGGATCAAATCTTCTTTGAATCGGAATTGAAATATTGGATTTTGGATACTTTTGAATATTTATTAAAAAAGAAAAACAAAAGGAACTGTGTGTGGGATATGTTTTTTTGGTACTCAAACCATATATATGAAGAAAAAAAATTGAGTTCATGCAATTAATGGTACTTTTTGGAATTATATGTGTGGAATTAATCCTTAAGTCACGATCTTGTGACATAGTTATTCGAGAACCATACCATATATTTGTTCTCATGATGCAGGGCTGTACGCATTGCACCTTTCTCCAATAGACTAGCTCACGGAGTTCCTTCGTATATTCAAGGACTTTGATGCTTCGTCAATTTTGAAACAATGAGGTTTTCTGAACCCATACGAACTCTTGCAGAGAAAATGGTTGAACGGATGGTTAAGAACAACTCTCAGACTGAGGGGAAATATGTTTTAGTGCATCTTTGCTTTGAGACGGTACCAGTTTGTTTACTTTTGTGGTTTCTCTTTTTGTAGCCATTATCTTTATTCTCTAAGTGTTAGTTATCTCTTTTCTAAAGGATATGGTTGCATTTTCATGCTGTGAATATGATGGCGGGGAGGAAGAGAGACGTGAAATGGATATTGCTCGAGAAAGAAGTTGGAAAGAAATACGTACCTATGTATGATCGGAGTCCTCTGCAATTCTTATTCCATTACTTTGTTATATAATAATGAGAGATTTTGGCTCCATTGGGTTTCTATTATTCTTGTTCTTTAAAAAAAAAAAACAAATAGAATTAAGGTTGAATTAGGGTTTTGGTATTTTTTTTTTTTTAATAAAGTGATATAGTTGAAGATATGGGTGTAATTAATGGGTGTAAATAGTATTTTATTTATTTTTAATTAAACTAATTTGTCCTTATTGATAAATTCCTATTGGGATATTTTTGTAATTAAATTTTTTATTAAAATATGGGTGTGCTTATCATATTTATGAGTGTCAATATTGGCTCCCCAGATACATATATAGTTTTAGGGTTTTTATCTGAGAAAAATCAAGCGAAACATTTATAAATAGAAATGGTTTTAGTTCACATAGAAGTGGAAATGGTGTAAATAACACATTTTAAATCTAAAAGTGTGAGATTATCACTAAATTAATAAGTTGAGTTTTAATAGTACTAAAGTAATGGAACTGACCAAAATACCCTTAACTTAATAGTTCAAAGACAATGAGGGGGTCGTTTGTTTTTTTTTTTTTGTCTGAAAACTGAACGGTCCTAAATTTTTCTAAAGACCGAATAGGGACTGAAATCTAAACCTAAATGACATGTTTGTTTTTTTATTCTTCACATCTGAATGTACTGTGAACATATTTGTTTTTTAAAAATAAAATTATCTGAAAATAAGTAATTTTACATTTATACCCATGCTAATTAAAAGAAGTAATTTAACATGCACCATTCGTTATAAGATTTTGTATGTTCTTCTGCAAAAAAGTTTAATTTAACAAAATAAAAAAAAAAATCATCAAAGAATATAATTTTGCATGTTCTACAAATAAAGTTCAAGTTCAATTTATTGTCAAAAGAAATGGTTGAAGTTCAATTTTGCACGTTGTCCACGTTTCTGATGCATAAAATTCAAGATACCATTTTTGTTTTTTTTGGTTCCTGGATCATATGCATAGGAAACCAAATAATAATAAAAAAAGGTTCTTTAATATTATTTTTATTTTCTTTAAAAGGTTCTTGAATGTTATAGAATAATTGTTTATATATAAAAACAATTATTCTATAACATTTTCAAGCCACAAAATAGTTTTAAAAAAAATAAAAAAAGAGTTCTTGCCAGGATTTGGTAGGAGAAATTCAATTGTTTAATCCCATGAATATTTCAGTACAAGAGTTTTTTTTTTTTTTTTTTTTTCTTTCTAAAGTGATTAGGTTTTTTTTTATCATTCCAAAAGCAATTTAAAATTATATATATATTAAAAGAAAGAATTCTACACCATATCAAATTAGGATAAATTTATAAATATATCTTCTTTGGGATGGTAGACTTTGAAGAGAATATTTTAATTATAATCCAATAATTTGGAATTAAGTTAAAAGTCATGACTTCTTACTTTATTTTTTAAGTTGTTTTTTGATATTTTAAATTGTTTGACCACTCAAAAAAAAAAAAAAAAAAAAAAAAAAAAAAAAAAAAAAAAAAAACTTAATAAGTTCAATTTAGGCCCATTAAATTTTAAAAACAAACGACCTCTAAATCTCAACCAAAGACTTGAAGAAAAAAACAAAAATTAAAGGCTTGAAAAAAAAAAAAGTGCGAGACTAATCATCCCAAGCTGCTTACATATATATATATATATATATATATATATATATAACTTAGCCCTGGATATTTAATTTTATATTTAACTACGCCCCTGCCTCCCAATTCTCACTTTTTTAATCTATAGCAGTGAGTGTCCACAAGAGACAATCAAAGATGGGTGGCGTCCATAAGAAAAGAAAAGAAAAATAAACGTTTTTTTTTCCTGGGTGCTACAGATCACCCTAGCCACCCATAAAACCCTTATAAAATAGGGTTTTAATAACATGTTTTTTAGTTTTTAGACAATTCTTTGTCTTCCCTTATTGATAGACCATAAATTTGTTTAAAATAACCAAAACTAATTTATTTAAAATAAATTTGGGAGGGGACCTTAGGACAAATGTTAATTTTTCCTTCCTTTAATACAAATTACATCATAAATCTCTTTCATGGATTTATCCTAAGGGCTCGTTTGGTGCGAGGGATAGGATAGGATTATTTTCATAGGATTGGATTGGATTGGATTGGAATAGATGTGATGGGATTAGACTAAAATTAGTGTTATGATGTGTTTTGTGTTGTATGTGATTGAATTAAAATAGTCCTATCTCTTGTTTGGTATGGTATGTGATTGGATAAAAAAATAATTTATCATATATTTAATACAGTGTGAAATTGATTAATATAAAATTAAATTAAATTATTTTTTAAAAAAAATATATATTTAAAATTGATATTAAAGAAAACAACATTTTTTTAATTAATATTTAATATTTAAAAATATGATATATTAAATAAATATAAAATTTTATAGGGTTTTTAGCAAAAACGCCCTATTTTAGGGGGCCAATTGCAAAACTTCCCTAAAATCAAAATCAATTGTAAAAATGCCCTGAAATGATCTCAATACCCTTTAGTAAAATAAATAAAAATAAATAAAAATAAAAATAAAAATATAAAATTCACTCTCTAATGCCCTAACCTCCCAAACCTCCAACCCACCCATCCCGAATCCCACCCCAAAGCTCCGCCACCGCAAGCTTTGTCATAGCAATAGCAGATTCATCGCGAAAGAAGCAGGTTCGGCAAGTTGGCAACCCCGTTTGTCGCGAAGCTTCGTCGGTAACCCGTTCGTCTCGAAGTAGATTTCAGACGTAACCATACATCGCCGATTTGGGTGTTAGAGGTATTTTGAGTTTTAATTTGAATTATTGTAGAATTTTGAATTATTTTGAGTTTTAATTTGAACCCTAACATTTAAGTTTATGGTTGTGAGTTGAAATTGATTAATGGGTTTTCCATTTTTTAGTTTTTTTTTTTTTTTTGGAAACTGCATATTTATTAAAAAGCCACCAGGGCAAAACAGCCAAGCAGCAAACCAAACAAAACAACATCCAAACCACCACAAACAGACAGAAGCCAAACCAAAACCAACCCAAAGCAGTACACCAGCAGAAACACAAACTCAAGACGAAACCTTAACAGCAGAGAAGAAAAGTCAAAACAAAATTACAACTACAAAACTCAAGACACACTCCATTATAGCCTCTCGCCCTGCATACTTGACCCTACTTTTGCTAAACAATCTGCAAGAGAATTAGAACCTCTAGGCGTGAATTTTACAGCCAGAGACCTTCGATGCATAAGAATTTGCCTAATGTCATACAGTAAATTAACTTGACTCAACATTCCAAAACCATCACCATTAATCCAAGCCACCACCGATTCTGAGTCACTCATAATGGAGATATTTCGATCATCTAACAACTGACAAGATGAAATCAGAGCACACACCCTATGGATAGCAAGAATTTCAGCCACGGAATGATCAACTGAGCCAACAAATGAAGAAAAAAGGCACAAAATCTTCCCACTGGCATTACGAAGAACACCACCAATGCCTCCCAAACCCGTACTTCCTTGCACAGAGCCATCCATATTAAACAACAGGTCCTTATCCACATGAGGAGACCAAGAACTTGGTCTCAAAGCCTTTACTGATATACTGTCAACACACCTACCTTTAACATCCAAAATAAGCAATGTAGTGTCAACACTAGATCCACACCCAAAGTTTTTGAACCACCACACCACCCTAAATTTTACCGAGTCTAAAGACCTAGTCTGATCAATATTCTTCCCATTAAACACGATATTATTACGCATTTCCCAAATAGACCAGACCACAGCGTAAAACAACAATTCCAAGCCTTGGATCTAGACTTAGACGGACACAAGCCAACCCAACTATCCATCCAACCAGAAATTGAAGCATTGCAACAAGAGTTAACACCCCACCATCCCATAGCCAACGCCCACAGTTCCCAAGACCAAGCACTTTGAAGGAAAAGAAGATCAATCGTCTCAGGCCCTAAGCCACACAACGGACAATCAATGCTATTCAATTGAGACATACCAAAATTAACAAGAACACCTCTCACCAAAATACGACCTTTAAGCAACTGCCATAAGAACACCTTAACTTTCGAGGGACAAATCCCCTTCCATAGAAATGGGCAAACAGAAATTTCACCACTACTGCTCTCAACTTCCAAACATCTCATAAATGATTTAACTGAAAACATACCATTTGGATTGTAGGACCATGCCAAATAGAAATTTTTGAGTTACATTGGTATGATTGAAGATAATTATTGCAAAAATTGTGTGAAATTTGAACAAAGTTAAAGAAATTTGGGAGAAAAAAAGTTTCAGGACAGGGTGATCCGATATCGGGTCACCCTGTCCCAAGGCAAGAAAATCTCGTGTCAGGTGACGTGACTTGTCCCGAGGAAAAAAATCATCGGGATAGGGTGACCCGATATGACAAAAATGTCTCGAGACAAAATGACCTGATATCAGGTCGACATGTCCTGAGGAAAAAAAGTCTCAGGACAAGGTGACCCAGTATTTCCGAGGAAAAAATATGTTGGGAGTCGGGATAGGGTGATCCAACGTTGGGTCACCCTATCCGATTCTCATTTTTCATTATGATTCAATCTCCATTAGAATTATATAAAATAAAAAAAATAAAAAAAAAACCAAAGATATATGTGAATTCCATCAAAATAAGGATTATGAGGTTGAAAAAATAAATTTAAAATGTAATACTTACTTTCAAACTACTTTATATAATATTCTCCAATGTTTTTAAAACCTAAAATTGAAAAAGAAAAGTTTGGGGAACAAAGTGTTGTAGAGTAAGAAAATGGTTAGATAGTGTTTAGTTCATTCGTTTGATAAGTTAGTTGGTAAAAGTAATAAATAAGGTTAATAAATGTGGTGTAGTTATGAGTAAGGGCATTTTGGGAAAAATAGGATAGTTTTGCAATTGATTTTGATTTTAGGGCAGATTTGCATTTGGCCCCATAAAATAGAGCATTTTTGCTAAAAACGCAATTTTATAATTAAAAAAAAAAAAAAAGGAATCTTTTTTAAAAATGTGGGACTAAATAGCCCCACCTCACCTGGATAAAATGGTTGCATATAAATGAATTGGTTAAAATAAATTATTTAAATTAGATTTTGAAATATATATATATATATATATTTAAATTGTTTGTTTTAAAAATAATTTAAATATTTGAAACCAATTTTAAACCCAAAAAAATTATTTGTTGAAATTGAAAACTATTGTTTTTATTAAAAGATATTTATATTTTAATCATATAAAAAATAAAGCAAATTGAAAAGAGAAAAAAAAAGTTTTTTTTAAAAAAAGGTATAAATTGGTGGAACTAATTAGTCCTATCTAAAGCTGTAAATTGGGGCTGGCACGGCACGGCATGGTCTATCCCGTGCCGTTAAACGTGCCATGCTGGTCGGCCTGCTATTTTTTTTTGAAAAAAAAAATTTTAATGTAATTTTTGTTTGAGGGTAAATAATTTTTTTTTTAAATGTACTTTTAAAAAAAAATTGCTATTTTATATAATTTTTTTTAAAAATGGATTTACTAAATACACCAACATCTCATAAATTTGATATAAATAAAGTTATAAATGAATTTAATAGATTATAGATGAAGATAATTTTAAATTAAAAAGAAATGAATTTTATATATGTATAGAAACGAAATTTATTTACTTATTCATATTTCGGTATTACATTACATGATTGCCTTGTTAAAGCCTTACCAAGAACTACCTAGTGAGATAAAAACTTGGTAAGGGAAAAAGAGTACAATCGAATTACAAATACATGTATAATTAAAAATAAAAAAAATTAAATGTGTCTTCACTCTTCACTCTTCAGCCCTCCTACTGGTTACTACCAGAACCCTCAACGACGTATAAGTTGGAGAAATTATGAATTACTTCTTCGTCCTCCATTTCATGATGCATCCTCTTTCGAGCATGCTCCTAATCCCAAAGGCATGTTAATACCTCCACCATCTTAGGGGTCAAAGAAGTTCTTCTAGGTTCGATGATACATCCACTTGTGTTGAATGCTTGTTCATAAGAAACAATGAACACTAGGATAATGAGTACGTCACGTGCTAGGTTTGACAGTACTGAAAATCTGTTGCTAGGGTTTTTCCACCATAACAGCACATCAAAACTCACTACTTCCTCTCCTTGCCATCAGTTGCTTCTAACAGAGAGAACTCAATTTCAAGGTACTTGTTGAGTTCGACATTTTGAGTTTGAGTAGCTCTTCCAAATAGAAGGTGAAATGAAGATGAAGAACTCTGACTAGAAGAGCCGTCCCTTAGGAGGAGCTTCCAACTACTCTTCAATGGGCGAGTGTCCTGTTGTTCTGATGGTTGCATGTTTACACGCCAAACCTACACTCATAAATAGAATAAACTTCGAACAACTTATTCCACAAGTTAGTAAACTGTTCAGTAAAATCTACATTCAAATTAGTAGCAATATAATAAAGAAAAGTTTCTAAACCAAATAATTTAACCCTAGGATCTAGTACAACACCTAAAGCATAGAGGAAAGGAATTTCAGACCAATGTTTTTTAAATTTTACCTCCATGGCCTCAACTGCAGAGCCTTAAATTCCATCATCTCTATAAGCGGTAAACATTTCAAACATTTCAGACATTTCAACAATTTCAGACATTTCAACAATCTGATAAATTACTAATGAAGATGTGGGGTAATAGACCCCGGAAAGAAGTACAATGGAATCGTAAAAAACCTTTAAAAATTTAATAATAGTATTTGCTACGTACCAATCGTTTTGGGATAGTATTTGATTGCCTTTTTTAGAATTATAAAAACCTGTAATAATGTCAGCATAATCAATAGCATTTTGTAGCATTAAATAAGTTGAGTTTCAACTTACCGGCATATCTGTTTGGAACTTATGGGCTCGCATGTTTGATGTGTGACAGTATCTGCCAAATTCTGCCACTCTTGGATTAGAGCTGCTAATCCAAGAAAGGGCAACTCTGATGCGATCTATATGATCGCTTACAACATTCAAACCATCTTTTACAATTAAATTTAGAGTAATGCTATTTTGTCCAAATTTAGTGTCCAAATCTAGTGCACAAATGATGTGACATCATTATAATCCATTTATTTAAATCATACAAATCTAATACAATTTAAATGAATAGATTACAATGATACCACATCATTTGGGCACCAAATTTAGGCAAAGTAGCATTATTGTTAAATTTATTATGTGACATGCACATCGTTGGTGGAAGAAATAACCTTCATGTAAGCGAACATTATTTTGCTAAAAAAATCTAATAGCTCTAGTGTTTGATGATGCATTATCTAATGTCTGACAAATGATGTGCTTAGTTATGCTATAATCATTTAATACAAAAGTAATTGTAAAATAAATATGTTCAGCGGTATGTTCATAATGCATGCAAGGAAATTCAATAATTCTTTTTTGTTACTTCCATTCAAAGTCTAAATAATGTCTTGTAACATATAAATAGTCTTGTTTGGAACGTGCGTTCCAAATATCGGAAATTAGTGCGATTGAAACATGTAGGTCCTGTAATTTAGTGATCAAACTGTTTCATGCGGTGTGAAAACATTTTTTTCAAATCGTTTCTAGTGGTTGTTCAAGAAATAGATTTAAATTGTGGGTTGTATGCATTTTGAATAAATTCTCCATACCACACACTGTCACCGAAATTAATCGATTGATCAATCTGTGCAATATATCATGCCATAAACTCTCTAGCATACGTGGAATCATAGCATCACGTCATAACGGACTCGTCTGGATTTCGTTGTAGTTGTGTATGTGTTGTAGTATCTATCATACCGTGTGAAAGCATGCATTTTCTCTTATGCATGTCCAAATGTCCCGTTTCGGACGTAGAAGCAAAATATAATTTATTTTTTTTAATTTACATCGGGCCATTTTTTGTCCTTACCGTCCGTGCCTTTTAAGTATTCCGGATCAAAACATTGCTATACCGTCGATGTCATCTTTTTGGAACGTGTGCTCATCCCCTAAGGTGGAAGGAGAAGGACCTACTCCCGATGACGTATTATTAACACTTTCGTGTTGTCCTTGGGTGTCTTACACACCGTCTTCAGACTCAAAAATATTAAAATCATCATTCTGCATGTTCAAACCATCCAAAAAATTTGGAGGATCCATTGCCTTCGATATAAATATTAACTCATTAAGTTAAGTATTAATATAAAATCTAAGCATAAATATTAAATTTAAAAATTAAGCATAAATAATAAATATAAAAGTAAGTATAAATATAAAAAGCAAGCATAAAATTATATTTAAGAACTAAGCATAAATAATAAATATAAAACCTAAGTATAAATATAAAAACTAAGCATAAATATTAAATTTTAAAACTAAACATAAATAATAAATATAAAATTAAGCATAAATATAAAAACTAAGCATAAATATTAAATAGAAAAACTAAACATAAATATTAAAATTTAAATAAAAATGAAATTATCTTTGTAGTTTGTAGAAGAAGTGTTGAGACCTGAGAGAATGAGAGTAAAGAAATATTTGGTGGAGAGATTATAGAGTAGAGAATTATTGAATTAATGATTATATTAGAGAGTGAAAGTGTGTAGAGAATAGAGAGAGAGAGTAATAGTAGAGAGAGAGAATGAGAATTGAGAGAATAGAGATAGTAGAGAGTGTAAAGAAAATTGGAAATAGAATGGATATTTATAGGGAAAGTGAAATAAGGGTAAAATGGTAAATAGGGGGGATTTGAATTAAAAAAACAAAAATTGGGGCCAACCGTCAAATGGCGGGCCGACCGTTACCCCCCCGGCACGCGTGCCAGCTTGTAGTACCATGTCTAAAACCTCTGCCCCACATGGCACGCTCCTCGTGCCGTGCTAGGGCCAGCACGGTACCTTGGCGTGCCGTGCCTGGCACAGCACGATACCGAGGGCGTGCCAAATGGTCCCATCCCTCTTTTTACAACTTTAGTCCTATCCTAACCTAAGGCTATGTTTGGGATTGCTTTTACTTGAGAAATAATCACTTATTTCTCTAGTTTTGAGCAAACATGTGTTTGGTAAACTTCTCAAAAGCAACTTATTTTTCAATTTGCTCCTTAGATAAGTAGCTTCTGAGAAGTTGGCTGGGGGTTGCTTTTTGAAGCAGAAGCTAGCTTATTGCTTGTGCAATGTCTGGAATACCCTCACTATTTTAGTAAAAAGTCGATAATGACCTCACAATTTTTCAAAAAACTATAATTCAATTTTTCAAAGGACAGTGGCCACCATTGTTGCCGGTGATAGTGGCCACCATCATCGCCGACGAAAGTGGCAGGAAGTTAACTAGACTTCTCCGACGAAGTCGTCGCTGTCGGAGGAAGCCGATTTCTGTCGCGACGGTAGATCCATCACAATCGATCGCCAGATCCATCGTGATCAATTGCCAAATCCGTTGCAATCACAACCACGATGATGGAGGAGGCTCGCTAGAGTAGAACCGGCCTCTCCGGAGCCGGAAAAGCTTTTCGCGGCCTTCGATGCCACCGGTAAAGGTTGGTTCTCATCATTTGCTGAGTTTCAGAGTTGAAGAGACAGAGTTGACTCGGGTTTTTAGCGAGTTGTTTGATTAAATGACTGAGTTGACTCGGTCATTTTTTTTTTCTTGTTTAAATTTCTTATTTATTTCTTTTATATGCCTTATATTTATATTATTAATGATGTCTAATTTAGTAATTTTGTTCAATACATTTTCTATCCTTTCAAAAGTTAAGTAATTTTAAAATTGAATTTACCAAACACTTACCAACTTTTGTCCTAAGTAGATTATTCCCTAAGTGAAGCTATAAGTAGATTTTTTTTTAAGTGAAGCAATCCCAAATATAGCTTAAGTAATAAACATGACCTAAATATATTACCCTAATCATAATTTATACCACGATAAAATTATAACTAAACTTGAAAATAATATAATAATTATATCAATATTAAGCACTTGTTATATTTATAAGTGAAATTTTATTGCATTTTAAAATCAGGACAGGACTGGATAACATGGAAAAAAAAAAAATGGGGTTTGTCACGTGGCTTCTAGGCTCCAGCTCCCAAATATGGACATTTTATATTCTTTTTGAAAACTTATGAGAATTAAATAAAATTTAATTTGGGGGTATGTCAAGTGACAACTGACAAGTATGGTGGTTGTCACATGCGACCATCAACTGGTGGGTGGATGAGAGAAAAATACAATCATATAATATAGAGCTTTAGTAACTAAGCTATTTCGTAATTAAAAAGAAAAATGTTTTTTCAAGAGTACTTAATAAATACATTTACATTAAAAATAATCTGAAATAATTTTGTGATTAAAGATTACTCTTAAAATTACAAAGTAAGATTAATAAGGGAGCAAATTGCAACCAACCTCTCTAAGATTTGCTCTTTGGCAATCTGAAACAACTTTATCATTTATTAACAATAACCCCCAATCGTTTGTTAAAATTGGTGAAACTTAATTGTTGACAATTAAAAATACCAAAATACCTATAAACTTTTAAATTATATATATAGTAACTGTCCAGTGTGGGATTTTCGGTACGGAATCGTCGATTGCTACCGGCACTTATTGGATTACCACCATTAGCAATCCAATAACTACCGGTAGCAATCGACGATTCCGTACGGAAAATATTGCACTTGAAAATTTTCATATGTGTATATATATGAAAAAGAGAGATGGATCTCACCATCCAAGAGATGGTGGAGATCCAATTATAAATAATAATAATAATAATAATAAATTAAAAAGAAATGAAAAAAAATATAAAAAAAAACTTTTTTTTCTAAATGGATCTCCACCATCTATCTCAAAATGTACGGTGGAGATCCAATTAAAAAAAGTTAAAAAGGAATGAAAAAAAATGAAAATATATTTACATGTAACATGTTAACCTTTTTTTTCCTTTATTAATTAAAAATGCCATTATTCTTATGAATATTTTTATTATTTATAATTTTTTGGTTTGACCCGTATCTAATTAATGAATCCTAGAATATATCGGTTACTCATGTTCGAATCTAGCTACTCTACAAGTATGGCTGTAGGGGGTCGAACTACATGTTATATGAATCGGGTCAGGTTGTGTTAGGCCCAAAGCAACTCGTTTGAACTTGTAGGATGAGAGATGTCGTTTCCTCGTTAAACCTACAAAACAATGTCTATCGATCTGGATGGACACTTTCCTTGTTGGGGTCGAACTATGTGTTTTATGAATCGGGTCAGGTTGTGTTAGGCCCAAGGCAACTCGTTTGAACTTGTAGGATGAGAGATGTTGTTTCCTCGTTAAACCTGCAAAACAATGTCTATCGATCTGGATGGACACTTTCCTTGTTGAACCTGCAAATATAATTAGAACAGAAAAAACACAATTAGAATGATGGAGGTGGGTTTAGACTTCTTAGCCTTAGGTGTGCTTAGGCTGAGCAATGACTGATGATCAATAATGATCAATAATGATCTTGATTTGGATCAGTTTTATGGTTGCTGGAATGTCTTTGATCAGAATTTCAACACGCATTTGTAAGCTTTTCTTAGTCAGTTTTTCAGAGAGCTTCACTGTGATGTAATCTTGTCTTTTATAGGCCAAAAACCCCCAACGTTCACCAGCTTGTTGGTTTCGATTATAGGAGGATTTCCAGGAGAGATTCACTCTCACTTGAACCTGGTGGTTATCTTTTCAGTTAGTGGTGGCTTGAGTTGGACAGAGTCAATCAGCCAACTTTCAACTGATCAAAGCTTTAGGTCGACCCACTATACGTGGGCTTGGATAGAATACAAGGCTGAAGGTCTGGGCCTTTAAACGTTTGGGCCTATGAGCCATTTTTGGCTACCACAGTTTGTCCCCCACTCTCTAAAGAAGGGTTCACTGAGTTAGAGCGTGATTTTCGTTGAGTCGACCATTGGTTTCATCAAGTGCCTTCTTTGTCGAGTCGAATTACTATTTTTTTGATGCCATTTGATTGGCAACTCTTATCGTCTATTTTTTGAAGTCGAGCTTTAGAGATGGTCGATCATTCGACGGATGTCTAGAATCAGGTTTGGAAGTCAAATAGAGTGGAACTCAAATCGATGGGATGGTTGCGCTTCAGTTCTCTAAGCTGACGTCAGATGCATTTAATTTTGGCACAGTTTTCGAGATAAAATTTTTAAAATTTAAACCGGGCGGTTACCTTGGTTAGTTGGCAACCGAAGGGGTATTGACACGTGGCAACTAGGGTTAAAGAATTGGTTTATAAGTAAACCGTTCCATATGCTGGAATCACTTTTGCACGACTTGAACTCTTCATTCTCTCTTATTTTCTTTTTTCTTCTTTTAGCGAATTTTTCCTTGTCTGTGAAGTGAAGACACTGTTGATTCTTTGCAGATTTCTTTGTGACTTCTACTCAAATTTTTTCGAAGGTTAGTAAAAAGATTTTTTCTTAGTTCATTTTTACAGGAAACTTACTTTTACAAATCTATAGGAAATAAATAGAAGTTTATGATATTCTTACCTGGGAAATGTGTGTTCTTTGCTATCTTTGATGTTCTTCAATGTGTTCTTGATCGTTTTTGACGCATTTGATTCGTTGCCATATTGGATTTGTTCATATGATGTGTTGTTTCTGGTCTACTTGTATGTCGTTATGTCGAGAGTAGACGCTTAGATGTCAGTAACTGCTCGACCTAGGATAGGCAAAGCTCTTTAAGGCTAGGTTGAACTTTAGGTTTAGATTTTTCAAAGAAAAAAAAACCCTTAGGTTTTGATCTTAAAACCCTAGGTTGTGATTGTAGCGTTTAGTTTTTGCCTGACTCGTGCATTTTTTGCATTTGTCAGCTTTTGGAGATATCATGTCGAGCAACAATATAGTCTCAAAGCCATGCTATACTTGGACTCCTAGCGATATGGACAGCGGGGATGACGGAGCAGTCGATAGTAGAGTGAGAAGTGACGATCGACTGGTATCAATAGAGGATCCGTCGAAAGTAGTCACTATAAATACGAGGGGTATGTTAGAGCAAGGCGTTGTACGTGCCATTGCGGAGTGGGTGGAATTCCCAGAGCACATGGAAATCGTAGAACCGTTCGTCTCTGGTCGCCCGTTAGATATTCTAGAAGAGAGTCCAGCAAGCGTGCTTTACGGATGATGACATGAGTTGTTTACGGACGATTTATGGAATCCCAGAGTCGATCGAATTACAAGCTCCGAAGGAGCATGAACGGGCAGATTGGGATATACCCGGATGGACATGCTTTTATGAGTATACCCTCCGTCTAGGATTTAGATTCCCAGTCCCTTCTTTGGCTCGACGCATGTTGTTGTATTACGATATCGCTCCTGGCCAATTGATGCCAAACAGTTTGAGGGTACTTTTTAGTTTAACTGTCCTCTGTGAAAGACATGGGTTAAAGTTTGGACTGGGATGCCTCCTACATAATTATTACCTGAAAGAGCACCCAAGTGATAGAGGTTATTACATGATGATACCTAGGTTGAAGGAGCATCAGCTTATACTTGATCTTACAATGAACGACCGACATTGGAAGGATACCTTCTTTTTTGCCAAAGGTCCTCCGATCGACGGTCCTTGGGGGAAGTCGGGTATTGCTGTCGGCATATCTAGAACTGGTATGGTGAGTATCGACTACCGCTATCGTTTAGCAAATTTATCCCTCTCTTTTATTTTTAGATTTTTTTTAGCATTAATGAGTATATTTGTCTATGTAGAGATAAAGGGTGTGGATCATAAGTTGTCGTGCGACGAGGCACCTCAGCGTACCAAGGATATGCTAGATATTCCTATAAAAAATAGGTGTTGGAGAAATTTACTTACAGAAGGTAAACTTAGGCCTAGTAGTTTATGGTGCTGGTCGACGTTTAATAGATCGCGAGCTCCGTACCCTCATGTGAAGGATTTTGTATCGTATATTTGGACTAGACGGAGTCTTGAAATCCTTCAATGTGATATGAAATTTCTATCGCCCATTACTAATGTTGAACGTCATTTCGCAGTGACGTCGATGGCGAATGCAAAAATCAACATGTCTGATGCTGCTGAAGCCTTGAGGCTTTACAGAAAGAAAATTACTAAGAGGAGAGCAACAGCATTAGCAAAGAAGAAACAAGACGTCGAAAAGTCGAAGGAGAAGGTGCCTGATACACAAGAACACGTCTACCAATCCTCTCCTGAATCGAACCTGAGGAAGAGGAAGAAAAGGGATGCGGTTGTCGACATTGAGAAAAGTGCTGGACCCGATCCAATGGGAAAGTCGACCACATCCGCTTCAAATCCTAACTTGTCGATGGTACTTCCTTCGGGAGTGTCATCGTTCAAAGAGCCAAGTGGCTTTTTCCAAAGGTCGAGCGAGTTCCGTCTTTCTGTAGACGAGGATTATTTGAAGGGTAGGAAGACGAAGGAGGTGTTCGACGCAGGGATTCTCTCGACGTTCCAGGTATGTTTGTTTATTTCCCAAGTTCTTTTGATTACTTTAGTATTTAACAATACGTCATTTTTGTAGGCTCTGCAAGCATAACTGCATCTACAGAACAGGTACAAGATTGTTAGTGATAGATGTGCCAAGCTTCGAAAGCTTTACGACACTAGTAAGGCAGACAACGCTAAGCTCGACAAGGCTGTGAAAGAGTTGAAGGAGAAGAACTTGGCGTTGGTTGAAGAGATCAAGGGATTGAAGGAAGATAAAGATCAACACTGCGAAGAGTCATCAAAGACAAAGTAGGTTGTAACAGAGCAGGAGCAACTTATTACCGATTTGAAAGAACAACTCTTATCGATGGCGACCAAGCTATGTGTAAGGCGAGGGTGGAGCTTTTCAAACAATTCTTGGCCGGAGAACATGTGAAATGGGATTCAAAGGAGATGTAAGCGGAGATCGACACTTGTGAGGAGATGGAACGTATAAGGAATGAGGGATCTCCAGCTAGTGAAGAGGGTGCTTATGAAGAAATAGATGTAGGAGGGCAAGGAGATAAGGGCGCCAACAATGTGGGAGATCCTGGCATGTATGTCGACGACACTACCACAAATTAATCTTTTTCATTTTTCATCATCATTTATGTCAAACGGGTGTACTGTATATTTTCCCGTGTCGACTCAATTTATTTTTGTAATCCTTAATGATCTGGTTGAAATGGCCTTTATTTATATGTCTGCTTTGATCATATGCTTTTGCTTATACTTGCATTTTATTTCATGTGAGTGACATCATATGTGCATGATAAGTTACTTGATTTGGTATGATTGTGGGAATGACTTAACCATCTTATAATGGGGTTCGCACAATTTGTATAATTTGATCATTTGCAACATGCCTGCAAACTTGTGCACAAACGTAATTCGGCCGACGAGATGTGTTGATATAGAAAGTCGCGTAAATGCATTAAATGGTTGACACGACCTTTTGATTTATATTAGAATCACTTACATGCGTTAAGTGGTTGACACAACCTTTATTTACATGGAAAATCATCACGTACATGCGTTATTGGGTCGACATGACCTTCATTTACATTGAAAATCATCGCGTACATGCGTTATTGGGTCAACGTGACCTTCATTTTCATTAGAAATCAACGCGTACATGCGTTATTGGGTTGACATGAACTTCATTTACATTGGAAATCATCGCGTACATGCGTTATTGGGGTCGAGACTTGTCCCCAGTACTATTCCTCCCACTCTCTATATGTGATGTCGAACGAGGATAGTGAGAGATGGTTTATTGATATTTCGTAATTCGTCAACTGTATGATGTCATTGTACCTGTAATAGCAAATTACTGCTTGTCGTCTTCGACAGCTTATGTAGAGCAATATATGAGTTTTCGTTTTTATGAGCTCAGTTTTGCACTTATTTGCACTAAGTTTTCATCATTGCTCCTTGTGCGTCGACTCATTAGTATTGAAATGTCGATAAAATGAACAAGTAATAGCATAACGAAAAGTATTAAAAAATAATTTAAGTTTAGAAATGGTACTGTTTTAAATGTAGAGCGTTCCAGCTATTGTGTAACTCCCGACCGTCGAGTCCTCATAATTTGTATGCTCCTCGCCCTATTATATCTGTTATTTGGTAAGGGCCTTCCCACGTTGGTCCCAGCTTTCCCGCTTCTTCTTCCCTGGTATTTTGGAAGACTCGTCATAGTACCCAGTCGTTGATCTTGAATACTCTAGTCCTCACTATTTTGTTATAATGTCGTGCGACTTGTTATTGGTACGACTATATCCGTAAGGATGCACTGTATCAATGCTCGCTTAAATTATCTAATTCGAAAGCAAGCTCCAAATTGTTTTGCTCCTTATTGGGTTTTTCGCTTCAAGCCGTCGCAAGTCATGTTACCGCCTCAGAGCCGTAGATAAGTGAGAAAGGAGTTTCTCCAGTCGACCGACGTGGAGTAGTCCTGTACGACCACATTATCTCTGGAAGTTTTTCCGCCCATTCTCTTTTCTCTACCTCCAATCTTTTCTTTAGTGTGTTGACGATAGTTTAATTAGTCGACTCTGCTTGTCCGTTGGCTTGAGGATAACATGGTGTTGAGAAGCTCAGCTTTATCCCATATTGTTGGGATCCATTGTCGGTCACTATCTCCCATGGTACTCCAAACCTGCAAATTATATTTTTCCATACGAAGTCACGTACTTGTTGGTATGCTCCAGTTTTGACCCATTTAGTCAAGTAGTCTGTTAAAACTAGCATGTAAACGACACCTCCAAGTGATGCAGGAAGTTTTCCTACAATATCCATTCTCCATTTCATAAAAGGCCAATGGGCCGAAATTGAATTTAACATACCTGGAGGGAGGTGCGACACTGGTGTAAATCTTTGACAATTGTCGTAAGACTTCACATGATTTTGGGAATCATACCGCATTGTCGGCCAGTAGTATCCCGCTGTGACGGCTCTGGTCGATAAACTTCGAGGGCCAAAGTGATTTCCGCATTCTCGTAATGAAAACTTTTAAGGACGTCATATGCCTCTCAAGGGGTTACGCATCTCAAGTAAGGTCCTGTAAATGATTTTTTATAAAGTTTACCGTATAAAATGCAGAATTTTGTAGCTTTTGCTTTGATCTTCCTTGCTTCGGATCTGTCTCCTGGTAGGATGTCGGCTTGAAGATAGTTAAATATGGGATCCATCCAACTTATTCCATGGTCGACTGGTGCAAGTACTTCGGCCTCTTGAATTGTCGATGACATAAGATGTACAACAGGTATAGATTTCGAACCATTTGTCATTGTCAACCCGAGGCTCACTAGCGCATCTACTCGAGCATTCTCAAATCTTTGTATTTGTTGGATAATAAATTCGTCGAAGGTCGATTGTAGTTGTTTGGATTTTGCCAAATATGCTGACATTCTTAGGTCCCTTGCTTCATACGATCCATTCATTTGTCGAACAATGAGTTGCGAGTCGCTCAGTACTTGAATGCTCTTTATGTTTAGACTTTTAGCTAGGTCGAGCCCGGCGATCAGCGCTTCGTATTCAGCTTCATTGTTGGTTGCAAGGAATTCGTAATGGATCGACTGTTCCAGCGTGTCCCCCTATGGGGATTTGAGTACCAGACCTAATCCGCTTCCTTTGATATTGCTGGACCCGTTGACCGACAAAGTCCATTCCTGCACATTCTCACAAGGAGTAAAGTCCGCAATAAAGTTAGCTAATACCTGTGATTTTATTACCGTTCGCAGGTGGAAGCTGATGTCATACTCGCTAAGCTCGACAGCCCATTTCGTCGGTCGACGTGAAAGTTCTGGTTTGTGAAGAATATTTTTAAGAGGGTATGTAGTTAATACCTCAATGGAGTGGCATTAGAAGTATGGTTACAGCTTGTATCCTACTACGACAAGAGCTAATGCCAGCTTTTCTAGTCGACTATACCTGGTTTCCGCATCGAGTAGAGCTTTACTTACGTAATACACTGGATGTTGAGCGCCCTTTTCTTCTCTGATCAGTACGGCACTCACGGCAGTGTCAGATATCGACAGGTAAATGATTAATGTCTCGTTGTCTTTTGGCTTCGATAACAATTAAGGTGAAGTCAAATACGTCTTCAAATCTCGTAAGGCTTTTTCACAGTCGTCGCTCCACTCGAATGTCTTATTCTTTCTCAATGTGTTGAAAAAAGGGTGGCAGCGTTCGGCTGACTTTAAAATGAATCTGTTCAAGGCTGCTACACGACCTGTGAGTTTTTGCACGTCTTTGATGCATCTAGGCGATTGGATTCCTTCTATCGATCGAATTTGGTCTGGGTTGGCTTCGACACCTCTTTGGGTGACCAAGTAGCTTAGAAATTTCCCTGAAGACACACCAAATGAGCATTTAGTAGGGTTGAGTTTCATACCGTATTGGTCTAGTACGTCGAACGACTATCTCAGGTGCTCGATGTGTTGTTAAGCGATCAGGGATTTGACTAGTATGTTGTCGATGTAGACCTCCATAGTCAAGCCAAGCATCTTAGCGAACATCTTGTTGACTAGCCGCTAATAGGTCGCACCTGCATTTTTCAAACCAAAAGGCATTACTTTATAACAAAAAATACCTCGCTCTATGACAAATGCTGTCTTTTCCTGGTCGTCTAGATGTATCAGGATCTGGTTGTAACCAGAATAGGCGTCCATGAAGCTTAGTAGTTCATGTCCTGCTGTGGCGTCAACCAGCATGTCGATGTGAGGAAATGAGAATGAATCATTAGGACACGCTTTGTTGAGGTCTGTGAAGTCGATGCAAACTCGCCACTTCCCATTTTTCTTCTTTACTACCACGACATTTGCCAACCAGTCGGGGTACTTCACTTCCTCCACCGAACCGATGTCGAATAACTTCTTGATCTCTTCGTTGATCACTTTATTCCTTTCTGGAGTGAATTTCCTTCGCTTTTGTTTTACTAGCTGGTAATCTGGGTCTACCTGCAATCGGTGAACTATTACCTCTGGGTCAATACCGACCATATCAGAATGTGACCAGGCAAAGCTACTTCGTCATTCCTTCAGAAATTTAATCAATTGCTCATGGATGTCATTTGGTAATTTGGTTCCAATGAAAACTTTGTGATCTGGCTGATCAAGGTCGATCAACACCTCATCGAGTTCCTCCATATTTGGCTTGTTTGGAGTCGACTCGACTTTGAATTCCTGTAATTGCTATAACTCCTCTTTTTTCTTTTTCATGGCATTTTGGTAGCATTCTCTGGCTGCTCTTTATTCCCCTGTGATTTCCCGTACTCCCCATTTGGTTGGGAATTTTATCATTTGGTGGTATGTTGACAGGATCGCCTTAAATTCATGTATCCAGGGTCTGCCAAGGATCGCGTTGTATGGAGATTGACAGTCGAGCACCAGGAAATTGATGTACAAGTTAACTCCTTTAACGTAGACAGGTAGTACGATTTCGCCTAGAGTACTCTTTTGTTCCCCACTGAAACCTGTCAACATGGCCGTTCAACGACTGAGTTTGGATTCATCGACCTGCATTTCTCTTAGGGCACCGTTAAATATTATATTGCAGGAACTACCATTGTCGATTAAAATACTTTTTGTTAGGCAATTAGCAATATGTAATGAAATAACAAGTGCATCATGATGAGGAGAAAACAAATCTGATTTATCTGTAGATTTGAAGACAACAATCTCGTCAACTTTTGAGGGGTGTTCCCGACTGGGCTGAATTTCTACATTAGACACTTGTCGTGTATGCCTCTTTGCCACAGAGTAGCTTACGCCACTGACTTCAAATCCACCTGCGATGTAATTGATTACCATATCTTGTCGAGGAGGTTCTGGTGGACTGTCGTTTGTGTTATTTTGCCTCTTTTCGTCGCGTCAGGAGAGAATTTGTTTCCCTTTATCAGTTAAGAATTCATGTAGATGTCCCTGCTTTAGGAGTTCTGCGACTTCATATTTAAGGGCGACATAATCTTTCGTACGATGGCCGTGATCACCATGAAACTCGCATCGAAGCCTCGCGTCCCGATGTTCTGGGAGTGCATTCATTTTTCATGGCCACTTAATTGTTTTTCCCATTTCTTTCATCACCACTATGACGTCGACCGGCTCGATGCTCATATTGTATTCTGGTGCTTTGATACGTAGTCGATTGGACCTTGGATGGCCACGCCCGTACGAATTCCTATCGCTTGAGCCTTCATGTTGTGATTGAATATTCCTCATGTTGTTTGTCAGGTAAGGTTCTGACCTTCTGTCGACTCGGTCGTTTCGTCGATTTCCATAATTGTTGACCTTACCTACAAAATTGGCTTCGTCTTCCTCCTATTTGATCTAGGCCCACGCTTTGGCTAGTACATCTTCTATTGTCCTGCATGGGTATTTAGTGAGCTCTTTATATAAGTCGGAGTCAAACCTGAGACCTTTTCTAAAGGCGTAGATGGTTGTCGCTTGGTTACAATGTGGGATCTGCACTTTCTCTCTGTTGAAGCGTCCGACATATGTCCTCAAGTTCTCACCGTGCCTCTGCGTTATTGTATATAAGTCGTCCGACTGTTTCTCTAATTTACGACTACTCGCAAATTGCTCCACGAATAATTCTGTTAGCTGCGCAAAAGAGTTAATAGAGTTATTAGGTAAGTTCGTGTACCATTGTAAAGCTGGACCGCTAAGGCTAGACCTGAAGGCTTTGCACATGCATGCTTCTCTCAGGTCGAGTGGGATCGCTACAGTGAACATTCTCTGTTTGTACTGTGCTATATGGTCATTCAGATCTATCGTGCCTTCAAACTGCTTCATGTTTGGGAAGATAAATTTTTTAGGCATTTCGGTGAGAGCAATCGTGTCGACAAAAGGTGAATCGGCGAAGCTATTAGCCGTACTTTTCTTTATTGGAGCTGGGACTCCTGGAATTCTTTGAATAAGGGCTTCCATTTTTGCAAACCTATGAGAGAATTCCAAATTAGCAAACAAAGGTAAGTCAAATCCGGGTTTTACCAATCCGGGTGTCGACTGGAGTGACACAAGCGTCCTTTGGACGTTTTCAGGCTGTAGATCCATTGCCGGGTCCTGCTCGTTTAGCATTTCATTCCGAATTGGCATGTTGTTAAGATCGATTTTGACTCGAGCCGTCTAGGGCATTTGCTGATTCTACTGGTCGCCTGGGTTCATATCTGATCTCACGGGGTTACCTAGTACGATCGGACCTATTCAATCGACCACCTATTCACCGTTTGGAACCAAGACTAGACACTCCGACATCGCTGAATCAGGTGCTACTCCTTCGACCAAGGCTCGCAACTCGTCGTTCATCGTTCGTCGCTCGGATCACTGTGTGGTCCTGGGTTCATGTCTGATCTCACGGGGTTACCTAGTGTGATCAGACCTATTCAATCGACCACATGTTCACCGTTTGGAACCAGGACTAGACACTCCAACGTCGTTGAATCAGGTGCTACTCCGTCGACCAAGGCTCGTAACTCATCGTTCGTCGTTTGTCGTTTGTCGCTCGGATCGCTACATTCTCCGCTTCGATCGCCCTTAATTTCTCTGCGTTTGCAATCATCTAAGTAGTCAATGCAGCGATCTGCTCTTCGACGGTTAGGATACTTCTATCTCCAAACATGTTGACTGGTCGTTCAAGTGATTCGACTAATTAGTTCGTAAAGTTGCAATGGGCCCCATGGTGGGCGTCAAACTGTAGGGGGTCGAAATACATGTTATATGAATCGGGTCAGGTTGTGTTAGGCCCAAGGCAACTCGTTTGAACTTGTAGGATGAGAGATGTCGTTTCCTCGTTAAACCTACAAAACAATGTCTATCGATCTGGATGGACACTTTCCTTGTTAGGGTCGAACTATGTGTTATATGAATCGGGTCAGGTTATGTTAGGCCCAAGGCAACTCGTTTGAATTTGTAGGATGAGAGATGTCATTTCCTCATTAAACCTGCAAAACAATATCTATCGATATGGATGGACACTTTCCTTGTTGAACCTACAAATATAATTAGAATAGAAAAAAAAAACACAAGTAGAATGATGGAGGTGGGTTTAGACTTCTTAGCCTTATGTTTGCTTGGACTGAGCAATGACTAATGATCAATAATGATCGTGATTTTGATCAGTTTTATGGTTGCCGAAATGTCTTTGATCAAAATTTCAACACACCTTTGTAAGCTTTTCTTAGTCAGTTTTTCAGAGAGCTTCACTGTGATGTAATCTTGTCTTTTATAGGCCAAACCACGCCCCCCCCCCCCCCCCAACTTTCACCATTATGGGAGGATCCCCCCCAACTTTCACCATTATGGGAGGATTTCCAGGAGAGATTCACTCTCACTTGAACCTGGTGGTTATCTTTTCAGTTAGTGGTGGCTTGAGTTAGACTGAGTCAATCAGCCAACTTTCAACTGATCAAAGCTTTGGGTCGACCCACTATACGTGGCCTTGGATAGAATACAAGGTTGAAGGTCTGGGCCTTTAAACGTTTGGGCCTATGGGCCATTTTTGGCTACCACAATGGCCAAGTTTTCAATAGGATGGTTAGTGCATAAGGTAAGTATTCTATACAAATACAAGATCTTAATCTCATGAAAGAATGTAGGAAAATGCACACACACATATGCATGCATTACATTCCATGAGTCATCATATATTTTGGTTTAAATGTTTTTTCATATCATCATAGTCTAGGAATGCATTTAGGTTGTGTTGTTTTTTATCAACAATCATTTGGGAGTTTTGATCCTTATGTTATTGAAAACTCTGAGTTTGTCCTTTTTATACAGAACTCCAAATTATTTTTCGTAAATTTCAGTAGAAAGATGATGTCCGTAGCTTTCTAACAATATAATATAAGATAGGTTTTGATGATTTTTTATAGGCTAGGCTATTTGGGTCGCGAATGTCATGCTCTCACATAGTGGTCACATGAGATGGTCGCATCTAAAGTTTTCTCTGAGTTCGCCAACGCAACTGCGCGCGTCAGGGAAATTAAGGTGCGCAACTACGCTGGAGCACATCTTCAAGTTTCAAGAGATGGCAGGTAGCACCACAGCAACCGCACGGCCGTGCCGACGCACGATCACACCACCTACAAGGGTGTGGTTGACCTTTTCAATTGAATTAATTTCCTACCTTGATTCATTTCTTAATTGTTTTGGACTTCTTGTTTCACAATTCTTTTACAAAAAAAAAAAAAGGAGTCAAGGAAAACTAATTTCAATTTTTTGGATTAACTTTAATTCTCATCATAATTTCCAAAATAGAGGTTTTTTTTTTTTTTTTTTTGAAAAATGGAGTTTTTTTGGAAAGGAGTTTTAAGAATTTTAGGGTACATCCTGTGAGCATTTTTCATCTACAATTTATCGAAAATGAAAACAATGTTTTTGGTTTCAATTTTGAAATCCAAAAACGCATCTAGTAGCATATGTTGAAAGTTGTATTCTAGAAATAAAAACACTAAAATTGCGTCTGATAGGTTAACTGAAAATTATCAAAATTTGACAATAATTCATCCCAAATAATTATCAACTAAGTCAGAATTTTTTATTTCACATTATAACCTAAAAACAATTTGGTTAAACATTTTATTTAACATTTTTTTTTTTTTGAAAGAAAATCACATTAATTATAAATTATAAATTATTAAAAAAATTAAAATATGAATTATATGAAAAAGATTTTAAAAAATTTAAAAAGAAAAAATAAATTAAAAAAAAAAGACATGAGAGTCATGGATCTACTCTTAGAGAAGCAGATCCACAGCTCAAATGCCAGAAAAGGATCTCACCTCCTCCGGCGTTGGCTGCTCCAAATTTCAGTCATGGAGAAGATGCTCCAAATTCCTGTCATGGAGAAGAAAAAGAAGAAGTATGGAGGTGAACGAGTCGACGAATGAAGAAGAAGAAGAAGAAGAATGGAGGTCAGTGAACCAGGGGTGAATGAAGAAGATGAAAAAAAAAAGGTCAGTTTTTAAAAAAGTGAAAAACATGGAAAACATGTTTAAGGTGTTTTCCGTGTTTTTCAATTTTAACACTGGTTTTGTTTTTCATTTTATTTTTGTTTTTTCATTTTATTTTTATTTTTTTGAAAACAAAATGAAAAACAGTTAACGAATATAAATTCGAAATCGTTTTCGAAAACCAAAATCGAAAACATGCTAAAAATGCCTACCAGACAGCCCCTTACTATTCTGAAACTCAATGACTTTTGAAAAAAAAAAAAAAACCAATTTTAACCTGGAACAATTTTTTCAATCTCTAAAATTATTTTGTTCTTAAGCATACATTGTTTCTAGTCTCCATAGAGTGTTTGTGGTCATTCATTCTATTTGGTTGTGCATTCATTAGAGCACTTAAATCATTCTTTCAAAGGTGAATGACATGTTTCTTAAAGGTGTTCAAGAAAACGAGCACGAAGACTTGTGGATTCGTAGTAGAGGAAATTCGGCGAGCAACTTGTTGGGAATCACATGTGGGTAGATATAATAGGATAGTGCCGAGAGAGCTGTGATTGGTGAATCAATGTCAGTGGTGTATCTATTTTATCAAGTAGTAGATCTTACAACTAAGTTGTCAAAGAAATTTGGTTCTATGGTTTTTTAATCGTTTGGTTTTCCACGTAAAAATCAGTGTCAAACTCTATCTTCTATCTTTCTTTCTTTCTTTTTTTACAGTAATTGAGTTTGTGATTTTAGTACTTAAATCGAAAAAGTGATAAGAAACTTGCTCTCTCTCTCTCTTGAGGCAGTAGAAAGTCCAACCAAACAAGTAAACCGTTAAAGTGCGTATATTTGGGTCCATAAATTTGGAGCAACTGACTTGTTTTGACATGTTAAATTTGCACTTTACCTTGTTTTATGGGTAAGACAATTCGAGTGTTTGGATTCCCTGGTAGTTTTACTTCAGAAGTAGTCAAGGAATTTCTGGAGTTATACACCAGTGAAGGAACTGTTTATGCTATTAAGATTAGACAGGCCAAGGCCAATAGAAGAGGGGTTCCGAAAGCATATGCTATTAATCTTGGTTTCATTCCTGCAAAGTGAAAACAGAAACAACTCAACAAGTAATAACAAAGAAAAAGAAAAGGCTTAGAAAAACATCTAGAAGCATGGTTTCAACACACAAGAAGTATGAAATCGACCCGTTTCAACCTCTACAATCTGATCCTAATTTCTCCAGAGGGAGCGGTCAAGACACAGGAGGAGGAATATATATCACAGAGCAAATTGCACTAAACCTCCTTGAGGTTTGTCCTCTTATACCCTAAAACAATTTTATCAAAATTTGACACTCACAACCTTTACTGTTAGCGGTTAGTCAAACTTAACTATTGATCAAGTTTGATTTTAAAAAATAAAGGTATTTTTGACATTTCAAACATTTAAAAAGTATTAGAAATTAAATAAAAATACGAATTAATTGAATAGGAAATAAAAAAGAATTTTTTTTAAAAGCAAAACAAAAATGGATGAATGGTAGAGATTAAATAGAATTTTTTTATTTAAAAATAAAAAATAAAAAATAAAAATAAAAAAGATCCATTTTTGTTTTTTCTCCAGTTCTGAGAACAAAACAGGTTGAAGTCCAAAACAAAAATCATTGAATCATCAAATCGACTGCTTCAATCTTTATCAATTCTGTGCATGCATTTGATGATTCCTTCATGGGTTTTGCTCAAACTTGAAACCCAACTCTTTAAACTAATCAGATCTTCAAAATTTTCAAACAAAAGTGGGTGTTTTGTGGCAAAGAAAATGCAAGAGAAAGTGAAAGAAAAATTGAACTGAACAAATTCAATCAGATTCAAAATTCGCTTAGAGTGTGTTTGGTATGGCTTTTCAAGTAGAGCATCTAGAGTAGATTTTTTCGCAGTAGAGCTTCTAATAAAAAAGGCTTTTAGTTGTGTAAATTACAAAAAAAAAAGTGTTAACAATGTATTTTAAGAAATAGCTTTTGATTGAGTAAATTACAAAAAATGTGTTGACAATGTATTTATAATGAAAGAGTTATGGTAGAATATCTAATATTTATAAAGGGTAGTTGGAACAATTCATATATTTTTAAAAAGCTCAAAAAAGCTTTTTGGAAAATCCCAAATTTTGGACTTCTCCAAGTAAACATAAAATGGCTTTTTTAATGGGTAATTGAGACAATTCATATATTAAAAAAACTATTTTGAGTTTTGCCAAACAACTGAAAAAAAAAAAAAAACTTCAAAATAACTTCTAGCATTAAAAAAACGCTTTTGATCTTTTAAAAAGCCATACTAAACATACATTTACATGGATAGGTTCCTAGATGGAGTTGGATCCGTTTGAAATCTTTTTCTGGGTTCGATTTTAGACATAGACTTGGATGACTTGGATCCTTTAGATTTTGTTTTTTCTGGGTTTGGTTTATAATTTTATTTGTTAAATGTTTTCGTCGTGATTGATTAGAAAATTGAAGGGTTTGATTGAGATGTTTATTTGTTAAATGATTTTGGGGTGTTTGTTTGACGAGAAAATACAAGAAAGTGGAAGATCGATTTAATTTTTTTTCCTTTTCCGTTTTTTAGTTTTTTTTTTTTTAATTGTTTTGTTTTTTAATTCCTGTTTTTTTGTTTATAATTTTAGATTTTTTTTTTAATTCATTTCTTTAAAATTTTATTGGTCTTCACCATCCATCACGGTAGATATCCATTTTAAAAAATGTTTAAAAAAAAAAAAAAAAAATTAGGGGTCAGAGACAGTTCAGTCTTTTTTACGGTCAAACTTGATCAATAGTTAAGTTTGATCAAATTTGACTGACGATAAGAAGTGTGAGTGTCAATTTGTTATAATGTTATTTCTAAGTGTAAGAGGGCAAACCGCATGGAGTTTAATGCAATTTGCTCTGTATCAAAACTAAAAGGAAATATATAAAATAAAAAATAAAAAATAAAGTTAAGATCCGGAATGTTTTTCAACCACAAAATATGTGTTAATATGGGTCAGTACTGTATATAATCGATTGGGTTAGATAGATTGGGCCAGGAATGGAACCCAACATCTATTAGTCAAAACTCAACCCATCACTGTGAGCATGTATTACATTCTTATCTGATTCCACTAACTTTGTCAGGGTTGAGCCTTGAGAATGTGGGGAGAGTGAGGTATGCCTCTTCTTAGACTGATGAAGGGAAATTGAGCAAAGAAGACAATATTCTTGATGATAAGTGGGTTCAACATGCTATGAAGAAGGGTCAAGAAGCAACGACTTCTCATTTGGAAGGTTTCAATTGGGAGGTTATGGTGGTGAATGAGACTGATATGGAAACATTTTCATACCCGGGGGGTTGTGGTGTGTACTGATGAAGAGTTAGCAACTATTATTGGGCACGAGGTAACATATTCAACCTAGTAAATTCTTACATTTCCTAGGTTTAATCCATGTAATCCGATATTTATTATGGAAAACCCAGACATGAGATTGTTGGAGTTGTGTACGAGCTGGTTGGCTTCAAGGTTGGTGACAATGTAACTCCCGTAAAGAGCCAGTTTGGTATTATTGTAACTTTTATAATGATCACGTTTAGATGTGTTGAAAGAATAATCAGCTGTGAAGTTAATTAGCAGATGTTTGGTTAATTTTATTTTTAAAATTACTATATAGCTCAAAAAAAGTATACATATATTTGGTAATTTTATTGTAAATGTGTTGAAATCAATTACAATAATTAAAATATACATGATTTTAGAACCATACCTCATTTTTTTTTTCATTAATTATATATATTAAATCAATATTTAAGTAGAATATTTAAATTAGAAAAAAAAAATCCATAAGAACAATAAAAAAAAAAAAAAGATTTTATAAATAAAATCAATATTTAAGTAGAATAATTAATTTTGAGATGAAATAAGGTTTATTAAATTATTTTAACTTAATTTCATAAGGGTAATAATGATATTTTAAAATATTTATTAAATGCTGAAATAGATTATTCCATAATTACTTTTAGAAAGTAACCGGTAACCCTCACATATTTTTTAAAATCATTGTCAAAACTTGTCAGATTATCAATTAATCACTTTTGGAAGTTTTACTAAACATCATTCTACGTCAAAATTATAAAATAAATTGATTTTAACTTTTCAGAAACAATACCAAACTAGCCCTAATGAGTCTTGAAATGTCGAATCAAAGTACCTTTTCATTGGTCCACGTGGCATTTCTTGATTCGTCCCCTCTGGTCATTTTATCCATGCCTTCTCATGTTCGAATCTTCTAGGCATTCTAATTTCTATGTAGCTTATGTGAGGTGAGGTACTGAGGTTTGTCCTTCAACCATTGTCGGACATCTCAATGCAAAAGTGAATTGCATTTCAATTAATATTTATACATCAACTATATGCAATAAAAGTATACATGATAAATAACATAATCAAAAATCTATCTTCTATTTTCCATTTAAAATACCAACTTATTAGTGACATACATGTTTGATTTTTCTGTTCTTCTTTATCTTTTATTTATTTTTAATAAAACATTTTTTTTTATCTCTAATACTAAATCGTCCTACATAATAGGTATATACATTGTCTTGACAATGAGTAGACATATTTTAACCATTTCTATTTGTCCTATTTAACATATAATTTTTAAAATGCAGAATTGTATTATATCTTTGAATATTTAGTCTCTCAAAATGATAAAGAGCAATTTTTCAAAATGAAGTGACAGAATACAGATGAGAATCTAAACAATACCAACACCTCTAGTCTACCAAATTGTTGTACAAAGTCTAAATTGACACTACTTCCATGCAAGCCATATAAAAATGTACATGCTCAATGAGAGACAAAGAGAGAGACTACTACACTCCCTAGTATACAAAAAAGCTCCAAGAGGGAATTATAAGTTGTACACATCATCATCAACAAGCTTCACCAGACATTGTTGTTAGAGGGGGACACTGTTGCTATATTTGAATTATAAATCAGGAAAACAATTAGAATAAATGAAGCAACTCAGAGGACTTCAACATTTCATTCATAAAACACTATGCTATATGTTTTACTTTCTGGAATTAGTACAAAGTGGGAGGGATGCCCTTAACTATTATGTCATGTACCATGATCTGCACGGAGCCAAGGGCGGTCTCTCCCAATTCTCATTCCCATGCTGCATAAGCAGCCATACTCAATAACCCAAACATCATTTTGATCAGTAGCTCCTTTTATGGCGATTGTTTCCAATCAAATTGAAGATTGCTAAAACCATTGACAGCTCCCAATCCACTGAGCAGCTGGTTCCCTAAATCTGGTTGTTGATGATTCATGCTCTGATCTCGCCCCACTGTTGTCATACCTATCCTTCCGTTCATAACGGAATTATTACCCATTGCAGCTCTGATTCCATTAACCATTGCAGACTGACCAATTCCACCACCCATGTTGCCAAATCCAGCATTCCCAATGGCCGAATTACTGTTCACTGGCCCACCATTACCCACCAGGGCATTGCCAGTATTTAGAACTGTACTGTTACCTGTTGGCAAAATCCCATTAACATTTTTAACATCGTTCCCCAAAGAACCAACACCAACCATGCCACCAGCATTGTTAATTTGGCTGCACAACATCATATCCTGTATGATCTTCTGGACAGCACTTTGAGAATCATTCAGGTCAGCCTCACCAGAAAGAGCTGGCTGTTGCACAGATATATTTGCTGGTGAACTTGTAGTACTCATATGATTGGCAGATGTTAAGGCGCTATGAGATGTTTGTGGGGGATTGTTAGATGAGGGTGTTGGTGACTGGAATGGGGAAGGGTTTGATTGTACTTGAGGAATAGTGTTAGAGGAACCAGGAGATGGAATCTGAACTGAAGTTCCACCATAAGGACTGCTTGCGTTATTCATCGTACTTTGCTGTCTGGAGTTCATAGAATTTTGGTGGAGAAGCCCAACGATGGCGCTGGCAGAGGTAGATGCTGATGCTGGGTTAAGTGAGTTATTTACACTAGCCACCCCATTGGTTGCAGTAAGTTGCATTGCATTGGCCTGGACAGAGCTCTGATCAATATTTGAGTTCTGGGCTATCGTTTGCTGTTGTTGCTGTTGCTGCTGCTGCTGTAGCTGATCCTCAGCCTGTTGACTATGAAACCCAGAAGAAGCACTTGTTCTTCGAGGGAACTTGGCCAAGCTCTCTGCAAAGCAACAGAATTTAATCACTGTGATGTTTGCATCCACTATAATCTGAAATCTGCTTAAGACCATATAAATCTGAAGCATAGAATATACATCGATGTTGACCAAGACATGGACACTTGTTTAAGACAGCCATATAGAGAACATCTTTTTTCCATCACACCAATGACAGCAAAATAACAAGGGTGGAGGGAGAAGCTCTTCTTCCATGATCGAAGTAAAAATTGGAAAGAAGCTACATTAAACAAAAAAGACTACAAAACATTTTCCAAGGAAACATGACAAAAAAACAAAGAGAAATAAAACTAAGATCGTGTCTCCATTCAACAAATTCCAAGTTTTTTTCCTGAGAAAAAAAATTCCAACTGCTAACATTTTTCTGGAAAATATCTGAGTTTCCCCTTCTATAGTAAATGATAATAGCAGTATTACCGAGAAAAGGAATTTTGAAAACCCAAAGCTTTTTGACAAAACTGCAACATGCCGATGGAACATATAATTAAACTTAAAGACTTGTTTCATGAATGAAATGGATACAACCCAACAACAATCACCGAGTTCAGGTGAAATTGTCAAACTGAAGTTTCTCAGATAAACGTTTAATAATAATCTTAATAAGTTTACTTCTCAAACTACAAAGTAATGTAGGATCATATTCCATTCACTCAATCAAATCCAAAGAGGCAACAAGTTTGGAGACAACTAAGAGGTCACTTGACCCATCCTAAGAGGTTGTAGGATAGAGAAACGTATGGTTTGTGAAAACTCCAATAAGATACTTGAGCATTATTCTATCTTAAAAGAAGCTCTCGCTCCATGTCTTTTAACTATGTATCATACCAATAAGCACAATAGAATGTGTGAAAGAAATCATTTCAGCCTGTCCAGCCTTATTCTACCACCTAGAATGATAAAATAATAATAATAATAATAAAATACCAGTTTATTTTTACACCTGGATCACGAATGAATGAAGAGGTAACATACTAATTTCTCAAATCATATCTTGGTCAAACAATATTCTTTCTCTAAATGGAGTTCAGGACTGACTCTTCATTCTTCTTCCGTTAACCCACTGGTAAAAGTTTTGCCACCTTCACAATTTTTCATCAACCCTTCAACACCAAATTGTTCCAGAACCTGCTTCCACTAACTTTCCTTTAAGATGCATGACATGAACTCTTCATAGATGATTTAACCTTAGAAGCCTCAGCACCTAGCTTAGTAATTCTTCTCTCAAGTTTATTGTGCTAGTCTTCTAATCAACAAATTATAAATTTCCTCACTCTAATACAATTGGATTTTAAATTGACAATGTTAAACAAAGTATTATACATCTCTCACCATCCCGTGAAATTATCAATAATAAAAATGAGGTCCACTCAATCACTTTTAGTAGCCTTGAAGCCCTTGATGTGTCCTATAGCTTCCCATTGCTGCTAATTAAAGTTAAAATTACATCTTAAGGCATATGATTGTTAACATTTTTGCCAAATGCCATGGGAACGCCTAGAAATTTTCAACGGTCTCCAGTCGGCACATTAATAACATACGGCATAAAGCACAGACAAAATAAATAACATGACAAACAAAAATTTGCACAGCCATCAGCTACGCCAATAGTAGTTCAGTTCTTCAGGTCAGGGCATGAAGCTACAGGACCTATTTGTGGTCATGAGACAGAAAGGGACCCAAGCCCTAGTAGCCTTGTTAAAGGTAATTCAACACAGATTCTATGTCCTGAAACCAAGCCAATTTTGGAGCAACTTTGTGATAATGGACAAAATTCGGAAGCAAAAACAATTTAGTTTATCATGGGTAAGGACATTATTATTGACATAATACCTGCTATACGAAATGCCGACATGGATAGAAAAGGAACAGTTTGAATAGCATTTACTAACATGACTGAAACATTGTTAAAATACTTTTACATGAAGGTTTTTTAAAAAACTACGGAAACTTGTAGAAATAGTAAATATTTTTTGTTTTAACCTTATGACATAGAAGGTAATAATTATAAAATAAAACATGAAAATATTAAAGAGAGGATTGGGAGAATAAGAGAATGGAATGTATTTCATTATCAAACAGCATTTTACATATGGTAACCCAAATTTCTTTATATAGATGTAGTAATGGGCCATTGATTCACATGTAATTGATGTGGGACAAAATGGTGGCAGACACTCCTATTTACAACACTCCCCCTTGAATGTCCATCATTTAGTCCTAAATTGATTACATGTGAATTACTGGCCCATTTCTACATATATTTAAAGAAGTTTGGGCTACCTTATGTAAAATGCCTTTTAATAGTGAAACACATCTCGACTAGAATGATATTGTATTAAAAGCTATGTTGATTAAGGTATGGGTCATAATTATTACAGTACTATTGCATGTAATGTTGGCATAGCAATTCTAGAACCATCAAAGATTGATGAACCTGTGGATCTATTTTATAGGCAGGATTGGAATCTAAAATAAAGGTCCCTCTGCTCTTAATTGAATGATGATTAGCAAACTTACAGATGCTCAGTAGCTTCCTACTACTATCATAATTGGAGCAAAGGAAGGGAAATAATGAAAAAAAAAATTTGAAAAAGGAAAGAAACAATAATATTGTTGAACAGAAAATCTTATCAATCTGATTAAACAGAAAAGAAAAGAAAAGAAAAGAAAAACTTTTAATCTTACCCATGGGTCCAGTCCCCGTTTCTCGACTATAATCAATCAAGTCTTTCATGCTATTAACCACTTCTGATATCTGCAACATACACAAATGACAAAAGGGTCAGTAAGACTTCAAAGAAAATTTTAAATTAGGCAGCTAGACTGACAATTGTCGTAGACAATGATCATTTCCAATGACACATCATTCAGAAAATAGAAAATCAAGATAACAATGTGAACATGAGATTTATTAAAGAATGAATCAATCCAATCAGAAATGAAAATAATAACTGCACACAGAACATTTTCCATCATGACACCTTAGTACCTTACGTCTATAGCCTTGATTGTATCACAAATATTCATCCAGTGTTCTAGTAATCGGCCTAGTCAGCCGCCTAGCTGGCCGACTAGCCCTTAGGCAGTGCCAGCCGCTGCGATTAAGGCCTAGTCAGCCTTCCTAGGCGGCCAAGATCCTAGTCGGCACTACTAGGCGGCCTTGGTGGAGTCAAAGCCGTTGACTCTGCCTATGTCTTTTTTTTTTTAATCGGACTTTAATAAAACGGCAACGTTTTGGCTTCAAGTTAATGAAGTCCAAAACGCTGCCGTTTTGGGCTTCATTAACATGAAGCCAAAAAACATTGGAACCACTCGACCAGACCAGACCCCTCTCGTCCTCGCCACCTCTCATTCGCCAGCCATTCATCGCCGCAGCTGCCGTCTCCAGCCTTTCGTCACCGCTGTCATCCGGTCGTCCTCTCCACTCACTCCGGCATCCGTCTTCTAGGGTTTGTTTTCTTAGTTGTTTAGTTTCTGTTTAAGTGTTTTTTAGTTGTTTTAGGGTTTGTATTGGGCTGTCTGCCTAGGTAGCCCCTACTAGAACACTGTATTCCTCAATGTACATGATTTTCAATGTATGAACCAAAAGTAGAACTTGCAGAAGTTTCCAAGGCAAGATAACGTATAAGATATTTCAATTAGAGAATAAGGTGCCAAAATGAAAGAATGAAAAGCTTACTGGGTCATGCATTATGATAGAATCTGTGAAGGAGGTAAAAAGAACATATTTGCTAGGAGAAAAAAAAATTAAGAGATGAATATGTCATAGTATCTGACTTCTGTTAAATGAAGTTGAAAACACACAAATTATCTATGTCCTCCAGAATTGGCACTCATACCCAACATAATTCCCATAACTGATCAAGTTACTACAGTTAAACAAAGAAAACAAATATAATACATACAGATCAAAATGAGAATCATGATAGCATATTGAATATGAGGATAAAGGATATCACCTGAAGGCATCGAACATATCTCTTTGTATACCCTAAATCATTTACCAATGGCACTTCCAAGGCTTTTGCCAATTGTCGGGCTGATGCGACAAACCTAAGCAAAACAACTCATAAAATTAAAAGGAAGCATCACAGATTACACATCATAGATAAAGTACAAAAAGTCAATCAACCAATACTGTGTTATAATGCAACATCTCGTGCGTCAATATGTCTGAATATCCTTAACCAAATTTGTTCTTCATATATATACAATAGACGAGTAACCATGAGATGGAGCCATTTTGCAGGAATGCCACCTATACAACTACATTACTTGCAAGTCTTAAATATGTATATATGCATTAGATAAACACTATCCAGTCCCAAGTACAAAAATTCCTAAAGTCACTGACTTCCTCTGTAGATCAGTGTTTAAGATAGAAACTGGATGCCATAAATGAAGAGAAATGAAAATGTAATCTCACATCTTCAGGACATGATCAGCAAAGTTCAGAAGAAATACAGTACATTAAATTTGATATATAATGTTACAACTTAATTTGATTGCTCAATTTTAACTTCATAAATATCATAAAATCAGAAGGAAATGTTTTTCCGTGGAGATAGAGGGCAACAGCTACATGTATGTCGAACTTCCAACTTTAAGCTTAAGAACAGAAAGTAATAGCATTATGCAGTGGCTTGGAAACATTACAAAAGCGATGAACATATGAACAACAGACTTACATATTACAATTGTTTTGTAATTCTGGGACAGATAAATTGGATGATGCATTTTGAGTAGCAGCTTGGTACTTTTGAGCTGCAGCCCCCAGCTGACTGACCTGCACAACATAAAACTATATGCGGTCAAATATGGAAAACATCTGATAAGTGGCAACATAGACTGATGTTCTGATATGCAACATAGCACCCAGCAAAAACTTCCAACCTTTTAATTCATATAACACCAATACCTATACAATAACAAATAGAAATTTAAGGGATGTTTCAGCCAATCCAAAGAGATACAACTGAGCCATAAAACAAATAAGATAGACTCAGACAAAGATGCAAATAAATTTATCCAATGTGCGTAATTCTATTCTAATTCAAAAATCAATGAGACTCTTAAGTGAATAGTTTATTTACACAGCAACATGTCACCTGATAACACTTAATATCAAACAAGCATAGTTATTATAAAATGAAGAAAACAAATTAAGTCGCCCCAACCCAGCATCTGAGCAAACTGGATTTAACTTGAAAAATGTTCCAGACAAATCATACACTACTAATTATCAAAAGCCATGTAAAAGACCTTTTAAAATAAAGTGAGATTTTAAATGAAATGACTTTACTCAATCATATGATAAATGAAATAGCTTGATCAATAACCTGTGGTATCAATAATCTTCGAGGGATAAGCTCTTCATGACGTCGAGCACAAAACTCCCAAGAACAAATCTGGTATAAAGAACAACAGAACAAAAAGAGCGCCAAATTTGATGCCAGTTAGTAACTTATTGTGAAGAAGTGATCAAAAGCAAAAGGTACTTTCCTAATATGTACCTTCAGGTCCGGTGAGAAAACTATCCGGAGTTGACCATCACGAACAACACGAAGTTGCTCAAAGACACTCTCCTGTATCGCTTTTGCATAATCCAGGACTATTTGTCCAGATGAATTCTGATATTCACGGGGCATATCAACATAAAGAAGTTCTTCCAAAGTACCACTTTCATACTTTATCTTGAAAAGCCTGGGAAGAACCTCAACAGTTGCTTCTAAAACAACAGTAAACACAAATGAAGCAAACATATCAAACCAGCAGTTCGCAATCTTAACCCTGGATTTTAATATCATGCGTAGAAAACTTAAAATTTTGAAAATATAATGAAAGGGCATACCGAAACCTCGGCCTGGCTTGCGATTGCATATCTCACAGTGCCACACATCCTGCAAAATTAGCAAAAAAACTTGCTCATGACAGTTTACAGCAACACTTAGATTTGATAAGCAAGTAAAAAAAAAAACAGATAAATTTATAATTAATTAATGCCTCTTAGTTATCTATAAGACCATTAAACTCTTAGAAGCACTAAAATGATATGAAGCAGTTCAAGTATAACATTAAGGAGATAGCACAGGAAACAAATACATATGTTCCAGAAAATGATTGACCTCAAACAATCATTTACAGTTAAGACATCAGCTACGATAAGATCCACAGGATGTGAACATTGAAAAAAATAGTTTATGTGACAGTCTCTCAAGCAGCATACCTGCGGAAAAACACCAGTAGTTTGGCGGCCACTTCCATACATAGAGACGCACCATTTTTTCTTGGCATTGGGAGCAAAGTACTCAGCGACAAATTTTCTCCAGAAATCAATATTGTTGTCCTACATGAAGATGATAAACAATTACTAATTACAATGTCAATACCATGCACCATAAATGACAGCAGCTTCATGATAAGAAAATCTTACTTCAGGTCTGTGTTGTTGCTGATACATGTAATGTGTAAGACGCCGAGCACACATTCCGGGTTCATATACAGGTTTCACAGTAGATCTCATAGACAAATTCTGCTGCTGAAACTGCTGCGGTAACTGGGATCGTTGTTGAGGCATTGCTTTTAAGATTTGCTGTTGTTGATGATGTTGTTGTAGCTGCATGAATCTTTGCTGCTGTAAAAGATTAATTTGGGCAGCAGCAGCCTGAGATGACTGCCTCGACATGTGAAGAAATTGTTGTTGCTGCTGTTGCTGCTGTTGCTGTTGCTGTTGCTGTTGCTGTTGCTGCTGTTGTTGTTGATGCAGAAACAGTGACTGATCAGAAGGTTGTGGTTCCATTTTTACCTGTGCCAGACTTCTCATTGTCGGAATATGTTGTGGTTCCAATTTCACTTGACCAAGGCTTCTCAACGGTTGTAGCTGTTGTTGTCCATGTTGATCATTAGACATTTGTGGCTCCAACTTAACTGTTGCAACACCAGCTAACCCACGAATTGATTGATATTGTTGTTGCTGCTGCTGCGCCTGCTGGGTATTGTGAGCAGCAGAGAACTGTTGCATTGGTTGCTGACCATGCTGAAAATTGTGAGGTTCCAGCTGTTGGGACTGCTGTTGATCAGGTAACTGGTTACCAGAAGGATTTGAAAACTGCTGACTCTGAAGCTGACCAGACGAACCAGGATTCACCAAGTTTGATTGTACAAAAGACGATGAAGGAGCATTAAACCCCACCCCATTACCAACACCTGAAAGCGGATCTGACTCGGCCCCGCTATCCAAACCACCACGCTGGCTTGTCCCCGGACCAGAAAGCCCTGAATTTGCTCCCCCATTCCCAAAAGACTGATTAAGGAGCGAAGTCACATTGGGCACATTTCCAAGCATATTCATGCTATTATACTGTGTTCGCGGCGACATAAGTGATGGGAATGCTGCTTGGGAAGGTAAAGAACCCCCTTGACCTCCCAACATTCCCGAATTGGATCGCAATAGAGAAGGCGAAACAGACTGGGCACCACCAATTGGAGCCTGCCCAGGCGGTACCATTTTCCCAGAATAACAGTAATCTACAAAACACTCTCCTAAAACTAAAACAATCTAAAATAACATGAATTCAATTAAACTACAATTACACAACCAAGTGCAAAGAACTGGACATAGAACTCAAGCCAGTTGGCATTTCAACTCCACATCCAAGGTTATAGGCATCCAAGTCTTCATTGTGCACCAACAGAAAAGGGTATGTTTTGTGCCTGAGGATATGGTGTTGAGTTTTACCATAGACAAACCAGAGAGTAAAGAGAACCAAAACCAAGGAAAGAGCTTTGATTTTGAACATTCTAGAGTTGCAATATCCCCACAAGACGAGCCGTACTCGAAAGGCTTTCGCATGAATCTCTGTGTGATACAAGAATTTTTAGATCCAGTATAAATAAAAAGATACCAAGCAAGCTAACAATTAACAAGAAAATCTAACTTTCAGTGTAAATTATTGCTTCTAAATCTCATTATCACCACACTATCGACCAAAACCCTCTAACAATAACAACAAATCAACTCCAATCAAATCTTAAACAAACCCAAATCATTAAAGTTCAAAAACCCACACAAGATTTATTAGAATTAAGCAAAATCCAAGAAAGAAATAGTACTTTTCACGACTTTTAAGCTCAAATTAAAACCCCAAAACGGAGTCCAAAAAGCACAAAATTTAAAGTTAACACAGACACTGCACAAAGTATGAACCAAAACGCTGCGAAAAGCTGAAAAACACAACTGAAACAACCTCGATCGAGTGCTGAAACTCAAACATCAACGATCCAAAGACCAATGAGTTAAAAAAAAGAATGGGTGTTGAACAAAATAAAAAAAAAGAGGTCAAAGCTAAATACTTAGAGAGAGAACTTACAAGAGTTTGAACTGAACAGTAACAGATGCATATAGTCTTCCAAAACTCTCCAAAACAATAAAAAGAAAAGAAAAAGGCAATTGAAGACAATCAGCTCCTTGTATTAATACTTGTCTTCTTCTTCAATAAAAGAAATACAATTTCAGTTGTACAAAGTTGGTCTCCAGAGTTTGTCCTGCTCTTCCTGAATCAAAAATCTCTCTTGGTTTTTTTTTTTTTTAATGAAGAGATGTCTCAGTTTATGTGCCCTGTTCTTCGCTGTATGTAATCTAGAGAGAGAAAGTGCTAGAGAGAGAAAGAGAGAAAGAAGAATGTGTCTGTCCTTGCGGACGTCAAAATTGTATTCGATCTGATTGAATTTTCTTCATTCTTTCTTTCTTTACCTTTTCTCTCTCTCTCTCTCTCAAATGAAGTCAAATGCTATTCTCTCTCTGTTCACTATGCTGTATGTGCATGATGCATGTTATCATATATCATCATCATCATCATGCATCATTTTGGCGTGATGTAAGAGATTATCTTCCGTGTGCTTACTCATAACATTTTATGCTACACAATCAAATAGCAACTTGCTGCCTCCCGCCTAGCTCGAATAAAATACGATTCAAGGACAGGTGTCAAACAAAGAAATGGAATGAAAAATGCTTCCATACATTTGCCACGAATGGTGTATCTACGATTCTACATTGACTTGGCAAAATTTCACACAACCCAAACCCATTCAAAAATAGTAGAGAGGTCTAGTTTATTGAATGAGGTTGTTAATGGATTAACCTATTAAAACCCGTAAAATAATAGATAGGTTTTTTATTCACATTTAAAAAACCGTTAATTCATCATAACCAAAATATATAAGGACTTTTTTAAAAAATTTATTTAAGAAATTTATTAAAAAAAATCTTTGTATTTATTAACTCAATAGTAAATAAATTTATTGAAGTTATGGAATTTCTATTTATATCTCTATAATTACCGTTAGGATATATTTTAATATTTAATTAAAAAAATTCTAAATTAAAAACTTTAAAACTATAAATTGATTGTATCCCTATATTCTCATCTAGTCATCCTAACTCTAAAAGGAGTCATCTTCTACTTTCTTCAAATTATACTATCAATTCCTAGTAAATTTTGACGGTGTGAATTTATTCATAAAGTTATATTTATTCACAAATGTATTGAATTTATTAATGCATGCTAATTCTTCTTTCCTTAACCGATTAGGATTTGGATTTCCTCATCATCTCACATTGTCCTCATCTAAATCAATAGTCTTGATTAATTCTATCTTTTAGCAAAGTAAAGACATAAATATTAATAGAAACAATCTAGACCATTGATTTGTTATATTAAACACATGGCAAAGATTATGAAGGTGACAACAATTAAGCTAATGAGAGGATCAAAATCCTTCCTTAACATCTAACATAAACAGTTTAACCTTTTAGACCTAATTGAGGATTGAGATTCCCAAACAAAGCATAATGATGCTTCAAAAGGAAGATTTATGGAAGCCATGGAAGATTTCATTTTCAAATTGTTTATTTAGGACTTTTGTTTTTCTTAAAATAAGATGTTTTCGATATAATGTTGGTGCAACTGATCGGGTAGGGTTACCCATTAATTTAACAAATGGTTACGGGTTTTTATATTTAAACCCATTAAACCAACGGATCATGTTCGGGTGAGACAATATTAACACAAAACGACACGAATTCGCAACAATACGACCCATTGCCAGGTCTATATCTACGCTTCAATACATCCAAGTTTTGAACTCTAAACAACTCAGATTTATATATATATATTACAATAATTCGGGATTTTGAGAAATATGACAGACTCAATCCACAACCTCATAATGTAGGTGTGAAAAACTAACCACTAGATCAACCTCATATTGCCTCTAAACAACTAAGATTAGTAATTGTAATTAGTATTTTTTTTCCATTATTTAGAAGTGTCATAAACCATGTAATTTTGAACATGACAAATTAAATTACTTGAATTCTATAGATTTAAAATAAAATAAAAATTCAAACTTCAACGGTATAATAAAATTTATAATTAAGTAAAATAAATACACTTAAGGTTTTTAATATAACACCGTCCAATGTGGTTTGATAAGGATTAGGGCTCATTCAGTCTGACAATATTTCATGTTCAAGCCGTTGAAAAAAAAAAAACATTATTAATATGCTATTGTCGGTTGGACATCCTGCTCACCGAACTAGCGGGTGGACGACCATGGTAAGTTGCGCAATTGTCTACCTTCATGTAAGACGGATGACTTTTAGAAAGTTAATTTTGGTAAAATCAAGTTTTAAATGGTAATTTTTGAACATTTTTAAATTACTCGCTAAAAAATATTTTTCTAAAATAAGAATGGTTGTTTATAAAATTCCCCTTATTTCTTTTGCCAAAATTTGGACCGTACTTGGGCCAGTTTGGTATTGCTTTTAAGAAGTTAAAATTTGATTATTTAATAATTTTGGTATGAAAAAATGTTTGATAAAACTTTCAAAAGTGATTATTTAATAATTTGGCAGCAATTTTGATAAGTTTGTGAGGGGTTACTACTTGACAACCACTGTATATTCATCAAGCAAGAACCCAACAATCTCTACTCAAAACCCTCCAAAAAAAATAGCAAATACAACGAACCCGTATCACTTTCAATCCTAAAACGCAAACTCATAAACAAAAACGAAACAAAAAAAAACACTCATTTCAATCCCAAAAAAAAAAAAATCAATAAACAATGAAAACAATGAAAACACCATGATTTGAAACCTCAGAAAATAATAATACACCCACACACACACCCACACACACATATATATATATAATAAGAGTGGCGATATTTACACTCCTTAAAAATGGTATGTACACCCTAAATTAATATCTTTTTAAAATTTCAATATTACTCTTGAAATCGTCTACATTGTAGCATCGGTCGAAAGATAATCATGAATTCGAAAGTCTCATAAAAAAACCCACACTATTATGATAAAAAGAAAGAAAAATTCTACCCCTATACGGCTCTATCTCCTCTATTTTAGTTGTATCTATATATTACACACACTGTCAACACATACATAGCAATAACACTAAGTTTTTTCTTTGTTTCTATGTGTTGACGTTGATTTTTGGACAGTCTAGTCTATAGTGACCCAAATGAAGATTGACGCCTGGTACAACTTGTGGGGATGTGATCATGGCACCTCACTAATAGGTGTGTGAATTGATGAGTGAATGATAAATGAGAGATGAGTGCAGAAATAGAAAATACACCAAGTTTGTTGCATGGAAAAACTTTAATACAGGGAAAAACCACAGTCGTTGTAACGATAGAAAAAAAATCTTTCACTTTGTAAGAGTGTTTACAATTTAAAAGTGATTAATTGCTTGTGTTCTTCCCTTTTCTTTGCTTAATACATGTGTTTATATAGGGGTTAGGGTGTTGTCCTAGCCCTTGGCGTGCAAGCAAAGATTATTAATTGGTGAGATCCTAGGGGGATCGTATCTTGACGAGATTCTTGGTGAATCGAGTCTTCGTGCATTTATGGTGCGAGGATTTTTATTCCTTGTGGGAGTATTCCTGCATTTATTACTGGATTTGTCAACTACTAGATTTCAGGTGATTTCCTTACTTAATATGAAACCGAGTTTCTTGAAAGATATACTGAAATCATGTTTTGCTAACGATGTTTTACAATTAATGCATGGGTGGCGAGTTCGAGTCAATTCATCTGTCTAGGGTTCCTCCGATGAGCAGGTTTTTTTAGTGGGCGACTTGCTCTTCACTCATCAACTTAACATTGCCTTGCGTAGCCCATCGAGCTAACGTGGCCTGGTGTCGTGGAGATTTGGTTCCTTGAATTCTAGGCTCCATGCTAACGTGTCAAACCAAATAAAATTAGCCCAAGCAATACCTCCTCCTAAATCCGCAAGGTAGGTTATTGGCGAGCTACTTCTTTCGGCGAGTTAGCAGCTCTACTAAGTGACTTTATTGAGATCTTCGCATTTAATACATCATTAATGGGTTGTCTGGCTTTTGTCAAGCTCGATAACCGTGCTTTTATTATTAACCCTTTAAAACATTCGAACGGATCAATGATGGGAAATAAATGAGGGGTTATTTCTCTTCACTTTTGTTAACCACCATAATTGGCAGGGATCAAAAAAGAATTTTCCACTAGCTTACAGGAGAAAGCCGGGATCCGAAGTAAAAGCAAAAAGAGGTCTAGGTACCCCGCCTGCTAGCTGACAGGCTAGAACCTTTGCCTACCCAGGTCAGGTCCAGAATTCCCGGAGACACGATCATTACCAGATCCTGGCGCCCAGTTACCCCGGATACCCCGATACTCGAGTATCCAGGTACCCCGCTATTTGAAACCCCGATATCCGTGAACATCGCTTTTATCAGAAGCGTGAGAGACGCAGGGTACCCGGGGTACCCCAACCAGCGAAACACGTGACGTACATATGGCAAGACATATACCAGGATCCCAGTAGACCGACCCCGCCGAAGCAGGAGAGGGGTACCCCGAAGAGTAGACTACATATAAAAACAGATATTAAACGTCACCGTTCGAGATAAAAACTCAAGCTACAACGCGGCATTCATCCCCGCCAAGTTAGAATCCTATTTTAAATAGGAGTCAACTTATTTAGAACCGAGAAAGAAGGAATCACATGATCTTTCGGGATCAATGTCCCGACGAATTTGTTAGACTCCAAAAAGAAGACCCGTGCATCACTGAAACCCTAGACCGAAGTTCTAGGAGTGCTGAGCAAGAAAGCGGGCCTATATATTGATCATATGTTGACAGGAAAGGGGATCGAAACCCTAATTTACTTTTTCTACTTATCGACAAACACGAAAAGCTCCATCTCCATCGTTCTCCTTCAGGCCTGATTTCTTTTTTATATTGCAATACTGATAGTTCAAATACCGGGTTGTAAGGATTCGTATTTCAGATCCACATATATATACGTATAAACTGCTTTTCAGCTTTCATATATCCACCATATAAGAAACTCGTCCATCCCATTACTTGTATTCATCGTAATATCGGATTCACGATACCTAGTGGGATACCAGGGTATAGAGTATCCCGCTAGCCCAGGTCTAATTTGATCCGGGTCCATCACATACCGTTAATTCTAAATTGCACCCTGGTGACAATTTTAGGTTAACACTTTGGCGCCGTCTATGGGAAAGACCCCCCACCATTAACAAACTTTCAAGTTCAACTCAGAAGAAGATAGCAGATGAGGCTCCGATCCTCCCAAGGGCAGCCCACGAACTCAGGACCCCATTCCCTCGCTTCCACCCAGAGAAATCAAGGGAAAAACAAGGGAGCCAGAAGTCAGATCCCGGTACCAGTCCCGCTGCCTAATCCCGGGTCAGCACCACAGGACCCCACGGTCCCGAAAGTGACTCGGGAGGCCATAGAGCGACAAGCTGCTGCCTATGTGGAGAGTGTCCGCCTTCGGATGATCGCCCAAGGGATACCCTTTGAAGCACCCAGATTGGCAGAAGGAGTAGGACCAAGTACCCGAGCACCGGTGTTTGACAGACTCGAGCCACCTTTACCAACCCGGAATCATCCCGAAGATCTCAGACATCGATTGGCGAAATCAGCTACCGATATCCCACCAAGAAGGGCCCAGTCAACAACAGGGCCGGCGGTAAGGAAAAGGAACCCCTGGCCCGACACTGGTGGCAGTACTGGATCCAGGAGGGACCAGCAGGGTACCCATCGGCCCGAAGGGGAGCGTAAGGAACCTGATGGAGAATCAGAAACCTCGGACAATGAAGACTCGGTGGCACGATCCGGACATAACGGATCCAAACGCCTTGAGGATCAGATGGCTAAGATGGCGAAGGAGCTCGAGGAATTGAAGAAAGGAAAGCAATGGGGTACTCGGAAGAACCCTCTAGGGGAGATGAATGTGCCATTTTCCAAGAGGATTCGAGAAGCCGAGTTGCCCCCCAAGTTTAAAATGCCCACTAAGAAGTATTCTGGATTAGAGGATCCCATGAGTCACATGGAGAGCTTTGTCCACCAGATGGAAATCCAAAATGCTACCCGGTCAGCTATGTGTAGGATGTTCCCTTCAACATTGACCGACTGTGCCAAGACTTGGTTCAGAAAGTTACCCCTAGGAAGTGTAGATTCATTCACAAAGCTCACTACCGACTTTTGTGCTCAATTCCAGGGAATCAAACCTCGCCCTAAGGATCCCGTCCTTCTGCAATATGTGATCCAGGAACGAGGGGAGACACTAAGATCTTACATAGAAAAGTTCCACAAGGAAGTGATCCAGATGGGAGTATTCGCTAAGAAGGAAACCCTCGCTAACTTCAGAAGAAACCTGTGGGCTGGCAGGTTATTCCGATCGTTTGCCAAGCACCCTCCTGAGACATACCAGGAGGCCTATGATAGGGCATTGGAGTAGGTGGATATAGATGAGTAGCTCCGAATTAAGGTTGAACACGATGAAACCCGGACGCCTAAGCGGTCTAAGAAGGAATCTCCTAAGTCGGCACCTACGAGGAGAGTCCAGAACCCTCCTCCGAATCGATCGACGTATAGGCCGCCGCCTCCTCAATACCGGGAAAGATACCCTACAAGAAGGACTCCACCCCGAGCAACTTCTCCACTAAGAGAGGTAGCCTGCATATCAACGGAAGAATACTGGTATAACCATTACACTCCTCCCAATGCCTCTCGGGAAACCATATACCTAGCCATCCGCGATAAGGGCTTGCTCAGAAAACCCGATCCAATAAAAGTCCCCGCTGATCAAAGAAATTGCTACAAGTATTGCGACTTTCATAAGGATGTTGGGCACAACACATCTGAGTGCTATAGCCTCCGTAACCAGATTGAGAGTTTGGTGAGAGGAGGACTTTTAACAGAATTCTTGCAACAAGTACGGGACGGCATTAAAATGGGAAAGGAAGTACAGAAGGAGATGCAGGATGCAGAAGAAATGAGGAAAGACAAAGGAAAGGATTTGATGCAACAGATCCATGTCGTCCATACCATCAGTGGAGGACCAACTCTGGCTGGGACATCCAACAATTCAAGAAAGAATCACGTTAGGAAGATCCCAAAACTCGCCACTGACCAGGATGTGTTCCGGGTATCTCGAGAATCACGGGAATACCCGCAGTCCGCATAGATCATTTTCACTAAGGATGATGCTTACAACACCGTACAACCCCATGACGATCCAATGGTGATCACAGTTCAGATTGCTAATTGTCGGGTCCACCGCATCCTTGTAGACACCGGGAGTAGTGTGGACATTTTGTTTAAAGGAGCACTGGAGAAGCTCAACCTGAAGAATCCCTGTTACAACAGCTGTATTACACCTCTATACGGATTTACAAGGGACTCCGTAATGCCAGTAGGAACACACATCTTGCCCGTGATAGTCGGAGAAGCCCCCCTCCAATAGAACATCATGACTGAGTTCATCGTGGTAGACAGCCCATCCGCTTATAATGCAATCTTGGGAAGACCATTTTTATCAGGCATCAAGGGAGTCTTGTCCATTTATCACAATGTCCTAAAGTTCCCGGTTGGGACCGAGGTTGGAGAAGTCAGGGGAGACCAGGAGGCAGCCCGCACATGTTACGCAGTATCTGCAAACCCCGCTGCATTGACAAGGCAATATGCCCGCGTCATCCATAAATCGGGTCTCGGGGAGGCATAGCTGGAAAGCACAGAATAGTTTGAAAAGAAAGAAGAGTACCCATTGTGTTACCTCAGGAAGAAGGATCATTCTAGGGGGATTTAGTCTCAAGACTTGAAGAAGGATGTTATCTCGGTTGGTGTATTTCTGATGTGTGCACCTCGACCATTTTCTGCTTTGTATTTGCTTTTGAGAAAATCAATAAAGTCAGTTTTAGTGTTCCTAATTTCACCTAAGCAAGTCTTCATCGTCCCGTTTCGCCTCGAGACCAGGAAAAGCCATATGGCGTTCCTGTTGCCTTGGTCGGGGAATACCCTCCTCCAGGAAGGACCTGGTGCTCAAATGCATAAGGGGTGTAGTCACTCGCCATGATCGATCTCATCAAGACCAGGAGAACCTATATGGGCCTCCTGAAGCCTTGGACGGGGAATACCCCCCTCCAGGATGAACCCGGTGTCAAAGTAGCCCTCGTCAAAGACCAGGAGAACCTATATGGCCTCCTGAAGCCTCAGACGGGGAATACCCCCCATCCGGGATGAACCTGGTGTCAAAATAGCCATAGATGCTTGCCAGGACAGTTCAACAAAAAGCCAGGATACTCCATCTGGATACCCGACATCTTTCTGCATCATACTACCATTTCTCCTTGTTACATTCAAAGGCCTGAGTTGAAAATGGCTCTAGCAACCGCTCAGAAACAAGGCATCAAGGAACTCGGCCATTACACTTAGGAGCCAGACGTTTCATCCTGATAGATGACTAAAATGAAACCATCACCGGGATTCCCAGCGAAAAAAAAAAGGAAGAAATTTTCTGGTCAGACATGATAGCTGATTTCTGCTAAGAGAGATTATTAACTAAAGATTGTATTCAAGACAAACTGAAGACCTTTTGTCCACCAACAAGTTAAGCTAAAACTATACAGGAATCAGGATAGGCTTTACTTGGATCACGTTCAAACATACAAGCACCATCCTGGGGCAAAGCATAAGTTCAACAAGCAAGCATTTTAGGAGGGTAAATGAGAATGATCGTAAGATTGGAAGGAGTTCATTAACTTAGGCAGGGTGCCCACCCCAATTTTCGGGCTACAAACAGTTACAAAAATTCCGATAAAAAAAAAAAAAAAAACAAAAGTCATATATCATTCCCCCTTCCTGCATTTTTTTCCGGCTGGGATTCCACCACCTGTTCCCCTTTTGCCTGCCTTTCTTCAAGTTAGCTGGTCACTACAGGAGAGCCTGCCACCTTCAAACATTGAACAAAAGCCTGCCCAACATCTTCCTGAATGAAAGAAGGATCCTGAGATTCCCTCTCAACATTTTCTCCAGATCCGGCAGTAGGGGGGAGAGAAGTTGGATCCGGGATAGAGACATCCTTCGAGGGACCCCCTTGGTCAAGGCCAACATCTGAAAGGGCTGCAGCCTTAGCCAGAATGTGGTCCCGATCCCAGCCAAGATGAGTCATCAAGTCGAAAGGAGGAGGGAAGGCCTTGGCAACCTCGTAGGAGGCAGTAAAATATCCGTCCGCGAAGGAAGAATCCAGTCGGGATTCTAAGAGCTTCACGGATCCCCGCAGGAACTGATTCTCGTCTAAAAGGACCGCCATCTCCGCCTTGACGGACTCCTTTTCAGCCTTACGCCAGGTGGAAACGATAGTCTCCGTGTCATAAGCACGCTGCATCCTTTCCAACTCCACCAGAGCAGCCTGCCTCCTGGATTCAAACTCAGTTGCAGATTGGACCAGGGCAGTGACGTTTTCTTCAGACCGGGCTAGATCAGCGCGGGCTTCTTCCAAATTGGCCTGAAGCGCCAAATTGGCCTCCTTCAAAGTCACCACATGTTGCCTGATAGCTATGGCAAACTTGAAGCCCTATAAAAAATATATATAGTCAAATGAGATACATGAGCATTTGTATATGTATACCAACTATACCAACTCGAAGGGAGCAAAATCATACCTCGGCGAGCAGAGAAGCCCCCCTTGGTGGCCAAAATCTCCGTAGGCAAAGAGGACATTGATTGCAGACTCCCGGCAGGACACACCACGATGAACTTGGAAACAATATCATCTTGGCTACTATCTTGTGGCCTTGACCCGGATGAGAGGCTAGCAGGGGGAGCTCTAGAGGTGGAATCCTTTCCTTTGTCCGCCCGGGCAGGTTTAGCCTTCTCCACCCTAGTGGAACGTATGATGGAAGAAATCTGAGAAGAAGGAGGGGTAGCTGCAACTGTAGGCTTAGCACTCTTAGCAGGTGGCTTCGCCTTGGGGACTGGAGAAGTTTTGACCTTGGCTGCCCTCGCCAACATCTCGCTAAGCGAGGGGTAAGCAACAATTTTTGTTAGAGAAGGTTCTGGGAAATGAAGCGGGGACTCCGCCAAGATAGGAGGAGAGAAAGGTGCCGAGAGATAAGACCCCGAGGTAACCCCGGCGCTAGGAGGAGAAGGAATGGGAGAGCGGGGTGCTTGAGAAGCCGGGATTGGTAGTCTCGTAGCAGTATGAGGGGATGCTGGAGAAGGGACTGCTGAAACTGCAAAAATATATATATATATATATATATATATATATATATATATATATATATATACATAAGATAATATGTAATATTTAACATAGAAAGAGAGAATGGAGGAAGGATGTTTGGCAAAGCACGATCACTCACCCGGTTCAGCGACAGATATCCTCAAATACCTCTCTAGCCGGGCTCCTTCGAAGGAGTCACATGAGGGGTACTTCATGTTAATATAACCCCGCTCCTGGATCCTTTTTAGAATCCCTCTGGATTCAGAAGACAACTCATCTGAACTCTATTTGTATTTAGGAAAGAACTGGGTAGGAACGGGATATTCGGTCCCTCCGATGTGCACTGAGCGACCCCATTCCCCTTCGACTACTATCCATTCGTCCTTCCAAGAGGAATTATATTTCACATTTGCCCCGGGTACAACGAACTTCATTTTATTGCTGGATCTCAAATAAAACTGACCCCGGGGTGATAGGTTGGCTACTTGGTAGATATAGCGGATCTCGTCAATGCCCACTTCCCTCTGAATGTTGTCTCTCTCGCATTGCTCTCTCCAAAACACCAAAAACCCGGTCAAGTTCTTCCAGAACCCGGGAAAAATCTAGAGTGGGGCTAGTTCCAAAGCTATAAGTACTCGGCGAAGGGAAGGGTGAAGTGGAAGCCGGACCCCGCATTCAAAAGCGGCTACATGGATCAGCAAACGACCTTCAAAGGGGGTGTAAACGTCATAACCCCGATGAGAGAGAGACAGCGAGAGATAATCTGGTATCCTAAAGGTCCTCCTCAATCGGTTGAGAGTTTCGGATGTACAGACGGAGTCCGGGATAATCCGGCCATCGTGGAAAGAGGACAATGGGCCTACGTGAACCCCAGTTAGACCAATAGTCAGGGCATTCCCCTCATCTGCCTCGTTTTCAGCCTCATCGTCGTCTTCATTAGTGATTCAGGCTGGATCTTCAGGCCGAATCTTCAGGCCCGGTGCCAGAACCCGACCCGATTCTCTAATTCTCGCTAGAACGACGGTGTTTTAGCGGAGTACTGTCGTCGACAACGTCGCCTACATCTCGACCTCATTTCGGCTCTTTAGACGTCGGGGAATCATCACCTGATCTCGTTCGCCCCGTATCAAGCATCTCGTCAATGCTATCAGGAAGATTCGGAGAAGAAGGTGGATGATTAGCCAAGACCACTAGGTTATCTTCTGGAAGGACCGATGTAGGAGTTGTTTTGTTGGAAGGTAAGGCCATTTGAGTAAGAGAAGGAAAGCAAAGAGGATCCTTAGAAAAGAAAGAAGAAGAGACAGAAGCTCTGAAAGGTTCAAATAAGCGTGAACATGTGAGGGGAGAAGGAAGGGTACATTTATAGGCAAAGACGGGTTAATATCGAGGTAGAGTAAGAGACGGGGTCGAAGACGAATCATGACAGTTTCGAGGGAATCGCGCCAAAAACGGCCATTTTAAAACTTGAAAACAGACGTTATCTGACACGTGGGACGAGCATTAAATGCAATCAAATCCAAGAAATATACTCTCATCAATTATGGAAGCCAACTGGACAAGACTAGACGAGTGGACAATAGGGAAAATCCTTCGAGTGGACGAGGAAATCCTGACTCCAACCCCTGCAAGACACCGGTGTTCAAGTCAGGGGGGACTTCTGTTAACCGCCATAATTGGTAGGGATCAAAAAAGAATTTTCCACTAGCTTACAGGAGAAAGTCGGGATCCGAAGTAGAAGTGAAAAGAGGTCTGGGTACCCCGCCTGCTAGCTGACAGGCTAGAACCTTTGCCTACCCAGGTCAGGTCCAGAATTCCTGGAGACATGATCATCACCAGATCCTGGCGCCCAATTACCCCGGATACCCCGATACTCGAGTATCCAAGTACCCCGCTACTTGAAACCCCGATATCCGTGAATATCGCTTTTATCAGAAACGTAAGAGACGCAGGGTACCCGGGGTACCCCAACCAGCAAAACACGTGACGTACACATGGCAAGACATATACCAGGATCGTAGTAGACTGACCCCGCCGAAGCAAGAAGGGGGTACCCCGAAGAGTAGACTACATATAAAAACAGATATTAAACGTCACCGTTCGAGATAAAAACTCAAGCTACAACGCGGCATTCATCCCCGCCAAGTTAGAATCCTATTTTAAATAGGAGTCAACTTATTTGGAACCGAGAAAGAAGGAATCACATGATCTTTCAGGATCAATGTCCCGACGAATTTGTTAGACTCCAAAAAGAAGACTCGTGCATCACTGAAACCCTAAACCGAAGTTCTAGGAGTGCTGAGCAAGAAAGCGGGCCTATATATTGATCATATGTTGACAGGAAAGGGGATCGAAACCCTAATTTACTTTTTCTACTTATCGACAGACACGAAAAGCTCTATCTATATCGTTCTCCTTCAGGCCTGATTTCTTTTCTATATTGCAATACTGATAGTTCAAATACCAGGTTGTAAGGAATCGTATTTCAGATCCACATATATATACGTATAAACTGCTTTTCAGCTTTCATATATCCACCATATAAGAAACTCGTCCATCCCATTACTTGTATTCATCGTAATATCGGATTCACGATACCCAGCGGGATACCAGGGTATAGAGTATCCCGCTAGCCCAGGTCTAATTTGATCCGGGTCCATCACATACTGTTAATTCTAAATTGCACCCCGGTGACAATTTTGGGTTAATAACTTTATCTCATGTCACGGCACGTGCTCTGTTGTGACTGGCTGGGAAGTCGCTCTTTGTTTTTTGAGCTTCTTTTTCCTTAACGAGTACGTCTCTACAAAACGACGAGCCTTTTGGTTTTCTTTCTTTCTTTAAACTCTATAAAAATTGGTGCCCTAGTTTCTTGTTGCTTTACATCTAGATTTCTGCTAGCATTTTTCTTGACCTACCTTTGCAATCTCTTTGCTTCATTTCTTCTTCCCCAAAAAAACATTTCTTCTTTTAACAAGGGACATCTTTTTCAGTGGTTGGTTGAATGGCTTCAAGATTGGGCCCTCAACAAGTGGTAGAGCCTGACTCTACGAAGTTTATGAGGGCCAGGGTACACTTTCCCCTAACTCCCCTTGACAGTTCGACGGTGAGTTAAACAAGGTGAGGAGCAATGCCAATTTAACTGCTTACATAGACCGCTTCGAACTCCAAGTGGTGGTTGAACTACTTCTTTCCGAGGGTCGGGCAATATAGAACCCTTCTCCAAATGTGGTGGCCATCTGTAGCACCATGCTATGTTTAGGAGTCACTCTCCCTCTTTAACCTTTTATCTCTCGCGTTTTGGGAAAAGTGAGACTCTCACCTTGCTAGTTGTTGCCCACATGCTATCACATTTTGATGTGCATGTGTGCTCTTTGGAGGTCGAACGACCTACCACCCATACTTTCCATGAGATCCTATGCTTCTACCATGTGCAATCTGTTAGGGGTAGAGTCTATTGCTTCGTCGTGACCCCTGAGGGTGAGTGGCTGGCAGGAATACAAACTTATAGCCCCATCAAGCGTGATCCCTCTAGAAGCGAGAGCGAGCTTATCTGGGGCTTCCTTCAGCATCGACCTCCAAGGCGAGTGGGTGGTTTTTTTATGAAAGGTGACTAGGGAGGTGTTACAGCCACAGATCACACATTTGCACTGAATTCCACTCGCGTGCCCCGGTATTTCTCCCGCTCTCGCCTTCTCAGCAATATGACTCACCATTTGACCTCGAAGGAGGAAGGGTATATTTCCAAGGTTTTGACCTTCTCCTGGTGGAATAGAGGTTATACGAACCTATTCATTGAAGGGATGATGATTGGCCTAGATATTTTCTAAAACACTCTGACGGCAAGACTCGCTGTAAGTCTTCCTTTATTGATTTGTCTTCCATTTCTCGTGTATGGTCGAATTTCTAACCCTTTGCATTGTTGAAGTCTCCCCGTGTGTGAAGTCGATCATGTATATGTCTCACAACCAATCTAACTGGGCCTTTGACTGGGTAACCTTAGAGCACCCTTTTTGGTAGTTTATATCTTCCTTCTCTCCCTCAGCCACCTGTTCGCTGTGGGTGTGAGGCGACTTCCACAGTCTATTCCTTTAATCGGTCCGTCGAGAAGAGGAAAGGTGTCGTTGTTGAGCCATCTCACCACGTAGTCAAAAGAAAGCGTTCGTCAGAGGTCGCTCCATGGGAACGTATCAAGTGAGGCACTTGTCTAATTTCCTTAGACGATGAGGAAGAGGTTCCCCTGGTGAGGAATAAGAGGTTGGAAGCTGACAAGGTGGCTCCTGTTCCAGTCGAGGAGGCGTAGGAGGCTGCGACTCTAATCACTTCGATTGCTACGGTAGATGCTTCCGCAACAATCCCCGAGAAAGCCTTAAGGGTCACCCCTTCTGAAGCTGTTCCAGTCCTGCATGCTCTGGTTCCTGCTCTAGACGCCTCTAATCCTGCACCGCATTCTGTTAAAGAGGCGCTTCTCGCCATGACCAATGGGTTGACCTTCTTTTGGGCTCATTCTCGATTTTAGAATCTTATCGGGGGCCCCTTATACAACACATTGAAGGATTACTTCAATTTTGCCTCATATGTAAGTTCTTGCCCCTGACGCCTCTAATCTTGCACCGTATTCTGCTAAAGAGGCGCTTCTTGCCATGACCAATGGGTTGACCTTCTTTTGGGCTCATTCCCGATTTTAGAATCTTATCGGGGGCCCCTTATACAACACATTGAAGGATTACTTCAATTTTGCCTCATCTGTAAGTTCGTGCCCCTGACACTTCTTCCATTTCTTTCGATCTTTATACGCATATGACCTTCTTCGTTTGCTCAGGTGTTCTCAACCTAAAATCAAATAAGGATAAGAGGATCAACTTGTTGGCTCAACTCAAAGAGTCTTAGGGGAGAGCTGCTCACCTAGAAAGAGGCCAAGCTGCGTTGCAAAAGCAGCTTGCTACTATCACTGCTGCTTTGGTTGCCGCTGAGTGGGAGGCTACTTCTAAAGACCAAGTCATCCGTAAGCTCAAAGAGGCGCTTCTCTCCATGACCAATGGATCATATCTTGGCGAGATTCTTGGTGAATCAAGTCTTCGTGTATTTATGATGCGAGGATCTTCATTCCTTGTGGGAGTATTCTTGCATTTATTATTGGATTTGTCAATTGTTAGATTTCAGGTGATTCCTATGCAAAATATGAAACTGAGTTTCTTAGAAGATATGCTGAAATCCTGTTTGCTAATGATGCTTTACATTAATGCGTGGGTGGCGAGTTCGAGTCAATTCGCATGTATGGAGTTCCCTAGGCGAGCAGGTTCCTTTAGTGGACGACTTGCTCTTCGCTTATTAACTCGCCATTGTCTTTCATGGCCTATGGAGCTAACATGGCCTGATGTCGTGGAGATTTGGTTCCCTGAATTCTGGGCTCCATGCTGACATGTTAAACCGAATAAAATTAGTCCAAACACTATGTATGGCCTTTTACACGCACACTGTATATGTGTGTTTTCTAGGCATTTCACTCACCGCCGATCTCTCGTTTGGTATCAAAGGCAATTTACCTTCTTTTTTTTTTAATTGTATTATCTTCTTCTTTTTTTTTTTTTTTTTTGTTATTTTAATCTACCACTTGTAAATAAAATTAGGTGTTTTTTTTTTTTTTTTTGAAGTATTACATTATACATAAATTCGGGGTTTATTAGGGAGGGGGGATGACTCGAACCCGCAACGTTGTGATGTAGGTTTGAGGGGTTTACACCCGAACCAACCTCATCTTGTTGTAAATAAAATTAGTTTAAAACTCAATTCATTTTGGTATAATTTATGTATTTAAGAGTTAGAATTTTATTTTATTTTTTGAAAAACAAGAAATAAAATAACAAAATTTTAAAATAATAATAAAATAAATGTAGGTGGGGTGTAGTTACAAAAATACAATTCAATGGAAATAAAGAAATGGTATTTTTGCTAGTGGTGTTTTATTACAAAATAGAGTTTTTTTTTTGAAAAAAAATTATTGGGATATGCTTACGAGAGGTGTGTACATACAGTTTTTAAGGTGTGCAAATATCGTCACTCATGCTAAAAACAAATTTCTGAAAACTTAGAGGTCATTTATTTTTTTGTTTGAAGACTGAACAGTTCTGAATTTTACTGACAACTGAATAGTGACTGAAACTTAAATCTGAATGACATGTTTGTTTTTCATTTTTATTACCTCTGAATAGAATATCAACTTGCTTGTTTTTTAAATATAAAATGGTTTTAAAACAAGTTATTTCACATTTATACCCTTGTTATTATTAATTGTTACTCCTTCTTTCTTATTTTCCTTTTTTTCTAGTTTCTGCGTTGTGGAGGAATCTTCCATCTTTTCTAGGCAGTCTCCTCCAATTTTTTTCTTGAGAGAATGGATGGTACTGAGTTTTCCATTTTTGATTTGAGTTTTTGTTTTTCTTTATTATTTTTGATTTGAGTTTTTGTTTTTCTTTATTATTTTTAATTTGATTTAGTTTGATATTTTTTTTTTGAAAATGATTTAATTAATAAAAATTCGAAAAAGTAAATAGTTACAAGAAATTATTATATTTTGAACTAAAATATTAATAATTTAATTTAAGGATAATACTAAAATTTTAAAAATATATAAATTTAAGATATACATACAAATTTAAAGGAGTGCAAATATTGTTACTCATAAGATAAATTAGCGGGTACTAAATTCCACCATTTGGATTGGGTCAATATTAAGTTACAAACATGGTTTAAAAACTTTGTGGACGAAAAAAAGAGGAATTTAATTTATTTATTTTTAATGTAGAGGACCTTTTTTGTTCGTTCCAGCGTCTCAATCATGGCCGTTGAAGGGTCCCGGGCCCACTACTTAATACCTTTTAAAACCTTTTGAGAAAAGATGTATGGTCGAGTAGTATTTACTGTAATTGCCCTATTGCCAATGATTGGATTTCAATTTTTCTTCTCTTAGAGCATCTCCGATACATGAGTGTGGATTGTACGTCAAAAATTGTTAATTTGACAACTATCTCAATAGACTTGCCTTCTATATGTCAGAAATACATATATAGCCGATAAACAACCAAATCAACATTTAGTTTTTAATGGCTTTTGCTCAAATTGCATTTTTTTTTTAATGATATGTCTTTTTTATTTTATTTCTTTAACAAACAATATTATTATTTTTAATAAAAACATCAATCACTTTCTATGTCGTAAATGTAATTACTGCGTTAATCATGTAGACAGTGTCTAACAGACTGTCTAAAAGTAGACAATCATGTTGACAGTGTTTGTTTGTTTTTTTCTCACTGCCTGTTTATCCTAGTTGATATCCAATTTTTTGACAATCCAATGCTGCATTGGAGATTTTCTTATCTTATGCATAAATTACAAAGGATAGTATTAACATGTGCTTTTAGAGCAACTCCAACAGATTCGTTAAATGAGTTTTGTGTGAAAGTCAAATAAGTCACATCAGTATATATGGCTCAAATAGACTCATTAAATGAGATTCTTCAATTGAGATTTTGTTTGTCTCCCTTCAATAATACCGAGTGACATTTCTCTTTTCAATTTATATTTTATTATTTTTTATATCACATCATTATTATTATCAACTATATTTGAATAGTTCTTTATGATTTCAAACACCTCTATCTGAAAGATTTCAAACAACTCTATCTGACTTCAATATTAGAATAATATAAACATATTTATAATTGAAGAGCCCTTTGGAATAACTATTCTTTTTTCACTCTTCAAATTGTCACATAGGTAAGCAAATCAACATTTGAAGAGTGAAAATATAAGAGTCTCTTGGAGTTGCTCTTGGAGCAAAAGATAAAAACATAAAACTTACTCTAAATGGAAAGTCAAACACATCATTTATTGTCTTATTTCAATAAATACAAAGAAACTTTTATGTTTTTATCCTGTGCCCTAAGGGTTAGGGCACAAGTTAACACTACCCAATTATACAAATCACCTTTTTAAAAAAAATTAATTACAAATCACCGTCATTAATTTTAGTTAATGACATTAATTAGCATCAATAATTTGGTGATTTACATACACTCTTTTTTTTTTTTTTTTTTTTAAGTATTTACTTACACTACCTCAAAACCCTCCCCTTTCGCATATCACCATTTAACAGAGTTGGTAGTGCACCTCTCTACCACATAAGTGGTGAGGGGCTCAAATCTCACCATGCACATTTTACAAGCATGTGTGGAGGGTTTTCTTCCCTAGTTGTGGGAGTAGTTATCTTCCGTTTTGAAAGTAGATATCCGGACCGCACGTGTATTGTTTGATTTCGACAGGTCCCGACAGTCCTATTGTATTATTTATTGTAATAGTTAAAAATAAATAAATAAATAAATAAATAACCTCTCCTTTCTCTTTATGACACATGTCAACTCTTTATTTTTCGGATATGAAATTTGAATTATTGTAAATTGACTCTTTTTTTTTCATGTTATTTACATCTCAAATCAACTATATCATCTATTTGTAAAATAAGAAAATAATAATAATAAAAATTCAACTATCTTCTTCAATTTAGATGGGAAGAAAAAAATGTTCACAGGTAATGATTTGAATATTTTTATTCAATTTATTTTATATTTATTTTTAAATGAATATTAGCAAATATACTATTAGAAATCTTGAAATACCTAATTGTTAAAAAAAATATTGAAATAAATTCATATAATTAATATCAATATACAAGCTCAAGGGATATATATATATAAAGTATTGATGATTTTTCAAGCTGGTAAAATATAATCCCTAGTAATATATATTTTATGGGTTTTTTTTTAAATATTAATAAAAAAAAAAAAAAAACTTAGATAATATCATATTTCTATTTCCATATTACAATTTTGTTTCTAAAGTACATAATTACATGTCGAACTAAATTACCTATTGATAACTACTATGGCATATAATATTTGCATTACACAGTTATTTTGAATATATGTAATACCATTTTTTTTAGGAAAAAATTCAAATAATTATATGAGTACCGACCATACACATTATGTTTGGTAATGGCAATCTAGATAATAAAAGGAAAGAAATGACAATTTGGAAAGATGAGGTTAGCCAAGTAGTATGACCCTTACACCGACACACTCATACCATGAGGTTGTGGGTTTGAGTCTCTCCCCTTTCCAACACCCTAAATTATTGTAATATTTCAAAAAGAAAGATGTGGTTAGTTTGAGTTGTAAATAATATGAAGAAAAAAAAAAAAACAATTCATTTATGATTTCATACTCATAAAGTAAAAACCGGACGTGTGTCACAATGAAAAGAGAGAGTGTAGGTAGCATCCCTATTTACATTAACATAAAAACGAAGATGACTCATAACAAGGAAATCACCACATACACGGTACACCTTTAAAAGGTGTCTTCTACCATCCAAAATTCTATTATCAATCACTCATTTTAATGAATGTTGAGCTAGAGTACTTGTAAACCTTTAATACATGCATCAATAAGATTGTGAGTTTGAATCATGTCACCTCTCTACTAGATAGTTTATAACAGTTTTTTTTTTTAAAAAAAAAAATAGGTAAATTGCAAGACATTCCCCGACATTTAATGTAATTGTATGCAAATGGGATTTTTGCCAGAAATTTCACAAAAGTTGTATGACTCCTTCTCTGATCCCATCTCCTTGACAAATCGATTTGCCTCAAGAAACTCTAGATTTGTGCAAAACCCTATGTTATCCTCAAAATTCCGTCAGGATTTTCCCGGGACAACCTGGACCGCGATGTACGAGTGCACCGCGGATGGATCGGACCGGACCGGACCGGGTAGGGGGTGGCTCCATGCCTCCCGGGGTCGATACCGGAGGGGGCTCTTGATTCGGTTGCCAGGGATCGGTACAAGTGTGATTGGACCGGTCCTGCTAGGAGGAATGAGGTTGAGATAATATATTTAGGTTATATGGGGAGTATGACAGGGGTAGCTCTCTACAGTAAATGAGAGGGTTTTTTTTCTTTATTATTGAGTGATGGGGTACATTACAAACTGCTTCACCAACTACGGTGAGCTATTACAACAAATGGAAAGGGCATGACTATCCAGTACATTATCATGTATGGGGGATCAAGCTAGGAGTAAAGGCAGGGTAGTAGCCAAGTAGATCACACATAGGAGCTTGGGTTAGGCGAGATAGTAGCCAAGTAGATCACACGTAGAAGCTTGGGTTGGGCGAGGTAGTGGCCAAGTAGGATGGTCTCATAGGAGCTTGATTTAGGCGAGGTAGTAGACAAGTAGGATGGTCTCATAGGAGCTTGATTTAGGCGGGGTAGTAGCCAAGTAGGAGTCTAGATTTCCAGGTGCCAACCCTTTATTCTTGGAATGTAGGGGTATTTATAGTGTTTCTGGTGTGAGGGGGGGTAGGTGGGAGTAGCTCATTTAGGCGGGAATCCCTGATTCCATCTCCACCGTTCCCTCTTGCCAACAATCGCGATAGTACAGAATCAAGGGTGAGGATTGCGCCACCGTGCTCTTCCTCTGTTGAGGGCTTAGTTTTGGTAGGTGGGAGCCCTAGTTCCTAGGGCGAAATTGGCGGGGCTGATCCTAACCTCTACTTTTGAGCAGGGCCGTGGTGGTCACACGCCTTGGAGGGCCTTAATCGTTACACCTAAGCCTTATGCACACATAGGCACTTCTGTAGGGCTGATATGGCGAACATGTGGTGTTTTCAGAGGTATTGATTGGTTGGACAGGGTCGTTGCAGCAGTGGAGGGTCGTTATCAAAATCTAGCCTAGCAAGGGACAGTGTCAACGCCTGTTCCGCTGCACACTGTTAGGCACTCTCCTCCACCATTTTCTTCTTCGTGCTTGCTGAGTTCCCGTGGATATTTTACTGGGGAATCACAGAATCCCCTCTCATGTATGAGATAGTTGACCTCTAACTAGGGCTGAGATGGAGGGAGGTTCAACCGTTGATGCAATGTGGCCAGCGGACGATCCCGACCGTAGGTTGCTTGTCTTTCCTTACTTGTTGCTGCCTTGTATTAATGGGCTGGTGCTGAAGCTTTGCAGGTTGTCCCCAGTCTCTCCTTTATCCCATGTGAGCTGGGGTGAGGGCTGGCCTCAGCCCTTGGAAGGGTCATGGCTGGTTGGTTACTATGAACGACGTCAGCCCTTTGGAGCGGGGAGTTGTTAGAATGTTCCAATGAGGTCTTCTCTAGTGGGTCGTTCTAGTTGTGGGAGTGGGTTATACATGACTGGTTAGGTGTTGCTTATGACGGTTCTTAGTCGGGTTGTTGGTTGGGAGCGGGTCCTCTATTGGACCAGGTCCTTCCTTTTATTAGGCGCTTTAGGGGAGCCGGGTCGTAGGAGGACCGCATCTGGGAGGCGGGGTCCTTGGTGGACTGGTCCCCCTTCTCAATAGGCGTTCCTAGGGGGAGTCGGGTCCATCGATGAGCCGTGCTCTGACTTGGTGTGTCAGGGGAAGGGGAGGCGAGATACATGATGGACCGGGCCTTTCTTCTCATTAGGCGCTTTAAAGTGGTCGGGGACATTTCCGCGGTGGGTACCAAGGAGTGATGAGGGCTCTTTAATGGGGAAAGCTCTTCCTTGAATTAATTGCCTATTTTTCCGGTTAACAGAAGTCCCTCCCGCCTTTAATGTTAATGGTATCGCTGAACATTAGAGGCAGGATACCTAGTCGCATGAAGGGCTTTCCCTGCTTGGGTTTTTTCTTTTTCCTCCCTTGAATTTATTGGAATTCGCTTTAGTGGTCGTGTCGCTTCAAGCATTAAATGTGATAATGATGACTTTTCTGAAGTTGGCATGTTTCTCAAAACGCGAGCGTCAGCGATAGGACATTACTGCGCATCGCTCCACGTGACACGCGCTGAGTGGCCCAGCCGTCTACTCCGCCTTTTCGCCTGTTTCTCCATAGCCATCCGATCCCTTGGAGGGCTGAGATCTCATCGTTTAAAATTTAAACTACCACACTCTCTCCCTATTTAAGGGTGGTTTGACCGAAGTCTCCCCATTTTCTCCCGTTTTTTTCAGTTTTCATTTCCTCTTCTTCACTTCTCTCTTGTGCTTCTTGTTGCCTTGCTGAAAATGGCGTTTGATGATTCTAACGCAGAGAGGGATTATGATTACGGTGGGGAGGATAGTTCCCCAGAGAAGTCTGGGCTTTCTCTCAAGAGGCGTTAGCCTAGTGGTGACTCTACCGCTGGTGGAAGCAGGGCTCGCCCTCATCATCGTCGTTAAGGGTGACATTCTTCGATTGGGACCGGGTTTGCCAACTCTCCTTCTTCTCCAGTGCATGTCACCGATGGGGGAGGGGGAACCAGCCCCGAGGCACTTTCTGGTGAAGGGGAACCGGATCTGGAGCATGTGGATATGGGGGGATCCCATCGAGTGATGGCGGTTGGAGGGGGAGGGGATCCCCTTGAGGTTTTTGAGTGTGTTCTCCCATCAGTGTGTACCGTGGGCGTGCTATCCCAGTTGAGGCATGATTTCAACATTCTAGAAGACATAGAACTCTCTCTCCCCATAGAAGATTATGATGTTTACGCACCTCCTCCTGGTCATCTTCCTATTCACGTTGCGGCTTTTGAAGGGGTGGGGGGGTGGGGTGGGGTGGGGTGGGGTGGGGTGGGGTGGTGTTCGCCTCCCCCTCCATCCTACACTTAGGCGGGCCTTGTGTGCGTTTGGACTGGCTCCCATGCAGTTGGTACCGAGTTTCTGGAGGAACTTGGTAGGTTTTCTTGTGATGTGGCGAGAGGCCGCTAGCTCTCAACCCAATTTAGGGGAGCCAGGCTACAGAGAGTTGCGCTCTGTTTTCCAACTGTCGCCTCTGACTCAGCAGCCCGCCGGTCAATATTACCTTCACTGTGTTAATGCTGTTGACTTTGTCGTGCCTAGTACCCAGAGAAAGGATCCCAAGTGGAAAAAGGAATGGATCATTGTGAATGGCAACTGGGGGGCTACGGTTCGTTATGGTCATCGGGAACGCTCAGTCCCTACTTCCTTTCGGTCACAACCGGAGTGGCCGAAGGAGGAGGACGACGATAAGGTCATGGGTCTCCTAACTGATATCAAGCGGCTAGGCTACAAGTATCCAGATTTGGAGGGCTTTCCTTAGGAACCGGCTTGAGTGGAGCATTCCCTCTTGGCGATTGATGCAGTTCCAGGTGATCTACTCTTTTGTTTACATTTTCGCCCTTTCCTTTTGGTTGTCGTAGTGTTTTTGGTCATCATCAGTGTTATTGGCGAGAGTTCTAATGGTCGTTTAATTCGTAGTCTATTTTGTAGGCGTTCAGCGAGAAGAGATTCCTCTCACCGACTCTGGTGCCACCCAAGCACGAGCGGGGTCTTCCACTGGTGTCAATGCGACTTCACGCACTCCCCTGAAGCAGGCGATGTTGATGAAAATCAAAAAGGAGAAGGGGGGGTGCTTCAGGCTCGGCTTCTCCCCAACCATTGAAAATGTGTCATCCTTCCTCCCGGTTGGAGGAGTTAGAGGCGTGTCTGGGTCGGAGCCGTGGTCTACCAAGTTCTTCTGCCTCTAAGCTGCCATCCTCGGTGCTTCCGTCTGGTTCTTCCACCTCCACCCCTTCAAGGTCTTCTGCACCTCCTCCCCGGCCCTCTTCGGATAAGGGGAATGGAGTATCGACCATGGAAAATGTGCCTTTTGCTCCCCTTAAGGCAAAAAGAGATTCTTTTTCTACCTCAAATGACATCTACCATGCATTCAAAGAGGCCTGCTCGAAGGCGGACTCCTCCCAACTTGCTGTGCTTCCTGCGAACGAACTATCCTCTAAGGGCTCCATAATAGCAGCCGAGGTATCTTTCAACTGCTTCCTTCTCCTTTTGTTTTGTTTGGGTGGCCATGCTAAGTGTCAGGCCTGCACAATTTTTGTGATCCTTTTTTCTTTTTGCAGGTGTTCTGGCATATCTTAGCTCTGGGGCAACAAGCTGTTTCGCTTTGAGAGGTGAACCCTTTGACGGAGGAGAGGCGAGTCAAAGCTGAGAAGGATATGGGCGAGGCGGAGAAGGCCATCATAAGTCTTGTCAGGGAGAAAAAGGAGCTAGAGATCAAGGCTGCTCAGACGAAGAAAGACTTTGACCAGGTGCAGAAAGAGTTGGAGGCTGAGGTTAACCGGTCCACCAGCCGAGCGCTGGCACAGAATGAGTTGAAGATTGGGTTGGCTGCTACTGAGAACCATGTTGTGGCGACGATTGCTAAGGCAGCGGAAGTAGAGGCTGGGGCTGATAAGTCTTTTGGGGAAGGTTACTTCCTTGCTCAGCTGTATGTTGCCCAGCACACTCCTCCCGATTTCGATCTTCACCAAATTCGTGGCTAGAACAAGGACGAAATCCTAGAGGGTGCCAATGGCGCGTCCAAAGTGGTGCCACGACAAGCGATGCCTCCCGAGGGTGGGGACACAGCGAGCAGCAGTGATCCGGCTGGGAGCGACAAGAACGAACCCAGTGTAACCCGAGATATGCCAGAATCGCCTCATATGGAATCGGGAGAGCTGCCTAAGGAGGCTCGAGAGAAGCGTCGCCTGGAGGATGTATCCTAGGATGCCCTACCAAGTCAACAGCAGACCGCATCAACCCCGCCTGTCAATGATCCCATCAGTCCCATGCAAGACCAGTAGACAAATGCTTCTTCTATAGCTTTTTTATTCACACACATTGCTGCTATATATATATTTTTTGTTGATGATTTGGGGAGGATCAGACCAGTCGTGCCTTGGTCTTCCTTTAATATGTAATCCTGAACTAATGCCCATGCATCCTTTTCGCTTTCATTTCAGCACTTCTTTATTTGTGGGGAAGTTGGGCTTTCTCAGCTCCAATCTTTCTCTTGGTATGTAACGATGAACTGGTGCTTCGTGCATCTCTTTTATTTGCTTTCTTGTTGTTAACCCAAAATTGTCACCGGGGTGTAATTTTGAATTAACGGTATGTGATGGACCCGGATCAAATTAGACCTGGGCTAGCGGGATACTCTATACCCTGGTATCCCGCTGGGTATCGTGAGTCCGATATTATGATGAATACAAGTAATGGGATGGACGAGTTTCTTATATGGTGGATATATGAAAGCTCAAAAGCAGTTTATATGTATGTATATACATGTGGATCTGAAATACGATTTCTTACAACCCGGTATTTGAACTATCAGTTTTACAATATGGAAAAGAAATCAAGCCTGAAGGAGAATGATGGAGATGGAGCTTTTCGTGTCTGTCGATAAGTAGAAAAAGTAAATTAGGGTTTTTAATCCCCCTATTCCTATGAACATATCATTAATATATAGGTCCGCTTTCTTGCTGAGCACCCCTAGAACCTCGGTCTAGGGTTTCAGTGATACACGGGTCTTCATGTGGAGCCCGACAAATTCGTCGGGAAATTGATCCCAAAAGGCCTGGTGATTCCTTCTTTTTCAGTTTCCAAATGAGTTGACTCCTATTTAAAATAGGACACTAACTTGGCGGGGATGAATGCCGCGTTGTAGCTTGAGTTTTTATCTCGAACGGTGACGTTTAATGTCTGTTTTATATATGTAGTCTATTCTTCGGGGTACCTCCCTCCTGCTTCAGCGAGGTCGGTCTACTGGGATCCTGGTATATGTCTTACCATGCGTACGTCACGTGTTTCGCTGGTTGAGGTACCCCGGGTATCCTGCGTCTCTCACGCTTCTGATAAAAGCGATGTTCACGGATATTGGGGTTTTAAGTAGCGGGGTACCAGGATACTCGAGTATCAGGGTATCCGGGGTAATTGGGCGCCAGGATCTGGTGATGATCGTGACATCGGGAATTCTGGACCTGGCCTGGGTAGGCAAAGGTTCTAGCCCGTCAACTAGCAGGCGGGGTACCCAGACATCTTTTCGCTTCTACTTCGGATCCCGGCTTTCTCCTGTAAGCTAGTGGAAAATTCTTTTTTGATCCCTGCCAATTATGGCGGTTAACAGAAGTCCCCACTGACTTGAACACCGGTGTCTTACAGGGGTTGGAGTCAGGATTTCCTCGTCCACTCGAAGGATTTTCCATATTGTCCGCTCGTCTAGTCTCGTCCGGTTGGCTTCCATAATTGATGAGAGCATCTTTCTTGGATTTGATTGCATTTAATGCTCGTTCCACGTGTCAGATAACATCTGTTTTCAAGTTTTAAATCGGTCGTTTTTGGCGCGATTCCCTCGAAACTATCATGATTAGTCTCCGACCCCGTTTCTTCCTCTACCTCGATATTAGCCCGTCTTTGCCTATAAATGTACCCTTCCTTCTTCCCTTACATGTTCACGCTTATTTGAACCTTTCAGAGCTTCTGTCTCTTCTTCTTTCTCTTTTAAGGATCCTTTTTGCTTTCCTTCTCTTACTCAAATGGCCTCACCTTCCAACAAAACAGCTCCTACATCGGTCCTTCCAGAAGATAGCCTAGCGGTCTTGGCTAATCATTCACCTTCTTCACCGAATCTTCCTGATAGCATTGACGAGATGCTTGATACAGGGCAAACGGGATCAGGTGATGATTCCCCGACGTCTAAAGAGCCGAAACGAGGTTGGGACGTGGGCAATGTCATCGACGATAGTAGTCCGCTAAAACGCAGTCGTTCTAGCGAGAATCAAAGAATCGGGTCGGGTTCTGGCACCGAGCCCAAAGATCCAGCCCGAATCACTGATGAAGACGACGATGAGGCTGAAAATGAGGTAGAAAAGGGGAATACCCCGACCATCGGTCTAACTGGGGTTCACATAGGCCCATTGTCCTCCTTCCACGATGGCCGGATTGTCCCGGACTCCGTCTGTACATCTAAAACTCTCAACCGATTGAGGAGGACCTTCAGGATACCAGATTACCTCTCGCTGTCTCTCCCTCATCAGGGTTATGACGTTTACACCCCCTCTGAAGGTCGTTTGCTGATCCACGTAGCCGCCTTCTTCCACTTCACCCTTCCCTCCGCCGAGTACTTATAGCTTTGGAACTAGCCCCACTCTAGATTTCTCCCGGGTTCTAGAAGAACTTGACGGGGTTCTTGGTGCTTTAGAGAGAGCAATGCGAGAGGGACAACATTCAGAGGGAAGTGGGCATTGACGAGATTCGCTATATCTACTAGGTAGCCAACCTATCACCCTAGGGTCAGTTTTATTTGAGACCCAGTAATAAAATGAAGTTCGTTGTACCCGGGGCAAACGTGAAATATAATCCCTCTTGAAAGGACGAATGGTTAGTAGTCGAAGAGGAGTGGGGCCGCTCAGTGCACATCGGAGGGACCGAATAATCCGTTCCTACCCAGTTCTCTCCTAAAGACAAATGGAGTTTAGAGGAGTTGTCTTCTGAATCCAGAGGGATTCTAAAAAGGATCCAGGAGCGGGGTTATATTAACATGAAGTACCCCTCATGTGACTCCTTCGAAGGAGCCCGGCTAGAGAGGTATCTGAGGATATCTGTCGTTGAACCGGGTGAGTGATCGTGCTTTGCCAAACATCCTTCCTCCATTCTCTCTTTCTATGTTTAATATTACATATTATCTTATGTATATATATATTTTTTTTGCAGTTTCAGCAATCCCTTCTCCAGCATCCTCTCCTACTGCTACGAGACTGCCAATCCCGGCTTCTCAAGCACCCCGCTCTCCCATTCCTTCTCCTCCTGGTGCCGGGGTTACCTCGGGGTCTTACTTCTCGGCACCTTCCTCTCCTCCTATCTTGGCGGAGTCCCCGCTTCGTTTCCCAGAACCTTCTCTAACAAAAATTGTCGCTCGTCCCTCGCTTAGCGAGATGTTGGCGAAGGCAGCCAAGGTCAAAACTTCTTCAGTCCCCAAGGCGAAGCCACCCACTAAGATTGCTAAGCCTACAGTTGCAGCTACCCCTCCTTCTTCTCAGATTTCTTCCGTCATGCGTTCCACTAGGGCGGAGAAGGCTAAACCTACCCGGGCGGACAAAGGAAAGGATTCCACCTCTAGAGCTCCCCCTGCTAGCCTTTCATTCTGGTCAAGGCCACAAGATAGCAGCCAAGATGATATTGTTTCCAAGTTCATCGCGGCGTGTCCCGGCGGGAGTCTGCAGTCAATGTCCTCTTTGCCTACGGAGATTTTGGCCACTAAGGGGGCTTCTCTGCTCGCCGATGTATGATTTTGCTCCCTTCGAGTTGGTATAGTTGGTATACATATATAAATGCTCATGTATCTCATTTGACTATATATATATATTTTTATAGGGCTTCAAGTTTGCCATAGCTATCGGGCAACAGGTGGCGACTTTGAAAGGGGCCAATTTGGCGCTTCAGGCCAATTTGGAAGAAACCCGCGCTGATCTAGCCCGGTCTGAAGAAAACGTCACTGCCCTGGTCCAATCTGTAACTGAGTCTGAATCCAGGAGGCAGGCTGCTCTAGTGGAGTTGGAAAGGATGCAGCGTGCTTATGACACGGAGACTATTGAAACAAATAATGCACGGTGTGTATAAAACTATCTAGAGGGGGGGGGGGGGGTGAATAGATTTTAATAGATTTTACCCAATTTTCGCATACAAGTCAATTACGAAAAAGCCCCTAACTAGTCACAATAATATAACAAGTGTAATAAGGTGCGGAATGTAAATAACACTTGATATTTACGTGGAAACTCTCACGGGAAAAACCACAGGCTGTTATGTAAGCCACACACGAACCTCGAATCCACTAATTGAAATGATTACAACCTAATCCCGGTTTAAATGATCTAATCCTGATCAATAATCATCACAACTACCTAATCTCGGTATAAGTGGACCTAGTCCGATTGCTTGTGATTTAAGCTACCTAATCCCGATAGCAACACAAGACTTAATTCTCTAAGAAGAGATAATACAACCTAAGTGAATATATGAAATATCCAAAAATGCAATTAGAGCTAGGTAACCCTATATGCTTATCTAGGATGATGATTTTGCAATTAATTCAATCCTAGATATTAAAAGCTATATGACATTTCAAATAGCTTAGCTAAACATAGATTATGAAAACCTAGATAGCTATCAAAATACAACACTCAATCATGTCAACACAACAATCTCTAATTTGTATCTAGAATATATTCTAAGAGCATACAAATAATATAAGAGATGTCAATGATAAATAAAACACTAATTATATATGATAATAGTGAAGAACTTACCAAAGAAAGTGTGTTGACCAAAACCCATGCAAACAAGCATCCTAACTATGCTAGAAAATGCTTAGATGATAATTTGATGCATATGAGAATGGTTTTTGAGTGTTAAGAAAGTGTTCTTGATTTGATTTTCTCTCAAATGTCTCTCTTTGAAGTTTAGGGTTCTTAGAGTTAAAGAACATTAATTCTGAAAATGAGAAAGTGTGATATTTATAGACATCAAGAACAGGGCATGTGAAAAGACAAGTTTACCCTTGAAATGCACCGTTCGGCGATTTCAATCGGCGGCCAGGCCGCCGATCACGACCGCCGAATTGAGCTCGTGAAGAACAGAGCATCAACGGCGGTTTCGTGACTGCCGATCCAACCGCCGAATCAAACCGAGAGATAAAATCGATCAGGTCTTGAACGGCGGTTTCGAACAGCGGTCGTGACCGCCGATCATGACCGTAGAATTGCTCCAGACACATCTGGAAGCAAATGACGGTTTCATTCGGTGGCCAGGCCGCCGATCATAACCGTCGATCACCAACATAGGTGAAAACCAAGGAGAAGCCAAGGGCATTCTCTGTATGCGGTCTTCACGCAAAACCAAGCACATTATAGTGCATGCGCGAACGTTTCCGAACACTATCGGGAAACGAATTACAAGACACATTAATACACAACAAGATATAACCAGGGTTTGTAAAATCGACATATCCACCGATATATCCATATTTTGGAGGGACCGATATCGAAACAGGGGTAATATCCAATATCTAGCAAATATCCGGTCGATATCGAAATATCTATAAAAATCTCCCGATATTTCGGAAATATTGTGAATTTCATCTCGAAATCCAGGGATATTTTACAAAAAAAATTAAAAATTAAAAATTAATCTTAAACACTTAAATTATTGTTCAAATAATCTACATTGAAAATTATTTTGAAAGAAGCATTAACAAATTTTATTTCGGATTGTTTATCATTTATAATTAATATTTAGTATAGTATTTAATTATTTATACTAAAATTAATATTTTTTATTCTTCTAGTTTACTATTTGAACCCAAAGTACCAATATAGAGATAATATTGGGGATAATTTAGATCTTTTGAAAGCCGTACATATTGTCTATTCGCAATTAGACCCTGAAGCTGCAGGGATTGCTAATTTTGGAAATGAGGTAAAAAGTTACAACTTACAATCAATTTTATAATTCCAATATTATAACTTCTTTGCATGAGAGTATTGTGTCATTTACTCATATTTATATATATTATTTACATGCTGATCTTATGAGTCATGAATATAGCTCATATACTTTAAGAATGAAAAGAAAAATTTTAGTGAACGAGCAGCCATAGCAGCTAGAAGCAAAATGCAACCAGGTATATAAGTTTTATTACAAAAATCTATATAATAATAATAAATAATAATATCATTGAAATGGTATTCATACTTATAATACTTAATAATTTTAATTGCAACTGATTGGTGGGTAATGTATGGAGATTGTGCTCCATCATTGCGTGCAATAGCAGTTCGCATATTGTCACAAATAGCATCATCTTCTGCATGCGAAAGAAATTGGTCTACATTTGCTTTAATCCACACAAAACAAAGAAACCGTCTTGCCTATTCTAAGCTTGAACAACTTGTTTATTGTTATTATAATATAAAGTTGAAAATTAGGGATATGGCAGCTGAAAAAGATAAAGTAGATGAAATCGATTATATGGATCTACTTCAAGTAGCAGTTGAAGTAGGAGACGACAATGAGAATCCTTTTTTTGACTGGGTTAGACCTGCCTATTTGAATGATGATGAGGGAAATCCTGATTCATAAATTGCTTCTTATGCTCGAGACATGGGAATAAATGTTGAACAAGTGATTAGAAAAGAAGTTGGTGTAGATCGTGGAGTTACTGTTAACAGCTCTTCCAATGACCAACATACCTCTTATGGAAATAGTGGAGGAAAAGATGATGGAGATGATGGAGGAGGTTGGGATTCTAGTGCAAGAGGTTGGGATTCTAGTGCAAGAGGTTGGGATGTTCGTGCCGGAGGTTGGAATGTTGGTGCAACAGGTTGGAATGCTAGTACAACAGATTGGGATGCTCATGCTAATTTTGATCAAAATCATGGTAGACAACATGGAGGAACAAGTCAGATTGATGAAGATTCCTTGAATATTTCTCTCTCCTCAATGAGTATGGGCATCAAAAATAGTTCTTTAAGTGATTTGCAGACAAGGTCAGGTTCTAATATACCATATTATGGTAGTTATGGTAGTTGCAGTATATTTGATTATTCTTCTCCACAAATGCCATATGCAATACCTATACATGCAGATCAATAATATCCACCAAGTTGGGTAAATCCAAACTACCCAGTTCATAAATCAGTTGGAAGAGATCAAGCAACATACGTGTGGCATATTAATAACTACCTTGAAAACTATGCTAGCACGTTTTCTTGGGAAAATTATTGTTCAAATCAATATAGAAATGTATCTTATGTATTTGAACCAACAAGGAATTCATTTTGGTTTTAAATTTCAGACATGCAATGTATTATTATGTATGAATTATGATTTATGATAGAATCTTGGAAGTATGGAACTATATATATTTTATTGATAATTTTGCTTATTAAATATTTAATCTCTTTATATTGTATATAATATTGTAAAAGTGAAACAAAATATTATTCTATTAAATACTCAATTTTAAAAATTATATACAGACTCTATATATGTTATAATTTATAATAAACTCATAACTATGCTAATTTATCATTGAAATTTGATTCATTTGATGTATAATTATTTGTTTAAGCTTGTCCTAAAGTTTTACCAAAAAATTCTAAACTTTAGATGTAAATATCCATCATTTTGTTAATTTTTTACCGAATATCCACCGATATCAATAATATCCCCGATATATCCATAAATTTAGAAGCCCGATATGGATACCGATACCGATATTTTATTCCTTGGATATAACAATCAAAGTGCTAGTGTGTAATGTGACAAATGAAGAGAATGCACACAAATGAAGGAATGCAAAGTGTGTGTGTGCTTCTAAATCTCTTTAAAGAAAGTTAAGCACTAGAAGTATACCTTTGGAGTGCTTGTCCCTTGAGGTCTTGAAAGGGCCTTTGAGTATGATCATCAATCCTCTAAACTACCCTTACATACAAACCCTAACACGTGGTTTGTCCACGAAATAAGCCAATCAAAGAATGGGAATCCTTACAACTATCGTTTCCACCCGGCGTAAGGCTGAGAGGGAATCCGTCAAGGCAGAGATGGCGATCCTTTTAGACGAGAACTGGTTCCTACGGGGATCCGTGAAGATCTTATAATCCCGACTAGATTCTTCCTTCACGGACGGATATTTTACTGCCTCCTACGAGGTTGCCAAGGCCTTCCTTCCTCTTTTTGACTTGATGACTCCTCTTGGCTGGGATCGGGACCACATTCTGGCTAAGGCCGCAGCCCTTTCAGATGTTGTTCTTGACCAAGGGGGTCCTTCGAAGGATGTCTCTGTCCCGGACCCAACTTCTCTCCCCCCTACTGCCGGATCTGGATAAAATGTTGATGGGGAATCTCAAGATCCTTCCTCTATTCAAGAAGATGTTGGGCAGGCTTCTGTTCAACGTTTAAAGGTGGCGGGCTCTCTTGTAGTGACCAGCTCACTTGACGAAAGGCAGGCAAAAGGGGAACAGGCAGTGGAATCCCGGCAGGAAAAAAATACAGGAGGGGGGAATGATATATGACTTTTGTTTTTTTTTTTTTTTATCGGAATTTATTTTTGTAACTGTTTGTAGCTCAGAAATTGGGGTGGGCACCCTGCCTAAGTTAATGAACTCCTTCCAATCTTACGATCATTCTTTTTTACCCTCATAAAATGCGTGCTTATTGAACTTATGCCTTGCCCCCGGATGGTGCTTGTATGTTTGAACGTGATCCAAGTAAAGCCTATCCTGATTCCTGTATAGTTTTAGCTTCAATCTTAACTTGTTGGTGGACAAAAGGTCTTCAGTTTGTCTTGAATACAATCTTTAGTTAATAATCTCTCTTAGCAGAAATCAGTTATCATGTCTGACCAGAAATTTTTTTTTTTTTTTTTTTTTTGCTGGGGATCCTGGTGATGGTTTCATCTTAGTCATCTATCAGGATGAAACGTTTGGCTCCCAAGTGTAATGGCGTAGTTCCCTGATGCCTTGTTTCTGAGCGGTTGCTAGAGCCATTTTCAACTCAGGCCTTTGAATATAACAAGGAGTAATGGTAGTACGATGCAGAAAGATGTCGAGCATCCAGATGGAGTATCCTGGCTTCTTGTTGAACTGTCATGGCAAGCATCTATGGCTATTTTGATACCAGGTTCATCCTGGATGGGGGGTATCCCCCGTCTGAGGCTTCAGAAGGCCCATATAGGTTCTCCTGGTCTTTGACGAGGGCTACTTTGACACCGGGTTCATCCTGGAGGGGGGTATTCCCCGTCCAAGGCTTCAGGAGGCCCATATAGGTTCTCCTGGTCTTGATGAGATCGATCCTGGTGAGTGACTACACCCCTTATGCATTTGAGCACCAGGTCCTTCCTGGAGGAGGGTATTCCCCGACCAAGGCAACAGGAACGCCACATGGCTTTTCCTGGTCTCGAGGCGAAACGGGACGATGAAGACTTGCTTAGGCGAAATTAGGAACACTAAAACTGACTTTATTGATTTTCTCAAAAGCAAATACAAAGCAGAAAATGGTCGGGGCGTACACATCAGAAATACACCAACCGAGCTAACATCCTTCTTCAAGTCTTGAGACTAAATCCCCCTAGAATGATCCTTCTTCTTGAGGTAACATAATGGATACTCTTCTTTCTTTCTAAACTGTTCTGTGCTTTCCAACTATGTCTCCCCGAGACCCGATTTATGGATGATGCGGGCATATTGCCTTGTCAATGCAGCGGGGTTTGCAGATACTACGTAGCATGTGCGGGCTGCCTGCTGGTCTCCCCTGACTTCTCCAACCTCGGTCCTAATCGGAAACTTTAGGACATTGTGATAAATGGACAAGACTCCCTTGATGCCTGATAAAAATGGTCTTCCCAAGATTGCATTATAAGCGGATGGGGTGTCAACCACGATGAACTCAGTCATGATGTTCTGTTGGAGGGGGGCTTCTCAGACTATCACGGGCAAGATGTGTGTTCCTACTGGCATTACGGAGTCCCCTGTAAATCCGTATAAAGGTGTAGTGCAGCTGTTGTAACAGGGATTCTTCAGGTTGAGCTTCTCCAGTGCTCCTTTAAACAGAATGTCCACACTACTCCCGGTGTCTACAAGGATGCGGTGGACCCGACAATTAGCAATCTGAACCGTGATCACCATTGGATCGTCATGGGGTTGTACGGAGTCGCAGGCATCATCCTCGGTGAAAATGATCTGCGTGGACTGCGGGTATTCCCGTGATTCTCGAGATACCCGGAACACATCCTGGCTAGTGGCGAGTTTCAGGATCTTCCTACCGTGATTCTTTCTTGAATTGTTAGATGTCCCAACTAGAGTTGGTCCTCCACTGATGGTATGGACGACATGGATCTATTGCATCAAATCCTTTCCTTCGTCTTTCCTCCTTTCTTCTGCATCCCGTATCTCCTTCTGTACTTCCTTTCCCATTTTAATGTTGTCCCGTACTTGTTGCAAGAATTCCATTAAAAGTCCTCTCACCAAACTCTCAATCTGGTTACGGAGGCTATAACACTCAGACGTGTTGTGCCCGACATCCTCATGAAAGTCGCAATACTTGTAGCGATTTCTTTGATCAGCGGGGACTTTTATTGGATCAGGTTTCTAAGCAAGCCCTTATCACGGATGGCTGGGTATATGGTTTCCCGAGAGGCATTGAGAGGAGTGTAATGGTTATACCAGTCTTCTTCTGTTGATATGCGGGCTACCTCTCTTAGTGGAGAAGTTGCTCGTGGTGGAGTCCTTCTTGTAGGGTGTCTTTCCCGGTATTGAGGAGGCGGCGGCCTATACGTCGATCGATTCGGAGGAGGGTTCTGGACTCTCATCGTAGGTGCCGACTTAGGAGATTCCTTCTTAGACCGCTTAGGCGTCCGGGCTTCATCGTGTTCAACCTTAATTCGGAGCTGCTCATCTATGTCCACCTGCTCCAACGCCCTATCATAGGCCTCCTGGTATGTCTCAGGAGGGTGCTTGGCAAACGATCGGAATAACCTGCCAGCCTACAGGTTTCTTTTGAAGTTAGCAAGGGTTTCCTTCTCGGTGAATACTCCCATCTGGATCTCTTCCTTGTGGAACTTTTCTACGTAAGATCTCAGTGTCTCACCTCATTCCTGGATCACATATTGCAGAAGGACGGGATCCTTGGGGCGAGGTTTGATTCTCTGGAATTGAGCACAAAAGTCGGTAGTGAGCTTTGTGAATGAATCTACACTTCCTGGGGGTAACTTTCTGAACCAAGTCTTGGCACAGTCAGTCAATGCTGAAGGGAACATCCTGCACATAGCTGATCGGGTAGCGTTTTGGATTTCCATCTGGTGGACAAAATTCTCCATCTGACTCACGGGATCCTCCGATCCGGAATACTTCTTAGTGGGCATTTTAAACTTTGGGGGCAACTCAGCTTCTCGAATCCTCCTGGAAAATGGCGCATTCATCTCCCCTAGAGGGTTCTTCCGAGTACCCCGTTACTTTCCTTTCTTTAATTCCTCGAGCTCCTTCACCATTTTAGCCATCTGATCCTCAAGGCGTTTGGATCTGTTATGTCCGGATCGTGCCACCGAGTCTTCATTGTCTGAGGTTTCTGATTCTCCATCAGGTTCCTTACGCTCCCCTTCTCGCTGATAGGTACCCTGTTGGTCCCTCCTGAATCCAGTACTGCCACCAGTGTCAGGCCGGGGATTCTTTTTCCTTACCGCCGGCCCTGTTGTTGACTGGGCCCTTCTTGGTGGGATATCGGTAGTTGATTTTGCCAATCGATGTCTGAGATCTTCGGGATGATTCCGTGTTGGTAAAGGCGGTCCGAGTCTGTCAAACACCGGTGCTCGGGTACTTGGTCCTGCTCCTTCTGCCAATCTGTGTGCTTCAAAGGGTATCCCTTGGGCGATCATTCGAAGGTGGACGCTCTCCACATAGGCAGCAGCTTGTCGCTCTATGGCCTCCCGAGTCGCTTCCGGGACCGTGGGGTCATGTGGTGCTGATCCGAGATTAGGCAGCGGGACTGGTACCGGGATCTAACTTCTGGTTCCCTTGTTTTTCCCTTGATTTCTCTGGGTGGAAACAAGGGAATGGGGTCTTGAGTTCGTGGGCTACCCCTGGGAGGATCGGAGCCTCATCTGCTATCTTCTTCTGAGTTGAACTTGAAAGTTTGTTAATGGTGTGGGGTGTTCCCCACAGACGGCGCCAAAGTGTTAACCCAAAATTGTCACCGGGGTGCAATTTAGAATTAACGGTATGTGATGGACCCGGATCAAATTAAACCTGGGCTAGCGGGATACTCTATACCCTGGTATCCCGCTGGGTATCGTGAGTTCGATATTACGATGAATACAAGTAATGGGATGGACGAGTTTCTTATATGGTGGATATATGAAAGCTCAAAAGCAGTTTATATGTATGTATATACATGTGGATCTGAAATACGATTTCTTACAACCTGGTATTTGAACTATCAGTATTACAATATGGAAAAGAAATCAAGCCTGAAGGAGAACGATGGAGATGGAGCTTTTCGTGTCTGTCGATAAGTAGAAAAAGTAAATTAGGGTTTTTGATCCCCCTATTTCTATGAACATATCATTAATATATAGGCCCGCTTTCTTGCTGAGCACCCCTAGAACCTCGGTCTAGGGTTTCAGTGATACACGGGTCTTCATGTGGAGCCTGACAAATTCGTCGGGAAATTGATCCCAAAAGGCCTGGTGATTCCTTCTTTTTTGGTTTCCAAATGAGTTGACTCCTATTTAAAATAGGACACTAACTTGGCGGGGATGAATGCCGCATTGTAGCTTGAGTTTTTATCTCGAACGGTGACGTTTAATGTCTGTTTTATATATGTAGTCTATTCTTCGGGGTACACCTCTCTTGCTTCAGCGGGGTCGGTCTATTGGGATCCTGGTATATGTCTTGCCATGCGTATGTCACGTGTTTCGCTGGTTGAGGTACCCCGGGTATCCTGCGTCTCTCACGCTTCTAATAAAAGTGATGTTCACGGATATCGGGGTTTCAAGTAGAGGGGTACCAGGATACTCGAGTATCGTGGTATCCGGGGTAATTGGGCGCCAGGATCTGGTGATGATCGTGACTCCGGGAATTCTGGACCTGGCCTGGGTAGGCAAAGGTTCTAGCCCGTCAGCTAGCAGGCGGGGTACCCAGACATCTTTTCGCTTATACTTCGAATCCCGGCTTTCTCCTGTAAGCTAGTGGAAAATTCTTTTTTGATCCCTGCCAATTATGGCGGTTAACACCTGTTGACATGCACGTTTGGTCTAGGTTGCTTGGCCTAATGCCATGGCTTTATACAGGTCCTTTATGATCTTTATTGATGAAGTAAAATCCATTTTCTTGCCCTTACTTTGTCTTCTCATTATCATGTGCCTGGCAGACAAGCTTAGACATTTTTTTTGCAAAAATTAGCTATGATTTCGGACAAGTAGACTTAGCATTGGTACACCCCCTTGTGGCGTGGCTGCACCGGGTAGGTGTAGGTTGATTTCATGCCTTAATCTTAACTTAGGATCTTTTTGTCCCTATGGACCGTGCTAGCAACCGGTGCCTCCCCAACAAAAAAAAAAAGGTTTCCTTGCTTGAGTATCCATTAGAGGGGGGAAGGGTTATACTTACTTTCGAGGTATTAGGACAGCCCCCACACATCATTTATAAACCCATCTGGTATCGCACAGACTTGGTTGCATGCTCTGGTCATTTGAGGCTAAGTCCTTAGATGAGGGTTTCGTATCCAGCCCCAACGTACCGCGGTAGCTCATCCAAGGTACCAGTTACCTTCTGGACTTGGTAGGTAGCCATGGCCACTTAAGCCCAAGTCCATACTTTGGGGGTCTCGTACCCAGCCCAAGGCATCGTTGTAGCTCATATGAGGTACTCGGTATCTCCTCGACTTGGTAGGCAACCATGGCCACTTAATCCCAAGTCCCTTCTTGGGGGGTCTCGTACCCAGCCCAAGGCATCGTGGTAGCTCATCCAAGGTACCAGTTACCTTCTGGACTTGGTAGGTAGCCATGGCCACTTAAGCCCAAGTCCATACTTGGGGGGTCTCGTACCCAGCCCAAGGCATCGTTGTAGCTCATATGAGGTACTCGGTATCTCCTGGACTTGGTAGGCAACCATGGCCACTTAAGCCCAAGTCCCTTCTTGGGGGGTCTCGTACCCAGCCCAAGGCATCGTGGTAGCTCATCTGAGGTACCCGGTATCTCCTGGACTCGGTAGGCAACCATGGCCACTTAAGCCCAAGTCCCTTCTTGGGGGGTCTCGTACCCAGCCCAAGGCATCGTGGTAGCTCATCTGAGGTACCCGGTATCTCCTGGACTTGGTAGGCAACCAAGGCCACTTAAGCCCAAGTCCCTTCTTGGGGGGTCTCATACCCAGCCCAAAGCATCGTGGTAGCTCATCTGAGGTACCCGGTATCTCCTGGACTTGGTAGGCAACCACGGCCACTTAAGCCCAAGTCCTTTCTTGGGGGGTCTCGTACCCAGCCTAAGGCATCGTGGTAGCTCATCTAAGGTACCCGGCATTTATTAGGCGAATTGTGGGATAATCAATTGAGGAGAATAACTTTTCATTCATTCATTCATTCATTCAAAAGGGGGGCAAGAAACACCCTAAGTACAGGCGGTCGAAGCCGCTTCATTTCTTCGCTAAACCCCGGCTCTCAAGTGCCTGACATGTCACGCTTACATGAAAAGTGGACAAAAGTGACAAGTGCTATCTACAGTAGGATTACCCCGCTTTCTCTCTATCCTTCATATGGCGCTGCTAGGGGTAGAACCTCTTCAAGTGATCTGCGTTCCACGTATGCCAGATGGGGTTTCCATCGAGGTCTATCAGCTTGTATCCTCCTTGGCTCACTTTTGCTTTGACAAGGTACGAGCTCTCCCAGTTTGGAGCAAGGACACCATTGGAGCGGCGGCGTGTATTATGGGTGACTTTCCTTAGCACCAGGTCGACCTCCTTAAAGCTCCGGATCCTGACACCTTTGTTGAAGCAACGTGCAATTTTTTACTGATAGGCTGCAACCCTCAGAGCAACCCCGGTCTGCTTTTCTTCTATAAGATTTAAGCACACCCTGAGCTTGTCCTCATTGTCTTCTAGATTGTAGAGTTGTGTGCGGAAGCTGGGGAGCTTCAGTTCAATATGTAGAACAGCTTCGACCCCGAAAGCGAGTGAGTAGGGGGTCTCTCCAGTCATGGTCATTTTAGTGGTCCGGTAAGCCCATAAGATGTTTGGGAGCTGGTCCACCTAGGCCCCCTTTTCCTCTTGCAACCTTTTCTTCAACAGTTTCTTGATTGTTTTGTTTGTGGATTCAACCAAGCCATTTGTTTGGGGGTGGGCCACCGAGGCAAAGCGACATTCGATCTTGAGATCTTCACAATAGTCCCTGAAGTTGTAGTTGTCGAATTTCTTGCCTAGGTCAGTGATTATTGCCATGGGGACCCCAAATCTGCACACCACATTCTTTTTGATGAACACAGTCGTTTTCGCCTCTGTTATGCTAGTGAGCGCTTCTGCCTCCACCCATCGGGTGAAATAGTCTATGGCGACGACTGCGTACTTGGCCTGTTTGGTCCCAGCTGGCAAAGGCCCGATGAGGTCCGCTCCTCATACCGTAAAGGAATAGGGGGATGAGATGATGGATAACCTTTCTGGAGGTTGATGCATGAGGTTTGCCACCTTTTGGCAAGGTACACAAGCGCGGACGTACAGGTAAGCGTCCTCATGTAGGGTCGGCCAAAAGTATCCCATCCTTAAGACTCGGTGTGCAAGGGCATCTCCTCCTGAATGATCTCCGTAGTTGCTTGAGTGGACCTCATTCAACGCCCACTTGCCATCATCCGGGTGTAGGCATCTAAGGAGAGGCAAAGACTTCCCTTTCCGATACAGGTGCCCCTGCATTAGGCAGTACTGGGTTGACTTTCTCTTTATCGCCTTAGCTTCTACTGGGTCGTCTGGGAGTTTCTGGCTATGGAGATAATCTACAATGGGGTCCATCCAGCATGGGATGTGGCTTACCGAGTGGACCTCAGTTGTTTTGGCGATGCTCGATCGGCTTATGAGTTGTAGCCGGACTACTTTAAGGGGGGTTTGCCCTCCTCCTGTTGCGATCTTGGCGAGAACATCTGCTTGATGGTTAGTCCCTCTGGGTATTTGCTCAATCTTGATCATTTGTGAAACAAATTAACGGTGTGATCTAATATTAATCTAGGGGGGGGGTGAATAGATTTTAATCGTTGTTACCCAATTTTCGCATGTATGTCAATTTTACGAAAATGCCCCTAACTAGTCACAATAATATAAGTATATAACAAGTGTAATAAAGTGCGGAATGTAAATAACACTTGATATTTACGTGGAAACCCTCACGGGAAAAACCACGAGCTGTTATGTGTGCCACACACGAACCTCGAATCCACTAATTGAAATGATTACAACCTAATCCCGGTATGAGTGGACCTAGTTCAGTTGCTTGTGATTTAAGCTATCTAATCCCGATAGCAACACAAGACTTAATTCTCTAAGAAGAGATAATAATACAACCTAAGTGAATATATAAAATATCCAAAATGCAATTTAGAGTTAGGTTACTCTATATGCTTATCTAGGATAATGATTTTGCAATAAATTCAATCATAGATATTTAAAGCTAGATGACATGCCAAATAGCTTAGCTAAACATATATTATGAAAACCTAGATAGCTATCAAAATACAACACTCAATCATGTCAACACAACAATCTCTATTTTGTATCTAGAATATATTCTAAGAGCATACAAATAATATAAGAGATGTCAATGGTAAATAAAACACTAATTATATATGATAATAGTAAAGAACTTACCAAATAAAGTGTGTTGACCAAAACTCATGCAAGCAAGCATCCTAACTATGCTAGAAAATGCTTAGATGATAATTTGATGCATTTGATGCATATGAGAATGGTTTTTGAGTGTTAAAAATGTGTTCTTGATTTGATTTTCTCTCAAATGTCTCTCTTTGAAGTTTAGGGTTCTTAGAGTTAAAGAACATTATTCAGAAAATGAGAAAGTGTGATATTTATAGACATCAAGAACAGGGCATGTGAAAAGACAAGTTTGCCCTGAAACGCACCGATCGGCGGTTTCAATCGGTGGTCAGGCCACCAATTATAACCGCCGAATTGAACTCGAGAAGAATAGGGGAATAACGGCGGTGTCATTCGGCGGTTTCGTAACCGCCGATCCAACCGCCAAATCAACCTGAGAGATTAAATCAATCAGGTATGGTCGTGGCCACCAATCGTAATTGCAAAATTGCTCCAGACACTTCTGGAAGCAAACGGCGGTTTCATTCGATGGCCAGGCCGCCGATCATAACCGCTGATCACCAACAAAGGTGAAAACCAAGGAGAAGCCAAGGGCATTCTCCGTAGGCGGTCTTCACGTAAAACCAAGCACATTCTAGTGCATGCGTGGACGTTTCCGAATACTATCGGGAAACGAATTACAAGACACAAATACACACAACGAGATACAACATCAAAGTGCAAGTGTGAAATGTGACATGTGAAGAGTATGCACACAAATGCAAGAAAGCTAAGTGTGTGTGTGCAATCTAAATCTCATCAAAGAAAACCAAGCACTAGAGATTATACATTTGGCGTGCTTGTCTCTTGAGGTCTTGAAAGGGTCTTCGAGCTTAAAGTTCAATCACCTAAACTACCCTTACACAATAAACCCCAACATGTGGTTTGTCCACGAAATAAGCCAATCAAAGAATGGGAATCCTTACAATCTCCCCCTTTGGCTATTTCGTGATAAAACCACCACTCACATTGATCCTCACAAACATAATAGAATCTATGGGATAACAAAGATATTCTACATTACAAAGAGATATAAGAATATAAAAAACTTCAAGTCTTCAATCTCTTGTAGAACTATCAACTCTTCAAAACAAAAGATTATACTTTCCAAAGCAAGAGTATGTGAGATGATCAAGTGAGAATAAAACAAGCATTTGCATTTAAGAATTTAAGCACAACATCATGCAATGTATGTGTATGCAATGCTCCCCCTCAATGGGTTACTCCCCCTTAATGTATATTCTCCCCAACATGCACAATTGCTACTAAAATTAGCAACTCCCCTTACCGCATTCTACTCCCCCTTTTTGTCATGATATAGGCAAAGGAGTAGTCCCCAAATGGGTCACTTCTAGCAAAGAGAGATAGTAGCATATAAGAAATTTGCATAATCATATAAGTCACTTTATGCATCCCAATTAATTGAAGAGAAACAAGGAGATTTATTTAAAGAAGATGTGTGAATCAAACATGTTTTGCATACAAGACAAGTAGCATTCAAGTCCAAAATACAATGGTATTTGGCAAAGCAAATGACAAAGGTTTCAAAAAGAATTCAAACCAATTTCACCATTGTCATGAGTAAAGCAAAGATATAGATATTTCATTGATTTCAATTTAAGAACAACTATATCCAACTTTATAAGCGAAACATGGCATGAGCGACTTTGCACCCTATTTGATTTTTCCGGGGTGAGAAACCCATATGATAGTAGCCATGTTCAACTAATAAAGAAAGAGAGACAATTGGATTATACAATCCTTTGAACGGATACAAGATCATTTATTCATTTCGAGTCTCATAAGTTTTTTCACACAAGTTTTGCATTTTAAGAATATGCAATCATCAATTCATGCTTTTTCATTTGAGCATGTCATATGAATTTCATGCTTTTCAATATTCATTAGCATGTTATTAAAGAATCATCATGTCATAGAGATAACTATAGATCATTCAAATCATACTTCCTATGTAGATCTCCTAGTCCAAAAATGCATGTTTGAACATAAATATGACATGGATTGTAAACAAGCATTGTTCACACTTATTGAATTGAAAGCATATATACATATGTGCAATCAAGCTTACTCAAGCAATTAACAAGGAGGCATAAGATATTTCAAATTTTTGCAAGTGACAAGAATGCAAAATAGCTCTCTTTGCTTGAGTTCCCCATATAGGGTCATCACCATCTTTCATCAATGAAGGTCATGAGGTCCTATGGACCTACTAAGTCCATTGAACTTAGTTGAACCTATTAGAGACAAGTTTGTCTCGTAGCAAGTGGGTTCATCTTTTCTTATCCACTTAGGTGAAACAATTTTCTTCCTAGTGGTCAAAGGTTCTAGAGATCTAGATGTCATAGGATCATATAAATGAATTTCTTCCTTCCTATGAGCATGCTTTCTAGCTCTAGCCTCTTTCTTCTCAATCATGCTTTTAGCTCTACATAATTTAATGTAACGAAAGCACTTTGGTCTAATATGACCATCAATACCACAAAAATGACATGTAGGGATGAAATTAGAAGTCATACCATGTCCTTGTGCATGCATAGGAGCCTTCCCATGTCTTTGTGGTTGTCTTGGTAGTTGGATAGGATCTCTCCTTCTTTGTTGTTGACCAAGACTTGATTGCTTCCTCGGTTTAGCTTGCACGATTGGTCTCTTCCCTTGATGGATTTGAGGTTGAGGGAAGTTAGCATAAGGAACTCTTATAGTTTGAGCTTGAGGTTGTCTTCTTGGAGCTACCTTCACTTGTGCACTATGAGAGCATTGTCCTAGATCAATCTTCTTCCTAGGAGTTTTCACCGATGAAGCTTCTTTATTGCTAAAGCTCTTGACAAACACGGTCTTGTTAGAAGTGGAGGACTCCTTACCATCTTCAAACCCAAGACCTCTCTTGTCACAAGGACTCTTTCCAACACTTAACATGTGGTCAAGTTTTTCGGTGCTAGAAACTATCCTAGTCCTTGACCCTTTAGCCTCTTCAAGCTCTCTTTTTAAATCTTCTTCATTCCTCTTAGACAAGTCTAACTCATTTCTTAGCTTATCTTCAATATTCTTGGATCTTTCCACTTGTTCACTTAAGTGGTCAACATGAGCCAAAAGGTCTAGATTCTCTTCTCTCAATCATTGCATCTTTTCCTTGGTCTTCATTTCTAAGTTTTTAAACTTAGTGAGGAATTCATCTAGAACTTTTTTCTCCACATATCCATGTGTGGAGTTAGATGAAGAGTCATCTTCACTAGAGTCACTTTCTTCTTGACTCTCATTCTCTTCTTCATTGTAGGAGATCGAAAAGGCAAAATAGTTGTTCTCACAATCATTCAAGCTTAAGAGACTTCCTTCAATAACTTTTACTTTGTTGTCCCGCTTGTGAGAGCAACCTAATGCCAAAAATTTTGCCACAACCTCTTCATCACTTGAAGTGGCGGCCTCCTCTCTTTCATCTTCCAAGTTAGCACATTCCTTGGAGATATGCCCGAATCCTCCACATTCATAGCATTGAGTCTTCTCTCTTGAAGACATCTCATGATATGGCTTGAAATTCTTGATTGTGTTCTTCTTCTTCTTGAAGTCATTCCCCTTTAAGCCATAACCACTATTTTGTAGATTCAAGAACTTCTTGAATCCCTTGGCAATGATTGCCATGTCTTCATTTGAATCATCCTCCTCCTCATCCATCTTGGATGTCTTCAAGGCAATATCCTTTTTCTTCTTAAGAGGTGATGTGGTAGCCTTTCTTGATTCATAGGCTAGAAGTCTTCCAATGACTTCGCTCGGCTTCATTTCTTTATAGGTGTCATTTTCTTCTAAAGCCGTCACTTTGGACTCAAACCTCTCGGGAAGTGATCGCATGATCTTTTGCTTGATTCTTTTATCCGAGTAAAGATCACCAAGTTGGTGACTTTGGTTCACAATGTCCATTAGTCTCACTTGGAAGTCATTAAAGTGCTCGTGCTCTTCCATCATAATGGTCTCAAACCGAGTTTGGAGAACTTGGAGCTTGGAGTCCCTAACTACCTCGGTTCCTTCATGAGCAACTTCTAAGATGTCCCATGCCTCTTTGGCTATCCTAGTAATTTGAATCAACTTATATTGATTCTTATCGACTGCGCAATGGATGGCATGTAAGGCTTTGTTGTTCCACATGGAATCAACAAATTCTTGTGCGTCCCACTGTGCCTTAGGCTTAAGCACTTCTTCTCCTCCATCCAACATAGTCATCATAGGTGGAGCATATCCGGCCATCTTCAACCGCCATCCACGCCCTATCATGGATTTGGCATATGTATGCTTCCATCTTCCCCTTCCATGAGGAGTAATTATCGCCGGTGAGCAACGGTGGCCTCACGCTCGACGCTCCCTCTTTGCTCAACCCGAAACCACTCATAGTGTTTGGATGAATGCAAATGAGATGAATGCAAAATGTATGAATAAATCAAAAAAACACACACAATGCAAAACACACCAAAAATGAGCTAGGATCACCTAAGTATATCTAGGAACACGCTCTGATACCAATTGAAACAAATTAACGGTGTGATCTAATATTAATCTAGAGGGGTGAATAGAATTTAATCGTTATTACCAAATTTGCGCATGTATGTCAATTTTACGAAAATGCCCCTAACTAGTCACAATAATATAACAAGTGTAATAAGGTGCGGAATGTAAATAGCACTTGATATTTACGTGGAAACCCTCACGGGAAAAACCACCAGCTGTTATGTGTGCCACACACGAACCTCGAATCCACTAATTGAAATGATTACAACCTAATCCTGGTTTAATGATCTAATCCCGATCAATAATCATCACAACTACCTAATCCCGGTATGAGTGGACCTAGTCCAATTGCTTGTGATTTAAGCTACCTAATCCCGATAGCAACACAAGACTTAATTCTCTAAGAAGAGATAATACAACCTAAGTGAATATATAAAATATCCAAAATGCAATTTAGAGCTAGGTTACTCTATATGCTTATCTAGGATAATGATTTTACAATAAATTCAATCCTAGATATTAAAAGCTAGATGACATGTCAAATAGCTTAGCTAAACATAGATTATGAAAACCTAGATAGCTATCAAAATACAACACTCAATCATGTTAACACAACAATCTCTATTTTGTATCTAGAATTTATTCTAAGAGCATACAAATAATATAAGAGATGCCAATGATAAATAAAACACTAATTTTATATGATAATAGTGAAGAACTTACCAAAGAAAGTGTGTTGACCAAAACCCATGCAAGCAAGCATCCTAACTATGCTAGAAAATGCTTAGATGATAATTTGATGCATATGAGAATGGTTTTTGAGTGTTAAAAATGTGTTCTTGATTTGATTTTCTCTCAAATGTCTCTCTTTGAAGTTTAGGGTTCTTAGAGTTAAAGAACATTATTCAGAAAATGAGAAAGTGTGATATTTATAGACATCAAGAACAGGGCATGTGAAAAGACAAGTTTGCCCCTGAAACGCACCGATCGGCGGTTTTAATCGGCGGCCAGGCCGCCGATTATAATCGCCGAATTGAACCCGAGAAGAACAGGGGAACAATGGCGGTTTCATTCGGCGGTTTCGTAACCGCCGATCCAACCGCCAAATCAACCCGAGAGATTAAATCGATCAGGTATGAATGGCGGTAGTGGCCACCGATCGTAACCGCAGAATTGTTCCAGACACTTCTGGAAGCAAACGGCGGTTTCATTCGGTGGCCCGATCATAACCGTCGATCACCAACAAAGGTGAAAACCAAGGAGAAGCCAAGGGCATTCTCCGTAGGCTGTCTTCGCGCAAAACCAAGCACATTCTAGTGCATGCACGGACGTTTTCGAATACTATCGGGAAACGAATTACAAGACACAAATACACACAACAAGATACAACATCAAAGTGCAAGTGTGAAATGTGACATGTGAAGAGTATGCACACAAATGCAAGAAAGCTAAGTGTGTGTGTGCAATCTAAATCTCTTCAAAGAAAACCAAGCACTAGAGATTATACATTTGGCGTGTTTGTCCCTTGAGGTCTTGAAAGGGTCTTCGAGCTTAAAGTTCAATCACCTAAACTACCCTTACACAATAAACCCTAACACGTGGTTTGTCCACGAAATAAGCCAATCAAAGAATGAGAATCCTTACAATTTGGAATACCTTGGTATCTTGTTTTACCTTTTCTAGGTAAGCGGTCATGTTCTCACCCTTGGCCTGGTAGGACCCGGCTACCTGGTTCATGATTAACTGTGAATCGCTCTTGATTGCAAGAAACTAGGCTCCCAATTCTTGGGCGGCATTCAGGCCAGCTAGGAGCGCCTCATACTCTGCTTCATTGTTAATGACTCTAAATTTGAATCTTAGGCAGTGGGAGGATTCGATCCCTTCCGGGTCGATCAGCACAATTCTCGCTCCATAGCCATGTTGGTTGGAGGCTCTATCAACGAACAATGTCCAAACTTTTGATTGAGAGGGCCATTCTTCACCAGGAATTGGGACATTGTTGCCAAGCTGGGCAGCGGGCTCTGCTTTGGGATGGGAGTTGGGATTTCCGCTGAACTCAGCCATAAAATCTGCTAGTGCCTGTCCTTTGATTGCAGCGCGGGGCTTGAAGTTAATATCATATTGGGTAAGCTCGAGACCAACCTGCCTGACACATTAGGTCGCTACATGAACTGGCGGAGAGGGAGGTTTGTAAGAACGGTTATTGAGTGGGCTTGGAAGTAAGGGCGTAGCTTGCGTGCTGCAACTACCAAGGCGAAGGCAAGCTTTTCCAGCTGGTTGTAGTTCTTTTCGGCCTTGCTGAGGGAACGGCTTATATAGTAGATGGGCCTTTGGATCCCACCCTCACATTCTTTCACCAAAGCCACGCTAGTCGCCGTGTTTGATACCGCAAGGTAGAGTTGCAATACATCTCCCGGTAGTGGTTTGACAAGTAGCGAGGGATTAGATAGGTAACTCTGGAGCTCTTTGAAGGTGCGTTCGCTCTCCTTATCCCACTTCATCCCTCTTCTCTTCTTGATGGCTTGGAAGAACGGGAGACACTTGTTAGTGGATCGTGATATGAATCTGTTGAGGGCAGCAAGGCGGCCAGTCAATCCTTGTACCTGTTTTAGAGTGGTGGGGGATTAGAGTTCGAGTATTGCTTTGTTCTTTTCTGGGTTCGCTTCGATCCCCCTCTCATGAACCATGAATCCTAAAAATTTCCCGGTCGAAACCCCAAACGCACATTTGTCTGGGTTCAGCCGCATTTGGTTCTTTCGAAGCACCTTAAAGGTCTCCCTAAGATGGTCAGGGTGCTGCTCTACATGCTGTGATTTGGTTATCATGTCATCTACGTAGACTTCCATGGTACGCCCGATCTACTCCTTGAATAGCTTGTTGACCAGCCTCTGGTAGGTGGCCCAGCATTCTCCAGCCCAAAAGGCATCATCTTGTAGCAGTACAAACCTTGGTTTGTGATGAAGCTGGTCTTCTCTTGGTCCGATAGGTGCATGGTGATCTGATTGTAACCGGAGAATGCATCCATGAAACTCAGGGTCTTGTTTCCCACGGTTGAATCAACGAGTTGGTCGATCTTGGGGAAGGGGAAGCTATCTTTTGGGCAGGCGTGGTTAAGGTCAGTGTAGTCTATGCATATCTGCCACCTCCCATTGCTCTTTGGGACCATGACCACGTTAGCTATCCACTTCGGGTATCGCGCTTCCCTGATGAACCCAGCCCGAAGGAGTTTATCCACCTCCACTTGTACCTCGGCGTTGCGGTTTGGGTTGAAGTACCTCCTCTTCTATTTCACTGGTTTGAAGGTTGGGTCCACATTGAGGCGGTATGCCGCCAAGCTAGCAGGGATGCCAGGCATCTCTTCGTGAGAACAGGCGAACACATCATTGTAGTCCCGGAGGACCTTTTGGAGCGCAGCTTTGTGTTCAGAGGTCAAGGTGGATCCTATCTTTACCGTTTTTAGAGGATTTTCCTCCCTGATCATGACTTCTTCCAGTTCTTCCGTCGGTCCTCCTCTTTCTTCTTCCTCGGTCATTTCTTCTTCAGGCGCTTCTTCTTCAATTTTTGACTGCTCTATCATGCTTCCCAGGTGCTCCATCCCTACACCATGCGGTTGCATGCGACTAGATAGACCCTTCGCTTGAGGAGGATCTCCCGCATTCAGTTCTCTCTGGTCACCTTCTGTGGTGATTTGGGAGCAATGCTTGGCTAGTGTAGAGGGATTTGACGAGACGGCGTAACACCTGCATGCCATTTGTTGATCTCCTCTCAGGATTCCAACTTCCTCGTCTACCGGGAATTTCAAGACGTTGTGATAGATTGATAGGACTCCCCTAATCTTTGAGAGGAAGGGTCACCCTAGGATCATGTTGTAGGCTCTTGGGATGTCTGCTACCACAAATTCGACCATGTTGTTCACTTGTCGAGGAGATTCTCCTATGGCCACCGGGAGTATGATAGAACCTGCCGGCATCAAAGAGTCCCCGGTGAACCTGAAACAAATACGCGGTGTGTACGATATATATATCTAGAGGGGGGGGGGGGGGGGGGAATAGATTTTAACTATTATTACTCAATTTTCGCATGCAAGTCAATTTTACGAAAATGCCCATACTAGTCAAAAATACAAGCAAGTGTAATATAGTGCGGAATTTAAATAACACTTGATGTATACGTGGAAACCCAACCACTGGGAAAAACCACGGGCTGTTTAGTGCGCCACACTCGGACCTCGAAATCCACTAATCGAAATGGAGTTTACAACCTATGTAGACCTCGTCTAACACTCCGGTCAATAACCCCCCACTTCTACCACTCGGGCCTTTAAAAGTGGCTCTAGTCCTAATTGCTTGAGGCCTAAGCAACCTTAGCCTCAAGACTTAATTCTCTATGAAGAGATTATGCAACCTATGTGAATATGTAAAATATTCAAAATGCAATTTAGAGCTAGGTTACTCTAAATGCTTACCTAGGATAATAATATGCAATTAATTCAATCCTAGATATCAATAGCTAGATGACATGTCAAAATAGCTTAGCTAATCAAGATTAATCAAAAACCTAATTAGCTATCACAATACAACACTCAATCAATTCATCACAATTAATTCTCTAATCTTGTATTTATCATATGATAAAAAACATACAAGTAAATTAAAAGAGAATATGCTTGATTAGTAAAATACTAAAATAAGATGAAATTAATCAAAATCTTACCAAGCATGTTGTGATGATGCAAACCCAATCATGAATGAATGCAAGATGAACTTTGATGCAAAAAGGATTTGATTTGAGTGTTTAAAGGTGAGTTCTTGATTTGATTTTTTTCTCAAAAATCTCTCTTTTTAGTTTAGGGTTCTAAAGACTCAAAGAACTTAATCAGAGAATGAGAAAGTAAGATATTTATAGACATCAAGAATTGGGCATGTGAAAAGACAAGTTTGCCTTTGAAACGCACCGATCAGCGGTTTCAATCGGCGGCCAGGCCGCCGATCATAACCGCCGAATTGAACCCGAGAAGAACAGGGGAACAACGGCGGTTTCATTCGGTGGTTTCATGACCGCTGATCCAACCGCCGAATCAAATCTGAGAGATTAAATCGATTAGGTATGAACGGTGGTTTCGAACGGCGGTCGTGACCGCCGAATTTCTCCAGACACTTCTGGATGAAAACGGCGGTTTCATTCGGCGGCCAGGCCGCCGATCACCAACAGAGGTGAAAACCAAGGAGAAGCCAAGGGCATTCTCCATGGGCGGTTTTCGTGCGAAACCAAGCACTCATAAGTGCAAGCGCGGCGTTTCCGAACAATGTCGGGAAACGAATTATAAGACACATAAATACACAACAAGATAAAACAATCAAAGTGCTAGTGTGTAATGTGACATATGAAGAGAATGCACACAAAAGTAAGAATGCAAAGTGTGTGTGTGCTTCTAAATCTCTTCAAAGAAAGTTAAGCACTAGAAGTATACCTTTGGAGTGCTTTTCCCTTGAGGTCTTGAAAGGGCCTTCGAGCATGAAGTTCAAACACCTAAACTACCCTTACATTATCAACCCCAACATGTGGTTTGTCCACGAAATAAGCCAATCAAGATATGGGAATCCTTACAATCTCCCCCTTTGGCTATTTCGTGACAAAACCACCACTCATATTGATTCCTCACAACATAATAGAAACTACGGGTCTACTATGATTTTCTACTTTACAAAGAGATATATAAAAATAATCTTGAAGTCTTCAATCTCAAGTAGAACAATCAAACCCTGAAAGCAAAGTTTCTATTCTTTCCAATTCAAGTAAAAAGTGAGATGAATCAAGTGAGAATAAAAACAAGCATTTGCATTCTAAGAATTTAAGTACAACTACAACATCATGCAATAATTGTGCATGCAATGCTCCCTCTCAATGGGTTGCTCCCTCTCAATGGGTGTCTCCCCAACATGCATAATTGCTATCACAATTTGCCACTCCCCTTACCACTATTCTACTCCCCCTTTTTGTCATGATATAGGCACATGAGTAGTCCCCAACCGGGTCACTTAGCAAAGAGAGATGATAGCATTCAAGTCATTTGCATAATCATAAAATGCACTTTATGCAACTCTATCAATAAAAGAGAAACAAGGAGATTTATTTTAAAAATAAATGTGTGAATCAAAACATGCTTTGTATACAAAACATGTAGCATTCAAGTCCAAAATACAATGGTATTTGGCAAAGCAAATGACAAAGGTTTCTAATAAGAATTCAAACCAATTTCACCAATGTCACGAGAGAAGCAAGGATATAGAGTTTTCATTGATTTTAATTTATGAGCAACTATATCCATATTTATAAGCCAAACATGTCATGAGCAACTTTACACCCTATTTGATTTTTCTGGGAATGAAACCTGTATGATAGTAGACATGTTCAACAAATAAAGAAAGAGAGACAATTTGGAATATAAATTCCTTTGAACGGATACAAGATCCTTTATTCATTTTGAGTTTTATAAGCTTTTTCACACAAGTTTTGCATTTATAAATTGCAATAATCAATTCATGCTTTTTCATTTCAGCATGTCATTTGAATTTCATGCTTTTCATATGTCATTAGCATGTTATAAAAACAACTCATGCTTTTCAATTTTTTAAGCATGTCATTAAGAATCATCATGTCATGGAGATAACTATAGGTCATTCATATCATACTTCCTATGTAAATCTCCTAGTCCAAAAATGCATGTTTGAACATAAATATGACATGGATTGTAGACAAGCATGGTTCACACTTATTGAATTGAAAACATATATACATATGTGCAACCAAGCTTACTCAAGCAATCAACAAAGAAGCATAAGATTTTTCAAATATTTGCATGCAACAAGTATGCATAAGCTCTCTTTGCTTGAGTTCCCATATGGGGTCAATATCATCCTTCATCAATGAAGGTCATGAGGTCCTATAGACCTCCCAAGTCCATTTGACTTGGATGAACCTATTTGAGACTTGTTAGTCTCATAGCAAGCGGGTTCATTTTTCCTTATCCACATAGATATGACATTTTTCTTCCTAGTGGACAAAGGTTCAAGAGTACTAGAAATAATAGGATCATGAACATGAATATTTTCCTTCATATTAGCATGCAATCTAGCTCTTGTCATTCTCTTTTCAATCATGCTTTTGATTCTACATAATTTAATGAAATGAAAGCAATTTGGTCTAATGTGACCATCAATACCACAAAAGTGACATGTAGGGATAAATTTAGAATTCACACCATGTCCTTGTGCATGCATAGGAGCCTTCCCATGACTTTGTGGTTGAACGGGTTCAAACCTTCTTTGTTCTTGAACCGGTCTAGCTTGCTTCCTTGTTTCATTTTGCATGATTGGCCTCTTTCCATTGAGAGTCATTTGTTGAGGAATGTTGACTTGGGAGACTCTAATGCGTTGAGCTTGAGGTTGTCTCCTTGGGGCTTCCTTCACTTGAGCACTTTTAGAATATTGTCCTAGATCGATTTTCTTCCTAGGTGTGTGCACCGGTGAGGCTTCATTCTTGCCCATACTTTTGACAAAGATAGTCTTGGTTGGAGTGGAGATCTCCTTGCAATCTTCATACCCAATACCTTTCTTGTCACAAGGGTTCTTTCCAACACTAAGCATGTGGTTAAGCTTCTTGATGCTTGAGGTCATTCGAGTCAATGACTCTTTAGCTTCATGAAGCTCCCTCTTTAACCCTTCTTCATTCCTCTTAGACATAGCTAGCTCATCCCTTAGCTTGTCTTCAATCTTCTTGGATGCCTCCACTTGTTTACTTAAGTGGTCATTGTGTGTTGAAAGCTCTAGATTTTCATCCTCTAAAATCTTCAATTTTCTATTATTCTTCTTCAATGAACTTTCACACTTGACTATAAAGTCATTAACATCCATTTTCTCTACAGTTCCATTTGTAGAGTTAGATGATTAGTCATCTACACTAGAGCTATCTCCTCCACTCTCCATCTCACCTATGGAGTCATTTCCCTCATTAAGACCTCCACCTAGGTCTCTTGAGTCAATGAGAGCCATATCCCAATGAGTAGCTTCGCCTATCACCTCTAGAGCTACTTCTTCATCTTTTTCTTCTATGGGATCACTAGTCAAGGCTTTCTTACCAACAACTCTATCTTCTACACAAGTGGCCCCAAATGCCATGTAGTCGATGGTAAGCTCATCATCACTTGATGACTTGTCTCCCTTTCCGGAGTCATCACTTTCTCTCCAAATGGCGGCCATCACTTTTGCCATCTTGTTCTTCAAGTTCCCACAATCGGGTGAGATGTGACCTATACCACCACACTCATAGCATTGGACCCCTTTCTTTTCACTCTTCTCTTGTCTAGGCTCAAAATTCTTGAAGAGAGCCTTTTTCTTCAAGTCTTGGCCTTTGGATCCAAAGCCTTTCTTCTCGAACTTGACGAATTTCTTGAATCTTCTAAGCAACAATGCCATGTCTTCGTCCGAGTCACCTTTTTTCTCCTTCACAACCTTGGAAGCTTTCAAAGCAATTTCTTTTTGCTTTTTAGGAGGTGAAATGCTAGGAGCCTTCCTAGATTCATAGGCGAGGAGTCTTCCAATAACCTCGCTCGGCTTCATGTCCTTATAGGTGCTATTTTCCTCTAAAGCCGTCACCTTTGCTTCAAACCTAGCGAGGAGAGACCTCATAATTTTCTGCTTGACTCTCCTATCCGTATAAGGGTCACCGAGTTGATGGCTTTGATTGACGATATCCATCAACTTGACTTCAAAGTTATTGAAGCATTCGTCCTCCTCCATCTTGAGCAACTCAAATTGCGTTTGAAGGACTTGAAGCTTGGAATCCTTGACAACATCGGACCCTTCATGTGCAACCTTTAGAATATCCCATGCCTCCTTGGCCATCCTAGTGTTCTGAATCAGTTTATACTGATTTTCATCCACTGCACATAGAAGAGCGTGCCAAGCCTTCCTATTCCATTTTGAAGTCTCAAACTCTTCAGTAGACCACTGAGCCTTAGGCTTGAGTACTTCTTCTCCACCACCCGTGGTAGTCATCTTAGGAGCCGCATACCCATCTTCAATTACCATCCATGCCCTATCATGGATTTGGCACAAGTATGCCTCCATCTTGCCTTTCCATGAGGTATAATTCACACCGGTGATGAGAGGAGGTCGTGTACTAGACGCACCCTCTTGGTTGCCACCGTATCTACTCATTGTAACAAATGAATGGAAATTTATGCAAAATGTATGAATGAGCAAAAATCACACAAATGCACAACACACCTAAAATGAGCTAGGATCACCTAAATATATCTAGGAACCCGCTCTGATACCAATTGAAACAAATACGCGGTGTGAACGATATATATATATATATATATGGGGGGGGGGGGGTGAATAGATTTTAACTATTATTACCCAATTTTCGCATGCAAGTCAATTTTACGAAAATGCCCCTACTAGTAAAAAATACAAGCAAGTGTAATATAGTGCGGAATTTAAATAACACTTGATGTATACGTGGAAACCCAACCACTGGGAAAAACCACGGGCTATTTAGTGTGCCACACTCGGACCTCGAAATCCACTAATCGAAATGGAGTTTACAACCTATGTAGACCTCGTCTAACACTCCGGTCAATAACCCCCCACTTCTACCACTCGGACCTTCAAAAGTGGCTCTAGTCCTAATTGCTTGAGGCCTAAGCAACCTTAGCCTCAAGACTTAATTCTCTATGAAGAGATTATGCAACCTATGTGAATATGTAAAATACTCAAAATGCAATTTAGAGCTAGGTTACTCTAAATGCTTACCTAGGATAATAATATGCAATTAATTCAATCCTAGATATCAATAGCTAGATGACATGTCAAAATAGCTTAGCTAATCAAGATTAATCAAAAACCTAATTAGCTATCACAATTAATTCTCTAATCTTGTATTTATCATATGATAAAAAACATACAAGTAAATTAAAAGAGAATATGATTGAGTAGTAAAATACTAAAATAAGATGAAATTAATCAAAATCTTACCAAGCATGTTGTGATGATGCAAACCCAATCATGGATGAATGCAAGATGAACTTTGATGCAAAAAGGATTTGATTTGATTTGAGTGTTTAAAGGTGAGTTCTTGATTTGATTTTTTTCTTAAAAATCTCTCTTTTTAGTTTAGGGTTCTAAAGACTCAAAGAACTTAATCAGAGAATGAGAAAGTAAGATATTTATAGACATCAAGAATTAGGCATGTGAAAAAACAAGTTTGCCCTTGAAACGCACCGATCGGCGGTTTCAATCGGCGGCCAGGCCGCCGATCATAACCGCCGAATTGAACCCGAGAAGAACAGGGGAACAACAACGGTTTCATTCGGTGGTTTCGTGACCGCCGATCCAACCGCCGAATCAAACCCGAGAGATTAAATCGATTAGGTATGAATGGCAGTTTCGAACGGCGGTCGTGACCGCTGAATTTCTCCAGACACTTCTAGATGAAAATGGCGGTTTCATTCGGCAGCTTCATTCGGCGGCCAGGCCGCCGATCATAATCGTCGATCACCAACAGAGGTGAAAACCAAGGAGAAGCCAAGGGCATTCTCCATGGGCGGTCTTCGCGCGAAACCAAGCACTCATAAGTGCAAGCGCGGACGTTTCCGAACAATGTCGGGAAACGAATTATAAGACACATAAATACACAACAAGATATAACAATCAAAGTGCTAGTGTGTAATGTGACATATGAAGAGAATGCACACAAAAGTAAGAATGCAAAGTGTGTGTGTGCTTCTAAATCTCTTCAAAGAAAGTTAAGCACTAGAAGTATACCTTTGGAGTGCTTTTCCCTTGAGGTCTTGAAAGGGCCTTCGAGCATGAAGTTCAAACACCTAAACTACCCTTACATTATCAACCCCAACATGTGGTTTGTCCACGAAATAAGCCAATCAAGATATCGGAATCCTTACAAAACCCATACAGGGGGTAGTGTAGCTGTAAAAGCAGGGTCGACGGAGTTGACAGCGGTCCAGTGTATCCTTGAAAATTATATCCATGTTGCTTCCAGTGTCGATCATAACCTGGGTTACTCGGTTGTTTGCTACCTGAATAGTAACTACTATCGGGTCATCGTGGGGCTGGACCGTGTTATAGGCGTCATCCTCCGTAAATATGATTTGAGTGGAGCTGGGACGATTTGGCGCAATCCCGCTGAACTTTAGCACCTGGCTTCCTGTTTCGTGTCGGGGTACTTTCCTAGTGTGGTTCTTCCTAGAGTTATTTGATGTACCAGCGAGGGTAGGCCCCCCGTTGATAGAGTTGACAATCTGGATCTGTTTTATCAGGTCTCTTCCTTGGTCTTTCCTCCTTTCCTCTAGTTCCTTCATCTCCTTCTAGACCTGCTTCCCCATTTTGATTCCATCCCTCACTTGTTGGAGAAATTCTACCAGTAGCCCGCCCCTCACTAAGCCTTCGTTTTGATTTTGGAGGCTGTAGCATTCCGATGTGTTGTGACATATGTCCTGGTGGAAGTCACAATACTTATACTTGTTTCTCCTATCTGCCGAGAGCTTCATGGGGTCGGGCTTCTTCAATAGTCCATTGTCTTGGATTGCTAGGTAGATCGTTTCCCTTGGGGCATTGGGAGAGGTGTAGTTATTGTATTCTTCTTCCTGCGATTGGGTTATTCTGGCGACCTCTCTCACTAGGGACGGAGTCCGTCGGATCTTCCTTGGTAGGGATATCCTTCTGAAGGGGTGCGCCCTGCCAGGGGGGAGCGGAGGCAGGAGGTAAGTGGACCGGTTCAGGGGATTATTCCTGAACTTGGGAACAGATTCCTTCTCCTTTTTTCTGATTGTTGTCCCTCTTATGTCGCTTGCTCGAGCGTGACTCGTCATACTTTATTTTGATACGGTACTGCTCATCTAGCTGCACATGCTCCAAAGCTCGGCTGTACACCTCCTGGTATGTTTCAGGTTTGTTTTTGCTGAAGGAGCGCCATAGTTTCCTGACCCAAAGGTTTTTCAAAAAATTGGTGAGGGTCTCCTTCTCGGCGAACACCCCTATCTGAATGACTTCCTTGTGGAAGTGTTCGACATAGGATTTGAGCTTCTCTCCACACTCCTGGACCACGTACTGTAGCAGGATCGGGTCCTTGGGAGGGGGCTTGACTCCTTGAAATTAGGCACAGAAGTCCCTTGACAGCTTGGTGAACGAGTTAATGCTCCCAGGGGGGAGTTTCCTGAACCATGTCTTGGCGAAATCGGTGAGAGTACAGGGGAACATCTGGCACATAGCCTTCCAGGAGGCGTTCTGCACCTCCATCTGCTGCACGAATGACTCTAAGTGGCTCAAGGGATCTTCCACGCTTGAATATACCTTCTCTGGCATTTTGAATTTAGGAGGGAGGGTAGCATGTCGAACTTCCCTTGAAAGCGGGGCATTCATCTCCCCGAGGGGGTCCTTCTTCAGTCCCTTATACTTGACCTTGTCTTTTTCCAGTTCCACTAGGCGCTTTGCCATCTTCTTCATCTGCTCTTCCATGCGACCTTGTCCTCTTTGACGAGATTGGGCCTCAGCTCCTTCTTCTCTAGCAGTGGTCCTGGAGGCAGTTGATACTTCCTACCTGGCTAAATGGCCTTGCCCTTGGGGGCTCTGGTTCTTGCTTCGATTCTGTGTGGCCTCCGTCCGGCTCCCAGTGCTGGATCTTTCCTTTGCTCCCGTCGTGGCAGGGCGAGCTTGTCAGCCTGCCGGAGGCGACGAGGCTCTGGGTGCTCAGATTTTTGATCCGACTCTCCGGGGTTCTTGGGCAGTTGCTCTTGGTAGAATTCCTGTGGGGCCCAACCTATCGAATATCACTTTAGAGGGGCCCAACCTATCAACTATGCGGTGGCTGGCTCTACATTGGGGTGCTCTCCGAGGATTCAGCTCCGTGGGTCGCCAGGTAGAAGCGGGGCCCAGAAGGGTCAGCCCGGTTTATGGAAGACCTCAACCTTTTGTTTGTTGAAATAACCAGGATACTTTGAGATAAGGGAAAGACACACTGCGTGTGAGTTTCCCACAGACGGCGCCAAACTGTTATCCTAAAAAATCCGTCAGAATTTTCCCGGGACAACCTGGACCGCGACGTACGGGTGCACCGCGGCTGGACTAGATTGGACCGGACCGGACCGGACCGAACTGAACTGGTTAGGGGGTGGCTCTACGCCTCCCGGGGCCGATACCGGAGGGGGCCCTTGATCCGGTTGCCAGAGACCGGTACAAGTGTGATTGGACCGGTCCTGCTAGGAGGAGTGAGGTTGAGATAATATATTTAGGTTATATGGGGAGTATGACAGTGGTAGCTCGCTACAGTAAATGAGAGGGTTTTTTATTATTATTATTGAGTGATGGGGTACATTACAAACCGTTTCACCAGTTACGGTGAGCTATTACAACAAATGGAAAGGGCATGACTATCCAGTACATTATCATGTAGGGGGGATCAAGCTAGGAGTAAAGGCAGGGTAGTAGCCAAGTAGATCACACATAGGAGTTTGGGTTAGGCAAGGTAGTAGCTAAGTAGATCACACGTAGGAGCTTGGGTTGGGCGAGGCAGTGGCCAAGTAGGATGGTCTCATAGGAGCTTGATTTAGGTGAGGTAGTAGCCAAGTATGATGGTCTTATAGGAGCTTGATTTAGGTAGGGTAGTAGCCAAGTAGAAGTCTAGGTTTCCAGGTGCTAACCCCTTATTCTTGGAATGTAGGGGTATTTATAGTGTTTCTAGTGGGGGGTAGGTGGGAGCAGCTCATTTAGGCGGGAATCCCTAATTCCATCTCCACCGTTCCCTCTTACCAGCAATCGTGATGGTACAGAATCATGGGTGAGGATCGCGCCACCGTGCTCTTCCTCTGTTGAGGGCCTGGTTTTGGTAGGTGGGAGCCCTAGTTCCTAGGGCAAAATTGGTGGGGTTGATCCTAACCTCTACTTTTGAGCAGGGCCGTGGTGGTCACATGCCTTGGAGGGCCTTGATCGTTACACCTAAGCCTTAGGCACACATAGGCACTTCTGTAGGGCTGATATGGTGAACATGTGGTGTTTTCAAAGGTATTGATTGGTTGGACGGGGTCGTTGCAACAGTGGGGGGTCGTTATCAAAATCTGGCCTGGCAAGGGACAGTGTCAGCGCCTGTTCCGCTGCACACTGTCAGGCACTCTCCTCCACCATTTCCTTATTTGTGCTTGCTGAGTTCCTGTGGATATTTTGCTGGGGAATCACAGAATCCCCTCTTATGTATGAGATAGTTGACCTCTAACTAGGGCTGAGATGGAGGGAGGTTCAACCGTTGATGCAATGTGGCCAGCGGATGATCCCGACCGTAGGTTGCTTGTCTTTCCCCACTTGTGCTTGCTGCCTCACATTAATAGGCTGGTGCTTAAGCTTTGCAGGTTATCCCCAGTCCCTCATTTATCCCATGTGAGCTGGGGTGAGGGCTGGCGTCAGCCCTTGGAAGGGTTATGGCTGGTTGGTTACTATGAACGACGTCGGCCCTTTGGAGCGGGGGGTTGTTAGAATGTTCCAAGGAGGTCTTCTCTAGTGGGTCATTCTAGTTGTAGGAGTGGGTTATGCATGACTAGTTAGGTGTTGCTTAGGACAGTTCTTAGCCGGGTTGTTGGTTGGGAGCGGGTCCTCTATTGGACTAGGTTCTTCCTCTTATTAGGCGCTTTAGGGGAGCCGGGTCCTAGGAGGACCACGTATGGGAGGCGGGGTCCTTGGTGGACCGGTCCCTCTTCTCAATAGGCGTTCCTGGGGGGGAGCCGGGTCCATCGATGAGCCACGCTCTGACCTGGTGTGTCAAGAAGAGGAGGCGCGGTACGTGATGGACCGGGCCTTTCTTCTCATTAGGCACTTTAAAGTGGTCGAAGACATTTCTAGGGAGTGATGAGGGCTCTTTAATGGGGAAAGCTCTTCCTTGAATTAATTGCCTATTTTTTCGGTTAACACCCTAGATTCACCTAACCTCGGTTGTCACTGCTCTAATACCAGTTGTTATAGGTAAAAATCGTCACAAAGGACACGTCACCTCCATGAAGAAGCCACATAAGCGGGAGTCAGGAAAAGTCAGCTCGAAAGGGGGAAATCCCCCAAGTAACCCACTCGGCTGAAAACCAAAGCGACCCGATCACAAACAAAGAGAACCAGCTCGGGCAACACCACCTGCTCGGGCATACTCGGGCATACTCGGGGATCAACAAGAAGAGATGGTTGTGGAAACTCACTTCCCAAATACATGGAAGGGATCAGCAGTGAGGACCTCCACAATACGTAGCAGTGCAACCCTTCAGGAGTTTAACAAGGAAACAAACAGGCCTCCCGCGAGTAAAGGAGAAAGAATCCGGCCCAAACTCGGACTCAGCCAAAACAGGAAACATATCACGCCCAAGAAGGAAACAGAATCCGACTAGGACTGGGAAACCGCTCAAGACTTGGGTGCCACGACACCAAACCCTAGCGGCATCCCCAAACCCTAGAAACAACATGTATAAATACCCTTTGTAACGCATAAGGGAGAGAGATCTATCGTTTCAAGCATAAGAGAGACCAGAGCGAATTTTTGTAATCAATTTTGATATAGTGGATTTTGGCTTCGTTGCTTAGGCAACAACCCGTGGACGTTTCTCCGATCATCGGAGTTTTACCACGTATTTCTTACTCATTATTTTTACGGTATTAAGATTCAAACTATTATCACTCACAAACGTGATCTCAAATCATCGATTGAGTGTTGACGAAAAATCACCGTCAACAATTGGCGCTAGAAGAAGGGGCGGATCGAAGCACTTGTGAAGCAATGGCCGGCGAGGGAGATGGTAGCGATTCCAGGTACAGTCACGGACTACCCACTAATGAGTTGGAGGATGACGCCACTCCCAACACTGCGGATGCAGCCTTAGCAACTGTAGATCAATCAACTGCCCTGGCTGGCATCCAGCGCTTCCCCCCAACTAATGAAGAGATCGTGCAAAGATTCCGTACTTCTCTACAGCAACTCATGGCGGACGCAGCAAGGCAGGGAGTTGACCTTTCCACCACGGAGGGTTTGATGTCACCTCACAATCTTTCCGCCCCAAATCAACAGGCAACAAGATTGCGTTCCACGGTGGTGGTACCAACGCCGGATGCACCCATAAAGGCGAGCCGAGGTCCTGCAGATAGGCCAACAATTTTGTCTGAAAGGTTAGCCATGGATAGCAGGGAGCATAGAGAGGAGAATGATTCTGACAGAGGGCATGATCGGGATCGGTTGGCCAAGGATCGAGATCGCCCCAGGAGGCGTACTCATCGGAGAGCCAGGTCATCATCCTCAGGAGAGAGTGAGCAGAGTTATCATCGCAAACGCCAAAGGGGCACAGTTCGGCTGCATGGCCTAAATCGAGAACATAGAGAGTTGAATCCAGAGGAAAGGGGCCAAAAGCTGATCGTAAGTCAGAATTTCAATGCGATGGGAGAACCGGAAGGAGACAGGGACATACTCATATAGAGTTTGACCTGGGAAGTTCAGAATAATCATCGACAAATGGATGCTTTAGTTAGGCGATATGGGCGTAATGAATTATCGGACGACGAGACCGAAAGCCCTTTTACCAATGAAGTCCTGAGGATACCCTTCCCGGAGAGATTCAGGATGCCTCACCTAGAACAATTCAAAAAGGACACTGATCCGAAGGAACACGTCAGAAGGTATAAGAGTGCCATGGCCCAGTATGTCTACAATGACGCCTTGCTCTGTTTAAATTTCCCCCAAACTCTCGGGGATTTAGGCTCCAGGTGGTTCGGCAGGTTACCAGCAGCGAGTATAGGCAATTTCAGCGAGCTGAGTAAAGCCTTCTCAAGGCAATTCCTCGGTAATGTACACAGGAAGAAGTCGGTGGCCCACTTGTCCCAGCTAAAACAGGGAAAAGACAAGTCACTGAAGAAATATTTGGGGAGGTTCGGTCAGGAAGTGTCCGAAATTGGGAGTGCAAATGACAAAGCCATAATTACCGCGTTCATCAACAACCTTCAGAATGGCCAATTGTCATTTGACCTCCAAAGAGCCCGACTAACCAGTTATGCCGATATGATGGACATGGCCGGGGGCTATGCCCTGGCTAAGGAGGAGGAAGTTGCCACAGGAGGTTACTTCGTACATGGCGGTCGCCCAGAAGGATCTAAAACCAAAGACCAAGCAAAGGCGCCCGATACCAAAGGTGACAAATAGAAGAATAAGGTGCGGGATGGTCGGGATGGACGTCGAGCATATGACCCAAAAACCGATCAACCACGACAGAGGTTCCAGGGTAGATATACAAACTATGCCCCGTTGAAAAAGGATTAAGAGGAAATTTTGGCAATCCTAGAAGAAAAGAACATGTCCAAAGAACTGCCTAAGCAATCAACGTATGCTCGGAGGGACACCACCAAGTATTGCAGGTTCCACAAGGAGAATGGGCACGAGACATCTAAGTGTTTCCAGCTAAGGGACCACATTGAAACCCTCATCAGGGAAGGACATTTGAAAGACATCGTCTTAAAAAAGGCTGATAGGGCGGACGAACAAAAGGATAGCCGACAGGATAGACGGGCAAGAAAGACTAGTCCCAAGAAAGCTGAGGATGAAGGAGCAATCAACACCATCTTTGGGGGACCAGCGACTGGCAAGAGTAATAGGGAAAGGACCCAGGAAATTCGGGAGTCCGTGGAAGCACAGAGAGACCTGGACATCAATTCTGTTGAACCTGACCCGAAGAGAATCAAGGAAGGCTGTGACCCGATCATATTCACAGAAGCCGACTCACATGGAGTTGATGTTAGGCCAAACGACGCGCTGGTGATCGGCGCACGGATTGGTCATAGAGAGGTTCATCGGATTTTGATTGACAATGGAAGCTCAGTAGACATTCTAAGTACAGAAGTGTATGACCAGCTGAGGCTAGATAGGAAAGACCTACAACCATTTCCCGCACCCCTTAGAGGATTTGGAGGAGTCGAAGTAAGGTCACTTGGCACGGTGAAGTTACCCGTGAAGGTCGGGAAGGCTCCTTGCCAAAAAATAGGCTACTTGACTTTGTGGTGGTGGATACAGAAAATTGGCCATACAATGCCTTATTGGGCCGACCATTTTGAATAAGGCCAAAGCAGTGACCGCAACCTACGCCCTCATGATGAAGTTCCCGACAGAATATGGGGTAGGAGTGATCAAAGGGTCATAAGAAATGGCCCGAAGGGCAAATTTGTTAGTATATAAAGATAGAGAAGTACACCACGTATACGCGGTAACAGCCGAGCGAGAGGTTGGTGAACTTGAAGAGCAGGCAGAAGTGCCTAAAGAATTTGAGTTGGATCCCAGAGAAGAACCTGAGGCTAAGAAAGATGAGCCGACCAAAGAAGTGGCACTGGATCCAGAAGATCCGAGTAGGACAGTCAAGGTAGGGGCAAGTCTAAATGTACATGTCAAAGCCCAGCTTGTCACACTACTGAAAGAGTACAAGGACGTTTTTGCTTGGAGCCATGAAGATATGCTGTGGATAGACCCGAAGGTGATATCACATTGCCTCTCCATCAACCTAGAGTTCCGCCCGGTGAAGCAGATAAGGCGGCTGTTCAACCCCGAAAGGAGTACAGCTATTAAAAGTGAAGTAAAAAAGTTACTTACCGCAGGATCGATAAGGGAAGTCAAGTACCCGGAATGGGCAGCCAATGTGGTGCTAGTAAAGAAAAAGAACAACCAGTGGAGGATGTGTGTGGATTTCACGGATTTAAACAAGGCCTGCCCGAAGGACAGCTTCCCACTACCAAGGATCGACCAGCTAGTGGACGTAACAGTAGGGCACAAATTGTTAAGCTTCATGGATGCTTACTCGGGGTACAATCAGATCCGAATGAATAAAGCCGACGAAGAGAAAACGGCATTCACCACAGACCAGGGGTTGTATTGCTATAAGGTGATGCCATTCGGATTGAAGAATGCCGGCGCAACGTACCAGAGGTTAGTGAACAGGATATTCGCTCGGTAGATTGGGAAGAACATGGAGGTCTATGTAGATGACATGCTGACCAAGAGTGTTACGGCAGAGAGGCACGCGGAAGATCTAAAAGAAACCTTTAAAGTTCTAAGAAGGTATAAGATGAAACTTAACCCGAACAAATGTGTGTTTGGGGTACCATCAGGTAGGTTTCTCGGCTTCCAGGTGCATCAGAGGGGAATCGAAGTGAACCCCGAGAAGATCAAAGCATTAGAAGAGATGGCTTCGCCAAGAACGCTGAAGGACGTACAGAGGCTGACGGGATGTCTCGCATCACTTAACCGATTTATAGCAAAATCAACAGACAGAAGCGCCCTATTTTTTAAAGCAATAAAGAAAGGAAAATGGCTCGAGTGGACCCATCCTCTCAAAGCCAGTAGTTGGAGAGACATTATACCTATACCTCTCGGTCACAGAAGTGGCAACAAGCTCGGTGTTGATCCGAATGGAGGAAGGAATACAGAGACCAGTGTATTACACCAGCAAGGCGTTGCTGCCCGCAGAGACAAGGTATTCACCGGCAGAAAAGATAGCGCTAGCCTTGATCACGGCAGCCAGGAAGTTAAGGCCGTATTTCGAAGCTCATCTTGCAAAAGCCAGAACTGTCAGGTAGGCTGACTAAATGGGCGGTGGAGTTGAGCGAATTCGACATCAAGTACACCCCAAAAGCCGCAGTCAAGGGGCAGGCAGTGTCAGATTTTATAGTGGAATTCACTGAGCCAGATGTCGAAGTGAGAAGAATAATGGAAGGAAAATAGGAGAATAGTTTTCGATGGAGGTTGCATGTAGATGGATCATCAAACACCCATGGCAGCGGGGCCGGGATAGTTATAACAACCCCGGAGGGAGACGCTGTTAGAGTGCGCCATGAGGTTCGACTTCAAAGCAACCAACAACCAAGCAGAATATGAAGCTTTGTTGGCTGGCTTGAGGGTCTGTATAGCGTTAGGAGCAGATGAGTTGGAGATTTACAGTGATTCGAAAGTTGTGGTTAACCAGGTATTGGATGAATACTAGGCGAGGGAGGAGCACATGATAGCTTACCTGGACATTGCAAAGAAACTGCTCAGAAAATTCAAGATGTACAAGATCTGTCAGATCCCTCGGGAAGAAAACGAGAAAGCAGACGCTTTGTCCAAATTAGCTTCAGCCACCATGAGTATCAGATCCAAAGCGATACCGGTAGCGCACCTGACTAGGCCGAGTACAGCAGAATCTCAAGAAGTCATGGTGTCGGAGATCCGACCAGTTCAAAATGACTGGACCACACAGCTCAGAAAGTATTTGGAGGAAAATATTTTACCCGAGGATGCTGTGGAAGCAAAACGTGTCAAGTACATGTCAACCTGGTACACAATTCTGAGAGGTGAATTGTACAGAAGAGGGTTCTCAAAAGTGTTGCAAAGGTGTATCGCTGGCGAAGAAACCAAAAAAATCCTGAAGGATGTTCACAGTGGAGTATGCGGGAACCATACTGGGGGTAAGAATCTGGCGCATAAAGTGCTTAGGCAAGGATTCTATTGGCCAACTTTGTTTGCAGAGGCACAACGGTTCGTGGAGAGCTGTGAGACATGCCAGAGAATAGCAAACGATATTCGGCAACCCCCGGAGTTGCTCAGAAACTTAACTTCGCCTTGGCCCTTTGCCATGTGGGGCCTCGACCTGATAGGACCAATGCCTACTGGAACAAAGGGGGGTGCGAAGCATGCTATTGTGGCAGTAGACTACTTTACTAAATTGGCGGAAGCGGAAGCAGAAGCTCTTGTGCACATCACTGAGGCAAACACCACCAGCTTTGTCAGAAAGAACATAATATATAGGTTTGGAATCCCGAGCATCATCATAACAGACAATGGGACCCAATTCGACAACAGCAAGTTCAAAGAAATGTGCGAAGAGTATAAGATCGCGAACTACTATGCGTCAACTGCTCATCCTCAAACCAATGGCCAGACCGAAGCTGTGAACAAGGTGATCAAGCACACACTGAAAGCAAAGTTGGAAGCCAAGAAAGGCAGCTGGGCGGACAAGCTACCAGAGGTGCTATGGGTGTAAGGATTCCCGTTTTGTTGATTGGCTTATTTCGTGGTCAAACCACATGTTGGGGTTTTGTATGTAAGGGTAGTCTAGTGTTTAGTGTTGAAGATCAAAGGCCCTTCCATGACCTCAAGATACAAGCACGCCAAAGGTATAATCTCTTGTGCTTGTTTTTCTTTGAAGAGATTTAGTAGCACACACACACTTAGCATTCTTGCTATGATTGCATACTTGCTTATTTTTATGTGCATCTCTTCACATGTCACTTTACACACTAGCACTTTGGTTGATATATCTTGTTGTGTGTATATGTGCCTTATAATTCGTTTCCCGACATTGTTCGGAAACGTCCGCGCTTGCACTAATTAGTGCTTGGTTTCGCGCGAAGACCGCCTATGGAGAATGCCCTTGGCTTCTCCTTGGTTTTCACCATTGTTGGTGATCGGCGGTTATGATCGGCGGCCTGGCCGCCGAATGAAACCGCCGTTTTAGTCCAGATTGGTCTGAAGCAATTTTGCGGTCCAGATCGGCGGTCACGACCGCCGTTCGAAACCGCCGTTCGAAACCGCCGTTCATACCTGATCGATTTTAATCTCTCGGGTTTGATTCGGCGGTTGTATCGGCGGTCACGAAACCGCTGAATGAAACCGCCGTTAATGCTCTGTTCTTCACGAGCTCAATTCGGCGGTCGTCATCGGCGGCCTGGCCGCCGATTGAAACCGCCGAACGGTGCGTTTCAGGGGCAGAATTGTCTTTTCACTTGCCCTGTTCTTGATGTCTATAAATATCACACTTTCTCATTATCTGAATCAGTTCTTTGACTCTTAAGAACCCTAATCTTCAAAGATAGATTTTGAGAGAAAATCAAATCAAGAACTCATCTTTAACCACTCAAATCAAACCCCTTTTGCATCAAATTTCATATTGCATCTCCTATGTCTACATAGAGTGCATCCATGTATGGGTTTGCATCATCACAACTTGCTTGGTAAGATTTTGATTAATTTCATCTTATTGTAGTATTTTAAATACCAAGCCATCTCTTTAAATTACTTGTATGTTTTAGATCATATGCTAAATACAAGAAAAGAGATTATTTGTGATGAATTGATTGAGTGTTGTTTTTGATAGATATCTAGGTTTTTATAATCTATGATCATCTATGCTATTTGACATGTCATTTAGCAATTGATATCTAGGGTTGATTTAAATTGAATATATCATCATCCTAGATAAGCATTTAGAGTACCCTAGCTCTTATTGCATTTATTGAATATTCATATATATCACATAGGGTTGTATTCTCTTCAAAGAGAAAGTAAGTCTTGTGTGTAGCATCCGGGATTAGGTTGCTTAGAACGCAAGCAAATTGGACTAGAGCCGCTGTAAAAGGCCCGCGTGGTAGATTAGAGGGTGCTCACGCCAAGAGTAGTGTATCAGGGGATATCACTAGGGATTGAACCAAGAGTGGCGATTGGTAGTGTCCATAGCCTGAGGTTATCTAGGGTGAGAGTCCGAGAATCACTTGAGGGTGTAACCGTCTTTTCATATAGTGGATTTCGAGGTCCGAGTGTGGCGCACTTAACAGCCCGTGGTTTTTCCCAGTGGTTGGGTTTTCCACGTATACATCAAGTGTCATTTACTATTTCCGCATCTTATTACACTTGTATGTTTTGTTGACTTGCTAGGGGCATTTTTGTAAAATTGACTTGTATGCGAAAATTGGGTAACAATTAGATAAAATCTATTCACCCCCCCTCTAGCTTTATATTGATAAACACACCTCGAGTATTTAATGAACTTTCAATGGGCATATCGAACAACTGTAAGGTCATCCACAGGGGAGACTCCTTTTGCGTTAGCATTCTGGACGGAGGCCGTTATCCCAGCAAAGATAAGTTTTACATCACCCAGGGTACAACTATACAGCCCCGAGCACAATGTTAACATGCTACAGCAAAACCTGGATGAGCTTGAAGAAATAAGGGATGCAGCGCAAGTACGAAACGCTGCATACCAGCAAAGGGCTGCGAGGTACTATAATTCCCATGTTCGCGTGCGTAGATTCCAGCTTGGAGATCTAGTGCTAAGAAGAGTGTCCCCGAACACCAAGGACAGGTCGGCAGGATCCCTCGCCGACAAATGGGAGGGACCATACATCGTCAAGGGAGTCGCGGGGCACGGGGCGTACATGATAGCCCGACCAGGGGGGAGCCTACTACCCCGACCATGCAATGCACAGTACCTCAAGATTTTCTACCCCTAAGGAACTCATCTTTATGCTTATGTTAATTCAGTTTGTTTTTTTGTCCCGTTTTAGCTTTGCATCAACTGTTTCAGATTTATTTGATTTTCTAATAAAGTTCATTTGCTAATAAAGAGGTTGTTCATTGAAGTCGATGAGTCTCATGATCAAAGATATTCTATAGCCTATGAACAACAGCAGCCACTTAATGGTTGGCTAAACAAACGCAAAAAAAATAAAAAATAAAAAATAAAAGGAAGAATTCGGGCGCTACAAAGCCGTGAGAGAGCGGACGAGTAGTGCTTGAAGGGCAAAGAAGCTGAAGTAGCACGCCCGCCTAGTTAAGATAGTGCAAACGCGCTTCTTGGCAAAAAGGCAAAACCGAGGCACCAAGGTAACTGGAAAATTGCTCGGAGTGCCGCCAGAAAGACTGGTGAGATGCGCAGCTGTGTTGGCCGGTACATAAAACCCCAACGATTTGGCAAAACCTTGTACAGAAAAAACTAGGAGACGTCCTAGGTGACTTGTGTAAGGACCTCAGCGTATGGTCATGGTGAGCCTCGACGTAACGTTTAGGTAAAACCTCAATAGGTCAAAAAGACAAAATGCCAGTTAAATAAGATACTCAGCCACATTAATTGCCAGTTAAATAAGATACTCGGCCACATTAATTGCTAGTTAAATAAGATACTCGGTCACATTAATCGCCAGTTAAATAAGACACTCGACTAAGAGATCGGTTAGTTGCCAGTTAAATAAGATACTTGGCCAAATAAATCGCCAGTTAAATCGCCAGTTAAATAAGATACTTGGCCAAATTGATTGCCAGTTAAATGAGATACTTGGCTAAACTAGCTAGCGACCAGTTAAGAAAGTTCTCAAAAATTAGAAAGCAGAACGGTAAGAATGAAAATTCATATATATATATAAGGATAATACAAAGAATCGTTACAAAAAAGTACAGAAGAAAAAATCAAGAAGATGGCGCTGGGGGTTGTGAACTGCTCCCACCGACACTCGGGTCAAGCTCCATCACGTACTCGCTGAGGAGGCTATCTTCGGAGGGCCACACAATCATATCTTCTTCGTCATCGTCATCCATCCAGGCGCTATAGTCCATCCCAGGGACGGGACTAACATCAGGATTCTCACCATCTATCCCCGCTTTCTGACAAGCGTGAAAAGTAGAGAAGGAATCGGCGGTGGGAACCTCTAGATGCATGGGATGTGGCATCTTACCTTTACTTTGGCAATATGCTCGCCACTCTTTCATCTGGATCCGAAGAAACTCCAGAGACGTATCCACATGCTTCTTGATTGAGAGGCTCCAGTTGGCCCTGGCCCGGTCGGTCGCCCTACTCTTCATCTTGAAGAATTCTCCAGCCGAGACCATTCTTCGTTGGAACTCCCTAAGAAGCAAAACATCATAGGCTGGAGATCTTTTAAAGCGGTCGACCCCCTGTATATCCAACTCCAGCCTAGCTTCCTTTGACAGAGATTTGACTGTCAAGGCCTGACGCTCCAAGTCTTCTATGCGGCGTTCATAAGAGGTTTTCGCGTCCTCAGCGGTCTGTTCGGCCTGGAGCAAAGCATCTTGAATGGAAGACAACTGATCTTGCAGGGTTGTGGCCTTCTCAGCAGCAGAAGACGCCTTCTGTTCAGCCTCCATCTGACAAGCCAGGCATTGATCCAGGAGCACCTGACTTGATCTAGCCCCCTCTTGACAAGCTAACTCAGCCTGAGAGCGATGGTCTTCACTCTCCTTCAGTTGGGCTTCTAGCTGCCTTATTCTTTCTGCCTGGGCTTCGCCAGCCTGGCAAGCCCCGGACATCTCGGCCACCATCTGCAGCAAATTGACAGCAAACAGGGGTGAAGTAACAAAAAAGAAGAAAAAGAAAAATACAAAATTATGCATATAGTCAAGGCGTTACTCACATAGGAAGCACTGTTGAAGAAGTTACAGAGCCGGTCGGACATGGTTCCAGCCCTGAGGTGACTCCAATGATCCTCCCTAATGTAGGCTCGGCCTGAAGCCATGGCCCTCAGCATAGTCTCGGGGGTAGGATCGTCTGTTTGGGTCGAGGGGCCCAAACCACCCACGTAAGTTTCAGGGACCCCGGCAGTCGATGCCACCCAAGGAGAGTTAGCGGAGCCGCCAACACTGTCCTTGATCTGGTCTCGTGGAGGGGTCATACCCATTTTTCTCCCAACCTCTGCTCCCCCCTTATCACTTGAAGATGAATCAATATATGCAACTACTCGGGCAATCTTGGGGGTAGGGCGACCAGGAGAAAACGAGGCTTTTCTCTTTCCAGATTGCCTCCCGCGAGAATACAAGTCAGCCGCAAGATCTTCAGAATCTGGATCGGGATGCCTCATTTCAACACCACTAACCCCGGGAGGAGTATGAATTGGCTCGGTAATAGTCAGAGTCTCTGAAGCCATCACGCCTAAGTGTTCCCCAGCTGCTTCAGTATCCTGGAATATAGCACTTGGCATGTTTGCAGCAGAGTGAGGAGAGTTGGTTCTACGGGAGAAAGCCGCTGGCTCAGGCTCAGGCTCAGGCTCAGGCTCAGGCTCAGAGGAGTGCCCAGCCTTCTCTTTCCCCTTAGAAGAAGAAGGACCCGCTTGATTGTCCTGCCCAGCAGCGGTCCTACTTACTCCAAAGTGGGTCATACTTGCTCCAAAGTGGGTCCTACTTGCTCCAAAGCCCTCCGGATCGCCCACAGCCTCGGCTGAATATGCGGTCATTTCTTGACCATGGGTTTTCTCAGGCACATAATCGGGTGCTCCCTCTTCATCATCTCCCTCGAGAGGATTCTCGGGAGCACTCTCGTCAAAGTCACCTTCGGGAGGAGCTATCCCAGCATCTCGCTGACGAAGAGCCGCTCTTCGGCTCGCCTCCACGATGCCTTTTATCTGGCGTGCCTGAGCATCGCAGACTATGTCTACGTCGAACACTTGTGTAAGGATTCCCGTTTTGTTGATTGGCTTATTTCGTGGTCAAACCACATGTTGGGGTTTTGAATGTAAGGGTAGTCTAAGTGTTTGGTGTTGAAGATCAAATGCCCTTCCATGACCTCAAGATACAAGCACGCCAAAGGTATAATCTCTTGTGCTTGTTTTTCTTTGAAGAGATTTAGTAGCACACACACACTTAGCATTCTTGCCTATGATTGCATACTTGCTTATTTTTATGTGCATCTCTTCACATGTCACTTTACACACTAGCACTTTGGTTGATATATCTTGTTGTGTGTATATGTGCCTTATAATTCGTTTCCCGACATTGTTCGGAAACGTCCGCGCTTGCACTAATTAGTGCTTGGTTTCGCGCGAAGACCGCCTATGGAGAATGCCCTTGGCTTCTCCTTGGTTTTCACCATTGTTGGTGATCGGCGGTTATGATCGGTGGCCTGGCCGCCGAATGAAACCGCCGTTTCAGTCCAGATTGGTCTGAAGCAATTATGCGGTCCAGATCGGCGGTCACGACCACCGTTCGAAACCGCCGTTCATACCTGATCGATTTTAATCTCTCGGGTTTGATTCGGCGGTTGGATCGGCGGTCACGAAACCGCCGAATGAAACCGCCGTTAATGCTCTGTTCTTCACGAGCTCAATTCGGCGGTCGTCATCGGCGGCCTGGCCGCCGATTGAAACCGCCGAACGGTGCGTTTCAGGGGCAAAAGTGTCTTTTCACATGCCCAATTCTTGATGTCTATAAATATCTTGTTTTCTCAATCTCTGAATAAGTTTCTTGAGCAATTAGAACCCTAATCTTTCAAGAGAGATTTTTGAGAAAAAATCAAATCAAGAACCTATCTTTAAACACTCAAATCAAACCCCTTTTGCATCAAATTTCATATTTGATCTTCTATGCCTTCATAGAATTGATCCATGCATGGTTTTGAATCATCACATCTTATTTGGTATGTTCTTCACTAATTTCATATTACTTTAGTGTTTTTCATATTAATACATCTCTTTAATTACTTGTATGCTTTTGATTATATGCTAGATACAAGTTAGAGATTATTTGTGATGAAATTAATTGAGTGTTGTTTGTGATAGCTAATTAGGTTTTTAATTAATCTTGATTAGCTAAGCTATTTGACATGTCATTTAGCAATTGATATCTAGGGTTGATTAAATTGATTATATCATCATCCTAGATAAGCATCTAAGGTTACCTAGCCTTGTTTGTTATTTGAATATTCATATATATATTCACATAGGTTGTTTCTCTTCATAGAGAAGTAAGTCTTGAGGCTAAGAGTGCTTAGGCCTCAAGCAAATTGGAATAGGGTTGCTAATAAAGGCCCGCTGGGTAGAAGTGAGGGGTTACAGACCGGAATGTTAGACGAGGTCTACATAGGTTGTAAACTTCATTTCAATTAGTGATTTCGAGTTCCGAGTGTGGCGCACTATACAGCCCGTGGTTTTTCCCAGTGGTTGGGTTTCCACTTATACATCAAGTGTTATTTAAATTCCGCACTATATTACACTTGTATGTATTTTTGACTAGTAGGGGCATTTTCGTAAAATTGACTTGCATGCGAAAATTGGGTAATATTAGTTAAAATCTATTCACCCCCCCCTCTAGCTTTATAAAGAACACGCCTCGAGTATTTTGAGAACTTTCAATTGGTATCAAAGCGGGTTCCTAGATATACTTAGGTGATCCTAGCTCATTTTAGGTGTGTTGTGCATTTGTGTGATTTTTGCTCATTCATACATTTTGCATACATTTCATTCATTCATTTGATACAATGAGTGGATTCGGTGGCAACCATGAGGGTGCTTCAAGCACACGGCCACCCCTCCTCACCGGCATAAATTACTCCCAATGGAAAGGGAAGATGGAGGCATATGTGTGTCAAATCCATGATAGGGCATGGATGGCCATTGAAGATGGATATTCGCCTCCTATGATGACTCCCACGGGTGGAGGAGAAGAAGTGCTCAAGCCTAAGGCACAGTGGACACAACCTGAGTTTGAGTTGTCCAAGTGGAATCAAAAGGCATGGCACGCCCTCATATGTGCAGTGGATGAAAATCAGTACAAACTGATTCAGAACACTAAGATAGCCAAGGAGGCATGGGACATCTTAGAGGTTGCACACGAGGGAACCGAAGTAGTGAAGGACTCCAAACTTCAAGTCCTCCAAACTCAATTTGAGACACTTAGGATGGAGGAGAATGAGTGCTTCAACGACTTCGAGATTAGGTTGATGGACATTGTCAACCAAAGTCATCAACTTGGTGACCCTTACTCAGATAGAAGGATCAAGCAAAAGATAATGAGATCGCTTCCCGAGAGGTTTGAGTCTAAGGTGACGGCTTTAGAAGAAAACAGTGATTTTAAGGACATGAAGCCGAGCGAGGTTATAGGTAGACTTCTCGCCTATGAGTCTAGGAAGGGTCCTAGCTCCACTCCTTCAAAGAAGCAAAAAGGGATTGCTTTGAGAGCTTCCAAGGTTGAGAAGGAGGACAAGGATGACTCGGATGAAGACATGGCACTTTTAATGAGAAAATTCAAGAAGTTTGTAAAATTCGAGAAGAAGGGTCATGCATCCAAAGGGCAAGAATTGAAGAAAAGGGTTCCTTTCAAGAAGGTTGAGCATAGGCAAGAGAATAGTGAAAGGAAAGGGATCCAATGCTATGAGTGTGGTGGCATAGGTCATATCTCACTAGATTGTGGGAATTTGAAGAACAAGAGAGAAAAAATGATGGCCGCCATTTGGAGTGAAAGTGATGACTCCGAAGAAGGAGATAAGTCATCAAGTGATGATGAGCTTATCAATAACTTCAAGGCATTGGGTGCCAATTGTGAAGAAAATGAAGTTGTTGGTAAGAATTTCGTTCCTAGTGATCCCATAGAAGAGAAAGTCGAAGAAGTAGCTCTAGAGGAGATAGTTGTTGCTTCACATTGGGATATGGCACTTATTGACTCAAGAGATCAAGGTGAAAGTCTTGATGAGGAAATTGGATCCATAAGAGAGGAGGAGAGCCTAGAAGATGACACTAGTGGAGATGACTCCTTATCTAACTCTACAAATGGAAATGTAGAGAATATGGATATGCATAACTTTATAGTCAATGTTGAAAGCTCCATGAAAAAGAAAGATAGATTTCTAAGGATTTTAGAGGAAGAAAATCTAGAGCTTACAACATACAATGACCTCCTAAAGAAGCAAGTGGAGAAAATGGATCTTAAGGAAAACTTTGAAAGTTTTGAAAGCTCTAAGTTAAAGAATGAAAAAGAGATTCAAAGGTTAAAGGAAGAACTACTTAGGCTTTCAACACAAGTTGATCACTTGAATGATGAAGTGATAAGATCCATGGTGGAAGAAGACAAGCTAAAAGATGAGCTAGCTTTGTCTAAGAGGAATGAAGAGGGTTTGAAGAGAGAGCTTGTTGAAGCCAAAGAGTCATTGACTAGAATGACCACAAGCACCAAGAAACTTGACAACATACTTGGTGTAGGAAAAAGCCCTTGTGACAAAAGAGGTCTTGGATTCGAAGTGAGCAAGGATTGCTCTATTCCTAAGAAGACCGTCTTTGTGAAGAGTTTGGGTAAGATAGAAGCGTCACCGGTGCAAACTCCTAGGAAGAAGTTAGAACTAGGACAATGTTCGAAAAATGCACAAGTGAAGGTGGTGAAAACGAGACAACCCCAAGCTCAACGGATTAGAGCCTCTCGAGTCATCTCTCCTCAACAAATGACTCACTATGAAAAGAGGCAAAACATGCTACCTAATCCAAGGAGGCAACCCATTCCGGTTCAACCAAATAGAAGACATGAACCGACTCAACACCAAAGGAGACATCAAATGCATGATGAGTCTCCAATGACTTCACAAGAACATGGTATGAATTCTTACTTTGTACCAACTTGTCATTATTGTGGTGTTTATGGGCATATTAGGCCTAAGTGCTTTAAATACATTAACCATTGTAGGATTGATAGCATGATAAAGAAAAAGAGGCTAAGAAGAGCCCATTTGCATGAGCCTAGGAAATCTTTTGTCAATAATCCTAGGTTAGTGAATGACATGCAACCTTTGACCACTAAGAAGAAAATGTTATATCTATGTGGATAAGGAAAAATGAACCCGCTTGCTATGAGACTAACAAGTCTCAAATAGGTTCAACCAAGTCAAATGGACTTGGTAGGTCCATAGGACCTCATGCCCTTCATTAATGAAGGATGATACTAACCCCATATGGGGAACTCAAGCAAAGAGAGCTATTTTTGCATTCTTGTCACTTGCAAAAAATTTGAAAAATCTTATGCTTCTTGGTTGATTGCTTGAGTAAGCTTGGTTGCACATATGTATATATGTTTTCAATTCAATAAGTGTGAACCTTGCTTGTTTACAATCCATGTCATATTTATGTTCAAACATGCATTTTGGACTAGGAGATGTATGTAGGAAGTATGATTTGAATGACCTATGATTATCTCCATGACATGATGATTCTTAAATAACATGCTAATGTCTTATGAAAAGCATGAAATTCATGTACATGCTCAAATGAAAAAGCATGAATTGATAATTGCGTTATTAAATGCAAAAACTTGTGTGAAAAAGCTAATGAGACTCAAATGAAAAAGGATCTAGTATCCATTCAAGGATTTTACAATCCAAATGTCTCTCTTTCTTTATTGGTTGAACATGTCTACTATCATACGGGTTTCATTCCCGGAAAAATCAAATAGGGTGCAAAGTTGCTCATGACATGTTTAGCTTATAAAGTTGGATATAGTTGTTCTTAAATTGAAATCAATGAAATTTCTATATCCTTGCTTCTCTCATGACAATGGTGAAATTGGTTTGAATTCCTATTAGAAACCTTTGTCATTTGCTTTGCCAAATACCATGGTATTTTGGACTTGAATGCAATATGTCTTGTATGCAAAGCATTTTGTTTCACACATTTTATCTAATAAATCTCCTCGTTTCTCTCCGATTAATTGAGATTGCATAAAGTGACTTATATTGATTATGCATATACTAGAATGCTACTATCTCTCTTTGCCTTGAGTAACCCGGTTGGGGACTACTCCTTTGTCTATATCATGACAAAAAGGGGGAGTAGAATGTGGTAAGGGGAGGTGCAAATTGTTGTAGCAATTGGTGCACATTGGGGAGAATATACATTGAGGGGGAGTAACCCTTTGAGGGGGAGCATTGCATTCATCATACATTGCATGATGTTGTGTTTAATTTCTTAGAAATGCAATTGCTTGTTTATGTCCTCACTTGATTCATCTCACTTTTACTTGAATTGGAAAGTATAGAAACCTTGTTTCAGGGAATGATTGTTCTACAAGAGATTGAAGACTTCAAGTTTTATTTTTATATATCTCTTTGTATTGTAGAAAATCTTCATTGACCCATAGGTTTATTTTTGTTGTGAGGAATCAATGTGAGTGGTGGTTTTGTCACGAAATAGCCAAAGGGGGAGATTGTAAGGATTCCCGTTTTGTTGATTGGCTTATTTCGTGGTCAAACCACATGTTGGGGTTTTGAATGTAAGGGTAGTCTAAGTGTTTGGTGTTGAAGATCAAAGGCCCTTCTATGACCTCAAGATACAAGCACGCCAAAGGTATAATCTCTTGTGCTTGTTTTTCTTTGAAGAGATTTAGTAGCACACACACACTTAGCATTCTTGCCTATGATTGCATACTTGCTTATTTTTATGTGCATCTCTTCACATGTCACTTTACACACTAGCACTTTGGTTGATATATCTTGTTGTGTGTATATGTGCCTTATAATTCGTTTCCCGACATTGTTCGGAAACGTCCGCGCTTGCACTAATTAGTGCTTGGTTTCGCGCGAAGACCGCCTATGGAGAATGCCCTTGGCTTCTCCTTGGTTTTCACCATTGTTGGTGATCGGCGGTTATGATCGGCGGCCTGGCCGCCGAATGAAACCGCCGTTTCAGTCCAGATTGGTCTGAAGCAATTATGCGGTCCAGATCGGCGGTCACGACCACCGTTCGAAACCGCCGTTCATACCTGATCGATTTTAATCTCTCGGGTTTGATTCGGCGGTTGGATCGGCGGTCACGAAACCACCGAATGAAACCGCCGTTAATGCTCTGTTCTTCACGAGCTCAATTCGGCGGTCGTCATCGGCGGCCTGGCCGCCGATTGAAACCGCCGAACGGTGCGTTTCAGGGGCAAAAGTGTCTTTTCACATGCCCAATTCTTGATGTCTATAAATATCTTGTTTTCTCAATCTCTGAATAAGTTTCTTGAGCAATTAGAACCCTAATCTTTCAAGAGAGATTTTTGAGAAAAAATCAAATCAAGAACCTATCTTTAAACACTCAAATCAAACCCCTTTTGCATCAAATTTCATATTTGATCTTCTATGCCTTCATAGAATTGATCCATGCATGGTTTTGAATCATCACATCTTATTTGGTATGTTCTTCACTAATTTCATATTACTTTAGTGTTTTTCATATTAATACATCTCTTTAATTACTTGTATGCTTTTGATTATATGCTAGATACAAGTTAGAGATTATTTGTGATGAAAATTAATTGAGTGTTGTTTGTGATAGCTAATTAGGTTTTTAATTAATCTTGATTAGCTAAGCTATTTGACATGTCATTTAGCAATTGATATCTAGGGTTGATTAAATTGATTATATCATCATCCTAGATAAGCATCTAAGGTTACCTAGCCTTGTTTGTTATTTGAATATTCATATATATATTCACATAGGTTGTTTCTCTTCATAGAGAAGTAAGTCTTGAGGCTAAGAGTGCTTAGGCCTCAAGCAAATTGGAATAGGGTTGCTAATAAAGGCCCGCTGGGTAGAAGTGAGGGGTTACAGACCGGAATGTTAGACGAGGTCTACATAGGTTGTAAACTTCATTTCAATTAGTGATTTCGAGTTCCGAGTGTGGCGCACTATACAGCCCGTGGTTTTTCCCAGTGGTTGGGTTTCCACGTATACATCAAGTGTTATTTAAATTCCGCACTATATTACACTTGTATGTATTTTTGACTAGTAGGGGCATTTTCGTAAAATTGACTTGCATGCGAAAATTGGGTAATATTAGTTAAAATCTATTCACCCCCCCCCCCCCCCCCCCCCCCCCCCCCCCCCCCCCCCTCTAGCTTTATAAAGAACACGCCTCGAGTATTTTGAGAACTTTCAACTTGAAAAAAAAAAAGAGGAAATGGAAGGTGTTTCCTCGACTCAGTAAACTGATTTAAAAGACAGAATGCAAGAATAACCAGGGAAAGCTTATAAAAACTTACGGCGTTTGCGGCATGCAGAAATCTGGGGAAAAAGGCGAGCTTTAATCATTTTCGCCTCGTTGAAGAGATAAGGTCTGCCCCTCTTTTCCAAAGGGCGAACAGCTGCCCGAGCCAAAGTCTTTAACTCCTCGTCGGTGAAGGCAGGAGTCATATGGTTCCATTGAGGCGAACAAAAGTATCGAGGAACCTTGCAAGTCACCCGAGTGCCATCAAGATCAAAACTGATTGATTGGCCCCATTGTTCGCCTACGAAGAACCAGCTGTTCTTCCAAAATTTATTTGAAGTGGGGAAGCCCCAAACGAACCCCTTCATCTTCTCGTCTGTGGTCGGTTCGATTTCACTCTTAACCACTACGTCTTTAGGGATCCAGAGCTCGGGCTGGTTCGATTGAAGAAAATAAACCCCAGTCTTCCCCACGGGCCTCAGCGTGTAAAAGTACCGGATTTCGTGAGGTGTGGGAGGTGGCCGCTTCATCCTATGCCACATGTGCCACATGCACATCAAAATCCGGTAGCTGTTCGGAGTTAGCTGCGCAGGGGCAAGCCGAGCCTCAGCCAAAAACCAGGTGATGAAGGGCTGAAGGGGAAGAGTAACACCACAAGTAAGCATTGCCCCATAAATTGCCACGTGGCCAGGTGAGGGGTTCCATGCAGCTTGACTGTCAGAAGGAACCAGTGAAACCATGTTGCTGTCCAGGTCGAAGCGTCGCATATACTTTTTTATCTCTTCAGGGCCGACCACGTTCGGCTCGACGTCATAGGCACATATCCGCTTGGGAGAGAAAGGGATGCGAGCGGCCCTATGCTCCTCTTCAATATCACTCTCAATTACCTTTTGGGTCCCGACTCGGCTCTCCAGGGGATCCTTTTTACGATTACTCATCCTCTTCCCAATTCGTCTCCACGGCCGAGTATCAGCACGAATGGAAAAAGAAGAATCTGGCTGAGCTTCAGGCTGATAAGAGTCAGGCCGCGATGAATTCGAAGAAACGGAGGGAATCTCTGAAGTAGGAGGAACTTCAGAAGTAGCAAGTCCTTCACGAAAAAGCCCCAAAACGTTGGCGTCTAAATATTGAGGTTGATCAGGGAGAAGGTCTCCTAGCAACCTGTGGACAACCGTGGCAAGAAAAACATCACCTTGTTCAATAGCAATCATACCAACAGTAAAAAGACGATTCCTAGCAGCAGGATCCATAAGAACTAACCTTGATATATCAGAAAACTGGAGCTACGCAAACTACAGAGGAAATCTTCAGAGAAGGTGGAATGGTGTTCAAGAAAAAATCTGGGTTTTGAGGTTGAGGATCTTGGCAAAACTAAGAAATGAGGGTCAAAACCCAAATAACTCAAAGAAAAGTAGCAAATGCAAGTGAACTTCTTTCAGGAAGAGAAAAGAAAAATGGCAAGAGATTTTTTGCAGAGAAAAGAAAAGGATCTTCCCCACGAAGCGTCAGGCTGATATATATAGGCAGTACCGGTTTCAAAATATATCGAAACCCTAGAGAGGGTAGGTGAAGAAGCGGGAAAATAGAGAGGCAAGGGGAGTGACGTGGGTTGCGTACGAACGAACAGAAAGGTCGTGTCCCATTAATGCCTCCTACCACGACCAAGCAAAAGGAGACAGGTGGCAAGCAGAGAGAGCCTTGAGCCGTCAGGAAGTCAGTGTGTCACCATCAAAAGATTTCTGAATAGTAGGTGGATCAAGCATGTGCGGACATAATTGAGACACGTCAGCAATACTTCGAATCAAACGAGGATACTGAAAACCAACATTAATATGAAAGACGACAAATGAAAACAAGTCGTGAGAAACGAAGCAAACAAGGGTTAAATATTTGTCCCGAGCAAGCGGTATTCGGCTCAAATATTTAAGGGGGTATTATTATAGGTAAAAATCGTCACAAAGGACACATCACCTCCATGAAGAAGCCACGTAAGCGGGAGTCAGGAAAAGTCAGCTCGAAAGGGGGAAATCCCCCAAGTAACCCACTCGGCTGAAAACCAAAGCGACCCGATCACAAACAAAGAGAACCAGCTCGGGCAACACCACCTGCTCGGGCATACTCGGGCATACTCGGGGATCAACAAGAAGAGATGGTTGTGGAAACTCATTTCCCAAATACATGGAAGGGATCAGCAGTGAGGACCTCCACAATACGTAGCAGTGCAACCCTTCAAGAGTTTAACAAGGAAACAAATAGGCCTCCCGCGAGTAAAGGAGAAAGAATCCGGCCCAAACTCGAACTCAGCCAAAACAGGAAACATATCATGCCTAAACAGGAAACATATCATGCCTAAAAAGGAAACAGAATCCGATAAGGACTGGGAAACCGCTCAAGACTTGGGCGCCACGACACCAAACCCTAGCGGCATCCCCAAACCCTAGAAACAACATGTATAAATACCCTTTGTAACGCATAAGGGAGAGAGATCTATCGTTTCAAGCATAAGAGAGACTAGAGTGAATTTTTGCAATCAATTTTGATATAGTGGATTTTGACTTCGTTGCTTAGGCAACAACCCGTGGACGTTTCTCCGATCATCAGAGTTTTACCACGTATTTCTTGCTCATTATTTTTACGGTATTAAGATTCAAACTATTATCACTCACAAACATGATCTCAAATCATCGATTAAGTGTTGACGAAAAATCACCGTCAACACCAGTTGTTATAGAAAATCCACAAACACAATCACACAAATCTTAATCCACACGTAGATAATGAAAGCAATAAAAGAAGAAAAGAAAAGACACAATAAATTTTACACGGTTTAGCAAAAGCCTACGTCCACGGAGCGCATATGCACTCAATCCATTATCAGGGTTTGATTACAATATCTTAGTCTCTCTCTTTTAATCTCTCTACAAGTTGCTCTCAGCCTCTCTTGCTATTTTCTACATTTTCTAGGTCTTACAATAACAAGGGGAAACATTAATATTTATATCAAAGCATTAGGGTAGGCTAAATCCCACAAGTAATAGGTTTCTTTCCACGTAAGATTTCTTATTCGCACACAGTTATCGTCGTCACTGTGATTTGAGCCACGGTCTACAACCCGTACCCTGAACAGCGGTAAACGCCAGTGAAGCATCGATTGGAATACCGCAATTTACACCACATGAATCCTCTGTGATCTTCCATTTCTTGTGACGCGATTGGTGGTGCACCGTGGTCCACACTGCAGACTTCTCTTTTGGCCGATTCTTTAGGCTTTACAAACCCAACATCTCAAACATCCATTTTCAAAGGTGATTTTGAAGATTGGATGTTCCATAATCTCATGAATAACTCACAGGTGGATGTATCTTTCTTAGTTATGTGTTGTATGCTTTGGTTTTATGGTTTATGTGGAATGGAAATGTAAGCATGTTTTTTAGGATGGTTTCAAAACCCCTATTTTGCCTTGTCGGTTGATCAAAGGTTATGTGGAGTCTTAAATATAGGTGAATGTGAATAATGGTAAATCTTCGAATAATGAGACTTTTTTTTTTTTTTTAATCTTGGAATCCCCTTATAGAGGATTGAGTAAAACTAAATGTGGAAGGCAGTGTGAGCAAAGATTTGGGGACTATTATAGTAGGTGGGGTGTTGCATGATCATAAGAAACAGTGGCTTGGTGGGTTTGCTCTTAATAGAGGAGCTGGTAGTTCCTTGGAATTAAGCTGAGCTCTTGGGGGCTCTTTGAAGGTTTAACCTTTGTGTGGAAAGATAGTTTTAGAAAAGTTGTGGTGGAGTCTAATTCCATGGTGACCGTGTATCTTATCATAAGTATAACTAATCAAAGTCATCATTTTTTTAGTCTTATTCAGAGTTTTAAAAAGATGGTTGCTGCAAGGTGCAACATGTTTATAAAGAGAGTGACAGGTTGGCTGATAGCCTTGTGAAGACAGATCATACCATGGAGCTTGGTATTGTGTTTTTTTGATGAACCCCACTCTCAGGTTGCTGTAGTTTTTAAGACCGATGTTTTAGGTCTTGTTTTGGCTAGGCAGGTGTCTTTGCATGCTTAGCCTTTTTGTTTTTGTGGTTGTTTCTGGGCGTTTAGCTCTCTCTTTCACAACAAAAAAAGAAAAAAAAATTAATTAATTAATTAAAACACTCCATAAAAACTTATTTTAAAGGAGATGTTGAGAAAAAATATATATAACTTTGGGTCGAAATCACTTGTTATTAGAGAAGGTGAAAACGGTCAAAACCTCAATTCCTCATTTGTAGCTCAACTCAACGATCGCTCTTAAATAAAGTACGAACTCTAAAATAAAGTATCATATGCTTCCCTCGTACTCTAAAATCCTGTTTCCAATTTTTTTTTAGAGTTTCAAAGATTGGTACTCTGAATTTAGAGTACCAAATATGAAACTCTAAACTTACTTTTAACATTTTATATTCCATTTTTACCCTCATATCTATAGTTATAAAAAAATATTTGACATTTATATCCTTTTACATTTTTAATTAAATTCAAATAATATATAATAAGTTATAATTTATAAATAAAATAATCATAAAAATTATACTATTAGAAATGTCTCATCTAGATCTTTAAAATGAGACTAATATTGAATATTTATTAATAAAAATTTTATTTAATAGAAATAGAAATAGAGATAGAGATAGAGAGTGTGGTGGGAGCGAAAAAAATTTCAAAGATGAAATGTGGAAGGAATATTTCATCTTGAAACTCTATTTTACAGATAGAGATAGAGATAGAGTATGGCTGTGTGGGTGGGAAATGCTCTTAGAAACTTAATGCCCGCCTCGTAAGCCAAATCCACAAGGAAACCTCTCAAATGAGCCAACGTGTTAGATATCTTAAATTTGTTCAACTTTTATTCAAAATTGACAATGACCTTCCTATTAGTAGTGTTTGACAGTTAAATGTGACTATTGATTGTGTGGGCAATGTAAAACAATGGAAATACCATATGATTTGGCTGGGTGACGAGCCGTTGACCAGCTGATGTGGCCGTTAACTGGCTAACGTGATCACTAACCGTGTCTGCTTTGGACTAGGACAACTTCTAACGTGCCAAGTGTTAATTAATGGATGGATAGTGGATTGAGTCAACTTATGAGAGTGTTAAAAGTCCTGCTCCTATAATATTTCAACTGAAACTGATCACTTCCTAGTTTTAAGGAAAGTGGACTTTTATCCATTTTCTTCTTGTGTTTAAATGAGAGTTGTTTGTTGTAGACTCTTGTTTATCAGCCAACTCCTTCATTATACCATGATCATGGCCCTACACGTTTCCTTGACTATATTTGGAGCTGAAACTTTGCGTTTCACATTTTTCAGCCTGTTGGAGAAAATCCAAGATGGCCTAGGTTTCGACCTAGCTCGCCCTAAAGCCTCTAACTTCGTATAAAGCAGTCTAAAATCTTCTCAGACATATTAGACTCATATTAACGCTCTTCTGGTACTTCCTAACCGCATATAACGAACTTGGGGTGTCCGACCTTAGTGTGTCATTCATAGCAATACGTCACTGGACACATATATGGGAGATGAAATGTAACCAATTAGCCCTTCTTTTTGCCTCATTTGAGGTTGAATTCAACTTGGGGGGTCTTTTGACCCACCTTACCCCCAAGGTGGCCTATGGCGAGGTTTCTGGGTACTTCAATTTTCGAGATCTGACAAAATTTGTCATTAACAGTAATAATAGTTTCCATTCGATATTTGGTTAAATCAAATCTCCAATGGAACCCTAATTAGTTGGACTAATTTGGTCAAATCAGAAACAAAAAAGTAGAATTTTATTGAACAATAGGGATTATTTTGAAATTTCCCCGTTTTGAAATTATAAAGACAGTCAGATAATTATTGTTCATCTTCTCATTCTTAAATGATTTTATTTTTTTGAGTTGCATTCTTAAATGAATTAGTTGCATCATTTGCTTCACCGCATTGTTTGTTCATGAACAAAAATATTTTTGTGAGAGCAAGTAAAGGATGATATATCAATCAGTCTTAAAGATTATAAACAGGTTGGAAGAAATTTGTTCCGGCGTCATAATCATACCAATATGAACCTCAAAGTCCTTTAAAAAGGATATGTGCATTTGTAGCCCAATCTTAAAGCTGGGTCTTCATGATCATTTAATAATCAACAATCTGTTGTGGACTGTCGAGTGAAAAATGCATGCCAATTCTTCGATGAAATGCCTCACACAGATGTGTCATGGAATGGTGTGTCTTGACTGCTTATGTTAAGAGTGGGATTGAACCATGAGGAGACTCTTGAATTGTTTAATTTGATGCTGATTTCTGGTCAGAACACGTTATCTAGTGTCCTGAGATCGTGTTCTGCTCTGGGAAAATTCAACTATGGCCTATGGGACTAGTATTCAGCTTAAAATCAACTGCTGGAGATGGATCTGCACCCGCCGCCGATGTCAAACTTTTTTGTCTTTTTAATTATTATTATTATTTTTTTAAAGGATATTCTCCGGGATGACACAAATCCTCAACTAGCCCCTAATCGATTGAGCTCCAATCCGCTTAGGGCAAGTTTGGAGCACTTAAAATAGATCGGGTCAAACTTTAGAATTTGGTTTTGTAATCAGGTTGGGGATAAGTCAAACCACTATACCTCGACTTTCTCTGTTTGACCTGATATTTATATAATTATTATATTAAAAGTAAAACAAAGCTCTAATCTTTCTATCACTTTATCTAACTGTATTTTATGTTTGAATTTAAAGTTTATTAAATTTAAATATTATGTTCTATTGAATTTACGTTTATATATGAATTTTAAGTGTATATTAAACTTTAAGTTTCTTTATTTGTATTTTAAATTTAACAATAATTCTACTTTGCCCAAATTTGGTGTCCAAATATGGTGCCCAAATGATGTGGCATCACTCTAATCCATTCATTTAAATTGTATTAGATTTGCATGATTTATATTAATTGATTAGAGTGATACCACATCATTTAGACACCAAATTTGGACAAAGTAACATTACTCTAAATTTAGAGCAAATTATCGTCTTCCCTCAGTTTTTTTTTATTTTTTATTTTTTATTTTTTATAGGTTTTCTAAAATTGGTTTAATAATGTATCTCCACCATTCACCATTCATCTCAAGAGTCAAGACAAACAGCGGATAATAACTAAAAATTAAAAGAAAATAAAATGAAAAATGAAAAAGTGTTGTAATTTTACGATTTCCCCACCAAGCCTCTATTGTTGGCTTCCCCACCAAACAACTGATTGCCTATATATATGGCTTCTATTGTAATTGTTTGAGGTTAATGAGCTGATATCAATAAAAAGAGAAAAGCTCTCTCTCTCTCTCTCACGTGTTCTCTCCTCTATGATCACTCTCTCATTTTATTCTTCCTTATTTATAAGTATCAGCTGAAGTTCAATATGAAATTGCAATAGTTAATCTCTTCTCTCTCTTGTCTATTTCTCATCTCTTTTATTTATTATTCTTTGTTCTTCAATCGATTTACAACAAGTTATCAGCACGATGCTGTTATTTCCAGAACCTAAAGTTCTGAATTTTATTACTACTTGTTGACGGTGAAATTTGGATTGCCACGCACTCAACAATTATATTAATTCAATGTAAAACGAGAAAATAAAGAATGCATGCTAGAGACAGATTTTACGTGGAAAACCCTTGAATGGGAAAAAACCACGGCGCCCCAGAGGGCAGAAAGATAATACTATGCTTATTGCTTTGTTTTACACACTTAGATCTCTCATACAATTGCTTTCTTCTCTCAATTTTTTGAACCCCTCCTCATGGGATAGATGGTTCTATTTATACATGTTAATTAGGGTTTCCCTTTGCCTTTAGCCGTGTTGGTGGTAGGATTCCCCTTTTGATTTGTACTAGGATTCCCATGTTGTCATGGATCCGGATATGCTTTATCTCTTTTCCTTTTTATGATTCCTTGTTGCCATGGGTTTTTTTAGAAGTTAGGGTTTATTTCTGTGTTCCTGCCGAGTCGGTTTGGACCCAGTACATTGATGTAGCGAACACCTCCACTTCTGGGTATTACCTTTCGGTGACCACGTTTCTATCTTTGGCGAGTAAATGTCTAGCTCTGGTGACCACACTCTTGACTTATTGACTTTAAGACGGCACATTGACTGGCCACGTTTTTCTCCCTTGACCTGGTCAATGTGTGACGTGGCTACCTTTTCTTCAGCATTTATTGATTCTGTTGATGACGTGTCTGCTTGGCGAATTTATACATACAACAATACCCCCATAAATACTTCGAGCCGAGTGAATGATTTGGTCCTTTTAATTCGCTTGCCTTCGCGAGCAGTATTTATATCCATGCTTTTAAGATTTCGGCGCGTTTTATAAATAACTTCCTTCTTTCTTCTTTTCACCACGTGTTCCATTGATTGGTTGATTCTTCCGGTGCAAGTTTTTAATTTTAGCCACACAATCTCTGGTGCTTCCACTCATTTGACAGGCGAAGGTACGCTCTGGCTGCTTGGTGATCCCCGAGACGCCACATGTCTATTATTTGGTGGTGATTATTGCGGCTGGTTACTGTGACCGTCACTTATATTAATTGCGTATCCCTTATCTGATTTTATTTTTGAATTTCAAAGTTCCCTCTTATAAGGCCCGATCGTTTCTTCTTCCTTATTTTACCCTTTTCACTTATTCTTCTATTTTCTTGTTCTTTCTCTAGCAACAGAATTCCTTCATTCTCTTTCCTTCTTCTCCCTTAGACATTTCTTTCGCTAATTTCTTTTATTTTATTCCATTGTCGGACGGCTCCCCTTGAACTCGATCGTGATTATTTCTTGGCATCCCCAAATCTCCTGCTCATTCTCCGGACCTAGGGTTTTTCTGGTGAGTTTTCATGGATCCCTCCTTACGTTCTTCTCTTTTTAATCAGATTATGCAAGCTATAGAGCTTGGTGACAAATGTACTGCGGACAAAATTGAATCTTTGATTCGCAACTTTCACCCAGATTCTCCGGTTCCACTTTCTGTTTTCGTTCCATCTTCTGAAGATAATTTTATCCCTAACATTTCTCCTTCGTCCTCCAATAGTGATTCTCCAGTGATGCCGAGGTCTTCTAAACCAGGTGGCAGCAAACGACGTGCCCCTAGGGCCCTTCGTGAGTCCCTACTGGATGCGCAGACGACTGTTGACTTTGACGTTGAAGACCATCAACGAGATAGGCTGCATTTTTTGTTAGATCGTCCGTGCTCCTTCGACACAGAAGTTAATGTGGTTGGCGAGGGCGAGCTCCTCAAGTACAAGAGTCACTTTGATATTCCAGACTCGGTGACTTTGATGCTACCCGGTGATCGATAATATGGAATTCCCCCGAAAATGCGGTCGCCATTTATGGCGCCATGCTCAGCTGTGGGGTAACCCTTCCCCTTCAGCTTTTCATCGCCAGGTTTCTCGCGGAGGCTCGAATTGTGCCGGCACAACTCGCCCCAAATAGTTATAGGATATTGATGTGCCTGTGCCTAATGTGGAAGTTGAAGGGTTATGGGCACCCTACTCCTCGCGAGATCCGCCATTTTTACACGTTAAGACAGGCAGGCAGGCAATGGTGGCACGTATTTCCTTCTCTCCTCACCTGTGGAGAAATGGATCCCTGAGGGCGTTGTGAACCCTGGTTAGGTAGAGATTTCCAGTGACGAGAAGAAGAAAGGTTTTATTTGGGGCTTTCCCACTTCAAACAAGAGGTGGAAAAATAGTTGGTTTTTTGTTGGTGGCGAGTGGGGCCGAGATGTGCCAGCCAGCAGTCGCCGTAACCTTTTGGCGAAGAAGGTTCCCAGGCACTTCACATCTCCTGAAGCCTGGTCGAAGGCAGTCCCCGTTTTGCTAGATGGGGAGATCTCTCACCTTACGGCGGCGGCCGTCCTTCCTTTAGACTCGAGGGATAGGTCCTTCATTTTGGATGAAGAGAAAATGATCGCTCAATGGGTTTTCCCACGCCTACCTGCTAGGCTACCTCGTCGTAAGTCTTTATCAGTTTTTTTTTCTTTTGTATTATTGTTTCTTTTTATTCAGTTGGTGACACTTGGTTTATTCTTCTTGCAGTGAGTGACTTTGATACCGTTTGCGACTTACAAGCCCGGGCACTAAAGAATTCCGAGGCTGCCAGTAAAAGACATGCTGCTGGTTTGTCCAAGGAGGGAATTGCTAGCCCGGATGGTGATGATCCCTCGGACGGCGAGGAGGCTGGTGATGTTACTGAGGGAGGTGTCGAGTCGGGGGAGCCCCCTATGCGTGCAAAGGTTGCTGTGAATGCTCCTGTTGCGGCTACCCCCAGTCGTAAAGCTAAAGAAAAAGTGGGTGCTTCAGGAGGGGTCAGTGACATCCCTAATTTTAACGCGGATGTCCCTGAGACTCCTCTTGATCCTGCGAGTGATCTGGTCCCCAAAGCTGGTAGAGGTAAACGCCCAGCTGAGGGTACCCCTGATCATGCTGCTCGACCCCCTAAGCGGGCATCAAGGGTAGTGCAGTATGTTGTCTCTTCAGACGAGGAGGGTGCTGACGAGCCAGCTCTTACCAAAACTCCCCATCTCTTACCAAAACTCCCCATACTCAAACGGCTGTTCGCGAGGGTCCTACTGAGGGGACTGATGTAGCGGTGCCTCCCCCCGAGGAGGTTGATGAATTAAATATCCCTTCTTCTACTCCGCCTCGAACAGCCTCTCCTCCGGTGGCCATGGGTGAGTCAAATGCTTTTTCAGATCAACCTAGGCTGTCTGGTTAGCCAGAGTCAGTTGATCGGCCAGGACCATCGAAGCAACCTGGGACCTCTGCTTCTGGTTCAGGTTTTGCCCATGAAGCCCCTCCTGTGGGACCCACAGAAGCCGAAGAAGGGACCTTGTCTCTTTCTGATTTTTTGGCTACCGAAATTTGTGCGCACCTGGTTAATAATGATGTGTACATTGGTGAGGGCTGGGAGCATGTCAAAGACAAGTCCTGCAATAGGAAGATGGAATTTTTCTTCAACTGCCACTCTCTGGTAAGTTTCTCGCCATAAATCTATGTATCTCTCTCATACATACTTCCTAATTCGGTTGTTTCTCTTTTCAGATGATGTCTGAGTTGGCTGATACCTACAAGTATGAGAACAAAGCTTCCCGAGAGATCAAGCGTTTGCGCGAGCGGGCTTCTACTTTGGCTGTTGAGAAGCTTTTTGCCGAAGAATCCTATGCTCAACAGCTTACTCAGCTAAGAGAGTCCTCCGATGGTCATCTGTCTGCTTAATTAGCTGCCGAGGAAAAATTGTCTACTGCTGAGGAAGAGATTCGCTCGCTGAAGGAGTGTTTGTCTGCTAGCCAAGAATCCCTTGCAGCGCGTTTGGAGGCTGAGCGGGTAACTGAGGAAGCTAAGGAGAAAGCTGAACGTGAGGCGCTGAACTTGCGCAATCAGTTATCTTCGCGTGAACTCATCTTTGATCATTTAAAGGCTGTTTTGGAGGTTGAAGCAGTTGATCGCTTCAAGAGATCCCCTGCCTATGACGCGCTTTTGTTGCGCGAATTTGAACGAGGCATGAGGCAGTCGAAGAAGTTCTTCGCCATGAAGGACCATTCGAATGACAAGGCTCTAAGGCACTTTGACAGGTCTCTCCAACAGCATATGGCCAGCGAGGTGGATTCGATTAAAGAGCAGATAAAGCGATGGAAAGCCCACTGCCGTTTTAGCAGGACTGAGCCTCATCCCATGCATTTAGAAATCCCCAGCAAGCGTGTCTTCAATACATACTATTCTGGTCAAAAGGGCAGTTTCTCTGGTTCTGGTGCTGAACCTGATTTGGGTCCTGTTGCTGGTAGGGATTATGGGCCTTTCATGCCGGATGGGGATGATGAAGTCACCTGGCCTTCTGAGGAGGAGGAGATCGAAGATGAGGAAGACAGCGAGGGCCCTCCACTAGTTGAGATTAGGTTTTAGGAATAGCTCATAATTGTAAATATCTATATATTTTTTGAACCTTCGAGCGTAAATGACTTTTTGATTCTATAAATTATTTTATAACTCCTTTAGCTCTATTTTTGTTCAGCTGCTTTTGCTGAGTTTTCGGCTTACTTAGTGTTTCACCAAGTTTTTAGCATATTTTACAGCTTTATTCAGCTGCCATTGCTGAGTTTCGGCGTACTCAGTGTTTGTCAGGACGTATCCGACCATACACTAAGTTTTTAACATGTTATTTAGTCAGCTGTCATTGCTGAGTTTCAACATATTATTGGGACGTCTCCCTCATGCTTTTTGCTTGTCTTTTTGGTTTTCAGCTGGCTTTTTCTTCTCTTTAGGGATTTTACTTTTCCCGTAATGGCGATTGCCAATTTCTATAACTTGGGATGCCAGTTTGCTGCGAGTATGAGATTCGTCTGTACACGATGGTAGTGATGTATGACGGTGAATGCCCTTTGTGACTGGCGAGTCAAATCACGAATTTTTAGTAATAAATTACTCTTTATTGAATACTTCCTGCAACTCTTGTTAACATAGTCACAGATAAAAATGCTAAAATGAAAACTGTCTAAGAATAAAAAGATTGAAATAAATCCTAAAAGTAAGCGAGAAGTCAAGGGTAATATGTCTTCAAGTACTGCGTATTGCATGGCCGAGGTAGTTCGCCTAAACCCTCTCGAGTAATGCGATATGCCCCGTGATTAGCTATGCCTGTAATTTGATAAGGCCCTTCCCATTTATCCGCGAGTGATCCTGCAGCTTTGTCTCTTGTTCCTGGGTTCACCCTCTTCAGCACCAAGTCGCCAAGCGCGAACCTCCTTTCACGTACATGTGAGTTGTAATATCTAGCTACCCTCTGCTGGTACGTAGTGTTTCTTATTTGTGCGCGCTCTCTTCTTTCTTCTAATTCATCCAGACCGCATTTTAACATATCAATATTGAGTTCCGGTTGAAAGAGTTGTACCCTTGGTGAAGAGAAAGATATTTCCACGGGAATGACAGCTTCAGCTCCGTAAGCCATGGAATATGGGGTCTCACCTGTTGAACCCCTTTCTGTGGTTCGATATGCCCAGAGTACCTGTGGTAGTTTATCTGCCCAGCTACCCTTTTTCGTTGCCAATTTAGCTTTCAGGTTGTGTTTTATGATCTTGTTCACTGCTTCAGTTTGGCCATTCGTCTACGGATGTGCTGGGGAGGCGTAGTAGTTGTTGATGCCATACTTGTCACACAGCTCCCTGAATTTCTTGCCATCGAATTGGGACCCATTGTCTGTGATGATGGTGTTTGGTATCCCGAATCTGTACAGGATATTTTTCTTCACAAAGCTTATAGTGTTTACTTCCGTTATATGCACCAATGGTTCGGCTTCTACCCACTTCGTAAAATAATCCACGGCTACTATGGCGTGCTTCGCTCCTCCAGTTGCTGTTGGCATTGGGCCAATCAGGTCAATTCCCCACATGGCGAATGGCCAAGGCGAGGTAATACTCTGCAAGAGTTCAGGTGGTTGGCGGATGTTACTGGCAATTTTTTGACACGCCTCACATCTTGCTGCCACTCTTTTAGCGTCGGCGAATAGTGTTGGCCAGTAAAAACCCTGCCTTAATGTTTTGTGGGCTAGGCTGGCACCCCCAGCGTGATTCCCATAATTTCCACTATGTATGCTTCTCAGGATACCTTCTGCTTCTTCAGGCCCGACACATCTCTGCAGCGCCCTTGAGTACCCCATTTTGTACAGTTCTCCATTGAGTACTGAATATCTTGTAGCTCTGTACTTCAATCGTTTTGCTTCTAATGGATCACTTGGGAGTACATCATTGACGAGGTACTCTTTGATCGATGTGATCCAGCTATCTCTTTCGCCAAAGACTGCCCCAACTTCCTTCGGTTTGACTATACTTGGCTGCAGCAGGCGGATCACAGAAATAGTTCTGGGCCAAATGTTGATCGTGGCGGATGCCAATTTGGCCAAGGCGTCAGCCTGTTCATTTTCTTCTCTTGGGATCTGAACAATTCTGTATTCTTTGAATCTTTCCAGTAGCTCCTTTGTTAATTCTAGGTAGGCGATCATGCTTTCATCTCTCGCCTGGTATTCATCTAGCACCTGATTGACAACAACTTGAGAGTCGCTGAAGATTTCCACTTCATCTGCTCCTAGTACTGTGCAAATTTTTAGTCCTGCTATGAGTGCCTCGTATTCAGCTTGATTGTTAGTAGCTTTGAAGTCAAAACGCAAGGCACATTCGACTGAGTCTCCTTCCGGGGTTGACACCACTACCTCTGCCCCGCTGCCGTGCGTGTTTGACGATCCGTCAACGCGGAGTTGCCATTTGAATACTTTCTTGTTTTGCTCCACCATCATTCTTGCCACCTCTATGCTTGGCTCGGTGAACTCTGCTACAAAGTCTGCCACTGCTTGGGCTTTGATTGCTGTCCTTGGAAGATACTCTACATCGAATTCACTCAACTCGATCGCCCACTTCGTCAATTGACCGGATACTTCTGGTTTTTACAGAATTAATTTCAGTGGGCAGTTGGTGTATACTCCGATTTTATGAGCTTGGAAATATGGCCTTAACTTCCTTGCTGCTGTTATTAGAGCGAGTGCCATTTTTTCGGCCGGCGAGTACCTAGTTTCGGCTGGTAACAGTGCTTTACTGGTGTAGTATATTGGTTTCTAGATCCCTTCCTCTTGTCTTACCAGCACGGAACTTATGGTTGCTTCAGAGACAGATAAGTACATATACAATGTTTCTCCTGTTTCCGGTTTTGATAGCAGCGGTGCTTGCCCGAGGTAATCCTTCAAGGCCTGGAAAGCTCTTTCACAATCCTCGTTCCACTCGACCCCCTTTCCTTTCTTTAGGGCTTTGAAAAATGGTAGGCATCGGTCCGTTGATTTAGCTATGAACTTGCTCAGCGATGCCAGGCACCCCGTGAGTCTTTGGACGTCCTTCAAAGTTCTTGGTGAGACCATTTTTACCAGCACTTGGATTTTTTCAGGGTTCACCTCTATTCCTCTTTGATGCACTTGATATCCTAGAAATCTCCCAAACGGTACGCCGAACACGCATTTTGCTGGATTCAACTTCATTCCATACCTAACCAACACATCGAATGTCTCCCTTAGGTCATCTATTTGCTTATCTGCTGTGATGCTTTTTGTCAGCATGTCGTCAACATAAACCTCCATATTTTTTCCTATCTGTCTGGCGAACATTTTGTTGACTAAGCGCTGGTAAGTTGCTCCAGCGTTTTTCAAGCCGAATGGCATAACTGTGTAACAGTATAACCCTTGATCTGTGGTGAACGCTGTCTTCTCCTCATCTGGCTTGTGCATTTTTATCTGGTTATATCCTGAGTATGCATCCATGAAACTTAATGTTTCATGTCCGGCTGTTGCATCGACCAGTTGGTCAATTCTTGGTAGCGGGAAACTATCCTTGAGGCAGGCCTTGTTCAGATCGGTGAAGTCGACGCACATCCTCCATTGGTTGTTCTTCTTTTTCACTAGAACTACATTCGCCACCCATTCCGGGTACTTAACCTCTCTGATTGATCCTGCGACGAGCAACTTGGACACCTCCTCTTTTATTGCCGCACTTCTCTCTAAGTTAAAGCTTCTCCTCTTTTGCACTACTGGTTTGCATTTTTCGTTCACAGCCAAGTTGTGTGAAATCACACTTCTTTCAATCCCCGGCATGTCTTCATGGCTCCAAGAGAAAATATCCTTATACTCTTTCAACAAGTTTGTCACATCTCTATTAACCCGTTCAGTCAGTCTTGCTTCGATCTTAACTGTTTTGTCCGGCTCTACTTTGTTTAAAATAATCGACTCAGTTGGCTTTTCCTTTTCTCTGCTCGTTTTGTCCCTTGGGTCCAATTCAAAAGTTTCCGGGTTATCCTCCTGCACTTCCTTGTTTACCTCGAATATGCTTAATGTCTCCATCCCTGCCTTATCCTTGAAGATTGACAGGTTGGCGTGGCGTGCCATCTCCTATGACCCTTTCAATTCTCCAACTCCGAATTCTGTAGGGAACTTTACTTTCAATGCGTGGGTTGAAGTGACGGCTCAAGCTTTGTTAAGAAACGGTCGACCAAGCAAAGTATTATACGGCCAATTATGGATGTCGACTACAACAAAGTCCAGCAGGATTGTTCGCCTACATGGTGCTGTACCAAACCTCACCGGCAGCTTCACAGTTCCCAATGATCTTACTTCTGCGCCCCCGAAACCTTTCAACGGCACATGGAAGGGTTCTAAGTCCTTTCTATCTAGCCGCAACTCATCGTATACCCTAGCACTTAGAATATCAGCTAAACTCCCGTTGTCAATCATTACTCGAAGGACATCCCTGTGTGCTATTCGAACCCCCACTACGATTGCATCATTAGGCTTTGCATCAATTCCGTTTGAGTCTTCTGCTGTAAATATTATGGGGTCATGTCCTTCTCTTCCTTTCTTGGGGTTTCTTTGCACATAATTGATCTCCATGCTTCTGCTGTCATACATTACTTCTCGGACTTCTGACATTCTTTCTCGATTGCTTCTCCTAGTATGAGGTCCGCCAAAAATGGTGTTTATGGTGGCGTTAGGGCTGTGTCTCCTTGGACTCTGTCTTTCCTGTCCGTTTCCTTGGTGGCTCTCCTGGCAACCACCGTGCTTGTCCCCTTTCAAAGCGAAATCCTTCAGGTGCCCATCTCTGATCAAGCTCTCAATATGATCACGCAGCTGAAAACATTTTGAAGTCTCATGCCCATGATCTTTGTGAAATCGGCAGTATTTAGTTGTATCTCTCCTGGCATTTGCTGATTGCTGCCGAGGGTATTTGGCGAGTCCTTTGTCTTCTACCACGGAAAGTATTTCCTCCTGATTGCCGGTTAGAGGGGTGTAATGGTTGTACCTTCCTTGAAACCTATTGGCTCGAGCGTTTCCCCTGCTTTCCCTTGGGTGCCCCTTTTGGCCTTTCTCATCTCTCTGGTGGTCACGTGATTGTATCTTTTTGTCATCCTTATGTTCTGATTTTAAGTCAGGTTTGTGTTTGTGTCCGTGTACGTAACTACCCCCTTGCGCTACTTCTTCTTCTTCTTCCGTTAGTGCATAGTCGCCAGCTATTTCCATCATTTCCTCATAAGTTTTCGGTCTATCTCTTCGCAGGTCAAAGGATAATCGCCCGCTTTGTAACCCATTGGTGAAAGCGGCGATAACAGCTACATCACTGGCATCTTTAATTTGAGCAACCTCCTTCCCGAATCTTGCTAGATACTTCTTGATCGACTCATTGCGTTCCTGCTTCAAGTTTGATAGATGAGCAAGCGACTTTCTTCTCTGCACACTCCTCATGAATTGTTTATAAATGCTTTGCTGAGGTTCGAGAAACTGCTTATACTTCCGGGTGGAAGTCTTCCAAACCACCTGGAGGCGAGGTCGCCAAATGTTTACGGGAAGGTGAGACATAGCAGTCCGTCATTGGATGAATACTGGGCCATAATGTTACGAAATCAGCGAACATGCTCCTTCGGATCCCTGTTCTCCTTATACTGCTCAATGGTTGGCATTCTAAATCTATCCGAAAATTGGGTGCGAGCAATATTTTCAACGAATGGGCTATCCGACTCATCATCCGAAGATACGTTGCGACCATACCTTCGTGCCATCGCTGAAACCTTCCTTGATAGCTCTTGTAAGGCGACATCTCGCTGACCAGTTGGCTCCCCTGTTGGATTGAGTCTGCTCTTGACTGTTATTCTCCCATAATTGTCTCTATCATCCGGGCTCCTTTTATCTTCTGTGATTTTGGATCTTCTCCGTCGTGCTCTTTTGGATCGTAATTCCCTTCGTGGACGAGGACTTTTATCTTCAGACGAGATAGAACGGTGTCTCCACCGGTTCCTTTGGTATGTGTCACTAGAATTGATCCCATGTGTTCTTATCTGGTCCCGCTCCTCCCTAGATTCTTCGTTCATCACACCTTTTCCCTTCCTTTGTTTCCTACCCTCGAAATCCTCAGGGTGACCCTGGGGAGTCTCTTCAGTAGATTGTCTCGCTTGAGCATCAGGGGTTGCGATGTGAACTTCCGACCGTAGTCTTCCGGGCGGCTAGATTCCCAGAGTAGTTAACTCATAGGGAGACGAAACTCCCAATCCTATGGGAAGCGAAAGCCCTATTTTGCTTGTCTCATTGATTAAGTTTACCAATGCAGTTTGGAAGTGCTGCAGAACCCCGGGGTCGGCTGCCCTAGTTCCTAGCGTTGCTGTTGACTGTTCCCCGATCGTCACCGCCCTATCTCCTGTCGGCGCGGTTGGTTCAACAATTAGATCTCCGCTGGAGTTACCATCTTTGTCACTGTCGTTGTTCATGTTTCTCAATTCGCAAGGGTTCCTCAAAGTTTTTGTTCAAGCGACCCCCTCCTTCTAGCGCCAATTGTTGACGGTGAAATTTGGATTGCCACGCACTCAACAATTATATTAATTCAATGTAAAATGAGAAAATAAAGAATGCATGCTAGAGACAGATTTTACGTGGAAAACCCTTGAATGGGAAAAAACCACGGCGCCCCAAAGGGCAGAAAGATAATACTATGCTTATTGCTTTGTTTTACACACTTAGATCTCTCACACAATTGCTCTCTTCTCTCAATTTTTTGAACCCCCTCCTCATGGGATAGATGGTTCTATTTATACATGTTAATTAGGGTTTCCCCTTGCCTTTAGCCGTGTTGGTGGTAGGATTCCCCCTTTGATTTGTACTAGGATTCCCATGTTGTCACGGATCCGGATATACTTTATCTCTTTTCCTTTTTATGATTTCTTGTTGCCATGGGTCTTCTAGAAGTTATGGTTTATTTCTGTGTTCTTGCCGAGTCGGTTTAGACCCAGTACGTTGATGTAACGAACACCTCCACTTCTGAGTATTACCTTTCAGCGACCACGTTTCTATCTTTGGCGAATAAATGTCTAGCTCTGGCGACCACACTCTTGACTTATTGACTTTAAGACGGCACACTGACTGGCCACGTTTTTCTCCCTTGACCTGGTCAATATGTGACGTGGCCACCTTTTCTTCAGCATTTATTGATTCTGTTGATGACGTGTCTGTTTGGCGAATTTATACATACAACACTACTAGAACCTGAAGTTCCTAGATTTATTACCAGAACCTGAAGCTTCTGAATTTATTATTACTAGAACCTGAAGCTTCTAGATTTTTATTTATTAATACCAGGAACCTGTAGTTCTGAATTTACTTTCTCGCATTTTATTTTTACGCAATTTACTTTCCCGCATTTTATTTACTTTTACGCGATTTACTTTCTCGCATTTATTTATTTATACGCTTTTATGGGATTGGCTATGCCAACCTACCAGAACTTGCAGTTCTGGATTTAATTTTTTCGCATTTATTATTATGCATTTTATTTTGCAATTTTTATTTAAATAGTTTGGTCACCCATCCAGAACCTGAAGTTTATAGATTTATTTATCATTACCGGAACCTGAAGCTTCTGGATTTATTTACTTACAAATATTCCTTTATATATCTGAAGGTTTAAATTCCTCGGATTTTTGTCAAACCAGAAGTTCTGACTCCGATTGTGATTTTTAGATAACCAGAAGCTGTAATAATGCCAAAGCTTGTAAGTTTGAAATTTGCTACACTAGAAGTGTCTGGGGACAATTACATGTCTTGGGTTATTGATGTCAGATTACTCCTAAAATTAGAAGGCCTATATTACACCATTGAAAATAGGGCCTAGACATATGAACAAGACAAATTTACTGCCATGGTCATTATCCGTCACCATCTGCATGAGGATCTGAAAGCTCAATACATAACTGTCACAGAACTAGAAGTTCTATGACAAGAACTAAAAGATCGATTTGATAACCAACCTGATGTTGCATTACCAAATGCTAGGTGTCAGTGGCAACATTTACGCTTTCAAGACTATAGATCAGTCTCTGAGTACAATTCTGCTTTATTCAAAATCATTACACAGCTGAAATTGTGTGGTCAGGATGTAATCCAAAATCAGTAATAAAAGCAAACAGTAAATTTTCTCCCCTTTTCACTTTATCTCATACTGTTATTCTCTCGTTCTTCTTCATCTTATTTATGTTATATTATCTATTATTTTAATTTTACGCATCTATTTAATTTTATACAATTTATGTATCTAAGTATGCCAACTAACCAGAACCTGAAGTTTCTGGATTTGTATAAATTATGTGTTGAGCCTAACTAGGTCAATCGTTAAGTTTCGAGAATTTAAACCAAGCTCGACTTGACCGACTAACCAGAATCTAAAGTTTCTGGATTTATCATTATAATATTTAAGTTGGCGTGGTTTTACAAACCAATCAGAATTTGAAGTTCTAAATTTTAAATTTCAATAAAAATATGGAGTTTTGGATTCATTACTATGTATATGAATGTCATACTTGGGACCTGAAATTCCAAAATTCGAATTCTATATAGAACCCGAAGTTCTAATTTTGAATATGAAGTATTGAATCTGAACTTGAAGTTCTTAAGTTTTGAACATGAAGTTCTAATCAGACTTGAAGCTCTAAATTCAATTTAAATTGTGATATTAAAACTTTTATGTCAAAGTTTATTAGAACTAGAAATTCTGAATTGGATCAAGTTACAATTCTTTCATCTAGAAAGTCAATTTGTAATTTCTATTTAGAACCTGAAGTTTTCTGAATTTTATGAACCTGCAGTTCATGGTCGAACCGAAAGTTTGAAAAATCAATATGATTCATGATTTTGTTTTATGAAGTGATATATTTTCATATCTATATGTTTACACTTTTGATCACTTTGTCTAATATGCACTTTATTTTTCATTATGAATAGATATGTCTTTAAACGATAAATTGGGTGATATTGAAAAGTAAGATACAAGAGATATATGTCTAGCCGATAGTGCAACGACACATACGATTCTGCGGAATCAGAAATACTTTCTGAATTTAACCCTGCTTAAGGCAAATGTTAATACAATATCAGGTCCAGCAGATCTGACAGAAGGCTCTGGTAGAGCCATGATATTGTTACCAAACAATACTAAAATATGGCTATCACATAGAAACTATAAATGATGAGAATATTGAGTATTTGTGCATTACTTCTCATGATTCAGGCCAGAAACTCATTATGGAAAGGCTGTGTGCTTTATCATCTGGATTATATTACACTCTTATGAGAGATGTAGAAGTTTATGCAATCATGAACCAGAAGTTCTCAGACCCAAAAATATTTATGCTTTGGCATAACCGTCTTGGTCACCTAGGATCTACAATGATGCATAGAATCATTGAAAATTCTAATGGACATCCATTAAAGAACTAGAAGATTCTTTTATCCCATGAAAATTTATGTCCTGCATGTTCACAAAGGAAATTAGTAATAAAACCATCCCACTCTAAGGTTGGTTTTGAATCCTCATCATTTTTACAAAGAATTCAAGGGGACATATGTGGACCTATTTATCCACCAAGTGGGCCGTTCTGCTATTTTATGGTCCTAGTTGATACATCCATCAGATGGTCATACGTTTGCTTATTATCAACACATAATATTGCTTTTGCAAGATTACTTGCACAGATTATTAGGCTTCGGACACTTTTTCCCGATCATCCGATTAAGTCAATACGCCTTGATAATGCTGATAAATTTACTTCCAAGACATTTGATGAATATTGCAGATCAGTTGGGATTAATATTAAACATCCAATTCCACATGTTCATACTCAGAATGGATTAGCAAAGTCACTTATTAAGCATCTCTAGGTAATTGCGAGAACTTTATTATTTCGATACGATTACCAATTTCTATATGGAGACATTCTATTCATCTTTGACCCACTGCTTATCATCATTATTTACCATTACAATTTGTAATTGGTTATAGACATGCTCATTTTTAATATAATTGATCATCAGATAATTATTAATCGGTTACTTGATATATTAAAAGTAACAAAAATTTTATATGTTGCTATCTCATAAACCCCGACCGGGTGATTGTTCCTGAAGAACGATCTAAGTAAAATGTAACAAATAAATCATCTGATGTTTATCATAAGCTTATAAACCTTTGAAAGGTATTGTTATTAGGATCCTAATGTAAACAAAGCTCGAGTTATAAATAAATCCACTTTATCTAAATCAACTCAATAAGAGTCTGATATATTTAAAGAGACACGAGTCTATGAAAATGACTAAATCCATTGAAGTGGAAGAAATCTCTACAGAGATACAAGAATATAAGAATCAATAAATTTCTATAAATCATACATGAGAAATGTGGAATAGTGAAGAAACAATCATCAGTGATACATTTTCAAATATAGTAGCTACTGAGATGATGATTACGAAACTCATAGTATCGATGATTGTAGACAAAGACATGATTGGCCTAAATGAAAATAAGCAATTCAAGAAGAATTGACTTCATAAGCCATTCAAGAAGAATTGACTTCATAAGCCAAACATAAAGTATTTAGACCAATAGTTCTCCAAACACCTGAAGATGTCAAACTAGTTAGATACTAAAAGGTCTTTATACGAAAACGTAATGAGAAAACGAGATCGTGAGATATGAGGCACGACTCGTAGTACAAGGTTTCTTATAGAAACCCTGAATTTTTGATAAATTTGGCTGCCTTTGAAAGGCTTAAAATACGTCCTCTAGATGTAATAATCATTTATCAATGTGGTTCACTCAATGCAGATATTTATAATCCCAGAAGGATTTAAAATGCCAGAGGCATGTAAACTGAGATCTCGTAATCTGTATTTAATGAACCTACAAAAATCCTTATATGGATTAAAAATAATCTGGACGGATGTGGTGTAACCGTCTCAGTAATTATCTGATAAAATAAGGGTATAATAATTATATTATACACCCATGTGTTCTTCATAAAGAAATCTGAATCTGGATTTGCTATTATAGCAGTTTACGTTGATGATATAAATTTGATTGGAACTCCTAGAGAGCTCCTGAAAACTGTTGAATATTTGAAAAGGGAATTTTAAATGAAAGACCTGAGAAAGACAAAATATTGTCTCGGCTTGGAGATTGAACATAAATCAAATGAAATACTTACCCATCAATCAACATATGTTGAAAAGATTCTGAAAAGATTCCATATAAACAATGCTCACACATTAAGTACCACTATGATTGTTAGAACCATTGATCCAAAGAAAGATCCATTTTAGCCAATTGAAGATGGTGAAAAGATACTTGGTCCTGAAGTACCATATCTTAATGCAATTGGTGCTTTATTATATCTGGCTCAATGTGCTAGACCAGATATTGTATTTTCAGTAAATTTACTTGCTAGATTCAGTTCGGCACCAACTCAAAAACATTGGAATGAGATTAAACATCTTTTTCGTTATCTTCGTGGAACGAAAGATTTAGGGTTATATTATTCAAAATCTAACAATTTTTCAGGTTTACTTGGTTATGCTGATGCCAGGTATTTATCTGATCCTCATAAAGCTCGTTCACAAACGGGATATGTTTTTACCTATAATGGCACAGCAATTTCCTAGCACTCCATAAAGCAAACTCTTGTCGCTACATCCTCTAATCATTATGAGATCCTTGCACTTCATGAAACAAGCCGAGAATGTGTGTGGCTAAGGTCAGTTATTTATCATATTCAAAATATATGTGGATTTTCATTATCTACAGGAATGCCGACACCAATATTTGAAGATATTGTGGCTTGTATTGCTCAAATTAGAGGAGGCTATATCAAAGGAGATAGAACCAAACATATTTCTCCTAAATTCTTCTATACTCATGAACTTCAACAGAACCGACAAATTGATGTTAAACAAATACGGTCTACAGATAATCTGGCAGATCTGTTTACCAAAGCATTGCCTATATCAACTTTTGAGAAACTGGTATATGGAATTGGCATGCGTCGGCTTTGTAAATTACAGGATTGATGTTGAAGTTTTGTTCAGGAGGAGCATTCAATCAAGGGGAGCAAATTTTTGAATGGACATATGTGTACTGTACTCTTTTTCCTTCTACTGGATTTGATCCCATTGGGTTTTACCCGAAAGGTTTTAATGAGGCAGTTCTGAACACATCCACACCACTTGATCCAGAAGATCATTGTATATATTTTTGCTAAGGTTTTTGTCCCACTGGGTTTTTCCTAGCAAATTCAAATACAAATGGTGGAAATCCAAGTATAAATATGAGCAAAACTCTGAAGAAAACATTAATTTTGGACTTATATGCACTGTACTCTTTTTTCCCTTTCGATCAGGTTTTGTCCCACTGAGTTTTCCTGACAAATTTTTAACGAGACAGTTATGAAGACGTCCAACATCACAAGATCTAGAAGATCTTTGTATATATTTTTCTGAGATTTTTGTCCCACTGGGTTTTTCTTAGAAAATTAAAAATACGAGTGGTGGGAAATCCAAGGGGGAGTGTTATAATTTTATGGCTTCCCCACCAAGCCTCTATTGTTGGCTTCCCCACCAAGCCTTTATTGCAAGCTTCATCACTAAGCAACTGATTGCCTATATATATGGCTTCTATTGTAATTGTTTGAGGTTAATGAGCTGATATCAATAAAAAGAGAAAAGCTCTCTCTTCCTCTCTCTCACGTGTTCTCTCTTCTATGATCACTCTCTCATTTTATTCTTCCTTATTTATAAGTATCAACTGAAGTTCAATATGAAATTGCAATAGTTAATCTCTTCTCTCTCTTGTCTATTTCTCATCTCTTTTATTTATTATTCTTTGTTCTTCAATCGATTTACAACAAAAAGAAAACAAAAAACAAATCAAAACAAAAATAAACTCGGTGGAGATCCACTGTCTATTAAATCTTAATAAAATTTAAATTTTAACAAGCTTTTTGCTAGAATTTTGTAAAAAACTTTTATTGATATTTATTTTTCCAACAATCAACTTTTATTGCTCAAAGTGTATGTATTTATCAAAACTTCTCCATAACCTATGGTCCACATTCTTCGTCTTGATATATTTTATATCAGGACGAACTGACAATAAATATATCATGATGAAGAATGTAGACCACTAGATTTACATACTTTGACTCAAAGTGTATGCACTTGTCAAAACTTCTCCATAATCTGTGGTCCATATTTTTCGTCCTGATATATTTATTGTTAGGACGAATTGACAATAGAAAGACCGATATATATATATACATATATATATATACAGAAATTCTATTATTAGTTAGAACTGACAAAAGTTATATCAGTTCCTTGCATGTGGGTCACTGGATTTAAATACTTTGATTTGGCTGTATGCACTTATCAGTCAAAGTATTTAAATCCAGTGGCCCACATACAAGAAACTGATATAACTTTTGTTAGTTCGAACTGATAATAGAAAGACTGTATATATATATTGTAACTTTCAAGTGAGGGATCCATTACTTTAATTTCGGTAAGGACCTTGATGAAGTCACATCGATTTTTATGAATTTTGATCCAAATGTTTTTGTGCATGATAAGTTTAATGAACCTATGAATAAAATTTAAGAATTTTTCAAACACTAGAATTATTTATCTCGATTTTGTCAAATATGAAGGAATCAAAAAATGGGAGAAATATAGGAAAATTCAAATATATATATATATAGTTCTAGTACCTCATACATTCTCAAATTTTATTCATAAATAGATTTCAACATAGGTAGATTTCAATAAACTTATTATCTAAAAAAACTCAGATCAATATTCATAAAAATCAATGTGATTTCATCAAGTTCTTTATCGAAATTAAAGTAAGGGATATATATATATATATACAATTTTTCTATTGTCAGTTCGTCCTGATACAACGAAGAATGTGGACCATTAGATTTACATACTTTGACTTCTCTATAATCTATGGTCCAAATTCTTCGTCCTGATATATTTTATATTATCAGGAAGAACTGACAGTAAAAATACTATATATATATATATATAATACAGCCAAGTCAAAGCATTTAAATCCAATGGTTCACATGTAAGGAACTGATATATTTTATATCAGTTCGAAAATATATCAGTTCGAACTAACAATAGATAGACTGATATATATATATATATATATATATATATATATATATATATATATAAGTATTAAATATCCAGTCTTTCTATTATCAGTTCGAATTGACAAAAGTTATATCAGTTCCTTGTATGTGGGCCACTGAATTTAAATATTTTGACTGATAAGTGCATATAGCCAAGTCAAAGTATTTAAATCCAGTGGTCCACATACAAGGAACTGATATAACTTTTGTCAGTTCGATCTGATAATAGAATTTTTGATTAAATATCATGCTTATTGTTTATTGCTCATTAGGAATATGCATAAGCCACGTGTCAGTTATACAATTGATAAGTGTGGTGAGATTAGACTACAAGAAACCTCATGCTAAACGACAGAAAAGCAAAAACAAAAGCAAAACCCAAGAGAGAGAGTTACTAAAATAACACTGCCTTGCAGGTGGACAATTGCTGAACTAGGTCTACATATTGTCCAATGTCCACCCAATTGGAAATGACGCAAATGCCCATACATGCATACTGACAGAAAATCTTCTCCTCTCCTATACATATACACACATCTATAGGCGGCCGCGGCATCAACTGAATCATTTCCAATGATGAATATAGCCCACATATCCCCATATCTAATCGGATCACTACATGAAATGACGAATATACCCCTATGTAATCCATTTTTCTCTCCTTCCTGCCCCTAAGTAAAAATCAATTTGGAAATAGGGAACAATGAAAGTCCTACAGATCATGCGCAGGCCGATCTCACTGTAAACCAACTCATCCGTAACTATAAGGTCGGCCACTATTGAAATATATGACCATGATTAATATCTCTTTCTTTATTTCATTTATTTATTTATTTATTGGCTCTCACAACCTCATAATATGATTAACGACTCTGATTTCATCACACCCGGCTTTCGTCAACCCATGTTATCCGACGTCACTTTCATTAGCACACGATCGAACAAGCCAGTTTTTCTTTTCATTTTATCAGTCTCATTATATTGGGTTATTTGCACTCACACCCCTGAGGTTATGCAATATTGTAAGTAAAAGCAACCTTTGCTAAAATTACACGAACCTCTATTGATTGATCGGAATATTGGTTTGACTAACCGTTAAACTTGATAGTATAAGGGTAAAACGGTATTTTTGTACAACAATATGTAATTATAAAAAAAATTAAGAAACAACCTCAAACATTATAAAATCTCTTTAAAACATTGTGAAAAATAAACAACAGGAGATTAAAAAAAAATGGAGCTTCTCCTCCATGGAAGATTGTGTTGGGAAGGTTTGATTCAAAATAATTGTATAAAGCACGTCCCACATGGAAAGAACAAAAGGGATTAAAATGCTTTATAAGTAGTAATGACATACCCATATATTGAACAATATGCCTCACAACTGGGTCTAGCATATACATTTATTAAAGTTACAACGGGTCTTGGGTTTTGGGGTTCTTGGACTTTCTCTTGATGAGCTAGAGCCCTTTGAGTCCTAGACTAGTCTAACCTTAATAAGGTTTTTATTTTAATTTATTTAAATTATTTTAAACAGGCAAAAAGTTATTGAGAGGAAAATACAAATAGTATGTACTATTGCTGCTTACATACTGTTATTTTGATCTTCAAGTACAAAGAAGTGGTGGAAATCTGTCTTTAGGACATTGCTTTTGCAAGACTATCGGTTTTCAAGTCAGTATTTTATTTACTATTTTATTAATTGTTTTGTTGTATTGTTTGCAGTATTTGCATGTGTCAAAATACTGGTATTATATTTTTTTTTCCTTCTGCTTCCATTTTTCACATTCACTGAATTGTTGTTTTCTAACAATCTAAATACAGATTAATTGAAATGGATTCACAATCAACAAATATGAATGCCGTCTCCAAGAATCCTCATGATGAGAAACCTGAGAAATTCATAGGAGTTGATTTCAAAAGATGGCAATAGAAAATGCTATTTTATTTGAAAACCATGAACCTGGCACATATAGTCTATGAGGAGGTTCCCAAAAAGGACGAGAATCCAGTGACCAAATAAACAATGATGACAATCGAGGCCTAGAAGCAGTCTGATTGTCTTTGCAGAAATTATATCCTAAACCGATTGGATGATGCTTTGTATGATAGCTGCTCATCATGCAAAACTGCAAAAGATGTTTGGGAAATGCTTGAGAAAAAATATAAAACAGAAGATGCTAGAGCCAAAGGGTTTGTCATTGAAAAATTTCTCAAGTACACGATGGTTGACACGAAAACAGTCATTAAGCTAGTTGAAGAACTTCAAGTTCTAATTCATGAATTACATGCAGAGGGCTGTTCTTTGAATGAGCATTTTCAGGTTGGAGCAATTATTTAGAAACTACCACCATCATGGAAGGATTTCAAAATTTATTTGAAGCACAAGCGTCGTGAGATGTCTATGGAGGATTTAATCCTGACGCTTCAAGTTGAAGAAGATCACAGGAAAGGAGACAAAATTGAAATGCCTGTTGTGGAAGCCAAAGCAAATATGGTTGAGGAACAGACTTCCAAGACAAAATTCCAGAAGAATAAAGGCATGAAAAATGCAAAAAAGGCTGTCAATGCGCATGCACCAAAAGGCAAGGATTTCAAAAGGATGACTTGCTGGGTTTGTGGAAAGCCAAGACATAGAGCTCAAGACTGCCGCCAGCACAATGGTCAGAATTCGGCCAATCCTACACATATGACATATTAATCAAAGCAGGGATGTAAGTGGGAAATTGTTATTCGGTAGATGATCTGTTCAAACTTAATGTAATGGTTACTAATGCAATAAATAAAATGAATAAGTCTTCTGTTTATATTGTTGATTCTTTTAATATTTGGCATGCTAGATTAGGACATGTTAATTATAGATCTTTATATAGAATGGTTAATTTAGGTTTATTACCAAAATTCGAAATAGACTTAGAGCATCAATGTGAAACCTATACAGAATCAAAATTTGCTAGGCAAAGTTTTAAAACAGTCCAAAAAGATCAAATGAATTACTTGGTTTAATTCATAGTGATCTTTGTGACTTTAAGTCTCCATCAACACGATGTGGGAAAAATTACTTTATAATATTTATTGATGATTGCAGTAAATATTGTTATGTCTATTTGATATACAGCAAAGATGAAGCCTTGGAAATGTTTAAGACATATAAGGCAGAAGCTGAAAATCAATTAGATAGAAAAAATAAAAGCAATTAGATCAAATAGAGGCAGTGAATATGAGTCTACTGCTTTTTCTAATTTCTGTTTATTACATGGAATTGTTCATCAAACTACAGCGCCTTACACACCACAACAGAATGGTGTAGCAGAAAGGAAAAATAGAATTTTTAAGGATATGATAAATTCTATATTGAATAGTTTAGGGCTTCCACACAGTATGTGGGGTGAAGCTTTGCTTACTACAAATCATATTTTCAATAGAATTTTATTCAAGAAGACAAATATGTCACCTTATGAAGTACGGAAAGTATAGAGTGAGTTTTGAGAAAAAGAAAAAGAAAAAAACAAATACAAATTTTTTTTTTGGAATTAACTGTTTAAAGATATTTGTCAAAAGAGTTTTTATAATATTTTTTTAACTGTTACATTTTTTTAACTATATAATTTTTAAAAGTTTTTAAAACGGCTTTTAAAAAAATTTCAAACATGTTTTTATATATATATATATATATATATATATATATATATACAGTCTTTCTATTATCAGTTCGAACTGACAAAAGTTATATCAGTTCCTTGTATGTGGGCCACTGGATTTAAATACTTTGACTGACAAGTGCATACAACCAAGTCAAAGTATTTAAATCCAGTGGCCCACATGCAAGGAACTGATATAACATTTGTTAGTTCGACAGTTCGAACTGATAATAGAATTTCTGTATATATATATATATATATATATATATATATATATATATATATATATAATTAGTCTCTTATAAGAGATCACTTGTTTTAATTTCGGTAAGAACATTGATGAAATCACATTGATTTTTAAGAATTTGATCTAAATGTTTTTGTAAATAATAAGTTCATTGAAATCTACTTTTGAATAAAATTTGAGAATTTTCAAGCACTAGAACTATTTTTCTTGGATTTTTCAGTATTTTGCTCATTTTTCTGATCCTTCATATTTAACTAAATCAGGATAAAAAGTTATAGTACTTGAAATTTTTTCATATTTTATTTATAGATAGATTTTATTGAACTTATCATTCACAAAATCCCTTCATATTTAACTAAATCAGGATAAAAAGTTACAGTACTTGAAATTTTTTCATATTTTATTCATGGATAGATTTTATTTAACTTATCATTCACAAAAAAAACTCAGATCAAAATTCATAAAAATCGACGTGATTTTATTAAGGTCCTTACCGAAATTAAAATAAAGGATCTCTTATGAGACTCTCTCTCTCTCTCTCTCTCTCTCTCTCTCTCTCTCTCTCTCTCTCTCTCTCTCTCTCTCTCTCTCTCTCTCTCTCTCTCTCTCTATATATATATATATATATATATATATATATATATATATAGACACACACACAAAATTCATATACTATATCAAATTTAAATGTCTTGTTAATTTTGTTATCTTTATATTATTGTGTCAAAGTATTCAAAATTCAGTACAATTAAAGGGTTAGGGGATGTGAAGAATGAAAAGTCCTAAATTTGACTGAATATGAATAAAACAAGAAACCGAATGACATGTTTGTTTTTTATTTTTCTCACTGTTGAATATAGTGTCAACATGTTTATTTTTAAAAGCTAAAATGGTTAATATTTGACATTTCTACCCTTATTATTATTAATTGTCATGTATTTTCATTTGATATGAGGCAAACAACTAAATAAAAAATTAACAAATCTTAAATCATTTTTATGTAAATAATGATAAGATATGATAAATTTTGTCTAAAAAAAAAGAGATTAAGATATGATAGATAAATTATATAGAAATGATGTTGATTTTTAAAGATAAAATTCAAGGGAATAAATTTGTATAATATAAAATTATGATAATATTGTAAATATGTTATCTTTTGGAGGACAATTTTGGAAGAAAATATTTAAATTCCATCCAGTGATTTGGAATAAAGTGAAAAATCAAGATTGTTTTTGCTTTTTATTTTCAGTTTTATATATATATTTTTTTTTTGTTGGTATTTTTAAGTTGTTAAGTTCAAAAAACTAATAATCCCTTAAACTATAAACTTAAAATTTTGACATAAAGTTGTGACTTCACCATCAATTTCCTTGTAATCCAAGATCCAAAGGTGAAGAAGTGTAAGGTGTTGTTTGTTTTCATCATTTAAGTCTTAAATCTCAATTTAAATATATTTTGATCGTTTGTTTTTAACTTTTATCTTAAATTCAGTTGAAAACAACTTCAATTAAAAAGTTAATTTTTTTTTTATTTTTACTTTTCACTTGATCATTAACTGATAATTAACACTTTGACATTAATTTTACTAAAATAATCTCATGTAATTAAATGCAATCCAATGATTTGGAATAAAGTGAAAAATCAATTTTTTTTTTACTTTTTATTTCCAATTATTTTTTGATATTTTTAAGTTGTTAAGTTCAAAAAACAAACAACCCCTTAAACTATCAACTTAAAATTTTGACATAAATTTGTGACTTCACCGTCAATTTCCTTGTAATCCAAGATCCAATAGTGAAAAAGAGTAAGGTGTTGTTTGTTTTTCATCACTTAAGTCTTAAATATTAATTTAATTATATTTTGATCCTTTGTTTTTAACTGATATCTTAAATTCAGTTAAAAACAACTTAAATTAAAATGTTAATTTTTTTTTTCTTACTTTTCACTTGATCATTAACTGATAATTAACACTTTGACATTAATTTTTCTAAAATAAACGCAAGTAATTAAATTATTACCCAAAGCACCTCATTCACATAATTTTTTTTTAAAGAAAAAAAATACTCAATTTCATCAAACCTTAACCCTAAAATTGAATTCCATAGGAGGAGAAGGCGGTGCCGCCTCCATGAAATATGAACGGGCGCCTCTTCCCATTAGTTAATAAATAATATTGAAAATACTTAATTAAGGGTTAAATAAGTGGTATAATAGTAAAAAGAAAACCACTTAATATTTGATTGAAAACATCTTAAGAAAAAAAACAAATTAGAGAGTTTAAATGATTAAGATATATTAAGTACTTAAGAATGTTAAGGGCGTGTCATGTAATCGTTTTTCCTTTACTGTTTTTCGAAAAAGAAAAATGAAAATGAAAACAATGTTTATGGTTTCAGTTTCGAAATCCAAAAACGTGTTTGGTAGCATATATTGAAAGCTATATTTTGAAAATGAAAACGAGAAAAACGAATCTGGTAGGTTAATCGAAAACTATCAAAAACAAATTTTTACATTTTGTTTAATATTATAACAATTATAAACAAATTGATTAATTAATTAACCAATAAAATTTTTGTATTGTAATTTATAAATTAAAATAAGTAACACATCACAAATTACTTCAAAAAAAAAAAAAAAACCATATCACAATTAATAATCAATTAATCAAAACTAAACTCTTAAATTATAAATAAGTATTCATTTTAATAAATATAAATAACAGTAAAAAAAAATTAAAAAAAGGGAAGAAAAAGAAAGGAAGAAGACAATCTATGACAACCAGATCCAGATCGGCTGAGGAGGAAGAAGAAGAAGAAGAGCATATTAGCGGCGAAAAAGAAGAAAAGATTGGCGGCGAAGAAGAAGAACAAATCGACGGGCCTAAAGGAGGAGGATGAGCTGTCATCAAAGAAAATAAATTGAAGGAAGAAGAAGAAAATAAATTAAAGAAGAGAAGAACAAGAAGAGTTGTCATCCGTCGAACAAATTAAAGAAGAAGAAAAAAATTATGAGTTTATTATTATTATGAAAAACAAAACAAAAAACAAAATGAAAAACATGTTTAACTTGTTTTTCAAAATTTTCACTTTTAATATTGGTTTTGTTTTTCAATTTGTTTTCGTTTTTGGAAAACAAAATGAAAAACGGTTACCAAACACAATTTCGAAATCGTTTTCAAAAATAAAAAACGTAAACACCAGTTTTTTGGCTTACCGGACAACTGCTAAGATTATATAAAAATAATAATAATAATTATTATAAAAAAAAAAAATGAATTCAAGGAAATAGTTGTGAATGAATGCAGTCCAAGGGTGAAGAGTATTAAATTTGAGTGAAAACATTTCTAGGAAAAAAAAGTTACAAAGCATAAACGATTAAGATATATTAAGTATTTGTTAAAAAAAAAAAAAAAAAAAAAGATATATATTAACTACTTAAGAATGTTAAGATTATTGTAAGAAAAAAAAAAAAAAAAAAAACCTATACGAAATCAAGGGTATAGATGGATGTATGGATGTAAATGAATTAAAGGAAATGAAATCCAAGGGTGTAGAATAGTAAATGAATTTACTCTTCTTCCTTGGATTTCAAGAAAATGGTTGCATGAATGGTGAAGTTACAAATTTAAGTTCAAATTTTAAGTTGATTTAGCTTCACCCAAATAAGGATGTAAAATTGAAATACTTATACTTACTGTTAAGAGAAAATATATAAGAATGATAAGGTGTGGATCTTGCACGTTTTTCGTACTGAATTTTAGATTGTCGCATTTGATAATCATTTTGCACCACAACAAAATCAATTGTTGGATACAACAATCTAAGATCTTGCATAAAAAAAATATACATAATGATCTTGTTGAAATCCTGTATATATATTGATACTTTTATAAGAGATCTCTTATTTTAACTGTCATAAGGACCTTGTTGAATTCCAATTAATTATAATGTATTTTGATTTGAATGATAAATTCAATGAATCTATTTGTTAACAAAATTTTAAAAAATTTGCCCAAAAAGTTTTTTGGTTTTTCAATTTTGTTGAATATGATGCATAAAAAAAGTTTCAATTTCCGAATTGCATGTCGTTGGACGAGGTAGCAGCTTGCAGAATGCAGGATGAGGTTATAACTTGCAAGATGATTGCAGATTGCAGGATGAGATTGCACCTTGCATGATGTATAGTAAAAAATGTATTAAATTTATAACTTTTAATATAACAAAGGGAAAATTACACAAACTTATCCTAACGTTTCTCATTATGGCATAATATTCAACTAATGTCTTTAATTGCACAAACAACCCCTCATATTAGTCAACTTTGGTTAAAAATAGCCATTGACCATGATTTTTTTTTAAAGCCCAAAATTGCCCCTGCACTTTATTACAAAAAAAATCTTAATTGCCCTTTATTTAAAACATTATCTACTTTAAATTATTATAATATAAAAAATAAATACTAAATATAATCATTTTTAAATAAAAAAAAATTTTAAAATAATATATTAAAAACAAAACAAAAAAAACGTTATTTTGAGAAAATATAATTTAAAATTATGCAAGTCTAATATGAATAGTGGTAATGTGTTACATATTTTTGAAATTTTTTTTTTTTGTTTTTATTATATTATTTTTGAATTTTTTTATTTAAAAAGGATTATGTTTAGTATTCTAAACACAAATATAAATAAAATCATCAAGAGTTTGAAATAAAAATATAATCATTTGTCATAATAAAATACAATAGCACCGAAAATTTGTTCAATGTTCATCTCTATAAGATAAAATAATTTGACTCAATATAAATTACGCATTATATTTTGGTTCAAAAATTTAAAAAAAAAATATACTAAACATAATCCTTTTTAAATAAAAAAAAATATGGTTTAAATTTTAAAAATATATAGCATATTACCACTATTCATATTGGACTTGCATAATTTTAAATTATATTTTCTCAAAATAACGTTTTTTGTTTTGTTTTGTTTTTAATATATTATTAAATTGTATTTTCTCAAAATAATGTTTTCTTAAATTGTTTTGTTTTTAATATATTATTTTTGAATTTTTTTTTTTATTTAAAAAGGATTATGTTTAGTATTTATTTTTTATATTCTAATAATTTAAAGTAGATAATGTTTTAAATAAAGGGCAATTAAGATTTTTTTGTAATAAAGTGCAAGGGCAATTTTGGGCTTTAAAAAAAAATCATGGTCAATGGTTATTTTTAACTAAAGTTGACTAAAAGGAGGGGTTGTTTGTGCATTTAAAGGCATTAGTTGAATATTATGCTATAATGGGAAACGTTAGGGTAAGTTTGTGCAATTTTCCCTATAACAAATAATAATAAATGTGTTATAACTGTCAAAAGAATAATACGATTTACGTGTGCCCAAGTGGTGTAAGTTACGGTCCAAAGAATAATACGTATTTTTTTTTCTCTTCAACAACAAACCTACTTTTCTCTCCATATCAATTTTCTTCTACAACAAATGGAAAAATAAAATAATAATAATAACAAAACTTTGATGAACCAATGAATAAATTAATCAAGCAAATGAAGATCACGAACAATCAAAATTTTTTTTACAAAAACTAAAAATAAATAAATAAATAAAAATTGACACAACTTTTATGAACCATTCAAGTTCGAAGACAAAACATGGCTAATCGATGATAAAAATAAAAATAAAAACACACACACACACACATACATATATATAAAAGAAAATTTCAACATGATCGATATTTTCCGGTTAGGAAGGAAAATGGTAACAGTTTTCAAAAACTATGATATTGAATGTAATAATATGGTGGACTTTTTTTTTTTTTTTTTTTTTACTTTTTTTGAAAAAACAGTGTGGTAAACTTAATTTACAATCGGATACATCTATAAATCTCTTTAGAATATATAAAATTATATATTCATTTCTAGAAACAAAAAATCATTTACTAGTAAAATTTGAGAATTTTTCAAGCACTATAACTATTTATCTTGATTTTGTTAAATATAAAGGCATTGGAAAAATGTGAGAAATATAGGAAAATTCAAAAAATAGTCTAGTACTTGAAAAATTGTCAAATTTTATTCATACTTAGATTTCAATGCACTTATCATCCACACACAAATTTAGATCAAAATTCATAAAAATCGATGCGATTTCATCAACGTCCTTACCCGAAATTAAAGTAAAGGATCCCTCACTTGAAAGTTTATATATATATACGGATTTTCTATTATCAGTTCGTCTTGACAATAAATATATCAGGACGAAGAATGTGGACCACTAGATTTACATACTTTGACTCAAAGTGTATGCACTTGTCCAAACTTCTCCATAATCTGTGGTCCATATTCTTCGTCCTGATATATTTATTGTCTGGACAAACTGACAATAGAAATACTGTATATATATATATATATATATATATATATATATATATATATATATATATATATATAAAGCACAATCTATAAAACACCGATGTATAGTACACCAGAATATTGTTGCATGTGATTGTATATGAGTAGCATGTAATCGCTTGTATATAATGTTATCGCATATAGAAAAAAAATTCCAGATTTCTTCAATTAAACACACCAGCAGTCTTCTTCAATTAAACACATTAGTTTTCAATTAAACACACCAGTTGAAGAAGAAGAAGAAGAGAATATCCATGTATATAATGTTATCACATATAGAAAAAAATTCCAGATTTTTTCAATTAAACACACTAGTAGTCTTCTTCAAAAGAAGAAGAAGAAGAAGAAGAAGAAGAAGAAACACCAACAATCTTCTTTAATTAAACACACCAGCAGCCTTCTTCAATTAAACAAACTAGTTGTGAAGAAGAAAAATATTTTTTCACATCTGGAAAAAAATTTCCAAATTTCTTAAACACAACAGCAGTCTTCTTTAATTAAACACACCAATAACATTTTTCAATTAAACACATTAGTTTTCAATTAAACACACGTCGGTTTTCTTCGATTAAACACACCACCAATTTTCATCAATTAAACACACCACAAGTTGTATTTCTAACGTATTTAATTTCTAGCGTGTTTAATCTATGTTTGTTTAATTTCTAGGGTGTTTAATCTGGTGCGTTTAATCTCCTTCTTCTTCACAAATTTTTTTCCCTTCTTCCCAATTTTTTTTTAATTTTTTTTTTAATTTTTGGGGCAAGTGACCTCCGTTGGAGGTCTCGGACCTCCATGTAGGTCTAGGCAACTTCCGAAGGAGGTTAAAACCTCCATTTGCTCATATACTCTTTAATTCGATGGTTGAGATATTGAAGTCAGAAATTTGAGTTGATATAACCAGACTGATATATATATATATATATATATATATATATATATATATATATATATATATATATATAGGGTGAAAATGGAAACTAGCCAAAAATTAAGGAGGTTTATTGCTTTTAGCCGGAATTAGTATTTTGATTGTTTTTGTCAAAAAAATCCACATTTCGGACAAAAATGCCCTTCATTCAGAAATTTTGCCTGGTGTGTTTAGTCATTTTTGCCTGGTGTGTTTAGTCGTTTTTGCTTGGTGTGTTTAGTCCTTTTTGCCTGGTGTGTTTAGTCCTTTTTGCCTGGTGTGTTTAATTGAATTTCTTGGTGTGTTTCGTTTTTGCCTGGTGTGTTTAGTCATTTTTGCCTGGTGTGTTTAATTCGTTTTTGACTGGTGTGTTTAATTGATTACAACTGGAAAAAACAAGATCTGGAAATTTTTTTTTTTTTTAAAATCTAATTTTTTTTTCAAACATTTACAACCACAACCACCCTTAAAATCAACAACTAACACTCAAAAACCTGATTTTTTTTAAAAAAAAATTGGAAATAATTTTAAACAAGAACAAAATCTGCAAATTTTTTCAAAAAAAAAAAAAAACTGAAAATTTTAAAAAATAAATCTGGAAACCGAACCACCCTTAAACCCAAATCGGACGACCAACGATCGGAAAACCCATTGGAAAACCCAAACTTAAACACAACCACCAAATATGAAATTTTTGGTTTAAAAAAAAAATTCTGAAATTTTTGGTTTAAAAAAAAATTCTGAATTTTTTTTAAAAACCTGGAAAAAAATGTGAAAGAGAATGAGAAGAGAGGAGAGAAAGAGAAGAAGAAGAAGGAGAGAAGAAGAAGATGGAGGAGAGAGGAGGAGAGATGGCGTGAGGTAGTGAGAGAGAAAGAGGAGGAGAGAAAGAAGAAGAAGGTAACGTGAGAGAGAAAGGAGAGAGAGAAATAAAAAAAAAGATTCTATAGAAATGAGAGAGAAAAGGTGAGAGAAGAGGTATTTAAAAAATATGAGGGGCAATTATGTTTCTACAGTGGATTTTTTGACAAAAACAATCAGTTTACTAATTCCGGCTAAAAACAATAAAGACTCTTAATTTTTGGTTAAAAAGGGGTATTTCCTCATATATATATATATATATATATATATAGAGAGAGAGAGAGAGAGAGAGAGAGAGAGAGAGAGAGAGAGAGAGAGAGAGAATGGTCCGGTTATTATAGTTATGGTTGAATCGGGAAAGGAGGAACATTCTTAGACAGAGTTGGCAGTGACAACGAAGCAATCAAGACGAATCTGAAGTCTGTCCCCACAAACGTTTTTTGACAAACCAAAATCTGAATGACCTAAACGATTCCCAACCATCAGATCACATCTCCTTTTTTTTTTTGGCACTTCCACATAAACACCTATGACTTACCATCTAAAGCAATCTTGATCAAAACCATTCCTTCTATTTCCCACGCCACGTGGCTTTTGATGGGCCAATTAGTCCTTCGTCCACATTTATGCCTATGGTATGGCCTACGTACACGATCTCAATGCTACTAATTTCTATTTCTTGCTCGTCTCTTTCTATTCTTGCAACTCTTCCAGAGTTTTAAAATCACTGATGCTAGAAAATCCAAAACATTAACCTTAAAACCAACCTAAATGATGTTGCAAGTGGTTTATTCATTAACTACATCATCTCATGATTTGTGTGGTAATACCAACTCATTTACCAAATTATTTGAGTTGAATTTTTGGTTAATTAGTTTGATTGTATAGTATTATTCTTTCGGTATATACCAAAGTCTAAACAATTTAGATTTAAATATGACTAATACTATACAACCCAAAAAAATAACCTAAAATTCAACCCAAATGATGTGGTAAGCGAATTGTTATTACCACACACATCATGAGATGATATGGTAATTAACATGGTAATGATAAATCACTAGCCATATCATTTGTATTGGTTTTTGGATTAATTTTTTGGATTGTCTAGCATAAATATTTAAATATTTTAAATCACTAGAAATCACTAAAAGAAATCGGTTTTTGTTAACCGATTTTAAAAAAGCTTTTAGACATCGGTTTTAATAAAAACCGATATCTTAAAAATTACAGTTTCCAAAGACATCGGTTTTTAAGAAAACCGATATTAAAAAAAAACGTTTAGACATCGGTTTTTATAAAAACCGATGTCTTAAAAATTACAGTTTCCAAAGACATTGGTTTTTAAGAAAACCGATATTAAAAAAAAACGTTTAGACATCGGTTTTTATAAAAACCGATGTGGATTCAAAAGCAAAATTCTGTAATGCAAATCTGACCTATGTCTACATTCAAGTGCGTATCTCTAAAAATACTCAACGTTATTTGCTCAACTTTTGACACAAGAAAGTAGACATGCAAATAAACACTTTTAAATAAGAAAATATTCCAAAAATCGATTTGGAAAAGTGTGAAAAGGAGCGATGAAAACAGCTCACTCGCGGATTCACGAATCGCTTCTGACCTTTGACTGAATAATTGATCATAACTTTCAAACTACTTCCCAGAATTTTACGTTCTTTATACCGTTGGATTCGTATCAAAAAATTGAAGAACCATACATGGAAAAAAAAATTATTTCTTGCCAAAAGATACAGTTTTAAGGAAAGAGTTTGCACAAAAATATCTCCAATCGCTTCAATTCAGACATTTGACTGAATAATTGATCATAACTTTCAAAATACCACCCGGAATTTTACGTTCTTTATACCGTTGGATTCGTATCGAAAAATTAAAGAATCTACCATGGACGAAAAAATTTATTTTGTTGCCAAAATATACAGTTTTAAGGAAAAGTTTTGCACAAAAATATCTCCAATCGCTTCTAACTTTGACTGAATAATTGATCATAACTTTCAAAATACCGCCCGGAATTTTATGTTCTTTATACCGTTGGATTCGTATCGAAAAATTGAAGAATCCACAATGGACAAAAAAAATTAATTCGTTGCCAAAAGATACAGTTTTAAGGAAAATGTTTACACAAAAATATCTCCAATCACTTCTGACCTTTGACTGAATAATTGATCATAACTTTCAAAATACCACCCAGAATTTTACGTTCTTTATACCGTTGGATTTGTATTGAAAAATCGAAGAATCAAACGTGGATGAAAAAATTTATTTTGTTGCCAAAAGATACAGTTTTAGGGAAAAAGTTTGCACAAAAATATCTCCAGCAAAAAACAAAACCACACAATAAAAAATGAAATGAAAAATAAACCCACCAATAAAATTTATTTAATATATATATGTTTGTAGTAGAAATTAGAATTTTGAGTAGTTGAGTAAATTTAAATTTATCAAACAAATTTTTATTTATTTATTTATTTATTTATTTTTTTATTTCTAACAACTCATATATGTTATATATAAATTTTGTGCAATTGTTAACACATCCAATCTTGTAGTCAGGCGGTAAAGGCTTACCATTTTGACTTTGAGGTTGCAAGTTCGATTCCTCATAATGACAATTAATTGTCATTATTATCAGAGGTGGGGCCGGCGGCGGTGGCCGGGCCGGCAGGTGGAGCTGGCTGGCGACGGTGGGATTAATTTTTGTAATACATCAATTTTACATCAGGGTTTTTAAATCGGTTTTAAGTCAAACCAATGTCTTTTCTCTTGTTTTACATCAGTTAAAAACCGATGTCTTTTGCGCTTTTTTTCTAAATCACTCAAAAAGACATCGTTTTTAAAAAATTCAAAAACCGATTTCTTTTGTATTTTTTGTAGTAGTGGATGAGTATATCACTGGATCAACCTCTTATTGTCATTGAAAAGAGCTTTTGAAATTAAAAATGCTCTTTTGCCAGTAGAGAAGTCCGTCCAAACATACACTAACACTATGTTTGGTTTGATGGAATATGAGATAAAGGAAAAGAAAAGATTTTGATATATTTCTAATATCTTGTTTGGATTGTTAAATGATAGGGAAAGGAAAGGAAAAAGGAGGGAAAGGAAAGGGAGGGAATAATTTCTTCTTGTTTCATCTCATTTGATTTCCCACCATATTTGGTAGGAAAAGGAAGGAAATGAATACAAAATTAATGATATTTTTAATATTCCAAAACTAACCATATTAATATTGACTATTGAATAATTATTTTAATTGATATCTATCTAAAATCTATATAACCAAGATGTCAAGACATATCCCTTGTTCATCTCTCATTCATATTTGTTCATTGACAATTGTTTGCTCAAATCACTGTCCTCAATCAAGGTAAACTATTTTATAACATTACTATATATGTATATTTTTGTTATTGTTTCTTTGGTGCATATGTTCATAATTTTATGCACCGTTTAGCATTGAACAACTTATTATTATTTTTATTACTATTATGTCATGACTTGAATCACTACAATTAATTTGATTAAATCATTGCTACAAATAAGATTTGTATTTCTATTGCTATGCTACTGTTTTTGGTTTTTTTTTTTAAAGATATTGCTATGCTACTATTGGGTAGTCATATTGGAAGGATATTTTCATAAATAAAATAAAATAAAATATATTTATTTATTTCTCTTCCAAAAAAAAAAAAAAAATTGTTTCCTTTCCTTTCATTCCTATTCATAACCATCCAAACAACTATAATTAAAAACACTATCATTTCCTTTCCTTTCCTTTCTTTTCCTCGTTAACTTATCATTTCATTTCTCTTCAATTTCATCAAACCAAACATAGTTTAGAGACTTTCTTTCTATGGGGTATAAAAGTATACTTCATTGATAATCAAATCAAAAATCGGTCTCCAATACTTCGATTTAAAACACAATTTATTAATTGTGTCTAATTATTTTTATTGTTTTAGTTTTGACCAAACAACTTTCTTAACAATTTTTTATATTTATCTCTAATGTTGAGTTAGACTATAAAATAGTTGTCCAATAGTCCATCAATACATTTTATCTCCGGTGTCTATAATTTTTTTTGCCACCTCAGCTTGACATTGAAGAAAAATAATTTAACTTCACAAATACATTGTAGCAATAGAGATGCTCTAACAATAACAATTTTATCGGGACCTGAAGAGATCAAATAATACATGTACGCCCCATAACTAGAATATCTAACAATACATGTATGCCCCAGAACCATAATATATACTCTCATAACAGAAGATATCTACCACACAACTATGGATGGGCATTGGGGAAATAAGGATGGATATAGGTCCTCCCATCCCTATCCCCCCTTTGGGGAAATGGGGATGGGGAGTTTTGGGGGGAGGTATCCCCATCCCCATCCCCATCCCCATCCCCATTTCCACAATTTCCCTGTTTTTCTCTGTTTCCCCATTTCTCCATTTTTCCTGTTCCCCCGTTTTCTTGTTTTCATTCTTTTACTAAAAATTATATACTTAAAAAAAAACAATCTATTACAAATTCAAATGAAATATAATATTGTTCTTTCATGATAATAATAATAAAAATATATCATATAAGATTTGGTGAAAATAGGAAATGGGGATGGGGTTTCAATAAATTTGTGGGGAATATTGGGGGGGGGGGGGGGGGGGGGGGGGGGGGGACTATGCTAAGGGATGCATCTTTTGTGCTAAGAGTTGATATTCAATATTCCTATATTCTTATAAAATAGTAAAAGGTAACAAATTAAAGATAAACTTAACATGAATCTCATTATCTCACCTTATTCTGGGCTCAATTGGTTGAAAAGAAGCACAAAATAAGATGACCCTACAAAAATAGAGCATGCTTGGTTGTTTATTTATTTGAAATATTACAAATAATTTGGTATTCAGGAGAGGGACAGTATGCTTGAGTTAATGAAGTATACTGAGGTCATATTAGACTATACAAGACAAAGAGCAAAGAGGGTATAAGTGTAAATTCACGAGTTTCCTAAATTTGACGTAAGTGACGCCATGTAGAGCTGGACTAAAAGAAACCCTAACCTGGATAAAAACATAAAACATCCTGCCACTTTAATCATATTTGTATGTACATGTATTCATGTCCATGACCACATATATTAAATATGATATTATGAGATGACATGACATGACATGTAGTGATATATCATGTGTATGATGTTGAGTCACGTGCTACGTGGAATTTGACGGAAAGGGCACCGTTATTTAGATAAAAGGCATAACGGCCGTTTAAAAGCTTAATATCAAGCGCAGCTGACAGTTGGACCCTGACCTTAAGTGGTTCAAAAGAAGATTCTCTCTCTTAAAATAATATGGTTTTGAGGTCCAATTCACTATGTCTCATCCTACCATATCACCCTTTGTTATTATATAACTATTTAACAAACATAGATTTACTTGAAATCTATTGGCTAGAGAAAGCGGTGTATCTTAAGAGTAGTACACCTTATATTCTCTAGTTACTTAATTGTGTGGTTCGCGATGCAGAGTAGATAAATAGCAATATTTTTAATAGTGATTAGTGAGATGCGTTAACATAGAAATGGGACTACGTTATTAAACTGCGTTGGAAATGGAAAATATAACGGTGGTGATGCAAACCTTTCGAGAATGAGAGATTCTATGATTCCTTGGATATTGTATATCCGTATAATAGATCCAACTTCACAGATCGCATAACACGGTGGTAATATATATATATATATATATATATATATATATATAAATGAGTAGTTCTCTCATAAGAGATACCTTATTTTAATTTTGATGAAATCACATATATTTTTATGATTTTTGATCTGAATTGTTTTGGGACAATGGTAGACATCCAACCATTTTTGTTCAACTTTTTATCCAACCCCTGATGTGTCAGTTGGTGAGTGGATATATGGATAAATCATTATTAATGTGCATCCACTCACCAACTGACACATCAGTGGTTGGACAAAAAGGTTGGACAAAAATGTTGGATGTGTAACATTATCCATTGTTTTGTGGATGATATGTTTACTGAAATCTACCTATCAATAAAATTTGAGAATTTTTCAAGCACCAACTATTTCTCTTGAATTTTCCTATATCTTGTCCATTTTCGATGCCTTCGTATTTAATAAAATCGGGATAAATAGTTGTAATGCTTGAAAATTTTTAAATTTTTTTTAATTGGTAGATTTCATTGAACTTATTATCTACACAAAAATTCAGATCAAAATTTATAGAAATCGACCTGTTTTCATTAAGGTTTTTATCGAAAATAAAATAAGGGATCTCTTATAAGAGAACTAATATAAATATATATATACTCAAGCTAAATTAATTTAAAATTATGACTTAAAATTTGTCTTTAAAAAGACCCACAATATATGTAAAAGAAAAATAGTAAACAATTTAGGGACCGTTTATTCATGATACAGTTTCTAAAAACTATGATATTGAATGTAATGCAATATGGGGGGTTATTTATTTATTTATTTTGTTTTGAAAAAAATAGTATGATAAACATAACACTTAATATGTGAATTTGCAATCATACATCTATTAATCTCTTTATAATATATAAAATTATATATGCATTTCAGAAAAAATAAAATAAAATCATTTACTAGATATATGCCTTTTACATGGAACCAATAAACAATTATCATTTTCCTTCATAGCCGGAAAATATTATATTGAAGTTTTCTTTTATATATGTGTGTTTTTTATTTTTATCATTGATCGGCCTTGTTTTGTCTTCGAACTTGATTGGTTCATCAAAGTTTTGTCTAATTTTTTTTTTTTGTTGTTGTACAAAAAATTTGGATTGTTCATGATCTTCATTTGCTTAATTAATTAATTTATTGGTTTATCAAAGTTCTGTTATTATTATTATTATTATTTGTTTGTTGTCGAAGAAAATTGATGTGGAGAGAGAAGTAGTTTTGTTGTTGAAGAGAGAAGAAAATACGTATAGTAAAGATTTTAGTTTTATTTTATATATATATAGAAAGAAAATATTTTAATTTGTTGATAATGTAAAAAATAATTTTTAAAGACAATCTTTTTCTTTAATGTATATCTTTTTTTATTGATTTATATTTTTTAAAGAACCAAATCTAACCATCGGAAGAAACTAACGGTTAGATTCGGATGTCCTAAGATTTCTTTCCATTAGTGCGCACCGAGGAGAAAAGAACTATATATATAGGGTCGAGCTAAATCAATTTAAAATTGTGACTTAACATCTCAACCACTCTGATACCAACCTATTAATATTACTTAGATATTTATTTTAATATTATTTGTATAATTTGTTTAATTTGTTTTGTTGTTTTATTTGTTTGAATTAGTAAAATATATTAAATTAGTGGGTTTAGTGGTTTAGTTATATAAGAGTTGTGGGTGAGTTAATTTCTTAATTTTAGGAAGGGAGGTTAAGTACATATATTTTGTATATATATAGAATATTTCTCTAATCAGGACCGTCATGACTTTATAATTTCATAATGTCCAAGCACAGTCACACATTCACAGTGAACCCACAGACCCACATTAACAAATACCCACATCTAATATGAATGTGTGGCTGTAGTTGAACGTTCTTAACTTATAATTTTAGGACGTCCTTACTAGAGAACCAATATATATATATATTTGCAAATTCTGTAAGAAGAAGGTTGAGAATTATTGTCTACAACTTTTGTGTTGTAATTGGGAGGTTATTAGTTCCTCAAAACACCAATCATCGGGAGGTTTAAGGTTTCCTTGAATTAACCTATCTATCCTGTCTTTTTTTTTTTTTTTTTTATAAATATTTTATGTAAGTTTTTCATTACTGGTATCTGAGTCTGTAACATACTCATGTGCTTTTAATCAAATGGTTGAGATTTGAATGCATTTACAACTCTTGGATTAAGAGTACATGGGTGGTTAATATGTTAAAGTCAAAATTTTAATTTGGTTTAGCCTAACCCCAACCCCCCCCCCCCCCCCCCCCCCCCCCCCCCCCCCCCCCCCCCCCCCCCACACACACACACATATAAATATATAGGGAAAATCATATTTTAGTCCCTGCAGTTTGCCTTAATCTGGGTTTAGTCCACGATTTTTTGGTATTGTAACTTTCAGTCCATCTGTATTATGACAATATGAATTCCAGTCCCTACCGTCCAATTCTGTTAGGGTTCCATCAAGTCAACGAGGGTCAACGAGGGTAAATAGGTAAATTCATCAGTGGGGACAAAAAGGGTAATTAGGTAATTTGATATATATAATTAATAATATATTAAATAAATAAAATAAAATAAAATAAAATAAAAAACAAATCAATAAAAAACTCTCATCTCTCACTCTCAAAGTGAAACTGAAATCCGATCTGGATCTCTCTCTCTCTCTCTCTCTCTCTCTCTCTCTCTCTCTCTCTCTCTCACAACATCGAACCACCGCCGTCGCGAATAACACCACCACCAGTCCTCTCTTCGGTTTCGAACTGTCACCGCTCTCTTTGTTGTCAAACCGCCGCCGCTCTCTCTTCTCGCTCTCTGGTCCATCTCGAACCAATGGTGGTGATTTCAGGTGGGGGTGGACTGGGTGGTGGTTGTTTGGGTGTGGGGTTGGGTCGGGTTGATTGTTGATGGTGGTGTTTGTGTTTGTGGCTGGGTTTGGGTTTGATGGATCCAAGGGTTTGGGTTTGGGTTTTTTATTTTTAACTCTTTTTTTTTTTTTTCAATTTTTGGTGTGGGATTTTGTTTCGGTTTTGTTTTGAATTCGAGTTTTGGTTTTTGTTTTGATTTTGAGTTCTGGAGAAGATATGAATTTTAAATTGGGTTGTTGAATCTGGGTTTAGATGAACAACTAGGTTTGTTAAATCTGGTTGAATCTTGGTTGTGTTGATGAACCAGGTAATCTGGGTTGTAAGAATGAAGATGTTAGAATTTTTTTCCATGTTACAAATTTGTGTAATTTGATCTCATTGAATTGGTGGATTTTTTTGGGATTATTAATTTGTGGATTTGTGAAGAAATGAAGATTGATGACCCGTGTATTGATAAATCTAGGATTCTAAAGATTGATGATGTCCATTAAAAAAAAAAAAATCGTTAAAAAATGCTGCAGAAATCATAAATGCTTTTAATAAATTTATTTGGTTTTAAAAATGTTTTAAGTTTTTAAAGATTTTATTTTCCTTATAAAAAAATTCAGAATTATTTAACCCTTATTTAAAAAAAATAAAAAAATTTAACTCTTATTAAAAAAAAAAAAATTAACCCTTATTTTATTTTATTTTATTTTTTAAAATCTATTATATATATATATATATATTATTAAATCTGTTTTTAATTTTTATTTTTTTAATTTTAATTAAGGGTAAAACAGTTATTCAATGAGTATCAGACAGTCAGAGGGGCATTAACGTCTTTTAGTCCGATTGACATGGCAGAATCTGTCTTTTGACGGATTCTGTCACAGAAGTACTAAAAGTTACAAAAAAAAAAAAAAACCGTGGACTAAACCCAGAATAAGGCAAACTACAGGGACTAAAATACAATTCTCCCATATATATATTGTGGCTAAAATTAGGCCTCTGGCCCAACTAACGAGCCTATAAGGTCTCATTTTTTTTTATCCCAACACACACACACACACACACATATATATATATATATATATATATATATTGTGGCTAAAATTAGGCCTCTGGCCCAACTAATGAGCCTATAAGGTCTCATTTTTTTTTTATTGGCTTATTTCGTGGACAAACCACATTTGGGGTTCTTTGTAAGGGTAGCTTAGGTATTGGGTTCAAGTTCAATGCCCTTTGAAGACCTCATCATTGATTAGCACTAAAGGTAATTTCTAAGAGATAGTTGCAATTGAAGAGATAGTTGCACACACTCACAAATCATGCATACGTTTAATTCTTGTTTGTTGTGTGTCTAATATGTGTGCATTAATGTTCATTAATCTCTCTTCTTGCATGTTCTTTTGATTGCATCTTGTATGTCCAATGCCATGTCATGCATAGGCTTAGGATTGCATACTTGCAAATGGCGTTGTTCAAAGCGCTCTACAGAAGCACTGTTTGAACAGCGCATATCCTGACTTGGTGGAAAATGAGTTTTAAATCAATCAAACCAGATGCATTTTTTTGAAGGCGCTGTACGGTCGCTGTTCAAAAGCGCTGTATGTACAGCGCCTATCTAAGACCCGAGAGCATCAATTGTTGTGGCGTTGTTCATGCACTCTACAAAAGCGCTTTACGAATAGCGCCTATGAAAATGTTCTTCATGCTCTTCATATTTTCCAGGTAGGCGATGTACAAGTCGTTCTACGTATAGCGACTCGTACAATGCCCAAGACAATTTTTGTGTCACTTATCAAAACGCACCACTTTGTCTTTGACACCCTATATATATGCCTTTATGACTTTAGGTCACTCAAGAGAGTTCATATTCAGTTTTTATACTTAGGATATTTTTCAAAAGCAAGAAAAATACCAAAAACTCACCTTTGATTACTCAAACACCTTTTCCATGATCATCAATCATCATCTAGCATCATCTTGCATGGATTCTTCATCACACTTTGCTTGGTAAGTTTTTCACTAATATCTTACATATTTTGTGTCTTTCTTAACAAGCAATCTCATTCATCACTTGTGTTAACCGAAAATTCGCTCTGGGTGAGGAATTTCAATTAACACCCTCAAACTGCTACCCGGTAGGCTGCAACAGGGTAGGTACCTCTAGGTACCATGGTTTGGTACGATTGAAATATCCGGAGTAAGGTGTAGTAGGTAGGAGAAAAAAATCACCCCGCCCATCGAGGCTTTATTGCGGCATGTCATGCGACTAGGCAGATAAGAGCTTGGACCACCGGGGTCGGACTCGTACTCACATTCATGCAAAATAAAAGAGATAGAAGGGAGAATAACAACTCTTTTGGTAGAAGGTGGACTGGCATAGGGGGAAAAAGCATCACGTATGATCATATGCTGAAAAACCCCTAGGTAGTATCCGGTGGAGAGAGATCCTTTATATATTTATCAATAAGGCGTGCTCCAGGGAGCTTACACAAGTAGGAGAATAATACAATATAGGTGCTCTAGAGAGCTTACAATCATAGGCGGGCATAGGCCCTTTTTTGAAATTAATATCTAAGAAGAAGAAGTAGAAGAAGATGTTGGGGAAGAAGCCGCCGATCTTTTTTAGGAGAAGACCCAGAGATCCCGATCAATAGAGAGCCTTGTCATATTTATAGGTTCTAATTCTTGTTGCCCACTCCATCAATTTAGTCAATCAATCCACAATTATAGGAACACTGATTTGGCATTGATTGAGTTGAATATTCTCTCATTAATGGCGTTGTGAATGACCATTAAAAAGTTGACTGATCTCTCATTAATGGCATTGTGAATGGCCATTAAAGAGTTGACTATCTTCATTAACACGGTTGATTATCTCCATTAATAGGGTTGACTATCTCCATTAATGGCGTTGTGAATGACCATTAAAGAGTTGACTATCTTCATTAATGGCGTTGTGAATGGCCGAAAATGTCAACCTTCCTTGTATTTGAATGCTGGCGTATACTGTCCTTCTTGTAGCATGGTTCTGGTCTTCCTTGGTGATCTGACAAATGGTGTATTAAGACTTTCCTTGTTGATGCCTTCTATGTTAGGTGGTTAGGAGGTGCCTGGAGGACCGGTCTGGGTAGGAACCATGGTACGGGGTACCGGGATACGGGGTATCGAGGTACGGGTGCGGGGTACCGGGTACTAGGTGCGGGGTACCGGGTACCAGGTACGAGGTACGGGGTACCGAGTGCGGGGTACCGGGTACCAGGTGTGGGGTACCGGATACCAGGTGCGGGGTACCGGATACCAGGTGCGGGGTACCGGGTACCAAGTGCGGGGTACCGGGTACTGAATACGGGGTACGGGGTACGGGGTACGAGGTACCGGGATACCGATGTGGCACGACATTAACATACTGCGTATCATTGATCATGTGGTAGCGGGGTACCAGGATAGTGTGGTAGCGGGATCCTCAGGATCCTGGGTTCATTCTTTCAACAATCAAATGACCTTGACATGGATGGAAAATTCTTCTTTGGACCCCTGCCAAAAAAGGCTGTTAACAACTTGTATGTATTTCATATATAGTTTAGATATAAGATTGAGATTAATGTATTGAATGTTTGAGAGTTGTATTTTGATAGCTATCTAGGTTTAGCTATGCTATTTGACATGTCATCTAGCCATTGATATCTAGGATTATCCTAATTGCAATATTGTCATCCTAGATAAGCATATAGGGTTACCTAGCTCTAATTGCATTTTTGGATATTTCATATATTCAATTAGGTTGTATTTTCTCTTCATTGAGAAGTGAGACTTGTGTAGCTTTCGGGATTATGTTGCGTAAATCACAAGCAAATTGGACTAGGTCTGCTTATACTGGGATTAGGTAGGTGTGTGATTATATACCGGGATTATGTTGTAATCTTAATACATTTAGTGGATTCGAGGTTCGAGTGTGGCTCACTTACTAGCCCGTGGTTTTTCCTGTGAGGGTTTCCACGTAAATATCAAGTGTTATTTACATTCCGCACCATATTACATTTGCTATACTATATTGACTATTAGGGGCATTTTCGTAATCTTGACCATTCACAAAAATTTTGTAAAATCGATTAAAATCTATTCACCCCCCTCCCTCTAGATTAATATTAAACACATCAAGTATTTGTTTCAGAGCCCACTATCAAAAAGATTTAACTGTTATGTGGAATCTATTAGAAATAGGCCCAAGGGCCCATTAACTGGCCCACAAGTCAATGCACGTGGTCAAATCAAATTGTAAATTAGTCAACCATGATTGGACGTTTCACAAATCCTAAACATCTGAATTCATTGCTAGATTCAAACCAATCAAAACAGGCAATTAAACCTCCTTGATTGACGCTCCCACTTGAATGATTGAAACGTTGGAGACCTCTTCTCAAAGAAGAGGTAATGCAGTAAAATCTGTGTTCAATTTACTAAGAAAGTTCGTTCATTGGGATCGGTGATTCTAACGGTCGAATGCCTATTAATCTAGCAAGGATTTACTCTAAGTGTGAAAAGACTAAATTGCATAATGCTATTCTTTGGAAGTTTGTTGAAATCTAATATTAACCTAAATTATGAGAATCTGAACTAAAACTAAAATCAAATCAAATCACACAAAGATCACACACAAGGGATGAATATATGGAGAGAAATACTAGGGAATCGATGCACCTTTCTTAGACACTCAATGCTCTCAATCAATCTCAATAAACACTTCAATAAAGTTTAGGACTTGTTTTGATAAATAATTAAGAACGAATCTCTTTCCTACCACTCGCACAAAGGCCATGTGTCAAGTGATAGTAACGAAATCCTTTAGAACAAAACTCTAAGCCAAATCAATGCAACAAGGCCATGCAAACATTAACTTTCAAAATCTATTAAGCTTATGATCATGGTTTAAATGGAAAAGGCCATTCACATCTAAACCCTAATCTCATGGATAAACTAAATCACCCATATCAATTGAGGCCACAAAATAATATGAATAAGTAGTGTAGAGCAATTAATTCAATAGACAAGACTAAAACCTAATTGATTAACAAAAGATAGACTAATTGATTACATAGAGTTGTCCAAAATTGGTTACATCAATCCCCTAATAAATGTTTAGTTACACATCAATGGAGAGAATAAAAACATAGAAGAGATGTAGAGAAAACCCATATTTATCTTGATAGCTTCTTGGCTGGAAATCTCCTTCTTCTTGCTTCCAAGAATCCTCCAAGGATGGATGACGTGAATGAATCAATGAATGGAATGAATATCTCAGCGTGGTGTGTTTTCTGTCTCCCTTTTATTTCTAAGAATCGGCCCCTTAAATATTTTTTTCATTTAGGTCTTCTGCCCTGTCCTAAGAAAATGAGGAAAGCGGATTACCACTGCCCGTGCCGCTGTGCGGACACTTGCATGGGCAGCGGCACTTTAAGCGGCAACAATCTGATCTGACTCGCTGGATAGACCGCTGGAGAGGCATTTGCCTAATGAACGGCATGGGCCGCGGTAAATCAACCCTTCTCGACAGCCTCCGTGCCGCTGATGGTGCACTCGCCTGATGAGCGGCCTATGCCGCGGTAATTGGCATTTTTAGCCTTTTTCTTCATCTTCTGACTCCATCTTCTCCGAAATAAGATCCGATCAATACTTCTATGGAAAGAGACATACAAAGGCTTAACAAACACATCAACCCACCAAAAGGACCCAAGAAACAAACATATACATAGGAAAAACGGGTGAAATATAAGCATAGAATTAGACTGATCAAGCGGGTTCTGATTTCTTGACAACTTACGTGAAAGCTCTCAAATCTCTCTCAAATCCCTTCTGCTTAACTCTTTCAAATCATTTATTGCGGTGGTTCACATCCAATATTAATTGCTGATCCACCCCTTGGTCGATTTGAAAATATCACTTTGGAACAGAGACTAATCCAATACTTAATCGATCTAAGTCGAACAAAGAAGTTCCTTAAAGTAGTAAAGCTGTCAAATCGCTCGACTATCGACATCGGTCAAATATCGGATCAACCAATTGCTTGATTCGACAATATCGAACAAATACGGTTTGCTACTCTACTTTTCCTTGTTCTTTATATATCGAACAAATATTGACTTGAGTGTCGGAGAGTCCCCTAAAGGGAAAACCCCTCATGTGGTTTGCCACCGCTCTATTTTCTTTGCTGATTTATAGGTTGTCAGTGCCCACCTCGACGATCAGAATTAATTGTAGATCCAATCGACTACAGTTTGACGCCCATCATATGGCCCCGACAATTTTCCTAATCCAATACTCTTCCTCGATCCAAATCGTAAATGATGACTGAATCTGAAGATTTCGAGGCACGATTCAACCTCCTTGCGGCCCAAATGATGGAAAGTATAACCCGTTTGCAGAACCTTGAGAAAGAAAATAGAGAAGTTCGAGCCAAGAACCTGGAGCTGCAAGGAAAGCTCGACTAACTATCCAGCAATGCACAGTCGACGCTAGAACAAGTCCCGATCGATAATCGATCATGAGAACCAAATGGCAATCCAGAAAAAAGCGCGAGGTGACAAGAAAATCAAACCACGAGGCTACAACTGGATCTGCCGCTTGTCGATCTCAACCAACCAATATTGGCAACCGATACAAATGCAATTCCAGGTAATCCGTCGACCCCGTTTAGGACACAGAGGGACTTGAACCGGCAAAACCCCATGAACTTCGAAATGGTAAGAGCGAGCCAACTCTTTTCTAACCTTGAAGTTGTTCGCAAGTTCACGAAGAAGGGAGCAATGATCTAAATGATCCCATGTGCACCCGCTCCTATCAAGCGGAGTGCTGCAAATAGCTTCGTCGACTCCCCATTCGTGGACGAGATCGCACTCATGGAGATGCCAAATAAGTTCAACTTACCCAACATAAAGCAGTACAATGAAACATAATATCCAGACGATCACATCGTACAATACAAGCAGCGCATGTTCACCACCGCGATCCCTAGAGATCAGAGGGAAGTGTGTTTATGTAAGGGATTCGGCTCGAGCCTCACCGATCCAGCGCTCTAGTGGTACACGAATTTACCAAATGTGTTATTCAACTCGTTCGCACAGTTGACAGACACGTTTGTCGAGCAATTTGTGAGCAGTAGAAAGCTAGAAAAATTGTCTGACAACCTCTACATGGTTACCAAACGACTAGGGGAGCAACTTTGAGAATATGTAGGCAGGTTCAACAAAGAAAAGGTATCAATCCCTAACTGTAACCCTGCTACTATGATTTTTGTTTTCAGGAAAGGGCTACAACACAATTCAGACCTTTATAAAGAGTTGACCATATACCCCTGTCGAACGATGGAAGACATGATGGCAAAGATTTGGGCCCAGATCAAATGGGAAGTAGATGAGGCAAAATATCGACCTCTGACTCAACCACAGAAGGATTACAGGTGTGATCAGCAAGTGGATAGGAGATCGGATGATCGACGAAATAGCAATGACCCAGGTAGGATAGACAAAAGGAGTCGGCCTTATGATAAACCACATTGAGTCGATAATAGACATGTTGACAACAGATAGAGGACACGAGTCCCCGAATATACCCTAAATATCGAACCATCAGAGGTAGTGAACCTCCTAAAGAGCATGAGAAATTTGGTGAGGTGGCCAACCAAGATGACCTCACCTCTAAATCATAGAGACTCGAACAGATGGTGCGAGTTTCATGGAGATCATGGACATCGAACGGATGAATGCATCGCGTTGAAACTCGAAGTGGCTGAACTACTAAAGCAAGGACGGCTCAAAGAATTCTTAACCGATAAAAGGAAAGCCACGCTAGCATAACGCAACGAACGACTAAAGGGCAAGGAAAAAGATTCATCGCTTGCACCACTGCGTCTGGAACGCACTGTAAACTTTATATTGGGTGGATCTGAGGTAACTAGAATATCACACTTTGCAGCCAAAAGGCACTTGACATGAAAGTAATACAATAAACGCTCGGTGTGTTCTATATATATATATCTAGAGGGGGGGTGAATAGATTTTAACTATTATTATCCAATTTTCGCATGCAAGTCAATTTTACAAAAATGCCCCTACTAGTCAAAATTACAAGCAAGTGTAATATAGTGCGGAATTTAAATAACACTTGATGTATACGTGGAAACCCAACCACTGTGAAAAACCACGGGCTGTTTAGTGCGCCACACTCGGACCTCGAAATCCACTAATCGAAATGGAGTTTACAACCTATGTAGACCTCGTCTAACACTCCGGTCAATAACCCCCCCACTTCTACCACTCGGGCCTTTAAAAGTGGCTCTAGTCTTAATTGCTTGAGGCCTAAGCAACCTTAGCCTTAAGACTTAATTCTCTATGAAGAGATTATGCAACCTATGTGAATATGTATAAATATTCAAATAACAAACAAGGCTAGGTAACCTTAGATGCTTATCTAGGATGATGATATAATCAATTAAATCAACCCTAGATATCAATTGCTAAATGACATGTCAAATAGCTTAGCTAATCAAGATTAATCAAAAACCTAATTAGCTATCACAAAACAACACTCAATCAATTCATCATAATTAATTCTCTTTTCTTGTATTTAACATATGATCAAAAACATACAAGTAAATTAAAAGAGAATATGCTTGATAGTTAAAATACTAAAATAAGATGAAATTAATCAAAATCTTACCAAGCATGTTGTGATGATGCAAACCCAATCATGGATGAATGCAGGATGAATGCAAGATGAACTTTGATGCAAAAAGGATTTGATTTGAGTGTTTAAAGGTGAGTTCTTGATTTGATTTTTTCTCAAAAATCTCTTTTTGAAGTTTAGGGTTCTAAAGACTCAAAGAACTTAATCATAGAATGAGAAAGTAAGATATTTATAGTTATCAAGAATTGGACATGTGAAAAGACAAGTTTGCCCTTGAAACGCACCGATCGGCGGTTTCAATCGGCGTCCAGGCCACCGATTATAACCGCCGAATTGAACCCGAGAAGAACAGGGGAACAACGGCAGTTTCATTCGGCGGTTTCGTGACCGCCAATCTAACCGCCGAATCAAACTCGAGATATAAAATCGATCAGGTATGAACGGCGGTTTCGAACAGCGGTCATGACCGCCAATCGTGACATCAGAATTGCTCCAGACACTTCTGGATGTAAACGGTGGTTTCATTCGGCGGCCAGGCCACCGATCATAACTGCCGATCATCAACAGTGGTGAAAACCAAAGATAAGCCAAGGGCATTCTCCGTGGGCGGTCTTCGCGCAAAACCAAGCACATTCTAGTGCATGCGCGGACATTTCCGAACACTATCGGGAAACGAATTACTAAGCATGTATACACACAACAAGATATGACAATCAAAATGCTAGTGTGCAAAGTGACATGTGAAGAGTATACACACAAGATCAAGTATGCTAAGTGTGTGTGTGCTAACTAAATCTCTTCAAAGAAAACCAAGCACTAGAAATTATACCTTTGGCGTGCTTGTCCCTTGAGGTCTTGGAAGGGCCTTCGAGCTTGAAGATCAATCACCTAAACTACCCTTACACAAACAACCCCAACATGTGGCTTATCCACGAAATGAGCCAATCAATCTATGGGAATCCTTACACGATAGGTGTCGAATGCTGAGGTGAGACCTTCCCATATTAGTGACCCTCTGGTCGACATGGTAATTAATTTTAATGCAACTGATAGTTCTAATTTATTTTCACCTACCATGATGCACTTGTCATTTCGTTATATATAGCCAACTGTCTAATCAAACGTTGTTTGGTCGACAATGGTAGTTCCACTAACATTCTCTTCTTGAGTGCATTGAGAGAAATGCAGATTGACAAATCCGGGATCACCCGTCGTTCGACCACATTGATAGGTTTCAGAGAAGAAGCCAAAAGCACGATAGGGGAAATTGTTCTACCGGTATACGCAGAAGGAGTGAACGTGCAAACCAATTTCCTTGTGCTCGACTGTCTATTGGCCTACAATGTGATAGTAAGCCGACTATGGATTCACGAGCTACGAGCAGTTCCTTCAACCCTCCATCAAGCAATACTCTTTCCTACGAAGTGGGGCATTCGAGAAATCAAATGAGAATAGAAGACGTCCAAGGAATACTATCAAACGAGTCTCAAGGAGAAAAAGCTCGAGTTATAGCAATTACAGAAGCCTGGACTAGAGCTCGACCCAGACAAGCCATAGGTAGAAGAACTTGACAAAATCCAAATAAACCGGAACATCCCAGAGCACAAGGTCCAAATAGGATCAAGGCTTTATTCCCTACTCGAGAATATCACAAACAAGTTTAACAAACAAAAATTCAGCACAAACAAGTTTATCAAATAAAAATTCAAAGAATATGGATCAAACACCACAAAAAGTTTAAGAACATTTGAAGATTAAAAGGCAAAAAATAAAAGCAAAGTTTTTTAGAAGATAAACAAATGCATTCAGACAAAATCAAAAAGTAGAAAGCAGAAAGCTAAGGTGAAAAACAAGAGACTTACCGAAAATGAGCAAGGAAGACTGAAAAGTAACTGGAAACTCGCCGGAGATGCTTGAGAAACCAAACGGATGCCTGCGGATACTTGAAACAGAGGAAAAGAAGAATTTCTTGCTTTTGCCAAAGTGAGGAAAAAAGAGATGGATTCAAAATTTATTAACTCCCAACAGACACGTGTCACAAATTGACGGGACGCGTCGCTTCAGATGACATCACATGAAAATACACTCATCTCTCACAAAACCTAAAAGGTGCCAATTCAAATTCCATCGCTTCGATAAACGCACCCATCAAAAAACTTGCCACGTTAGCTCTAGTGAGATCCCAGAAACCAAGAGAGTATCTTGAAACCATAAAAAAGAAGCCCAATCACACATCACCAGAAACGCGTTATTCGATATTTTCCATGGTTGCTTGATAGTTATTATCGACCAAAGCTCAAAGCGATAAGAAATACCTATCGAATTTGTTTGGTAGCTGTCGAACTTAATAGTAGAACCTAAACCAGTCAGAAAATCATCGAGCCTGATGTCAACCAAATGAAGTTTCTTGATCTTGCTCGATACAAACTGTCGACTCTAAACTCAACCATATTAACTCTCTAACTCGAAGATTTTGAGCTTGAAGAGTGGGGGACAAACTATAGTGGCCAAAATTAGGCCTCTGGCCCAACTAACAAGCCCACAATAAAAAAGATTTAACTGTTATGTGGAATCCATCAGAAATAGGCCCAAGAGCCCATTAACTGGCCCACAAGTCATCAGATCAAGTCATTGCACGTGGTCAAATCAAATCGTAAATCAGTCAACCATGATTGGGCGTTTCACAAATCCTAAACGTCTGAATTCATTGCCAGATTCAAACCAATCAAAACGGGCAATTTAACCTCCTTGATCGACACTCCCGCTTGAATGATTGAAAAGTTGGAGACCCCTGGTCTTCACTATAAATAAGAGGCCCCTTCTCAAAGAAATGGGTCCTGATTTCTTGACAACTTACGTGAAAGCTCTCAAATCCCCTCCGCTCAACTCTTTCAAATCATTTATTGTGGTGGTTCTCATCCAGCAAAGGGAACACCCCCTCCTGACTTGAGCGTCGGAGAGTTCCTTGTTCTTTATATATCAAACAAATACTGACTTGAGTGTCGGAGAGTCCCCCAAAGGAAACACCCCCTCATGTGGTTCGCCACCGCTATATTTTCTTTCCTGATTTATAGGTTGTCAGTGCCCACCTCGACGATTAGAATTAATTGTAGATCCGATCGACTATATATATATATATATATAATATAATACTTCTCTAATCATGACTGTCCTAACTTTATTATTTTAGGACGTCTAACCACAGTCCCACATTAACAAATACCCACACCCAATATGAATGTGTGGCTGTGGTTGAATGTCCTTAACTTATAATTTCAGGACATTCTTACTAGAGAACTACCATATGTATATATATATATATATATATATATACAAGACATTTTAATAAGCAACGGTATAATATTATCGCATATGAGTTGTTTATGATCACACCAAAACAAAGTTAAAACTCATATTATTTTTGTGGGTATGTGGAAGGGGTCACGAGTCAAACCCACGACCTGATGTCATATGCAGGGGTGAAGCCAGGAATTTGGTTCTGGGGGGGCCAATACAAAAATTAATATTCAATGTCACGCATGACAAATATATTAATATTTAAGAAATAAGTTGTTAAAAAAAAAAATGATATCCTTTAGTCTTAAAGGTAGTGTCACAATATATATAATTTTGAGAATTAAAATATAACTTATCACTCTTTTATATCTCGAAAATCATCTAGAACCAAATCTATTTTTTTTTCCTGTAATTAACAAACAATGTAGAGTAGAACTCAAAGAATTGTATCAAGATACAATGAGTACTGTAGAATAAGATATTAAGCCTCCAATATTTACTTAGCTTTTTACCGTGAAAATATATTAAATAATAATGTATACTAGACTAGACAATAATATATGAAATAATAATAAATTATTTATTATTTTTATTTTTTAATTGGAAATTAACTTCATGAAAGAAAAAGAGATTGATTTTGTATCATACAATCATGGGCAATAAAATAGAAAATATATTTATTTATTAATTAATATTATTAAAATAATAGGATGAATCAAGCTAATATTATTATTTATATATTATTATATCATAATTTTTCCATAATTAAAACTTGGAACATTTTCATTGGTTGGGGGGCCATGGCCCCAATAGGCCCCCTCCTAATTTTGCCCCTGGTTATATGTCTGAGAGGTATACCACATTACCACCGTGCCTACCTCTTCTCGTCAACTCATATTTAGTTTTTAGTTTTTTTTTTTTTTTTTTGGACATATCACCTGATTGACGGCGACTCAAACTTGATATATATTTAGATTGAATGAGCACCATTTACCACAAAACCACATTGGTCAGTGGTCTCATTTTTTTTTTTTTTTTTTTTAATTTTATAATGTATAGGAATTTGTGTATACATTATTCAAATAATAAACATGGTTAATTCTATTTTTTTTTTAACTACAAATAATTTGGGGTTTAAATAAGGGGACATGATTAGAACCCATAATTTCAATGATATCGCTTAACGAACCTTATTCATCCAATAGAATCACATTATGTTTGTATTTTTATATGATTTTTTTTTTTTTTTTGGGTACAAAGGAGGGCAATCAGCCCACGAAACAAACTAGAGAGGAGGGGGGCAAGGACAAGATCTGGAAGAGGCACACCCTTTCCAGTCGTCCTGGAAAATCAACCAAACATCCAGCAAAGGGGCTTCAAAAATCTGGAGACCAGGCTCCATACCATGCCCCAAGCGAGCCATACCATTAGCCACTTTGTTCCCTTCCCTGTACACATGAGAAACCAAACAACGCCAATCCAAGTTGATAAGAGCCGAGCAACCACTAGCAATGCTAAACAGGGGGTTGTTAACAGGAATATCTTTAGCAAGTAACTGCACCATACACAAAGAATCAGTCTCCACAAGGACATTTCGATAACCAGAACTCCATGCCAAAGTGAGACCCTCAAATAAACCCCACAATTCAGCTTCCAACACATTCCCTCAACCCTTATTTAACACAAACCCAGTCAACCAATTCCTTAAATGGTCCCTCAAAACCCCACCAGACGTAATCACACCCAAATTATTATCGCAGCTGCTATCCACATTAAGCTTCACCCATCCTTCAGGGGGAGGAATCCAAGAAATCGAGCGAAGGGAACTTTGTTTACCATTCACAGCCAAAATAGTACCCAGCCAATCCAAATAAAATTGAATAATAATCAGATGGGGGAGCCTTGGAGTAACGAAGTCAGGGTCAAACACCAACATACACCTCCATTTCCAAATGAACCAAATCACAATAGCAAAAAGAAGCCAACACATGATCTTACCATACACTAGGCTATCATTAGTTAAATTCATCCGCATCCACTCCACAGTACCACCTGCGTAGAACTCAGAGGAAATAACATCTTTTAGAATACTATCCCACATCGTCACAGAATATCTGCAACCCCTCAAAAGATGATCAATGTCCTCAATGGCAACTTCACACCGTGGACAGAAACCATCAGAGTCTATACCACGAGTTACTCTTTGACTATTAGTAAGAATCTTCTCATGTAGAACAAGCCAGAGGAAATACTGGACTCTAGGAGGGAGAAGAAGCTTCCAAATGAACTTCCAATTCCAGACAGCATTGCGATCAGTAATCAAGCACCAGTCATAAGCCGTCTTGACAGAGAACTAACCGTTCTTGGATCACCCCCAAATAGCTCTATCGCTACCACTAGAGTTCTTACCGGCATGAATACTAGCGATTATGTGGACAATGTCCGAAGGAAGAATCACAGCAAGCTGGTCGATAAGCCACTAACCATCTACCAGAAAATCACTAACAACCTGGCTAAGCATACCCATAGAAAGGTCCACTAAAGCAAGATCCTTCAGAACACCTATATCAGGAACCCAATCATCAACCCAAAACCTAATCTGCTCACCACTACCAACTCTCCACCGCAGACCTTTATTAATCAAATCAGCACCAAAATAAATAGCTCTCCATGTATTGGAACATACCACCCCTTTACTTAACTCAGGATCAAATAAAGATTTAGTATTCAAGTACTTGTGCTTAAGAATTTTGCACCAAATACCACTGTCATCCTGAAAAACCCGCCAGGCTGCTGACCCATCCGAACCGGTTCTACAATTGTCACTATAAATTAACTTATTCTACCTCGGTTATGCTAGAAGGACGAGCGAGTCTGGTGACCCTATTGCAAGTGCACAAGTTGTTAAACTAGTGTAGTGAGCAAGTAAGGGTATCGTTCCCACTAGGTAAGCACTGTATGGACGCTCAACTTTAGATTAACTCTACAATTCTCTAATTACTCTAAAACAAGTTTTACTTAATTTAACTAGTGATTAACAAATTAACTATGCTAAGATTGAATTGTCTAATTAGCAATTACAACTACTTGATTCAAATTCTATATTAAAAGTTGTTAAGGAAATAGATTCATTCAAGTGATATCCTAGTTTCTAATCAATCATTCATTAAGCCTAACCCTCAATTACTAACATGCATATATTCATATGAATGTTCTAAGCACCTAATTCTCAACTTAATCACAATGAAATCTAAGATTAGAGAGTGATTAAGGGGAAATTAATCAAATGATAGTAGAGAATTACAAGTTAGTAATCTCTACTCATAGATGCTTTACTAGTAATATGTAATAAATGGTCACATGCATACAATTTCATCAAGTTATTGCACAATAAAGAAGATAGGTGGTTGCAACCACCACTCATGCAATCATGAAGATACATATACATAACTTGAGAGGATTTAAACAATATGATTGATTAGATAACATATGAAGTACAAGAATTACATCTATTCCCTAACAAGAGGAATTAGCTACACATAGTATCACAATTACAAGGATATACAAACAAAGGAAACATCACCAATGGACAAGCTTGTGAAGTGGAAATGATCCTCCTTGCAATCCAAGCAACTAATTCTTCTATGGCAACTTGAAATGATCACTCTAAGTAACCAACATGTGGTGTTTGGCTACCTAGAAATTGGCCAAGAAAATAACTATCTCTCTTGATTCCTAAGAACAAAATATCTAATTAATATCTACTTCTCTCTATATTTTTTCTAACTCTATGTGTTAATCTAATAGTGTCTCTCTTCTTTTGAGAGCATTCCTTTTGTAGTAAAACGGCATGCAAGTGTGCATGGATGAGAGAGAAGGCCTTCCAAGGTCAATAGGTGGCAAAAAGACTCTATATGATTGGCTTTTGGGGCGAGCTTCCATCAACTTGCAGCTTATCAGAATCGCCGGCGGGTGTTCACGGTGGCTTTGTGCCCGCTGAATGATCTCGCCACGGCTGACGGCGGCTTCGTGTGGCGGGACATGTCTCGCCCGGCAGAATGCACGAACTCGCCCAGGCTGACGGCGACTTCGTGTGGCGAGACATGTCCAGCTGAAAAGTGTGTCTGAGCTCGCCGGAGTAAGGTTGCTTGCATGGCGGGACATGTCTCGCCCGACAGAATGCACGAACTTGCCCAAGCTTGCTTAGCTTATGTTTTCTGCCTAAATTGCACTCTTTTTGCCACTTTGGACAAAAATGCCCTTGAAATGCCTATTTTACCTGAAAAGACTTATTTACAATATTAAACACATAGAATGCTTAGAAAACGATGACAAAAACAAGGTACAAGGGGCGCTTAATGTAAACATTTGGAGCGCGATCAAACCCCCAAACCTGACTTTTGCTCGTCCTCGAGCAAACTATAAATGCTAAAAACTAAACTAAAAGTAACTTTCACTATGTACAAAATAAATACAACGCACACTAAAACATTTCCGAGAGCCAATTTACAAATATGCTAAAAGATGTGATGAGATAGGAAATAAACATGCGAAAACCTCTGGTTAGATGCTAGCACGATTACATTCCTAAAAAACACGCTACACGGTGCATCCCACACTCTAAATACTCAGTTTCAAAAACTAAGCACTCAAAAGCAAGAACTCAATTCGCCTTGACTCTATCCTTACCGGATTTCAGTATGATTTTCTCTCAGAACCTAAGTTGCTCTTTGATAACATATACGAGTAAGAATATATGTAAGAATCAAATGTAACGCATATGCAATTGAAATTAACGCACAACTTGTGGAAACTGTTTAATGAATGAATTGGAATACCAAAAACGTGAAAAGAGCATGCTTAACTCGCATTCCCCAGCTAGACTTCCTAAAAGATCAACTAGGTCTTTTCATGGTTGTAACGGGGCTAGAGGGTAATATGGAAGAATCACTGGAATTCTGAAGTACTTGATCAACCTTAAATTTCGCTATCGTAGCTCAATATTATAAGTCTTCATGCGTCTAGGCTAAGATTTCATTTTCTTGTGTTCTAATTAGTACATAGATTAAAATACTTATAAATAAATGATGTGCGCCATTTTTTTTTGTTTTTTTGTTTTTTGTTTTTTTGTTTTTGTTGCACACTATCTATCATTGCCTGAGTGCACACTATCTACTGAATTTCGAGCTGTACTAATGCATCTATATCATGCATATCCTTGATCACAATACAACATCATTCCAAGTGACATTAAAGGAATTTTTGGTGTGTGATGGAAAGAAAGGTTTGTGTTTGGCCTCAAAGTTGGTAGTTGGAGCACACATCACAACATGGACAGTGTTTGGGCATTTGGTAGCTAGCACACATACCTAGAATCATTTCTAGAAGTCCGTCTAACTAGGGAATACAAATCTAACAAGCAGTCCACAATTTTATTGTTCATGGCATCCAATTTATGCAATATGAGATCATGTATGATTTGGAAAAGTATTTACCCTCATAAGGTGAATTTTAGGCTATGTTCCTTACGGGTAGTCTCCACTATTGGTTCATGCAATCTTGCGCCCAGTTCTATTCACTAGGCACAAGGGAAAGGGACTATTACACCATGTGCAATGTCATCTCAAAATGCCATTGTGATAGCTACAATTTAGTGATCAATGCATGCACATTTCCTTAATCAACACATACCTCTTAGCATCTTTATTAAACACATATGTTCCCTTGGCTCAATCGGAATTCTTTTGAAAATTTAAAATTTTTACACAATTTAAACTAAGGCAAACAATATATACAAGACACTATATACATATGTACAATCATGTGAAGGATTGGCAAAGTGTTAATGTGGCTGAAATTTCCCTTAAGTAGTAGTGAAATATACCTAGGGGGGTGAATAGGTATAGGCTCCAAATTCTTCCAATTTAAAAATAATGCGGAATATATCAATGAAAATACACACTTGATTATATTTGACAAATTAATTGATTTCACATATACAAGAGTTAATCAATTTACAAGATATGCAATCAATGAAAGATATGGAAGATAAAGAAAAGTAAAAACAAAAATGAACACAAGTATTTTTACGTGGTAAAACCTCAAAGAGGAAACATCCACGGGTTGATACCACAACCACCGGCAAAGCAATCCACTATGTGAAAAAGGACTTACACACTCAAGCTATCACTCATGATATCCGCTCAAGCTATCAACTCCTAATCTACCCTCGGGCTAGTGAATCACCAAGCCTACTTCCTATCCGAGATGTGTCCTACACCTCTAGAAAGCAACTTCCTATCCAAGACGCTCACGTCTCTAGGAAGATTCCCTTGCTTAGCTATCTAGATCCAATGATCCTAGTCAAGCTTCTCTAGCTCAACCATCTGGAGTATAAAAACTCCTAGCTAAGACCTTTGCTTGCCTATCCGGATCCTCCCGACCCTAGACAAGACTTCCTTGCTCTATCCACAAAGCTTCACTCACTTTGCTAGAGACTTCAACCTAATGCAAGGCTATGATCTAAAGTGATGCAAATGATGCAAACACAATCAAATTAAGCTAGATGATCAATCAAGCAAAATGTACATGTAATGATAATCTAGAATATGCTTTTATCAATCAAAACACAAAAGTATCTAGAAATCAAGTCATGCAAATCAACAAGAACAAGGTATGAATATTCAATATATCACACTAAAAACCTAGTTCTTAGATCATGAAATAGAACCTAGAAAGTAATATGAGATACATCAAATATTCAATTTCTAGAATCAATTTCAATCAAAATCAAGTTTAGCACATATATGTTCAAAACAAATCACAAAGCTAAATCTCAATTAACACATGATCAAATAACCCTAGCATGTGATCTAACATACTTCTCAACAAATTTCATCAATCAAATAGTAAGAATCAAGAGATGATCAAAGATGAAATTGAAAAAGAAGAAGTTGAAACAAACATACTGACCACGGACTGAAAATGGATCAACTGAGACAAATGGCGAAGTCAGATGCCTCTGGAAATTCTTGGGATTTGTAGCTCTCTTCAAGACCAACAATTTTGGTTTTTGAATCGATTGATTTCGAGTTCGTATGAGAGAGATATGATCAAAATAAGAAAACGAAAAATGAGAGAATTCTGCAGAATTTCGTGAGTGTTCTTCAAAAATTCTCAAATGTTTGGAGGGAATGAAATGGGTTTAAAAGGAAGAGAGAGAGAGATTTTTCGAGCGAATCAGAGTGTGCCACATCACCTCCCCGTGGGGGGCGCGTGGGCCACACGGGAGCAGAGGGCTCCCTTGGCCGTGGGGCCCACGGCCTCCCACACGGGCAGGCCTTGTGGCCACACGTGCTCCCGACTTCTCTCGCGCGCTCCTTTGGTTCTTCAGCCCATATCTTGGGCATCCGAACTCCGATTTCGAATCCGTTTTTGGATTACGAACCATGACTCCCTCACGCACGACTACGACTACACTACTTTGAACAATGGTTGAGAAATCATCTCGGAATCCGACGATGAAGTCAACACAACAAATGAGAACGAAAAGTAGCATAGTCAACTTGTATGGACTCGAAACCTTATGAATGAGTAACCGAAACGACCGGAACTCAATAAGGCATTAAATAAGAACATGTTCAAGTCCTAAACACAAAATACACAAACAAATAAACACATATTCACACAAGCATGCCATATCAAAGAGATAGTCACAAAGCATGCAATTTCACAATGTTTGTCTATTAAAGAACAATGCATGAGCATACTATGAAGTGTGTGAAAGTGTTATACATAATGTTTGAACCACGATGCAGGGACACACATGTATGAATTGTGTGTGTGTGTGCGCTAACGCCTTGCAAGAGGATAGAAGTCAAGATTTACCTTTGACGTTTTTCACCTCTTGAAGACGACTTTTGCACTAGAAGTTGCTCTTCACTTTTTAAGCTTCCTTTCTTCAAAGAATGTCCTAAGCAACAACTAATACATACATAGAGTGTTTTGCAATGGAATCAAGCCAATACATATAGTGAACCTTACAGTGGCCATACCCCCAAACCTAAACTCGACATTGTCCCCAATGTTCGCACATGGAAGACAATAAAAGAGTTCGTCGGTTTGGTTGTTTGGCCAACAAACGACTTCCCAATCGTATGCAAAAAGGCACTGATATGTACAACACATGATATCCTATCCATCATGCACAATACTTACAAAAATCCTAGGCACTATCAATCAATCATACAAACTTTTCCACACTTAGATCTAAACATGTTATTAACTATGAAAATATATGCAAGTAAGCAATATAGATATATAATAATAAAACTAAAAAGGCTATAACTATAAATCCCAAAAAGTAAAGTACTGGGTATACAAAAATGTCCGCCCACAAAAAATCCATGCGGCGTACCAATCCGCCTACATGAAAAAGTCATCGTCACTAAGGTCTAAGGGTGTGAAATGTACTCCTCTGACGGAATAGAGGAAAATGGGCTCAGGAGGAGGTGATGGTCCAACATAAGGAATGATGTGTGTCGGGGACTCGGGCTCCTCTACAATGTACTCCATCGGATGAGTAGTCATCCCCTCGTATCCCTCCGGAAGAAGCTCAATGTCCACTACACGGGACTCCACATACACCACATGCTCCACCTGCTCAGGTATCTGCTCCTGGAATGGTTTCTAGTCCTCCATCCCCTCCGGATACAGTCCTCGCATCTCCTCCGTGTAAATCCCTCTCAACTGGTCTGGTAGACTCCTCTCCATCTCCAATTTTCCTATCACATGTTCTAAAATCTGCTGCTGCTCACATAGGAAGTCCATGAAGTTGAAATTCTACTGACATAGGTCTGGCGGAGCCATTGGACTGAAAAATAAATCCTCAACATCAATAAAAGTAAAGGGGTTAGGTATACCTGTCTCTAGCAAGGGTGGAATAGCTGATGTCTCTGGTGCGGCGGGTGCCTCGTCGTGCCTGCGCTTTTGACGGCGCTCCTCCTCCCGATCACTCGAGTGATCACTCGGCTCATCCATCTGGTAGCCCACCAATCGTGCCACTACTCCCGTCAATCCTCTCACCTGCCTCGCAAGGCGATGAATAGTCCGTGATAAGGCGGTATTGGACGCTATCAATTCCTTGTGGGACTCCATCATGCCAGTCACCCATGCTGGTACCTCAACCTCCCTCTCAGACTCTGTCTCCTCGGACTCATCCCCTTTAGACTCCTCACGCGCCTGAGCCTCTATCCTCTCTAGCTCTTTCCTAGTGATTGACCTCCGCTGGGCCAATCTCTGCTCCCGCAAACTGAGAAGCCTCTCTATACCTGGCTTTCCTTCAGCCGCTTCATTGTAGGCCCTTCTGCCTACGTTTCCCAGAGGTGTCAGAACTCCATCTGATGGCAAGTCTACTCGAAGGCCTGCTATCCGTGCAAAATGGGTAATCAAACATGGGAAGAAAAGGCTCAGATTGCTTCGTCTCCCAGACTCTGCTATTCTTCTCACTATAGTACGCCCGACATCGAATTCCAACTGGTTCTTCATCTGGTAGAGCATAATGGCAATTTGCTTCTTCAAGCCTATCCTGTGTCCACTAGGCATAAGGGAGTAACTGAAGTAAATACTCCAAAAGTGCTCCTCGAAGCCTAATTGTCTCTGATAAATCTTGCCATCCCAAAACATGTCTTCGTCCCCTATGAGTGCGATACCGAACTGCTTATCAAGATGCTCGAAGATGGCATTTGGTTCGTACCCCTCCTCCCATTGAGGATAGCTTTGAGTGTGGAGGTACTGTCATGGAGATGGACTTCCTTCGAACCATAACCGGGGCTCCCCTCTCAAATTCGTCCGGATCTATAGCAGCATAGAACTCCTGAACGATCTTGCGGTTTGCTCTCTTTGGGAATGACACGTAGGCCTCCCACTTTTTTCGGTGGATCTCGTCGAAGATCACCGTCTCCCCCAATTCTTCGAAGCTCACGTCTCTCTCGACGATGAAAGGACGCCTAGTGGTGGCCTCAAGCCTCTCTCTATATATTTCCTCTGTTGTTCTCTCTGGGCGTGCAGACTTCTCCTTCCCCTTTTTCGAGGAGTCTCCTTTCTCAAATGTGGACGACTTCCTCTTGGGTGCCATCTGTTGTTAGAGCAAGGAAAACACAATAAATACTCCAAACAAATTAGGTCTCGGGTTAGTGACAATAATTTAGAACTATATTATAACTAAAACATATTCTATAACTACTTAAACTACTAATACTATGTGTGTGTGTGCCCATTTCAATCAAACTATCAAGTTGGGAACATCAATACAATTTCATTCAAACGGAATTGGGTGCCAAGTATATGCACAATATATGCCACATATACGTATTATCCTCAAACATTTTATCCATGCAAATGTAGATACAATTAGCATCAATTCAATCACACATGTGTGTACATTGTATCCAAGTGGTGCAAACACAACTTAAATCACATTAACAATCATAATCAATTTGTCTTTAATATGTGCACAAATTGCACACATTACATGCACACACTACATTTAGTCTATATTTGGTGCACAAATAGCTTGCATCAACATGAACAATCAACATCCAAATTATCCTTCAAATGTGTACACACAACTTGCATATCATTTCAATCATCAAGTCCTTCATCACATTTCACAATTCAATCACCAATACATCCCACATCTACCCAATTCTTCCAAATCTTCAACAATCAATCACAAAGCATGCTTTCAATCTATCATTCCATTAACATGCATAATCTAATGCAATTTTCTTGCAATCACAACATCACAAGAAACAAAAATCATAGACATTGAAGTTTCAAAATCCCAAATTCGGCCAAGTATAAACCCTAACATGAACAAGTTGCGAAATTGAATCAAACTTGGGGAAAATGGTTTGAAATTAGTCCTAGCATGCATAACTAACATCAATTGCATCAATGAATTTCAAATAACTCAATCAAACTCAAGAACCTTGCAAGAACCCTAACTATCGCAACCTAGGGCATTTCAAGATGAAATTTTACATGAATTTGTGTTCAAACGAGATTGGAGTTAGATTACTTACCGTTGCCTTGAAGTTTCGGATGAATTCGAACAAGATTGGGGAAGAAGTTTCTTGGTTTCTCGCGGGAGAATGGAAGAAATTTGAAAAAAGGGAAAGTTTGTCGTGGAAAACGACAGGTCCTATTTATAGGATAGGGCATCGGGCGGCTTTAAGCCAGCCGTAAAAACCCGTCGGGCCTTATTTTTGGCTCAAAACGACAGCGTTTTGGTCATTGGGGACTGTGGCGACTTTGTTGAAGGTGGTTTTATTCCCGCCCCTTGAGCTCGTCGTGTCTGATTTACTCTGGCGAGCTTGTGTCTTCTGGAAGGCGGCCTTATTCCAGCCGCATGAAATCGCTGGAATTGCTTCACTTCATAATTGGCGAGTTCCAACGTTCTGGATGGCGGGCTTATTCCCGCCGAGATGGACTCGTCGAAATCATTCGTGTGTGGCCGCGGGTTCATCTCTTCTGGAAGGCTGGACATGTCCCGCCGAGATGAAACTCGCCCAAGTTTTGACTTCAGTTCTCGCGAGTTCAAGCATTCTGGAAGGCTGGACATGTCCCGCCTTCTCGAACTCGCCAACTTTCCTTTGTCCTTCAGAAGCATCTTCGCGGGTTTGTACATTCTGAAAGGCTGGACATGTCTCGCCTTCCCGAACCCGCCGGAGTGAAAAAGCTTTCTCTTTACTTCCTTCAATTTCTTCTCTTGATTTCCTATCACCTACACAATATGGCACAACAAACACACCAAATACAACACATATTTCCTACATTAATTAGTCTACATGAATGTGCTTAACCTATAACGAGGAATTCAAAACCCCCAAACCTTTCTTTTGTGCACCCTATCTCTTAGTGATTTAATTTCAAAGCTCGACGGTTACACAAGAGATTGAGTTGGGTTGTCAATTTCCCAATCACACATTAAAAAAATTCAATTTATTCAAACGTCAAATATGTACAATGCAAAATACATCAATGTTGTAAGTGTGTCCTTGACATACAATCTATGCACACTTAAACAAACATCAATTCAATCACCTCCTCCATGCCCCATTTAGAATAGGTGGTTCAATCACAACATACCCCTTTTCTTACTTTTTGACCCACAGGGGTCCCTTCCCACTAAGCCCCTCTAACTTGGATTTTGCGATCCAAATGGATTTGACATTAGCCTTGGGAATTGGGGTTGCATATTTTCTAACCTGCCATCTTTTGTTTGGACAATTTGGTCTAATGTGGCCTATTCTATAGCAGTAGTGACATATAGGAGTGAAAGTAGAAAATGTACCTCTCGATGTAGATTGTGGAAGTCGAATGTGGTTCTTTCTTCTAGGCCTTCGCCTTGGTTTTGGTTTCGGAGCAAAAGTGGTAGACTCCTCGTGTGATACATGCATTGTCTTCCTTGAAGGTGGCTTAACCATCCCTTCGGACTTGACCGAAGTGCCTATCTTTGGCATAGCAATCTCAACTCGAGTCTCCTCACTCTTCGCTCTCAAGATTTCCAGGGCCTTGTCCCTAGAATGTATCTCCTCCTCCATGACTTTCATCTTGCCTTCGAATTCCTTTCTCAAAGACTCATTCCTTTCTCCGAATTCATCCTTCACTAGGGAGAAATTGTCTTCAATTTTGTCTTGGAGGGCATAATTTTCCTCTAAAGCTTCATCAAGTTTAGTAGTGAGTTCAAAGTTCTTCTCCACCAACTCCCGATTTTCTTCCTTGAGCTGAGCGATGGTGTCTTCGTAACTTGATGAATCATGCTTCAAAAGCGGGGTCTTGTTAGTCACCTCGCTATGAGCGAGTGCTACGTACTCCCCAAAAGTAGAGTGAGGTTCATCATCTTGTTTGGCACTTGCGATGTTAAAACAAACACTACCCTTCAACGGGTTCTTCATGCTTTCAAACACTTCAAACTTTGCTGTTTGACCTAAAACCGTCATGGAGAGCCGTCTCTTGTGGACATCGATGATTGCCTTGGCAGTTGACATAAACGGTCGCCCTAGCAATATCAGCATCTCCCTTGCCTTAGATGAATCAGTCTCCATCTCTAGAATAACAAAGTCAGCTGGGATGATCAATTCTCCCACCCTGACTAAAACATCTTCGACCACTCCTGTTGAATGTCTTACTGAACGGTCAGCTAATATCAATTCCATGGTAGTCGGCTTCAATCCCTCTAATCCTAAGTCTTTAAACAATGCATAAGGCATCAAGTTGATCGAAGCTCTTAGGTCCAACATTGCCTTCTCTCTCCGAGTTTCACCAACTGAAATGGTAATGATGAAACTTCCCGGATCCTTCATCTTAGGTGGCGATGCCGTTTCCATGGCTGCACTTGCTTCTTTGGAGATCACTATTCTCTCTAGGAATTCTTTCTTCTACGCCTTTGAGCTGAGTTCCTTGAAGAACTTGGCATACACGGGCATTTTCTCAATCACCTGAAGCAAAGGAAGGCTTACATTCACCTTCGATAAGATGTCATAGATCTCCCTGAAAGCTTGGTCTAATTTCGACTTCTGAAGCCTTCCTGGGAATGGAATTGGAGGCACATACGGATTAGGGGATTTGTGTATCTTTGAAGTATCCTTGTGTCCTCTCTCCGGACCTCTGCCCGTTCCTATTCCTTCTTGAGTATCAAGATCATTCTTACTTGGCACTTCCTTGTCTGTTGAAACATTACCAGGAATATCAGCAATTTCAGGTGGATATGGGTTAGAAAGTACCTTACCACTTTTGAGTACCGTGGCTGCCTTGGCTTGCTCAGACTGACTTAGGAGCTTCCCTGGCTCCTTCTTTTGACTAACTTCAGCATACTCCCCTATTTGTTTTTCCAATGTCTTGACTACTCCTTCCATAGAAGTAATCCTGATATGATTAGGATCACTGGTGTAATACTGATTAGTGGGCCTGTACTCATTGTCTCTCTGGCCTTGTTGGCGCCAAGGTAAGTTTTCCTTTACCTTCTATGGTTGTGTACTCTGCTGTGGTCTTGATTGGTATCCCGGAGGTGGATACCAGTTGTTGTTGTTGTTGTTCTATGGAGGTAACGGGGGATTCAAATAGTGGTTGTTCCCGTAATTCAGATTAGGATGCCTTGCCCATCCCCGATTGTACGTGTTGGAGAAAGGATCATCTAACTGTCTTAACTGACGTGGCGGATACACCACTTGTAATTCTTCCTTCCTGGGTGGCACTGGCTCAACCATGGAATTCATGTCCATGCCACGGTTTTCCTTAACAAAACCCTGATCCGCTACTAAAGGTTGGTTCCCGAACCTGCTCATGAGTGTCTCAATGTTCTTACTCATATCACTCATTTGACTTGCCATTTCCCTACTCACTCATCCTCAACTACCTCGAGTGTTCCTCTGCTGGGAATTCTGTTCAAGCATCTCGTACTTATCAAACACATACTGTGCCGTTTTCTCTCGCATCGCTCCTCCACATGCGTTATCAACAATAGCTTGTGAAAGTCCCGTCAATCCATCATAGAAAGATTGAACTTGTGATACTAAAGTATACTCGTGGTGAGGGCACTGTGCTAAAAGTAGCTTGAATCTACCCCATGATTCATGAAACGCATCCCCTTCCCTTTCCTAGAAATCAGCTATCATACTTTGTATTTCTTTCATCTTCCATGAGGGAAAGTACTTGGCAAAAAACTTCTGCTCAACACCGCTCCATGTGGTAAGTGATCCTGCTGGTAATGCCATGAGCCACTTCTTGGCGTCGTCTCTCATGCAATACGAAAAACATCGCATGCGTAAGTGATCCTCCGTTAAGTTCCTGAGTGGAAAAGTAGTCACCACATTGTAATATTCCTTCATGAATTGAAGGCAGTCTTCGCTTAGGTTACCACCAAAATGCGGGAGTGTGTTGTAGTGCAAGTTTTTCAGCTCGTAATTCCTCTAGGCATCATCTAACAATATAGCTGAAAGATGTGATCCTATGGTAGGCAATGAGAATTCCTTCATCATCCGTTGATCATGTCCGTGTTCTGAACCAGTGGAGGTACTGCTAGAAGAGGTTGACCCTTCCTCAAGGTCGGATAGTCCTCTAGGATTGTCCATCATCGTCGGTAGCCTCGCTATGCGATCAATATCTTCAACAAAAGGTTCAAGCAGACTTCCCAAAGATCGTCTTCCTTGCATCAATTCGTGACAAGAAACCTGAAAGTACACTACACTAACTACCAAAAGGTTAAATGCTCAAAACAGAAAATTACTACGATTATGCAGAGATTCAATTAACTAATGTTCTAAAAAGCAAAGCCGTACTCCCCGGCAGCGGCGCCATAGATTTTGACGCGTCCGAATCGGTTCTACAATTGTCATTATAAATTAACTTATTCTACCTCGGTTATGCTAGAGGGACGCGCGAGTCTGGTGACCCTATTGCAAGTGCACAAGTCGTTAAACTAGTGTAGTGAGCAAGTAAGGGTATCGTTCCCACTAGGTAAGCACTGTATGGACGCTCAACTTTAGATTAACTCTACAATTCTCTAATTACTCTAAAACAAGTTTTACTTAATTTAACTAGTGATTAACAAATTAACTATGCTAAGATTGAATTGTCTAATTAGCAATTACAACTACTTGATTCAAATTCTATATTAAAAGTTGTTAAGGAAATAGATTCATTCAAGTGATATCCTAGTTTCTAATCAATCATTCATTAAGCCTAACCCTCAATTACTAACATGTATATATTCATATGAATGTTCTAAACACCTAATTCTCAACTTAATCACAATGAAATCTAAGATTAGAGAGTGATTAAGGGGAAATTAATCAAATGATAGTAGAGAATTACAAGTTAGTAATCTCTACTCATAGATGCTTTACTAGTAATATGCAATAAATGGTCACATGCATACAATTTCATCAAGTTATTGCACAATAAAGAAGATAGGTGGTTGCAACCACCACTCATGCAATCATGAAGATACATATACATAACTTGAGAGGATTTAAATAATATGATTGATTAGATAACATATGAAGTACAAGAATTACATCTATTCCCTAACAAAAGGAATTAGCTACACATAGTATCACAATTACAAGGATATACAAACAAAGGAAACATCACCAATGGACAAGCTTGTGAAGTGGAAATGATCCTCCTTGCAATCCAAGCAACTAATTCTTCTATGGCAACTTGAAATGATCACTCTAAGTAACCAACATGTGGTGTTTGGCTACCTAGAAATTGGCCAAGAAAATAACTATCTCTCTTGATTCCTAAGAACAAAATATCTAATTAATATCTACTTCTCTCTATCTTTTTTCTAACTCTATGTGTTAATCTAATAGTGTCTCTCTTCTTTTGAGAGCATTCCTTTTGTAGTAAAAAGGCATGCAAGTGTGCATGGATGAGAGAGAAGGCCTTCCAAGGTCAATAGGTGTCAAAAAGACTCCATATGATTGGCTTTTGGGGCGAGCTTCCATCAACTTGCAGCTTATCAGAATCGCCGGCGGGTGTTCACGGTGGCTTTGTGCCCGCTGAATGATCTCGCCACAGCTGACGGCGGCTTCGTGTGGCGGGACATGTCCAGCTGAAAGGTGTGTCTGAGCTCGCCGGAGTAAAGTTGCTTGCATGGCGGGACATGTCTCGCCCGGCAGAATGCACGAACTCGCCCAAGCTTGCTTTGCTTCTATTTTCTGCCTAAATTGCACTCTTTTCGCCACTTTGGACAAAAATGCCCTTGAAATGCCTATTTTACCTAAAAAGACTTATTTACAACATTAAACACATATAATGCTTAGAAAACGATGACAAAAACAATGTAAAAGAGGCGCTTAATGTAAACATTTGGAGCGCGATCAACTGCCTTGGCAAGAAGGGCCTGGTTCATAACCTTCATGGTCTTAATACCCAGACCACCACTCCACTTAGGAAGACAAACTAAATTCCACTTAATAAGATGAACATGATTCCTCTCATTAGTATGTCCCTATAGGAAATCCCTATTAATCTTATCAAGCCTTCTACAAACCTCACTGGGGAGTTTAACAGACTGCATGACATACACAGAAAGGGCCGTAGTAACAGCTTTAATGAGGGTAACTCTCCCAGCAAAGGAAAGAGAATCACATTTCCAGGCAGCCAATCTCTGTTGAACCTTTTCAATCACATCATTATAGGTATGGTTGGTAATCCTCCCATGAATAAGAGGGACTCCCAAATATTTCCCAAGATTCTTGGTCAGAGGAGACCCACAAGCAATAGCAATACTCCTAGCAACCCCTTCTGTAATATTGCTAGAGCAAAAAACTCTGGACTTACTGAAACTGACTTGCTACCCAAAAAGGCTACAAAAAACATCCAGGCACTCCTTCATAATACCTGCTTGGGTGAGAGACACATCACCAAACAGAATAAGATCATTAGCAAAAAATAAATGGGAGATACTAGGCCCCCTCTAGAAACCTTAATACATTTCCACCTCCCCGAAATCAGCTCCTGGTTAATAAGATGAGACAACTTCTCCATACACAGAACAAAAATATAAGGGGAGAGAGGGTCCCCTTGCCTAATACCACACCCAGGCATGAAAGGTTCAGTAACCTCCCCATTCAACACCACCATATATTCCACACTAGTAATAGACCACATAATAAGCTCCACCAAATCACTTCCCAAGCCTATTTCAATAAGCACACTCATAATAAAATTCCATTGAAGCTTATCATAAGTTTTGGCTAGATCAATCTTCTAGGCAATACACCCCTTCTTGCCTTTCATAATTTTAAATTTATAGAGAACCTCTTGAGCGACAATAATGTTATCCTAGATCTGCCTACCAGGAACAAACGCCACTTGATTAGGACTAATAAGCTTAGGCAGAAGATTTCTGAGTCTTCGAACAATAATCTTACTGATCACCTTATAGACAGTGTTGCAAAGACTGATAGGCCTGAGCTGGGTCATATCAAGTAGACTAGGAACTTTAGGAACCAAAGTAATAAGGGTCTGGTTAAGCGCTGCAAGAAACCTCCTCAGCCTAAAGCTGTCAACCACAAATTTAACAAGATCCTCCTTGCAGACATCCCACTAATTTTGGAAGAAAATGGCGGGATACCCATCAGGCCCAAGTGCCTTCAAACCCCTAATCCCAAACAAACCAGATCTCACCTCTTCTTCACTCACAACCTTAGACAAATCAGCAATCTCACTATCCTCTAAGCAAGGAAATGATCGAGGAATACAATCATAATTAGTGACATAAGGCAAACCCGCAAAAAGGTTTTTAAAATAGGAAATAGCAACATCTATCATGCTTTCCTTATCACACCTCCAAACACCATCTTCTCCCTTGAAGCCTTCAAGCTTATTACGTCTCCTCCTAACCATCATAGACAAATGGAAAAATTTTGTGTTTCTATCCCCTTCCTTGAGCCAGGTGTTCCTGGATTTTTGAAGTCATAAAATTTCCTTCTGCTCAATAATAGTGTTATACTCCTCACGAAGCTTAACTTCAAGATTAGCCAGACTCAACCTAAACCTTACACCAAGACTTTTCTGGATACCATTGATTCTAGCAAGAATCCGCCTTTTCTTTTGGAAGATGCACCCAAACGTGTCCCTGTTCTAATCCCTAAACTTACCTGTCAAACTATTAACCTTTTCAATAATATTCCCATTATGGACTCCCCATCTCTGTCTCACCAAATCACCAAACTGCTCATGCTTCAGCCACATAGCCTCAAATCTAAAAGGCTTGAGAGAATTGCGGGGGATGTGATTGCTCCGAAGGCTAAGCATAATGGGGCAATGATCATAGGAAACTCTAGGTAAATGCTGCACAAAGCCTTCTGCAAAAGTAGATCTCCAGTCCATGGAATAGAGAGTTCTATCAAGCCTTTCCCAAATCTCTTCTCTAACACCCATCCTAGTCATCCATGTAAACTTTTGGCCAATAAAACCTAGGTCTACAAGCTTGTTATTACCAATCCAATCACCAAACCCTATCTTGGAAAAATAGCTTCTGCCACCCCTTTTCTCTTCACTACTCACAATCTCGTTAAAGTTCCCCATAACAACTCAGGGACCCAAAAAACAGTTCCTAATAGCACTAAGATAATCCCATATACAACGCCTAACAGTACCACATGGGTTAGCATACACAACAGTAAGGACCCAAAAATTAATCCCATCAGCAACCACTGCAGTAATAGAGTGTTTAGAACTAGCCACAACCTTAAGCTTCACCAGAATAGCACTCCACAAAAGCCAAATACCCCTAGAAAACCCTAAAGCTTCCACTACAAATCTATCAGTAAAACCAAGTGTTAACCAAAAATTGTCACCGGGGTGAAATCTTTAATTAACGGTTTATGAGGGACCCAGATCTGGGTAGATCTGGGCCAGCGGGGTACCTAGTAGCCCGATAATTTATGAAGGACGCAGATCTGGATAGATCGGGGTTAGCGAGATACTTCGTAGCCCGATATCTCGTTGATTCTTGCAAATCTACTAGGTATAGCGAGTGTAAGTAGTAAGATAAGAATGATTCTGATATATGGTAGAAGGTGGACTGGCCTAGGGGGAAAAAGTATCACGTATGATCATATGCTGAAAAACCCCTAGGTAGTATCCGGTGGAGAGAGATCCTTTATATATTTATCAATAAGGTGTGCTCTAAGGAGCTTACAAAAGTAGGAGAATAATACAATATAAGTGCTCCAGAGAGTTTACAATAATAGGCGGGCGTAGGCCCTTTCTCTAATCAGTATAAAAGAAGAAGAAAAAGGAAGCCTTGTTGGGGAAGAAGCCGCAGCCCGCAGGTCTTTTTTGGGAGAAGAAGATGATCCTTTTTCTGTCAAATATCATGTCATATATATAGGTTTTATTTCTTGTTGCCCACTCCATCAATTTAGTCAATCAATCCACAATTATAGGAACACTGATTTGGCATTGATTGAGTTGAATATTCTCTCATTAATGGCGTTGTGAATGGCCATTAAAAAGTTGACTAATCTCTCATTAATGGCGTTGTGAACGGCCATTAAAGAGTTGACTATCTTCATTAATACGATTGATTATCTTCATTAATAGGGTTGACTATCTTCATTAATGGCGTGGTGAATGGCTAGAGAGGTCAACCTTCCTTGTATTCGAATGCTGGCGCATACTATCCTTCTTGTAGCATGGTTCTGGTCTTCCTTGGTAATCTGACAGATGGTGTATTAAGACCTCCCTTGTTGACGCCTTCTATGTTAGGTGGTTGGGAGGTGCTTGGAGGATCGGTCTGGGCAGGAAACATGATACGGGGTATCGAGTGTGGGGTACTGAGTACTAGGTACGGGTACCGGGTACCAAGTACGGGGTGCGGGGTACCAAGTGCGGGAAACTGGGTACTAGGATACCAACGTGGCGCGGTATCAAGATACTGTGTATCATGGATCATGCGGTAGCGGGGTACCAAGATATTGTGGTAGTGGGATCCTCAGGATCCTGGGTTCATTCTTTCATCAATCAAATGATTTTGACATGGATGGAAAATTCTTCTTTGGACCCTTGCCAAAAAAGGTGGTTAACAGAAGTCCCCCCTGACTTGAACACTGGTACCTAGTTGGGGTTGGAGTCAGGATCCGAAATGCTTGAAGAATTTTTCTCCTTCTTTCTTACTAGTAATCTTCACTTGAAACGAAAATCGTTCCTAGGACATTTGGCTTAGGCGAACCAGGGTACTAGATATTCCAACATCAAGAGTCTTGATGCTTAGGCGAGAAAGTCTTGGTGGGTAACTAAGGCCACTTAAGCATTAGTTCATCATATGGCGAATATGTGGCATCAGGTATCCTGATAAGCGATCCTAATCCTTAGGCGATCTGTCCTGGAGAGGGGTATTCTCTGTCCGAGGCTTCAGGAGTGCAGTATAGGCTTTCCTGGTCTTCCGTTTGGCGAATCTTCGGCATCAGGCATCCTACTAGGGGATCCTGGTCCTTAGGCGATATGTCCTAGAGGGGGTTATTCCCCGACCGAGGCTTCAGGATTGCCGTATAGGCTCTCCTGGTTTGGAGGATAACTCCGCATCCTTAGTCTGGTCGGCAACTATACCATTTAAGCACTTGTGCACCAGATCCTTCCTAGAGGAGGGTATTCCCCGACCAAGGCAGTAGGAATGCCATATGGCTTTTCCTGGTCTTAAGGCGATCAGTTATGGAGATCCTCCTGGAGGGGTTAACCCAGTCCAGGGCATCAGGAGTGCTATGTAACCTTCTTGGTCTTGATTCAGTAATGGAGATCCTCCTAGAGGGGTTAACCAAGTCCAGGGCATCAGGAGTGTTATATAACCCTCCTGGCTCGTTATGGCGATCCTCTTGGAGGGGTTAACCTGGTCCAGGGCATCAGGAGTGTTGTATAACCCTCCTGTCTCGTTATAGCGGTCGTCCTGGAGGGGATAACCCGGTCCAGGGCATCAGGAGTGTTGTATCACCCTCCTGGCTCGTTATGGCGATCCTCTTGGAGGGGTTATCCTAGTCCAGGGCATCAGGAGTGTTATATAACTGTCATGGCTCGTTATGGCAATCCTCCTGGAGGGGTTAACCAGGTCCAGGGCATCAGGAGTGTTGTATAACCCTCTTGGCTCGTTATGGCAGTCCTCCTGGAGGGGTTAACCCCGTCCAGGGCATCAGGAATGTTGTATAACCCTCCTGGCTCGTTATGGCGATCCTCCTGGAGGGGTTATCCCGGTCCAAGGCATCAGGTATTTTTACATAAGAAATCCCGGTCTTCTGGCGCTTTTATCATAGATCGGTAACCCAGTCAAATCTTTAAATGTAGGGGTCATCGTCCCTTCTTTGGGGATTGCGAGAGAGAATGGTGAGTTTTTAGCCCCCAAGTATTATAGCTAGTTTAAGGGCTTGCTCGGGGTAGATGAGGGTCTTCAACAATCACAACGGGTTTGTGATCCTCCCGGAACGATCTGGGACCTCGGTTATTCACTGGGGCGTTGAGTTGCCCAGTAAAAGAAAGAAGGAACTATTAGTCCTCCTCTGATGGTGCGGGTCCAGGGGCGTGCTTGAGATCCTAGAAGTCCCCTGTAACTGAAATGAGGCTCTGGACCCTACTTGGATGAATCGGAACCTAGGTGGTTCACTTAGGCGTTAAAAGGCTCGGTACAAAAATGAGAAGCCTTCTACATTATACTGGTCCAGAGGCTTGCTAGGTCATCAAGAAGTACTGCCTAACTGAAACAAGGCTCTGGATTCCACTCGGACAAATGAGGATCGTATGTGGCTCACTTGGGCGTTGTCCGGCCTGGTACAAAAGTGAGGAGCCTTCTATATTATACTGGTTCAGAGGCTTGATAAGTCATCAAGAAGTACCTAGCAATTGAAACAAGGCTCTGGACTCCACTTGGACAAATCAAGAACATATGTGGCTCACTTGGGCGTTGTCCGGCCCGGTACAAAAGTGAGGAGCCACCGACATAATGCTAGTCCAGAGGCTTGCTAGGGCATCAAGAAGTACCTTGGAACTGAGATGAAGCTCTGGACTCCACTCGGACAAATCAGGATCGTAGGTGGCTCACTTGGGCGTTGTCCGGCTCGGTACAAAAGTGAGAAGCCTTTTACATTATGTTGATCCAGAGGCTCGCTAGGGCATCAAGAAGTTCCCAACAGTTGAAATAAGGCTCTGGACTCCACTCGAACGAATCGGGATCGTAGGTGGCTCACTTAGGCGTTGTCTGGCCTAGTACGAAAGTGAGAAGCCTCCTACGTTATGCTAGTCCAGAGGATTGCTAGGTCATTAAGAAGTACCCAGCAACTGAAACGAGACTTTGAACTCCACTCGGGCGAATCAGGATCGTAGGTGGCTCACTTGGACATTGTCCGGCCCGGTACAAAAGTGAGGAGCCTCCTACATGATGCTGGTCCAGAGGCTTGCTAAGGCATCAAGAAGTACCTAGCAACTGAAACGAGGCTCTAGACTCCACTCGGACAAATCGGGATAGTAGGTGGCTCACCTGGGCGTTGTCCGGCCCGGTACAAAAGTGAGGAGCCTCCTACATTATGCTGGTCCAGAGGCTTGCTAGGTCATCAAGAAGTACCCAGAAACTGACATGAGACTCTAGACTCTACTCGGACGAATTGGAACCTAGGAGGTTCACTTGGGCGTTAAGGGGCCCGGTACAAAAGTGAGGAGCCTCCTACATGATGCTGGTCCAAAGGCTTGCTAAGGCATCAAGAAGTACCCAACAGCTGAAATAAGGCTTTGGACTCCACTCGGACGAATCGGGATCGTAGGTGGCTCACTTAGGCATTGTCCGACCCGGTACAAAAGTGAGGAGCCTCCTACATGATGCTGGTCTAGAGGTTTGCTAAGGCATCAAGAAGTACCCAGCAACTGAAACGAGACTCTAAACTCCACTCGGGCGAATCAGGATCGTAAGTGGCTCACTTGGGCATTATCCGACCCAGTACAAAAGTGAGGAGCCTCCTACATGATGCTGGTCCAGAGGCTTGCTAAGGCATCAAGATGTACCCAGCAACTGAAACGAGACTCTGAACTCCACTCGGGTGAATCAGGATCGTAGGTGGCTCACTTCGGCGTTGTCCGGCCCGGTACAAAAGTGATGAGTCACCTTCACGATGCTAGCCCAGAGGCTTGCTAGGGCATCAAGAAGTACCCTGCAACTGAGATGAGGCTTTGGACTCCACTCGGATAAATCGGGATCGTAGGTGGCTCACTTAGGCGTTGTCTGGCCTGGTACAAAAGTCAAAAGCCTCCTACATTATACTAGTCCAGAGGCTTGCTAGGTCATCAAGAAGTACCCAGCAACTGAAACGAGGTTCTGAACTCTACTCAGGCGAATCAGGATCGTAGGTGGCTCACTTGGGCGTTGTCCGGTCCGGTACAAAATGAGAGGAGCCATCGGTATGGTACTGGTCTAGAGGCATGTAGAAGTCCCCAGCAATTGAAATGAGACTCTGGACCCCGTTGAAAAGAATCGAAACAATAGTGGCTCACTTAGGTGTTGTTAGGCCCTGATACAAAGGGTGAGGAGCCACTGGTCTTCTACTGGTCGTGCTACTCCTAGTGCTTACAGAGGCAGCCTGCAATGCTTTATTTCCAAAATCCCGTTTAGAAATTCTGGGCTGACCTTTAGGTTGGCCATAACTCATTCTAGAAAACTCAAAATCGTAAACCGTAAAATTCTACCGAAAGATAACTTCCGTACCTTTCCAACCATATAAGATTTGAAACCTGATTCCTTCTGAGATGATACAGTTTAATTCTTGAAGTTGACCCATCAGCAGTAGAAATTCTGGGCTGACCTTTAGGTAGTAAAATGGTTATAACTCTTTCTAGAAAACTTGAAATTGTGAATCGTAAAATTCTATGGAAAGCTAACTTCTGTATCTTTCCAACCATATAAGACTCGAAACCCGATTCCTTCTGAGATGATACAGTTTAATTCTTGAAGTTGACCCATTAGTGGATGCGGTATTCTCAGGCTTGATCGAAAATCTTCCAAATTGCTTCCAATTATCCCCTAGGACTTGAATAGCTGAGAACTAGGTGCGTTTGAAGAGTGGATCCAGTGACATGAGGGGATCCATATGTGTAAATGCAATTCTGGTAGATCAACTGGATAGGAGCTCTACTGGTACCGGAGTAAATCTACTGTAAAGAAGCAGGATTGGTGCAACTCTGCTGCATAGGAGCTCTAAGAGTACCGGGGCGGATCTGCTGGATAGGAGATCTACCAGTAGTGGAGCAAATCTTCTGTAAGGAAGCAGGAGAGGTACAACTCTACTACATATGAGCTTTAGGTGTACCGGGGTGGATCTGCTAGATATGAGATCTACCGGTAGCGGAGCGGCTGTAGAGGAGCTCTACAAGTATATGAGCAGACTTGCTGAATCGGGGCAGCATAGGATACCGGCTCCACTAGGAGCCCCATACATCATATTTGCTCCACATCAAATAAAAGTCATCAAATGACAAAGTGAGCACCATTCGTGGTGCACATACAGCATATACAAATATGGATAATGGGTATACCACATGAATAATATGCCATGAATAATGAATCAATCACTTCAATAATAGAAGGTTAAGCTTGCATGGCAATAAATAAATTAGATCCTATATATCTACATCATGATGCACTTCATATGTTCAACACATTTAAGGCGAAATATCAACCAATTATAATAGGCGTTCATTTAGTTCACAGGATCCATGCAAACTTTTTATAAAATCACACTAGTAATAAAGGAACTAGTAGGGTGAAATAAAGTATCATGGCAACATGACATCATGGCATAAGCATGTAGTGAACATATTAGTGGAATGCATTAAAACACATGTATAGCAATTATATGTAAGAGATAAAGAAATACGCTCATGTAGAGACAAGGAAGCCACGTTGGTCAAGTGATTTCTCCACAGACGACGCCAAAGTGTTAACCAAAAATTGTCACCGGGGTGAAATCTTTAATTAACGATTTATGAGGGACCCGGATCTGGGTAGATCTGGGCCAGCGGGGTACCTAGTAGCCTGATAATTTATGAAGGACCCGGATCTGGATAGATCGGGGTTAGCGGGATACTTAGTAGCCCGATATCTCGCTGATTCTTGCAAATCTACTAGGTATAGCAAGTGTAAGTAGTAAGATAAGAAGGATTCTGATATATGGTAGAAGGTGGACTGGCCTAGGGGGAAAAAGCATCACGTATGATCAATAAGGCGTGCTCCGGGGAGCTTACAAAAGTAGGAGAATAATACAATATAAGTGCTCCAGAGAGCTTACAATAATAGGCGGGCGTAGGCCCTTTCTCTAATCAGTAGAAAAAAAAGAAGAAAAAGGAAGCCTTGTTGGGGAAGAAGCCACAGGTCTTTTTTGGGAGAAGAAGATGATCATTTTTCTGTCGAATATCATGTCATATATATAGGTTTTATTTCTTGTTGCCCACTCCATCAATTTAGTCAATCAATCCACAATTATAGGAACACTGATTTGGCATTGATTGAGTTGAATATTCTCTCATTAATGGCGTTGTGAATGACCATTAAAGAGTTGACTAATCTCTCATTAATGGCGTTGTGAATAGCCATTAAAGAGTTGACTATCTTCATTAATACAATTGATTATCTCCATTAATAGGGTTGACTATCTCCATTAATGGCGTGGTGAATGGCCGGAGAGGTCAACCTTCCTTGTATTCGAATGCTGGCGCATACTGTCCTTCTTGTAGCATGGTTATGGTCTTCCTTGGTAATCTGACAGATGTTGTATTAAGACCTCCCTTGTTGACGCCTTCTATGTTAGGTGGTTGGGAGGTGCTTGGAGGATCGGTCTGGGCAGGAAACATGATACGGGGTATCGAGTGCGGGGTATCGAGTGCGGGGTACTGAGTACTAGGTGCGGGGTACCGGGTACCAAGTACGGGGTGCGGGGTACTCGGTACCAGGATACCAATGTGGCGCGGCATCAAGATACGGTGTATCATGGATCATGCGGTAACGATGTACCAAGATAGTGTGGTAGCGGGATCCTCAGGATCCTAGGTTCATTCTTTCATCAATCAAATGACTTTGACATTGATGAAAAATTCTTCTTTGGACCCTTGCCGAAAAAGGTGGTTAACACCAAGTTTATCCATAACTTTACACGCTCTGTCACCACTGATTCTAGGCTCAAGAATAGCTAAAACCTCAAAATGGAACATTTTTCTAAGATCAACAACAGTTTTAACAAACCCTTTCTTACCAGCATCTCTTACATTCCATGAACAAGACATAAATAAAAAAAAAGGAGGGGGAACGTACCAACGACAACCCTATTCAAGGGTGACTTCCATGGCCTCACGGAGGTTCAAGACCACAACTTCGAGATTCTTAGCAGCTGACACATCTACCAGTTGCATAGGAACAAGATCAACTGAGCCATCACATATAACACTACTACTTGAATTTCCCTCACCTAGACCAGAACTACAACCATCAATACCAGTCGAGGGTGCAACAGTAGCAATCATATATTTGTGAAGAAGTTTAAGCACCTCAGAATCCTCTAGGTCCTCCTCCAACTCAGCATTCACTTACTTACCCTTATTACTACCTTTGCTAAACTTCGGCAGAGTCGGTGTATGCCCACCACCCCTATTTTCCTTAAAAGAGACATAATTGTGGCTTTTGATAGTGTTAACCGCCATAATTGGCAGGGATCAAAAAAGAATTTTCCACTAGCTTACAGGAGAAAGCCGGGATCCGAAGTAGAAGTGAAAAGAGGTCTGGGTACCCCGCCTGCTAGCTGACAGGCTAGAACCTTTGCCTACCCAGGTCAGGTCCAGAATTCCCGATGACACGATCATCACCAGATCCTGGTACCCAATTACCCCGGATACCCCGATACTCAAGTATCCTGGTACCCCGCTACTTGAAACCCCGATATCCATAAACATCGCTTTTATCAGAAGCGTGAGAGACGCAGGGTACCCAGGGTACCCCAACCAGTGAAACACGTGACGTACGCATGGCAAGACATATACCAGGACCCCAGTAGACCGACCCCGCTGAAGCAGGAGGGGTGTACCCCGAAGAGTAGACTACATATAAAAAACAGATATTAAACGTCATCGTTCGAGATAAAAACTCAAGCTACAACACGGCATTCATCCCTGCTAAGTTAGAATCCTATTTTAAATAGGAGTCAACTTATTTGGAACCGAGAAAGAAGGAATCACATGATCTTTCGGGATCAGTGTCCCGACGAATTTGTTAGACTCTAAAAAGAAGACCCGTGCATCAAGGAAACCTTAGACCGAAGTTCTAGGAGTGCTGAGCAAGAAAGCGGGCCTATATATTGATCATATGTTAACAAGAAAAGGGATCGAAACCCTAATTTACTTTTTCTACTTATCGACAGACACGAAAAGCTCCATTTCCATCGTTCTCCTTCAGGCCTGATTTCTTTTCTATATTGCAATACTGATAATTCAAATACTGGGTTGTAAGGAATCAGATTTCAGATCCACATATATATACGTATAAACTGCTTTTCAGCTTTCATATATCCACCATATGAGGAATTCGTCCATCCCATTACTTGTATTCATTGTAATATCGGATTCACGATACCCGGTGGGATACCAGGGTATAGAGTATCCCGCTAGCCCAGGTCTAATTTGATCTGGGTCCATCACATACCGTTAATTCAAAATTGCACCCCGGTGACAATTTTGGGTTAACAGATAGTATTAGTAGTAACCAGATATTTATTAGCAGTAGAGGCCACCAATTTCTTCCTATTACCATCCTTGTTGGAAATCTCAGCTAGCACTGAAGTAATAGGAACCAAAGTATGCTTCTTAGGGATATGCAACCCTTTCTTTTCAGTAGAACCCTTAATCACTTCCTCAGACAGGACCGCAAACCTAGAGCCCCCCAAATTATTATTACCCTCCTTGACAGGATTACCCACTTTTCTATCAATTTTCGACACATAAGGTTTAACAGATTCTTTTCTATTACCCACACCCTTCCCAGACACATTAGCTCCATTCACTGGAGGATCACCGCCATAATACCTAGTATCACTACTAACTTTTCCCAAACTACCCATAGCACCAGCTTTCTTACCACCAGAATTTGCACCCATACTCAGTTTCCCATTCCTTCCATATGACACATGCATCTAAGGCCCATAAGTATCATTCTTCACCCCACTCGAGCCAATGTCACCATTATTAGTATCATAACCAGAAACTGGCCCAGGAGCCGTAACCCTTTCTTTATTATTTCCAACACCTTCCATATAGGATTCCTTACTATGCCCCACACTGAAAGCAAATCAGACCCAAATTCTCATATTCAACCCTGATACACCTATCCTCTACTTCCAACACACTTTTCAATGGCTGGGAAATATCCAGTTCAACACAAATTCTCGCAAATCTCCCTCTAGCCTGTGATTCAGTAATAGGATCAACCTTATACGCAGTACCTAGCATTCCTCCAATCAACCGTAACAACTCAACATCGATCCACTCCATGGGGAGTTTGGAAAGTCTCACCCAAACCGGCACATGCTTGATTTCCTCTTCTCCTGGAACAAAATTGGGTCTCCACTTCTAGATAACCATGTACTGATTAGCTATCACCCAAGGGCCACCCGTCAACACATACTCCAAATCCTCACGCATCTAGAATCTCGCAACAAAATACCCATCTTCCAAGTCTGTGAGTTGCCACTGCCCAATAAGTTGCCATTTTTGTCTGAGTTTCGTCAACATAAAATTAAGGGTGTGAGGTCTACCCATAATCTTCAAAATCAAAGCATTAGTCCAAGGTCTACACAGCTGCAGTTTTAAAGAATCCGACAATTTCATGGCCGGTCCATTTGGGCCTGTGACAACAGTGACATCTCCCTCCCCAATCTTTACCTTCGCATGTTGACCACCAAAACCCGACCAATTACCTGGAGAAGACATACCAGCAATTTCGATTTGAAGCTGTCACCAGAGGGGTTTCGCGAACCACTGTCATCGTCTTCATGCGCTGCTCGAGCTCACTTCGAACTGGTTTTAGGGTCTGGGGGTTTCTCCTTCACAACCGCAGTCTTCCCTTGCTCCGATTGAGCCGAAAACATGAAGAAATCTCCCATGATTTGCAAGAAAAACGCTCAGAAAATCAACAAGAACGACCTAGAGAGGAGGCGTGTGGATCAGCAAAAATTAGAAAGGGGCACACGCGTAGGCGCGTACAATCAATTACATTTATGTTACACATTCACATAATTGGTTAAAAATTATATGTTTTTTTTTTTAACATTAAACAAATATATATTTATATATATATAAATACATGCATAACATTAAAATATATATATATATAAATACAAACATAATATGATTCTATCCGATGATTATAGATACAAACGTTGGATGTGGAAAATAATTTCCTCTAATCTAGTTCCACTTCTAGTTTGTTCAAATTTTATGACAAATTATTATTATTATTATTATTATTATTTATAACAGCTTTTGTATGGGAGTATATAGACAAGTTAAAAAAAAAAAAAAAAAAAAAAATTGAACTTTTAGGGTAGATTAATGTTTAAAACTTTAAAATATCAATCACATGGTTGGTTTGGCAGGTTAGATTTATATAATTATACACTCTAATTAATAAGACTACTTGCAGTTGCAGTCTTCTAACTTTCTTTCACAATGCGAAAAGTGAAATAGTCAGACCAATTTCAACACATTATAGTAATAGGAATTATTATTATTATTATTTATATAACGATTGCAATGGCGACGATTCATTCTAGACCGTACGAACATCCTTCACAGACAAACCACATTTAGAAGAGCATAAAATTTTAGATATAAAAAAATTGAAAAATATTATACTTGTACCATCGACATGCCACTTGCAAGTATGATGCAATGCCAACTGAGATCTAGATTTGGATTTTTTTTTTCTTAATTATTTTAATTATTTCGACATTATTTTTAAGAATAACTTATGCTATTAATAAAGCATCCTATATCAATTATGCAATCATTTTTAAGTGATCAGTGTGAAATCAATTGCAACATTGATCATGAACAAATCTGATGCAAAGGATAATATGATGCAAAGGAACAAATATTATGCAATTAAAGAGTAGCAAACTCTGATGCAAAAAGGAATAAAAGCCTTGGATGGGCAGCTGCACTTTTTCTTTTATATATATATACCATTACAAAATAGGTTTAAGGTAAACAAGCATATTTACAAATATACCCCAACTATAATATATACAATATATACAATATATACTCATGATGTGGCTACAAGAATCGAGAGTTTGCCAACTAAAAAACGAAAACGTGAAATGGGATGCGACTTTGTAAACAAGTCAGCAATCTACATGGAAGAAGAAACAAAAGGTAGAGTAATGGTACCCCGAAGGTATTGTAGAATACGAACTACAACAGCCTAATGAACTGTAGTAGGGGAAGCAACAAATTGACTAATGATGTGAACAACATATGCGATGTCTGGACGAGTAATAGTGAGATATACCAATCTGCCAACAACAGTATGATATAAGGTAGGATCAGACAAAAGAGTACCGTCAGAAGGAGAATATCGAACATTAAGCTCTAGAGGAGTATCAACAGTCCTAGTATCAGTAAGGCGAGCACGCTCAAGGATGTCAGCAGTGTACTTAGACTGAGAGAGAAGATAACCCTTTGGAGAAAATGCAACTTCAATTCCTAGAAAGTAGCGAAGAGAACCTAAGTCCTTCATTTCAAATTGACTAGCTAATTCTGACTTCAATGCTGCAATCCCATCAACATCATCACCAGTAATAATCATGTCATCAACATATAAAGAAAGTATAATACGACCTGCAGTGGTATACTTTATAAAAAGAGCTGAATCATGATTACTTGAGGAAAAACCAAGAGAGGTAATAACAGTAGAGAACTTTCAAACCAAGCTCGAGGCGCCTGTTTGAGACCATATAGAGCTTTCTTGAGTCTACAAACTTCTCCAGGGTTATGAATGACACCGGGTGGAGGTACCATGTACACTTCTTCCTGAAGATCTCCATTCAAGAATGCACTCTTAAAATCCATTTGTTAACCGCCAAAATGGGCAGGGACTAAAAAAGGATTTTCCACTAGCCTTGAGAGGAAAGCCGGGATCCAAAGTAGAAGCAAAAAGATATCCGAATACCCCGCCTGCTAGCTGACGGGTTAGGGAAAGGGCCTTAACCCACCCCAACCAGGTCCGGGATTCCCGGGACCGTGAAAAGCACTAGGAGGTCAAAAGACAAATGAGGGCCTAGAAGACACGACCATCACGGGATCCAGGTACCCAACTACCCCGAGTATTCTAATACCCCGCTACTTGAAAGCCCGGTATCTGCAAACATCGTTTTAAAAGGAGCAGGAAGGACGCGGGATACCTGCGGTACCCCGACCAGCAAAGCTCATGACATACACATAGCGAGGTTTCCCTTACGCCGACGCCGCTGAAGCGAGAGGCGGACATCCCGAAGTGTAACCTCGCGTAAAGGGAAACACTAAACGCCACCGTTCAAGATAGAAGCACAAGATACAACGCGACATTTATTTCCACCATAAAGAGTCCTATTTTGAATAGGGTCAACTTGGTCGGTACCGAGAAAGAAGTAATCACCTAACCTTTCGGGGTCGATATCCCGACGAATGAGTCAGACTCCAAAAAAGGGCCCGTGCACCACTAAAACCCTAGATCGAAGTTCTAGGAGTGCACTGCAAGAAAGGAGGCCTATATATATTGATGATAGAATGATGGGAAGAGGAGGGCAACCCTACGGCCACACTTTTACTACTTATCGATAGGCACGAAGAGTTCCATCGCCCTTGGTTCCCCATATGCTTTACTTTTTCCTACTGCAATATTGTTAGTTCAAATACCAAGTTGTAAGATCTCACTGTGATCGAGATCTATATACATATATAAACAGCTTTTGTTTTATGCATCCATCTTGTGAGAGATCATCCATCTTACTACTCACATCCACCGTAATATCGAGTTCATGACACCCAGCGAAATACCAAACTATTAAGTATCTCACTGGCCCTTATCGGATCCTGATCCGGATCCGTCACCTATAAACCCACCTACAAACAAAGAACAGATTTCAAAGAACCTACGGGGTACCGGGGTATAGAGTATCCCGCTAGCCCAGATCCAGTTAGATCCGGGCCCCTCACATTCCGTTAATTCTAAATTGCATCCCGGTGACAATTTTGGGTTAACACCATCTAAGATATATGCTGGCGAACAGATGCAACTGTAATAAGGGTACGAATAGTAGTCATTTTGGCAACAGGAGCAAAAGTATCCTCATAATCCAAACCATATTGCTGAGAAACCCCTTTGCAACCAATCTATCTTTGTATCGCTGAACTAATCCATCAGAATTAGTCTTGATTTTATAAACTCAATGTGAACCAATTGTACTTTTACTAAAAGGAAGCGTTACCAAATCCCAAGTATCTATCTTCTACAAAGCAGAAAGTTCCTCAACCATAGCCTGCTGCCAATGATGATCAAGAACTGCCTCTTTATAAGATGAGGGCTCAGATAGACCGTGAATAGAAGCTAAAAAAATTTAGAAAAGGAATCAGAATAACAAGAGTAAGAAACATTTGGTAGCTTAGTGGACTTACGAGTACGCCGAGGATAACGAGGATGTGGATCCACAGTCTCAGAAGGTGCTTGGGTGGTAGAAGGATCGATGAGCGAAGTACCAGTATTTGCAGAAGTAATGATTCGAGACCTGTGAGAATAATGCAAAGGAAAATGAGTAATAGGGATAGAAGGACTAGAAACGGAAGGTGAGTCAGTATTTGTAGTGCACGGGACTGGGGTAGATAAATTATCTGTATCATCAGAGAAATGATCAATGCAAATGAGATCAGACTTAGTCATATCATGAGTACTAGTAGGAATAAAAAAGAAAGGTATATGCTCAAGAAACATAACATGGCGAGACACATATGATTTATGTGTAATAGGATCAAAGCAATGATATCCCTTTTTACCTTCCCCATAACCTAGAAAAACACAAATGGCAGAGCGTGGAGATAACTTGCTACGCTCTACATTAGATCGAAGGACAAAACAAGTACAACCAAAGACTTTTAACATAGAGTAATCAGGAGCATGCCCATACAACTTTTCAAAAGGTGACAAACTTGAGTTGTGAGAAGTTGGGATCTTATTAATTAAATTGACAACAGTAAGAACTGCTTCTCCCCAAAATTCACTAGGAACGGAAGCAAACAGTAAGAGAGAATGAGCAGTTTCAACAATGTGCCTATGTTTCCTTTCAGCAACACCATTTTGCTCTGGAGTATTTGTACAAGAAGTTTGGTGAACAGTTCCATCTAAAGCAAGCAATTCATGAAATTTGTTAGAAGTGTACTCCCTACCCAAAGCACATTGAAAACATTTGATAACAGCGGCATGCTGAGTTTTAACAAGGGCTCGAAAGACAGTATAAATAGTAAAGAAATCAAAGTTATTTATGTTAGTATATATTGTATATATTATAGTTGGGGTATATTTGTAAATATGCTTGTTTACCTTAAACCTATTTTGTAATGCTATATATATAAGAAAAAGTGTAGCCACCAATCCAAGGCTTTTATTCCTCTTTGCATCAGAGTTTGCTTCTCTTTAATTGCATAATATTTGTTCATTTGCATCATATTATCCTTTGCATCAGATTTGTTCATGATCTTTTTCAGCAATGTTGCAATTGATTTTACACGGTATCAGAGCATAGGTATTGGAGAATAAGTTCCTACTGTTAGTACTCAGGTAATGTGCTCATCTTCAACATATTCAGTTTGGGCATCGGTTTTGAAATTTTGATCGCATTGTTGTCTTCGGATTTGTTGAAATCTTCTTGGGATTTGTTTTGGTTGCTCTTGATTGAAGTCGGATTTGGGTTTTGTTGCGGTTGCTCTTGGTTAAAGTCAGATTTGGGTTTTGTTGTGGTTGCTCTTGATTAAAGTCGGATTTGTCGGAATCTTCTTCAGTTTTGTCGTAGTTGCTTTTGATTAAAGTCGACAATACATTTGATTTGCATGGTTTCTTATAGTTTGCAGAGTTTGCACGGTTTGCATAATTCAAACAGTTTCGTAAGTGTAAGGATTCCCGTTTTGTTGATTGGCTTATTTCGTGGTCAAACCACATGTTGGGGTTTTGAATGTAAGGGTAGTCTAAGTGTTTAATGTTGAAGATCAAAGGCCCTTCCATGACCTCAAGATACAAGCACGCCAAAGGTATAATCTCTTGTGCTTGTTTTTCTTTGAAGAGATTTAGTAGCACACACACACTTAGCATTCTTGCTATGATTGCATACTTGCTTATTTTTATGTGCATCTATTCACATGTCACTTTACACACTAGCACTTTGGTTGATATATCTTGTTGTGTGTATATGTGCCTTATAATTCGTTTCCCGACATTGTTCGGAAACGTCCGCGCTTGCACTAATGAGTGCTTGGTTTCGCGCGAAGACCGCCTATGGAGAATGCCCTTGGCTTCTCCTTGGTTTTCACCATTGTTGGTGATCGGTGGTTATGATCGGCAGCCTGGCTGCCGAATGAAACCGCCGTTTCAGTCCAGTTTGGTCTGAAGCAATTATGCGGTCAAGATCGACGGTCACGACCGCCGTTCGAAACCGCCGTTCGAAACCGCCGTTCATACCTGATCGATTTTAATCCCTCGGGTTTGATTCGGCGGTTGGATCGGCGGTCAAGAAACCGCCGAATGAAACCGCCGTTAATGCTCTGTTCTTCACGAGCTCAATTCGGCGGCCTGGCCGCCGATTGAAACCGCCGAACGGTGCGTTTCAAGGGCAAAATTGTCTTTTCACATGCCCAATTCTTGATGTCTATAAATATCTTATTTTCTCAATCTCTGATCAAGTTTCTTGAGTCATTAGAACCCTAAACATTCAAGAGAGATTTTTGAGAAAAAATCAAATCAAGAACTCAACTTTAAACACTCAAATCAAATCCCTTTTGCATCAAATTTCATATTTGATCTTCTATGCCTTCATAGAATTGATCCATGCATGGTTTTGAATCATCACATCTTATTTGGTATGTTCTTCACTAATTTCATATTACTTTAGTGTTTTTCATATTAATACATCTCTTTAATTACTTGTATGCTTTTGATTATATGCTAGATACAAGTTAGAGATTATTTGTGATGAAAATGATTGAGTGTTGATTGTGATAGCTAATTAGGTTTTTGCTTAATCTTGATTAGCTAAGCTATTTGACATGTCATTTAGCAATTGATATCTAGGGTTGATTAAATTGATTATATCATCATCCTAGATAAGCATCTAAGGTTACCTAGCCTTGTTTGTTATTTGAATATTCATATATATATATTCACATAGGTTGTTTCTCTTCATTGAGAAGTAAGTCTTGAGGCTAAGAGTGCTTAGGCCTCAAGCAAATTGGAATAGGGTTGCTAATAAAGGCCCGCTGGGTAGAAGTGAGGGGTTACAAACCGGAGTGTTAGACGAGGTCTACATAGGTTGTAAACTTCATTTCAATTAGTGATTTCGAGTTCCGAGTGTGGCGCACTATACAGCCCGTGGTTTTTCCCAGTGGTTGGGTTTCCACGTATACATCAAGTGTTATTTAAATTCCGCACTATATTACACTTGTATGTATTTTTGACTAGTATGGGCATTTTCGTAAAATTGACTTGCATGCGAAAATTGGGTAATAATAGTTAAAATCTATTCACCCCCCCCCCCCCCCCCCCCCCTCTAGCTTTATATAGAACACGCCTCTAATTTGTTTCAATTGGTATCAGAGCGGGTTCCTAGACATACATAGGTGATCCTAGCTCATTCTTGGTGTGTTTTGCATTTGTGTGATTCTTTGATCATTCATACATTTTGCATTCATTTCATCAATTCGTTATACACTATGAGTGGAATCGGTGGTTCAAATGAGGGTGCTTCGAGCGTAAGGCCACCCCTCCTCACCGGCATAAATTACTCTCAATGGAAAGGGAAGATGGAGGCATATGTGTGTCAAATCCATGATAGGGCATGGATGGCCATTGAAGATGGATATTCGCCTCCTATGATGACTCCCACAGGTGGAGGAGAAGAAGTGCTCAAGCCTAAGGCACAGTGGACACAACCCGAGTTTGAGTTGTCCAAGTGGAATCAAAAGTCGTGGCACGCCCTTATATGTGCAGTGGACGAAAATCAGTACAAACTGATTCAGAACACTAAGATAGCCAAAGAGGCATGGGACATCTTAGAGGTTGCACACGAGGGAACCGAAGTAGTGAAGGACTCCAAACTTCAAGTCCTCCAAACTCAATTTGAGACACTTAGGATGGAGGAGAATGAGTGCTTCAACGACTTTGAGATTAGGTTGATGGACATTGTCAACCAAAGTCATCAACTTGGTGACCCTTACTCGGATAGAAGGATCAAGCAAAAGATAATGAGATCGCTTCCCGAGAGGTTTGAGTCTAAGGTGACGGCTTTAGAAGAAAACAGTGATTTTAAGGACATGAAGCCGAGCGAGGTAATAGGTAGACTTCTCGCCTACGAGTCTAGGAAGGGTCCTAGCTCCACTCCTTCAAAGAAGCAAAAAGGGATTGCTTTGAGAGCTTCCAAGGTTGAGAAGGAGGACAAGGATGACTCGGATGAAGACATGGCACTTTTAATGAGAAAATTCAAGAAGTTTGTAAAATTCGAGAAGAAGGGTCATGCATCCAAAGGGCAAGAATTGAAGAAAAGGGTTCCTTTCAAGAAGGTTGAGCATAGGCAAGAGAATAGCGAAAGGAAAGGGATCCAATGCTATGAGTGTGGTGGCATAGGTCATATCTCACTAGATTGTGGGAATTTGAAGAACAAGAGACAAAAAATGATGGCCGCCATTTGGAGTGAAAGTGATGACTCCGAAGAGGGAGATAAGTCATCAAGTGATGATGAGCTTATCAATAACTTCAAGGCATTGGGTGCCACTTGTGAAGAAAATGAAGTTGTTGGTAAGAATTCCGTTGCTAGTGATCCCATAGAAGAGAAAGTCGAAGAAGTAGCTCTAGAGGAGATAGTTGTTGCTTCACATTGGGATATGGAACTTATTGACTCAAGAGATCAAGGTGAAGGTCTTGATGAGGATATTGGATCCATAGGAGATGAGGAGAGTCTAGAAGATGACACTAGTGGAGATGACTCATTATCTAACTCTACAAATGGAAATGTAGAGAATATGGATATGCATGACTTTATAGTCAATGTTGAAAGCTCCATGAAGAAGAAAGATAGATTTCTAAGGATTTTAGAGGAAGAAAATCTAGAGCTTACAACATACAATGACCTCCTAAAGAAGCAAGCGGAGAAAATGGATCTTAAGGACAACTTTGAAAGTTTTGAAAGCTCTAAGTTAAAGAATGAAAAAGAGATTCAAATGTTAAAGGAAGAACTACTTAGGCTTTCAACACAAGTTGATCACTTGAATGATGAAGTGATAAGATCCATGGTGGAAGAAGACAAGCTAAAAGATGAGCTAGCTTTGTCTAAGAGGAATGAAGAGGGTTTGAAGAGAGAGCTTGTTGAAGCCAAAGAGTCATTGACTAGAATGACCACAAGCACCAAGAAACTTGACAACATACTTGGTGTAGGAAAAAGCCCTTGTGACAAAAGAGGTCTTGGATTCGAAGTGAGCAAGGATTGCTCTATTCCTAAGAAGACCGTCTTTGTGAAGAGTTTGGGTAAGATAGAAGCGTCACCGGTGCAAACTCCTAGGAAGAAGTTAGAACTAGGACAATGTTCGACAAATGCACAAGTGAAGGTGGTGAAAGCAAGACAACCCCAAGCTCAACGGATTAGAGCCTCTCGAGTCAACTCTCCTCAACAAATGACTCACTATGAAAAGAGGCAAAACATGCTACCTCATCCAAGGAGGCAACCCATTCCGGTTCAACCAAATAGAAGACATGAACCGACTCAACACCAAAGGAGACATCAAATGCATGATGAGTCTCCAATGACTTCACAAGAACATGGTATGAATTCTTACTTTGTACCAACTTGTCATTATTATGGTGTTTATGGGCATATTAGGCCTAAGTGCTTTAAGTACATTAAGCATTGTAGAATTAATAGCATGATAGAGAAAAAGAGGCTAAGAAGAGCCCATTTGCATGAGCCTAGGAAATCTTTTGTCAATAATCCTAGGTTAGTGAATGACATGCAACCTTTGTCCACTAGGAAGAAAAATGTCATATCTATGTGGATAAGGAAAAATGAACCCGCTTGCTACGAGACTAACAAGTCTCAAATAGGTTCAACTAAGTCCAATGGACTTGGTAGGTCCATAGGACCTCATGCCCTTCATTAATGAAGGATGATACTAACCCCATATGGGGAACTCAAGCAAAGAGAGCTATTTTTGCATTCTTGTCACTTGCAAAAAATTTGAAAAATCTTATGTTTTTTGGTTGATTGCTTGAGTAAGCTTGGTTGCACATATGTATATATGTTTTCAATTCAATAAGTGTGAACCTTGCTTGTTTACAATCCATGTCATATTTATGTTCAAACATGCATTTTGGACTAGGAGATATATGTAGGAAGTATGATTTGAATGACCTATGATTATCTCCATGACATCATGATTCTTTTATAACATGCTAATGTCTTATGAAAAGCATGAAATTCATGTACATGCTCAAATGAAAAAGCATGAATTGATAATTGCGTTCTTAAATGCAAAAACTTGTGTGAAAAAAAAAAAGCTTATGAGACTCAAATGAAAAAGGATCTAGTATCCATTCAAGGATTTTACAATCCAAATGTCTATCTTTCTTTATTGGTTGAACATGTCTACTATCATACGGGTTTCATTCCCGGAAAATCAAATAGGGTGCAAAGTTGCTCATGACATGTTTGACTTATAAAGATGGATATAGTTGCTCATACATTAAAATTAATGAAAACTCTATATCTTTGCTTCTCTCATGACATTGGTGAAATTGGTTTGAATTCTTTTTAGAAACCTTTGTCATTTGCTTTGCCAAATACCATTATCTTTTGGACTTGAATGCTACATGTCTTGTATGCAAAGCATTTTGTTTCACACATTTTATCTAATAAATCTCCTCGTTTCTCTCCGATTAATTGAGATTGCATAAAGTGACTTATATTGATTATGCATATACTAGAATGCTACTATCTCTCTTTGCCTTGAGTGACCCGGTTGGGGACTACTCTTTTGTCTATATCATGACAAAAAGGGGGAGTAGAATGTGGTAAGGGGAGGTGCAAATTGTTGTAGCAATTGGTGCACATTGGGGAGAATATATATTGAGGGGGAGTAACCCTTTGAGGGGGAGCATTGCATACATAAAACAACATGATGTTGTGCTTAATTTTTTTTAAATATGCAAATGCTTGTTTTAATCTCACTTGATTCATCTCACCTTTTCTTGTTTTGGAAAGCTTAGAAACTTTATTTCAGGGAATGATTGCTCTACAAGAGATTGAAGTCTTCAAGTTTTATTTTTATATATCTCTTTGTATTGTAGAAAATCTTCATTGACCCATAGGTTTATTTTGTTGTGAGGAATCAATGTGAGTGGTGGTTTTGTCACGAAATAGCCAAAGGGGGAGATTGTAAGGATTCCCGTTTTGTTGATTGGTTTATTTCGTGGTCAAACCACATGTTGGGGTTTTGAATGTAAGGGTAGTCTAAGTGTTTAATGTTGAAGATCAAAGGCCTTTCCATGACCTCAAGATACAAGCACGCCAAAGGTATAATCTCTTGTGCTTGTTTTTCTTTGAAGAGATTTAGTAGCACACACACACTTAGCATTCTTGCTATGATTGCATACTTGCTTATTTTTATGTGCATCTCTTCACATGTCACTTTACACACTAGCACTTTGGTTGATATATCTTGTTGTGTGTATATGTGCCTTATAATTCGTTTCCCGATATTGTTCGGAAACGTCCGCGCTTGCACTAATGAGTGCTTGGTTTCGCGCGAAGACCGCCTATGGAGAATGCCCTTGGCTTCTCCTTGGTTTTCACCATTGTTGGTGATCGGCGGTTATGATCGGCGGCCTGGCCGCCGAATGAAACCGCCGTTTCAGTCCAGTTTGGTCTGAAGCAATTATGCGGTCAAGATCGGCGGTCACGATTGCCGTTCGAAACCGCCGTTCATACCTGATCGATTTTAATCCCTCGGGTTTGATTCGGCGGTTGGATCGGCGGTCAAGAAACCGCCGAATGAAACCGCCGTTAATGCTCTATTCTTCACGAGCTCAATTCGGCGGTCGTGATCGGCGGCCTGGCCGCTGATTGAAACCGCCGAACGGTGCGTTTCAGGGGTAAAATTGTCTTTTCACATGCCCAATTCTTGATGTCTATAAATATCTTATTTTCTCAATCGCTGATCAAGTTTCTTGAGTCATTAGAACCCTAAACATTCAAGAGAGATTTTTGAGAAAAAATCAAATCAAGAACTCAACTTTAAACACTCAAATCAAATCAAATCCCTTTTGCATCAAATTTCATATTTAATCTTCTATGCCTTCATAGAATTGATCCATGCATGGTTTTGAATCATCACATCTTATTTGGTATGTTCTTCACTAATTTCATATTACTTTAGTGTTTTTCATATTAATACATCTCTTTAATTACTTGTATGCTTTTGATTATATGCTAGATACAAGTTAGAGATTATTTGTGATGAAAATGATTGAGTGTTGATTGTGATAGCTAATTAGGTTTTTACTTAATCTTGATTAGCTAAGCTATTTGACATGTCATTTAGCAATTGATATCTAAGGTTGATTAAATTGATTATATCATCATCCTAGATAAGCATCTAAGGTTACCTAGCCTTGTTTGTTATTTGAATATTCATATATATATATATATTCACATAGGTTGTTTCTCTTCATTGAGAAGTAAGTCTTGAGGCTAAGAGTGCTTAGGCCTCAAGCAAATTGGAATAGGGTTGCTAATAAAGGCCCGCTGGGTAGAAGTGAGGGGTTACAGACCGGAGTGTTAGACGAGGTCTACATAGGTTGTAAACTTCATTTCAATTAGTGATTTCGAGTTCCGAGTGTGGCGCACTATACAGCCCGTGGTTTTTCCCAGTGGTTGGGTTTCCACGTATACATCAAGTGTTATTTAAATTCCGCACTATATTACACTTGTATGTATTTTTGACTAGTATGGGCATTTTCGTAAAATTGACTTGCATGCGAAAATTGGGTAATAATAGTTAAAATCTATTCACCCCCCCTCTAACTTTATATAGAACACGCCTCTAATTTGTTTCAGTAAGGTTTCACACAGTTTGGTTTTAGATACTGATCATTTTCTAATCATAATATGGCTGTCATTGCTGATCAATTTCAAAAGCTTCTTGCCACTCAGTTACATGCTATGTCCACCTCTTCCCCAAAAGATTTGTTATCTTCTAGTTCTTCAAGTATGTCCTCCTCTATATGGGTCTTAGATTCTGGAGCAACTCATCACATGTCACCTGACTTGTCATCTTTTGTTTCTTTATGTCCTACATCATCTGTGTCTGTTATGACTGTTGATGGCTCACCCATACCATTAGCAGGTGTTGGTTCTATTAATACACATAATGTATCTCTTACCACATTCCTAATCTTACATTAAATCTTGTTTCTGTTAGTCCATTGTGTGACTCTAGTTACTCAGTCTTCTTTTTTTCTAGCTATTGTCATGTGCAGTATCCGCAATCCCAGAAGCTGATTGGGACAGGCCGTAAGAAGGGGGGACTATATATTTTGGACAAGCTAAGATTACCAATTTTTGCAGCTCCTAGTGTTGACATATTTTCTTTTCGTTTGAGTCCTTCTACTAGTTTTTATTGATGGCATTCCTGTCTTAGTCATGTGTCGGCCTCTCGTTTAAGGTTTTTAGTGTCTACCGGAGCATTAGGGAATTTGCAAAGTCATGATATTTCTGATTGTAGTGGTTGTAAACTAGCAAAATTTTCTGCTTTACCTTTTAATCAAAGTATTTCTTCTTCTCTTGCACCATTTGATTTAGTTCACTCTGATGTGTGGGGACCTTCTCTTGTTGCCACAAAAGGGGGGTCTCGGTATTATGTTTCTTTTATTGATGATTGCACTCGTTTTTGTTGGGTTTATCTTATAAAACGTCGCTCTGATACCATGTGAAATCAATTGCAACATTGCTGAAAAAGATCATGAACAAATCTGATGTAAAGGATAATATGATGCAAAGGAACAAATTTTATGCAATTAAAGAGAAGCAAACTCTGATGCAAAGAGGAATAAAAGCCTTGGATGGGCGGCTGCAGTTTTTCTTTTATATATATATAGCATTACAAAATAGGTTTAAGGTAAACAAGCATATTTACGAATATACCCCAACTATAATATATACAATATATACTAACATAAATAACTCTAATAATCAGTTTTTAACATGTGAAATATTTTGGCGGGAGAAATTTGGATGAATGACGGGGATGAGTGTTCCATTTATATATCACTATGTGTTGAAGATGTTTTCATAAGAAAGAATTCCATATGGTAAAAACAAAAGGGATTGCAACGTTTTATAAGTAATAAAATCATACCTATATAATATTCCTCCCAACTGGGTCCAGCATATACACCTATAGATTATCATGATAGGCTTAGGTCTTGTGGTTCATCCTTAATTTTGAACATAAAAGTATTGTTAAATTCTTCTTTTTCTTCTTCTCACATATTACTGTTGATGTTGATTGTGTTTTCTAATACTATATTGTTAAGGCCTCGTTTGGTACGCTGTATTGTATTGTATTAGATTGTATTGGATTATGTTGGATTGGATAGTATTGTATTGGACTGTATTATTATTATACAATCCTGTGTTTGGTGATTTTTCGTATTAGACCGTATTAGGTTATACAATGTTTGGATGTGATTTCGTATTAGACTGTATTAAATTATTGATAGATTTTTAAATTAAAAAAAAAACATTTTCTAATATATATATATATATATATGCATATCAGTGATACTTCATACTTCTCCAATCTCCAATGTCCAGAGCTCATGATACTTCTCAAACAAATTTTATCTTTTTAAAATAAAAATTGTTTCAATAGAAATCCATAGCTACCATCGCCATCGTCCAAAGTCCAGACCCAAACCCCCATCTCCATCAGTTTTCCAGAAGCCAGAAGAGATCGAGATCTCAGATTCGCGGATTCGCAGATCTCAGACCCAAACCCAACCGCCCCTCAACTCCATCTCATATTCGCTGTTCTATCTGATGCCGGCAGAAGGAGTCGCGACCTCATCTGAAGCCGGCGGAAGGAGAGAGAGATCGATGAGATCGATTGGAAGAGATGAGATCAAGAAAGAGAGAGAGATGAGATCGATTGTGTTGTTAGGATTTTCAAGAAACAGTGGCGATTTGGTGGTGGTTTGGGTGGATTTGGTTGTTGCAAGAAGAGAAGAAATTGTTTGATGTTTGGATTTGGGTGGTTTGGTGTGGATGTTTCTGGGTTTGGGAAGATGAAGGTGAAGGTTGGGTTGTGAAGTAAGAATGGTTATACCATACAAAGAATGGATGTTTCTGGGTTTGGGAAGATGAAGATGAAGGTTGGGTTCTAATATAATACATCATAATACCATCTAATATTCTGTATTAGCTAGTACAAAGAATGGTGTATTAGGTGTAAAATTTTGTATTAAATTAATACAATACAATTGAACTCCAACTGAACCCAAACATAACATTGTATTGTTTTAATACATTTTAATTGGATAGTACAATACAATACAGGCTGCCAAACGTGCCCTAAGAGGCATATGATATGGGAAAATGGGTTCTTGAGTGCTTTGCGATGAGGTGATAATGAAGTTATGAGTTTAAGTTGTATTTCTCTCTCTCAAATTTTAAATTTATTATTTAATTTTTTTTATTTTGTAAATGATACATATAAATATTTTTGTAACATTTTTTTTTTGACAAACAAACAAATTTATTCAAACAAAACCATACACACTGGCAGAACTAACTCTCATAATGTGTTTTCTAACATAAGGAGGAAGTCTTCCATCCAGAAAAGGTCTTCATCAGAAGATAAAGCCTGTCTAGCGAAAATGTGTGCAACTTGATTTGCGTCTCTAGGCACATAACAAACAACACTGTTATTCATCCCTTGCAGCAGTTTTTTTTGTAAATTAATGATGTGTTGACGGGGTGCTTATTGGTATACAAAAAGTTAAGCGCACACATGATCGGACATAACCATATGTTCACTCTTTTAAATATGTATGAACATCCTAAATTAGTAATTTTATGTTACCGCGTACATCATTTCTTAATAGAGATAGTTGTGAACCCCCTTCTACATTAGTGGTCAGGGGTTCGAGTCCCACCATGTGCATTTTAAAAAGCATGTGTTTAGAGTTTTCTTCCAGTTTATGGGGAGTAGATATCCGAGCCACTCAGCCACACATGTATTGTAAAATAAAAATTAACGATTGTGGTATGTCAAAAAAAAAAAAAAAAAATGAATGTACACCTTTTTGTAAACTGAACGAATTAATTAATTAATTTTTTTTTTTAAATCTCTAGTTTGCAAATGAATCTGACTTTAATATTACCATCTTTAATTACAACCTCTTAGCACATGTGATAGTGCACCTCCTTTCCACATCAGTGTTATCTCCTGTTATAGCAGTAGATATCCGAACATCATATGTATTATTTGATCTCGACAGACCCCGATAGTAATATTGTAATAATTCTTATAATACTTGAGAAAAAAAAAATTACCTTCTTTAATTTGGTTGTATTGTATTGTATTTTTTTTAGTAAACCTCACCTACACCCACTTTTGACGTCTAATCAATTTTATCATTATTTATTAATTTGTTAAATAAAAAATTCTTATAACCCTTAAATAGTGAAAGTATACCAAAACGAGTTGGTTTTGAGCCTATTTTGTTTACTGACCACAAATGTAAATAGGAAAAATGAAAGATAGTGCAAACTAGTGAACATTTTTTCTTAAGTATTATACAATTTTATAAATTCAGGGTTTTTTTTTGTTGGAAGGGGAGTATTCAAACCTACAACCTTATGGTGCATGTGTGATAGGTATACAACCGAACTAACCTCATAGTTCAAAATAGTTATGACTATTTGTTTAATATATGTAGAAATTATATATTGTTGACAACTAAATCAAATATTGAAAATTACTAAAATTATATATTTGGAAAACTTTTGGGCCAAGTAAATGTTTAATATGCACATAATAAAATATTCTAGACAACTAAACGTAATTATTAAAATAAGTAGGGGTATTATCATTTTAGTCCCTATGTTTTCGTGTGTTATGACATTTTTAACTGTCTTCCTATTTTTGACTAACGTGGTCCCTATATTTTTAAAAATTCATCAATTTGGTCCCTTTGACCAAATTTTTAACAGTCAACCCTCACAAAAAAAGTAAATTAACCATTTTATCCTTAACTTAAAACAAATGATTTAAAAGTAATATTTTACCCTCTAAGTTTATCAATTTTTACAATTTAACCTAACTTTTAATCTAATTATAACCATTTTTTTTTTTGTAAACATGGTTAAAATAATATTGAAAATCTGTTTTTTTTTTTTTTTTTTTTTTTTTTTAAGGAAATGAAAAAATAGAGAGGATAAAAAAATAAAAATAAAATTCAATTAAAATTAATTTTTTTTAAAAAATAATAAAAAACTGTAATATGAAAATCATTATTTAAAATAATAATAATAATAATATTTAAATTAGAAAATCACTATTTTAAACTGTAATCACTATTTTTTTTTTAATTTTTCTAATTTGTATTTATATATTAATTTTATTTTATATTATTAAATTTTTATTTTTTATATTTTTAATGCTGACACGTGACATGTTCTTTGTTTAAAGCAGAAAATCTTTTACGGGTCCGTCTCATACAGCGGATGGTGGTGAGACGAACTAATTACAAAACGGCACGTGGCAAAACACAATGAACAATGGAAAAAACCCTAATGATATAATTTCTTTTTATTCTTCTCACATCACAGCCTCATCTCTGTTTCTCTTCTCAAGTTAATCCACACTCAGTTCCACATATTTCTGCTCGAATTAATATCTAACCTCCATTTTCGTTTCTTCCTGATCCGTTTTTTTATTTTATTTTTTATTTTTCTCTTTTTGTTTAATTTCAAGTCTTAACTTTGTTTAGAAAACCAATTTAAAAATAAAAATAAAATATGAAATGAGTTTTGCGAATGAATTGAGGGAATGAGTTGTCTTTGTAAATCGTTGATCTGTTAATTGAAAGTTATTGGATTCTGAGTGTGTTTGTAAACTGTTTGGCACTTTGTAAATATGCTACTTGAAGCTCTCTAGCTTTGCAGATCTGGTAATTGATTTTCTCTACAAATCCGGTGGCGAATCACTTGTTAATGACGAACAACTTTAAAATTTTCCATTTAAATCTCTTAATCTTCAAAAGATCGAAAGAAGAACATGGATGGATTTGAGAAGATAGAAATGTCGTGAGGAAGAAGAAGAAAATGTAGTGAGGAAGAAGAAGAAGTGGAACAGAGGAGTAAAAGGTTTTTTTTTTATTTTTTAAATTACTTCATACACATGTCAATATATAATTAGAGAAAGAAAATATATATATATATATATATATATCTATTGCTGTGCCTCTTCCACTTATTTTATTTTATTTTATTTTATTTTTTTATTTTTTTATTTTTTGAGGAAACACATTTTTTTTTTTTTAGTATAGAAAGAAATTGCAGTGTAAATCTTGATACGGTCCAAATTTTGACTAAGGCTAATGACGTCTCTGATTAGGAGTCCTTTTATTAATAAGAAAATCAAAATTTTGATAAAAGACATGGTCCAAAATTTTGATAAGGCTACTCACGTCTCCGATCATTTATTTTATTTTATTTTTTCCCTTATTTTAATATGAAATTTAAAAATTCGATAAGTAAATATAGGTAAATGAAATAGGAATTTAAATAATAAGATAACTCATAGTAACTAAAAAGTAATGATAAATGATCCGGTAGTTAGTATGATTATTGTTTTTTTTGTAAACTTTGACCTAATTATATATCGATCATAAATACTTGACAACCACATAAAGAAGAAAAATAAATATGTGAGTGATGTGTCGATTTGAATATGTGATATTATATCATTAAATCACATAGGAAGATGATCCCAATCTTCTATTTTACTGCAGATATTTAACATTTTGATACTATAATTGTTATATTTTGAAACCGTAAACAATTTCATCTTAAGTTTTGGAGTAGAATCTCAAGTATGAGATTTATATCTTAATTTAACGAGGAAAAAGATCATAGATTTGATTTTCCAATAATTAATAAACTATAGAAGATGGTAAAAAAGAAAAAGAAAAACAGAAAATGCACCGACCACAGATTCCAAATGAATAGATTCGTTACTTTACAATTTAAATTGAGTGGCGATATTTGGCTATTTGCATTACTGAAAAACGGTATATACACCCCTTTTTATATATACTCAATTAAAAATTATAAAATCTTATAATTCGTAAACAACACCCAACATATTACCAAAAATATCCAATCTTTATTTCTTTTAATTAAATGTCATAAACATAAACAGATAAACTCATTAATTATAAATAATTAATATAAAAATAAAATGGAAGTGAAAAGGAGATACGACTCCTCGCAGCACACCTTAGTTTTTTTTTTTTTTTTTTTTTTAAATTTAATTTAGGGGAATTATCATTTTAGTCCCTATGTTTTGTCTGATGATGACTTTTTTAACTATCTTTCCCTTTTTAGTTGAATGGTCCCTATGTTTTAAAAAAAACCATCAATTTAGTCCCTTTGACTAAGTTTTTAACGGTCAACGGTTACAGAAATAACAAAATGACAATATTACCCTTGATTTTAATTGAATGAGTTAAAAGTACAATTTTACCCTTAAATTTTTTAAAAATTAACAACTTCCATCTCATTAATTACCTATAAAAAATTGACACATGTCACCAATTTTATTTTCTTAAAATAAACTTAAAATAATAAATAAAACTAAATTACCCTTTCTTAAATAGTCAAATATCTTATCAATTATTTTAATAAATGCTCTTTCAAAAAAAAAAAAAAATTTAATAAATGATAAAAATAACAATAAAAATAATTAAGAAATAAGAAGAAACAACAGAAAAAATAAATGAAAATTTAAAGAAAACAATAAGAAAAAATAAATAGTTGGAGATTCAAATTCAATGTCCACCGTCTATTTCAGATGATGGACGATGGGGATCTAAATCACAACCAAATCCAAAAAAAAAAAATAGAAAAGAAAATATTTGAAAAAAATAATTAATGAATTTAAAAAAAAAAAAAATTTACTTGCAGATTAACATCAAACCACACAATCTGAGTTCATCATCAGTCAAATTCATCCCCAAACACCAAAAATCCATCCAGTTCATCATCAATCTAAATTTCAAACACCACCACCAATCTCAAACCATACTAGAAAAGCAACCCAGCCAGCCACCCAACCCCACCACCAAAACCAATCTCCAGCCACCAAACCACTATCATCAACCCTTTAAACCCTTCAAACCACCACCACCACCACCCAAACTTAAAAACCTTCAAACTGAATCAAACCTAAACTGAATCACCACCCCAAACTTCATAACAAAACCCACAACCACCCAAATCAAACCCAAGCTTCAATCACCCACCATAAACTGAAGACCACCCAAATCAAACCTAAGCTTCAATCACCACCCACCATAAACCAAATCAAAGCTTCCAAACCAAACTGAACAAATACTTCATTCCACCATCAGATTTCATTACCAAACCCTAGCAAACAATTTCATCATCATATTCGAAGCGAAAAGGGAATGTCCGAGTTCGCCTGAGTCGACTCAGCCGACGTCGTCGTCGTCATTTCAGGATGAGGTGCTCCAGCCGACTTCACACAAGGACCGGAGCTCGGTGTCATTGGTGTGCAGAAGCTGTTACCACGCCGAGCAGTAGTCGAGGACTCGTGTGTTCATCGAAAACTGCTACTCGGTCTCGCCGGAGATTCTGGCGCGTCGCCGGAGGCTCACCTATGATGAGAGTCTGGAGTTTTTGGGTGTTTGAGTTGATGGTGGAAGTCTGGAAGAAGATGATGATGCCTGATGATGCCTGATGAGTGGTTGATGATGCCTGATGATGCCTGATGAGTTTTTGGGTTTATGATGCCTGATGAGTGGTTTAAAAAAATCTGGTTTTTATTTAAAAAAAATATCTCCATTTTTTTAAATTATCTCTTTTTAAAAAATCTATTTTTTTTTTTAATAATTTTTTTATTTGATTTTTTTTTTTTAAATAGACATATTATTTTTAATTTTTGCAAAATTTTATTTTGTATTATATAAATATTTTTTTAATTTTTTTGGTGTTGACACGTGGCAGGTTCATTGTTTAAAGACGAAAATAACCCTCATTCCGTTAACTCTGACCAACGTTTGACTCACCGAAGGACTAAATTGATGGGTTTTTTAAAACATAAGGACCACTTATCTAAAAATGGAAAGACGGTTAAAAAAGTGTCAAAAAAAAATAACATAGGGACTAAAATGATAATTCCCCTTTAATTTAATTTATATTTAACTTTTTTTTTTCAAATTAACTTAAATTTGTATCTATTTTTTAAAAAATATTTATAATAATTATTTAATTTTTTTAATTTAAATAATCACTGTTTAAATTTTTTATTTAATGAATTAAAAAAAAAACATTTTTATTTAATAAATAGTTAATATTTCGATCAAAAGATATTATACATGTTTAAATATTAAAGATTATATTAATATGATACATGGAGTGTATTGTAGCCTTGTAGGTGGTCGATCTACAATTGAGATAGGTCGTGTTGAGTTCGAATCAAGGCCAAGCAATTTGGTTCTAACCTGTCAAATCTGTCATGTCGAATGCCACGAAACCTGTAAAAAGAGATAAACAACATGAAACAATAGAAAACAATAGAATAAAAAAAGAGGGAACACGATCTTAGCCTTAGATGAGCTTGGGTTGAGCGTTCAGAGGATGATTGATCGTGATTGGGTGAACAAACAACTTTCGGTGATTGGAGTTCTTATATTTTCAGAATTTCAACGCGCTAAAGCTTTGTTATGTATTTCAGAGAGCAAAGAGAGCTTTCCAGTGAAAGCTGCTTCTATTTATAGGTGTTGGGACTTATGGTTCAATGACTTTGTGGAGTATCTGATCCTAGAGATCTTGGGCGGATCCCCTGGGATATGGAATCGTGGATCTGTTTAAATTTGGTTTTGTTATCTTCTCCAACTGCCCATCAGTTTGAACTTAACGACCAAGTCAAAGTGACTTGGTGCTAGCAGGCGGGTCAATCCACGTTGTATGGGCCGTTTCTGGATCTGTGCTTAGTTAGTTTGGGCTTTTAAGCTGTTGGGCCTAGGAACTATTTTTAGCTACCACATTACGATTTATTTAATCCTTTTAATAATTTTATTTAAGGGCATTGCTGGAATTTAAATAAAAATATTAATTTAGGGTCGAGGCCCAAAAATGTAGATTTTAGGCCCTTTTTAAGAAGGTCAGAATCCGATTGAAAGAGATTTGGTTTCTGGGCCTAGGGCTCGGAATTGTTCATAAACTCAGATTACCTTCTGCTAAATGTAAACAACCATTGTCCACTGTCATGATTTCCATTTCATCAGCATATTGATTATTATCTTATTGTTAGTAATTGTTACCTTAAGATATTTTGTAGACGTTAACAAATAAGAGAAAGTTAAGTGTGCTGTTGAGATTGCTGTGATTTATAATACAAGTGATTATTTCCTAAGTTTTTACTAAAAAAGTATGTTTGGTACATTTTTTAAAATCTTTTTTTTTTTTTTTTTTTACAATAATGCTACTTTTGTCTAAATTTGGTATCCAAATCTGGTGCTCAAATGATGTAACATCTCCCTAATCCATTCATTTAAATTGTATTATATTTATATGATTTAAATGAATGGATTAGAGTGATGTCATACTATTTGGACGCCAGATTTAGGCAAAGTAGCATTACTACCGGCAGCTTAATATAGTGAGGGACACCCTAGATCAAAATACCTCAACTTACGAAGCCTCTTAAACTAGGACACCCAAGATCAAAGTACTAGACTTTAAAATCGGGATGGCTTCAGCATTAGTCTCCAAAAACGCCTCACGAATAAGTGGTTCATTCCTAGCACTTGAGCCAGTTTTGAGGTCACCAACCAAGCTGAAGCCGCTAGCATATGAGGAGAGACAATTCAGAAAGTATGCGGCATAGGAATCCAAAGATCGTTATGGATAGAGACCAAAGTTCCATCCTCAACTTGCCAGTGTATCCCTTTCTAGAGAATCTCTGAGGCCTACATGAAGCTTCTCAAACCAAAAGACGATGCTTATCAACTTGTATACCAACTTTTGAGGTATCAATTTAATTTATACCGGGTGTTAATTAGTAAAATAAATCATCATTACTATTTACTGTATATCTATTTGTCAATTCACACATCATAAGTTGAGATGTTTAACCTTACTCATTATGTTATAAAGGAAGCGGCCAGGCAAGCTTACAAGAAAGAAACTGTAAAAGTTGAGAAGAAATGCATCCTTGTAAGTGATTGGACTCTAATATTGTTAAATTTTACCTTAAGATGATCATGTTATGATTTTTAAATTAACATAAAAATTTGTTGGATTGTTCAATGGAAACCACAAAGGGAGCCACACCAAACTTCCAACCCTAGTTTATGAGGCTTCTTTTCCCTATAGATATATAGTCTTTCTATTGTCAGTTCGTTCTAACAATAAATATATCAGGACGAAGAATGTGGACCACATATTATGGAGAAGTTTTGACATGTGCATACACTTTGAGTCAAAGTATGTAAATCTAGTGGTTCACATTCTTCGACAATAATATATATATATATATATATATATATATATATATATATATCAACTTTTAAGCGAGGGGTCTCTTACTTTAATTTTGGCAAGAATCTTGATGAAACCACATCGATTTTTATGAATTTTAATCTAAATTTTTTTGTGAATGATAAGTTCATTGAAATTTACCTATGAATAAAATTTGAGAATTTTTCAAGTACTAGAACTATTTTTTTTTTAATTTTTAATTTTCATATATTTTTCCTATTTTTCCGATACCTTCATATTTAACAAAATTGAGATAAATAGTACTTGAAAAATTCTCAAATTTTATTCATAGGTAGATTTTATTAAACTTATCATCTACAAAAAAATTCATATCAAAATTCATAAAAATCAATGTGATTTCATCAAGGTCTTTACCAAAATTAAAGTAAGAGATCCTTCACTTGAAAGTTAATATATATATAAAGCTCTATAGAGCTTTTTTAATAATAATGATAAAAATAAAAATAAAAACAAATAAAAAAAGGAAAAGAAAAACAAAAGCAGAGGGGCAAGCATGCCCCAACATTAATCTAAAAAGGCACGTAGGCTTTAATAGAATACAATAAAATAAAATAAAATAATAATACATGAACCTAATTAATCAGACTAGCAGAATCATTTCATTCTGTCTCAACATGTGCAGCCCAATTAGCGACAACGCTTAATTTTGCTTGGGCCGCTAAAGCCGCAAAATCATTATGAATCCTAGTCTCAGTTACAGGGAGGCACTTAGAACTTCCCTTACTCATTTGAGACTTAGAACTAGATAAAATCTTAATAGTCGGTTTCACTTTTTTTTTTTCATTTGGTCACCACGGGAATCCAATTATTGTCAAACACAGGATCTTCTGGACCATGATTAGAATTTAAAGCATGAATATCTTGGTCTTATGATATATTCTCCTAATTAATCTTTCCTCTTTTATTTCTTGAAATCCCATCCAAAACTTGCTGATCACTTCTAATCATTGGATTGTCAAGAATCACTCAGTTATTAATGCAAATATTCTATAGAGAACATTGGAGATTCTCATTATTATCTGCCAAATTTATATACTTGGTATTCAAATAATTGGAGATATTAACATTAATTATCGCATCTTGATTAGGAAATTGTTGAGCTGTTTGAATTTGAATTTGAATTGGAGAAAAACTATCAATTAAATCCCGATCTTCTGCAAGTACATTAAATGAGTTGGTCGTCATAGAAAACCGCCCTTCACGGATTGGGTCAACTTCTTGAAACACAAATTTGTCAACTTCAAAATTGACGGTTGTTTCCCGATTCACTTTCTGAGTATCAATCACATTTAATTTAAATAAATATGGAGATAATTGGATGCTACTTTTTTTTTTTTAATCTTTCATATTAATTACGGGATTTTCAAAATTTTGAATTAGCACAATTTCCACTTCCTCTATCGTTTCCTGATTTTGTGGGATTGTTTTGCAAGATTGTTCCTCCACGGCAACTTGCCCATTATGGTGGCCTGAAAAATCACTGTTTACGGCATCAAATCTTTGATCTTGAATTTTGTGTTCTATACCACTAGTCATACTAATGCTATTGGTTTTCGTTATAGGCCGATAGGTTAGCCTTGGATTTCTTGATCGCGGTCGACCTCTGTCATAATTAAACTCTTCTTTTGGTAGCATCTAGTAGAGTAATGGCCAAAAGCTTTACACTTTGTATATCTCTCTGGAAGATTTTCACTTGAAAGCTTATATATATATTGATTGAGTGGGCTTATGATATGATAGTTGACTATTTGTTTAAATAAAAATAAAATAAAATATTATGTGAGATGTCTTGGCTTCTCTTACGATCAACTAAATTAGTTTTCATTAAGTTAATTTGTGTTCCATTTTCTATTTCACCTTATAAAACTGTGTTACAAATATGTAATATTCAAATATCCGATTCAAAAATATATATGCTGAGAAGGTGATTTTAAGCTCTGGTGAGTAGTGCTTTTTAAGTGACATCTCCGGTGTTTTTAGCCATATTTAGAGGAATGATTTTGCTAATTACAAAAATTGGCTGTCGTGTTACAGATTAGGGTTTAGAAGAAATTAGCTATCTTCTAATGTTCTAATTATTTATTAACTAAATGCCACTTTTCAAAATTAGCTATATAAATTTATAAAAGTGAGTCTCTCATAAGGGATCCCTTATTTTAATTTCGGTAAGGACTACTATGAAATCACATCGATTTGAATGGATTTTGATTTGAATTTTTGTGTAGATGATAAGTTCATCGAAATCTACCTATGAATAAAATTTGAGAATTTTTCAAGTACTAAAACTATTTTTCTTGAATTTTCTTATATTTCGCCCATATTTCCGATGCCGTCATATTTAAAAAAATCGGGATAAATAATTCTAGTACTTGAAAATTTTTCAAATTTTATTCATAGGTAGATTTCAATGAACTTATCATATATCTATAAAAAAAATTCAGATCAAAATTCATTCAAATCAATGTGATTTCATGGTGGTCCTTACCGAAATTAAAATAAGGAATCTCTTATGAGAGAATCACTCAAATTTATAATATTCTAAATTTATCAATTCCAAAAACTTTTATTGTTTTTTTCTTTTGTCAATTTTTCCACTTTTTGGAAAAAAAAAAAAAAAAAAAAGGCCTTAATGAATTTTTAATTTTTGAAAAATAAAAAAAATCAAAAAATTCAGAGCAATGGAGGTCTGATTTGTTTTTATTTTTTCCGTTTTTCTATTTTCAGATCTCCAACAATAAAGGTCTATTTTTTTTGTTCAGACCTCGGTCAATGAAGGTCTTTTCATTTAAAATTAATTAAAAAAAATAAAAGTAAAAGGGTATTATCACTTCATTGGCTAAAATTGACAACAATAGAAAAACTTTTGGAGGTACTAACAAAAACATAATAATTAAGGGTGCCACTGGAAGGTGATATCAGAGTGAAGTTCAAATTACCTACGAAGGGTGTGAAGTTGAATTGGCTTTAAAGGATTAAAAGTGAATTGATGAAGTTGAGTTGTATAGGACTTATAAGAAATTAAGGTCCTATAACACTTTAGATATAAAAACAAACAGTCCCTTAATGTCTTTAATTATACAATTATAAATGAGGGTAGGGATTGTTATCCGCAATTCGGAAGGCCAAGTGATGCTTCTAGCTCTCAAAAAATAGCAGCAACCTATTCTCCACAAGTGGCGGAAGCAGTAGCAATTCTTAGAGGTCTTCAATTGGTTATAGACATTGGTTTATCTCCTTGTATGTTTGAATCTGACGCAGAGGTGGTTGTTAAGTGGATCAACAACGAAGGTCATTTATGCTCTGATATTGGGAATGTTATTTCTAACATCAAAGGTCTGTTGTATCAAACCCGTTGTGTATCCGTTAGGTTTGTTCCTAGAAAAGCAAATCAGGTGGCTCATATATTAGCTAAAAACAGCCTCTCATGTGCAGAGGATTTGTTTTGGCTGGAAGAGTTCCCAACCTGTATTGATTCCATTATTGCGGCTGAATGCCGTGGTTGTATGTAAGTATTTTTCCTTAAAAAAAAAAAAGAAAAAAAAAAGCTTGAATGCTAAAAGAATTATATTTAAATACAAATTTGGAATTCCACTTGAACCCACAAATTGGGTTTGATAGGGTAGGGGCCACCTAAACTATTTTCTCTCTTTCAACATTTTTATACGCATCTATTTAATTAAATCAATGTCATTTAAATATCTTATTACTTGTGATGTTTTTTTTTTTTTATATAAAAAAAATATAACCTAGTTTTCAATTTTTTTAATACAATTTTCTTAAAACCACAAGTTAACATAATCACTCTATCCATTCGTGTTGAAATATCTAAAAAGTAATATATGGGTGTTGTTCACTTATTCACCCATATATATATAATTAACTATGTTATGATAACGACTATTTCTTTTTGAAGTGTGCTCTTAAACAAAACAAGATCATATTAATTTCATTAGATTTTCTTTTAAAAAGTCATTTTCTTCAATTAATTAAATTCCTTGCTGAATTTGTTCTACACATTTTATTTCTTTCATCCATATACAGTAGTACAGTACAAGTACAAATGTATAATCCTACAAAATAATTACCAAAATATATTACATGAACACCAAAATCTAAAACAATATCTCCCAATGTCTCGAAGCAAATCCCTAGCCTAATCAATTCATGTGAGGCTGTGAGCATAGATCTGACTCTGAGCCAGGGACTTTTTTTAAGCATAATTTGGATTTATTAATAATTACAGACAGAAGTACTGACCAAAAGACTAAAAGACAATTTAAGCAAAATTTGGATTTATTCTGAGGGTTTTTGCCATGTTTGAGCATTTATCTTCTCAATCTTAGTTTTTTATTTATTTATTTTTTTTAATTTATTTAATTTTTAATTTTATATATATATATATATATATATATAAAACTCCTTTGAGTTAAATCTCATTTCTTTTTCAATATAAAAAAAGGACTAGGATCCTTTGTTGATTTTTTTTTTTCTGCTGAACTATGCTGATCTTCGGAGGTTCAACGTCCATGGGGCAGATTAACAAAATCTACGATCAAGATTTATTTCATTTTATTTTTGTCCCATCCAGTGCTAAAACACTGTCGTTTCAGTAAAAAAAATAAAAAAAATAAAAACCCTCTTTTTTTTTTTTTTTTTTTTTTTGTCGGTGTAAAGATTATTATTATTATTATTATTATTATTTTTGAGACAGTATCCCTTTCAAGTTATCAAGTTTTAAGTTCTTAAGTCGCTTGACTCGCTTCTTGCCTTCTCCCACGATTTCGGTGACAGGATTTTTTTTTTCAAAATTGGAAAACTGGCCACTAGAATCACATGAATGGTAACCATATTCATTCATCTTGATAATTATTTGACAACAAATATCCCATTAAGTAGTTCAAGATTCTTTACCCAACAACACTCAAAATTTAGATCGAAATTGAAAAACAACATTTAAATTCAAAGTTTTGGATTTTCTGGGTTCTGGAAGATTTTGGGTTTACTGGATTTTGGAAGAAGTTGGGTTTTCGTGAATTCAATTGAAAAAATGAAAATGGATTGTAAGCTTCTATCTAACCATTTGAAAAGTGATAGGCAATAAACATGAAATCAGATTTGGGTTTGTAGTCGTTGTTGGAGAGGGTGTGTTTTTGGAGACATAGTTTTGTAAAAGAAGCCGAAGCATACGATGAGGTGTGTTTTTGGAGAGAAATGGAAAGTAAAGTGAAAGAGGAAGCCATAGTTGTTACGATGAGAGAAAAAAAAAATAAATTACAAAATCCAATCTTGTTCATTGATTTGATTATTTGAGAAGAGAGAAGTTTTTATTTTTATTTTTTATTTTTACTGAAACGACAGTGTATTAATACCGGATGGGACAAAAATAAAATAAAATAAATCTTGACCATATATTTTGTTAATCTACCATATAGACGTTGATCCTCTAAAGATTAGCATAGTTCAGTAGAGAAAAAAAAAATCAGAAAAAAGGGGATTTAACTTCTATATTGAATCAGAATTTGGATCCTCTGCTGATCTGATCTTTTTCCTGACCTCACCTGATCTCATGACACATATACATTACAATGAATAAGTGGTTGAGATGTGATTGGTTTTCACAACCACTTTACCAACAACCAATCACATGTTTTAAAAAGATTAGGAAAAAGACCAGATCAGTAGAGGATCCAAATCCATTGAAACAATACAATTACAATTATAAGAGTGATATAATTTCTTTTAGTTTTTAATTTTTTCAAATTTTAATTTTAATTTTTATGGACCTCCGATTAAAATACTGTGACTAGCTAGTGGATAAGTAGTATATATGACCAAAAAAGTGTAAAAAATAATAATAATTAAGAAGTACAAATCTTCTGTACAGAATTGCTGGCAAAAGTTCCAAATCTCAATCGTACGTACACGTTTTTTGTATTGGCCAATTAAGCACAACAACTGTCTGAAACACTTCTTTTCCTCTCAATCTCATATTTATTTATACTGAGCTTAAAAATTCTTTTCTTCATAAGAGCTACTTTGTTTATGATTATGGAAAAACAACAATGTGTGCATCTTCTTCAGCGCTCAAACTCTCTTGAGGCAGAGCCACGTACAATGTCCAAGGAAGAATTCAAAAAAATTGCGGTATTTTAAGACACATATAATGAATTTGCTTTCTCAATTATTATATCTTCTTAGCTTTTATAGTACTCTTCTAAGTATATATATTATGTTATGTTATATAGGAAGCCGCTAGGCAAGCTTACGAGAAGGAAACCGTAAGAGTTGAGGAGGAATGCATCCTTGTAAGTGATTGGACTCCAATATCGATCGTTACATGTTATGCATGTACTTTTCTTAATAGGTGAGATCCTTTTATGATTTTTAAATTAACTTAAAAATTTGTGGAATATTATTGATCGATCAGGAAAAGAAGGTTGTAGATACCACAAAGGGAGCGAGACAAAACTTCCAACACCCCTAGTTTATGACTTAGGAGGCTTCTTTTTCATCCATCTACGGTCTCTCTCTCTTTGTGTGTTGTAGTTATGTGATGTAAAGGGAGAGACTTACGTTTCTTCAAGAACGTTATAAAATGTGTCTTGGTTGGATGGACGTAAAGGGAGAGGAGACTTACATTCCTTCAAGAGCGTTATAAAACATGTCTTAGTTGGATAGACGCATGATATGATATTTCACTATCTATTTAAATAATTAAAGAAATAATATTATCGTATGATATATTGTCTTATAATTAGTTTCCATTTACTTAATTTGTGTTCCATTCTTGTTTCTCAATTTATTACGAATATGTAACATTCAAAACCAGCTAGATCAAATTCAAAAATACATATGCTGAGGTGATTTTAAGCTCTGTTGGGAAATGCTTTTTAAGTGTATCTCTCTCATGTTTTTAGCCATATTTATAGGAATAATTTTGCTCATAAATTAGCTATTTTTTTACTCTAGCACACACCAAAGAACACTTTTGCTCACCCCCCATGATGGGGGGTAAGCATTACCCTCCTCCCCAACACTTGACATGTGTCCAGGGAGGGGTATTTTCACTTGACATGTGTCCAGGGAGGGGGTATTTTTAAAATACCCCTCCCTGGACACATGTCAAGTGTTGGGGCCCCCCCGACCATATTCTATCCATGGATCAAGATCCCTTGTTCATCTGATATATGCTCAGCTTTCAATAATCCGCTAACACATGGCAACCAAACAAACGAATGGTTATGATTGATTTGTCTTATTTTTTTTTCTCTCTCCACCTAATGAACGACACCGTATCCTTAAACAAGTTAATTTTTTTTTTCATTTTTTCTCTCCTCTCTCATCACCGTCTTCCTTCCTTTTTTCTCTCTCTCTCTCTCTCTCTCTCTCTCTCTCTCTCAAACCCAAAAAATCAACAGAATCAATCACCACTACCACCACTAAACCGCCATCCACCTAAACCCAAAAGCCAAACCACCCACCACAAACACTGTCAAATCCAAACTACAACAACCAACCTTTTGATTTTTCAAAATTTTGAGGTGGAGATGAGAGATTGAGTTGGAGAGAGAGAGAGAGAGAGAGAGAGAGAGAGATGGTGATGAGAGAGGAGAGAAAAAAAATGAAAAATAATAATTAACTTTTTGATTAATACGGTGTGTTTGTTAGGTGGAGAGAGAAAAAAAACAAATCAATCCTAACCGTTCGTTTGTTTGGTTGCCGCGTGTCAACAGATTATTGAAAGCTGAGCATATATCAGATGAGCAGGGGATCTCAATCCTCCATCCATATACAAACATTAATTAAAAAAGAAGAAAAATTCGAAAGTGGTTTTGCTTTACTTGTAGTGAATACAAACAAACAAATCCATGGTAATTATAAGGTCAAAATCAAAATTAACGGTTACATTTGAGACAACATGAAGTTGCCAAATGACAAATCTTTCTGTCAACTCATTTGCATTATGCTCCTTACACAAACTTTTTTTTTTTTTTTCTTTAATGGCTATCTATAATGACTACATAGGTAGATGATCAGAGTGCTTATTTAGTCTAACAATGTCACATGTCCGAATAACGTTATCGTATATGATATATATATATACAATTTTTCTATTGTCAGTTCGTCTTGATATAAAATATATCAGGACGAAGAATATGGACCATTAGATTTACATACTTTGACTCAAAATATATACACTTGTCAAAATTTCTCCATAATCTGTGGTCCACATTCTTAGTCATAATATATTTTATATTAGAACGAATTGACAGTAAAAGGACTGTATATATATATATATATATATATATATTCGAAAATTTAATATCACTCTTTAAAAAAATGATTTTTAAGACAATCACCAACTTAATAACTTAAGTTTTAATAGCACCTAAAATGTGGATCTTATAAAAATACCCTTAAAACACACTCACAAAAATAAATCTCGCGTTTATTTGTGATCCCAAGACTTATTTTTTTGATTTCGAGACTTATTTTGGTGTTTTCGAGATTTATTATGTAGTTTCTGAGACTTATTAGGTATATTTACAATTTCCGAGACTTATTGGATAAAAATGAAAAATTTCAAATTTATTTTTTGGTCATCTTCTTCATCGAGACCTCCAATGGAGGTCTTTCATCTCCATAGATGGAGGACCTCTATCAAAATGGAGGTTTTTGAAAAGAAAAAAAAAACCTAAAAATGGCACAATTATAATAAAAGAAGGAGATTAGGGCATTTTAGTCAATTGGTGTCATTTAAACTTAACTCATTAAACATAAAAAAAAAAAAAAAAAAAAATGAAAAAAGAAACCAAGTGTCTAATAGTGGATTAAATCAATTTTTTGTTGTTGAAATATTATATAAATTTGGGAGTTTTTTTTTTTTTTTTGACTTGAATCTACGATCTCATGGCGTAGGTGTAATCAATCTCACATGGATAAATTCCAACATAATTTTAAGCGGTATCTCTCATGTTTTTAGCCATATTTAAGGGTAAAATTTATTAATTACAGAAATTATCTATCTCGTTTCTCGTGTTGAAATATTGTTTGGTTTGATGAAAAGGAAAGGAAAGGAATGGAAAGAAGAGGATAGTGATTTTAATGATTGTTGTTTGGATGGTTATGGGTGGAAAGGAAAGGAAAGGAAAAGATAGTGGTTTTATTTTATTTACAAAAATACTCTTCTTTTGACAATATGAATACCAACAATATATAGGGTTATTTTTGGGATTTTGAAAAAATTATTAATGGTGGATTCCTTTCCCTCTTTTTCCTCCCAAATTTGGATAGAAACCAAAGTGTGTAACATAAGAAGAAATTATTCCCCCCATTTCCATCCATTTCCTTTCCCTCTCATTTAACCATCCAAACAAGAAATTATAAATCCTCCCAAATCCTTTCTTTTCCCTTCTTTCCAATTCCTTCAAACTAAACATAGTGTGGAGTTTAGCGTTTAGAAGAAATTAGATATCTTCTAATGATCTAATTATTAATTTTGTGGCTATTATTTAAAGGCGGCACTGGAAGGTCAGATGGAAGTTCAAGTTCAAAATTACATGATGAAGAAAGTGAAGTTGAATTGGCTTTGAAGGATCTAAAAGTTAACTTATGAAGTTGAGTTGGTGTCTTTAATTATGCAGTTGTAATTAAAGAAATATAGATGTTGATGTTTTTATTAATTAAGGGTTAACAAAATTAACTATCATAAGAACAAACATGTAAATTAATAATTAATAAATGAATACATGTCAACACGTGGGAATAGGGGTAATGCTCACCTCCCTTAATGGTAGAGCAAAACTGAACTCTATTAATTATGACAAATTGTGTACAAATTTAGAATTTGGGAAAGGAATGTCACTTGAACCCACAACCTAAATGTGTGGGTGTGATAGGGTCTACCACAAGCCACCTCAACTTTTATTTTTCTTTCAAGATTTTTATATGCATCTAATTAAAATCAATGTAACATTTCAATTTTTTTTTAATAATTAAAATCAGTGTAATTTAATCAAATTCATTACATATGATATATATATATTTAAAAAATATAACTTAGTTTTCAATTAAAAATTATTAATGAGGTTTTCTTGCGACAACAAATTCATTGTGTCAATCGCAGCATTAAGCAAACAACAAATAACAAATCTACCGAATTAACAAGGCACTTTCTAAGACAAGCATTCACATGAATGATATTATGGGTTGGGATCATGTCCCTCTCTCTTTATTATTATTATTATTATTATTATTATTATTATTAATTATTACATTAATTCAGGATTTGAGGAAAAGGACAGTCTCGAACCCACAATTTTATGGTGTAGGTGTGAGGGTCAAATCATTGGGTAATCTCATCTTGCATGTTCCTTTCTCTTTAACTTCCGAATTTGTAATAATTCAAACTTTTAGTTTTAGACATCATGAATTTTGAAGCAAACAAGATTAGTGATAGAAATAAATATTGTTCAATATATTATAAACTAATTTATGTTTGCATGTGTTTTAAAATGATTTGGTTCAAATACTTAGACTGGACTTTAGGACTCATTAATTATATTTATTATATATATATATATATATATTTGACAATATCTATCTATCCACCTATCTAGACCGGATATTTCTTTGAAGCTTTTGTCATTGGTAGGATTCGAACCGCTGACTTATGATTCATTTGCACAAGCCCCAAGCTTATTCATCATATTTATTATATACTCTAAAGTGTTCTTATATTATATTTAGATTGGTTGGTGGTACTTTACATTTTTATAAAAATAGTTTAAATACTTGAAAATTTTTCAAAATTTATTTATAGATAGATTTCAATGAACTTATTATCCACACAAAAATTCAAATCAAAATTCATTCAAATCAATAGGATTTCATGATGGTCCTTACCGAAATTAAAATAAGAGATTCTCTATAAGAGACTAAATATATATATATATATATATATATTGGTATGCCATATATAGTGGTAGCAGCTCAAATCTAAGATACTGTGCGCTAGGTTGAATTGTTGCGAGTCTTGTTGAGCCAAAACCTTCTATTCATACATATCAACCATGTACCTAATACGGTAATACCTGTACTTAATTTCTTTTATTTATTCTTTAAGAGAGATTCCAATGTAATTATTCCATTTCCGTTGGAGATGGTGGAAGGCTCACCTGTAATTTTAATATTAAATAATTTCATAGGAGGATGAAATTTTATATATGAATTTTTGTTAGAAAAGGGGTCTAAAGATACATATGGTGGGGTGCAAAAAAAGACCGGTCACCTTTTTAATTTTATTATTTTTTTTAATTTTCATCTTTGTGCTTTATAATTCCCCAAGCCCACTTTCTTGACCAAATTAGAGTAGTGGTATTTGCACCCTTTTACTTTAAAATACCCCTCTAATAATTGTTTTTCTTTTTCTCAGTAAAAAACTACAATTCTTCCATTAAAAAAAAAAAAAAAAAAAAAAAAAAACTACAATTCTAATGTTCATAGAGTTGCAATATTTACACCCTTTAAAAATTGTATGTATACCACAAATTTATATATTTTCTTAACTATTTTACTTTTTAAAATTTTTTACTAATCAAACTAAATTAAAATAAAAAATAACAAATAACAAACAAAAACAAAAACTCAGAAAAGTGGGAGTAAACTATTGCATTCTCCTAAGCTTGAAAAGATGGAGGAGGAATCAAACTCTTTCATAAAAATTAAGGAGAAGGCCGTTGCCTCCTCCCATTTTTGGTAATGTGTGGACCGTGGAGTGTGCTTACTAGAGAAAAAGGGTGTACATACAATTTTTCAGGAGTGTAAATAAAACGAAAAATGTTATTTCCGGGTACCAACTTTGTTACAAATAAAACTTTAATGAAGCTCTAATATTAAACTATAAATTTTTAGTTTAAAAACTAATTTTAATTTGATTTGATTTGATTATTTTTGAAACAATTTCATTTGATTCTTATACACAAATGAAATGTAGAGTGGAAGTAGTAGCGCAAAATGCAAACAATTTAAAATGACAAAACTGTTAAATTATTAACCTGGTCGGTGATAGGCTCAGTCGGTTGCTTTAGTCCTCCTTGTGAGGTAGTTTAGTTTTTTTAGTTGTTTTTCGGCGGTGGGCAACAGCTTTTCGGCGGACGGCGCTTGGATAGGTGGTGCGGGGTTCCGATCGGCATCAGGCGGCGTCCTGGTGGGTCTTCTTCGGCGGCCTAGGCGTCCCTCCTCTGGTTTGGCTGTAGTCCGGTTGTTTGGATTTTGTTTTTGGGTTTGTACAGTTGGTTTGGCGAAACCGTTTGGTTTCCTTGTTGTATATTCCGCCTTTGTGTGCGGGTTTTTCTCCCAGTTGTGGGACTCTCATCTGGGTTGGGCTCGATTGTTTTATTATGTGGAGTCCCAGTTGTGATTGTAAACATGCTGGTCATGTTCTTGCCCTGGAACTGGTTTTCCAGGTGCCTTTTCCATCAAAAAAAAAAAAAAACCTGGTACTGACTAATTGGATCCAATCAAAGGCAAAATGGCAAATTGATCGAAGCACCTTTGGAAGAGTAGGCTTTGAAATATTTTATTTGGGCCAAGAGCAGCCCAATTAATTTTATGCCCAGTCTGGGTTCCTATCTTTTGACTCCCAAAAGTGCCCTGTATTCTAATTTCTATCTGTCTATTTTTATTTTTAATTTTGATATGGCATTTTTTTCTTTTTTCTTTTTTCAACTGAGCGTCAATATTTACATCCTTTAAAACTATATGTGCACTCCTTTATTAAATATACTCTATTAATTTTATTAAAATAAAAATTCTACTTTATTTAAAAAATGGTTTCAGTGATTTACAAAAATATAATACGATATATAACATTTTTCATATTAAATGAGTTATAATTATATATTAGAGTATTTATATGGTCTATAATACGGTGTACTTACGAAAGGGGGTATATATACAATTTCAGTAGGATATAAACAAATTTCAACAAATAATATCAACAAATTTCGATCCGTCAGTTACCTCTAAATATTCCGATTTCCTATTCGCTACTCAATTAGTTATTTTCAAAGTCTATTATTTAGATATGATGACGTTGGTCCAATGGTTTACCATTTGCACATATCAATCATAGAGAAAAATAAGAATAGGAGAATTCTCACATATTTTCTTGAGAGTTTTGAATTTTCAAAAAGCATGAACAATAATTGACAAAATTATTCTTTCTTTTTGTACATATCTTCATCTTCATCTAATTTTGCTATGTCATTAGTAACTGACGACAACAAAAACGCAAAAGATACAACAAAGTAAAGGGATTTGAGACAAAGCAGTCAAATTTTACACGGTTAATGTCGTCTGGTTCACTTGGGATTTTTCTGGGCCAATCTCTACCGACCCATTCGATGTTGGATCGGGTTTCTTTGGTCCACCCTTGTTGCGGTAGATGAAGTACAATATCAACTGCACTGTTCCCAGCCCTGACCCAAATCCATTTGGGACCTGTAAATTACGAGTAAAAGATTACGGATTTAGCTATTATTAAAGCTGTAAATTACACTGTTTATATGAATTATAAACTTACAGCAACGAAAGGATCGCGACCAAGTAGACCAAAGATGAACCAAGAAGTGCCGCACAGGAACACAAATAGTGACAAGAAAAATGGCATGAATTCCACGCTCTTAGTCTTGATCACCAACCTCTGCAGTTTTTTGTCAAACACTTTAGAATTCTTGATTTTTCCTTAAAAAAGGCTTAAAACAAATTAAAAAGAGTAAACTTACCACAATAGAGAGGGGTGAGGCATACATGATAATAGAGAAAATAGCAGCAGCAAAACCACAGAAAATCTTCCTAGTGTTGCCATGCATGGCCAACAGCGACACCAGAGCTACCGCGGCAAACAGGCTGAGCACGAACATCAGGAGCCCGAATATCTTTGCTTTCTCCTTCTTAGTAGCATAGATTAAGAAGATCAACACATAAATGGACTCGATGACTGCACCTGTGCCGTTGATTGTTGATACCAAAATGTTGTTCTTAGACACAAATGGAAGACCATACCTGCCCAATTTAAATTACACACATGAGAGGGGTAAAAAGGTAAAGTAAAAAAAAAGGCAGTTGAAGAAACGAGAAACAACATACCAAGCAGAAAGGAGGTTGTTGAGCAAGGTCATGACGTAGGGTATGCCAGAGAACTGCTCTGTGGATTTACTTCTTATGATCCTCTTGAATGTGATCCTACACCAAATCAAAAATTATCATATAATAGTACAAAAAATAAAAATGACAAAGTACTTGTCCTTTTTGCATGTTGATTGGATATTCCCTTTAATAATTTCCTTGATTTCTCCTTCGAATAGATCAACAAGCTAGAGACATGAGAGTTCACATTTTTTAAAAAAAAAAAACAGAAAAAGAAAAGAGTTGATTTCTTGAAGAAATCTTGTTCTTCATGAACAAGAACCCATTTGCAGTTCTAACTCTACTTTTTGATAGACTAAAAGCCACGTACAAAAAACTGATCCTTGTGTGTGTGAGAGACAGAGAGAGAGAGAGAGTTTTTTGGTCTTACACTGGAGCCAAGAAGAGAAACAGAGCAGTGGCATTTCCTGTGACGAACAAAGACAAAAAGTAGAAGAGAAACTTAGCGAATGATGAATCAAAACGAGCCAAACACGAACAAGTTTGCAAGAACTGGAAAAATTACCCACCAAAAACACCGAATATGAAATGTGCGATTTCCATTATCTTCTTTGAAAGAAATACAAACAACCCAGAAGAGGAAAATCGAGAGGCAGATCAGAGGATTTATATAGAAAAAACGAGCACGAGTTTCTTTGCAGATGATAATCAGTTGTGAGAAGCAAGTGGGTTTATATAGAAAAGAAAAAAAAGGAGGTGAGATAATAAAGAAAGGTTTAAAGAAAAATAACTGATTAACCGCTGAAAAGTAAAAAAAACTGAAATGGATGCTTTTCAAGGATGTTAACTTGTTCTACTCGGAAACTGTTGCTAAATCCGACTAATAGGGTAAAAAAAAAAAAAACCAGTGAATTATCATTATTCTTGAGGCATCCGTCCCACAAAGAAATGCAAACGGTGACAGTGAGGATGAGGATTTCTCATGTTTCACTTTGTCAAGGACGAGATAAAACAAACTTGGTTGGGCCCGTCCCGCTCTTCCACGTGGATGTTATGCCACATTGTATAAGGTGTGTTCAATGTGTAACCGGTAAGAATAAGGTTAACATTCAAAAAGCACTTCTCTATTTGATCCTCAGTGCTTGTTAATAATCGAAACAAGCTAATGTTTGTATGATTAAGAATTAAGATATAATTTTAATCTGGCTCTGACCACTAGTATATGATACTTAGTGGCCAGGCTTATGAAGAAGGGTTGAAGCCCCCGCCATAACTATTAAAAATTTAAAATTGTACCTCTTTATGATTGTATCAAACGTCAACAGATGGTAAATTTTTATTTATTTATTTATTTATTTTATTTATTCAGAATTTAATTGGATGAACAAAAATAAAAATATAAAAGGAGTTGATAATCTTATTTACATAGAAGAAAAGACTGAAAATGGAAATAGCCACATAGAGGTGACGTATCATATGTTATTGAGAGTCTTGAAGTTACCTTAATTTACTAGTTGTGTTTGTAACTTGATTTACTAAAATTATCTCGTTATCATATCATATACATGTGTTATGTCACACTGATGTATTAGGATAACAGTGAAAAACAATAATAGGTTAGATGGTACCATATATATATAATATACAAAAAAAAAATGATGAATCACTTAATTAATAGTTATAAAATTGTTCACAAAAAACTAATTTGAAATGTCTGCTGGATCGGTTGTTCCAGGTTCGAATCGCCACATGTGATATTGATGCTACTGTTAACTAATGTTTCAAGTTCGAATATCTACCACCAAAAATGGTATATATATCCCGTTCACGTCAATGCGCACTGATGTAACTATGGGCCAACTTGATATTGTTGTAACTTTTATAATAATCACTGTTAGTTGTTCTGAATGAATAATCAGCGCGCTGTGAAGTTAATCAGCATATGTTTGGTTAACTATATTTTTAAAATTATTGTATAACTCAAAAGCAGTATACATATTTTTGGTAATTTTATTTCAAAAGTGCTGAAATTAGTTATAATGACTAATATATATATATATCTATAGTTTTTGACTTAAAGTGTATGCACTTGTCAAAATTTCTCCATAATCTATGGTCCACATTCTTCGTCCTGATATATTTTATATCAGGATGAATTGACAGTCATAAAAAACTGATAGTAGGAAGACTCTATATATATATATATATATAATACAAGTCAATCCAAAAATTTAGTCCAAATTTAACAAACCCAAATAATGTGATAAGTGATTTGTCATTGCTATATCATTCACCACATCACCCCAATATATATATAAAATAAATTTTCAGTATCATCAATACCTGATTAGCAGACCTTAGTTGAAATCCTAAGTGAAATTTTATGTACTAATTAATTGAAATATTAAAAATTAAATGTTGAATTTTACCTGTTACGTATTTTTGACAAATGAGATTTACATGTTCATATTTGTTGTTATGTGGTTCACAAATAAATATATATAAGAATAAACAAATGACCTTATCTGATAAACGTATCTAAAAGCTTGGGAATTTAATGTTGAGATGCTAAAAAAATCCAAATATGAATCCCAAAGAATTTATACTAAAATTTTGCTACTATAATTTTTTTTCTTACGGGTATGAGGACTTGAACCTTGAACAATAATAGACTCCTACTAATGATTTGTATGTTTTTATTTTAATTGAATTGTTTAGATAGTGTATACTGATTTTATTAATTACAATCATAATAACATGTAATGAATAAGCAATGTCACGGTAATAACGTGCAACATTGGCCATTGACTAGATTAGGATAATGGATCGTTAGACTAAAATCCAAACATTATTAAACTTGGGCGATAGCATGACTCATTAGTCATTTCTCTGAAAATTAGTTGAAGATCTAATGAATGAAGCAGGGAAAATAAAGAAAGGCGAAAATGGGTAAAAAGAAGGCAGCTACAAGTCTACAACCAACCAATTATTTGCAGAAAATAATGAATTTGAGAGAGTGATTTAATTTCGAGCTAAAACGTATGCTGATAGTAGTTTAATTTCTTCACATTTTTGAATGCATGGTTTGTGATGCAGTACTAGCTAATAGTTCTAATTCACATAGATGGCACATGCATCTACATAAATTAATATTTCTTCTCTCGTGAGATATGGTTAAAAAATAGATAGATTTTGATGATCTGAAATCAGTGTTGGGAGTTTGAACCGATGAACGTACGCGGAAACGACATGCCTAATATTCGCTCATAACTCATAGCAATTAACGTCTATAGTAGAAAAATAAGATGAGAGAATAAACAATTACACAACACATGATATACGTGAAAACCATAAATTAGGAAAAAAACCACGGGCTATCAGGAAAACAGAGAAAGTTCTAATATATGATAAATTGTTACAACTATATACTTCAGGATTCTCTCTCACACCTCAACCCCAAACCACAGAGCCTTACCAAGTCCCCAAGCTCACAACCGAGCTTTACATCATGACTCTCAGCTCACAACGCTCACAAGATCCTCACCAAGAACCCCTCAATATCCCCTAGGTCTCCCCTGAATATCATCCACAAATCTCTAACTTGATCCACTGATATTCCTCGGATCCCTCCCCAGATATTCCTTGGGGTCTCCCCCGGATCTCACCCACTCTATGATATTACATAATGTTCTTTTTTGCTCCACACGCAAATAACCTAATTACAAGGTTCTATTTATACTAGTTACAGGGAGCTTAGACCAACAAGGAAATCCATCTCCTATACTTACAAGACTTACTTGTTTCATGTAAATACTATTTCTTTTTATGAAAAGTCTTCTTGTAAAGAGAAATCCTTTTCCTTTAAGCACAAGAACTTCCAAAAACAAACTACTTCCTTTTTCGCTGAAGATTTTCCGTTCCACGTATGCTTATGATTGACTACGATTCGGGTCACTGTTGCGCACCCGCTTCCTTTTTTTTTTTTTTTTTAACCTCGACATAATGAGGGGAAATTTATTGAAAGAAAAGAAACGTGTTAAGATTACTGAATTAGAAACCTCTAGTTGACTTGCCGAAAAATCTTTCAATTGTTGGCTGTCAATTAGAGCCAATCTCTCTTGGTTGTCTGCTGTAAATTGAGAGAGAATTACTCTCTCTCTCGAGAAAATCTCTCTCTCTATATTGAGAGTAATTCTCTCCTTTCCAAGTTGTATATCCTATTATAAATAGCAACACTGAAGCAATGTAAAAATATAACAGAAATTCAAACATACTTTGTGAAACAAATTAACAGTGTGTTCAATATTAATCTAGAGGGGGGGGGGGGGGGGGGGGGGGGGGGGGGGGGGGGCGGTGGGCGTGGTGAATAGATTTTAATCGTTATTATCCAAATTTTCGTGTAAGGTCAAGATTACGAAAATGCCCCTGACTAGTCAATTTATATAACAAGTATAATATGTGTGGAATTTAAATAACACTTGATATTTAAGTGGAAACCCTCACGGGAAAAACCACGGGCTGGTAAGTGCGCCACACTCGAACCTCAAATCCACTAATGATAATGAAGATTACAACCTAATCCCGGTATGTAACTCACTACCACTACCTACTCCCGGTATGAGTGAACCTAGTCCAATTGCTTATGTGAACACCTAATCCCAGTGTACGATCTAATCTCGGTCATCACACAAGACTTACAATTGCTTGTAACAAAAGGCAACCTAATCCCGAAAGCCACACAAGTCTTACTTCTCAATGAAGAGATAAAAATGCCTTTGTGAATATATGATGATATTCAAGGAACAAATAGAGCTAGGTAACCCTATATGCTTATCTAGGATGATAATATGACAATAAATACAATCCTAGATATCAAGAGCTAAATGACATGTCATAAAGCTTAGCTATGTAGAGGATAACCAATCCTAGATACAATAGCTATCAAAAACAATCTCAAACATTTCAATGAGATTAATTAGCTAGATGTATATATCAATCATGAAATCCTAGCTATCAAAAAACAATCTCAATCGTGTAATGAGATTAATTAGCTAGATGGCATATAAACAATAAAACCTAGCTATCACAAAATAACCCAATCAACACATAATCTCAATCTTGTATGTAGAAATTACTCTTAGAACATACAAATAATAAATGAGATAAATTGATAAGTAAAAACACTAATTATGTAAGATAATAGTGTTCAACATATCATACCATGTGTGTTGAAGAAGACCCATGCTTTAAAGATGCTTAGAGATGCATGAAGATGATGGGTTTTGGGTTTGGAGAGTTAAAGAAGCAAGCTTGGTGCTTTCTCTCTCAAGAATATCTCTTTCTCTTTCTAGAAAGTGAATTTTCTCTCTAGGGTTTCAGTTGGGAGAGTTATATTGAAGAAGGAGAGATAAGAGGGTATTTATAGGTGCTAAATGAAGCTATGACATTTTGAGAATGTTAAAAAGACGTCACTGGGCATTTTGCGGCCAAATCGGCGGCCAGGCCGCAGAAACATGCGACAGCACTTCAGCTCCAAATTCGAGCGCACCGAAACATGACCAAACGACTTCAAAACCTTTTGTATAATATACCGTTGGAAAGGTATAGAAGTCTACTTTCTACTCCAATCTATGGAATGACATTTGGATATCTGTAGAAATAGTTATGGTCAATTAAGTGACCAAAGGTCAGATTCGGATAACAGCTTTGATGCCCTGTTTTAGTGGTCACTTTGGAGATTTCAAAACCAATCCAAACGGTCATAAAATATTACGAATAATATACCGTTGAAAAAATATGGGTGTCTAGTTTGTCCAGAATTTTGTAAAACTCAATTTCAATCTTTGTATAAAATGTTATGGTCACAAGACCATACAAATGTCAGTTTTGAAAAACATTTAAATCATTGAAGTCCAATCTTTTAAAACTACAAACTTTACTCCAAATAACCAAACCGAATCTAACTTTTATCCAAGAGAAGAATGAGACCTTCTCAAGTGGTCAACCATCGCGCTAAGACATGCATACCATCGTGCAAACGCGGATGTTTCCGATCATCCTTCGGGAAAAGAATTACACCACACTTAAAGCTAACAATCATGAAGTGCAAGTGTGGGTATTGAATGCATCATAATGCCTAACATGTCATGGCATTGTAATAAACTAGATGCAATCAATTAAAACATGTAAGAAGAGATGTTCAAGAACATGCATGCACACATATAAAAACACACAACTTACAAGTAATAGAAATATGCATGAGTTGTGTGTGTGTGCAACTAGATCTCTTCAAAGCAAGTAAGCACTAGAATTTACCTTTGGTGCTTCTTTTCTTGAGGTCTTGAGAGGGCCTTGGTTGTGCAAGTCATCAACTATCACATACCTAAGCTACCCTTACATCAAACCTCAATATATGGTTTGTTCACGAAATAAGCCAATCAATAAATGGGAATCCTTACACTTTGTTTTATATGGAATCAAAGCCTTTGCTCTTCTATTCCCCTTCCTAATCATTTCTCACTCATCTGTTAATCTGTCCCTCCTCTTTGTTATTTTTTTTTCTCTCTTTCCTATACTAGCTTTAATGGCCAGTGCACTAGCTCCGCTATTTCCTAAGCTTCCAAAGGTTATTATCAAGTTGGATCGTACCAACTATCTCCTCTGGAAAAGTCAGCTTCTTTCTATTTTTTATGGTTCTGATTTAATAGGCATTATAGATGGCACCGTATCAGCTCCTAGTGAAACCATAACAGTGGATTCCAATCCCACAATTAATCCTACGTTTCTTGCATGGAAAAAGAAGGACCAACTGCTTCTTAGTTGGCTACACACCACAATGACTCCTTAAGTGTTTGCTCAAGTCATTAACTACACAACTGCTCATTCCACTTGGCAAGCACTTGCTCAGGCTTTCACCTCTCAAACCAATGCACGATACTATCAGATCAAACATGATCTCTCCACCATTCGGAAAGGCTTAAAATCAGTCACCGAATGTATGGATCGCATTCGTCTCCTCACAGATGAACAATCTCTTATTCAACAACCAATGAGTGATAGAGCAATCATTGGATGTGTTCTTGATGGCCTTGATCTCGATTATGATGTGGTTGTCAACATAGTACAAACCATGTCTGCTCCACCGTCATTTGAGGAATTATACAGTATGCTTCTCAATCGGGAAAAACGATTAGAGGTGTACCATAGTCCATCTCCAAATCAATCTACCACTGCTTTCTTTACTTCTGGTAACTACAACATCAATCAGGGAACTAATAGTTGTGGTCATAGTCGTGGTATAAACCGCGGACGTAGCAATAGTCGTGGTTATCATGCAAATGGGTGTGGTCATGGTGGTAGAACCATAAATAGTAATATTCAACCTGCTAAATCATCTTAAGACAGCTCTATAGTTTGTCAAATTTGTACCAAGCCAGGGCATGGTGCTCTCACTTGTCGTCATAGAGCAAATTTTTCTTATCAACCAGATGATTTACTAGCAGCCTTTTCGGCAATGAATCTCTCAAATTTGTCTTAAGATCCTACTTGGTTTCCTGATACAGGAGCCACTCATCACAAGACAGTAGATGATTCAAACTTCATAAATCGCAAAGATTATCATGGACCAGATCAAGTTACAGTGGCAAATGGTGCAAGTCTTCCGATATTGGGTACTGGTAATATGCCATTATTTATTTCATCTTCCACCTTTGATTTGAAAAATGTTTTACATGAACCAAAAATCATAGCTAATTTATTTTCTATTCACCGTTTTGTCAATGATAATGATTGTGTTTGTTTATTTGATTCTAACGGTTTTTATATAAAGGATCGTCACACCGGGAAACTTCTTCATCACAATCCGAATAAGAATTGTCTTTACCCTATTGAAGCACAACATGATCAGTCTCCATTATTCTTCTCTGGAATGGTTCGAAAGAATACATCTCTTTCTAATTGGCACAATAGACTTGGCCATCCATGTTCTCAGATTCTCCATTATCTAGTTAAAAATAAATGCCTTACAGTTACTGGTAGTTCCTCTGTTTCAAATTGTTTAAGTTGTTCAGTGCATAAAAGTTGTCGCTTGAAATTTAATTTATCTACTTCTTATTCTAGTGCACCTCTACAACTTCTTCACTCAGATTTATGGGGACTTGCTCCAAAATTATCATGTGGTGGTTTTCGTTATTATCTTATTTTCATAGATGACTATTCCAAATATACATGGATTTTTCCTCTTATTTGTAAGTCAGAAACTTTTGCTCATTTTTGTAAATTTAAATTAGCTGTGGAAAATTAATTTGGTACAAAAGTAAAATCTTTTCAATCAGAGTGTGGGTTGGAATATAATAGTAAAGAGTTTTCTAATTTTCTTTCCAATCATGGCATACATCACCAAATTTCATGTCCATACACCCCTCAACAAAATGGGGTTGCAGAGCGAAAACATCGACATATTGTAGAGACGGGCTTGTCTCTACTTCATCAATGCTTTCCACCTCGTCGATTTTGGATGGAAGCTTTTTCTATTGCAGTTTACTTGATCAATCGCCTTCCATCTTAGTTATTGTTTTACAAGTCACCTTATGAATTGCTTTTTAATCAAGCTCCTGATTATGCTACTTTACGTACATTTTGGCTGCCAATGTTTTCCTTTTTTAGGATCAACTAAAGCAGACAAGCTCTCTCCAAAGTCTACTTAGTGTGGTTTTTTGGGATATGGAATGAATCACAAGGGGTATCGTTGTCTTGACTTCAAAACAGGTCAGGTTTACATATCTCGACATGTAAGATTCAATGAAGACATTTTTCCTTTTGCAGGAATATTATCAACTGGTCCTCTGAAGTCATCCTTGAATCTATTACATTGGTTTAATCCTACTGAACATACCCACACTAGTTCATCTGGTGGTTTCTTTCTTCCTTTTTCATCCTCCACAAACAAACAAACAAACTCTTACACCTGTCACTATAACAGAACAAGCACCCAACCGTACATGTCCTCCAATAAATCAAATCCTAGACCCACCAAATCCACCTCAACTACCATCAGCACAACCATTACAGTCACTCAACAATACAAGTCTACTAAATAATCCAACATTTGACCCACCAATTATACAAAATATACGACACTCATCCTCACCACAACCACCACCGACCAATAGCCACCAAATGGTAGCTCGTTCTCGTGACGGCACTCGAAAACCTCAAGTTCCATATACTGGAATTTCAATCCGCCATCCTCTTCCAACATGTCTTCATACAGTCCTAAAGAACATTGATATTGAACCTACTTATTTTACTGAAGCTTCCAAATTGCCACAATATCAAGCGACAATGCTTGATGAGTTTAATGCTTTACTCAAACAATGTACATGGTCTCTTGCTTCATCATCTGAAGCTCAAAATCTTGTGGGTTGTAAATGGGTTTTCAAGATAAAAAGGAAGGCAAATTGAAAAATTGAACGTTATAAAGCACGTCTTGTAGCGAAAGGATATAATCAACAATATGGAATTAACTATGATGAAACTTTCAGTCCAGTTGTGAAGCCGGTCACCATTCGGCTAGTCCTATCTTTAGCATTAAATCGAGGTTGGAGCATTCGTTAACTTGACATAAAAAATGCTTTCCTACATGGTGTTTTGAATGAAGTTGTATACATGAAACAACCACCAGGCTTCACAGATCGAAGTTTTCCATACCATGTCTGTCGTTTACATAAATCCATTTATGGTCTTCGACAAGCTCCTCGTACTTGGTTTGATGGATTTGGTAAAGCTCTCTTTGAAATTGGTTTCATACGCAGTCGCACTGATACATCTATGTTTCTCTAATCATGGCTTACACGGACTTACTATACTTCTTCTTTATGTAGATGATATTATTCTTACAGGGGCAAGCTCCACTTTTGTTTCCAGCATCATCTCTCATCTCCATCAAAAGTTTGAAGTGAAAGATTTGGGCTCTCTCAATTATTTTTTGGGTATTGAAGTTTATCATGATGAATCATGTATCAAACTCGGCCAAACAAAATATGCTCTCGATTTGTTAAAGAAAGCTAACTTTGTTTTTGCAAAACCATGTTCTTCTCCTATAGCTGCAGGTTCCAAATTGTCACAAGATACTTCTACACCTTTGGTTGATGCTACAACATATCAGAGCGTTGTTGGTGCCCTACAATACCTCATGATGACTAGACCGGATCTCACCTATGCTGTGAACCAAGTTTGCAAATTTATGCACAAACCTCAACAATCTCACTTGGCTGCTGTCAAACGGAATTTACGCTATCTCAAAGACACTCTTTCCCTTGGTCTCCATCTTACCAAATCACCTGATGAACATCTTTATGGTTACTCTGATGCTGACTGGGCAAGATGTCCGGATAATCGTAGGTCCACCATTGGTTTGTGTATTTACTTTGGTCCAAACCTGATTACTTGGGCTACAAAGAAATAATCTACCGTCTCTCGATCTAGCACTGAAGTAGAATACCATGCTCTTGCCCATGCCGCTACGGAAATTCAATGGCTCCTCTTTCTTTTTCGAGAACTGGGCATCTCTTTAAAGCACCTCCTATTCTCCATTGTGATAATGTCAGTGCCACATACTTAGCTTTGAATCCAATTCTCCACACACGTACTAAACACATTGAGATTGATTACCACTTTCTTCGCGAAAGAGTTATGCGAAATGCATTACAAATCAAATTTCTTTCTGGTACAGATCAACTTGCTGATGTGTTTACAAAGGGGTTACCTTCACCTAGGTTCAAATTTCTTCGTGACAAATTGATGGCTTGTCCTTGCCTACCCATCAGTTTGAGAGGGGGGGGGGGGGGGGGGTGTTAAGATTACTGAATTAGAAACCTCCAGTTGACTTGCCGAAAAATCATTCAATTGTTGGCTGTCAATTAGAGCCAATCTCTCTTGGTTGTCTACTGTAAATTGAGAGAAATTCTCTCCAAAATCTCTGCTGTAAATTGAGAGAAAATCTCTCTCTATATTGAGAGTAATTCTCTCCTTTCCAAGTTGTATATCCTATTATAAATAGGAACACTGAAGCAATGTAAAAATATAACAAACATACTTTGTTTTATAAAATGAACACAAAGACTGGGGGGACATAAAAACCTTACCCCTAGAAGGAATACATCAAGAAAAACGGTAACAAGGGAAACCCCATAAATTAGCAAACAAAAATGATTGAATCTCAACAAGAGGGTGATCCTAAAAAATGAACTCTGAAGATTGCAAACCCAAATTAACCAAACAATCTGCAACCCGATTACCTTCACGAAAAGTATGAGAAAACTTAACCTGCATGTTACGCAGCTTGAACTTACAATCCATCCAACGAGAATAAAGCTCCCAATGAGGAAGAAAATCATCACTTTGAAAACAATTAATAGCTAAAAGAGAATCACTCTCAATCTAAACATTATTCTAACCCTTCTTTGAAGCAATTTCTATAGCAAGGATAATAGCCATCAATTCAAAAAAGAAAGATGTCCGACAACCCAAAGGCATAGCAAAACAACCATGAAAAACTCTGTGACACATGCGAATAACGCCACCATAAGAAGATTGACCAGGATTACCTTTAGACAAACCATCCGTGTTGATTTTGAACCATCCATAAGGAGGAACGGACCAAATGACAGGAAGAATTTTTGGAGCTCTAACTAAAGAAGGTTTGATTCCCAAACTGTTAAAAACCGACACATCTGAATTCGGGAACACATAACGAGGGCATAATTTGCACAAAAAAGCAATCTTTGCCTTACACTCACGAAGAGAAAGACAGATAGAAAAAAACCATATCATCAAATTTGACCTTATTTCTTGTCTTCCAAATATGATAAGTAACATAAAAGCAAGAAACAAGCCACATATTGAAAATTTGTTACTGAGAATTACATCACTCAGAAAACCGCAATTCATACGCTGAAATGAACTACTTCTTCGGTTCTTCATGGTCCTCAAACACCATCTCTAACTTCCAAACGTTTTCCCATGTTTCTAGGAAGTAGCACATCAGTTGATTCTTGTTTGGTTTACATTGGGTTCATTTGAGAATACGAGCCAAAACCTAACAATTCTCCCATTTGGCTTGAATTCTCAAGATCTTTTATCCACAGCCACAATTCTCATCACTTAAAATCACCATACCCCACCACAAGGTATAACCACTTAGAAACGAACCATCCTAAGATTTTTTTTGTTTTTGTTTTGTTTTTGTTTGTTGTTCCAACACCATGTCGAAATAACTTACTGCAATTGTGGTGCAACTCGTCATGTTAGATTTAGGGAGTTCGTCAACTATCGACATCCTTATCCACCCACACACCTTGCATCACCTTCTGACCGATGCCCATGTGCAAACCTGTGGACCACTAACAGTAACATATTCTCTTCCATGGCCAGTGGGGAAAACTACCAAAAGGATAAACTTGTCCTAGTGAAAGACTTGCTATTAGTACCGGGAGTGCTTTGCCGGATAAACCCCACACCACACTAGAGACTTCGAGCATTCAATTTTTTTTAATCACCTTATGTAAACCATATTGGATCTCCATGACTTGTACCTGCCACCACAAGCCAAACTTCTCCTCCATCAATATTTTTCCTTTTTATCAAACCCTTCTGAGTTCGAAACGGCTTCCAAGACGTATCTTCTTTGCTAAACCCATACTAGGTGTAGTCGATCGGATCTATAATTAATTCTTATCGTCGAGGTGGGCACCGAAAACCTATAAAACAGTAAATAAAAAGAGCGGTGGCAAGCCACATGAGGGGTGTTCCCTTTAGGGGACTCTCCGACGCTCAAATCAGTATTTTGTTCAATACTAAAAATAAAAAAAATGAGGGATAGAGAATAGCAAACCGTATTTGTTCAATATAGTCAAATCGAGCAATTGGTCAATCAAAGATTTGGTCGATGTTGATAGTCGAGCAAATTGGTAGTCTGAAGGACCTGGTGAATCTCTTTGTTTGACTATCATCGATGAAAGGTTGATGTCGTCTTTGTTTGACGTTGGTGATCTCGAATCGACCAAGTGATGTATCAACAATTAATGCTAGAGGAACACCATCGCAATAAATGGAAGAAGTGAGTTTATAAGAGAATTGAGAGGTTTTTTTAGAGCTTTCATGTAGTGGCAAGAATTTCAGGACCCTTTCTTTTGAGAAAAAACGTGTTATTTATAGTGAAGACCAATGGTCCTCAACGTCTCTCTCATTCAAGTAAGTGTGGATCAAGGGGATGATATTTGCCCATTTTGGTTTGCTTGAACCTGACAATAAATTCAGGCATTTAGGACGTGGGAAACTTCCCATCTTGATTGTCTAATTTATGACTTGATTTTGACCATGTGTTTTGACTTGGTTTGATGGCTTGTGGGCTAATTTTTGGGCTTTGTGGACCCATTTCTAAGGCGTTCTTTGAAATATTTAACCTTTTGACAATGGGCTCATTTAATGGGGCCAGATGCCCAATTTTGACCACTACAGTTTGCCCCCCACTCTTCAAGCTCGAGGTTCTCAAGTTGGAGAGTTGTTGAGAATCGAACGGGTAGTTTACGAGTTATATCTGTGATTTTTGTTTGATCGATGCTAGGTGTAGCTCATTATTTGGTCGCTCGATAGTCATCGAGTAATATCGATATGGGAGTTCGCTTCGAATTTTGGTCTGGGGTGAGTATCGAGCAAGATCGAAGAAATATAATTGGTTGTCATCAGGCTTGACTCTTATCTATGGCTCACTTATGTTCGATTGTCAAGTTCGAAAGTTTTCCGAACAGATTCGATATGTATTTATCTTGTTTTGAGATTTGGTAGACAACTGAGTGCTGAGCGACTATGAAAGATGTCGAACAACGTGTCTAGTGATGTATGATAGGGTGTTTTTTTTTTCCTTGGCTTTTAGGATCCCTAGGTCTTTGGGATCCTTTAAGGGCTGACGTAATAAGTTCTTTGATAGGCGTATTTATCAAAGTGTTGGGTTTTAAATTGGCGCCTTTTGGGTTTCTCTGGTTCGCATGCGTCTTTTCAGATGATGTCATTTGAAAAGATGTGTCCTTTCATTTTGTGACACGTGCCCCATTGAGAGTCAAGTCATTTTCCTCTTTGTTTTTTTTTTTTTCTCATTTTGAACCAGAGACTCTTTCTTCTCGTTTCTTCAAGTGTGTTCAGGCGAGTTTGGTCAAGCTTTTTCTATGAGTTTCTAGCGAATTTTCCAGTTTCCCTATTGAGCTTTTTGCTTTTTACCTTCGTTTTCTGCTTTTGATTTAGATTGAGTGTATCTTTGCTTTTCTTTTTGGAAATCTTTTGCTTTTGCTTTTTTTCTTCAAGCATTTTTTGAAATTTTCTAGTGTGTTATCTGTATTTTATCTCTTAGTTTAGCAAAACTTGTTTGTGATATGCTCGAGTAAGAAATAAAGCCTTGGATGAAGATGTCGACCTTTGAGGTTTAGATTTTTGATTCAATTACAATGCCTAGTTTGAGTAGAGATTTTTTCTTAGATTGTCAACCGATTTAATAGGTGAGATTGAGCACATAGTTTTATTGATGGTTGTGGTCACCTTACTTTGGATAGTTGGAGCTATGTCAAGTTGAAGCGATGACTCCTTGAACCCATCATTGGAGAAGTTGATCGATGAGTATCAAGCTGAGTACTCGAGCGAGATTGACCCTAATCAGTCTGATGCGTCATCTGAGTCAAGTCATCATGATGGGGTGTCTATTGTAGGATTCTCAACTGAAATAGGTGTTGGCGAGGTTTGGCTTAACTTGCAAAAAACTGTGGTAGTAGGTTGCTTGGTGATGCCTGGTGAGCTAAATATGGAGCCACAAACGACCTTTGAGAGTGAAGTGGAACGTTTTTTTAACGAAAAATCCTGTCTCGAGAATGTCGTACCAAGATGTGAAGAATTTGGAATTTGGAATTCGAACTTGGGATTCTAGATTCAGTTAAATTGCGGGCCGCGGCTCCATTTGAGTGTGCTGATTGGTCGATAAAGGGTTGGACATGCTTTTACCATATACCATTCAAGATAGGTCTCAGGTTTCATATTCCGTTGTTAGCTCGACAATTATTTAACTTTTTTGAGATTGCTCCGGGCCAGTTGATGCCCAATGGGTGGTGGATTCTCTTATCGCTCGAGGTTTTGATTGAGATGAGGAAGTTAGATTTCTCTTTTGAGAACTATCTATATACCTATCAGTTAAAAAAGCATGATACCGACTGCGGGAGGTACATGATTGCGGCTCGACATCATCGAGGTCACTTGATCACTGATCTTATGAGCAAAGACCCTGATTGGAAACCCAAATACTTTTTTTTCCTAAGGGTCTTTAGTCGATGGGGTTAGGTCGACTTAGAATAATGCTGGTATGCATTCGAGCATTCTATTCAGCTTTGTTTTACTTTTGTAATTTAACTTATGTTTTATCATTTCAGTGGGCTTGGACGGGAAAGCAAAGTCGATCCAGGGAATGTATAACTTGACGAGGTCACAGAAGATCCTTTCTATTGACCCCGCAAAGAGGAGTTGGAGGATTTTGCTAGAAGAAGATAGTTTGAGGAGGAGTTCTTTGTGGAGTCATACGACTTTCGAGCAATCAAGTAACCCTTATCCTCGTGTCAAAGATTTAACCAAGTACACTTGGATAAGGCACGGGTTTGAGATTTTATGTGGTACTAAATTTCTCAAGCCTATTACTAACGTCGAGCGAGCTTTCGTTGGAGCGACGATGTCGAACTTGAAGCTCCTTTCTTCTGAGGAGGCCTTGAAGAGGCAGATGGAAAGGATTCAGAAGAGAAAAGGGAAAAGAGCCGCCCATGTACCCACTCTTATAGTTTAAGAAATGATAAATGTCAAGCCGTCTAACCTGATCGAACTAGTGGAGAAGAAGAAGAAGCGTCCTGGCTCTAATGACGAGTCTTCTAGCATAAATGTCAAGTTCTCATATGACGCCTACGTCTATTTGAACCCTAGTTCAAAGTTGAAACAGGTCAATCAACTACTGTTCCCCGAGGATGATGATCGGCTTAGCAAGATGGGTCCATCATGAGTGATCGATTGGGGTTTGACCGGAGCTTTCTAGGTGATAAACTTTTTCATTTTTAGTTTGTTTTCATTATCTTCTTTATCTGATAGAATTTTTTGTAAGCCTTGTAGTCTCAGCTTTTTCTTAAGAGAGACGTCAAAAGCCTTACCAAGAAAGTTTCTTCCTTGACCACTTCGAATACGAAGTTGAAGAAAGAGGTCGTGGAAGTAAAGGCTTTAGCTGCTGCGGAGAAAAAGGGTTTGATGAAGATGTTTGCGGTATTTGAGCGGGAGAATGCTCTACTGAAGGCCTCATTGGAGTCGAGTGAGAAGAAGCTGTCCCAATCTGATGAGGATCTAGCAGAGGCGTTGGAAAGGCTCGACAAGGCTGCTGATGAGGCCGTAATCGAGACCAGGGGTAAGCTCATAGAGCAATATCTTCACGGAGGCAAGGATGCATGGGAACTGGAGAAGGATATTGAAATATGGAAGAAATGGAAGGAGCTAAAGGCAATCGAGGTTGATGATGAAGATGGTAAGGATGATGAAGAGCCGAAGGAACAGTCTGACGTAGTTAGACAAACAAGCAATGGTGACTTTGAAGTTGACCCCTAGTCCTCCCATAAACTATCTTTATTTTTCTCAATTTACTTAGTTTTTCTTTTGCAACTGATAATTTTACCTAATTGAAAGGGTGGACAATATATTGCCCCCTTTGATTTTATTTGTAATATTTTTTATGATCGTCGAACAGCATATATTTTGAATCAATAGTTTTTATCAGTGCATTTCATATATTTGAATGTCATGTTTTTCGACTTTCTATTTTGAATCGAGCCTTGAATATGTACGAATTAGTAATTGAGTAATCGTAATTTATTGAGTCCAAGTATTGGCTTGACATAGAGCAGAATGCATTAATTGGTACGAATCGGATAATGTACACGATAGTCGAACAATTGAATTGATACTTGAACTGTACAGATTGATTATGTCTGTTACATCTAAAGAAAATTTGCTTAATATAGAGCGTGATTACTGTTATGCTCGATACGAAGCATGATTTTAACTGATGTAAATATCATCAGCTCGACATGGAGCGTTGGTTGATGAGCTACCCATCTTTCCCTCAGTGCAAGTGCACTTGACTTTGGTCGAGGGGACTTGTACTTGTAAGGATTCCCATATATTGATTGGCTTATTTTATGGACAAACCACTTGTTGGGGTTGATTGTGTAAGGGTAGTTTAGGTGATTGAACTTCAAGCTCGAAGGCCCTTCCAAGACCTCAAGGGACAAGCACGCCAAATGTATAATCTCTAGTGCTTGGTTTCCTTTGAAGAGACTTAGAATGCACACACACACACACACTTAGCATACTTGCATTTGTGTGCATACTCTTCACATGTCACTTTACACTAGCACTTTGTTTGATATATTGTTGTGTGTATTTGTGCTTAGTAATTCGTTTCCCGATAGTGTTCGGAAACGTCCGTGCATGCACTAGAATGTGCTTGGTTTTACGCGAAGACCGCCTACGGAGAATGCCCTTGGCTTGGTTTTCACCTCTGTTGGTGATCGACGGTTATGATCGGCGGCCTGGTCACCGAATGAAACCGCCGTTTGCATCCAGAAGTGTCTGGAGCAATTCTACGGTCACGATCGGCGGTCACAACCCCCATTCGAAACTGTCATTCATACCTGATCGATTTAATATCTCGGGTTTGATTCGGTGGTTGGATCGGTAGTTACGAAACCGTCGTTGATGTTCTATTCTTCACGGGCTCAATTCGGCGGTCATGATCGGTGGCCTGGCCGTCGATTGAAATCGCCGATCGGTGCGTTTCAAGGGTAAACTTGTATTTTCACATGCTTTATTTTTCATGCCTATAAATACATCTCTTTCTCTTGTTCTGAACAATGACTCTTTGATCATCAAGAACCCTATTTTTAAAGAGAGATTTTAAGAGAAAAAGCAACCAAGTTTGCTCATTTAAACACTCAAATACATTCCTTTGTGCATCAAAGTTCATCTTGCATTCATCCATGAATGGGTTTGCATCATCACAACTTGCTTGGTAAGATTTTGATTAAGTTCATCTTATTTTAGTATTTTGCTATCAAGCTATTCTCTTTTAATTAACTTGTATGTTTTTGATCATATGATAAATACAAGATTAGAGAATTAATTGTGATGAATTGATTGAGTGTTGTATTGTGATAGCTAATTAGGTTTTTGATTAATCTTGATTAGCTAAGCTATTTGACATGTCATTTAGCTATTGATATCTAGGGTTGATTTAATTGATTATATCATCATCCTAGATAAGCATCTAAGGTTCCCTAGCCTTATTTCTTATTTGAATATTCCTACATATTCACATAGGTTGCATAATATCTTCATTGAGAATTAAGTCTTGAGGCTAAGATTGCTTTTGCCTCAAGCAATTGGACTAGAGCCACTTTTAAAAGCCTGCGTGGTAGAAGTGGGGGATTATTGACCGGAGTGTTAGACGAGGTCTACATAGGTTGTAAACTCCATTTCAATTAGTGGATTTCGAGGTTCGAGTGTGGCGCACTAAACAGCCCGTGGTTTTTCCCAGTGGTTGGGTTTCCACGTATACATCAAGTGTTATTTAAATTCCGCACTATATTACACTTGCTTGTATTTTTGACTAGTAGGGGCATTTGAGAAAATTGGGTAATAATAGTTAAAATCTATTCACCCCCCTCTAGATATATTTATCATACACACGGAGCGTTTATTCGTTCCTTTCAGTACTTAAGACATTGAATCGAGTGATCGTTGAATGCACGATAGCTGTTTTGTGTCAATTTGAAACATAGGTAGATGAAAATTTCTAACACTGTTGTCTACAAGCCTCTTGAGCTTTTGTAATTGACAACGTAAGTGAGGATTTCGTTTTAATTTTGTTGATCTTAGATTGCACTTATTTGCACTCAAGTATCATCATTACTCTTGTAAACGATTGTTAGTTTGATTTTGAGTGAAACAAGTCGAGCAAATAAGTAGAAATTGTACCTTTTAAGGTGTATTGCATTCCAGTCGTTATTTATATCTCGTCCATCTTGCGTTCGAATTTTGTAAGCTCTTTGGCTGAGTGCCTTTGTTATCTGATAAGGACCTTCCCAAGTCGAGCCAAACTTCCTTGTGCTAGGTTGCTTAGTATTTTGGAATACCCTTCGTAGAACCCAATCACCTTTTGTAAACACTTAAGCTTGAACATCATTGTTGTAATGTCAAACTACTCGTTGCTGGTATTCCGCTAATCTGATTAGCGCTTTGTATTTTTTTTTCGTTGAGCAATTCGAGCTCAAGTTGTAGTAAAGAATTATTTTGATCTTCATCTAGATGTTCAATTCTCACGTGTTTACTGTCTGCTCGATCGGAATCACTGCTTCTACTCCGAAAGCGAGTGAAAAAGGGGTTACCCATGTCGAAGTTTGAGCTGTTGTGCAATATGACCAGAGTACCTATGGCAGTTTATCTGCCCAAAATCCCTTAGCTGCTTCGAGCTTCTTTTTTAGGGTGCCCACGATCGTTTTGTTCGTTGATTCAGCTTGATTGTTTGACTACGGGTATTGAGGAGTGGAAAAATAGATCTTGATCCCCCATCCCTTGCAAAAACTTTAGAAATCGAACAAAATAAACTGGGAGCCGTTATCGGTCATGATCTCCTTTGGTACTCCATACTTGTATATGATATTTTTCTAAAGAAATTTTTTACTTGGATATCTTTGATGCTTTTGTACGATTCTGCCTCGACCCATTTCGTGAAGTAGTCTATCATCTCTAGAACAAAGACTTTACATCTTTTGGTCGAAGGTGGAAGTTTCCCCACGATATCCATCCCCCATTTCATGAATGGCCATGGAGACAATATCGAGTTGAGCTTCTCTGGATATATATGAGATATTTGTGTGTGTCGCTTACACTTGTTGCATTTTCTCACAAACTCGAACACATCAAATCTCATGGTGAGCTAGTAATACCTAGCCGTAATTGCTTGATGTGCTAAACTCTCGATCCGGAGTGGTTTCCTCGTTTTCCAGCGTGCAAATCGACTAGGATCAATTTGGCCTCTAAAGCATTTATGCACAAAAGATATGGTCCTGTAAAAGATCGTTTGTATAATTTACCTTGTATAATGTTGAATTTGGCAGCTTTAGCACGAACTTTTTTGGCTTTGTTTTTGTTCGTTGGAAGATAATTATGCTTAAGGTACTCGACTATCGGAGTAGTCCAGTTTGGACTTGGGTCAATAGTTGACACTTCCATTTGAGTCTTGTCTTTCCACATTGCTAGCCATTGTAAATATACTATTGGGATCATCTTGCTCGTGATTGCTTGCATCATCGAGCCAAGATTAGCTAGGGAGTCTGCTCATGCATTTTTCGCTCGAGGTATTTGGTCGATTTTGAATTCCTCGAAACTAGACTTGATTTCTTCAACAAGGTTGAGATATGCTATCATTTTAGGATCTCTTGCTTCGTACGATCCCTGCATTTGTCACACAATTAATTGTGAATCGCTACTAACTTTGATTCGCTTAACGGCTAAACTTCTGGCTAGGGTAAGTCCTGCGATTAGAGCCTCGTACTCAGCTTCGTTATTGGTTGCCTTGAACCCACAGCTTATTGCTTGCTCAATAACGACCCTTTCTGGAGACCGAAGGATGATTCCAAGTCCGCTTCCCCTGACGTTGCTCGATTCGTCGACTAACAATTCCCATGCTCATGGGGGTTTACCGTCGACCATGTTTATTGTCTCTTTTTTGACATGTTCTAGCAAGTTTGGAGAAAAGTCATCTACAAAATTAGCTAGTACTTGGGCCTTTATGGTAGTCCTTAGTCGATATGAAATGTCGTGCTCGTTCAGTTTTATTGCCCATTTGGTCAATCGACCGAACAACTCTGGTTTGTGGAGTATATTTTTCAATGGATATGTCGTGAGAACGACTATCGGGTGAAACTGGAAATAAGGTCGTAGCTTCCTTACTGTTATGATGAGAGCGAGTGCTAGTTTCTCGAGCTGGCTGTATCGAGTCTCTATATCGAGTAAAGACCTGCTCACATAATAAACAGGAAATTGTTTACCTTTATCTTCCCTTACGAGCACCGCACTAACTGCCGTTTGTGATACGGCTAAGTAAACATAGAGTTCCTCCCCATCTATTGGTTTTGAAAGCAAAAAGGATATGGTAAGGTAAACTTTCAGTTCTCATAATGCCCTTTTGCATTCCTCCGTCCATTCGAATTTCTTGTTCTTTTTCAATGTTTTGAAGAAACCGTGGAACTTTTCGGAGGACTTAGAGATAAATCGACCAAGTGCCGCTATCCGTCCTGTCAACTTTTGTATGTCCTTGATGCATTTAGGGGATTCGATCCCCATGTTCGATTGGATTTGTTATGGGTTCGCCTCGATACCCCTCTGTGTGACCAGATAGCCTAGGAACTTCCCTGATGAGACACCAAAAGCATATTTAGTTGGATTACGTTTCATGTGATACATATCGAGTACTTCGAATGATTGCTTTAAATGTTCGAGGTATTGATCTGCAACGAATGACTTGACCAACATGTTATCGATGTACACCTCCATCGTATCTCCGAGCATTTCTATGAACATATTGTTCTCAAACCACTAATATGTCGCACCTGCGTTTTTAAGGTCGAATGACATTACCTTGTAGCAGAGTATACCTCGCTCGGTTATGAACGTCGTATTCTCTTAATCGTCTGGATGCATAAGAATCTAGTTGTAACCTGAGAAAGCATCCATGAAACTTAATAACTCGTGACTTGCCATGGCGTCGACCATCATGTCTATATGAGGGAGAGGGAAGGAATCCTTCGGGCAAGCTTTGTTCAAGTCGATGAGGTCGATGCAGACTTTCCATTTCCTATTTTTCTTCTTCACTACGACCACGTTGGCTAGGCAGTCGGGATAATTGACCTTCCTCATTTATCCAATATTGATCAGATTCTGGATTTCGTCGTTTATCACCTTTCGCTCAGGGGTGATTTTCTTTGTTTTTGTTTCACTGGTCGATGCTCTGGGTCAACTTGGATTCGATAGACCATGACCTCGGGGTCGATGCCAACCATGTCGGCGTGCAACCATGCAAATGAATCATGATATTACTTCAGGAATTCGATTAGCATTCCTCTGATCATGGGTTCGAGCCTTGACCCTATTTGGACCTTGTGCTCTGGGATTTCTGGATTTTTCTGGATTTTTCTGGATTTCGTCGAGTTCTTCTACCCGAGGCTTGTATGGATTGAGTCTGGTTTAGGCTTCTATAATTGCTACAACTTGAGTTTCTTCTCCTTGAGACTAGTCTGATAGCACTCCCTGGACGTTTTTTGCTCTTTTTTGATTTCTCGAATCCCCAACTTTGTAGGAAAACATAATGTTTGATGGAGTGTCGATAGGACTACTCATAGCTTGTGGATCCATGGTCGACCTTTTTTCACATTATACGCTGATGGGCAATCAAGCACGAGGAACTTGGTTTGCACGTTCACTTCTTTCACGTATACTGGTAAAACGATTTCCCCGATCGTGCTCTTTGCTTCCCCACTAAAACCTATCAATGTTGTTGAACGGCGAGTGATCCCTAATTCATTGATCTGCATTTCTCTTGAAGCATTCAATAAAAGGATGTTAGTGGAACTACCATTGTCGACCAAACAACGTTTGATCAGACAATTGGCTATATACAACGAAATAAAAAGTGCATCATGATGGGGTGAAAATAGATTTGAGCTATCAGTTACACTAAAAGAAATTATCTTGTCGACCAATGGGTTGCTAATATGGGAAGGTCTCACTTCAGAGTTCGATACCTGTCGAGTGTGCCTTTTGGTTGCAGAATGTGATATCCCACTTACCTCTGATCCACCCGATATAAAGTTCATAGTGCGCTCCAGCCGTGGTGGAGCAGGCGATAAATCTTTTTCTTTACCCTTTAATCGTTCGCCGTGTTGTGCTAGAGTGACTTTTCCTTTGTCGGTCAAGAACTCTTTGAGCCTTCCTTGCTTTAGTAGTTTGGGCACTTCAAGTTTCAAAGCGATGCATTCATCCGTTCGATGTCCATGATCTCTGTGAAACTTGCACCATCTGTTCGAGTCTCTATGGTTCGAAGGTGAGGTCATCTTGGTTAGCCACCTCACCGAATTACCCATTCTCCTTAGGACATTCACTGCCTCCGGTGGTTCGATGCTCAAGGTGTATTCGGGGATTCACATCCATCTATCGATTTGCCTGTTGTCAACTCAAGGTGGCTTATCATAAGGCGTCTCTTTTCGTCCTTCCTACCTGGATCACTGTTATTGCGTCGATCATCCAACCTTCTATCCACTCGTTGATCGCGCCTATAATTCTTCTACAGTGGAGTTGTAGGTCGATAGTTCGCCTTATCTTCTTCCCATTTAATCTGGGCCCAAGCCTTTGCTAGCACGTCTTCCATCGTGTGGCACAGATATTTGGTCAACTCTTTGTAAAGGTCTGAGTCGTGCTGGAGCCCTTTCCTGAAAGCAAAAATCACAGTAGCAATGTTACAGTTAAGGATTGATACCTTTTCTCTGTTGAACCTGCCTACATATTCTTGAAGTCGCTCTCCTCTTCGTTGGGTAACTATGTAGAGGTTGTCGGACAACTTCTCTAGCTTTCAGCTACTCTCAATTTTTTTGACAAACGTGTCTATTAGTTGTGCAAATGAGCTGATCGACACATTCAATAAATTTGTATACCATTAGAGCATTGGTCTAGTGAGACTCGAACCTAACTCTTTTCACATGCATGACTCTCTCTGATCTCTTGGGATTGCGGCTGTGAACATATGTTGTTTATACTACGCGATATGGTTGTCCGGATCTATTGTCCCATCGTACTGCTTCATATTCGGGAAATTGAACTTCTTTGGCATCTCCATGAGTGCAATTTCATCCACAAAAGGAGAGTTTGCGAAGCTGTTCGCTACGTTACGTTTGATTGGAGTGGGCACTCCTGTGATCTTTTGGATCATCCTCTCCATTTCTGCGAACTTACGAGCAACCTCGGGATCAGAATAAAACAAATTTGATCTTACCATATCGTTAATTTGTTGGTTCGAATCCCTTTATGTCTTAAACGAGGTCAACGGATTTATTGGTATGGTGTTCGCGTCCGTTGCTAGTGTGGGTTCGTTAAGATCGATTATTGGGGGATCCAGTTGCAATCCCATGGATCGATTTCCCTGCCACCTCATGCTATTTTCTGGATCGCCAATTGGTTCTTGCGGTCGATTGTCGATTGGGAGTTATTGCAATGTTGACTGCGCATTGCTTGACAATAGGGCGAACTTTCCTTGCAGCTCCAGGTTTTTGGCTCGAACTTCTGCATTTTATTTTTCGAGGTTCTGCAAACGAGTTGTGCTTTCTGTCATTTGGGCCACAAGGAGGTTGAATCATTCCTCGATATCATCATATTCAGTCATTGTTCGCGGCTTGGACCGAGGAAAAGTATTGGTTTAGGAAAATTGCAAGGGCCCCATGGTGGGTACCAAACTGTAGTCGATTGGATCTACAATTAATTCGTATCATCGAGGTGGGCACCGACAACCTGTAAAACAGCAAATAAAAAGAGCGGTGGTGAGCCACATGAAGGGGTGTTCCCTTTGGGGGACTCTTCGATGCTCAAGTCAGTATTTTATTTGATATAGTCGAATCTAGGAATTGGTCGATCGAAGATTTGGTCGATGTTGATAGTCGAGCAAATTGGTAGTCTGAAAGATCTAGTGAATCGCTTTGTTCGACTATTATCGATGAAAGGTTGAGGTCATCTTTGTTCAACGTTGGTGATCTCGAATCGACCAAGTGATGTACCAGCAATTAATGCTGAAGGAACACCATCGCAATAAATGCAAGAAGTGAGTTTAGAAGAGAATTGAGAGGTTTTTTAGAGCTTTCGTGTAGTAGCGAGAATTTTAGGGCCCTTTCCTTTGAGAAAGGGCATGTTATTTATAGTGAAGACCAGAGGTCCTCAACGTTTCTCCCATTCAAGTGAGCGTGGATCAAGGGGATGTTATTTGCCTGTTTTGGTTTGTTTGAACCTGACAATAAATTCAGGCGCTTGGGATGTGTGAAATGTCCCATCTTGATTGTCTGATTTATGACTTGATTTTGACCATGTGTTTCGACTTGGTGTGATTGCTTGTGGGCTAATTTTTGGGCTTTGTGGGCCCATTTCCGATGGGTTCTTTGAAATATTTAACCTTTTGACAATGGGCTCGTTTAATTGGGCTAGAGGCCCAATTTTGACCACTACACTAGGCAACCATGAATCATCATCCAGATATCACCAAGTCCTCCATATGATCTCTTGTAAAGACTTGAAACTGCCATCGACAAACCATGTGGCTCTGATACCAATTGTTGGGAATTTGAACCGATGAATGCGGAAATGACATGCGTAATATTTGCTTATAGCTCATAGCAATTATCGTCTATAGCAGAAAAATAAGATGAGAGAAAATAAACAATCACATAGCACAAGATATACATGGAAAACCGTAAATAAGGGAAAAAACCACGGGCTGTCCGGACGACAGAGAAAATTTCACTGTATGATAAATTGCTACAATCATATACTCCAGGATTCTCTCTCATACCTCAACCCTAAACCACAAAACCTTACCAAGTCCCCAAGCTCACAATCGAGTTTTACATCATGATTCTCAGCTTACAACGCTCACAAGATCCTCACCAAGAACCACTCAATATCCCCTAGGTCTCCCTTGAATATCACCCACAGTTCTCTAACTTGATCCACTGATATTCCCCAGATCTCTCCCTAGATATTCCTTGGGGTCTCCCCCGAATCTCACCCACTCTCTGATTTTATATGGTGTTCTTTTTTGCTCCACACGCAAATAACCTAATTACAAGGTTCTATTTATACTAGTTACAGAGAGTTTAGACCAACAAGGAAATCCATTTCTTATACGTACAAGACTTACTTGTTCCACATAAATACTATTTCCTTTTATGACAAGTCTTTTTGTAAAGAGAAATCATTTTCCTTCAAGCACAAGAACTTCCAGAAACAAACTACTTCCTTTTCCGCTGAAGATTTCCTGTTTCACATATGCTTATGATTGACTACGATTTGGGTCATGGTTGCACACCCGCTTTCTAAATCGTTATAAGTCACCTGAAATTACATCGCTCAGAAAACCGCGGTCCATATGTTGAAACGAACTACTTCTTCAGTTCTTCAAGGTCTTCAAACCTCCCTCAAACACCATCTCTAACTTCCAGACGTTTTACCACGTTTTTAAGAAGTAGCACATCAGTTGAGTCTTATTTGGTTCACATTGGGTTCACTTGAGAATACGAGCCAAAACCTAATAATCATTCATGTATGGATTTGTCATAAAATCGGACAGCAATTTCCTTCATAGCTAGTGTGTAGCAGAGCTCAATTATTTATTAAATTTAAAATCTTCTCTTACATCGTGACTCCTTCAAAATAGAATTCGTTTTATTCCAACTCTGCTTTCAGAAAATCAACCAAAAAAAATTGACTACTGTAAATATTGACAAGAATAGAAAAGGAATCAATTACTGAAAGAATATAATTGTTGCAGGGGATGATGTATATATGACTGAAGAATTAGCATATGTTAATTAGCTTGAAGAAGGCAAAATTATTGAAAGGGAACATTCCCATGAACATTAATAAAAGAAGATTGTGATTTGAGATATTTAATACTTTTGAGCAATAATTTAGAAAGTAGAATATTTGCTGTAATTAGAAGATCAAAGCAACCTGTAATTGCTAATCAAAACCTACTTCTTTCATGTTAATTAGTATCCACAGCTCTTAGTGGCAAGCATGAATGGGACGTACCAAAACTACTCACTCACATGGGATACAAGAAATAGAAAGCTGCTTATATTCATTCTCATCAAAGCTTTCAACTTATTCTAATGATCTTATAATTTATCTTCAAATTGTAGAGAATTCCTCTATTTTTTTAAGCATACCTAAGTGGCCAAAGAAAGCAGTTTAGAATCAAATCCATTTTTATGAGGAGAAAAACTTAGTGATATAGAATCATCGTGGGAAGAAAATATGTGATGCAGTTGAAAGTATTCAAAAATCATTTATCATCTTGCAACATGTATTTTCTTTTGAGTGATGGACCCATCGTAATATAGTTCGTTTTTTAAATGACATGTTTTGCGTAAATGAATACTAATGTTAATTGTTATGTGAATTGGTGAATATGACAACCAAAACTTGTAATTTACAACAAATAAATGAATAAGATAAGGTAATTACCAAATAAGTTTCGAATTTTCTTTCTTAATTTCGAGTTGTTTTTGACCTTTTTATATTAGGCCAATTCACCATTTGACTGTAAAGTTGACTAACAAAATTTTTACTTTAGGGTCTCATTTGAAACTTCATAAAAAGTTAGGACTAATTTGGTAAAAAATTAACATATCGTAGACTATTTAGAATTAAGAAAAAAGTTTGGAATGAGAAGAATAAACCGAATCCCCTTTCAAGGTTTTTTTTGTTTTGGTTTTTTTACCACACCCCTTTCAAGGTTTGATTTGAGGATTTTTGACCCTTAAAGACTATAGAACATTAGAAATGCAACACTAAAATAGCTTAAGACAACATATGTCCTATATATATGGGACTGGCAATTCGGGTTTGCAGGCGACCTAACACGGACAAGACAAAGTTTTTTTCTTATTGGTCAACATTAACATGACATAATTATTTGTTGACGAAACAATTTGGTCGACAAAAAATTTAACCAGACAAAATGACACATAAATCGGTCAAACAGTCAACAATACACGTCAGATAGACAACAATTTCACCTAAATAATAAACTTACAAGGGAATCTTCAAGTTGCTTCAAGAGTTCTCAGCCAAGGATTTCCCTTCCCACTCAAGGCTTCATAAACCTAGAAAATGATAACGAGTAAATCAATAGGAGCCTTGGTTGGTGACCGACTTGTTGTAGAAAATCCATAATCACAGGTTACGTAAATCACAATCACACACACAGATAATATGAAAGTAATAAAGAAAAGAAGAAGACGACACAAAAAATTTTACGTGGTTCAGCAATTACCTACATCCACGGAGCGTACCTTTACTCAATCCACTATCAAAGTTAGATTACAATCTCTCTGTCTCTCTTTTTCAGTCTCTCTATAAGTTGCTCTCATCTTTACTTGCTATTTTCTACACACCCCTAAGCATAGTGAAATAATAGTATTTATATGGGAGCACTTGGGTAAGCCAAAACCCTAAGAGTTTTTTTTTTTTTTTTTTTTTTTTTTTTTTTTTCCGCACAACATTTCCTGTTTTGCATAATTTTTGTCGCCACCGTAATATGTATCCCGCGCTTGAACCACTTTCTTCCTTTGTTTTCCATCGCTCAGAAAACCGCGGTGTGTATGCGCCGTGCTTACATCTTGGTAAAACCTCTAGAATCCATCGTGGTATGTACCACAGTTTGTGTACCACATTCTCCCTACGGTTACACCTTTGGAATTGACCGCAGTCGTCACTACGGTTGGTGCCTCGCGGTATCCTATGGACTTCACTTCTTCGGCTGATTTCAGGCTTCATAAATCCCAATAATTTCTCACTTGAAGATTGAACCTTGAATAGACATTCTACCTCCTTCGTCGATGACTAGTGGATAGTTATGGTGCACTCATCCTTTGTCTTCATCCTTGAAGACCCACTGAAGCTGCGCATAGCTCCAGTTTCTCCATTGTGACTGGCTTGGTTAATATGTCAGATGAATTCTTGCTTCATGTTATCTTCGCAAGCTTCAACACCCCATCCTCGTTTAACAACGAAATAAAGTTGTAGCGTAGGTCTATATGCTTGGTCCTAGAATGGAATGCCGAACTCTTGGCCAAGTGTATCGTACTGACTGTCACTATGCAACACATTCATCACCTGCTCAAATCTTAACTTTGCCAACAAACCCTATAACCATACCAGCTCATTGCTAGCTTCCGTTGTAGCCACATACTCTGGTTCAGTTGTAGATATTATCAATATCTTCTGCAATTAAGAAACCAATCTAATGGCGATACTCCATATCGTGAACATATATCTAGTGGTACTCCTTCTGTGATCCACCTCTCCAGCAAAATCGGAATCCACATAATCTTCTAGCTTGAGCTCTTCTCTTCTAAAGGTTAGACACCTCTCTGTCATATCCTACAAATACCTTAGGATCTATTTCACTGCTTCATAGTGTTGCTTGCCTGGATTAGACATGTATCTGCTCACAACTCCCACTATATGGGCAATGTCTGGTCTCGTGCAAACCATGGCGTATATAAGGCTTCCAATGGTTGAGGCATACGGTACCCTAACCATGAAGTCTTTCTCTTCATCAGTCTCTAAACTCGTTCCTTAGGCAATCTAAAGTGAGTAGCCAACGATATTCTGATTGGCTTTGCATCGCCCATGTTGAACCTCTGTAATACATTGCGAACATACCCTGCTTGAGATAGTTGCAAAGTACCTATCTATTCATTTTTGTTAATCATCATTCCAAGTATATGCTTCACTACACCTAAGTCCTTCATCTCAGACTCACTCAAGAGTTGCTTTTTCGAGTTGTTAATCTCTTCAAAATCTGCACCGGCTACTAACATGTCATCAACATAAAGCAGTAAAATAATGAAACTCGACTTAACCTTCTTAATGTTACAGCAGTGGTCAGCATTGCATCTGAAGTACCCATTCCGTTGAATGAACCCATCAAACTTCTTGTACCATTGTAGGGGAGATTGTTTCAAACCATACAAGCTTTTCGTCAATTTGCAAAACCATCTCTTCCTTGCCCCGTTTCGCAAACATCTCTAGTTGCTACATATATATCTCTTCTTACAAATCTCTATGAAGAAAGACAGTCTTAACATCTAACTGCTCAAGATATAACTCTTTTGCAATGACAATGCTTAACACTAACCAAATTGTAGTTAGTTTAACAATAGGAGAAAATATATCAGTGTAGTCCATACCTTTCTTCTACTAAAAGCCTTTGACCATCAATCTCGCCTTGTATCTCTTGGAAACATCATGCTCCTTATTGATTCCAAACACCCATTTATTGTGTAGGGTTGTTTTCCCTTCAAGCAACTCGGCTAACTCCCAATTTTGATTGGATACAAGCATTCCGCTCATCATTCATAGCAAGCTCCCACTTGTTCCCATATTCACCCTGACATGCCTCATCATAACATTCAGGTTCTCCTGCATTTGTCAGCAATAGGTATTGCAAGAACCTCTTATTTGGCACATGTGGGCAAGTGGATTTTCGTAGTGTGCTCTAGGCTTGTGGGGATCTTCTCAAAGCATTCTCAATCTACGAATTCAGAACTCTCTGACTGATGGGACTCTGTGGTACTAGAACTTCATCTTGTGGTATAGGTTAACTTGGGGCTGCACACCTTGCTCTTCATCTTTCTGACTACAACGTTCCATGATCCTACCACCCAATACATCCTTTGACCCAAAGTAGTCTGGTTCTCCCTGCTCATACGTCTATGTGTTCCTATACTTGTACATGATCTTTTCGTTGAAAACAAAATCTATACTCCTGATCATCTTGTGGTTTTGGTCGTCCTAGAGATTATATTCAAACTCGTCTTCACCATAACCCACTAAGGTGCACTCACTGATTTTGGCGTCCAACTTGCTCTTTACATGATCACTTACATGTACATAAGATACGCACCTAAACACTTTCAAATGAGAAGGTTTTACCTCTTTCTAAGTCCAGATCTTTTCTGGTATAGCAAGATCAAAAGGCTTTAATGGTCCTTTGTTGATCAAGTACGCTACTGTATTGACTGCTTTTGCCTAGAACTGCTTCGAAAACCCTAAATGTAGTCGCATGCTTCTGGCTCTCTCAGTTAATGTTTTGTTCATGCATTCTGCTATACCATTCTAATGTGGTGTACTTGGTATCGTCCTTATGAGCTTTATCCCACTCTGCTAGCAACAATTCTTGAACTCGTTGTCTTCGTACACTGTACCATTGTTTGGACACAACTTCTTGATCTTCAACCCTGTCTCATTCTTAAACCTAGATTTCCATCTCTTGAAAGCCTCAAACACATTAAAACTTGTGTCATAAGAAGTAAAGCAACACCTTCTTGCAATGGTCGTCGATGAATGTGACAAAATACTGTTTACCTTTGGTTGATGAGACCGAAGCTAGACCCCATACGTCGGTGTGAACTAATTTAAACTTCTCATTTGGCGGTACTCTTCTGGTCTTCTTAAAGCTAACTCACTTCTACTTCCCAAGAACACAGCTCGCACATAAATCTACTTCAAAGGACTTCAACCCTAGTAATTTACCTCTCGAATGCAGGCACTTTAACCCCTAACTACTCATGTACCCAAACCTCTGATGCCACAGATTCAGATCCTCTTTACCCTCCACCACTGCGGTAGATCCATACCCATCGATAGTCGTGTAAATTGACCAGTTCTTATTTCCTCAATTGATTGCCATAGCTTCTTTCAAGATTTTCCACTTATCACTTATGAAAGTCATCACATAACCATCTTAAGCTAACTGCCCTATGGAGATCAAGTTCTTCCTCAATTCCGGTACTTACCTCACATTGTCGAGCTTCCAAACTGACCCATTCAACTGAATTTTCATGTCTCTCCTCTCGGTAATGTTGCATGCTTGATCATCACCAAGATACACCTTATCCAAATTTTTGGAGATGTAGTTCTTGAACAATTCTCCATGTTGAATGGCATGGAATGACGCCCCTAAGTCCAATACCCAAGATTCTGTCTTGCTTTCCAATGAACATATAAGGCAGTCGTTTAACTCCTCTAAAATACAATTCACACCGCTCTTGCCATCATCCTTCTTGCCGGACCTACACTTATTCGAGTAGTGACCTATCTTGCCACAATTTCAGCACTCGATGTCTTTCTTGTTTCGCTATTGATTACCCGAATTATTGCCTTGATGGTCCCTAGACTTGGATTTACCTTTTGACTTTGATCTACCCCGTTGATTCTTGTTCGATTTATGCCTCTACCTTACCTACCTTTCATATTCAGTGTTGAAGAAGATGCCATTGATCCTGTTTCACGTGTTTTGATTTCTTTGGCCATGATCATGTTCATAACCTGCTAGAAGTTTATCTTCTCTTTTTGATAGAAACGGCAATCAATTAACACATCATCGCCCAACTCTCTAGCATCTAGGTAATTAATATGCTGTCTAAGAATTCCTTATCAAACATCATAGACACGGAGCTTAACCTATCTTTTACTTCGTTGAACTGGTTCAGGTGATCCTTGAAACTCTGATTTTCTTAAATTTTTAGATTTACCAGCTTCTTGATTAGATGAACGTTCCTTGCTATAGAAGGCTGCTTGTATAGGTTCGATAAGGTCTTCATAAGATCTGCTACTATCTACTGATCTTTGATGTTGAAGGCAACCAATTTCGTCAAACTTAGACGAATCACTCCCAGTGCTCTACGGTCCAGGCATTCCCACTCCTCATCGTCCATGCCCTTTGGAATCCGTTTAATCATCCAATAAGCGTTGGATACACTCTTTGACTTCTTCTTTATTGGCCAATGCAGGTCATTCTGGTACAAATAATCATCCATCTGCATCCTCTAAACATCGAAATTTATGCCATCGAATTTCTTATTCCTGTAAGAATCTTTTCTAATCCCATCTTCACTTGATAAGAAAAGAAATTTCTAGCTTCAAGAAACCCTAGATTTGCGTAAAACCATAGATCCTCCTAACATAGGCTCTGATAGTAGTTGTTGTAGAAAACATGCAATCATAGGTTACGCAAATCACAATCACACACACAGATAATATGAAAGCAATAAAGAAAAGAAGAAGACGACACAAAAGATTTTACATGGTTCAACAATTGCCTACATCCACGGAGTGCACATGCACTCAATCTACTGTTAGAGTTAGATTACAATCTCTTTGTCTCTCTCTTTCAGTTTCTCTACAAGTTGCTCTTAGCCTCACTTGCTATTTTCTACATACCCCTAAGCATAGAGAAATAATAGTATTTATATGAAAGCACTAGGGTAAGCTAAAACCTTAAAGGAGTCCTTTTCTTCCCGTACAAGATTTCCTGTTTTGCACATTTTTGTTGTCACTGCGATTTAGGTTGTGGTATGCATCCCGCGCCCGAACCGCGGTCTTCCTCTGTTTTCCACTGCTAAGAAAACCGCAGTGTGTGTGCTCCACACTTATGCCGTGGTAAAACCTCTGGAATCCATCGCGGTATGTACCGCGTTTGTGTACTGTGCTCTCCCCGCAATTACACCTCTAGAATTGACTACGATTGGTGCCCCACGATCTATGATGTGGTATCTTATGGACTTCACTTCTTTGGCTGATTTCAAGCTTCACAAATCCCAAGACTTTTATACTATAACAGTCAAATCGGTAAATAGATTTATTGAAAGAAAATTTAAAGTGATTTAAATTGAATTTTGCCTAAAATAAAAAATATATGTACTTGGTTTATAGTGAATTCATATATTTATATGGAGGGGATTATTACTAAATCATAACCTCCATATTAAATATAGGCTAATATATTGAGTTATGAAGGACATTTATTACCTTGTCTCATTTTTCTGTCCCAGATTGTATGCAAATTCGAATTGTCACAAGAATATTAGGATCTTGATCCTTTACTGATCTGATTTTTTTCATGATGTAAAACATTTGAAGATAATATTCTACATTTAAAGGTAATGGAAGTAAAATAAATAAATAAATCTCAGCTATTTATTACACATGTCACCGGATCTATGTAGGTCAGGACAAAGATTAGATCAGCAGAGGATCCAAATTCATATAACCTAGACTTATTACGGCCCTAATTGCTCACATAAATGCAAGATCTCTTTTTTTTTTTTTTTTTAAGTACAATATTTCATAAATTTAGGGTTTTTTTTTTTTTTTTGGAGAGGGAGAGGACTCGAATCCATGACCTCATTAGTGCAAGTGTGAGGGCTTTACCACCAACTAACCTCATCTTGCCGTAAGATCTGATTATTTATTTGGCACATTAGAATTATTTGTAAACTTCATGTGCAAACACAAATTTTCCATATAAACCTGGAAGAAGATAATCTAATGCATCAAAGTTTAAGAGGTTTAAAAGTTGAATCAAATTTTATTTTATTTTTTTGGTAAAATAGGGGGCAAACAGCCCAAAACAACAAACAAACTAAAGGCTATGAATCATTCTAGCAAAAACAACACCCTTGAAATCTTCCTCCAAGTAGTCAAAAATCTGCAAAGGTGGGTGTTCAAAAACAGTAGTCCCCAGATCAAGTGAGTGGCCAAGGTTCACAAGTCTGTCAGTCACTCTATTACTTTCCATGTAAACATGTTGGATATTGCAGCTCCAATCCATACCCATCAGAGACTTGCAGGCATGAATGATATTAAAAAGAGGATGACACAGAGGAGTATTATTAGTAAGGAGAGCCACGACAGTTTGAGAGTCAGATTCAACAATCACCTTTTTAAAACCATTCCTCCAAACCAGTTTTAACCCCTCCAGAATACCCCACAATTCAGCTTCAAGGACACTACCCGCACCCTTATTCAGAGCAAAACCAACCAGCCACATCTTCCTTTGGTCCCTAACCACACCACCAGCAGAAATGGTACCTAGCTCAGGAATCATACTACCATCAACATTGAGCTTGACCCAGTCAAAGCCTGGAGGATTCCAAGAGACAAAGCAATTCTTCATAACAACACCTACATCAACATCAATATTGGCTTTCAACCAAACCATCACAAACTTCCAAATGAATCTACCGGGGCAAAAAGGGAGCTTGACAGTGGGGTTACAAGCATTAGTACATCTCCACTTCCAGATAAACCAGAGAGTAACCGCAAAGAGAAGTTAATTTGGGATTTTACCCATGATCAAATTAGAGCACTTAAGATTGCTATACATCCATTCGTTCCAATCAGCCTTGAAGTTGTAGCTCCTAGTAACTCCTTTACTAATATTCTCCCATATACCAATGGAAGTAGAGCATCCTATAAAGACATGTTCAGTATCTTCACAACCCACATTGCACCTCATACAAGTGACATCAGAGGTAAAGCCCCTGGTAGCCCAATTACAATTAGTCAGTAATTTCCCATGAAGCATAGTCCAGAGAAAATGCATGACTTTAGGTGAAAGCTTGGGCTTCCAAATAAAATTCAACTTCCAAGGCTCTGAGACATCATGCCTGAAATGGCCATCATAAGCGCTTTTCACAGTAAAAGTCACTCGAATTAGATAGACCCCACGTCACAGTATCCACGATAATATTGTTGCTATCAACATGAATACTTACAATGCAAGAAACAATATGGCAATGTAGGACAGCTGAGAGTTTCCGCACATCCCAATCATTATTAATAATATAGTCACAAACCTTTTCTTTCACCAAATCATCAGAGAGAATACATGAGGCATAACTATGAAGCTTACCAAAAGTAGGAACCCAATCATCAGACCAGAAGTTGATTCTACTACCATTTCTAACTCTCCATTTTATACCATCCAACAAGAAATTAGCCCCCAGAAGAACCCCTCTCCACATACTGGAACAATTCTTGCTCTTTAGATTTTCAAAGTCGACCATATTACCTCATTTAAGGTATTTGTCCTTGAGCAATCTACCCCATAAACCCATATCCTTTTGTGCCAAATGCCACCCAACTTTGGCAAGCAAAGCTTGATTCATCAATTTCATCTTTTTGATGCCTAAACCACCCAACTTTTTTTTGCAAACACAGAGTCTCCCAATTTACCAGGTGAATTTTCTTCTTGTCAGCAAAACTACCCCACATAAATTATCTATTTATTTTATCAAGGCTTTTAGATATTTCCAAAGGCAACTTGATAGATTTCATAGCATAAATAGGGATGGCAGAGGTGACAGATTTAATAAGAGTGCATCTACCAGCAAATGACAAAGATGCACTCTTCCAGATAGCCAGCCTCTTTTGGGTTTTCTCAAGTAACTCTTTATAGGTATCATTCTTGATACGTCCATGAATGAGAGGAACACCAAGATAAGAGCCAAGATTCTTAGTGCCAGGAGACCTACATATATTCACAAACGTATTAGCATTATGAATACTGATGCTACTAGAACAGTAAACTCTAGATTTGGGGAAACTAACTTATTGTCCCGAAAGATCACAAAAAGTATCAAGACAATTCCTCATGATTTGAGCTTGTTGATGAGAAGCCTGTCCAAATAGAATAAGGTTATTAGCGAAAAATAGGTGGGAGATTTCAGATCCTCCTCTAGAGATCTTCACCGGTTTCCATGATTTCTCAAAGAGTTTTTGTTGGATAATATGTGAAAGCTTCTCCATACATAGCATAAAAATATCTGGAGATAGGGGATCACCCTATCTAATACCACAATTAGGAATAAAACTCTCAGACAACTTACCATTCACAACCACCTTATAGTGCACATTAGTGTTAGGTTTTTGGTTTGTCTTGGCATATATTCCATATCAAAATGGTGTTTGTCTTGTATTGATTAGTGGTCATTATCATGATTATTCAAAGCTTCAAAGAAAGACTCGGCTACGGTTCATGCAAAGTGGTGGCTTGTTAAGGGGAATTATCTTCATTACTCATCAAATGTATAATTGACCTCATTCCTCTTACAAGGCATAGACACACACACACAAATCATTCATAAGTGTCCCTGCATGGTTGTGCACATTTTATATAACACATTCACATATTTTAGTATGCTCATGCATTGAACTCAAATTGTCATACATTGTAGAATTGCATGTTCTAAGACTATGTCTAGGAAATGGCATACATGTGTGATCTTGTGTTTAATTGTTTATGTTTCTTGTATTTTGGACTTGAACATGATCTCATATATTTTCTTATTGAGTCCCGGTCATTTCGATTATTCATTCATTAGATTTCGAGTCCAAACGATGTAGTTACGCTACTTTTCATTCTCATTCGTTGAGTTGTTTTTATCGTCGTATTCCGAGAAGAATTCTCAACCTTTTGTCAAAGTTTCATAGTCGTCGTTATGCATAAGGGAGTCACAATTCGTAATATGAAAAGGGATTCAAAATCAGAGTTTGGAGGTCCGGATACGGCCGAATAACGCGAGTGGTGCACGAGAGGAGCAAACATGGCCAACAGCCAAGCTTGGTGGCCACATGTAAAGGCTGTGTGCCACACGGCCAGAGCAGCTCTCTGCCCACGTGTGCCACACGCGCCCCACACGGGCCTGGTGATGTGGTAGCAGCTGGTTGGTCCATCTTCTCCCTCTCTTTCATCTCTTTTAAATTCTCCATTTCCCTCCCATTCATTTCAAGAAGAAAAATTAGAATTTCTCCACACCAGAATGTTCTCTCAACTTTTTCTCACCTTCCAAACACTATAACTTTCTCATGCGAAGTTGAAATTGGTTGATTCAAGTTGGAGATTGTTCGTAATTGAGTCCTCTACCTTTTCCAAGTGGTCTTGTAGCTGTTTGATCAATTTTTTGAGTGGTTTCACCATCAAAACCGAACCAACTCGTGATGCAAGGTAGTTGTCATATCTTTGAGGTTTCTTCTTTATAACCTTCAATTTGCTTGGGGTTTCTTCTTGTATATGTATGTATATGTATGGTGATTGCTATTGAGAAAGATAGCTTCACAATCAATCCTGATCAAAAGTCTATTTAGAGACACATGTGAACTAGTTTCTTAGATTCTAGGTTTTTAACATGTTTGAGAGTTGTATTATGATTAGATTGATATCTAGGATTATTTGTGACTTGATTGAATCATTTTATGATTAATAATCCTTGAAATGTGTTTAGATCCTTTGATTGATAATATCTAGGATTGATGCTTGTATATGTGTTTTTAGAGACATCTAGGATTTAATTGATTTATCTTTATATCCTTGCTCTAAATCTTTAGCTGAATATTCATTGAATACATTTTATAATTCTAGCATTTTTGTGTATGTTTGTAACATCTTGAATATGTGCTTCATGATTATGATTTATTCAAGTGTTATTTGTGTGAATGAAACTAGGAGTTTTTGTGTTAGGTGTTTTTCACATGCTCTAGGTTTAATTCATGTTTTGGCATCTAGACTATATTACTTGTGTTCTCACATGTTTAGGTCTAGTTATTCAATGAAATGTATTGATCACATGTTCTATGATGAATTGATTATTTGTATCATTTGCATTCACATGATCACACTAGGAAGTCCTTGTAAAAGGCATGAAGTCTTGACTAGGACAAGGTGTCTGGATAGTCAAGCAAGGAAGACTTTGTTAGGACAAGGCGTTCAGATAACCAAGCAAGAAGCCTTAACTAGAGTCGGGATGACTTGGATAGGTAAGCAAGAAGTCATGGCTAGGATCGGAAGGTCCAGATAGCTATGCATGGGAGGCTCTCTAGAGGCATGAGTGCCTTAGATAGGGAGTTGGCTACAATATTGGTAGGCCCGGGCGTTTGGTATGACATAGACTCCAATAGAGTATGGTACATGGGATGTGTATGCATGCTTGAGGAATTTCTAATCATCCAACGATGTTGGTTTGGTATGGAGTCCAATATATGGTAGTTTCGCATCATTGAGGGTTTTTGTATCTTCCAATAGGGATTGGGTAGACATAGACTCCAATAAAGAGTAAATCATAGGTTGGTCACTTTTGAGGAATTTCTAATCTATCATCCAATATATATATATAGTACCCAATGGTTGTAGTTCAACCCGTGGATGTTTCCTCCTTGGAGGTTTTACCACGTTAAAAAATCTCATGTGTCAATTCTTTCTATCCCTCTTTTATATATGTTTATATGTATGTTTTAATCTTGTGGTACAATATTCACTTGTGATATATTTGGAAGCAAGATTGTGTAAAGTGTGATTTGTAATCAATATTCATTTTGATCATATTTGTATATACAATTCATTTGTGTAAATACAATTCTCTTATTCTTTGATTCTTTTGTATAGTTGTATTTATATTGATACTTGTATGTACATTGAACATTAATATTAATACAAGTATTGTTTGTTGTTATATTTTAATGGGATCCATCTTCTTGATACTTGGCATTATATAGACAATGACTAAAATGATCACATGCTTATCTTGTCTATATATATTATTGTTTGTTTATATGTTGTATGTAAAGCTATCTTGAGGGACAAACGTAAGTTTGTTTCAAGGGATTGAAAAAGGTGTAAAAACCTATTCACCCCCCTCTAGGTATGCTTTAAGCAATTTAACTACGTTTGTATACTTTCAATTAGTGATACAGCTTATAATGAGATTATTCAAAATCCCTACAATACCGACCTCCTCCAGAACTTGCTTGATAAAACCCCATTACAGCTTATCATAAGCCTTAGCTAAATCGATTTTCCAAGTAATGTACCCAAACTTACCTTCATACTCTTAAACTTATGAAGAACTTCTTGAGCAATAACAATATTGTCTTGGATTTGCCTACCAGGGACAAAGACAACCTGATTAGGACTGGCAAGTTTAGGCAACAAAACTCTAAGCCTCTGCACTAGAACTTTACTCAGAATCTTGTAGGTTGTGTTGCACAAGTTGATAGGTCTGAACTGCATCATGTTGATAGGGTTAGAGACTTTAGGTATCAGGGAGATAAGGGTTTGATTATTATCACTAGGCACATAACCCTGCACGAAGCACTCAGAAACCATTTTAATCAAGTCAGCTTTACAGGAACCCCATAATTTTTGGAAGAAAATAGCAAGGAAACCATCAGGGCCAGGAGCTTTAATCCCACCAATATTAAATAGACTATGCTTAATCTCATTTTCATAGACAGAGGAAGACAAGTGGGAGATATCCCTATCAGTTAAGCTTGGGAATAACATCGGTAATTGAGAATATCTGCCATGGCTTTGCTTCACCTCGAAGAGGTTTTGAAAGTAACACACAACCTCTTTCTTCATCTCCCCAATATCACCGATCCAACTACCATCCTCTTGCTTAAAGCCTTCAATCTTGTTTCTTCTTCTTCTGATGATAGTAGAAAGGTGAATTTTTTTTTTGTATTTCTATCCCCTTCTTTTAGCCAACAATTTCTTGATTTTTTGTTGCCAAAAGATTTCTTCTTGTTCAAGGATATCTTGATACTCTTTGATAAGAGTCTCCTCAAGGGTATAAAGGTACTGAAAGGGTTTCTCGTTGAGACACTTTTTAATCCCATGAATTCTCGCAAGAATTCTTTTCTTATTATGAAAGAAGTTTCCAAACGTATTCTTGTTCCAGCTCTTAAGGATACCAGTTAGATTAAAAATTTTCTCAACAACCGAAGATCCTGGAGAGTGCCAATTATTCACAATCAACTCTTCGAATTCCTTGTGCTTTAGCCACATACCTTCAAATCTAAAGGCACTTTTTCTTTTACTAGTAGTGTGACTAATGTGCAATTGGATGAGAATAGGACAATGGTCAGACATGACTCTAGGAAGATGTTTCACAAAGCCCTATTCAAACTAGATCCTCCAATCTATCGAGCAAAGAGCTCCATCAAATCTCTCCCAGATTTTCTCTCCAATTCCCCCTTTCGTCATCCAGGTGAATTTTGGACTAATGAATCCCATATCAACTAACTGATTCCTATCAATCTAATCTGTAAAACCACTATTAGAATGCTTGAATCTTCCTCCTCTCTTCTCGGCACTACTAGTGATTTCATTGAAATCTCCCACAATGAGCCATGACAAGCTAAAACGGTTTCTAATAGAATCAAGGTAATCCAAAAGTCATCGTCTGGTTGTAGTACAGGGGTTGGCATACACAACCGTGAGAACCCATAAAGTGCTGTTATCCTCAACCAGAGCAGTAACACGATGTCTAGTACTAGCGACCACATGAAGCCTGACTTTTTCCTTATTCCAAAGAAGCCAAATGCCTCCTGAAAAACCTTCAACATCAACTATAAAATGACTAGAAAATCCTAGTTTATTAATAATGTTTCTAGCCTTATGGCCACTTATACGAGGTTCAAGAATCGCTAAAATCTCAAAATGAGACCCCGTACGTAAATCCTTAATGTACATAGAGAACACTTTCTTACCGGCACACCTTACGTTCCAAACACAAATCATGGAGGAGGAGGAGAAAAAGAGACCTCTACTTAGAGATCACAGCCAATGCCCCTTCTAAATCAGAGGCCACCATCTCAAAGCTTCTATCCATACAAGGAATAGTAATGCTTAAATCCTTTTGATTCAACCCCTCAACGGTCTCCATATGGACAACAGGCTGAGCAACAAAGTTCGTAACTTCTCTATGGAGATGTCGTAGGACACTTGCACTGTCAAAGTCCTCATCCTCTATGACATTGGGTGCAGGTGATGTTGATTGGTTTTTAATTCTGGATGTAGCAATAACCCTTCGACACATAGCCAACTTGGTCGTAACACCCATATTTGCAGCCAATAATTCTCTCTTTTTTTGGTTCTCCTTACTACCCTGAGAAGAATTTTTGGTAATTTTGTTACCAAGATAGCCAGAGTCATTAGTAATTTTCGTGAGCACAGCTTTGCCTTAGTGATTAACACCACCACTAGCCTTATTAATGTCTTGCAACTCACCTTCTGTCATCATAATATTAGCTTCATCATTTAAAACATCAAACCTAGAACCACAACCTCTGCTAGAGTTAGTAGTGTTGTGTTAGGATTTTGGTTTGTGTTGGCATGAATTCCATATCAAAACGTTGTTTCTCTTGTATTATTTAGCTGTCTTAGTTTGATGATGATTCAAGCTTTAAGGAAGAATTGGCAACTTTCCATGCAAGATGGTGTTTTCAAAGAGGAATGAGCTAGATTGCTCATCAAAGGTATATTATACCCCATTCCTCTTACAAGGCATAGGCACACACACACATGCCATTCATATGTGTCCATGCATAGTTGTACACCATTGGTATAACACATTCACACACTTGTTGAAGTATGCTCATGCATTAGATTTAATTTGATAAACATTATGAAATTGCATGTTCTAGGACTATCTCTAGGAAATGACATACTTGTGTGACTTTGTGTTTGTTTGTTTTTGTTTTATTGTTTTTGGACTTGAACATGATCTCATATGATTACTTATTGAGTCCCGGTCATTTCGGTTACTCACTCATTAGGTTTCGAGTCCAAACTAGGAAGCTACGCTACTTTGCGTTCTCATACGATGTGTTGTCTTCGTCATCGAGTATCAAGTCGAATTCTCAACCTTTTATCAAAGTTTCATAGTCGTCCTTATGCGTGAGGGATTCACAGTTCGAATTTCGAAGTCAGATTCGAGTTCAGAGTTCGAAGGCCCGAATACGGTTGAAGAATGCGAGAAGAGCACAAAGGAGTCAAGAATGGCCAATGGCCATTTGGAGGTGAGCCTGTGAGGGGCGCGCGAGGCTTACGGCCCACACACCTCTCTGCCCGTGAGGCTCATGTGCCTCTCATGGGGTGGTGATGTGGCTGGCCATGATTGGTCACTTCATTCCCTCTTTTTCATCTCTTTTAAATTCCTCATTTCCCTTTCATTTCATTTTAAGAAGAAAAAACTGAAAACACTAAGTGCAGAAGTTTCTCTCCAAACTTTCTCACCTTCCAAACATCATAACTTTCTCATTCATAATCCGAATTGAGTGATTTAAGTTGGAGAATCTTCGTAATCAAGTATTCTACCTTTTAGCTGTTTGATCAAGTTTTGTGGTGGTTCTACCTTCAAAACTGAACTAGCTTGTGAATCATAGGTATTTGACTTATCTTTGTGTTTTCTTCTTTTAAAACCTTCAATTACCTTGGGTTTTCTTCTTCTATATGTATGTGTATGTATGATGAATGCTATTGAAAAAGATAGCTTCATAATCAAACCTAATCAAGTTTAATTTGAGACAAATGTGAACTAGTTTTCTATGATTCTAGTTTCTCACATGTTTGAGTGTTGTATTATGATTAGTTTGATATCTAGGGTTATTTGTGATTTGATTGATTCATTTTATGATAAATAACCTTGGCATGTGCTTTGATCCTTTAATTGAACAAATCTAGGATTAGCACATTTGATTTTGTATTTAGAGCCTATTAGGATTTAATTGATTATTCATTATATCCTTGCTCTAAATGTTGGCTAGAATATTCATTGAACATATTTTGTGATTCTAGCATTTTTTTTGTGTATGTTTCTAATATCTTGAATATGTGTTTCATGTATATGATTTATTCAAGTGTTAGATTTGTGAATGAAACTAGGAGCCATATGTGTTAGGTGTTTTCACATGCTCTAGGTTGTTATTCAAGTTTTGTATCTAGACTATTTTGACTTGTGTTCTCACATGATTAAGTGTAGTTTCCATGGAATATATTGATCACATGTTCTATGTTGAATTGCTTGTTTGCATCATTTGCATTCATTGATTACACTAGGAAGTCTTTGTAAAAGGCATGAAGTCTTGGTTAGGACATGTGGTCCGGATAACCAAGCAAGAAGTCTTGACTAGGACAAGAGGTCCGGATAGTTAAGCAAGGAAGTCTTCGTTAGGACAAGAGGTCTAGATAACCAAGCAAGAAGTCATGGCTAGGATCGGGAAGGTCCGGATAGCTATGCATGAGAGGCTCTCTAGAGGCATGAGTGCCTTAGATAGGGAGTTAGCTACAATATTGGTAGGCCCGAGCATTTGGATAGACATAGACTCCAATAGAGGGTGGTACATGGGATATGTATGCACTCTTGAAGAATTTCTAATCTTCCAATGATGTTGTGTAGACATAGACTCTAATATAGAGTGGCTCCGCACTTTTGAGGAATTTCTAATCTACCAATAGGGATTGGGTAGACATAGACTCCAATAGAGAGTAGATCATAAGTTGGTCACTTTTGAGGAATTTATAATCTATCATCCATTATCTATAGTACCCAATGGTTGTAGTTCAACCCGTGGATGTTTCCTCCTTGGAGGTTTTACCACGTTAAAAAATCTCTTGTGTTAATTCTTTCTATCTCTCTATTTCATATTTGTATATGTGTATGTTTTAATCTTGTTGCACAATATTCAATTGTGATGTATTTTGAAACAAGATTTTGTTAAATGTGATATGTAAGCAAATCATTTTGATCATAGTTGTATATATAATTCTTTTGTACATTGATTCTTTTGTACAGTTATATTTTGTTTAATACTTGTAACACACTGAACATTATTGGAAATACAAGTATTCTTTATTGTTAAGTTTTAATGTTATTCTTCCTCTTGTTACTTGTTGATATATAGACAATACTTTAATGATCACATGCTTCTCTTATCTATACTTGTATGTATGGTTTATGTGTTGTAATGTAAGCTATCTTGAGGGACAAACTTGTGTTTGTTTCAAGGGATTGAAAAAGGCGTAAAAACCTATTCACCCCCTTCTAGGTATGCTTTAGGCAATTTAACTACATTTGTATATTTCATGTTGCGTGTATTAGTAGAGTAATTCTTCACACCGTTCTTCAAAAGATAATTTTTTCCTAGATTAACCCCAGCAAAGCCACCATTAGGCTTCTTCACACTGCTATTTCCTACAAATTTCCCAACACCCCCCATATTCTCAGCCACACCAAAAATACCATTCCCATTTCTACCAGATCTTCCATTTTGATTCTTATGACCCTGTTTTCCATACGACACCATAAGCCACGGTCAATAGGGAGATTTATCCTTATCAACACTGACCTCATTATTTCCCACATTAACTGCATTAACATGAGTTGGTTCAACCATCCCCTCTCTGCAAGTCTCCCTACTATGACCATATCTTCTGCATTTAAAACATATAGCCCCAAACTTTCATATTTCACCTTAATAGTTCTATCCTCAATATAGAGAGCACCTAGCAAAGGCTTAGAGATGTCAATTTCCATACATATTTAGGCAAACCTGCCTCTAGCTTGATTCAAAGTGATTGGATTCACTTTGCACATCCTTCCTAGCATTCCACCAATGCTTCATAGCAAATCAGAATCCAACCATTCCATAGGGAGTTTCGACAATCTTTCCTAGATAGGCATACTTTGGATTAAATCTTCACCCGGAACAAAGTTCGGTTTCCACCTCTACACTGCCATGTATTGGTTTGGGATGACCCAGGGGCCATTGGTGAGAACATAATCAAGGTCGTCCTTCATTTGGAAGCAAGCAACGAAATATCCCTCCCCAAGGTCCGTTAGCTGCCATTGTCCAATAATAGACCATTTTTGGGATAACTTTGTAAGCATAAAGTTCAGAGTATGGGAGCGTCCCATGTTTTTCAAAATCAAAGCATTTGCCAAAGGTTTGTGTAATTGTTCCTTTAATTTGGGCGAAAGTTTCATCCTTGGACCATCTGGTCCTTTCGAAATTTGAATGTCATCTTGATCAATAATGAGTTTCTCTTTGTTTGTACCAAGCCTCGACCAAAAACTAGGATTAGACATATTTAGAAGCTTGGATTTGAAATTGCCCAAGGTTTCTTTACCCGTGTTTTCGACTGCAACATCATGTCGCCCAAAAGTATCAGACTCTGCCCTAGCCCGTTTAGCAGAGCCATTCGTCTCCATATTCTTACTCAAATCAGAGTTCATGCTATTAGTGGGAGGTTGTTAAGCAGAAAAAACGAAGGTTTTCTGTCGATTATCCATGCCCAAAAGAAGAAAATTTGCAGAAAGCAAGACGAAAAGATGTGAAGGAGAGAAACCTAAATCACACCAAGCGCGTACACCAGATCAACCCCACGCGCCCATCACTTTAAAGTTAAATCATTTTTCATATCAACCTGGGAACATAATCATCCGATGAATCAAATATTTAATGTGATCACAAGTTACAAGTCCCAAAATGGTTTATATTATTATACCCTATAGTGGAAATTGTAGAAAAGAACCTTTCCTAACGTTTAGTTTCTAAGAAATAACCCACTCCACCAGAATTGCACTTTCAGCCTTTTTTACAGCCCAATTTACCACATTACCCTCTAAAACCCCATACCTGGAATTTCCCTTAATACCCTCCTTAAGTTTTTTATTCAATATAACTTGATCAATTTTACTCAATTACCCTCCAAATAGATCTCCCACAAAATTCACTTTAAAACACAATTAAAAATCAAAAAAACCCTTCTTGCTTTGTGTACCAAAAAATCACGAAACTCAAACCGTTGCAAGAACCTAGAAATAGAGAGACAAATATAGAGGAAATATAGCAAGAAGTGAGACATCTCCAAAACCGTAACCCAAACAAGAGACTGAGACTGAGAGGAAGATTGAGGTCGCCGGCAATGTTAAGTGGTTTCAATCAAAATCATATTTTATTTTGATTTCGCAGACCTCGTACCCACCCATTATCTGGTACAGTCAAGTTCATCAAATTCTTCTCATTTCCTTTAAAAAGAAGGTGCCCATTCTCTCGATCACAATCTTGTTTTTGATTTGCTTATGTTCTTATTTGATTGATGATGCTACTACCGACATGTAATTCTTTTTTGAATTTTAGGGTTTGCTTAAAGATCATTTAATATGTGATTTGCATTTGATTAGAAAATTTTGTTAGCCAAATCAGGGCTCTTTGAGTTCAGATCGTTGAATTAGCTTTCAAGTCTTTGATTTTTTTTTTTTTTTTTTTTTTTTTTTTTTTTTTTATGTTTGTTAATTAATCAATGCCTCAACTGTCTTTTTTTTTTTTTTTTTGGTTTTTAACATAAACAAATTTGTACTTCAAATTGATTGTTTTGCTTTTTGATTTGATCTTATAATTTGTTTTTATTGACTGACTGCATCAAAGTGATCCAAGTAACTGGGTTTTAGATTAGATGTCACAAAAATGAGGAATATGTAAATTGTGGTTCATATTCTTCGATTCCTTGTTATTCAGCTTGTTTCTAAGTATGTTGGGCTGCCTAGAGTAATTTTTGTGTAAATTTTTGTTTTAGATATCCGAGCAAGTTTGTTCAGAGCTGGGTTTTTAATCTACTATGTAGTCATTGACAATGATGCCGAAACTTAAATGATACAACCTTCAAGGACTAGTATATTGGAAGTTCTTACGATTTTACCTTTAGTTTGTGATACTACTTTTGATGTATTGTACTGTATAGGTGGACATTTCAAAGGATTCATTGATTGAATTATAGGAATAATTTTTATCTTAAAATGTGTCTCTAGATGAATTCCTAGTTTTGGTTTTTTCTCAGTTTCAACAATGCTTGTTGTTGGGGATAATAAACACCTTATTGAAAGAATCTGTGTAATTTTTATGTACGTTTGTTTTAGATATTCAAGCAAGTTTTTTTTTTTTTTTTTTTTTTTTCTAAGCTGGGTTTTTTTAACCTACTCTGTCATTGTTAACAATGATACTGAAACTCAATGTTACAACCTTCATAGATATTAGAAGTTTTTACAGTTGTAACTTTAGTTTGCGATACTATTAATGCATTGGAGTCTATATAGGTGGACATTTCAAAGGATTCATTGATTGAATCGCAGGAATAGTTTTGTTTTAAAACGTGTTTTATTTGCCAGATTAATTCCCAATTTCAATTTTTCTCAATTTCAACTTTGCTTGTTGGGGATGGTAGACACTCTACAGCATATGGCTTTCTAGAGAGGATTGTAATGAGTTACTCTTTGGCTCTTTGCAAGGAGTGTTACACACAACATGATGTGCTAATTATTCTCGTGACTCTTAAGTAGATGAGTTAGTCTTTGTCATCTTATGTATCGCTGGTCTTAGAACTATCAAAGCTTTCAGAAGTTTTGGTGCTTTCAGAACTATCATTGTCATCCATAACTGTATGCTTCGTAGTTGATGTTGACGTCCCCTGGTCATTCCCTACTGATGTAAATCCGGGTGAAGGCTGAGATGCAAGCGGATAATTGCTGCCACTAATTGATTTATAGTGTGGAGTACCCGCTGGAGACTGTGGATTATTGGTTGGTTGAACAGGAAACACCATACATGATGATTGGATTGTTGTATTGGTTGGATTTGCTGGAGGTTGAAATTCATTTTCATTTGCTGTAGCAGGTTTAGATATGTTGACAAATTCAACATCAACTACAGCCCAACCTTTTTCTTTAAAAGTCATCACAAAATCTACATCGTTGTCACTCAAAATAGATAATGTAACCGTATCATCCTCCGTTTTTACATGCGAAGTTATCTTCAACTCAATTTTGTCTCTACTAACACCTGCCCGCTGGTATATCGTTTCCACCAATTCAATGTAGGCTCCGTTGTCTTTTTTGGTTAGACGAAATGCAAACGAAATAAGACCAGTAAACCGGTTACCCTTCCAATGCTCACCGCACTGCACTAACAGCCCAGACATCGTATCCTTAGACTTTGAAAAAAGTATTAAAATCAGTCACTGACAGTATTATACCAGAGCTCAAAACGTTTATACCGGGCTCATGACTTATTTCCAGTACTCAAAATTTTTTATAACAGGGCTCAAGAAGTTCTTACCCCGACTCAAAACATGGGTTCCATATAACAATTAGAGTATCAAACAAAAAATACATATTTCCAGGGCTTTAACACATTCAAACTTTAAATAGGAACAATGTATAAATAGGCACCCCATGAACTGGGGTATTACATTTCAAAATAAATGATTCAGCACAAAATAATCATCTAAGAAAATTCATTTCCAATGAACACAAATTATAGTTCCATAACCACAAATTTATATCAATGTAAGTATGCACCAAACAATAGTACAACATAGACTAAAAATGAATCCCCAAGTAGGCAACATGTAACATAAAGTTCTTGTAAAATCATCACAAATCACACTAGTTTTCTACTATGCATGCCATTACAAGTAAATCATCACAAATCACACTAGTTTTCTTCTATGCATGCCACTACAAGTAAATCATCACAAATCACACTAGTTTTCTTCCACGCTTGCCACTACAAGTAAATCATCAGAAATCACACTAGTTTTCTTCTATGCCTGCCACTTTGTTTCAGCAACATAACAAATTTAATAAACACGTCAACCGTGTCACTAACTCTTATTTGATTAAGACCCCCTTTCTTTGCACCCAAGAGTAGGGCATTTGGATGTCACACCCATTTTGTCATGACAACTAAGCATCTCAGTGTTACTTTGTTTACTGCTTCAAATGATAGGTTTCAAAATTCTCTCAGAAGGCCAGAACTCTATAGTAACTTAATCCAAGCAATCTTTGATTGGTTTTCACACCCTAACATGCATTTCATCAAACACCTTAACTACACCCAACAATATTACATACACAAACCCCAATTCATGGTCAACAAATCCACTACCCTTAATCCCTCATTCTATCCAAAACATTTCAAAGTTCAACACCAATACTGGTTTTTTTTTTTTTACCAAGGATACAAATATTAATTCTAAACCAAAATACATTACTTTCATTTTGACAGTGTGATTTGGGGATTTACATTTACTGTGAGAGACCTTGTAAGCTCGATTGAAGGAGGTGGCGGCAAGATTCTGGTCGGCGATAAGATTCCAGGGGTGGAGAACTCGATGGAGAGGACGAAGGGATTTGGATGGTTAGGTATTGAAATGGGAAGAATGAGTTTGTGATTTGATGGATTTGTTGTAGAAGAACACGATGGAGAAGATGAAGTTAGGTTTGAAGATTGTGATTTTCTTCAGTCAAGTGAAGGAGAAGAAGAGTAGGGGTAGTTTCGTCCTTACAAATTTTAAGAGGGTAATTTCGCCCTTTCGCAGGGTTTAATTGTAGAGGGCAATATTTTCATCCAAAGACTATTTCCTAGAAACTAAACATTAAGAAAACACTCTTTTACAACTTTATAACTCAAATGCTATTTCTTAGAAACAAAACGTTGGGAAAGGCCATATAGACAAAGAGCCCTATACGATCAAATATGGTGCATAGTTTGGACCCGACATGTAAAATAATTTTGTGATGGACTGACGATATCACATGCCGCACCAAACAATTTAAAGGCAGAAGATCTGAACAATAGCTCCAATTGTATGTACAAAGCTTACTCATTTTGGACAAATCAGTGACTCGTGACATACCCTGCAATTCTCCGTGTGAAGTAAACATCCTTTAATTTGTATATATTGAAGTAAGCAAACATCCCACCTTGTTTAGTTGTTGAGCACAGCAAGCGCATCATTCAAATTGCTTGCCCAAACACATTTATTTGTTTTATCAATTATAACTGTTCCCTTTTTACTTTCTTATGCACAATTGACATATGTTAGAAGATAATATCAATTACAACTGTTCCCTTTTTACTTTTTTTATGCACAATTGACATATGTTAGAAGATAAAAAGTTCAATGTATTGTCATGCACTATATTTAATAATATTATACTATATAGCATATATAAATAACCAATCAAATATATTTTTCATGCAACATGGTACAACAATTTCAATAGCCAAATGCATTGTATGTGTCTAAATTATGATAATCTCATAGTTGAAATACACATTGCACTGTTTAATAATATTGGTTGATGGCTAATAGGGGCGTAGCTCAAATGTTAGATGGACGAGCTTGAAGTTTGGGTAAATGACTCCCATGTTAGCGGCTCGAATCCTACTAATGGCAAAAGCATTCAAAAAAAAAAACCTGATCCCGGATTAATAGATATTTATAAAATAATAATAATAATATTGGTTAATGTTCATTACCTCTTATAGTAAAATTGGTAAGTACTCATCATTTCCGACTTAGGGTTCAAGTTAGGCCCCATCAAAATCTTAAATCCACTGCCAAGAATGCCTCTCTCTCTCTCAATATAACTTTCTCATTTTCAATAATGTGTTTGACAAAACCGTCTTCTCTGCTTATCTGGATGAGTAGGAAAATGCCTTTTGTTTCTAGTAGGCAGTGAGGGAGCAGCCAGCATAGCAAGACCATTAATATAATATACAATTGCTTTTCATGCTAATTACACTTGTTTGCTTCTAATTACTACACGATCGAGCTGCTGTTCTCTTTTACGATTACAATTGAAAAACGCGTTTTAAAAACTGAAACGTGTTTTAAAAATATAATTCTTTAAATTAGACCAACTTGGAGCTTGAGATTTTGTTAGCTTTTTTTGAATATATAGATTAGACTCTTAAAGATATGAAGTGGGCACCAGTTAAAAGTGGTTGAAAGTTGAAACTGGTCACTGTTAGCAGGCAGTAGCAGAAGGTATTTCGAACTATCACGATCCTCATAATTATTAATTACAATTAACGCAATCCAAACTGGTGTAGGTCCAACATGACAGACGACTCTTGCTTGCTCCTCAGGAAATTGTAACATTGTATCAATCGGGTCAGGTTCCATTTTGGAGCTTTGTGGAAACTTATTTATTGCCCCAGGAAAGTAACATAAAACATACATTACTTCTGTCTCTAATCTCTATCGCTCGACAATACGGAGTACCAAAGACTCTAATACTCATATGTCGGGTCCAAAACATAAGGACTAAAGTGTAATTCACTGAAAAATGAAAAAGAATCGGTGTAAAGGGGTGTGTGTGTGATGATTAAGAAATGAAGAGTGAAGGAACGCCCTTTTTTGATGGGGACCATTGACCTATTGTATTGTATATAGCATTGACAGTTTCAAAAGCATAGTACAATTGAGAAGCGACATTGCCCCGGAAAGAGGGCCTCTCTCAAGCAGTGTGCAGATTTTGTTTCGGCCACATATAGAAACCCTAAACATTTATTATACTAATATTGGGATGGTGACAAAATTAATGGCCGCTCAATTATTCAATCAAACTATGCAAACACAAATCAAACTTGTGGACGCAACTTCATCACATAGCTACCATTAAATTGAATATTGATGTTTTTAGTGTCCTCTCAGCTAGGTAAGTCTGCACGATTAACAGAATTTGATATACATGAGTATTTATTATGTAGTTCGTCATAATCTATATATTTATTCAGTTGCATGCATGGGTATCAATAATCAGAGAGTCCCTTTTACAAAGCTAAGAGACCATAAATGGTGGACCACTAAATATCCTATCCATGTGAAAAGCTTAAATGGGATAACCTCTACAAGCTTCTGGATGCATTATTTTTTTGATTGAGAATTAAATCGAATCCATTTTCATTCTAAAATTAGATGAATTGGGTTGCGATTGAAATTGAATTTTGATACCATTAAACATACACATTAGAGAATATCATGTTTATTATACTTTAACCAACAACAACCAAAAAATCAGAACCTAATTACCTGATCTTTTAGGTTTCCCAGCCATTGTTTCCTACAACGTACATTCGATGCATGAATTCTTACTATTTTAGTGCAAGTACCTTTTAATTAATAACTATATTAGAAATTATCAAGTGTATGATTCCATATAAAAAATTCGTCCAGTTTCATTGATTTCAACCGGTTGAAACATTGAAAAAAAAAATTACATTGATTCCAAATTGTTGGAATAAGTGAAACCGTACAAAAAATTTGTACAAGACCCCGCACTGATATCAAGTGTATGATTCCATATAAAAAATTCGTCCAGTTTCATTGATTTCAACCGGTTGAAACATTGAAAAAAAAAATTACATTGATTCCAAATTGTTGGAATAAGTGAAACCGTACAAAAAATTTGTACAAGACCCCGCACTGATTTTGTGCCAGAAGAAGAATAGAAGACTGATTTTGTTTTATTCAATTTCTAGATAATTCAAAAGAATTCATCAACTCTAATACCTGCAAAATCTTTGTATATTTATAAAAACCTCAGAGATAAAATCGCCAACTTTTACCAGAAAAACCTTTTGCCTTGCTCTCTTGCTCTACATTCATAGTCACCGAAAGTCCATCAAATGCCATTGTTGCAGGTTGGCATATATATATATATATATATATATATATATAGTCTTTCTATTATCAGTTCGTCCTGACATAAAATACATCAGGACAAAGAATATGGACAACAGATTATGGAGAAGTTTTGACAAGTGCATATACTTTGAGTCAAAGTATGTAAATCTAATGGTCCACATATATATATATATATATATATACAGATTTTCTATTATCAGTTCGTCTTGACAATAAATATATCAGGACAAAGGATATGGATCACTAGATTTACATATCCTGATATATTTATTGCCAGAACGAATTGACAATAGAAATACTATATATATATATATATATATATATAATTTTTTTTATTATCAGTTCGAACTGACAAAAGATAAATCAGTTCCTTACATGTGGGCCATTGGATTTAAATACTTTAACTTGGCTGCATGCACTTGTCAAAGTATCTTTTAAATCCAATGACCCACATGCAAGGAACCGATAATAGAAAGAATATATATATATATATACTTTTATAGTTTTATTTATTACGTACACATAAAATATAAAATTTGCTATGCAGCAACAAATTTAAATTACGTAACAGGCCGGATTTGGTTAATTGGATAACTTGAAATATATGAAAAGAGAGAATGAATAAGCAATTGAAATATACAAGTAACAAAACACAACTCGATCGATCCCTTTGTATATGAGTACTTGTCAGTGGTCGGTAGATATATCGATATTCAGCTTCTATTATAGCATCGCATTATTGACTACTAATACTTTTCAGTGCCTGTCACGTAATCATTTATTCACACAAATATTCCTTTAACATTCATTGATTTGATTATACTTCACGTAACCAAAACCAAAATGAATTCTCTCACCTAACTTGCACGTTTTTTTATATCACATGACGTGCTATGAATGAGTAAATTCACAATGTTATAGGTATATCTATTCCACCCAACAAAAGTGTTTCCTCTCATGAATAAACTACCTATAATTTTGTATGGAAAAACTATATATGTATACCCACTTGGGCCAATTTTATAAGTTACTTTCTTTTACAAAACCCACGGGCGAAATCTACACCCGAACCGGCTTAATTTCACGGGTTTGGGTATGGGTTTGATAAAACCCGACTCATTGCTTTACCTAATCAGGCCATGACAATTAACAAGCTGTGTATAACTCCATAGACCTGTACCTTTCAACGCTCCATTGAATTCTTTTTTTTTTTTTTTGACATATCCATGGAATGTTATTTATTCTAACTCCATTACCAACAGGAGAAGGTGACTTTCCAATTTCCATGATTAAAAATAAATAAATAAAAATAAAGATAAAAAAAGAAAAAAGAAAAAATGGAAAAATGGACAAACAATGTTGATTTGTGTAGAATCTTTAATATAAACCATACATTGCAAGAACAACTCTGTTACAACTATAAATCCATATATACACCTCCACTGCTGATTATAACATTCACACTGAAAGCTCAAATGAATCAGAACCTGATTGCTACTTCAAAAAAAGGTATCGACAAAATAATATGCTAGCTGTCTTACACAGCTATCCAGACGTGAACATTGATAGCTTGCTACCTCTACTTTTATTTCGCAATTGCACCAAATCCATCTCCTTCATTGTTCACTACAATCTAACAGACAATGGTGAAAATGAAAGACAAATTTCTCCAGTCTTTAGTAATTGAAAGCATCAAATACATTGAATGGTACTTGAAAGATTGAAAGCCAAATACATTGAATGGTACTTGAAAGATCAACCTTCTGCTTTTTGAGAAAGCCTGATTGATAGTGTTCCATTTTGGAAATTGTTACTCTGTTGTCTAGCAAATCCCAGCGCTTGAATTGCTAATTTTGCATAAGTTCCCAACAGCGAGAACATATACATATGGCCACAAGACCATTCAAAAGTCCATTAGAAAGTGTAGAACCTTGTACCAACACCTATCTAGATCATGGTCTGCAGCTCTTCATCTCCTTAAACGGTCAGAATCTCATCCATGAATATTTAAACATCAGTTCAGCTGTTCAGTAACACTATTATTTCTGGCTAAAGCTACAAATTAAATGTCAGTCATGTGAGATATTATTGACACAACCTTAAAACATGTGTTGCTAGGGCTCCTAGACTTCAGATTCCAATGGCAAAGAGAACCCAAAGAAACAGAACACGACTGCTCAACAAAACTGAGAGAAAATTATTACTCAGGCCTCTAAACCTTCTCAAAATTAAAGCCTCAACCTTCTCAAAACGGAATGAATACTCTCTTTCCATCTCTCTAAATTTCAACAGCAAGGTGTACTAAAAACTCGAGAACCACACTAAGAGCATAAATTTTAAGGATTGAGTTTTAGACATCAACACAACGATGTTTACCTATTCAATCCATTACCTGCTCATTCCATAAGTTTGTAGAAAAAACGTGGTCCTATTCACCTTTATAAAGTAAACTTCCAATCTATTTTGCACACTTGAATTTACTGAAAAAATAATGTACCTTTCTAGCTATCTATCACAATCACTATATGATCCCGGCCGTTCTCTGGTTTACTATTTTTGTTTCACCAGACCATTCTACATTTGTAAACATTCTCACAGCTTTTAAATGTCCATTTAAACTGTGCAAAGAACCATAAATTTCTTTTCTCTGCACATGTCTGGTGTCTTTGGCTAGAAACTCGTGGACACTGTCTCCCACTTGAATTGAGCTACAACCAGGAACTTTTTCTACCCCATGCTGTCTCATTGCCACCCGAAAGCTCGAAAAATCTTCCCATTTTCCAACTGATGCACTCAAATTCGAAATCAACATTAAATAGCCAGGATTCGAAGGCTCCTGATCCAAAATCTTTCTGGCCACTGATTCTAACATCTCTTCATTTCCATGAATCTTACAAGAAGCTAACAAATTGGCCCAAATGACAGCATTTGGATTCAGATGCATGCTTTCAATAAACCTGAGTGCTTCTTCTAACTTCCCTGCTCGACCAAGAAGATCAATTATGCAACCATAATGCTCGATTCGGGGGCTAATATCATATTCATTTACCATCTGTTCAAATACCCATTTACCCTCTTCAACCAATCCTCCATGTGCACAAGCTGATAAAACAGCAATGAAAATGACATCATCGGGTTTTATTTCTTCCGATTGCATCCTATCAAAGAGACTTAACGCTTCTCTACATTGCCCGTTAACAGCTAGCCCAGAAATCATGGTTGTCCATGTAATTATACATCTACTAGCCATCTTATGGAAAACTGATTTTGCATTTTCTACATCACCACATTTCGCAAACATATCTATCAGAGCATTACCTAATGAAACCGACAATTCAAACTTGTGTTTCTTAATATGGGAATCAATCCATTTCCCATGTTCAAGAGACCCCAAATGTGAACAAGAAGAAAGCACACTAACCAAAGTAGTTTGATCAGGCTTGCACTTTGCATCAGTTTGCATCAGGTGAAACATATTAACAGCTTGATCGAACATGTGGTTCTGAACATAACCAGAAATCATAGCATTCCACGAAACCACATTTTTAAATGACATAAGATTAAAAATGTTGCTTGCAGTTTCAAGATCACCAATCATGGTGTATCCTGTTATCAAAGCTGTCCAAGAAACGACAGTTTTCTTAGGCATCTGATCAAAAATACACTTTGCAGCTTCCATATCACCTATTCTCACATAGCCTGAAATCAGAGAATTCCAAGAAATCTCATTTCTCTCTGGCATCCTCTCAAAAACCATACGAGCCAATTCCATATTCCCCTTCTTAGAAAGTCCCGAAACAACTGAATTCCAAGTGACAATGCTCCTTTCTGGCATTAATTCAAACAAATCGATTGCAGCCTCGATCTCATCATGCCTCATATATGCACCAATCATCAAATTCCATGACACCACGTCTCTTTCGGGCATTTCATCAAACACCTTCCAAGCTAACCCAGAATTCCCACAACATATTGCGTAAAGATTCAAAATATTATTCTGCACAAACACATTAGAGCCAAACCCGAGCCTCACGGTCTCACCATGAATGACCTGACCATATTTGAAGGCCTCAAATGAATCACAACACTTGCAAATGAAACTAAAAGTGTAGCTATTAGGCGTGACCACAGACGCTTTCATTTGATTGTAAGCAAGCAATGCAGCTTTGTAAGATCTTCCTATACAACATTTTATTATTGTATTGTATGAAATGACGTTGGGATGTTGTGAATTTTGGAAGATTTTAATGGCGTAGTCAAGTGAATGATCAAACTGTGAAGAGAGAGTGATGAACTTGGGTATTATAAAGTTGCTGTTTTGTAGTTTATGCATTAAAATCTGAAGATGGGTTTGTTTCAGTTGTTCGGTTGTTTTGCAATTCTGTAATATTTCGAGAATTTGTTGCTTCATTTTGAGGAGATTGGTGTTTCAAAACATAGTCATGGAATGGTCCATAAGAAAACAACATTTCAGGTTATTCTTTCAAAACGTTTAAAAGCTGTTTAATTTTTTTGAGTTTTTAGTTTACTGTCATATTGTTAATAAGACTTGTAGGTTAGTAAAATCCTCACCGTTTTCTTTTTATTTATATGTATTAAATTACTTCGGGGTTTTTTTTTTTTGAGGGGAAGAACTCGACCCGTAACTACTAGACTAACTGATGTAGCGGAAGCTCTGTCGAAAAAAACCTACAAGAAACAATTAGAAAACAACCTATCAATACTCTGTTGATCCGCGTACGGATGCATGAATATCAGGCTTCAAATACAATAATCAACTTCGCGCACGAAGGATGTTGTAAATGGATAGTTGAGAAACATTCTCTAAATTTTTATTAATCAAAAGCTATCTTTCAAACTCTAATACAATTTACTTAAATAGAATTGCAAAACTTAACTAACAAGAAAATCCTAAACAATCAGGAAAGAGTCCTAAATGAAAAAGATATCAAATCTCCTAAAAATCAAAAGAATCCTAAAACATTAAAAACCTATCTAAAAAGGAAATTGGATTTGATTTAATAAAATCAAATCATAAAATAATTAATAACCTAATTACATATAAATTAAAAGGAAATAAAATAAACGTACAGAATCATGACAACAATTAAAAACCATAAAACTCGAAACAGCTGTCTTGGCGCGCCTGAAACGTAATGGCCGAATTCGGATATGCTGTGGCCCATTATAGAAGACGAAGTCTTCATAACATTTGTAGGGCTTGTCTTGGACTTTCCAGAAACATATTATAATGTTGATTTTGAGTTCGTTTGCCCTATGAAAAGGCCCCCGAAATTTTCCCATTCTGACAGTTTCGACCATTCCGAGTATTTGCTTCCTTCTTTCCGCACCCTTCATCTTTGAGTCGATTCCTCTGCTCCATGAAATCCAAACCTTTGTTTATCGTATCATCTTTGCTTGCTGCATCATTCTCTCCAGGTTGGAGAAAATATGTCCTCGAATTTTGGAAAGGTAAACTAAACACAACAACCTATACAGCGATTGAAAAACATTGTTTCGTAACCAATTAGTTTCTTCTGCGCGCGGAGATAGGAATGCACGCCTTACCACCATGGCTGACCCATGTTCTTCAGCTGTGTTGCCACTGTCCACAACCTAATATTGTTGAATTTGGGTGTTGATTGGTCGCCTATGCCCAAGGATGCCTCATTGTCGACTTTTGGTGCTGCATGACACTCCTCTTCAATTAATTCTGGTTTGGGATCATCATTAATTGTTATGAAATCAGGGCGTACCATTAACATTAGACCAACATCGCCCTTCACCCAATCTTCATTGACCATCTCCTCTCCATCAAACTGCAGTTCGTCCCCTGTTTCAGCTTCGTCTTCATCTTCAAATTGCTACATCTTTGCACAGAAACACTGCTCCATCAACAAAGCACCAGTGTCGCTGTCTACAAGGTCCTCTTCCATGGTCTCTACTTTATCAAGCTGAGGTTCTTCACCAACTTCCACATCTTCTTCTTGGACTTCCTTATCTTCATCAAATATGGGTTCAATTCCAATGTTTGCTTCTCCATCCTCTTCATCAAATTGCGCCTCTTCTCCAATCTCTGTATCTCCTTCTCCACTGTCATCCGTCTCATTGAACAAGACTGGTTTCTTCCCCATCTTTCGGCACTCCGTTTGACGGTGTCCTACTTCTTCAAAACTAAAACACTGCACCCCTCATGCCGCTGTTATCGGCTAGAACTGATTGGTGATCGGACGTGGAGCTCTTCCCTTACGTGTGACGGTCTTCTCCACTTGCAAGGCTCTTCGATGGGCTTCAGATACAGTACATGGGTCAAAGAGTTTCACCACCTCAACGATTTGCGAACGACGGCCACCGCAATACCTTAATTTCTAAAAATTAAGGGGTAAAAATTGAGCGCGCAATTTCTGAGTCATCTTCTCCCAATCCGTGATTTTTGATTTTCCCATTCAAGTCCGTGAGAGCTTGAGTTGTTGCCACCACGCGGCTGCCCGTCCTCGAAGCCGAGTTGCCACCGAGGCTACCCTTGTATTCGTCAACACATTTTTAAACTCCAAGATCTCCTCCACGACTCCAAGCCAATCGAGAAATTCTTCGGGCAAAAGGTTGCCCTGAAATTCTGGAATATCTGTCCGCATACTCGACTCCCACCGCCGGCTGTTTTCACGCGCTCAAGCTTGAAAGAAACGCTCGGTGTGTATGATAAATATATCTAGAGGGGGGGTGAATAGATTTTAACTATTATTACCCAATTTTCGCATGCAAGTCAATTTTACGAAAATACCCCTACTAGTCAAAAATACAAGCAAGTGTAATATAGTGCGGAATTTAAATAACACTTGATGTATACGTGGAAACCCAACCACTGGGAAAAACCACGGGCTGTTTACTGCGCCACACTTGGACCTCAAAATCCACTAATTGAAATGGAGTTTATAACCTATGTAGACCTCGTCTAACACTCCGGTCAATAACCCCCCCACTTCTACCACTCGGGCCTTTAAAAGTGGCTCTAGTCCAATTGCTTGAGGTCTAAGCAATCTTAGCCTCAAGACTTAATTCTCTATGAAGAGATTATGCAACCTATGTGAATATGTATAAATATTCAAATAACAAACAAGGCTAGGTGACCTTAGATGCTTATCTAGGATGATGATATAATCAATTTAAATCAACCATAGATATCAATTGCTAAATGACATGTCAAATAGCTTAGCTAATCAAGATTAATCAAAAACCTAATTAGCTATCACAATACAACACTCAATCAATTCATCACAATTAATTCTCTATTCTTGTATTTATCATATGATCAAAAACATACAAGTAAATTAAAAGAGAATATGCTTGATAGTAAAATACTAAAATAAGATGAAATTAATCAAAATCTTACCAAGCAAGTTGTGATGATGCAAACCCATACATGGATGTTTTATATATAGACATAGAAGATGCAATATGAAATTTGATGCACAAATGATTTGATTTGAGTGGTTAAAGGTGAGTTCTTGATTTGATTTTCTCTCAAATATCTCTCTTTTAAGTTTAGGGTTCTAAGGAGTCAAAGAACTTAATCAGAGAATGAGAAAGTAAGATATTTATAGACATCAAGAATTAGGTATGTGAAAAGACAAGTTTGCCCTTGAAACGCACCAATCGACGGTTTCAATCGGCGGCCAGACCGCCGATCATAACCGCCGAATTGAACCCGAGAAGAACAGGGGAACAACGGCCGTTTCATTCGGCGGTTTCGTGACCGCCGATCCAACCGTCGAATCAAATCCGAGATATTAAATCGATTAGGTATGACCGATGGTTTCGAACGGCGGTCATGACCGCTGATCGTGACTGCAGAATTGCTCCAGACACTTCTGGATGCAAATGGCGGTTTCATTCGGCGGCCAGGCCACCGATCATAACCGCCGATCACCAACAGAGGTGAAAACCAAAGAGAAGCCAAGGGCATTCTCCGTGGGCAGTCTTCGCGTAAAACCAAGCACATTCTAGTGCATGTGCGGACGTTTCCGAACACTATCGGTAAACGAATTACTAAGCACATATACACACAACAGGATATAACAATCAAAGTGCCAGTGTGTAAAGTGACATGTGAAGAGTATGCACACATGATCAAGTATGCTAAGTGTGTGTGTGCTAATTAAATCTCTTCAAAGAAAACCAAGCACTAGAAATTATACATTTGGCGTGCTTGTCCCTTGAGGTCTTGAAAGGGCCTTCGAGCATGAAGTTCAAACACCTAAACTACCCTTACATTATCAACCCCAACAAGTGGTTTGTCCACGAAATGAGCCAATCAATATATGGGAATCCTTACAATCTCCCCCTTTGGCTATTTCGTGACAAAACCACCACTCACATTAATTCCTCACAACATAATAGAAACTACGGGTCTACTATGATTTTCTACTTTACAAAGAGATATGTAAAAATAATCTTAAAGTCTTCAATCTCAAGTAGATCAATCAATCCCTGAAAGCAAAGATCTATACTTTCCAATTCATGTAAAAAGTGAGATGAATCAAGTGAGAATAAAAATAAGCATTTGCATTCTAAGAATTTAAGCCCAACTACAACATCATGCAATAATTGTGAATGCAATGCTCCCCCTCAATGGGTTACTCCCCCTCAATGTATTGTCTCCCCAACATGCATAATTGCTACCACAATTTGCAACTCCCCTTACCACCATTCTACTCCCCCTTTTTGTCATGATATAGGCAAAGGAGTAGTCCCCAACCGGGTCACTTAGCAAAGAGAGATAGTAGCAAACTATATACTTACATAATCATATAATCCATTTTATGCAACTCAATCAATTGGAGAGAAACAATGAGATTTATTTAAAATAAATGTGTGAATCAAAACATGCTTTGCATACAAGACATGTAGCATTCAAGTCCAAAATACAATGGTATTTGGCAAAGAAAATGACAAAGGTTTCTAATAAGAATTCAAACCAATTTCATCAATGTCATGAGAAAAGCAAGGATATAGAGTTTTCATTTATTTTAATTTATGAGCAACTATATCCATCTTTATAAGCCAAACATGTCATGAGCGACTTTGCACCCTATTTGATTTTTTCGGGAATGAAACCCGTATGATAGTAGACATGTTCAACAAATAAAGAAAGAGAGACAATTTGGAATATAAATTCCTTTGAACGGATACAAGATCCTTTATTCATTTTGAGTCTCATAAACTTTTTCACACAAGTTTTGCATTTAAAAAATACAATCATCAATTCATGCTTTTTCATTTGAGCATGTCATTTGAATTTCATGCTTTTCATATGTCATTAGCATGTTATAAAAACAACAAATGCTTTTCAATTTTTAAGCATGTCATTTAGAATCATCATGTCATGGAGATAACTATAGGTCATTCATATCATACTTCCTATGTAAATCTCCTAGTCCAAAAATACATGTTTGAACATAAATATGACATGGATTGTAGACAAGCATGGTTCACACTTATTGAATTGAAAACATATATACATATGTGCAACCAAGCTTACTCAAGCAATCAACAAAAAAGCATACGATTTTTCAAATATTTGCATGCAACAAGTATGCATTAGCTCTCTTTGCTTGAGTTCCCCATATAGGGTCAACATCATCCTTCATCAATGAAGGTCATGAGGTCCTATAGACCTCCCAAGTCCATTTGACTTGGTTGAACCTATTTGAGACTTGTTAGTCTCATAGCAAGCGGGTTCATTTTTCCTTATCCACATAAATATGACATTTTTCTTCCTAGTGGACAATGGTTCAAGAGTTCTAGAAATAATAGGATCATGAATATGAATTTTTTCTTTCCTATTAACATGCATTCTAGCTCTTGTCATTCTCTTTTCAATCATGTTTTTAGTTCTACACATGTTAATGTAATGGAAGCACTTTGGTCTAATATGACCATCAATACCACAAAAATGACAAGTGGGAATGAAGTTTGAAATCATACCATCCCCGTGAGTATGAATTGGAGCTTTCTCTTGTCGTTATGGTTGTCTTGGATGTTGGATAGGATCTCTCCTTCGTTGTTGATGACCAAGACATTGTTGCTTTTTTTATTTAGCTTGCATGATTGATCTCTTCCCTTGATGAATTTGAGCTTGAGGGAAGTTAGGTTGAGGAACTTTTTGAGCTTGAGGTTGTCTCTTTGGAGCTTCCTTCACTTGTGCACTTCTTGAACATTGTCCTAAATCAATTTTCTTCCTAGAAGTGTGCATCGGCGAGGCTTCTATCTTGCTCAAACTCTTGACAAACATGGTCTTGTTAAGAGTGGGAGTCTCCTTGTAATCTTCAAAGCCAAGACCTCTCTTGTCACAAGGGCTTTTTCCAACACTCAACATGTGGTTGAGTTTATCCGTGCTAGAGGTCAACTTAGCGATCAAATCTCTAGCATCTCTAAGTTCCCTTTTCAACCCTTCTTCATTCCTCCTAGACAAATCTAGCTCATCTCTTAGCTTGTCTTCATCCTTCTTGGACCTCACCACTTCACTACTTAAGTGGTCCACTTGTGTTGAAAGCTTAAGGTTTTCTTCCTTCAAAGTTTGAATCTCCTTTTCATTCTCTATCTTATAGCTTTCAAATCTTTTCAAGTGGTCTTCATGATCCAAATTCTCCACATTTCCATTTATGGAGTTAGATGACATATTCTCACCATGTGAGTCATTTTCTAAATTCTCCATCTTACCTATGGAGTCATCTTCCTCATCAAGACCAACACCTTGGTCATTTGATGTAATATGAGTCATATCCCAATGAGTAGTTGCTCCAATTTTCTCTAGAGCTACTTTTTCATCTACTTCTTCCATGGGATCACAAGTCAAGACGTCATTGCCATCAACTTCAACTTCTACACTCTTGGCTCCAAATGCCTTGTAGTTAATGGCGCATTCTTCTTCACTTGACGACTCATTTCTCTCATCGGAGTCATTACTACTAACACTCCAAGAGGTAGTTATCACCTTTTCCATCTTCTTGTTTAGGCAATTAACAAAATTGGAGGCGAGGTGTCCTACACCAACACACTTATAGCATTGAACCTCTTTCTTTTCGGTCTTCTCTTGCCCAGGCTCAAACTTGTTGAAGGAACCCTTTTTCCTCAAATTTTGGCCTTTGGATTCAATGCCCTTCTTCTCGAACTTGGTAAACTTCTTGAACCTATTTAGCAACAATGCTATGTCTTCGTCCGAGTCATCTTCAACCTCCTTCCATGAGGAGTAAATATCGCCGGTGAGCAATGGTGGCCTCACGCTCGACGCTTTCTCTTTGCTCATCCCGAAACCACTCATAGTGTTTGGATGAATGCAAATGAGATGAATGCAAAATGTATGAAGAAATCAAACAACCACACATAATGCAAAACACACCAAAAATGAGCTTGGATCTCCTAAATATATCTAGGAACCCGCTCTGATACCAATTGAAAGAAATGCTCGGTGTGTATGATAAATATATCTAGAGGGGGATGAATAGATTTTAACTATTATTACCCAATTTTCGCATGCAAGTCAATTTTACGAAAATACCCATACTAGTCAAAAATACAAGCAAGTGTAATATAGTGCGGAATTTAAATAACACTTGATGTATACGTGGAAACCCAACCACTGGGAAAAACCACGGGTTGTTTACTGCGCCACACTCGGACCTCGAAATCCACTAATTGAAATGGAGTTTATAACCTATGTAGACCTCGTCTAACACTCCGGTCAATAACCCCCCACTTCTACCACTCGGGCCTTTAAAAGTGGCTCTAGTCCAATTGCTTGAGGTCTAAGCAATCTTAGCCTCAAGACTTAATTCTCTATGAAGAGATTATGCAACCTATGTGAATATGTATAAATATTCAAATAACAAACAATGCTAGGTGACCTTAGATGCTTATCTAGGATGATGATATAATCAATTTAAATCAACCCTAGATATCAATTGCTAAATGACATGTCAAATAGCTTAGCTAATCAAGATTAATCAAAAACCTAATTAGCTATCACAATACAACACTCAATCAATTCATCACAATTAATTCTCTATTCTTGTATTTATCATATGATCAAAAACATACAAGTAAATTAAAAGAGAATATGCTTGATAGTAAAATACTAAAATAAGATGAAATTAATCAAAATCTTACCAAGCAAGTTGTGATGATGCAAACCCATACATGGATGCTTTCTATATAGACATAGAAGATGCAATATGAAATTTAATACACAAAGGATTTGATTTGAGTGGTTAAAGGTGAGTTCTTGATTTAATTTTCTCTCAAATATCTCTCTTTTAAGTTTAGGGTTCTAAGGAGTCAAAGAACTTAATCAGAGAATGAGAAAGTAAGATATTTATAGACATCAAGAATTAGGCATGTGAAAAGATAAGTTTTCCCTTGAAACGCACCGATCGGCGGTTTCAATCGGCGGCCAGGCCGCCGATCATAACCGCCGAATTAAACCCGAGAAGAACAGGGGAACAACGGCCGTTTCATTCGGCGGTTTCGTGACCGCCAATCTAACCGCCGAATCAAACCCGAGATATTAAATCGATCAGGTATGAACGGCAGTCGTGACCGCCGATCGTGACCGCAGAATTGCTCTAGACACTTCTGGATGCAAACGGTGGTTTCATTCGGCGGCTAGGCCTCTGATCATAACCACCGATCACCAACAGAGGTGAAAACCAAAGAGAAGCCAAGGGCATTCTCCGTGGGTGGTCTTCACGTAAAACCAAGCACATTCTAGTGCATGCGCGGACGTTTCCGAACACTATCGGGAAATGAATTACTAAGCACATATACACACAACAAGATATAAAAATCAAAGTGCTAGTGTGTAAAGTGACATGTGAAGAGTATGCACACATGATCAAGTATGCTAAGTATGTGTGTGCTAACTAAATCTCTTCAAAGAAAACCAAGCACTAGAAATTATACATTTGGCGTTGTCCCTTGAGGTCTTGAAAGGGCCTTCCAGCATGAAGTTCAAACACCTAAACTACCCTTACATTATCAACCCCAACAAGTGGTTTGTCCACGAAATGAGCCAATCAATATATGGGAATCCTTACAGAGCTCTTCGACGCAGTTGCGAAACCCAGTCTTCCTCGCTGCTCTCCTCATTACTTCCTTCATTGTCTCCATCCGAACTTGAGTCTAAGGGATGGAAAGTATTTTGGTTGGCCATTAACATAGCGATTTGCTTAGTTAATCACGAAACTTGTTGCCCCAATTGTGCCATGCTGTCACGTTTGATGGCTTCTTCTTAGTTTGGTGGACGTCTTCTCAGCAGCATGTTGATGTTGTCCCGAACCAGGCTCTGATACCAAACTGATGTAGCAGAAGCTCTGTCGAGAAAAACCCACAAGAAACAATTAGAAAACAACCTACCAATACTTTGTTGATCCGCGAACGGATGCCAGAATATCAAGCTTCAAATACGATAATCAACTTCGCGCACGAAGGATGTTGTAAATGGATAGTTGAGAAACATTCTCTAAATTTTTATTAATCAAAAGCTATCTTTCAAACCCTAATACAATTTACTTAAATAGAATTGCAAAACTTGACTAACAAGAAAATCCTAAACAATCAGGAAAGAGTCCTAAATGAAAAAGATATCAAATCTCCTAAAAATCAAAAGAATCCTAAAACATTAAAAACCTATCTAAAAAGGAAATTGGATTTGATTTAATAAAATCAAATCATAAAATAATTAATAACCTAATTACATATAAATTAAAAGGAAATAAAATAAACGTACAGAATCATGACAACAATTAAAAACCATAAAACTCGAAACAGCTGTCTTGGCGTGCCTGAAACGTAATGGCCGAATTCGGATATGCTGCGGCCCGTTATAGAAGACGGAGTCTTCATAACATTTGTAGGGCTCGTCTTGAGCCTTCCGGAAACATATTATAATGTTAATTTTGAGTTCGTTTGCCCTCTAACAAGGCCCCCGAAATTTGCCCATTCTGACAGTTTCAACCATTCAGAGTCTTTGCTTCCTTCTTTCCGCACCCTTCGTCTTTGAGTCAAAATCCAAACCTTTGTTTGCCGTATCATCTTTACTTGCTACATCACTAACCTTATTTCATCAGTAAAATCCTCACCATTTGATACCATAAATACAAGTTCATGTCATGTGAATTATTAGTAGAATGAGGGTTGTGTTTAGGGATGACAACATATCGGATCGGGTCAGGTTAATATGTCCCATACTCGAAACCTGGTGACCTGACCCATGCCCCAATCATACAAGTTCTTGTGAACTATTAATAGAAAGGTTGTGTTTAGGGATGACAATGGATTGGATCGGATCGGATTAGAGACGAATCAACATGCCTCATACTCGAAATCCGGTTGGGGCAAAGTGCCCCATACCTAACTCGTGTCCGTTTAGGTCACCCGAACTGACACGTTTCATTTTTTTATTTTTATTTTTTAAGTTCAAACCATTAAATATACAAATTTTACCATACAATTGAACATTGTATGACATAAGCTTAAATTTTAATATTCAATTAAATTTAAAAATGCATTTAAATTAAAAAAATAAACTTTAATTTAAACATACAATTAAATTTAAACCTAAACTACAAATAATTTAATAGATATAACATCTATATTATATCAACCATAAATTCAAATATAAAATACAATTAGGATAGAGATAAAATATTAAACTTTTGTTTTTTCTTTTATATTTTTGATATTTTAAGAAATAAGAGAGCATCTTTTGACAATTCAATTTTTTCTATTTACACTTCTTTTCTAAAGACACTCCATTCTAAAATTTTAAATTTTAAAAATATTCTAAAGACATTTCCTTTTGTTTCAAAATTATTCATTTTATCTTTTGACACTCCTATTCTAAAGACACTTCATTTTTTAAAATAAAATTTCTAAACACACTCCAATTTATTTTAATATTACTCATTATTATTTTTAATTTTAAATTTAAATTTTAGCATATAGCAAAACAAAAAAAAACAAAAAAAAAAGCAAAAAAAACTAGTAATATTTTTTTCTGTATATGGAGATTCGATTTGTTTGTTTGTTTGGTGGTGGGTGAAATGGAGATTATGTTTCTGTTCGTGAATGAAGAAGATGTTGGTGATGGTTGAAGTAGAAAAAAAATATTGTTGATGATGGTTTTTTTTTATTATTATTGATGGTTGAAGAAGAAGATATAGAGATATGGAGATATGGACCCAGATTTTTGGGAAATAAATTTTTTATTTTTTTATTTCTTTAGTTCATGTTGGTGTTGATTGAAGAGGAGATGGAGATGGAGATCCGATAGATCTCTTCAAAAAAAAAAAAAAAAAAAAAAAACATTTCTTTAATTTTTTTTAAAAATACCTGTGAAGTATAAACTTTCTTTCATATCATTTTTTCTTAGGTTGTGGATTTTGATTGAAGATGGGTAGAGGGAGATTGGGAAACAAAAAATGAGGTCTCTTCTAGAAAAAAACTTTGATTTTATTTAATTTCTTTATAAATATTTGGGAACTATAAAATTTATTTTCCATTAAGATTTGAGAAAGTTACCCGATATCCTAAATTTTTATTTATTTTTTTGGTTTTTATATAATTTCTTATAAATTATGAATCAGAAATCTTTTATATTTTTGTTTTTTAATTTTTAAAAGTAAAATGACTTTATTGCCCTTATGACACTCTGATATTTGTTAACTTTAACAGTCAAAGGGTTAGTCAAGGGTTTGTTTCTGTAATTTTGGCAAAAGTACAATTTTATTGCACTTTTATCAAACGTTAGGGTATTTCATTGCAATTATCACTAAAAAAAAACAGTCATATATAATTTTTTTTTTGTCTTATTTGGTAATTTTAATTCAGATTAATATTGTCATTAATAAAAAAATAAAAATAAAAATAAAAACAATAAAGTGTAAACAAATAATTTATGAGAGCAAATTACACATAACCTACCTGAGGTTTGCCTCGTGACGCTTGTAGTCAACTTTTCATAAAATTGATATTCACACCCCTTGAAAGTAATAGAATTCTGTTAACTTTAACATCTAACATTGCCATATATCAGAATAGACCAAAATATCCTTCTGTTTAAATGAAAATTATTTTTTTGACTTTTGTTTTACCTATGAACGAAGACAAAAAGAAAAAAAAAAGGAAAAAAAAAAAGATAGAAATGGCGGGAAAGTTGTTTAAAGGTTTTTGTTGTAATATATATATATATATATCAGATTTTCTATTATTAGTTCGTCCTGACAATAAATATATCAGGACGAAGAATGTGGAACACTAGATTTACATACTTTGACTCAAAGTGTAGCACTTGTCAAAACTTCTCCATAATCTGTGGTCCATATTCTTCGTCCTGATATATTTATTGTCAAGACGAACTGACAATAGAAAGACTGTATATATATATATATATATATATATATATATATATATATATTTGACTGAAATATATATACTGAAAATGAATATTTACATACCGGAAAAAATTATTATTTTTTAGGTGGAGAAAATATGGTCTTGCTTTTTGACCATTTGCATCCACCGATTCTTTTTTTTTTTTCTAAACGGTTAAAAAATTGTTTGTTTGCCTATAAAATGGCATTCATTAAAAAAATCACTATGTTTGATTGGTGGAATAGGAAAGTGTAGTGGCTAAAAACTGGCCTACAGCCCAGTACTCGAGCCCGTCATTGAACAAAGGCCAAAATGTGGCCTAAGTCCGTTGGCCACCCGTCAAAAGGACCAAAAAGGTCCAAAGTCAACCAATCTGATAAACAAAGGCCCACTTAAGGCAGGCCAATAGCTTGAGCCGACTCATTAATAGACCAACTTCAAACATAGTCAAAGGCATGATAAATAGCCTTTAATACCTTTTAAACCTTGGTCGAACGTTGCAAAGACAAGCAATCAAGCGCCCTTATTGCTAGGTTCAATGCGAATCGAAACGGGCAATAAAGGGTCCAAGATCCACACCCTCACATAAAGAGGTTAAGTGGTGAAGGCTTTAAGCCTTCACTATAAATATCAGACCCCTTCTCAAAGAAAGGGGTCCTGATTTCTCCATTTTCTCACACAAGAACTCTTAAAGTTGAGCTCTGCAATTCTCTCCCAGCATTAATTGTTGCTTAATGATCTAACAGAAATCGACCAAGTCATTCTCAAAAGTCGATCGAGCCAATCCAGGTTCGATCCACATCGAGTCAAGGAACCTCCTAGACATCGATCTATCAAAGGCACCAATACATTATATCAAGCAGATCATCGATCGACCAACATCGAACCTAGAGACCCCCACCTAGGCATCGATCCATCTCCCCCATTAGTCGATCCATCAACACTCGATTCCCAGAGTCGACCCAACCATATCGACCCATCGCTCGATTCGATACATCGAGCGATACGGTTTGTCCCTCTTTTAACTTTCTCTTTCACTCTATCAAACGATATACTGACTTGAGCATCAGAGAGCCCCCCAAAAGGACCACCCCACTTTGTGGCTCAACGATCTCTACCTTTTTGTCTGCTCTACAGGTTGCTAGTGCCCACCTCGACGATCAAATTAATTGTGGATTTTTCTATGTCTACAATTTGGCGCCCACAGTGGGGCCCTGGCAATCACTTCGGCAAAACTAACATATCTACAGGGTCAAATGTCAAAAGAAATGGCACAAACATCTTATTTGACGAACGAATTACGACATTTGATCGACCAATTTTTTTTGCAATACCTTACGACGATATACTACTGTAATTTCATTTACTCCTTGTTTTTGTTAATTTGTAGAGTCAAGATTGCACCTACCTATTTTTCTGTTCCATGAAATATTGATAGATCGGTATTGTCAAATCTAACGAAAACTCTTTTTCAATTATTGTTTTCCTTGTTCTTCTACTTTGTTTGTCTTGCTTAGTAGATCCTTAAAAATGATTGTTGAGATGATCCAAGTACCAGGCCGACCAATATATATATATATATATATTATATATGTATGTATACATATATATTGTCGACCCACAAGTATATTGGATAGCGAAATTCGAACAAAAAAGTGATTCAGATCCAACTACACAATGTAGTCTTACAAATTCTATATCAGATATAAACAAAAAGAAGGGTAACAAAGATGTCAAGTCAAGCTTTCAATCTAAATCAAGCCATATAAAGGTGTTAGTTCGACGAATGACCTTATGAACTGAACAAGCAATGAAGTTGATCAACAAAGCATAAAAAAAAAAAAAGTTCTTCACGATTCTCTAAAGTGCTGGTAGAACAAATCACGAAAATTGGGAAAGGTTAGTATATTTTCAGACATGTTCTTTTTTATTTTGTGTTATCAAGTTTGCGAAAATTTAGATGGATCTTTGATGTATTAGTCAAAACTTTTGCCATGATTTGAGCTACAAAACGATCTATATCAAGCAAGACGCCGATCTAAATAAATTTTGTTATTCTACATCGTAAACTACAATTATCAAATCTTATTCTCCTATTCTACAATTAAATATAAATGCATCACTCTATGTCGAGCTACAACAATTGATGAGATGCTATACATCGTCATTCGATCACATGCTACAATTGACAAAACTTGAAAAACTACTGTCAAGTCTTGGCTAATAATTTGAACTGAAATATTTGCCTTGTCGATCAACATCCATTTGAAGGTCAAATTTTACTTTATCGACCTACAATAAATTTTGAACGGATTATTTATTTCAAGCTACGATTTGAATTTATGTGGTTAGATTATATTGTTCAACTTTGAGGATACTTTGAATATAATTGCTCTAAGTCAAGCTACGATATTTTGAGAAATATTATGCATTAGAGCTCTATGTCGAGCCGACTTTATTATATAATCGCTCTCCATTGAGCTATGTTTCATGCTCCAAGTCGAGCCGAAATTCTTTATATAATCGCTCTCCATCAAACTACATTTCGTGCTCCAAGTCGAGCCGAAATTCTTTATATAATCGCTCTCTGTCGAGCTACATTTCTTGCTTCGAGCCGAGCCGAAATTCAATATATAATTGCTCTCCGTTGAGCAACACGCCATGCTCTAAGTCGTGCCCTCTCCGTCGAGCCAAATTAATTATGTTATCGCTTTACGTCGAGCCAAATTCGTCAAAGGAATTACAAGAGGTTAGAATATTTTTTCTGACATTGTTCTTTTGCTGCCATGTTAACCAAAAATTTTGTTTGGTCTTTTGATTTTAGTAGTTTGATACTTTTAATGTCGAATCATCTATTTCTCTGTTACGAATAATTTGTCAATTTTGACTTTTGTTAAAAGTATGGCACGCTCGCCATATATTGTCTTCATCTTTGCCCATCTAAAAAATAAATAAAGAAAATTGAATGTTCCACATGACAGAATCTAGAAGCTACATCAGATAAGCTTAAAACACTCGACGAGGAGATATGATTTAATTGATTGGCATTTTATGTCACACCTACAAAAATTTGAATCTCTCTATCGCACTACAGTCGAGCTATATTTTTTGCTCCAAGTCGAGCTGAAATCCTCCAAGTAACGTCTCTCCATCAAACTAAATTTCGTGCTCCAAGTCGAGCCGAAATTCTTTAAGTAATATCTCTCTGTCAAGCTAAATTTCATGCTCCAAGTCTAGCCGAAATTTTCCAAGTAATGTCTCTCCGTCAAGCTAAATTTTGTGCTCCAAGTCAAGCCGAAATTCTCAAAGTAATGGCTCTCCGTCGAGCTACATTTCTTACTCCAAGACAAGCCAAAATTTGTTATGTAGAAGCTCCCCATCAAGCTACATGTCTTACTTGACTTGGAAATTCATTGCAAAAATATTCGAATACAAAAATATTCGAGGGCTATCTAAACAATCCATATCCAACTCATCATTCAATCTCTCAAGGTCTCACATACCTTCGCTCAACACTCACGTCGACTTGGAATTGTCATTCCTTTTTATCATATAATCACGTTATTCAAAGCTCGACACATTCGGTGCATTACATAAGCCCGATGTGCTAGACTAGCTCGATAAACTCGACATACTCCACACATTCGACTTGTTCGACAAGCTCGACATACTCGACACACTCGACTTATTTGACAAACTCGACATACTTGACACATTTGACTTGTTCGACACGCTTGACATACACGGCATGTACGACATGCTCGAACTCAGCTACTCTCTAACTCGAAAGCTTTGACTTAGAGAGTGGGGGCTAACTGTAGTGGCCAAAAACCGGCCTATGGCCCAGTAGTCGAGCCCGTCATTGAACAAAGGCCAAAACGTGGCCAAAGTCCACTAGCTCACTGTCAAAAGAGCCAAAAAGGTCCAAAGTCAGCCACTAGATAAACAAAGGCCCACTTAAGGCAGGCCCATAGCCTGACCCGGCTAATTAATAAACCAACTTCAAACATAGTCAAAAGCATGATAAATAGCCTTTAATGCCCTTTAAACCTTGGTCGAACGTTGCAAAGACAAGCAATCAAGCGCCCTCATTGCTAGGTTCAATACAAATCGAAACGGACAATAAAGGGTCCAAGATCCACACCCTCACATAAAGAGGTTAAGTGGTGAAGGCTTCAGGCCTTCACTATAACTGTCAGACCCCTTCTCATAGAAAGGGGACCTGATTTCTCCATTTTCTCACATAAGAACTCTTAAAATTGAGCTCTGTAATTCTCTCCAAGCATTAATTGTTGCTCAATGATCTAACAGAAATCGACTAAGTCATTCTCGAAAGTCGATCGAGCCAATCCAGGTTCGATCCACATCGAGTCAAGGAACCTCCTAGACATCGATCTATCAAAGGCACCAATACATTATATCAAACAAATCATCGATCGACCAACATCGAACCTAGAGACCTCCACCTGGGCGTCGATCCATCTCCCCAATCGACTCCCATAGTCGATCCATCAACACTCGATTCCCAAAGTCGACCCAACCATATCAACCCATCGCTCGATTCGATACATAGAGCGATACGGTTTGTCACTCTTTTAACTTTCTCTTTCACTCTATCAAACGATATACTGACTTGAGCGCTGGAGAGTCCCCCAAAGGGACCACCCCTCTCTGTGGCTCGATGATCTTTACCTTTTTGTCTACTTTACAAGTTGCCAATGCCCACCTTGACGATCAAATTAATTGTGGATTTTTCTGTGTCTACAGAGAGAAAGGAATGGAAAGGTAAATGAGGAAATGAAAAGAAATTGGTTTTAATGGTTATTGTTTGGATGGTAATAAATAGGAACGAAAAAAAAAAAAAAAAAAAAAAGGGAAACCAATCTTATTTGGAAGGGAGAAATAAATGAATAAATTTTATTCTATTTACGAAAATAACATTCTTTCAACAATATAAATACCCAATATTAATAGAGTTAGTTTTGGGATATTGAAAAAATCATTAATTCTGGATTTCTTTCTCTCCATTTCCTCCCAAATTTGGGTGGAAACCAAATTTGGTGAAACAAGAACAAATTATTCCCTCCTTTTCCTTCCCTTTCCTTCCTTTCATTTTCTTTCTCTCATGTTTCATCAAACCAAACATAGTGTAAATTGTGGAATTAATGGAGGTTATTCGGCTTATGTTCTGACTATTTGTATAAATGGTAAACATAAAAACACATAGTTTTGCTAACATTACAATCACATACATTCATAATACAGTGACTAGAACAATCTTCATTGGATAGCAAAGCAAATTCTAAGTTTGCAAAAATTTGTGTACTTCAGCTGCAAAATACAACCAATTATAAAGCTGTATAACTTAATCATAAAATACACCCAGCAAACTGTCATGTAAATCTAATCGACGGTATCCTCGTATAAAAAAAAAAAAAAATTCTTTTACTAACAATCTAGCAATGCTACCATAACTCAAAATTCATAAAAGTATTAGTAAAACAATCTGGCATCACAAAAATACCAGTTAAACAATCTGGTATCACAAAAAATACCATATCAAATAATCTGGCTACAAATAAAATTTCAAGCAACCTAACAACATCACCATCACTAAAAGAAACCAGGCCCCCTGAGTTCTTGTTTGATTAAAAGCAATTTGTAGTATTAGTTTGGTAAAAACAATTCTTGTCCATTTATATTTGCAACTAAAAAAAAAAAAAGTTATTCGACATGTTTACAAACCTTGAACATCCTGACAAATTTTAGGTACATTAGATGTGAGAAGTTGACTAGAAGACCCAACTTCAAATTGACCGGTTGCAGGTGGTTGTGTTGTTGGAAACCAAAACACCTACAAATAACAATTTGAATGAGTGAATCTTTTAAAATGCTTACATAAAAAAAAAATTAAAAATTAAAAATTAAAAAATAAACCTTCTAAAATGCAAAAACAATTGTTGAAAAGTGAAAACTAATCAATTTGGGTGAGGTTATGCTACCTTAGTAATAGTTCTAGTTGTGAGACTTGTCTTGCTTGTGAGGTGGATGGGTCTGTCACTGAGGTTGGCCTTCTTCAATTGCTGGATCGATATGTTGCAGATCTTGTTTGGCAAACCCTAGTTGTAACATGATTGGAGCTGCTACCAACCTGTTAAAAGTCAAAATCATGTATAAAATTTAAGTTCCAACTTATTTGTAAAATCAAGTCTCTTGCAATTAACAAAATAGCTATATACCTCAATTCTTATGGATTTTTGTGCTTTTCCTTTGTTAGAAATTGTTGTTGAGGTGCTTGCAGTCTTAAAAATAACATAATAAATGTTAGTAATTTAAAGATAGAAAAATTAAGCGGCGTAATCTCTTAAGTATAAAGCAAATGCTTCAAATTTGTTACCTCATTTCTTTTATTCTTTCCAGCATTAGCACCACCTGTTTTGTCCTTATTTGGGCATGTTCTGTTATTGTGGTCAATCTCACTGCATATTCGACACCTGAATCCCACGAATGTTTTCACTATTGGTGGTTTAGTTGCTCCTCTTCTTCTTTATGTCTTAGGTCTGCCAGTCGTCCTTCACTTTACGGGTGGCAATACAATATCACACTTAATATCAGGCCATAAATTATCATCAGGTATTGGATAAATGAGATGAGAATATGTCTTCATATATGCATCATTTTTCAAGTAATGATGCACGTAACCCTCAATAGTCACCTGTACGCAAGGAATAAAATATCGGTATCGGTATCCATATCGGGCTTCTAAATTTATGGATATATCGGGGATATTATCGATATCGGTGGATCTTCGGTAAAAAATTAACAAAATGATGGATATTTACATCTAAAGTTTAGAATTTTTTGGTAAAACTTTAGGACAAGCTTAAACAAATAATTATACATCAAATGAATCAAATTTCAATGATAAATTAGCATAGTTATGAGTTTATTATAAATTATAACATATATAGAGTCTGTATATAATTTTTAAAATTGAGTATTTAATAGAATAATATTTTGTTTCACTTTTACAATATTATATGCAATATAAAGAGATTAAATATTTAATAAGCAAAATTATCAATAAAATATATATAGTTCCATACTTCCAAGATTCTATCATAAATCATAATTCATACATAATAATACATTGCACGTCTGAAATTTAAAACCAAAATGAATTCTTTGTTGGTTCAAATACATAAGATACATTTCTATATTGATTCGAACAATAATTTTCCCAAGAAAACGTGCTAGCATAGTTTTCAAGGTAGTTATTAATATGCCACACGTATGTTGCTTGATCTCTTCCAACTGATTTATGAATTGGGTAGTTTGGATTTACCCAACTTGGTGGATATTATTGATCTGCATGTATAGGTATTGCATATGACATTTGTGGAGAAGAATAATCAAATATACTGCAATTACCATAACTACCATAATATGGTATATTAGAACCTGACCTTGTCTGCAAATCACTTAAAGAACTATTTTTGATGCCCATACTCATTGAGGAGAGAGACATATTCAAGGAATCTTCATCAATCTGACTTGTTCCTCCATGTTGTCTACCATGATTTTGATCAAAATTAGCATGATTTTGATCAAAATTAGCATGAGCATTCCAACCTGTTGCACTAGCATTCCAACCTGTTGCACCAACATTCCAACCTCCAGCACGAACATCCCAACTTGTTGCACCAGCATCCCAACCTCTTGCACTAGAATCCCAACCTCCTCCATCATCTCCATCATCTTTTCCTCCACTATTTCCATAAGAAGTATGTTGGTCATTGGAAGAGCTGTTAACAGTAACTCCACGATCTACACCAACTTCTTTTCTAATCACTTGTTCAACATTTATTCCCATGTCTCGAGCATAAGAAGCAATTTATGAATCAGGATTTCCCTCATCATCATTCAAATAGGCAGGTCTAACCCAGTCAAAAAAAGGATTCTCATTGTCGTCTCCTACTTCAACTGCTACTTGAAGTAAATCCATAAAATCAGTTTCATCTACTTTATCTTTTTCAGCTGCCATATCCCTAATTTTCAACTTTATATTATAATAACAATAAACAAGTTGTTCAAGCTTAGAATAGGCAAGACGGTTTCTTTGTTTTGTGTGGATTAAAGCAAATGTAGACCAATTTCTTTCGCATGCAGAAGATGATGCTATTTGTGACAATATGCGAACTGCTATTGCACGCAATGATGGAGCACAATCTCCATACATTACCCACCAATCAGTTGCAATTAAAATTATTAAGTATTATAAGTATGAATACCATTTCAATGATATTATTATTTATTATTATTATATAGATTTTTGTAATAAAACTTATATACCTGGTTGCATTTTGCTTCTAGCTGCTATGGCTGCTCGTTCACTAAAATTTTTCTTTTCATTCTTAAAGTATATGAGCTATATTCATGACTCATAAGATCAGCATGTAAATAATATATATAAATATGAGTAAATGACACAATACTCTCATGCAAAGAAGTTATAATATTGGAATTATAAAATTGATTGTAAGTTGTAACTTTTTACCTCATTTCCAAAATTAGCAATCCCTGCAGCTTCAGGGTCTAATTGCGAATAGACAATATGTACGGCTTTCAAAAGATCTAAATTATCCCCAATATTATCTCTATATTGGTACTTTGGGTTCAAATAGTAAACTAGAAGAATAAAAAATATTAATTTTAGTATAAATAATTAAATACTATACTAAATATTAATTATAAATGATAAACAATCTGAAATAAAATTTGTTAATGCTTCTTTCAAAATAATTTTCAATGTAGATTATTTGAACAATAATTTAAGTGTTTAAGATTAATTTTTAATTTTTAATTTTTTTTGCAAAATATCCCTGGATTTCGGGATGAAATTCACAATATTTCGGGAATATCGGGATATTTCGGGAATATCGGGAGATTTTTATAGATATTTCGATATCGACCGGATATTTGCTAGATATTGGATATTACCCCTGTTTCGATATCGATCCCTCCAAAATATGGATATATCGGTGGATATGTCGATTTTACAAACCCTGCCTGTACGGTTGTCAAGTCGTACCATGAACTGTCTATTTCCATATATTACTTCAAATTGCCATTGTCCACACTAAAGAAAGTAAAAGTACCTCCCCTTTTGTTAGACCTTTTGAAGCATTTTATTGACATTAGGTGGAATATTGGATTCCCATTTCATGATTGCCGATCATGAATTTATTTCGTAAATTTCCTCATAACCCTCTCCATCATGGTTAACAAAAGCAATGCTCTATACTTGTTCATCTAAGAATTGAATGCTTCAATAATATTATTGGTGTTGTGATTTGTTTTTGGTTCTCTATCAAAAGCATGAACTATCCATACATCTAATTTAATACCCATTAGATATTGATAGGCCTCCTCACTTGTTTCTTTTATTTCCTTCATACTTCATTTCCTCTAAAACTTCGGCCCTATTTGAACTCCTAGCAGCATGCCAAAATAACTCTTTCAAGTAGTCTATCTTGAATTTACTCATCATGTTTTGCAGTATGTGCCTACCACAAAACCTAGAAACGCTATTAGACCAACACTTTAAAAGTTCTCCTAGAATGCCCTTATGCTTATCCATCATAAAACACATTGTCCTCCTCTCATGCATGCCCACATTCTCATGCAGCAATGCAACAAACCATTTCCAAGTATTAGAACACTTAATCTCACGCACACCCAAAACTAATGGATAAATCCGTAATTTGCATCCAATGCAATTGCACACAAAAAAAAACGTTCATATGGGCTATTCAAATGGCAACCATCTAACCCAATGAATGGCCTACACCCTTCTAAATACCCCATTTTGTATGTGTGGAAAATGAGGAAAAATCTATTGAAATGTACCGGCACATTAAGATCTGGATTGTACCATATAGTACTTAGATATACAGAGGAACCTGGGTTCCTCTCCCTAAGATAGTAACCATACCTATACAACTTATTGTAACTCTGTTTATGATCCTCAAATCCAATGTTTAGGGCATATCTATTGGCCCTGTATAGAGTATGCTTGAGGACATTTACACTACAACTTCTCAATATAATAGAACTCAACACCTCAATGTTCATCTGTGGATTTCCTTAATTAAAGTCTCAAACTTCTTTCCAATCCATAAAGAGGTGACATATTTATTCTTAGAAACAGTTAGACAATTGTGCTTATTTATTACATTCTTGAGCATATAGGTAGTCCCATCATAGGTTGGACTCTCATGCACTCTCCACGGACACCCTTTTATATCACAAAAAGAAATGATTCCGTTTCTCTCATTCTTAATTCTGTTTAGCTTAAATCCTTATTGAACGGAATAATCTAATTTGATGTCTCTAAAATGTTTAAGATTCCTAAGCAATTGACCCACCTCTAGTATAATTCGTCCATCCTCACTCAATCTAAATGCTCTACCCATGTATGGTTGTTCAACCTTATCTTCTTCGTGGTACCCATCCATTTCATTGTGGGTCCTATCACCCACACTGTCATCACCATCTTTTTCACTCTCAACTAATCTATTTAAGCTGTCAACATATTCTAAATTGGGGTAGGACTCATAATCTAAGATAATGACTAGATCTTGTTAAGAGCCTACTGTTGAGGATATGGGTTGGGTTGTTATAGATGTTGGTTCGGTTGTTGTTAGTTAGGTTGGTCTTGGTTAGACTCATTTGAATCTACATTTTAAAGGGAGAGATAATCCACATTGAAGTGGATTTGGTAGACTTTTCTCTCCTTAAACTCTACCAAGACGTCAAATAAGTTAGCATCATTTGCAATGTCTCTAACTTCATCGCTCCAAGGGATTTGCACATGTTAACTAAAATTCTCCACAATCATTGTAGACACACCCAAAGTCAACTCCATGACACTATCCCAAATCATCTTGAAGCTAATGTGGTCCCTGGTAAAATGACCAATTTCATGGTTTTTACCAAGAAAAGTTGTTGTAGCATAGAAAGTAAACATCCTACAAACATATTAAAAAAAATGATAATAAGAAGAAACAGAGCATTGAAAAAAATTTGCACAATAACTCTAAAAATTCGTAACAAACAGAGCCAGCCCTGGGTAATAAGGGCACATGTCCAAGGCCCATCATTTAAAGGGGCATCTATTTACATGTAATGAGTTATATGTATATTGGTTGAAATTAAAATGGCTCAATAAATATATTTTGTTGTAGACAATTAAAATGGGCCCAAATATTTGTTTTGAACAAATCCCAACAATACAAAAAAAAAAGGGCCCACATTTTCACTAATGCCCAATTGCCTTTACTTTTTCTTCAAACCCTTTTTCTAGGGTTTCAATTCATCAATCATCTATCATCACTTAATTAGTTAATTCATTTTTCTCCACCAAACGCGACTACCGCATCTCTCTCTATAAATTCTCACAATCTCACAGTCTCATCCATTCAAGCATCTCTCTCTCTAAAGTCTACGAGTCTTAGTTCTCACTTTCACTGTGCCCAAGTTATTTTGTTTTATTTTATTTTTTTTACAAATTGTAATTTTTTTTACAAATTATTATTGACATACTATTAAGGATTTAATGATATGGGAACTGATAAAATCCACACTGACCAGATAGTGAAGCCATAATATTGGTGTTAGTAATAAAAATTCAAACTTTGAATGCTTTTTGAAGTAGATCTTAGAAGAAAAAAAATAGAGAAAAAGATATGGGGTTTTTAAAATAATAAATATGAACATTTGAAAAACAAAAATTGAGATCTGAGAATGAGTTGAGAATAGAGAGAAAAACAGAGATAGCTACGCATCAATGAGAATTTATTCATATATATATATATATATATATATATATATATATATATATATATATATATATATATATATATATATTTAAATTGAAACTTGAGAGGTTTTTACAGTGGATCATTGATGTAGGACAAAGAAGAAGGAACCACGGCCCATGTCGCTACCGGTGTCCTGCGGCCCAACCGTGCCTAACTTTAGATTCAGACGGTTTTGGGTGTTTTTTTATTTTATTAATTTGGGTCTTTATTTCTTGTTTAGCAAGTTTATTTACTTTAGTTTGATTAGGAATTAAATTTAGGTTTTTGAAATAAATCAAACTTACCTTTTGGGTAAGATTTGATCTTTGTTTTTCAGTTAAGTTAGGAATCATGAATCTTAGAAGATTATGATTAGTTTTGATATTTTCCTGTTTTAGTCTTTTTAGGAATGTCATATTCGAGTCGTATTAGGATTAGTTTATTATAAATAGTCTTATTATTTCCAATTATTGTAACTTTTTCATAATCAATAAAATCGTTCTTTGGAACACTTATCTGTCGTGGATTCAACATGCTCTTTGAGGATTCGAGAGTGCCATTTTCTAACGTAGATTAGGGAATGATAGACCCTACATGGCGATCCATGCTTGGGTAACTACTGGTCGCTACGTCAAGGTTCGTCTAAGTGTGCCTCAGGGTTCGACAAAGTGATCATTCTTATTTTCGCCATACCCCGCTGCGTCAATTGGTATCAGAACTACCAAGTCTACCTTTGTGCTAGGCTCAGCGTCCACATATCACAACCAACTACCTTTCTAAACGCCGAAGTCTCACCTTCCATATTTCCCCAATAAAAAATAAAAACAAATAAAAAAAAAAAGAAATCGAAAAAAAAAAGCGTTTGTTAGTTCGAAGAATTACAACGTGCCCCAATCATCATCACCATCAATCGCATGCTACCATTCATATCTACCACTTTCAGCCGCGCATTCTCACCCATCAAAATATGGCAAGACCCTACTTTAACTTCAAGCACAGGCCTACTTTGCCTAAAGGTCGACCCATAACCCTCGTTGATATGATGCAATTTGTGTCTGATTGGTTTGATTTTGAGGAAAGTGAAAGTGTTCATTGTGATATACTCGGTAGCGACAACATGGTTGATTATGGTAATATTACACAAGAGGAGCTTGTTGATTGTGTTGCAGGTAAAATTGAAAAGAGTGATGATCAAATTGTGTCTTTAAATTTTGAGAATTTTACCCAACAAATGGTGGAAGCAATTGATCTTGAAGTGGTTGACAAAGCTCACATTGACTTAACAAATCTAGTTGTTGAAGAAATTGACAAGACAATCGAGAACATTGTTTTTGAAGATTTTGTATTGATGTCCCATGTTCTTGTAGGCCAAATTGTTGGTACATTATGCATGGGATTCGAGAATGTCAAGACCAAAGGGGCAAAGCGACGCCAATGGCAAATAGCTTGGGCATTTTCAGCATTCTGTTGGATGATCGTTTTGGTACCACTTTGGATTTGGGATGAGCTACGAAGAGATTTTTCGATTGGGGTTTACCACTCCCACAAGATGAATAGGGGTTTTCTTTGTTTACTTGTCAATCCTTGTACTTTAACCGAATTCGAGAACGAGATCTTTTTAAGAAAGGGTGACTGATGTAGGACAAGGAAGAAGGAACCACTGCCCATGCCGCTATAGGTGTCCTGCGGCCCAACCACGCCTAACTTCAAATTCAGACGGTTTTGGGTGTTTTCTTATTTTATTAATTTGGGTCTTAAAGAGATTCAAAGGTAAATCTACTCGACTTGTTCTCTTAAAGAGATTAGGTACACATACACTCACAATTTATTCATATGTGTCCCTACATCGTTGAGCAACCTTAGCGCACACACAAACAATTTGCATACTTGTGTTCCTGCATCGTTGTGCAACACTTATACACACACATATTGATCATATGTTCATGCATTAAGCATTTAGATTGATTTCAAGACATGTTGCATAATTAGATTGTGTTGTGTTCATTCGCGACGTTCCATCGCGATTTGGTTATCATACTAACACACTTACACATTTGATTTGTGTGATCATATAGTGCATTTCATCATGTGATATATTGTTGTATGCATGTGTTAGATATGGTGTGGTTGTTTAGAGCAAAGTGTCTAGTTTCAAAAGATTGGTTTTTCAATGGTTTATATGTTTTTCAAAATTGACTAATTGAAAATTCGGTAACATAATCAATTAATTGGTAAATAACATATTCACCCCCATCTAGGTTAATTGTATTTGCATTAGACACATTTTTAGTTTCGTTTCACTTTGATTGTTACAATGTTACTTTATTTGTTATTTTAGTTACAATGTTTATTTTTCATTGTTTGTGTTTTTTATTGTTCGTTGTTTGTTATTTTAGATATTAGTAACATGTTTCTTAAAAAACAACCATTTAGATATGAAAAAAGAAAAAGAAAAAAAAAGACATAAAATAGAACAATTGACTCAGTCTCAGAAGGGAGCTTTAGAAAAATTCTTTCCTAAAAAATTAGAGTCGGGTTGTTCACTTGAAAATCAAGTTGAAGGTTTAGCCAATGAATCACAACACCCAACTCCTCATTTGACATGTTAAAAATCATTTACTAACAAATGAATCACCACCCCCTTGTTGACCATTCATAGGTTTGAAGACATAACAATAAAGGCAAAACACAGCGTTCTTTGCAATACTATATTCTAACCAAGTTTTATATTCATCAAACCAAGATTGGATAAATCTTCGACCTGCTAGCTTAAAAGGAAATTCATGCCCTCTAGGTTGACAAGGACCTTTTTGCAAATAAGCTCTACGAATTTTGTCTCGAACATCATGACTATAATCTAATATACGAGGTTGTAGACCAAGATCCGTGGGAAGACTAGATAAATCAAATTCTAAATTTTTTTTGTTTAGAATCATCACTCTTCTCTAAAGGGGTAGGCAACATTGATATCTTTTTATAATAGTTCTCCATCATTATTTCCAAATAAAGTCTAATGAGTAAAATGATTACACATGTTTAAACAATAAACCTATAATTAAATTAAATTTTTTTGCAATATATCACCTAATTAGTATTGAAATTTATATTGCATCACATAATAAACCCAACTTTTATGCAATATAACACCTAATTTGTATCTGCAATTTATAATAAATAATTATTGAATTTCATAACTCACAAGTTTTTTTTTTTTTGGAAAAGCAAAGATTTATTAGAAGGCTGAAGACGGCACAATTGATATATACAACAGCATAGCGGAGCACAAGAAATCAGAAGTCACTCCAAACTAACACCTCTGTACCAACCCCATAACTCACAAGTTATAGCATCTCCAATAGACTACCTTAATGACATCCCTTAGCTTAATTAAGGGAGTATGCGTATTTTTGCAACTCCAACAACTCCCTAAATGACTCCCTTAATTGTGTTGAAGTGGAGTTCACTCCCTTAATTAAGGGGTGTTTTTAGACCCCCTTAAAGTGGGCTCCACCTATTTAAGATTATTTTATTTTTTAAAAACTCCATCTAACATTTATTACACAACATCTAACATTTAAATAATAATAATAAATTATTAAATGGGCAATTTAAGGGAGTATTGTTGGAGTACATACTCCCTTAATGGCCCCTTACATCAACTTCCACCCTTATTTAAGGGAGTCTCTAAGGTAGACTCTTGGAGATGCTCTTATAACCCCAATTTTATGCATCACAATATCACATACTAAATAATTCATTAACACTCATAAGTCATAATGATTTCAAGCAATTATATGATAATACATTATACATTATTAATGGCTTAGTAAGAGTAAATATTACCTTTTTCTACTCTTTACTTTGAACTTTTACTTTATCAAATTCCCAAACTTTTCATGTCCCGCAACCTTCTAGTAACAAACTGTATAATATAGTCTGTCAAATACCAATAGACCAAACACATGTTACAACTTACACATAACACATGAGTTTTAAACTTTTTATTTTTTATTTTTTTAAAGGCAATCAGATTAAACACAAAGGCACCAAGCCAGGCAACCCACCCCAATAAGGAAAAGGCCATAGAACACAAAACAACAAAAAGAAAATAGGGGATGCAACCCCACCAGCATAGCAGGCAAGAGCAACCAAAGAACAAACAACAAAACAAAACAAAATGAAAACCACAACAACAGCGCCCTCAAAAAACACTCCACTGGACCACCATAGAATTTTTTATCCAATTACACAATAGAATTTTTTTTTTTTTTTAAGCAAAAGCTCATTGTCAATAAGTCAATAACAGTACAGGATGAAGATAACATCATGTGTTTCTTATTCCACAACTAAATAAAGTCAGTATTTTGTAAGAAAATAAAGTTGGTATGTTTTTTTTTAAAGGAAAAATTCATTAAGAAATCAAAGAAAGGAAGAAATTGACCAAAAACAACAGTACCGTGAACAAGAATATAAACAACATACAAGTATACAACCTTGAACAAGAGTTACAAGAGAATATATAAAAGAATATATATAAGAATTAGGATTAGGATCAGTGGATTACTATTTATGAGGGTTTGACCATTGATTTTAGAATCGCAGCTCCATTTTTATTTGTTGGAATTTGGCTTGAATAGTTGAATTCGATTTGCAGAAGCTGAGAGTTAGAGAGTGTTGGAGAGAGTGTTTGAGAGAGTGTTAGAGAGAATTTTAGGTTATTTTAAAGAAGAGTAAAGTAGAGTTTATTTAGTAAATGAGTAAAGTGAGTTGACCATTTTATTTGACTTTATCCATTGTTTTATTTTAATAGTTTTTTTTTTATACAATTTTTAATTAGTCTAAAAGCTCAACATGCGTGATTTCTTCATAAACATTTAAATAAGATAAAAAACTATAATTTTTTTGGGAAAGTTGAGGGGGGGCAGTTAGCCCTGCTGGTCCTCACTTACCTTCATGCTTGATCATAATGTGAATGATATTAATTGATAAAGAAAATTTGGGCAATGAAATTGAAAATGATGAAAATCAACTCAATAATCATTATGTGATTGACATGAATGAAAATGAGAATGTGGGCAATGAAATAGAACGACCAACTCATCATTTGGATACTTATGATCCAAGAATTTGGGCAAACCTTGATAATAAGATAATTGATTTATTAGTGGAAAAATGTCCTATAAGAGAACCCAATATCATCTTTTCTTTGGATGGTAATTCTAGACATTTTTCATATTCATATTATACTCGAAAATTACCGAATTGAGATACTCAAGATAGGAAATGGTTAGTTTACTCAAAGCATGTAGACAAAGTATATTTTTTCTGTTGTAAGTTGTTCAAGATAGGAATAAAGAGTTTTTTTTATTACATGAAGGATTTAATGATTGAAAGCCTTTTAGTCGAAGGCTTAGAGAATATGAGAATAGTATTGAGCATATCACTAATATGAGCACTTGGATTGATTTACAAAACATATTAAAAAAGAATGAAACAATTGATAAAAATATACAAGAGCAAATTACATAAGAGAAAAATCGTTGGAAAGAAGTTCTTGTAAGAATCATTGATGTTGTGAAATGTCTTGCTAAGCATAATTTGGCCTTTCGTGGAACCAATGAGAAAATTTACAAAGATAATAATAATAACCTTTTGTGTTTAATTGAAATGATAGCAGAGTTTAATCTAGTAATGCAATAGTATATTCGACGCATTAATCATAACGGGATTCATTATTACTATCTTGGTCATAAAATTCAAAATAAGTTGATTTCTATGTTAGCCTCTAATATCAAAAGTGCAATCATCAAGAAAATCAAAGAGATAAAATATTTTTCAGTGATATTTGATTGTACTCCCGATATAAGCCATCAAGAACAAATTACTTTGATAATATAATGTGTAGACATGTCCACTAGTAATATACAAGTAGAAAAGTACTTTCTAGAGTTTTTAAAAGTGGATGATACATCTAGGATGGGGCTTTTTAATGTATTACAAGTAGTACTAGAATCTCTTGGTCTTGATATTAATGATGTAAGAAGACAAGGTTATGATAATAGATCTAACATGAAAGAGAAACCCCAAGGTGTGCAAAAATGATTGCTTGAAATATATCCTAGGGCGTTGTACATGCCATGTGCTTCTTATTGTCTTAATCTAACTGTGTGATATGTGGCTAACTCTTGTATTAAAGTGGTATCTTTTTTCAGAGTTGTTCAATAAATATATTCATTGTTTTCTAATTCTACAAAAAATGGAAAAAATTTCAAGATCATGTTCATGACTTAACTCTTAAAACATTGTGAAAGTCGTATTGATAGTGTTAAAGTCATAAAATATCAAGCTCCCCAAATAAAAGAATCTTTGTTAGAATTACATGAAAGTTGTGATAACGCCAAAACAAAGAGTGAAGCTGAAAGTTTAGCAAATGAACTTAAATTTTTTGAGTTTTTAGTAGGCATGACTATTTGGTATGATATCTTGTTTAGTATAAACATAGTTAGCAAACTTTTGCAATCTAAAAATATATGTATTGATATTGCTAAAGGGGGTCATTTCTTTTTTTGAAAATTATAGAGAAAATGGGTTTATCATTCACTAATGTTTGAACTCGCAATCAACAGTGCAATTGCTCTAAAGAATGCTATGATGTCACTCTTGACATTGGCATCAACTGCCACCGTCATCAGCGCAGTCGATGCAATGTCGCTATTGGTCGGTACTGCAAACGGTCGGCTTATTGCTATTCTCCGACTCCCGACAACAGAAATCGTACACTTCGAATCTATCACTGGAAACTTTGTCGGTCTAGACATTAAAACGATGATTGGATTTATAAACTTTCTTTGTGATTCTGTCGGTGGCCGTTGAAGGCCACAATGATGTCATGTTGATGTTGAATGCTGCCAATATCGAAAATACACAATTTACATCCTTTGGTATGGTTTTGAATCAAGCTCTAGATCACCATACAATTTTCTTTAACCAAGAGAGGATTTTGTACATTAAGAGTTGGGATAGCTGCACCATTGTTTAGTGGGATAGTCGTGTGCATGGCAAAAAGTTTTGTACACACATTTATTATGACTATAAAAGGCGCTCATATGGTGTTTGGCGGCTTTGGCCAAGACATTACCCTTGATCACAACTCTTGTGTAATTGTTGGTGATCTTGGCAATGTGCCAATTCAATTTGCTTTATTCGTTGTGGACATGTTTTCGATTGTGAGAGGAAAAGGCATTTATAACTCAGACATGGTACGGATTAATGGATCTCATTTTGCACCGCCTATGTTGAATTTCCAAGTTTCTTCAATCGGTGAACTCTCGTTCTTCTTTGTTTAAAGCAGCTCTTGTGCAAAAAAATTTGAAGAACTTGCCTGCCAATCCATCATCGTATATCCAACTCTTGAAAGAGGTTTTATTAGACTTTTGGGACTTGATACTGTTTTCTAAGTTTTGAATCTGTTTTTCGTGGAGTGGGTAAAAACCTTGATAACTATCAATAGTTTGTCAAATGTGATGTTTACCGCCATCATAAAAGGTTGAAAATTGGTTTGGATATTGTTATACGAATATTGTTCATTCATCTAAAGAAAAAAAAAATTGCATGTGATATGGAAATTGAACCGATTTTTGTTTAAAAAAAACGTCAAATTCGAAGAAAGAAACAATTTGATGAGAATGCACATAAGGATATTGAGCAATCGACTAAAGAATCTTGTAGAGTGAATTATTTTATTGTTGTAGTTGATGTTGCTATTGCTTCCTTAAAGAGTAGATTTGAACAAATGCAAATATTTGAAGGTATTTTTGGGTTTTCATAAAATTCGAAGAAGTTACTTTCATTAGATGATAATAAATTGAAAGAATGTTGTGTAAATCTTGAATGTGCTCTAAAACATGATACATTTTTAGATGTTGATTCAAAGGATTTATTTTCTGAATTGAGAATGTTAACAATTGTTTTATCAAAAGAAAGAAAGACTGTCATTGAAATACTTGAGTTTGTAAAAGCTTCGGATTGTTATCCGAATGTATCAATTGTTCGTAGAATATTGTTAACTATACCTGTAACTATGGTATCCACAGAAAGAAGTTTTTCTAAATTAAAAATATTGAAATCTTATTTGCAGTCAACTATGTCACAAGAAATGTTAAATGAGTTGGCAATCTTGTGTATTGAAAAAGAAATGTTGGAAAATATTGGATTTGAAAATATTATTAATGAATTTACTTGTCAAAATGCTAGAAAACGACATTTCCAATGAGATTTTGATACTCTTTACTATGTTGTGATTTTGTTTTGTAGGACTACGTGATAGTTTGAATATTATTGAAGAGTTGTTGTCGGGATATTTTGAAACTTTGCAAATGTTTATGAGTGGTCTATCTTTTATAATTTACTTTGCAAATATTTACGAGTAGTCTATATTCTGTAATTTTGTAAGCTATTAGCAACAATTTTGATGCATGACATTATATTGATAAATAATTCAGTACTTCTAGTCACATTTTGTTCGACTTATATAATAAATGTATTTATCATATGATATTATTTTATCTTTAATGAAATTATCATTTTCGGGCTAAATATATGAAAGCGGGTTATATATATGGCTCATTCTTGAGTGCAACATGACACCATACAATTTTAAAAAATAGTATGTGATCACATATGATTACATGTGATCATAAATATATATAATGTTATCGCATATGAATTGCACGTGATCATACAATTAAATTATTGTGATCGCATGTTAGAACATACAATCACATATTAGCTGATGTGGTTGTACCAAAGAAGACATTATCACAGTAAAAAAAAATTTGTTGCATCATGTAACGTTGCACCCAAGGGCAGCCCTATATATTGAAATTTTTTTTTAAAAAAAACCATGAAAATGAATAAGGGGTTCATTTTAGATTTTCCCCCCGAACCCCTAAAAAACCAGGGCCGGCTCTGCTAATAAACCACACACAATTTACCAAAAGAACTTAAAAGTACTCAAATTAATCATAATAGTAGACATTACAAACCGAGAAAGCTGAGTGGTGCACCCGGCCAGTGATATTCCGACACATCAATAAGTGTTAAAAAAAAAATCTTATTTTTCATATTTTCTCTTTCTTACTTTTTCTCTCTCTTACATGACTGATTTGTTTAATATTTTTAAATCTAACACATGTTGACATGTCAAAATATCAGTGGCCGGGTGCACTACTCAGCTGGTGCACCCGGTGCATTGACGATTTTCTCCTACAAACCATTAAACATGCATAAATAGTAACTATCATAAATAATAATAATCATACGAACAAACACAATCAGAATGGTAACAAATCATGAAAATAAATACGGTGTGTCTAATACAACCTAGAGGGGGGTGAATGAGTTGTTAATAGATTATTACCAATTTTTTCGATTAATCAATATTAGCAATAAAACTCAATTCAAACATACAACAAAAAATCAAGTAAAGTGCGGAAATATAAAGAACATTTGATTTTTACGTGGAAACCTTCAACAAGGAAAATGTTGGGGTTTTTACCCCTAAAGCTTGTAATGTATAAATATGATTTGAAGATAAATAAAAGAAGTAGTACATTCATTCATTTTGTGTCATACTTTATTTATATAACATGTGCACTTAACATCCAAGATTGCCAGATGTAATTTCGAACTGAGTATATGAGTGTCATATACAGATGGATGCAGTTTGAAATGAGCAATCTAAAGAGTCTGTAGATAGCAAATAAAGCTGGATACTTTATTTATGGTTAATCTACAGCTGCGGTCTATTTCGTAATGTACGGTGATCCTATCATGGATCATTCATATGGAGATATGAGAATGGAGGCACCTTGTATGATGTGATTATATAAGACTGGGCCATGATCTATATGAATCTCTCACTAAGATCCGTTTAACGATGAGATTCATATATATCAACTAATGATGGCTATATGTGGGTGATCTTAATCCTAAGTGTCTTATCGACTCCTTCAGGTTAGATCGTGGTCTTTGATATACCATGGGTGAGGTCGAATTTGCATTCCTGATCAATATGCTCTGTATGTTGGGATCACAGTTTGGCTTGTGGCTGGGAAGGTTTGTACACAATAGTGGAATCCACTCCTTCTTGCGAGAAGTAGATGGTAGTTCCCTTAAGAGTTGATTCAGGGCTTGAACAATATGAGCGCTCTCCTAATTCTGTAAGGAATGTAGGATTTATTGTTCATTAGAGAATCAATGGTACTTAATGGAAAGATATAATTAGAGGGGTATAACGGACATTATGACCCAGCTTTAATTATAAACCACTTGTGGAGCATTATACCATATGTAATAGCTATATCGATGGACACCAAGAGTTATTGGTTTGTGTAAAAACGTCTACAGTTGAGATAGTGCAGCTTCAGGTTTTTAGTGGAATAACACTGAAGTTAATAATCATGAAATATTAATTAAAGAGTTTAATTAATTATTTCTAAGGATTATTGGAGCTCAAAATACTGTAGATCCATTAGGTCCCCTTGCTATCTCGATCGATTTAGGTAACAAGGGTCACGGTTAATAAATTGGATTGCCCAATTAATTGTGTTACGAAAGTGACACGTGTCTATTCGGGAATTAATTGAATAATGAGATTATTTAATTAATGAATATTAATGATTATGTTAATTAAATAATTAGATTATTTAATTGTGTAATTAATCATTAGATGGAGGGTGTTGATTGATATTTAATTTTGAATAAAGATAAGATAATTTGATTATTTTTATTTTCATTAAATTAAATATTTAAATTTGAATTTAAAAGAGTTTGAATTCAAATCAAATCAAATTAATTAATATCTTTAAAAGATATCAGATATCTTAAAATATTTAATTGATTAGTTTATTTTATAAATATATATATGATATATGTTTTTAAAGAAATGAATTGAACAACATACACGTTCAAAAGGAAAAGAAGAAAACAAGAAAGGTGTGCGGCCTACACAAAAAAAAAAAAAAAAAAAAAAAGGTTTTATTTTAATTTTCATTTATGGTAGCCGAATTTCACACATAGAAAACAAGAGTTGTTTTCATAGGGTTCTTCTTCAACCTCCATTCATCCTCCTTGTTCCTGAGTATCGTGACACGCCCATACGCCGTTACCAATCTCTGGTCATAGCTAGGAAGATCTTGTGGTTCAAACCAGGAAGTAGATCGAAAAGAAAGAAGGAGCCTACAAACGTTGGTATGAAATAGCTTCATCTCCTTCTTATTGTTTTTTGATTATTACTGTACAAACGGGTTAGTATATGATTGCATAAAAAAAATTTAAAACCCTTCCGCTGCGCAATCTGTAACCCTAGGTTCCTATAATTGGTATCAGAGCCCATTTTTGTACAGTATAATCGAATTCGATTGCTCCTGATTGCATGTATGAATGTGTAGGCACTTTCTAATGATTGTATGATGTTTATAATTTTTATTTATTTTTTATAAACATGGTTGGTCGTTAATTGTATGGTACAATGGGTTTAGGGTTTCGTTTTAATGGTTGTAAATATTTTTCAATGTAATATTAATCCCGGGTTGTATAATTTTTATTTTTTTTTTATTTTGTTGATTTGCTGTAATTTTATATTATTGATGTAATCGGCGAAGAACAACGATCCGGAATGTGTGCCACAGCAGCTGCACGAACCTGTTGTGTGATGGCGTGCGTGATTGTCACGCAAAACAATACTGCTGCATGCAATAGTTGCTTGCATGCGCAACGTTCAAATTCAATGTGTTGCGTTTGCAATTGCATTGCTACATGTCATGCTGCAGCTGTGCACAATTGTTGTGCATGTGTGTGTGCTGCGCACAATTGTTGTGTGCATGCGCAACATGCTGCAGCTGTGTACAATTGTTGTGCATGTGTGTAGCAAGCGCGCGGAGTGCAGCAGTCAAGCATCGTTTGGGCTGATTTTTGGGAAATCCCGGGCCTCCGAAAAATGTTAGAGTAACATTTGGGCTTTAAGGGATTTAATCCATGAGATGGATCCAATAAAATAAATCAAGTTGGATGATTTTTGGGCTCGAAAGACTCAAAAGATATTACAGATGGACTTGAAGATTTTTGGAATTACAAGAAGACCAAGGAATGCCTTGGATATATATATATTTTTTTGTAATTAGAAATTTTTCAAGTTAAATAAACCCATTGTACTCGGTCAACTCATGTATGCTTTTATTATGAGATGATTAAAGCATTGTCATGCATATACATGTCATTTAGATTAGGTGTGCCTACACATATATATGTTGATATGTCATACATGCATTATAACCATCTATATTATGTGTTTATTTTTTTTAATTTGATTAAAATGGGTAATTCACATAATTGGCTATTAGTTAATGAGATTAGTTTTTAGGAGTAAAAACTTGGTAATTCTCATTAATTACTAATCTAATTATTAAAGAGTTTAATTACTTAGATTAGTAGGGTCCTTTAAATATATTAGGATTAATTCGATTAAGCCCCTAATAATAATTGGACCTAATAATGTGTTTAGTTTTAATAGTTAAAACTTGGTAAATACACATTTAATAATTCTAGTATTAGTAAATAGTTTACATAGATTAGAATTATCACTAATGAACTAGATTTTTAAGAGTTAAAAATCGAATTAGTTTATTAGTTATTGGAATAGGATTCTAATAATTTGTGATTAATGCACTTGACGCTTAGATTGAAATTAGCCGTTTAATCTAGTTTAATCTAGGTGCATTAATATTAATAGAAAACCCTAATTATAAAATAGTGAGTGGGAGAGGGGATATATGACATTATATCCCACGGTCTCCATCATTAGTTTAACATCATGAGATTTGAGTGGGGCCTCGTGACGGCTTTGCTTTCGTCCTCCATAAGGAGGGTTTCCATAAGAATCAATACCAAGGTTGACTTCCTAACGGATAGGATTTCTGAGGGGATTTCGGGATTGACCGACCCTAAGGCGGCAATTCTCGAGTTAAGCCCTAGAGATCTGAAATGATGGGTTATGCTCACAAGGTTTTAATTAAATTGGTTAATTATAAACCTGACTGAAATAAACGATGGTTGAATGTTAGAGGAATAAGAGTTATTCTGGTATAACATTTGATTGAGAATGTCTCGATCCAACATGCAAGAATTTGACCGACCCTAAGGCGGCACTTGCTTGTGGTATGTTGGATTGTCGTGGCGTAGTAACACTTTTTAGGGTTGTTCTGGTTCATTAAACATTTTCATGCATCATGTTTAATTTTATGCCGAACATTCGCACATGTTTTGAATGTATGACTGAATGAATTCTTAATTTATGTTTTTTCAGCCATGTCAACTGCACTATTACAAATCATAGCCAATGAAAAATTAACTGGTGATAACTATACTAAATGGAAACATAATATCAATGCAATTTTGGTCACCAAGGACCTTAAGTTTGTGCTTACGGAGGAATGTCCTCCAGCGCCTACTGCCCATGCCGCACAAAGAGTTCGTGAGGCATACGAGAAATGGGTCTCATCTGATGAGAAGGCCCGAACATATCTGTTAGCTAGTATGACAGACGTGCTTGTCACAAAGCACGAAGCAATGACTTCCGCATTCGAAATAATGGAGTCATTGCAGGCTATGTTTGGGTAACCCTCTGAGCAAAAGCGGCATGAAGCTGTTCGTTCTGCTATGCTCACTCGTATGAAAGAGGGTACATCAGTTCGGGAACATGTCCTGAACATGATGTCCTACTTCAACACGGCAGAAATCAATGGCCGAGCCATTGATGAACCCAGTCAGGTGAGCATCATACTGACGACTCTTCCGAAGAGTTTCGATCAGTTCAAAAGCAACTATGGGATGAACAAGCTTAGGTTCAGTCTCACACAGTTGCTCAATGAGCTCTCTACCTTTGAGTCCTTGACTAAGGACAGCAAGGGCAAGACCGGTGAGGCAAATGTTGCCGAACCATGTTCCTTCAATAATAAGAAAAAAAAGAGGTCTGCTGGGAAGACGAAGGGTAAGCCTAAACCCAAGAAAGCCCAGAGCAAAAAGAAAGGCGCCTCCATCGACAAGAGCAAGGGAAAATGTTTCCATTGCGACAAGGTCGGGCACTGGAAGAGGAACTGTCCTCTGTATCTAGAGGAGGTAGCCAAGAAGAAGAAAACAAAAGGTAAATATGATTTACTTGTTCTTGAGTCGTGTTTAGTGGAAGATGATTCTTCACCTTGGATAGTTGATTTGGGGGCCACTAACCATGTTTGTTTTTATTTGCAGTAGACTGATTCTTGGACACAACTTGAGGAGGGAGCCTTCTCTATACGTGTGGGGTCAGGGGATGTCGTGTCGGCACGAGCAGTGGGCATAATTAGATTGCGTTTTTGTAATAATAATTTTATATTGTTGGACAATGTATTTTTCATTCCTGGATTTACACAAAATTTAATTTCCGTTTCTAAGTTGTTAGAAAAATTATATTCTGTTTCTTTTGATAATAAATCAATTATTATTGCAAAGAATGGTCTGAATATTTGTTCAGGAATTAATGAAAACAATTTGTATGTGTTAAGACCGTTAATACATACAACACTGCTCAACACCGAAATGTTTAAGGTTGAAAAACCAAAAAAGAAACGACATAAGATTTCTCCAGAAAATGAAACGTATCTCTGGCATCTAAGGCTTGGTCATATTAACCTTGACCGGATAAACAGACAAGTTAAAAGCGCATCTTTAAGTGAGTTAAAGGTTGTCACCTTACCTGTCTGCGAATCATGTTTAGAAGGTAAAATGACCAAGAGACCTTTTACTAGAAAAGGGCTTAGAGCTAAAGAACCATTTGAGCTTATACATTCAGACATCTGTGGATCGATGAATGTTAAAGCAAGGGGTGGTTATAAGTATTATGTCACCTTTATAGATGACTACTCGAGATATGGAAATGTCTACCTAATGCAACGGAAGTCGAAAACTTTTGAAAAGTTCAAAGAATTCTGAGCTGAAGTTGAGAACCAGTTAGGAAAGACTATCAAGTCTCTAGTCTCTACGATCTGATCGTGGAGGTGAGTACCTTGACCAAGAGTTTGAAGACTTTATGGTTGAGTATGGGATAGTATCCCAACTCACAGCTTCTGGTACACCACAACAGAATGGTGTCGCGGAGAGGAGAAATAGAACCCTAATGGAAATGGTGAGATCTATGAATAGTTTCTCATCATTACCAAATTCCTTTTGGGGATATGCATTACAAACAGCGACATACATTTTAAATATAGTGCCATCCAAATCTGTTCCTAAGACTCCCTTTAAGTTGTGGAATGGTCGTAAAGTTAGTTTGCGACATTTCTGCGTATGGGGGTGTCCATCACACGTGCTGAAGAATAGAACTGGAAAGTTAGATCCCAAGTCTGTGGTTTGCTTGTTTGTAGGATACTCCAAGGAGACCAGAGATGGATACTTCTATAGTCCTGAAGATAACAAAGTATTTGTATCGACAAATGCAACGTTTCTCAAGGATAACTATATTAGTGACCATAAACCTTGTTCTAAAATTGTATTGAATGAGTTGGAGCCTAGTGAGACTAGTACTCAGACAACAAGAGTTGTTGATCCATTAACATCTGAGAGTCAGATGATTCCTATTCAGGATACATTACCACCTAGGCGTAGTGAGAGGGTTGTGAGACAGCCTGAACACTATTTGGGTGTAAGTGAGGGACAAGATGTTGTCTCTGCTGATAGTGTGGATGATCCATTGACATTTAAGAATTCAATGAAAGATCCTGATAAAGAGGAATGGCTTAAAGCAATGAATCTCGTGATGGAGTCAATGTACTCTAACTCAGTCTGGGAACTTGTAGACTTACCGGATGGGGTGAAACTTATAGGGTGTAAGTGGATCTACAAGAGAAAGAGAGGAGTAAATAGGAATGTAGAGACCTTCAAGGCAAGGCTAGTGGCCAAGAGTTATACCCAGAAATAGGGGGTCGATTATGAAGAGACCTTCTCGCTAGTAGCCATGTTTAAGTCTATTCGGATTCTCTTATCCATTACTGCCTATTTTGATTATGAAATTTGGCAAATGGACGTCAAGACTGCATTCTTGAATGGCAATCTTGAAGAGAGCATCTACATGATGCAACCAGAGGGATTCGTGTCTCCAGATCAAGAGCAAAAAGTTTGCAAGTTGCAAAGATCCATTTATGGACTTAAACAAGCATTTAGATCTTGGAACATAAGGTTTGATGATGTGATCAAAACCTATGGCTTCGAGCAAAACGTTGATGAGCCTTGTGTCTACAAGTGCATCATTAACAAGAAGGTAGTTTTCTTAGTTCTTTACGTAGATGATATCCTACTCATTGGGAATGATGTAGGGGTATTATTGAAGGTAAAGGGCTGGCTGGCTAGCCAATTCCAAATGAAAGATTTGGGGGAGGCGAGTTATGTTCTAGGGATCTAACTTATAAGGGATCGTAAGAACAAACTCATAGCATTGTCTCAAGCATCGTATATCGACAAGATTCTTGTGCGATTTTCGATGTAGAACTCCAAGAAAGGTAATTTACCTTCCAGACATGGAGTTCACTTGTCTAAGAAACAGTGTCCTAAGACACCTCAAGAAGTTGAGGATATGAGACGTGTTCCCTATGCGTCAGCAGTAGGTAGTCTCATGTATGCTATGTTATACACGAGACCGGACATCTGTTTCACAGTGGGAGTAGCCAGTAGATACCAGTCCAACCTAGGATTGGATCATTGGGTTGCTGTCAAGACTATTCTCAAGTATCTTCGGAGAACGAGAAACTATATGCTAGTGTATTCTGGACAGGATTTGATCCCGTTAGGATATACGAATTCTGATTTTCAGTCAGACAGGGATTCTAGGAAATCCACGTCTGGATCAGTATTCACCCTTGGTGGTGGAGCCATTGTGTGGAGGAGTATTAAGCAATCTTGCATTGCTGATTCCACCATGGAAGCCGAATATGTAGCTGCTTGTGAAGCTGCTAAAGAGGTTGTTTGGCTCCGCAAGTTCTTGAGCAATCTAGAAGTTGTTCCAGATCTGGATAAGCCAATCACACTTTATTGTGATAACAGTGGTGCTGTGGCTAATTCTAAAGAACCAAGAAGCCATAAGAGAGGTAAGCATATAGAGAGAAAATATCATCTCATTAGAGAGATAGTGTAGAGAAGAGATGTGATCGTCACCAAGATAGCCTCATTAGACAATCATGCTGATCCATTTACGAAGACCTTACCGGCTAAAGTGTTTGAAGGTCACCTAGAAGGTCTAGGGTTACGAGACATGACTCACATGCTTTAGTGCAAGTGGGAGATTGTTGGGGTTTTTACCCTAAAGCTTGTAATTTGTAAATATGATTTGAAGATAAATAAAAAAAGTAGTACATTCATTCATTTTGTGTCATACTTTATATATATAACATGTGCACTTAACATCCAAGATTGTCAGATGTAATTTCGAACTGAGTATATGAGTGTCATATACAGATGGATGCAGTTTGAAACAAGCAATCTAAAGAGTCCGTAGATAGCAAATAAAGATGGATACTTTATTTATGGTTAATCTACAGCTGCGGTCTATTTCGTAATGTACGGTGATCCTATCCTGGATCATTCATATGGAGATATGAGAATGGAGGCACCTTGTATGATGTAATCATATAGGACTAGGCCATGATCTATATGAATCTCTCACTAAGATCCGTTTAACGATGAGATTCATATATATCAACTAATGATTGTTATATGTGGGTGATCTTAATCCTGAGTGTCTTATCGACTCCTTCAGGTTAGATCGTGGTCTTTGATATACCATGGGTGAGGTCGGAGTTGCATTCCTGATCAATATGCTCCGTATGTTGGGATCGTTGTTTGGCTTGTGGCTGGAAAGGTTTGTACACAATAGTGGAATCCACTCCTTCTTGCGAGAAGTAGATGGTAGTTCCCTTAAGGGTTGATTCGGGGCTTGAACAATATGAAGGCTCTCCTAATTCTGTAAGGAATGTAGGATTTATTGTTCATTAGAGAATCAATGGTACTTAATGGAAAGATATAATTAGAGGGGTATAACAGACATTATGACCCAGCTTTAATTATGAACTACTTGTGAAGGATTATACCATATGTAATAGCTATATCGATGGACACCTTGTGTAAAAACGTCTACAGTTGAAAGAGTGTAGCTTCGGGTTTTTAGTGAAATAACACTGAAGTTAATAATCATGAAATATTAATTAAAGAGTTTAATTAATTATTTCTAAGGATTATTGGAGCTCAAAATACTATGGGTCCATTAGGTCCCCTTGCTAGCTCGATCGATTTAGGTAACAAGTGTCACGGTTAATAAATTGGATTGTCCAATTAATTGTGTTATGAAAGTGACACGTGTCTATTCGGGAATTAATTGAATAATGAGATTATTTAATTAATGATTATTAATGATTATGTTAATTAAATAATTAGATTATTTAATTGTGCAATTAATCATTAGATGGAGGGTGTTGATTGATATTTAATTTTGAATAAAGATAAGATAATTTGATTATTTTTATTTTCATTAAATTAAATATTTAAATTTGAATTTAAAAGAGTTTGAATTCAAATCAAATCAAATAAATTAATATCTTTAAAAGATATCAGATATCTTAAAAGATTTAATTGATTAGTTTATTTTATAAATATATATATGATATATGTTTTTAAAGAAATGAATTGAACAACATACACGTTCTAAAGGAAAAGAAGAAAACAAGAAAGGTGTGCGGCCTACACAAAAAGAAAAAAAAAAAAGGTTTTATTTTAATTTTCATTTATGGTGGCCGAATTCCACACATAGAAAACAAGAGTTGTTTTCATAGGGTTCTTCTTCAACCTCCATTCATCCTCCTTGTTCCTGAGTACCGTGACGCGCCCACACGCCGTTACCAATCTCTGGTCATAGCCAGGAAGATCTTGTGGTTCAAACCAGGAAGCAGATCGAAAAGAAAGAAGGAGCCTACAAACGTTGGTATGAAATAGCTTCATCTCCTTCTTATTGTTTTTTGATTATTACTGTACAAATGGGTTAGTATATGATTGCATAAAAAAAAAATTAAACCCTTCCGCTGCGCAATCTGTAACCCTAGGTTCCTATAGAAAAACCACGAGACTAGACACACTAGCCACTTAAGCCACAACAATTTACTATATGAAAATACGGTTACACCCTCAAGTGATACATCGACTCTCACTCTAGACAATCTCAGGCTATAGACACTACCACTCACCACTCTTGGTTCAGTCCTAGTGATATCCCCTGATCCACTACTCTTGGCGTGAGCACCTTGTAATCTACCCCACGGGCCTTTTATAGCAATACTTGGCAATGCTTACCAACCAACCATTTGGTTGCATGACTTCACTTGCTTGTGCAACTACCACATGTAGCTACAAGACTTTGACTCATTGAAGAGAATTAAAAATCTAAGTGAATATGGCAATGATGATCATATGCAATAATGTGTAAGACCACACACAAAATGCCTAACTAGATGTTACAATGCAATTTAACAACCTAGTTATCAAACAATGCATACATGCCCATGCATGAAGACTCAATTAGATGTGTAGAGTAAATCTAACAACCTAATTGTCAAATAAACACACATGAACATTCAAGAGAGCTTGACTATATAAATAATCATGAATCTATCAACCTAGTCATCAAACAATTTAACAAGAACATTCAAGGCTTAGCTATTTAGGTAAAACAACCTAATCATGCAAGCTATCACAAACAAACCCCAAACATGTCATAACTTCACTAGATATGCAATTAATGTGAAGATTTGCTAACTTAAGCAATAAAAGACATGTCTTGATTAAACAGAACAATAAATGAGTTGAGATGTTTGTTCTACTTACCAAGTGAAGAAATTAATGAAGACCCATGCTAGATGATGCAAGATGAAGATGGGTTTTAGGGTTTGGAGAGTCAAAGAAGCTTTCTTAAAGCTTTCTCTCTCTAGGGAACTCTTAATCTCTCTCTAGGGTTTTGTACTGAGTTTCTTAAGACAAATGATGATAAAGAGATGTATTTATAGTGTTTAGATAATAACCCCATAAATTTAGTGAATTGCCCTTAAAAAATGAGCCAAATCAAACTCCAGATGAGTGAGATATGGCCAAATTATGAAACAGGGGCGGAAACAGACTTGCTGCTGCCTATGTGCCACTGTCTACCAAGATGACACTTGAGCTGCGGCAAAACGTTACAGCACAACAGCTTGATTTTCAAGTGACTCAAAACATGAGCAAACGACATCGAAACGGAATGGTATGGATGTCTACTTTCTTCTCCTTTTTACAAAACAAGATTTTGATATCTATAGAAAGAGTTATGGTCATTTGAGTGATCAAAGGTCTGATTCAGACAAAAATAGAGTTTCCCTGTTTTAGTGGTCACTTTAGAGATTTCAAAACCAATCCAAATGATCATAAAATATTACGAATGATATACTGTTAGAAAGGTATGGAAATCTAATTTCTACTTCATTTTACAAAATGAGGTTTTGATATCTGTAGAAAGAGATATGGTCATTCGAGCGACCAAATGTCGGATTTGGACAACAACAAGATTGCCCAAACTCATGGTATAAGACCATGTGACCCAAGACCAATCCAAGAGAAGAATAGGACATTCTCAAGTGGTCACTCATCACACTAAGACAAGCACACCATCGTGAATGCTTAGACGTTTCCGATCAATCATCAAGAAACGAATTACATCACACAAAAACCACACTTAGGACTAAGAATGAAGTACAAGTGTGATTGTGAAAAGAATGCACACATGAGCAATAGGAAACAAATGCATGTCAATATAAATGGATGAAGTGTGTGTGTGTGTGTGTGTGTGTGTGTGTGTGTGTGTGCACCTAATTTCTTCAAGAGTCAAGTCAAGTGATTTACCTTTTACTCTTGCTATTGAAGTCATAGAGATGCTTAGAAGCTTGCCAACAAGAACCTAAGCTACCCATTATAAAATCATTCACAATGTGGTTTGTTATGAAATAAGTCAATCATAAAATAGAAGTCCTTACAAATCATTTTCTTAACATTAAACAGATGATAATGTGATGTTGGTCTGGTGGTAAACCCCTAATATTTATACCACGGGGTTGTGGGTTCTAACATCCAAACAAAATATATATACAAACAAACTTCATATAAAGCAAACTCTAAGATAAGAAAACAAATCAATTTTTTTCTTGTTTTTCAAACAGTTTGAAGAAAAATACAGAGCATCAACAAACATCAATGAAAACCCAACCCATTATATATATATATATAATATAAAAAAAATATTAAAAAAAGCATAATGTTCTTACCTGATTACTATTAAAACTAAAATACAAATCCTAACTTCAAAACACCAAGGGTTGCGGAGAAATCTAAAGAGAGAAATACATGGACTTAGAGTTACAAAGGTAGAGTTAGCGAGGGAATGGAGATGGGCAATTTGATAGTTTGTTGGATTGGTGGCTCTCTAAAGTCTTTTTATTTTCTTTTTATTTTTTTTTATTTTTTTAGTAGTCAAATCTAAATGACATGTCAAGTGCAGTGCTTAAAATGACGAGTTTGCCCTTTAGTAACCTAACCTTAATAGACTTTTATTACTTTTAACGGGTGTGAGTGTCAATTTTATGAAAAGTTGACTATGAGGGCATCCCCAACCCTGCACCAAAACACCAAATTACAAATTAGAGCAAGATTTGCTCTCCAACCATATGCCAAACATTTGTGCTATTTTGCCTCCATCAACAGTGTTGCGCCAAATCTGACACAACACTTCCTTTTTTTTTTAATTGTTTTATTTTTTTTATTGGCTGAGTACATTATTTTTTATTGAGAAATAAAAAAGAATTAAAAAAAAGGGAATATTCAAGGGAATATTATTTTTAATGTAACATTTGATGCAGTGGGTTGGAGATGGAAAAAATAAATAGTGTGAAAGTTGCACTATTCTAGTGCAAAAGTTGCACCAAATTAGGTTTTTGGGTTGGAGATGGCATGAGTGTCACGAGGCAAACCTCAGGTATATTCCGTGTAATTTGCTCAATTTGTAAAGCGTAAGGAGAAGCTCCCAAAAAATAATTATATAAATATCGAGTCAACCGACGAGCGGGTGGGGTGTAATGATTTGATCCATACCCGACCTATTTACAAACCCAGCAAATAGTGGTGACCACGGTTCCGGTTAACCGTCGGTTTTATCCGCGGTTAAACCGGAACCGTACGATCTAAACCGGACCGAAAATCGGAAACCGAAACCGGTGGTTTTGAAACCAGATGGAAACCGGACCGTTCGGTTTCGGTTTCGGTTTCGGTTTCGGTTTCGGTTTCGGTTTCGGTTTAGGGTGGGTGAAAACCGGCCAAAACCGACGGTTTAACTGTTGGTTTCGGTTAAACCGCCAGTTTTTGATTATTTTTTAAAAAAAAAAAATTAACCAATTAGACACTGCCACGTGGCAGCGTCTTTAAAAAACCAGAATAAACCGGATGGAAACCGGATGAAACCGCCGGTTTTCAAAAAAAAAAAATTTTAAAGCCAATCACACGTTGCCACGTGGCAGCATCTGAGCAAAGACAAGTAGACTACCGTTGGAAGGGAAAAATTAATACCACTGACACGTGGCTTTAGATTTGAAAAAAAAAATTCAATTTGTGCCGTTGGGCTGGGCAAGCGACCGTTCTGAATTTTCTGATCCCCAGTCCAACGGCACACATTATTATTATTTTTAACCCATCATTTTTTCTATTTGCAAAGCCACCCCTTTCTCCAAAACTATAAATACCCCCCAACACTCTATTTTTCTTCACACCACTCTCACTCTCTCAAGTCTCAATCTCTCTCAATCTCTCGTTCTCTCAATCAGAGCTCAATCTCTCTCAACTCTCAAGTCTCAATTTTTTTTCAATCATATATTTTATTTTTTTTACTTGCTTACCACACTTATAGTCTTATTCAAACAATGTTTTTTTTGCATTCATATTTCATATATCTCTCTCAATCTCAAATTCTAAATTCTCTCTACATTTAGAATTTTCTTTAATTCTCATATCATATAAAAAAAAAAAAAAATTCTTTTTTTTTTTCTAGCATACAATATTTATTTCTTATATTTTTTATTTATATTTTTTTTACTACTATTATTCCAACAATATTTTTTTTTTCAATCATATATTTTTTTTACTTGCTTACCACTATTATTTCAACAATATATTTTTTATTGTAATATTGTATATTTCAATTCAAGCCTTCAAAGCCAATTTGTAATTTATTTATTTATTTTGTGAAATTGTAAAATTGTATTTATTAATAAATGTCAATTTTTTCTTCTTCTAAACATTGTGAAATACTTAAATACTTCAATGAAAATGTTTGTAAATATTTTTTTATTTACAACTTCATGATTTTATATTTAATAAATACAAGATTTTATTATTATTTGTCAAGATTTTAATCATACAAACAATCTTTATTTAATATTATATTATTATAATAATAATCAATGAAAAGGTAAAAAATTCAAAAAATAAAAATTTATAAAAAAAATATTAAAAAAAACGGAAACCCAAACAATCTTTATGATATATGTAATAATCAATGGACAACTGGACAATGGAAAGGTTAAAAAAAATAATAATAATAATAATAAATAAATAAAAAAAAAAAAAAAAAACCGAAACCGAAACCGAAACCGGAAAACCTAAAACCGGCGGTTTGAAACCGGTCACTATTCCGGTTTTTCGGTTTCAGTTTCGGTTTAGGGTGCCACCTAAACCGAAACCGAACCGTGGTCATGACTACCAGCAAACAACGTTTGACCCAAACCCCAATCTGAGTCCCGTTTTAAGTACTCTTAACCCTCAAACAGATCATATCACGGCCGATTTGGGGCGAGTCGGGATTTTTGCCAATCCTAGTTGTGTTGAGGACAGCACGTGACTCGCACGGTTACTGTGCTCTTGTTAGTTAAAAGAGCAAAAATTCCCTCCATATTACATTATTACAGTAAGTGACATATGAGAATAATAGTACTGTCCCGGAAGCCACATGAAGTTGGAAAGCAACTTCATCAAAACTTGAACCATCTCTCAAATTCGAACTTGCTTAAACGAAACTCTGAATTTTACCAAACAAAAGCATACCCAGATGCAGATCAACCCAGTTGGTCTTACTTCATAAGAAAACACCTCTCTCAAAATTCTCCAAGAGAAGCCCTTGTTGTATACAACCAAATTCGCCGTAAAGAAGAATACATTTTAGGTTTAGTCCCTTTAATTTTCAAGGCTTGCGCTTGCCTTTCTAGCCTTAGTTATGGGAAAACTTTGCACGCTGAGTCTATCAAGTTTGGTGCTGATTTTGATGTTATGATTGGAACCTCATTGATTAGCATGTATGCGAAATGTAACGACATTTTGGCTTCCCGTAAAGTGTTTGATTATATGCCTAAAAGAAATGTTGTTACCTTGAATGCAATGATTGGTGGGTACTTGAAGCATAAATATATGGATTCTGCATCGATTTTGTTTGATCAGATGTCGAATAGAACGGAAGTAACTTGGATAGAAATGATTCAAGGGTTTGCGAGAAGTGGAGATACTGTTAAAGCTAGGTACTTGTTCAACAAGGTACCACCTGAGTTGAAGAATGTGGTGACATGGACCGTGATGGTTGATGGTTACACAAGCAATGGAGAGATGGAGGCTGCTAGGGATCTTTTCGAGGAGATGCCACAAAGGAATTTCTTTGTGTGGTCATCAATGATTTCTGGGTATTTCAAGAGATGTGATATAAAAGAGGCCAAGGCTATGTTTGATCAAATCCCGGTTAGGAATTTGGTGAATTGGAATTCGTTGATTTCTGGTTACGTGCAAAACGGATTATGCGAGAAGGGCTTGGAAGCTTTCAGGAAAATGCAGGCTGAGAAGTTTGAACCGGATGAAGTTACTTTCGCTAGTGTTTTATCAGCTTGTGCTCAGTTGGGATTGTTGGATACCGGTAAAGAAATCCATAGTATGATTAATCATAACAAGATTAAGCTTAATCGGTTTGTTTTGAATGCATTAGTTGATATGTATGCAAAGTGTGGCGATTTAATGCATGCAAGATCAATCTTTGAAGAAATGGGGATTAGGAACAATGCTTGTTGGAACGCTATGATCTCAGGTTTTGCCATTCATGGACAATGCAAAGAGGCTCTTGAGTTCTTTAGAAGAATGAAGAGTTCGAACGAGAGGCCCGATGAGATCACATTCTTGTCTGTTCTCTCAGCCTGTGCACATGGTGGGTATGTTGATGAAGGCTTGCAAATTTTCTCAGAGATGGAGAAATATGCTTTGGCAGCAAACATTAAGCATTATGGGTGCTTGGTCGACCTTCTGGGACGTTCAGGAAAACTAAAAGAGGCTTATGATTTAATTAAAAGAATGCCATTTAAACCAAATGATGCAGTCTGGGGGGCTCTGCTTGGAGCTTGCCGGATTCATGGAGACACAAATCTGGTGGAACAGATTATCATAAAATTAGGCACATCAAATAGCTTTGAATCTGGCGATGATTCGCATTATGTGCTCCTGTCAAACATATATGCTGCTTCTGATAGATGGGAGAGGGCGGAATCAATGAGAGTAGTCATGGCAAATAAAGGGATCCCAAAAAATCCAGGGTGCAGTTCTGTAATGCTCGGCAACACTGAGCAACAGATTGGTGCCAATAGTAGATAAAACTGTGAGGTAACTTCTAGGGAGCTTTTCTCTACAATAGAACACAACAATATCTATATAACTTAAATAATATTGATAGTATGAGCAGTAGATACATTCTATTTTGTTGTACATTCTAGAGAGATTTTCCCAAAATGGGTACTTTGAACGAAAATGTATAGTTTCAATTTGAACTCAAAGCTATAAATGAACTCAACTCTTGTTTCTCTAGTTGATGTTAAAACTATAATATGAAAAACATACATACTATCTTTGTGCTGTCCCGGATTTAGAGATCCAACTAGACAACACGAAAAGAGTCCGCTATCTTCTTCAAATCCTTGTAATGCCTCTTCCATTGAAGACCTAAAAAATGATACCAAATACATATAGTCGTTGCATTTAAATCTATAATAGTTTACTCAATTGATGGTATGAATGATTAGAAAGTAGGCGAAAATCCTTACCACTTCCAGTAACATTGAACATATAGAATCGATTTCCAGCTGCAGTTGCTGTAATCAGCACATGAGGCGGCTCCAACTCATACTGGTAATATGTTCTTCCGGAGTGTTCTGCTACCTCCATACTTAAAACCTTCCCTTCTACATTCTCCCCTATCACTTCTGGTCCAAATGCATTAATAACTTTTTCTGGAGGTCCAATCTTCTCAATCGTAGCATTGTCGCCTAGATCTGTAATAAAAGTTTTAGTTAAATTGTATGAGTCCTGAATCTATCCCAACTGCTAAATACATAGATCCAATAGCAAAAAAGCTATTAGGAAGATTGGAACTCACTATCTGCGAATCTGAGAACAGGAGCAACAATGACAAACAATCTTCCTTCCTTTGGGCTGGCAAATCTCAGGTCAATCTCAGTGCCACCTAAATCTGCAATTGATACTGGAACCTGTGACACAGATAAATTTCTCAATTGAAGTGTAGAGTTAAGCATATTGTGAATTGAAGGGCGAAGAAGAACAATACCTCGTCCCATTCTTGAGGGATCGAAAAGGCGTAGGGAATGATTGGACTCCATCCAACACCGTGCCCTCCAGATTTCTCATCTGGTCTGCGATAAGTCCTCCAACCTGTCTGAGCATATATTTTCCTTATGAAGGTGAAACAAGATTCAAACATTCTTTTTAAACAAACAAGATTCAGTTGATCTTTTGTGGCTCGACATGGAAACTTGAATATGATATCTATGAGTTCTACTACTGTACAGTTTCAAGAATCTAAGAGTATAAAAAAATCAAAGATTTAAAATTAAAAATAAAAAAACTAAAAACTAAAAGGAAACAACCCTCTCTCATAACTATTCCTGCAACTATGCAGGTTCTGTATAATAGCTAAATCCGATATAGAAATATAGAAACAAACATCCTTCAATATGAATATGCATAAAACAATTAAGACCAACCTTGTTCATCTGGTTCAGATAAACCAGGAATCCTCCCAGCTAACAGACCTTGTTTCACAACTGCTAGACCCTCTCCAGGGAATCCCAAAACTGTAGAACAACCCAAAGAAGCCCCAGATAGCAAAACCGATCTTCTATTCACAGCTCCACTGTGTATCTCAGTTTCTCCATCACTTGCTCTGTAACATGCAACTGTTTTATTAACCCTCGAAATCCCAATTTCCGGTGAAGTATGGTGATATCTCCAGGAAAAGCTACAGTTAGTGAATAAGGATGTTCCCATTTTCTTTAAAAAAAAATGGTGGAGAAATGAGAATAATAGGTGTTCAAGGGAATTCAAGAGCCAAAAAAAGAAAGCTGAGTTTTAGTTTCTTTGAAGAAAATAATTAAAGAGACAAATCAAAGGATAAAATTGTATTTGTGGGTGGGAAAATGTTGAGGCCCTCCTCGAGGTGATTTTTGTGGACATGGTGTCCATAGTGAGGACAGAGGATTCTCTATGATAGAAGATCAGCATTTCTAGCTTGACACGTGGCACGATCAAAATGAGTCAGTTGTTGTTGAACACCGTCAAACTTAACTCATCTACTACACAAGAATTTTTAAATGATCCTGTAATTTTTTATAATTACAAATCAAACCCAAATCCACATTTTTGAAAAAATATTAACGATTTCAAGAAGGGGATTGTATTGTTGCCTCCATGGAGAAAGGTTAGTAGGTATGATTTTGAGTTTTTGATCAATAGTTGAACATCAAGCCTTAATGCCTTAATTGGCACAACTCAACAACGTATGTTATTACAATTTGCCAATATGATGTTAACAATGTAATGAGGTTCGAATCCACCTTGTTCAATAAAATAAAAAAATATATTAAAGAAACATTTCATCCATATTTGTGAGAATAAACAGATGAACTACGTTAAGTAATTAGTATTGGTATAGTGATAACTGATAAGTGATGAGGCGGGCCAAGTTATGGCTTCCAGTTCCCAGCGTATTACGGCCACGTACTCTCTACCTAAGTGGCAGAGGCGATGGCTGTGCTGCACGGAATTCAGCTGATACTGGCCTACAACCAATAATGTTGGAATCGGTTGCTGAAGCGATTGTAAAATGGATTAAAAATGGTGAACAATTGTGTTTAGATGTGGGTCTAGTTATATTGATATTATGCTGTTGTTAGAGAATATGAATTGTAAAGCTGTGGAGTATGTGCTGAGAAAGGCGAATTAGGTTGCTCATTTTCTTATAAAATTGGCGTTGAGGATCTGTACTGGATGGATGATAATCCTCCCTATGAGTCTCTGTGGAGTATGTGTAGAGAAAGGCGAATCAGGTTGCTCATTTTCTTGCAAAACTGGCATTATCTAGTACTGAGGATCTGTACTGGATGGATGATAGTCCTCCTTGTGGGTCGTTGCTTACCCGAAGATTTTCATAAGAACAATAAAAATTTTGAATTAGAAATAAAAAAATAAAAAAAATTAAAATATTTTATAAATCAAATCAATATTTAAAGAGAATATTTCATTTTATGATGAAATAAGATATATAAATGATTTTAACTTGATTTTGTAGGGAGAATAATGATTTTTAAAATATTCATTAAATATTAGAATAGATTATTACATAATCACTTTAAAAAAAATAACACCCATTTACTTCTCAAAATCATTGTCAAAATTTACCAGATTATCAATTAATTACTTTTAAAAGTTTTACCAAACATCATTTCTTGTCAAAATTATAAAATAAGTTGATTTTAACTTTTCAAAATTAATACTAAACCGAACCTAAAACAAAATAATAAAGACCTTTCAAAAAAACATAGCAAAGCAGATGCTCTGGTGAGTATCTAGTGAAAGATACTTGCAACTTTGCAAGTATATAATATGAATGAAGCATGTCACTGGAAATACAATCAGCTATTATTAATATGATTAACCATTTCTTTTACAAGGTATACAATCATTTGAATCTCTCTATACAATATCCGACTTATAGAAGAAAAAAATAAGGGAATGAATGAAAGGTTATTATTCTACCAGGAGAACAAAATCTACAACTCAAAAGATTAGTGGCAGGAACCCAGAACTTATAGCCAGAGTCCAAAAAGGCTGGAAATATATGGAAACTGTTGCCGTGTGTATAGAAAAATTACAGCCAAGTGATCACGGTTAAGGCAATGGCATAGGTAGTTTCCAGTTGGAGAATTCAACCAAGTCTCGATTCACAATAGATCCATTGTGCAGCCAGAATGTCTCAGCCGACTGGTGGAATTGCCTCACTTTCCTCTGAAGTTCCCACATTATTCCTTGCATTGCAGAACATGGCTCTGATTCAGGTGCATAAACCCATAAGCACCTTATTTGTCTGCCATTGGCTATCATCCCTTCAATGTCTTCATCTGAAAAGCAGGCCAAATTTGAGTTGCATGATGATATAAATACAGCATGTTAATGAAGCATGAAGCAAGAAGTAAGGATTGCAGAATCTGACCTGGAATTGAAGCTAGGTACTCCAAAAGTTGGGGACCTATTTGATGGGATGGCCATTTGATTGATATTTTAGAGTAGTTGATTACATTTTGAAAAGGAAATTCTGCCTGATCTGATAAGATGACTGGAACACACTCCTACAGCAAATACCATTTCCATTATTTTCAGTCAATCAATCACCCCTGAAATTCTGGGAAAAGAGGGAGAGGGAGAAGAGAGAAAGGAGAGACCACAAAAAAAGATTCATAAAATCGAAGAGACCATGATGACTCTCCACGTGGTGCAATACAGAACTTGGCGTTGCGCAGGTGTTGAAAATATTCCAACCTTCCCAATTTATCAGGCCCTTTGAACTTCAACTCTGGAGATTCCAACTGTTTATAGTATCAATATGTATATTTTCTATATAGCTTAAAACAAAAATGAAAAGTAAAAGTCATCAGAATCCAGTGCTTGGAAGTAAGGGCCTAATGAGGTTACATGGTTTGCATGCTGATCAACCATAAGATTACAGAAATCCTTCTCAATCCAACTAAAAAAACCGGAAAATGTGGACACAAAAGGAATGCAATGCCAGATCAAGTAACACATACAAACATAAAAAATATAAATAAAATAAAATAAAAAAGTCTTGGAAAAGCAATCAAATATGAAGCACAGAACAATGCCAATTACAATACAATATGCAATTGATTCACAGTTTTAGGCATTACAGGTATCAAAGAATCAGCATATGATGCTAATATTTGAACTGTGCTGCCAAATACTTTCTATGTCGTGCATCTCCAAACTAGTGCAAGCGACTCAACATTGCTATTAGGGAGCAATTGTTTCACAATAATGCAAGAAATGTTTTCCTGTGCACTTGATCAGGTAAATTGGTGATGTGTATTAATAATAGTATACTTGACCTCTGCTTTCACAAATTTCCAAAATGTAAGTAAATGGTTAAGCCACCTCCAAATCAAAACACCATGACGAAAACCAAATCTTAGATATAGGTGAATGTTTGAGTTTCAACTGAACTCTACATTAAGCCAAAACTAAACTACAAATATGAAGTTTAACAAAGATAATATTTGATTCAAATAATAACTTGTACCAAGAACTCAAGAAGCAGCATACCTTATCTGGATATTGCTTTGCAAGCTCTATCAACTGAAGACGGCCAGCCTTCCCTTGTGCACGACCTAAATAATTTGCCAAATACTTTCGTCTTGATAGAGGCAAAGGCTGTACTAGTTTAGGGCCATGTTTAGTCATTCCATCTTCAACATTCCCAGGAATTATGATATCTTTCCATGTATTAAAGGCACTTGTGTCTCTCTTATCAGTTCGATCCCCCTGCAGAACACACAAACCAACAATGTTTAGTCAAACAAGGAACAAGCATGAAAACACCATCAGTGTCAATACACCATAGACAACACGGATAACAAACCCCAAAAAAGTAGTAACATGGACAAATACAACATTTTTATGATATTTAATAAAAAATAAAGATTAGGTGAAATAACAGAGGGTTTGGTAGCTCGCAAGTCTCATAACCTTGAGGTCATGGGTTCAAATCCCGTCTCCACAACATTTTCAATTTTTTTTAGACAAAAAAAAAAATTAGGTTTGATTTTGTTAACTAGTAATTAATTAACACTTTTCTTTTTCTGTTGGGTTGGAAAGATAGAACCACTATACCATCACGGTCGACTATAATGATTCTTTTACCTTATTAAATAAATTACTTTATCGGAAAAAAAATGATAATGACACAAGTCCATGTCCAACAACATGCAAAGCAAGGATTATCAATCTAAGCTCATATCAAGAAGAAAACAATTATCATGGTTCTTCTCACAGTTAAGCAAATCATATATTATCCATATAAAAGTGCCCATGGATTAAGGTTTCTGGCATAGTGGAAGTTCTATGCAATTGATACCTATGCCATAATCCAAGCCAAGTATCAATTTTGGCCATCTCATAAAAACAATACCTACGCCTACATGGTTACTATGCCTAGTTGTAAGAATAGATATTTTACCCACATTCAACAAGTGCCTAGAAATTAGGCTTTTTAATTTTTATTTTCCCTTTAAATTTATTTTTAGAAACAAACTTTTAATGCAAATTAATTTGCAGCATAATACAGCCAAGAATGCTAACTTAGAAGTCACAATAGACTATCAAATCAATTCTATAGTAATTCCATTTTATAGAAGTGTGAGAACGTGGGTGTTGGAGAAGTCAAATCTTGTAAAGGGCAAATTCGTAGAGGCCATTACCAGTGTATGGACAATTAGCTCAAACAAATGAAGAAAGAAATACAATAAGAAGTCCAGTAGAGCACAAATCAAGAAAATGTCTTTAACATATACCTGATCCTAGATAACAACTGCTTCCAATTGTAAGTTTTTCAAATATTTGTTTGATAAACAAGTACAATGTTTCATGTTCGGCTCATGTTTCATGTTGAGCTGGGCCAATCTATAAATGGACCTAGTCTAGGTACATCCCATTTGAACGGAAAGAAAATATTTTTTAGTCTGTAGACCGTAACATTTTCTTTATCTTCAAACTTTATAAAGTAAAATAATATGGAACCATAGATGATTGATTTTCTCTCATAAAAACGGAAAATTACTATTCAGAAAAATGTCAAATTACTTTTCAAATCGGAGACTGTGAGAATAGGAAAATTGCTCTTAATTCCTAATTCAAAAGCTCTTCAATTTATGTACAATAAATCTGAAAACAACATAGTCCACATACTAGTTCCACCTAAAACACCAACAAATAAAAAATAAGTGAATATTAAAACCCATAACTGAACAAGAGAAACTAGCACTCACTTCTAAGCAACCAACATACAACAGGTTTTCTAATTGGATCCCCATATTCAAACTTAATTTCATTAATGGTAATTAGATAAATCAAAGAGGCTACTCATTGATCTGAGACATAGGATTTGGTTAAAGAAGCATCAATAGATTACTCTAGGTCCATACACAGGACATTTTTATAAACTGATCGAGAGCCTGAGATGACTCATCGCATTGACAAATCCTGCTCAGTATGCAGAATCCGCAACTTTTTAAATAAAGAAGGAATTCATAAACCGCCACTTTCTCAAATCATTTTATAATCTTCATTTTCAACATCATTTACAATTTAATACAGATTTAATAATTCTAGATCCAGTTGTCACAACATAAGAATCAAATGCTTCCTGGTTTGGAAAAATCGAGAAAGAAGAAACATCTAAGGCCTTAAATCAAATCAATATAGCATAAAGAAATGCGCATATTAGCTTAACCAATAAATGTGTTGGGAAGGATAGTACCTCAGGAGTGAGAATTATGGAACGATTTATGTATGTTGCCCAAGATTTAAATAAGTGAGCTCCAGCACCACTACAATTGCATAGAATCAATCATAATTACATCAATATAAAAACAAACTCACAAATATGTGCAAACATAAAAGAAACCACATATCAATGTATATTGCTGCCAATATCACAAACACAAGACTAAAGGGGTTCATCTTTCAAAAATTACTGCTGGCAATATCACAAATCACTATATTAAATAAGTTCATCAATTAAGATCTTGCAAACAAACCTTACTCTATTAAAATTGTTGCAGGTTCCACCATTGTTTACTTACATGCCATGGTAATAAGATACAAGAAGAGTAACAATACTATCAGAATGTAACTGTACAACAAATTTGAGTCATGAACTTTTGAACACCTTTATTACAGTAAAGAATCTTATCACGTAATTTAATAAAAATAGATTAAAACTTCTTGTCATGCTCTTTTTCTTATTTATTTTTTTTCTCTTTACTGTAGTAATAAGTCACTAGAAGCATCTTTCAGGTTCGAGCTTGCATTCCTTCATTAACATACAAAAACTAAGACTTTCGTGACTCAGCTTACAGACAAAAAGTACATACAAGAAAAGGGGTGAGAAACCCACAAGTACCAGAAAAGGCATGAACCAAGATTTTTCTAGGCCATCGAAATCCGTCAAGCACAAATGCAGGTATTTCCAGCTAAGTAATCTATCTAGTTTTGCCACAACAATTTTTTCAGCATAAAAAACAAATGATAAACCCAAAACAATTATACCTTGGGAAGACAAATATATGGTCACGGCCTCCAGATCTCCTAAAATACGGCATTTGACTCAAGACCTGAAAAACAGCATCATCAACAATATTTGGTGAGTGTGTGTGTTTCTATCTCTCTATATATATAAACGCAAGTGAATGTGGTTGAAGCTGAAATTAAAAATTTTACCTTGACATAGGTTTGGTTAATCTCTTTATCATTAAGACCTCCATTCATCCTAACACATTTAGCATAAGCAGGCACAAAGAATAAATCCGCTTCCTCTTTCTTTCTCGTCCGAAATCTTGAATTCAGAAGAAATCTATGTGTTTTAACCTACATGTTTTATACACATGAAAAAAAATGTCGGTTGAACGTAAGTTTTTCAAATTCCAATACCTGATCCTAAGGAAAATTACTATTCAGAAAAATGTCAAATTACTTTTCAAATTGGAGCCAAGTGAGAATAGGAAAATTGCTCTTAATTCTTAATTCAAAAGCTCTTCAATAAATCTGAAAACAACAAAGTCCACATACTAGTTCCAGCTAAAACACCAACAAATAAAAAAAAAGTGAATATTAAAATAGATCACTATGGCGCTACCAAAGGCCGGAAATCCTCTTCGTGATTTCCAAGAAGTGAAACAAAAGGAGAAAGGAGTGTAAGATTGGCATGGGTCGCGCGCGGGCTGCCCCATAACTGAATAAGAGAGACTAGCACTCACTTCCAAGCAACCAACATACAACAAGTTTTCTAATTGGATCCTCATATTCAAACTTAATTTCATTAATGGTAATTAGATAAATCAAAGAGGCCACTCATTGATCTGAGGCATAGGATTTGGTTAAAGAAGCATTAATAGATTACTCTAGGTCCATACACAAGACAATTTTATAAGCTAATCAAGAGCATGCGATGACTCATCGCATTGACAAATCCTAAACCACCACTTTCTCAAGTCATTTTATAATTTCAACACAAAGATTTAATAATTCAAAGGGCGGAGGAAATTACCTGAGTGCCCCACTGGCCTTTAAGGCAAGAATCGGCGGAGATGGTTCCATATCGTCCGTACATCAAGTGTTTTAAGCCGTCTATCTCGTTCTCGTCGTAGACATAGATCTTGAGGGAGAGGTGGGAGCCGTAGCCTCGTTGAGGCCAGGAGAGAGATCGTTCGCCGTCGAAGTTGAGTTGTGAAGCGGCGTCGTTTTGAGTGAGGGGGGAGGAGGAGTGGTCGAGGAGCCTGGTGAGGAAGAAAGTGGCAGTGATGAGGAAGAGGGCGCCGATCTGATGGGTGCGTGTGCAGGGAGTGTGGTGGTGGGCTGTGAAGATTCTGGGTTTGTTGCTTATGCTTCCCATTTCTCTCTTTCTCTCTACTGACTACTGACCACTGACTTACTGAGGATTCCGATTTTCAGTTGTCAAGTCAGGCCAAAGCTTAAGAAACGACGTCGTTACAAACAGGGGTAGTAAATTCAGTTGTATATTATTAATTATTGATGGTGCTATTGACAACACCACTAAGAGCATCCACAACGGTTGAGACCCAAATATAAGACCTATTTGTGTCACATCATTAAAAATGGGTCTTGTTTTTAAAGAATAGGTCTTGCCATTTAGATCCACTTTATTTGGGTCTCATTTTTCCACAATGGGACTAAATTGGAAAAGTAAAAGTGGATCCACTTTTTTAACTTTTTTTCAAACAATTATTACTCTTCTTTAAAATATTATATATATATTCAATAATTATTTAACAAATTATGATTAATTTAAAATAATTTTTTCACAACCGAATTACATCAATAATAAAAATAAATATTTAAAACAAAATATTGTATAAGATTAGACATGGTGCCGGTTTCAGTTCGGTTCAGTTCGGTTCAGTTCCGGTCCGGTTTCGGTTCCCCGGTTCCAAACCTTCAAAACCGATTCTGATTCCGATTTTAAAGGTTCGGTTTTGGTTCTGATTTTAAAGGTTTGGTTTTGGTTCCGGTTCCGATTCCGGTTCAGGTTCCAGTTCCGGTTTCGGTTTCGGTTTTGGTTCGAGTTTTGAAGGTTTGGTTCCGATTCTGTTCCGGTTTTGGCTCGGTTCCGGTCTGGTTCCAAAGGTTCGGGTCTGGCGGTTCCAACCGTTCAGTTTCGGTTTCAGTTCCGATGGTTCAGTTTTGGTGGTTTCGGTTTCGGTTTCGGTTTCGGTTTCGATTTCGGTTTCGGTCCAGTTCAGAAGGTTCGGGTCTGGCGGTTCCGACCGTTCGGTTTCGACCGTTCGGTTTCGATTTTGGTTTCGATGGTTCGGTTTCGGTTTTGGTTTCGATTTCTATTTCGATTTCGGTTTCGGTTTCAGTTTCGGTTTCGGTTTCGGTTTCGATTTCAATTTCGATTTCGATTCCAGTTCCAGTTCCAGTTCCAGTTCCAGTTTTGAAGGTTTGGTTTCGGTTCCGGTTCCGGTTCCAAACCTTCAAATTATTTTAATTTTATTGAAATAAAATTTTATAATTGAAATTAAATTTATTTATATTTTTTTCATTATATATATAATTATTGAAGTTAATAATAATATATTTAAATTTAAATAATTGAAATATATATATATTAAATTTATTTATATTTTTTCATTATATATAATTATTAAAATTAATAGTATATATATATAAGCCCAACCCAATGATTGGGAGGTGTTGGGAACCCAACCCAATCATTGGGCAAAACCCAAATTGAGTTCTAAATTTGGAATCCAATTTGGGTCTACTTGGGTGGAGCCCACTTTTGGCTCCCTTTTTTTGGATCCCTTTTTTCACCATTGTGGAAGAATTGGATGGGTTTCAAAATGGGTCATGTGAAAATGGGTCTCTTTTTGTGACCAGTGTGGATGCTCTAATGATATAATAATATCTCAGTTTTAAAAATTCAAAAATTTACTTGATTTATTTCCTAGAGTCCTCTTTTAATTATCTTCTAAACTTAACTCACCTCATAAATGTTCTCTATATATTTTCAAAAAATATATATATATTAATACTTCACACACACACACATCCAACATCCCTCCCATTGTAATTTTTTTTTTCCCTTCATTTTGTTTATTACAATATGATCAAATTAAATTATAATAAAACACCACATCCACGAATAATATGTTTATCTGAAAAAAGTTTTTTTTTTTTTTTTTTAATGCTTTAAACCCTAATTTTATTACATACAACTTATATTATTGAAGAAACAGATAACATCTTGCATTTCAGAGCAATCATTATTTAAAAGTAAGTTTAAAGTTACTTGTATTTTTTTTTTCTTTTCTTTTCATTGTCACTAAGTTCTTTTTTCTTTTTTGCTCTCTAAAACCATCTCCAATGCATGTCTTAATGACAATACCAATTTTGGCACATAAAAAAATAAAGTAAAATGTTATATTTGGCACATCAATTTAGCATTACGTTCCAATGCATAGTTCTATTTAAAATGTTATTTTTATTATTTTATTAATTAAAATTATAAAAGTCAACACTTATCATTAATGCATTCATAGAATAGTTGTAAATGAAATAGATTTTGATTGAAATATCATTAATGTACATTAAATTAAATTATTTTAAATATTTATAAATTATATATAATGGTATTTTTGTAATTAAAATGAAGTATTTATTGTTGTGCCAAATTTGGCATATGCCATACTGTGTGCTAAATTTGGCACACAGTATAGCATATGCCAAATTTGGTACAAAATTTGGCACTAAATTTGGCACTGCATTGGACTATGGTTTTTGTATTCTATGCTATATTATAGCATTGGCATAATAATTTAGTACAACATTAGAGATGCCCTTAATAAACACAATATGGTCAAATAATTTTTTATTTTTTATTTTTATCTTCCCTGTATGATAAACAACATTAATGAGAAAAAAAAAATACAATCAAGGGACAAGGGGTGCTAGATGAGATTAAAGAAATTGAGGAAAAAATGTAACTTAATATATATGTGTATATATATATAGAGAGAGAGAGAGCATTTATGGAAAATATATAGAGAGCATTTATGGGATGAGTTAAGTTTGGGAGATAAATAAAAAATGGTAGTTTTGGAAATATATCAAATAAACTAAGTCACTATTAAATCATTAGTGGGTTGCCAATAGCACTGCTCTTCTTTTATTAGGAGTTCCATTTATAAACGAACAAATTACACCCATGACCCAACTTACCCAAGGTTTTGGGATTTACACTCACAAACAACTTATTAAAAAGGAATTAACACACACCGACCTCACCTCACATTAAGTAACGGTTAACATCATAAAAATACTAAAGATATGAAAATGCTTCTAATTTAAATATTAGATCTCCATCATCCATCTTGTGGATGGGGATGGTGAAGATTCATTCACTAAAAAAAATGATCTACATCATTCAACTCAAAGATGAATGGTATTTAAAAATATCAAAAAAAAAAACAAAAACAAAAAAACAAAAAAAAAACAAAAATGGGTGGAGATCAATGGATCTCCACTATGGGAGGCTGAAGTTGCCCTCCTCCCAAAGTTTTGTCTAATAATGTATTTACTTTTATTATTATTATTATTATTGTTATTATTATTATTATTAGAGATTTATGAATTGAAATTAATCGATTAACTTGGTGAATTGTATGGATGAATTTTTTTTATTTTAATGGTATTGTTGTTGTGATTGATAAAATTATATTATTAAATGGAGATAAGAATTTATATTTAATTGGACTTATTTTTAAATTTTAGATCAAACAGGGAGTGGGATCGACGAAACAGAGGAATAGGGTCAAGGGCACCACCCTCGCCCATGTCCCCATTACTATTAACAAGGGCAATGGACGAGGAACAAGGTCGGTTTTTGAGGGCAGGGGCGAGGCTACCTCCCTGACTCAAAATAACCATCGAAAAACCATACCCAAATCTTTCATTATCATCCATAAAACTTAATTGTGCACTCATAGTATATCACAAAATAACCCTATAAGAAATTAGTGTTAAAGCCAATTTATTCTTCCTATTTTGTTGGTTATGGATTCTAAATAAAAGATTAACTTGAAAAAAACCTACCATGAAGGAAATGAAAATAACCTAAAGTTGGTCTAAACAACCGGGTGGGGCTGTGTGAATGGGTTGTTAATCAAATATATTACCAAATTTTTGATTAGTCAATATTAAGCACAAAACTCAACACAAATAACAATAAAAATCAAGTAAAAATGCGGAAAATAAATAACACTTGATTTTTACATGGGAAATCCTCCAACCTGGAAAAACCCACAGGACTAGCCTCGCTAGCCACTTAGTTACAAAAATCCACTATATGATAGTTAATTACATCCTAAGTTGACATCCTAGTCACTCTTCTTAACGATCGTAACTTAAACCTATCTACCCGTAGGCCTTTTACAGTGACTCCTGACGCTTGATTGCCAACCAACACCTTTGGTTGCAAGACTTCTCTTTGCTTATGCAACTACTGTAAGTCGCACAGCGGAAAATCATAGAGTTAAGATCAATAGGTTTTAAAAATTTTATCGTCTTCGAACCTTTTGTATACACAAATATGAGGAAGAGATTTGTTTTCATACCTTTGAAGAACACTCCTTCATTTTCTTTTCGATCCTTCACCACTAAGCCTTCCGAGCTAAGTCCCGCGATCTAACAACTATGTGTGTGGGCACATCACGGATTCCGGAAGCAGTTGAATGGAGGCTTGGCCGTAAGACAACGCCTTGTCTCCTTGCTTAAGTTCGGCCAAGGTATGAGCAAAGAAAATAAAAAAATCTTTTTCTTTTCCTTCTTACTATTGCCGCACCTCTCTATCTATCTTAGGGGTTCGGTTAGTTTCTTTTTCCTAATAAGTATATCTTATATATTAGGTTCCTATGGTTTAGTAAACCAAGTTAAAATAGGATTCTAAATCCTTTTTAATTCAGTCACCACTAGGGTTTGAACCTTTGACCTCTTTAAAGCAAATAAAAATAATCTCTTACTATTTTATTCTTTTACTCTTGTCAAGGTTTGAAACTTAAACCTCCAAATAACATTTAATAATACTTAATTATTAATATGTCAATTAAATAATCATATTATTTAATAATATTTAATTCATCAATTAAATAATATATTAATTAAATAATCATATCATTTAATTAATTCCCAGAATATATTTAAGTTACTTTCGTAACACAATTAATTGGATCATCCAATTCTCCGTGAGCCTTGTTACTTTCAATCGTAAAGGGTTAGCAAGGGAACCTAATAGGCCCATATTTTTTAGCTCCAATAATACTTAGAAAAATTAATTAAACTCTTTAATTAATATTTCACAATTATTAACCTCGGAGTTATTCCACTAAAAACTTAAGGTTGTACTCTCGTAACTGTAGATGTTTTACACAACAAAATTATCAGTGTCCATCAATATAGCTATTACATATGGTATGATCCTCCACAAGTAGTTCATAATTGGAGCTAGGTCATAAAGTTTGTTATACCTCTCTAATTATATATTTTCCTTTAAGTACCACTGATTCTCTAATGAATGATTATATCCTTTATTCCTTTACGGAAGAAGGAGAGCGCTCTTAATCGTTTAAGTCCCGAATCAACCCTTAAGGGAACTACTCATCTACTTCTCGCAAGAATGAGTGGATTCCACTATTGTGTGCATACCTTCCCAGCCACAAGCCAAACCGTGATTCTAAGATACGGAGTTATTGATCGAGAATGTTACTCTGATCTCACCCATGGTATTTCAAGAAACACGATCTAACTCAAAGGAGTCAGTAAGACACTTAGGATTTAGATCACCCATATACAACCATCATTTGTCAATATATATGAATCTTTTCAACTAACGGATCTTAGTGATAGATTCATATAGATCATGGTACAGTCCCATATGATCACATCATATAAGGTGCCTCCATTCTCATATCACCATATAAGTAGTCTAAGATAAGACCACTGTACATTACGGAATGGACCGTAGATGTAAATTAACCACAAATAAAGTACCTAGCTTTATTTGCTTTCTACAAACTCTTTAGATTCATGTCTCAAAATGAATTCCTATATATATAATATTCATATACTCAGTTTGAGATTACATCTAGCAATCCTAGATGTTTAGCACATATAATATAAACATATGAGGCATGTTAATTGAATGAAATAACTACTTCTTTTATTAATGAATTTATAACATTTACAAATTACAAGTTTTTGGGCATAAATCCCAACAACTACCATATGTAGCCACAAGACTTAGATTTAATAAAGCAAATTAATGTCTAAGTGAATATGTATGAATGCTCAATGCAAATAAGTGTTAGACTGGCACTAAATGCTTAACTAGAAGTGAATATGGAAACCCAACAATTTTTGTTATAAACTAACCCCTTACAATCACCAAACTTCAAAGACAAAGTAATAAAGATGATGTCTTGGTAATTAAAGAAGAATAATAAATGAAGTGGAGTGTTGTTCTTACCTACGAAGTGAAGATGTAATGAAGACACATGCTTGATGAAGCCTTAAATGCACATGAATGGGGATGGAGAGTCAAAGTGGTTTCTTAAACCTTTCTCTCTCTAAGAACTCAACAATATCACTTAATATCAGAAAATTTAGAGTTCTTGTCAAACAAGAAGAAGTCTTGGACTATATATAGGATTCACACAAAACTACATCGTTTTGAGAAAAATTGGTTTTTCGCGGTCAACATATAACGGTTGACCAAGACGAAAACCAACCACGAAAAAGGCAGATCAAGAGTCGCCAATATATTTTGGTCCTTCATGACGAAGGCATGACCGCGAAAATCACTGGAGAAAACTTCGCACTAGTTTTTCGTGGTTCACTAAGACAAGACCAAGATAGCAAAAACCTTTGGAGAGATTTTCACATTGTTGTTTTCGCGGTTGACCAAGACGACACTTGAACCATGAAATCCACTAGAAAGATTTTCACAGTTCACCACGACGACACCAGTGCCGTGAAATCCACTTGAGGGATTTTCATTGTGCTTCAAGATAAGACTTGGACGGTGAAAATCACTGGAATGATTTTCGCGGTTTACCATGACAACACCAAGACCGCGACAATGAGAATAATAGGCCTTCTCAAGTGATCTAACACACAAATCTATATGATGCATTATATGTAAGTCTAAAATTGGTGTGTTGCACACTAAAAAGATAATAAAAACACAAATGAATGAATTATGTGTGTGTGTGTGTACACCTAATCTCTTCAAGAGAACAAGTCAAGTGATATACTTTTGAAGCTATTGTTCGTAAAGCTTTGAGATGCCAGGAAGATTACCTATCATAATCACCTTGTTGAGCACAAGAAGATCCTAATGTACCCATTACAAAAAACATCTCAATATGGTTTGTCATATAAATAATCCAATCACAAAATAGAAAACCTTATAATCTCCCCATTTTGATATTTTGTGACAAAACCACTCCTCACAAAAAAATTTGAAAAGAAATTATTGCCAACAATTGTTCTCACTACATTACAAAGAGATATCTAATGATCTAAATCTTCACTGTCTTCAATCTTTTGAGCATACCTATGAGAAATAATAGCAAGCAACTTTCCAAGACAACAAGTACATGTGAGAAGATAAAAAAAAAAAAACAATGCAAAGTATGCTTGCTCCCTCTAAATGGGTTACCCCCCCTCTATGTGTAGCTAACCCTCTTAACTGCATAACGACATAAGTATCTATTTGCTCCCCCTAAATCCCAAGACTACTCCCCCTTTTTACCATGAGATAGGCAAAGGAGTTCCCCAAGTCGGGCTGCCTCGGCAAAGAAAGCTACTTACAAGCTAAGATGCATAATCATATAGATAAATTTTATGCAATTTAAGTTATTGAGAGAGATTCAAGGAGATTTTATTCAAAAAAAAGGGGGGGGGGGGGGAGGTGTGGGTGTGGGTGTGGGTGTGTGTGTGTGGACGTGTTGCTCGGCATGTAAAACAAGCACTATCAAGCCCATGTATGAGAAACAATCAAAGCAACACTCAAAAGGATTTCCAAATGAAGTCAAACCAATTTAAACCATTTTGTTATGATTAGAAGATATAAATCCAAATATTTGTGTGTAAAGTGATCTAATTTCATCAAATATATATATATATATATATATCAACTTTATTCATTGCAAGACACCTCATTATTTATCAAAATTTGAGGTCTTATATAGCAATGCACCGCAACACATCATTAATAGCAGTTTTCCAATCAATTCTGTTTTTCTCCTTTACAAACCTAGAATGCATGTATTTTTGTTTTTCATGCAAAAGTAACTCTCTTGATGACTTACACTCGATTTCACATAGGCGGCCTTTTCTTACATTGGGCGGCTACACTCTAAGTGCCAATAGCCCTTTTCAAGAGAGAGCTTAAGAATGCATATCATAAAATTCATGAACATGGAGAACAATTTGAGGTCAATTAAATGTACTATCAAAAAGAACATTCTTAAAAAAGATAGACATACTTAAGCAAACATAGAAAAATATGCATTTACATGCTAGGCAACTGTACACGGTAACAAAAAAAAAAAAAAATTATTCAGCATTATTTAATGTTATTCACCATGCAACTCAATCAATCATAAAAGAGCATAAAATTATTCAACTTTTTACATATATGAATCATACAAGTTTGCTCTCTTTCTTGAGCTATGTGGTCAAACCCTACCACATTAAGGCATGTGACAAATCCCAATAGACCTACTAAGTCTTTTAAACCTAGTTGCATCTAAGGGTTTGGTGAAAAAGTCTGCTAGTTGATCATTAGTTCCTGCATGTTCAAGAATTACAATCTTATCTTCAACTAGCTCTCTAATAATGTGATGATGGATATTTATATGTTTTTGTTAGTTATTATGTTGATTTCTAGAGATTATAGTTTCTATTTTTATTCTCCTTTATTGTCTTTCCTATTTTGTTTCCTAGGTTAATGGGATATGATTCCTCGTTTAGTTTTGTACAGATGTAGTCCTTGATTGCTTGTATGTATATATATATATATCAAAGCAATCAAGCCTAATTTTATATGGTATCATAGCACTCTTTGAACCTAAGCAAACCCTAATTTCCTTGCTACTGTTTTCGGCAACAAAACACCAAACAATTTTTTTTTTGTTCTATTCTACTGCTTTTCCAACAGTAAACCATCCTAAACCACTCCAAAAATCAGACATGTCAAATGACTCTAAAAAGGCTGTTTCCAGTTTAGATTTCTCCAAAACCGACAACAATGGTGGAGGAGGTTTGGACCAAAACTCCTTACACCCTAACCTACTTATAACTGGTCACAAGTTGACTGGTAAGAATTATCTTCAGTGGTCCAAGTTTGTCCTCATTTTCATTAGCAGCAAAAGGAAGAATGACTATTTAATGGGGGTCATTGTCAAACCTGCCATAGAAGATGCTGGTTACCGTCGATGAAAAACGGAGAATAATCTTGTAATGTTCTGGTTGCTGAACTCAATGAACAACGATATAAACGAGAATTTTCTGATGTACAAAACAGCAAAAGAGATATGGGATGCAGCCAAGGAGACATTTTCCACTTCCGACAACACAACAAAATTGTTCGCGGTTGAAGGAACTTTGCATGATCTCCAGTAAGGGGACAACTCTATCATGCGGTACTTTACAAAACTGACCCGATTATGGCAGCAGGTAGATACCTTTAAAAAAGATACCTTTGCGAATCCTACGGATAAGGCTACACACAAGAAAAGTATCGAGAAGAAGAGGATCTTCAAATTCCTTCTCAGACTAAATAGAAATCTCGATGAAGTGTGAGGTAGAATTATGGTAATAAAGCCTATGCCTACTCTCTGAGAGGCCTTCTCAAAAGTCATTTGTGAGGAAATTCGGAGAAAGGTGATGCTCGGATCTGACAGTAGCAACACCCAGACTGATAGTAGTGTGTTGGCTGTTGAGGAAGTCAACCTCCCTCATTTGATAAACCATGAAAGGGTTGCCCTTGGTGTGAACACTATAAGAAACTCGGTCATCTCAAAGAGACCTACTAGAAGTTACATAAGAAACCAGTTGATTGGAAACCCAAGTCAAAGAAGGAAAAACATGGAAATATGACCTTGACTGGGGGAGAATCATCTGATTAAGAAAAATTATTTAGTAACAAATTGAACTCCTTCAACGGATGATAAGTCAGCAACCATCCTTCACTATAGCAACTGGATCCTTAGTTCACTCAGGTAATTTTCCACTAGCCATGAATGCAAAACAAGTGTCTAGTCAAACCTAGATAGTTGATTCTGGTGCCTCAGACCATATGACTGGTGATTCCAGTGTAGATAATCTGAATGTTCGTATAGCGGATGGAACACTATCGAAAGTTATTGGAATTGGTTCAGTGGCTGTCACTAAGGATTTGGTCCTGAAATCAGTTTTGTTTGTTCCTAAATTAAATTGTAATTTGTTGTCTGTAAGTAAACAGACCTAGAAACAGCGATGTACTGCTAATTTTTCTTCTTATGCATGCATTTTTCAAGACTTGGATTCGGGGAGGATGATTGGCAGTGCTACAGTCTTGTCTGGACTTTACTTTTTATGGACTCTACTTTTTCAAGACAGAATCCTACATGAAAAAACAATATGTGGGGCTGGTTGTAAGGTGTTTTCTAGCTATCAAAGTCTCTTGTCTGGGTCTAGTGATGATAGATAGGTTATGATCTGGCATTATCGCTTAGGTCACCTGAATTTTCCTATTTGTCCAAAATGTTTCCCTTATTATTCAAAAATAAAAACCCCAATCTGTTTCAATGTGAAGTGTGCCAATTTGCAAAACATACTCGCAATGTTTATCCTATTTTAACTTATCGAACTTTTAAACATTTTTCAATGATAGCGATGTATGGGGACCCTCACGAGTTCCAACATCGCATGATCTAGATGGTTTGTTACATTCGTCGATGATCACACTAGGATCACTTAGGTATATCTCATGAAAGAAAAATCTAAAGTTACACCTATTTTAAAAATTTTCAAAACTATGATTCAAAATCAATTTAACACGTGTATTCAAATTTTAAGAACTGATAACGGGAAATAATTTTTTAATTCAACTCTCAACAATTATCTTTCTGATGAGGGTATCATTCACCAAAGCATAAGTGTTGATACCCCTTAACAGAATGGAATTGCTGAAAGGAAAAACCGTCATATTTTAGAAATTGCGCGATCTTTACTTTTTTTCCAACAATGTTCCTAAATTTTTTTGGGGTGAAGCAGTTCTTACTACTGTATGATTAACAGAGTTCCTTCAAGCATTTTAAATTTTTCCACACCTTGTCAAGTTTTTAAAAACGCTTTCCTTCATACTCGGCTTGTAACTAATATCCCATTAAAGATTTTTGGGTGCATGGTTTTCATCCATGTGTATCCATATCACCGTAGTAAATTGGATCCTAAATCTGTTAAGGGAATCTTTATTGGATACTCTCCCCTTCAAAAGGGATACAAGTGTTACTGTCTAGAGACTAGGAAAATTTACAATTCAATAGATGTTACGTTTTTTTTTTTAAAACAAGTTGAAGGGGGTAGGGGGGACACAAAATCAAGATAGTAAATATTTGTTTTATGATACAAATCCTGATCAAATTATTACTTGTCCTAGTCAAATTGGTCCTCTCCATGATAATATGAATCTCAATATATCCTAGTCAATCTCTCAATCCAAATCAATCTAGTCAATCTCCTAAAAATCAGCCACAAGATCTTCAATCCTCTCCTATAAATCGAACCTCAATCAGTCCTAGTCTCCCTAGGAATCTGTTGTCACATATTGTTACCAATTTTCTGCCAGAAATCACCCCTAAATCTTCTAGGAATCAGGCTAGTTGTAAGGATAACTCAAATTAGCCCTTAGACACTAAAAATCAATCCAGTCAGCCTACTAGTCAGCAGCCTTTAGAAAGTCAAATAAAGTCTAGTCAGCTTGCTAATCCACCTCACATGCAAAAAGACTTGATTATCTATCACAAAAGAGGAAATATCCGAGAAACAAGAAATCAGACAGATTTTAGCTTTATCCAGAAGTCTGAACCGAATTCTATAGTTCCAGAAACCGACTCATATGAAATAGAAAAAGAAACAGTATCAGAAGGAGTTCAGGATCAACCTATTGCCATGAGAAAAGGATAGTAACAATGCAGGGATCGTTCGTTGTATGCCTTAAGCAATTATGTTTCATATGAAGGACTTTTACCTCAGTTCTAGGCATTTGTTACTAGATTTGTTGATATTCCAATTCCAAATAATATTCAGGAGGCTATAAAAAGCCTTGAATGGAAGAAAGCAGTTATGATTGAAGTTCAAGCATTGGAGAAGAATGGGACCTGGGAACTAATGGATTTGCTAAAATGAAAGAATCATGTGGGATGCTAGTGGGTATTTACATTCAAAACATGAGCTGATGGAAGTGATGAAAGACTCAAGGCAAGGTTGGTGGCAAAAGGGTTCACACAGTCAATTGGAATTGACTATCAGAAGACTTTCACACCTGTGGCAAAATTGAACACTATTCGAATCTTACTATCTCTTACTGCCAATCTCGACTGGCCCTTGCATCAGCTGGACCTAAAGAACGCTTTCCTGAATGGGAATTTAACAAAAGAGGTCTATATGAAGGTACCACATGGACTAAAGACAGCTGCTACTGTTAATAAAGTATATAGACTTAAGAAATCACTATATGGCTTCAAACAGTCCCCTAGGGCCTAGTTTGAAAGATTCACTTGCGTGTTGAAGAAACATGGGTATTTCCAAAGTCAATAGGATCACACCATGTTCATCAAATACTCTCAGAAAGGGCAGCGAGCAATTTTGATCATCTATGTATAGGATATCATCTTAACAGGAGATGTTCTTGATGAAATACCAAAATAAAAGGCTGGTTAGCTGAGGAATTCGAAATCAAGGACCTGGGACATCTTAGGCACTTTCTTGGTATAGAGGTGGCTTGGTCAAAGAAGGGTATTATGATTTCATAGCAAAAATATGTGTTGGACCTACTGCATGAAATAAGAATGCTCGACTGTAAGCCAGTTGAAACAACCATGACACTTGGAGCTAACATTGGGAATGCACCGGTAGACAAAGGAAGATACCAACGGCTTGTGGGAAAGCTCATTTATCTCTCACACACTACAATAAGTCAATTAATGAATAATCCTATTGAGAAACACATGACAGATGTACAAAGAATCCTACGATACCTAAAATTCACACTTGAAAAATGACTGTTTTTCACAAAAACAACAAACAAGGAAGTAACTCTATACTCAGATGCTAATTGGGCAGGATCTATCACAAATATGAGGTCTACATTTGGGTAGTGTACGGTTGTTTGAAATTTAACCACATGGCGAAGCAAAAAACAGTCGGTTGTGGCTAGGAGCAGTGCTGAAGTATAACTTCGTGCTATGGCACATGGAATATGTGATGGGCTTTGGATCAAAAGAGTTCTGACCGAACTTAGGGTGCCTATGGAAAAGCCTATAAGCATGTTCTGTGATAATCAAGCTACAATAAGCATTGCTAAGAATCTGGTTCATCATGATCGAACCAAACACATCGAGATAGATAGACATTTTATTAAAGAGAAGTTGGAAGCTGAAATTTTAAAATTGTCCTACATTCCAACTGAACAGCAAGTAGTAGACATATTAACTAAGGCACTACCTCATAACAGATTCAAAGAATTAAGTGTCAAGCTGGGATTGATCAACATTTACAACCTAGCTTGAGAGGGAGGGGGTGGCCATGTTAGTTATTATGCTGATTTCTATAGATTATAGTTTCTATTTTTATTCTCCTTTATTGTCTTTCCTATTTTGTTTCCTAGGTTAGTGGGATTTGATTCCTTACATAGTTTTGTACAGCTATAGTCCTTGACTATATATATATACACACACATACAAATTAATAAATTCAAGGCAATCAAGCCTAATTTTACAGTTTTGTCCTAGAGTGCTGCACATGATTATTGGAAATATTAATTGCACTCATATTATCACAATAAAGGGTTAGAGTACCTTGATCGAAGCCATAGTTCCTAGAGCATTTGTTTCATCCATAAAAGTTGTGTGCATGCACTCCCCGAGCTATGTACTCAGCCTCGGTTATGGATAGGAAGATGGAGTTTTGTTTTTTACAAAACTATAAGACAAGGTTGTTCCCAAGAAAGAAGCAACCACCGGATGTGCTCTTCTGATCATCACAATTCCCTACCCAATCATCATCACTAAATCCCACTAAGATAGAGTTGGTGTCAAAGGAGTACCTTATCCCATTATTTGAGGTCTCATTCACGAATTGAATGATCTGTTTCATAGTTGAGAGATGGGAGTCATTAGGATCTGTTTAGTACCTAGCACACACACTCACACTAAAAGCTATATCGGGCCTACTTGTTGTCATAATGCAAGTTACCAATCATGCAACGATACAAGCTTTGTTTAACACTTTTACCACTACCATCATTGCTTAGCTTCAAAGTTGTGCTCATGAATGTGTCACAATATTTGGCATTTTCAAGGCCAAACTTCTTCATCAAGTTCTTTATATATTTAGCTTGAGATATAAAAATCTCATCATGCATTTACTTAATTTGCAAACCTATAAAGTAAGTTAATTCCTCCACCATGCTCATCTCAAATTTATTAGACATAATGTCTAAAATTCATTAGACATAATGTCTACAAATTGTTTGACCTTAAAGTCATTGGTTTAACCAGACACAATATCATCAACATAAATTTAAGCTATAAAGAGTTCATCTTTATCACTTTTGATGAAAAGTGTTTTGTCAACATTACACATTAAGTAATTATTATTGACAAGGAATTGAGTGAGGTGCTCAAACTAAGTCATTGGTACTTGCTTTCACCTCAACCCCAATAATATTTTTAGATAAGGTCATAGATACATTGGACCAACTAAACTGGTACCTCCGTAGAACTCTATTCATTGTCCCATCCCGACCCTAATAAGCTCATGCTATTAGCAGCTAAAGTTCTATAAGGTTTTCCTTTTTTTTTTTTTTTTTTTTCCGTTTTTTTTTTCTCTTGTTAAAAATAATAATAATAAGAGAAAAAATATAAAAAATAAACCAACCGTTCCCAGTCTCTCTATCAGCATTCTTTATAATGAGTATTCTTCTAATTTGCAATCTTTGCTAAAAGATTTGAACCCCATTGAACACCGACTTGGCTAGTTGGTGCCATTATCCATATGATCTAATCATTTTGCCTTCTAATTTTTTCTCCATGTACTTCCACAACCATCGAGCTTTGCAAATCATCTAATATGAACCAGGTATTACTTGTCAAAAGTTTGACTTTATTGAACTTTGCTATTAATTTAATTGGAACCCAACCTTAATCATCCATCTTCTGCCGCAAATATGTTTCTTTAACTAAATTCTCTTTATTGAAATAATAGTCGCTATATTTCACTATCAAACAATGCAACTGAGTTGCATAGAGGTATGTAACAGCAGGCACACCTCTGAGTGCATCCGGAGGTGAAGGTGCAACACAATAAAAATTAGCAGCTCCAAGAAACTCAACGAGGGTTCACAAAAGGAGCAGGTGGGATAAACGGTGTAGAAACAAGTGGTAGTGGTGGTGGTGGTGGTGGATGAAAACCTTCCACGGTGATAGTGTGTGTCACCATTGCGATTCTAGTATGAATTGTTATGTTTAGAATGATTATTAACACCCTGAGATTGTGACACAAACCCATTAAAAGATGTGCTGGTAGCATTGCTTCTTGAAAATATTAGGCATGTCGGTGCTGTATGGTTTGGTGTTGTAGTTGAGTTATAGTTTCTATTATTGCTAACTTGCACTAGTGATGGTGTTGATGATGATCTAGCTAAACCTTTCAACGAATCCAAACAAGACTTCATTGAAGAACCACCCATGTGAGCCCCCATCAATGACCCAGCCTCCGCTACAGCAACTCCAGCCCCAACCCCAGCCCCATTCGACGACTTGTCCCACGTCGCCTCTTGCCCGTATTGCCACTCACGTACTCCACACCATCTTATATTAACATTGGCGATGTTTTTGTTATCATTAGAGAGCCATGTCATCATCAGAGTCACGTTTCTTCTTGGCAGCTTTTAAAGCTATCCATTTTTGCTTCTTTGTTGGAGTAGGAAACTTTCTTAACTCATAAACTTGAAGCTTGCCAATGAGTTGGTTCACTTTCGGGTTGTCTAAAAGAACAAATTAATGCTCGGTGTGTACAATATATTAATCTAGAGAGGGGAATAGATTTTAACTAATTTTACCCAATTTTCGTATACATGTCAATTTTACGAAAATGCCCCTACTAGTCAAAAAGACAAACAAGTGTAATATGGTGTGGAAATTAAATAACACTTGATGTATACGTGGAAACCCAACCACTGGGAAAAACCACGGGCTGTATAGTGCGCCACACTCGAACCTCGAAATCCACTAATAGAAATGGAGTTTACAACCTATGTAGATCTCGTCTAACATTCCGGTCAATAACCCCCCACTTCTACCACGCGGGCCTTTAAAAGCAGCTCTAGTCTAATTTGCTTATGGCCTAAGCACTGTTAGCCACAAGTCTTAATTCTCAATGAAGAGATAATGCAACCTATGTGAATATGTATGAATATTCAAATAACAAACAAGGCTATGGAACCTTAGATGCTTATCTAGGATGATGATATAACAATTAAATCAATCCTAGATATCAAGAGCTAAATGACATGTCAAATAGCTTAGATAAACATAGGTTATAAAAACCTAGATATCTATCACAATACAACACTTAATCAATTCATCACAATCAATTCTCTATTCTTGTATTTAGCATATGATCTAAAACATACAAGTAATTTAAAGAGATGGCTTGATAGGAAAAATACTAAAATAAAATGAAGTTAGTAAAAATCTTACCAAACAAGTTGTGATGATGCAAAACCATGCATGGATGATGCAAGATGATCTTTGATGCACAAGGGAATGTCTTTGAGTGTTTAAAGGTGAGTTCTTGAGAATTTTTCAATTGAAAATATTCTAAGGAAAATATATGATATTTTGAACTCTCTCATTCAACCTAAAATGAAAGAGGCATTAATCAGTCTAAGTCTATGCTTATATTTTGCCCGTTTTTCCTTTGTATATGCTTGTTTCTTGAGTCCTTTTGGTGGGTTGATGTGTTTGTTAAAGCCTTTGTAGGTCTCTTTCCATAGAAGGATTGATCCGATCTTATTTCGGAGAAATAGAGTAATAAGATGAATAAAGTGGCTAAATTTGCCATTTACCGCGGCCCATGCCGCTCAACAGGCATATGCTCCATCGGCGGCACGCCAGGCGGTCAAGAAGGGCCATTTATCGCGGCCCATGCCGCTCAGGAGGCAAGTGCACGACAAGCGGTACACCCAGCGAGCCAAATCAGTTTGTCGCCGTTTGATTTATCGCTGCCCAGGCAAGTGCACCATAAGCGGTACGGGCAGCGGTAACCCGCCTTTTCAGTTCCTCGTGCCAGGTCAGAAGACCTAATAAAAAGGAAAATATAAGGAGGCCGTAAAGGGATATAAAAAGAGAGGACACACAACATCAGACCATCATCAGATACCGATTCATTCATTCATTCATTCTTTTCCATCCATCATTAGAAGATTATTGGAAACAAGAAGACGACGGAGATTTCAAGTGAAGAGCATCTCACCATAATGGGTTTTCTCTCCATCTCTTCTATGTTTTTGTTCTCTCCGTTGATGTGTAACTAAACCTATAACTAGGGGATGATGTAACCGATTTTGGATAACTCTATGTGAATAATTAGTCTATCTTTTGTTAATCAATTTGGTTTCGTTTTGTTTATTGAATTAATTGCTCTATTCTACTTTCTCTGATTATGTTGTGACTGCAAGTGATTTGAGTTTTGTAGTTTAGTTTATCTATGAGATTAGGGTTTAGGTGTGGATAACCGTTCCATTTAAATCTGAATCAAAAGCTTAATAAACAGGAAAATTGATATATGCATGACCGTGCTATGTTGATTTGGCTTAGAGTTTTGTGTAAAATATGGGTTTTGACAATTGCTCATTACATGACCGTGTGTGAGTAGTAGAAAGAACCCTAGATCATTAATCCGTATTTGTTGCATGACCGTGTGCGAGTATTGGAAAGGATCTTCGAACCTAATTGAATTATCTTAAAAACAAGCCCGTAACTGGATTGAAGTGTTTAACGAGACTGATTGTGAGCATTGAGTGTCTAAGAAAGGTGCATCGATTCCCTAGTATTTCTCTCCATATATTCATTCTTTGATTTGATTATTCTTTGATTTGATTTTAATTGATTTTAGTTTTTAGTTCAAGTAGTCATAATTTAGGTTAATTTTAGAGTTAAACAATCTTCCAAAGAAAAGCATTATGCAATTTAATTTTCGCATTTAGAGTAACCTTTTGCTAGATTAATTGGTTTTGACCGATAAAATCGCCAATCCCAGTGAACGAACTTTCTTAGTAAATTGAACACAGATTTTACTGCATCAGGCATATATATAAGGTGCCAAAATGAAGTGACACTGTTTTGTATATTTTTTCAAAAGTATGCCTTGGCCGCTGTTCACCCACTCTACGTAGGGCGGATGAACAGCGGTTCACCTGGGAAATGAAGAACAAAGTTCTTCGTGACCGCCCTACGTAAGGCGGATTCCAAGCGACATATGGGCGGTTGCTCTCGGGTCTGGAGAGCCGCCCTTCACCCGCTGTTCGTAGAGCGGTTTTAGGGCGGACCATCAGGTGTGAAAAATATCACCAGTGGCACCGCTGTTCACCCACTCTACGTAGAGCGGGTGTAGAGCGATTAAGAGCAAATTTACTCTTTCCCCTTTTTGGACCGCTATTCGAAGAGCGCATGTAGGGCGGGTGGACCGCTGTTTGAAGAGCGCCTGTAGGGCGGGTGAATAACGTCCAAACATACACAATGCAACCTAGTTCTAATCATGTCATGGCATTTGAACTACTAAATGCAATCAACAAAATATGCAAGAAGAGATATTATATAAACATGGATGTACATACATAAGGACACACAAAATACACAAAGTATGGAAATGCATGGAATGTGTGTGTGTGCACTAAATCTCTTCAAAGCAAATCAAGCATATAGAGATTTACCTTTGGTGCTTATCAATGATGAGGTCTTCAAAGGGCATTTAACTTGAACACCAATACCTAAGCTACCCTTACAAAGAATCCCCAATATGTGGTTCGTCCACGAAATAAGCCAATCAAGATATGGGAATCCTTACATTGTCCAAGTCACTATTTTCTTCGATGGCAGTGACTTTCGACTCAAACCTATCGGAAAGAGATCTTAAGATCTTTTGCACAATTCTTGATTCCATGTAGGGATATCCAATTTGGTGACTCTAGTTGATAATGTCCATGAGCTTGATTTGGAAGTCATTGAATGACTTATGCTTATCCATCTGTAAGGTCTCAAATTGAGTCTAGAAAACTTGAATCTTTAACTTCTTTATAGTTTGAGTACCTTTATGAGTAGTTTAAAGGATCTCCCAAGCTTCATGAGCATTCCTTGTAGTTTGGATGAGCTTGTATTGATTGTCATCCATACCACAGAATAAGGCATGCATTGCCTTTGAATTCCACTAAGCCTCATCAAATTCTTGAGGATTCCATTTAGACTTTGAAAAATATATATAAACGTGTCCTAAAGTAATCTAGAGAGAGGGGGGGGGGGTGTGAATAAATTATATTCAATTCTTTTAACCAATTTTCGTTATTAGTCAATTTTACGAAAAATCCCCGAACAAGATACAAAGCGGAAAATAAAGGACACATAATATTTACGTGGAAACCCACACGGGAAAAAACCACAGGGTGATGAGTGCGCCACACCTGAACCTCAATCCACTAATTGTAATGGCAATTACAACCTAGGTTGACCACGTCAAACCACACACGGTTACTAATCTACCACTACTACCCGCAGGCCTTCAAGAGTGAATCTAGTCCATGCTTGCAAAACTATCACAATAGTAACTACAAGACTTGACTCTAAAAGAAGAGATAAAACAACCTAATGTGAATATGTGAAATACTCAAGATGCTAAAAATGCAAGGTTAGACATTCAAGCTTATCTAGGCATGGATGAACATATTAGACATTTCTAGATATCATTTTGCTAGATGACATGCATATAGTATAACCAAATAAGCAACCAAAATCCTACATGCTCTATCTAGCACAATACAACTCACAAACCACAATAAAAGCAATCTTGAAACTAAGTCAAGTCATAAAGATGCAATCTTGAATCAATTCAAGTGATAAAAAGCTATCTTGTAAAACAAGAGCATATAGATATGAGAATGATGTTCTAGATACAAGTCATGTGAGCAATAATAAAAACCCTAAATGAAATCAACCTAGAATCATGCTAGATGATGTATGAAAGATGCAAGATGAAGTGTTTTTGTGATTTGGAACCTTAAAGATGGAGTCTTGATGCCTTGAAGTGGAAGATGCTCAAGAAGCTCTCAAATGTGTAATTTTTTGCTCTAAAAACCGAGCCAAGGCAAACAAGACACATATATATGTGATCCAAATGAAGTGATGTCGTTTTGAAATAAATGCCTGAAAGCACGACATCGGCGGTTTCATTCGGCGGTCAGACCGTCGAATTAGACCGTAAAAAACCAACTGTCTCGACTCAAACACTAGATCGGCGGTTTGGTTCGGCGGTCAGGCCACCGAACACAACCGCACATTTCCAGATGACATTCTGGAATCATTCGGCGGTCAAGAATATGACCGCCGATCAAACCGCACATTTGGGACAGAAACCACCAGGTCAAAACGACGGTTTCATTCGGCGGTCAGGCCGCCGTTTGAAACCGCACAATTCCAATCATGATACTGGAATGATTCGGCAATCGAATTTATGGCCGCCGATTCAACCTCAGAAAATGGAACAGAATTCCATTTTCAGTCGGTGGTTTCATTCGACGATTTGGCCGTCGAATTCAACCGCTGTTTCCCTAAACTTGGAGAAATCAAAGGAGAAGCCAATGTATTCTCCGAAAGCGGTATTCACGCTTAACAAGCACACCATCGTGCATGCGTGGACATTTCCGAATCATCTCGAAAACGAATTACAACACACTAAAGAAAAGTAAACATGAAGTGCAAGAGTGATAAGTGGCATGTGAATGCAATCTAATGCCTATCATGACATGGCAAATCAAACTAAGATGCAAACACATTAATAATTACACACAACCAATAAGAATAAGATCATGCATGGATTTGTGAGTGTGTGCAACTACATCTCTTCAAAATAGAGTTAAGTCAAGAGAACTACCTTTCTTGAAGCTCTTGATCACACAATGAGGTTTTCTTCCATTCTAAGCTACCCTTACATATAGAACCCCATTATGATTTTGTCAACGAAATATGCCAATCAAAAGTGAGGCACTTACAATCTCCCCCTTTGGCTATTTCGTGACAAAATCACCACTCACATAGCATCCCCACAAAACAAAAAAATTTGGTGAACAAAAATTTTCTACATTACAATAAAGCTCCTAGTCTAAGTCTTTGAACATCTTCAAGTCAATTCCAAGCTTGTAGAAAATTCCAACCTACACATAATCAACAAGAAAATATACCTTCCAAGAACAAGTGTGTGAGAGATGCTAATGACAAAAAGAAATGCAATTTCAAAAGGAATCAATCATGCAATGCAACTCCCCCTGAATGCAATTATCTCCCAACATGGGTTACTCACACTCAACTTCCCCTAAATGCAATGCCTAGAAGCACAAATTCTCCCCAAACCTTACTCCCCCTTTTTGTCATGAGATAGGCAAAGGGAGCCTCCCTAAAAAGGTAAGCATTAGCAAAGAGAGCTTGTAGCACAAGCACATATGCATAATCATATAAGCGATTTTATGCACCTCAATCAAGTACGAGAGATTCAAGGAGTTTTATTTTTAAAAAAATGTGTGACAAGGATGCTTCGCATGCAAGACATGTTGCATTCAAGATCAAAAGCAATGGTATTTGGCAAAGCAAACAACAAAGGTTTCCTAAAAGAAGTCAAACCAATTTCACCCTTTGTCATGGAAAAAGCAAGGATATAGAGATCTAGCATTTCATATTTTAAAGAGCAACTATATCCAACTTTATAAGCAAAACAAGACATGAGTGACTTTGCACCCTATTTGATTTTTCCGGGTAAGATACCCGTATGATAGTAGCCTTGTTCTACAAATAAATAAAGAGAGACTTTGGATTTGAGTCTCAAAAATGCTTTTGCACACAAATTTTCATTCAACATTTGTAACCAAACAATTCACATTTTGCATTTCATGCTTTTCAATTTGAGCATATCATTAAAAAGAATCATCATGTCATGGAGATCAATTAAAGGTCATTCAAAAAGTACTTCCAAGGTACATCTCCTATTCCAAAAATGCATGTTTGAGCATAAATATGACATGGATTGCAAGCAAGTCAATGTATCACACTTATTAAAAAAAACTTATAAGTATGTACAACCAATCATCTCAAGCAATTAATTAAAAGGCATAAAATATATCAATGTAGCACAATGCATGATCATGCAACTTTGCTCTCTTTGCTTAAGCTCCCCATATGGGGTCAAGACAAACCAAATCAAACCAAGTCACAAATCCCAATAGACTTGCTAAGGTTTTCAAATCTAATGGTGTCTAAAGGCTTTGTGAACAAATCCGCTAGTTAGTCATTTGTTCCCACATGTTCCAATACAATGGTTTTGCTCTCAACTAGCTCTCTTATGAAATGGTGTCTAATGTCAATGTGCTTTGTCCTAGAATGTTGGACGGGATTCTTAGAAATGTTAATGGCACTCATGTTATCACAAAATAAAGTAAGAGTACCTTGCTCCAAGTCATAATCGGCTAGCATTTGTTTCATCCACATCAATTGAGTGCAAGCACTACCGGCGGTAATGTATTCCGCCTCGGCCGTGGATAGGGAAATAGAGTTTTGTTTCTTGCAAAACCAAGAAACCAAATTGTTTCTAAGGAAGAAGCAACCGCCCGATGTACTCTTCCTATCATCACTATTTCCCGCCCAATCGGTATCACTAAATCCAACTAGACTTGGATTAGTGTCAAATGAGTACCAAATCCCATGATTTGAGGTACCATTCATAAACCGAATGATCCTCTTCACCGCAACAAGGTGAGATTCTTTGGGATTAGCTTGGTACCTAGCACAAACACCCACACTAAAACAAATATCGGGCCTACTTGCGGTCAAGTAAAGCAAGCTACCTATCATGCCACGATATAGACTTTGATCAACATCCTTTCCACTTGCATCTTTGCTAAGTTTCAAGGTGGTGCTCATGGGTGTGTCACAATGTTTGGCATTCTCAAGACCAAACTTTTTCTCTAGGATTTTTGCATACTTAGCTTGGGATATGAAGATCCCATCATGCATTTGCTTGATTTGCAAGCCTAGGAAGTAATTTAGTTCACCAACCATGCTCATTTCAAACTCATGAGACATGACATCAATAAATTGTCTAACTTTGGATTGGTTGGTGGAACCAAATACAATGTCATCAACATAAATTTGAGCTATGAATAGCTCATCTTTAGTGCACTTGATGAACAAAGTCTTGTCAACACTACCTCTAGAGTAGCCGTTGTCAATAAGATAAAGAGTGAGGCGCTCATACCAAGCCCTCAGTGCTTGTTTCAACCTATATAGAGCCTTCTTGAGGCGATAGACATGAGAGGGGCGGTGTGGATCCACAAACCCCTTGAGTTGTTCAATAAACACTTCCTCATGCAATAAGCCATTGAGGAAGGCACTCTTGACATCCATTTGGTGTAACTTGAACTTGTACACACAAGAAGTAGACAAGAGAAGCCTTATGGACTCAAGACAGACAACGACAGCAAAAGTCTCCTCAAAGTCAATACCCTCAATTTGAGAGTATCCTTGTGCAACAAGCCTTGCCTTGTTTCGCACAATATTGCCATCATCATCGGATTTGTTCCTAAACACCCATTTAGTGCCTATGACATTAATGTTTCTAGGTCTAAGAACAAGAGTCCAAACCTCATTTTTCTCAAATTGGTTTAGCTCTTCTTGCATGGCAAGAACCCAAAACTTATCTTCCAAGGCTTCATCAACCTTTTTAGGTTCTATTTGAGAGGTGTAACAAGTGTAGCTAATTTGATTAGCTATTTGACGCCTAGTCCTAACATCCTCTCTAACCTCTCCAATGATATCATCCTTATCATGGAGTTTTCTAACCCAATGAGCGGTTTCATAAGAGTCCATGGGAGGAACTCTATTAAGAGGCAAATCATCCTCTTCATCTTGGTTTGACTTCACACCACTTGAAGTCTCACCACTTTCCTTCAAAGGAAGGTCATCATTCTCACAAACATCCTCTTCATGGTCATTTTGTTTAGGCCTACAATCATCAAAGACCACATTTGAAGATTCCATCACACTTCGAGTCTTTAGATTAAAAACTCTATAGGCCTTGCTATTAAGTGCATACCCAATGAAAATACCTTCATCACTCTTGGCATCAAACTTACCAAGTTGATCTCGGTCATTTAGTATATAACACTTGCTTCCAAAGATGTGAAAGTAGCTCACATTGGGTTTTCTACCCTTCCATAACTCATAGGATGTTTGTTTAGTCCCGGGCCTAAGGAAGACTCTGTTCCCTATGTAACAAGCCGTATTGATGGCTTCGACCCAAAGATTCATAGGGACTTTGTTACTAATCAACATGACACGGGGCCATCTCTTGGAGGACTCTATTCTTCCTCTCAACAACACCATTTTGTTGAGGAGTCCTAGGGGCCGAGAATTCATGGGAGATGCCTAAGCTATTGCAAAAGTTTTCAAAGCTAGCATTTTCAAATTCTTTCCCATGATCACTCCTAATTTTCCTAATGCTTTTAATGTGAGAAGTTTTCTCATTTTGAATTTTGACACAAAGCATTTTAAATTTCTCAAAGGCTTCGGACTTTTCTCTAAGGAAGTAAGTCCATGTAAATCTAGAGAAATCATCAACAACAACAACAAGAATGTACCTTCTACCACCTAGACTCTCGGTTTGAATGGGACCCATAAGGTCCATGTGGAGGAGCTCCAATGGTTCTTTGGTGGAGAGGTATTTGCCTTTCTTATGCACACTCTTGGTTTGCTTCCCTTGTTGACAAGGTCCACAAACTCCTTCAACCTTTTTCCCAAGCTTGGGAAGGCCCCTAACAACATTCAACCTCTCAAGGACTTTCAAGTCCCTATAGTTCATATGGCCAAGTCTTTGGTGCCACACATCAATTTGCTCACTAGTGGACAAGTTACAAGAGATAACATTAAACTCAAGACAATAACAATTGTCACTTGATCTCTTGCCTTTCAATAACACTTGCCCATTTTCCTTAAGAATAGAGCAATCAACTTTGCCAAACATAACCGAAAGCCCTTCATCACTCAAGTGTGATATACTAATGAGATCGGCTTGCAAGCCATCAACATAAAGAGCATTGGGCAAGGAGGGTAAACCGGGAATAGATATATTACCTTTCCCTATGACTTTTTTCTTGGATCCATCACCAAAGGTGACAAACCCACCATCCTCCATCACAAGAGTTTTAAAGAAACTCTTGTTTCCGGTCATGTGCCTAGAACACCCACTATCAAGGTACCAAGTGTTAAAGGCATTTGCTTTTAGGGCAACTTGGGCCACATAGCAATAATATTCATCATGCCTACTTATCTTAGGTGAAACATGGTCATTCCTAGAAGCCATTGGTCCATTAGCTCTAAGATTCCTAGGTGCATGCATTGTGGCTCTTCTAAGCATATTTTTCTCAATCATACTTTCTCTTCTACACAATTTAATATACTTAAAGCAATTAGGCCTAATATGGCCTTCAATTCCATAAAAATGGCAAGTAAGAGTAAAGTAGGAATTCATACCATAGCCTTGTGCAAGCATTTGTGGTCTCCTTCTATTTTGAGTTACTTTTGGGAGTTGAGGCAACTCTTTCCTTTGTGGATGCGCCAAGTTGGCACGTCTTCTAGGTTGAGCTTGTGGGACCCTTTGTTGAGGAGGTCTTGGTTGTGGGGGTCTTGGTTGTGAAACTCTAGCTTGTGGTGGTAGAGCTCTTGTTGGAATCCTTGCTTGTGCTTGCTTGGAGGATTCACCAACTTCAACCCATTTGGTTGATTGTTGAGGGGCTTAAGCATGTTCAACTTCTTTGCTCTTGACAAATGTTGTCTTCTTCAAGGATGTGGCTTCCATTTCTTCCACATATCCTAACCCATTCTTGTCACTTGGACTCTTCCCACACGATAGCATCTTGTCAAGCTTCTCGGTTCCGGAAGTCATCTTAGCAATCAACCCTTTTGCTTCCATGAGCTCTTTCCTCAAGCTTTCTTCATTCTTCTTGGCCAAGACTAACTCCATCTTTAACCCTTCTTCCATCTCTTTAGCTTTACTCACTTCTTTGCTCAAATGGGTCACTTTGGAAGTTAATTCGAGCTTCTCCCCTTTTAACTTTTGTATCTTTTTTTTTTTTCAATCTTGAGTTCTCAAAGAATCTCATGAAGTCATCATAGTCCATCTCTTCATCAAACTCATAGTTGGACATTGAAGAGTTGCTCCCACCATTTGAGTCATTTTCATCTACTTCTTCTAGCTTGTCATCTTCCTCTTCTTTATCACTTATGACTTCATTGCTATTATGAGAGGATGAGAAGGCAATGAAGTTGGCAACTTGGTATTCCTCATCATCCGATGACTTGTCTTCATCTTCTAGGTCATCACTATCACTCCAAGTAACCGCCATGGCTCTTTCTTTCTTCCTTCTTCTTCAAATTAGCACACTCGGGAGCAATGTGTCCAAACCCACTACACTCATAGCATTGGACACCCTTCTTATAGTCTTTCTCTTGAGCTTGCTCCACTTTCTTGAAAGAAGCCTTCTTCTTTACAAACTTTCCCTTGGAGCCAAACCCTCTCTTCTCAAACCTCATGAATTGCTTGAACTTCTTTGCCATTAAAGCAATTTCTTCATCCAAGTCTTCTTCATCCTTTTTAACCTTGACACTCTTCAAGGCAAGACTCTTTTGCTTCTTTGGAGGTATTGGTGTAGGACCTTTCCTAGACTCATAGGCCAAGAGCCTTCCAATAACTTCACTTGGCTTCATTCTTGAATAGTCACTATTTTCTTCCAATGCCGTCACTTTGGATTCAAACCTCTCGGGAAGTGACCTCATGATCTTTTGTTTGATTCTTCTATCCGAGTAGGGATCACCAAGTTAGTGACTTTGGTTCACTATATCCATAAGCTTCACTTGGAAGTCATTGAAGCACTCATCCTCTTCCATCTTTATAGTCTCAAATTGTGTTTGAAGGACTTGGAGCTTGGAGTCCTTAACTACATCGGTTCCTTCATGAGCCGTCTCTAATATATCCCAAGCTTCCTTCGCTATCCTTGTAGTTTGAATGAGCTTGTATTGGTTGTCATCCATGGCACATAGGATTGCATGCATGGCTTTGTTGTTCCATTTTGAAGCCTCAAATTCTTGTGGAGTCCATTGTGCCTTCGGCTTGAGGACTTCCTCTCCACCTCCCGTAGGAGTCATCATAGGTGGCGTGTATCCATCTTCAATCGCCATCCATGCCCGGTCATGAATTTGACACACATATGCTTCCATCTTACCCTTCCATGAAGCATAATTGACCCCGTTGAGCAATAGGGGTCTTGTGCTAGAGGCACCCTCACCTCCAATTCCATTTCCACTCATTGTGTTTGGGTTTGAATGAAATGAATGCACACAAACAAGCTAAGCACACACAACAATGCAAACAAATGCAAGAGACTCTAACAAGAGCAAGGGATCTTCTAATTATGTTAAGGAACCCGCTCTGATACCAATTGAAAAATATATATAAACGTGTCCTAAAGTAATCTAGAGGGGGGGTGAATAGATTATATTCAATTCTTTTAACCAATTTTCGTTATTAGTCAATTTTACGAAAAATCCCCGAACAAGATACAAAGCGGAAAATAAAGGACACACAATATTTACGTGGAAACCCACACGGGGAAAAACCACGGGTTGATGAGTGCGCCACACCTGAACCTCAATCCACTAATTGTAATGGCAATTACAACCTAGGTTGACCACGTCAAACCACACACGGTTACTAATCTACCACTACTACCCGCAGGCCTTCAAGAGTGAATCTAGTCCATGCTTGCAAAACTATCACAATAGTAACTACAAGACTTGACTCTAAAAGAAGAGATAAAACAACCTAATGTGAATATGTGAAATACTCAAGATGCTAAAAATGCAAGGTTAGACATTCAAGCTTATCTAAGCATGGATGAACATGTTAGACATTCCTAGATATCATTTTGCTAGATGACATGCATATAGCATAACCAAATAAGCAACCAAAATCCTACATGCTCTATCTAGCACAATACAACTTACAAACCACAATAAAAGCAATCTTGAAACTAAGTCAAGTCATAAAGATGCAATCTTGAATCAATTCAAGTGATAAAAAGTTATCTTGTAAAACAAGAGCATATAGATATGAGAATGATGTTCTAGATACAAGTCAAGTGAGAAATAATAAAAACCCTAAATGAAATCAACCTAGAATCATGCTAGATGATGTATGAAAGATGCAAGATGAAGGGTTTTTGTGATTTGGAACCTTAAAGATGGAGTCTTGATGCCTTGGAGTGGAAGATGCTCAAGAAGCTCTCAAATGTGTAATTTTTTGCTCTAAAAACTAAGCCAAGGCAAACAAGACACATATATATGTGATCTAAATGAAGTGATGTCATTTTGAAATAAATGCCTGAAAGCGCGACATCGGCGGTTTCATTCGGCGGTCAGACCGCCGAATTAGACCGCAGAAAACCAACCGTCTCGACTCAAACACTAGATCGGCGGTTTGGTTCGGCGGTCAGGCCGCCGAACACAACCGCACATTTCCAGATGACATTCTGGAATCATTCGACGGTCAAGAATATGACCGCCGATCAAACCGCACATTTGGGACAGAAACCACCAGGTCAAAACGACGGTTTCATTCGGCGGTCAGGCCGCCGTTTGAAACCGTACAATTCCAATCATGATACTGGAATGATTTGGCGGTCGAATTTATGGTCGTCGATTCAACCACAGAAAATGGAACAGAATTCCATTTTCAGTCGGTGGTTTCATTCGGTGGTCTGGCCGTCGAATTCAACCGCCGTTTCCCTAAACTTGGAGAAATCAAAGGAGAAGCCAAGGCATTCTCCGAAAACGGTCTTCACGCTTAACAAGCACACCATCGTGCATGCGTGGACATTTCCGAATCATCTCGGAAATGAATTACAACACACTAAAGAAAAGTAAACATGAAGTGCAAGAGTGATAAGTGGCATGTGAATGCAATCTAATGCCTATCATGACATGGCAAATCAAACTAAGATGCAAACACATTAATAATTACACACAACCAACAAGAATAAAATCATGCATGGATTTGTGAGTGTGTGCAACTACATCTCTTTAAAATAGAGTTAAGTCAAGAGAACTACCTTCCTTGAAGCTCTTGATCACACAATGAGGTTTTCTTTCATTCTAAGCTACCCTTACATATAGAACCTCATTGTGATTTTGTCAACGAAATATGCCAATCAAAAGTGAGGCACTTACAGACTTAAGTTTAGACATGGTGGTTCCATATTGTGCTACCATTGTAGGCTTAATATACCCATCTTCTAAAGCTATCCACACATGCTCGTCAATAGCCAAAAGGAAGAACTTCATTCTTTCTTTCCAAAATGCATAGTTGTCACTGGTGAGTAATGGTGCCTTGAATTCGAAGCTCCCTCTTTATACATCCCGCTCCCACTCATAGTGTTTGATGAAATGTATGAAATGCAATATGTAAAGACACAAAGAAGTGAGAATCAACCTAAGTATGTATAGGAACCTGCTCTAATACGAATTGAAAATAACCTAAAGTGTGTTTAAACAACCTAGAGGTGGGGTGAATGGGTTGTTAATCGATTATATTATCAAATTTTTGATTAGTCAATATTAAACACAAAACCCAACACAAATAACAATAAAAATCAAGTAAAAATACAAAAAAATAAATAACATATGATTTTTGCATGGGAAACCTCCAACCGGGAAAAATCCACGAGACTAGCCTAACTAGCCACTTAGTTACAGAAATCCACTAAATAATAGTTTCATTACATCCTAAGTTGACATCCTAGTCAATCTTTTCAATGATCGTAATTTAAACCTATGTATCTGCAGGCCTTTTTTAATGACTCTTGACACTTGCTTGCCAACTAACACCTTTGGTTGCAAGACTTCTCTTTGCTTGTACAACTATCACATGTATCCACAATACTTGAACTCAATAAAGAGAATTAATGTCTAAGTGAACATGTATGCATGCTTAATGCAAATAAGTGCTAGACTAACACTAAATGCTTAACTAGATGTGAATATGGAAACCCTACAATCCTAGTTATAAGCCAACCCCTTGCAATCACCAAACTTCAAAGACAAAGCAATAAAGATGATGTCTTGGTAATTAAAGAAGAACAATAAATGAAGTATAGTGTTGTTCTTACCTGTAAGGATTCCCATATCTTGATTGACTTATTTCGTGAACAAACCACGTGTTAGGATTGTGTAAGGGTAGTTTAGATGATTGAACTTCAAGCTCAAAGGCCCTTCTAAGACATTAAGGGACAAGCACTCCAAAGGTATTCTTCTAGTGTTTAGTTTCCTTTGAAGAGACTTAGAATGCACACACACACTTAGCATACTTGCATTTGTGTGCATACTCTTCACATGTCACTTTACACACTAGCACTTTAATTGATATCTTGTTGTGTGTATATGTGCTTAGTAATTCATTTCCCGATAGTGTTCAGAAACGTCGGCGCATGCACTAGAATGTGCTTGGTTTTACGTGAAGACCACCCACGGAGAATGCTCTTGGCTTCTCCTTGGTTTTCACCTCTATTGGTGATCGGCGGTTATGATCGGTGGCCTGGCCGCCGAATGAAACCACCGTTTGTGTCCAGAAGCAATTCTGCGGTCAAGATCGGTGGTCATGACCACCGTTCATACCTTATCGATTTAATCTCTCAGGTTTGATTCGGCGGTTGGATCGGCGGTTGAGAAACCGCCGTTGATGCTTTATTTTTCACGGGCTCAATTCGGCGGTCGTGATCGGCGGCCTAACCGCCGATTGAAACCGCCGATTGGTGCGTTTCAAGGGCAAACTTGTATTTTCACATGTTCTGTTTTTCATGCCTATAAATACATCTCTTTCTCTTGTTCTGAACAATGACTCTTTGATCATCAAGAACCCTATATTTTAAAGAGAGATTTTGAGAGAAAAAGCAACCAAGTTTGCTCATTTAAACACTCAAATACATACCTTTGTGCATTAAAGTTCATCTTGCATTCATCCGTGAATGGGTTTGCATCATCACAACTTGCTTGGTAAGATTTTGATTAAGTTCATCTTATTTTAGTATTTTACTATCAAGCTATTCTCTTTAAATTTACTTGTATGTTTTTGATCATATGATAAATACAAGAATAGAGAATTAATTGTAATGAATTGATTGAGTGTTGTATTGTGATAGCTAATTAGGTTTTTGGCTTAATCTTGATTAGCTAAGCTATTTGACATGTCATTTAGCTCTTGATATCTAGGATTGATTTAATTGATTATATCATCATCCTAGATAAGTATCTAAGGTTCCCTAGCTTTGTTTGTTATTTGAATATTCATACATATTCACATAGGTTGCATTATCTCTTCATTGAGAATTAAGACTTGGGGCTAAGATTGTTTAGGCCTCAAGCAATTGGACTAGAGCCACTTTTAAAGGCCCGCGTGGTAGAAGTGGGGGGTTATTGACCGGAGTGTTAGACAAGGTCTACATAGGTTGTAAACTCCATTTCAATTAGTGGATTTCGAGGTTCGAGTGTGGCGCACTAAACAGCCCGTGGTTTTTCCCAGTGGTTGGGTTTCCACGTATACATCAAGTGTTATTTAAATTCCGCACTATATTACACTTGTTTGTCTTTTTGACTAGTAGGGGCATTTTCGTAAAATTGACTTGCATGCGAAAATTGGGTAATAAAGCTTAAAATCTATTCACCCCCCCCCCCCCCCCCCCTCTATATATATTTATTATACACACCGAGCGTTTATTTTATTCCTTTCATTACCTACCAAGTGAAGATGCAATAAAGACCCATGCTTGATGATGCCTTAAATGCACAAGAATGAGGATGGAGAGTCAAAAGTGGTTTCTTAAACCTTTCTCTCTCTAAGAACTCAACAATATCACTCAATATCAGAAAATTCAGAGTTCTTGTCAAACAAGAAGAAATCTTTGACTATATATAGTTTTATCACAAAACTACATCGTTTTGAAATGAATTGGTTTTTTGCGGTCAACAAATCGTGGTTGACTAAGATGAAAACCAACCATGAAAAAGGAAGATCAAGAGTCGCTGATATATCGTAGTCATTTTTTGTGGTCCTTCATGATGAAGGCACGACCGCAAAAATCATTAGAGAAAAATTCGCGCCAATTTTTCGTTGTTTACCAGGACGAAACCAAGACAGCGAAAACCTCTGGAGATTTTTTTCGCGATTGACCAAGATGACACTTGAATCGCGAAATTCACTGGTAAGATTTTCGCGGTTCACCACAACGACACCAGGACGGCAAAATCCAGACTTTTTCTCAGTACTCCAAGGTGAGACTTGGACCATGAAAATCACTGGAATGATTTTCGTTGTTCACCACGATATGACGACACCAAGACCACAACAATGAGAAAAAAAGGCCTCCTCAAGCGATCTAATACACTAATCTATATGCATTATGTGCAAGTGTGAAATTGGTGTAATGTACACTAAAAATATGATAAACACAAATGAATGAATTGTGTGTGTGTACCTAATCTCTTCAAAAGAATAAGTCAAGTGATATACCTTTAAAGCTCTTGTTCCTGAAGCTTTGAGATGCCAGAAAGATTGTCGATCATGATCACACTGTTGAGCACAAGAAGATCCTAATCTACCATTATAAAAATATCCCAATGTGGTTTGTCACAAAAATAAGCCAATCACAAAATGGAGAACCTTACAGGAGAGATTTGTTCTGTTCGTTGGAGCAATGAGACCCTCCGGCATGATGCCATAATGAGTGTGATTTTGTGGATAGGCGGATGTGTGTGATTGGTTTTTATGGTAATAAGTTTTTGAAATTGAAATGAATTTGGATTTATGTTTAAATTGAGTAGGGGTTAAGCCATTGTTGGTGATTTTGAATTGATTTGTGTGTGGTTAAGGGAAATTTGTGTTTGAATTGATTAGTTTTGAGTGAAGAATTCTCTTCATTTTTTTTTTTTAATAAATTAAAATTATATTTGAAGAAAAATAATAAAATAATAAGTAAAATATCTCATTAAGGGTATTTTTGATATTTTGTACCAAAAATTGGTCATCAGTTATGTTTAACGGAAGTCAAATGACAAAAGGGGAGGTTTATGCAATTTTAAGTAAAAGGTAGTTCTAAACTTGGGGAAGGTTTGTGCAATTTGACCCTTAAAAAAAAAAAAATCCTGTGTTTTCTTTGATGGATAACAGTTGGCGTGACACTCAGTTTTTTTAAGGGAAATATTTTGGGTGCGATGCATCATACAATCCGGCCATGTGGCAAAGTTTGTAACGTGGCGCAATTACAAGGGAGGTGCATTAATATTCGGCTACACCCAAGTTTCTCTCCATTTTGAGGACAGACAGATGTCAACATTATAGTTTGACCACACCACGACCTAGATTGAAGTTGAATTATGTGCATGCCTTTTTTGCTTGACGAAAGTACCCTCACTCTATCTAAATGATTTCCACGCTGTTCCCTCTTCCCTTCCCTGCTCTGATTTCTGATTTTCTTCTACTTCAAGTGCCACTCTACTCTACGACCAGCAGCTACTAGAACCAGTACTCGTTTCCTATATTTGCTAATAAAATGTCTCTCCTTTTCTAGCTCTGTTGCTTGGCTTCATAGTTGATTTAAGAAGGAAAAGCTAAAAATAAAATGGGTATGGGAACGAGCACTTTTGTTATCAGATGGATCAACTTTCTCACCATGGTAAAATTTCCATTCCATTTCGCTGGTCAAATCATCCTTTTATTGCATTTCTTAATATTCTCTCTCTATTTTGTCAATTGCGTTCTAAGGGATTTTCTTATGTTTCTGGGTCAAAAGGGTCTTGCTTCACAATGTTTCCAGTTATTCTTTATTGGAGCTTTCTCTTTTTAATTGTTCATCTGTATATTGTTAGTATTTTAAATATCAGTGTACATTTTGCTTTGACATTGATGATATATACCGTGGATTTGTTGTATCTTGTGGTGGAATTTGAATTTTACTGAAATAGAATGGAAAAAAGAAAAGAGGAAGAAGAGGGATCGAGTTCTGTCTTGAATTTGTGTTCCCATGATTTTATGCTTATTGTTTATATCTATCATGTGCAGCTTTTAGCGATAACTGTTATCATTTTTGGGGTGTGGATGAGCACTCATCATGACAGCTGTCGAAGGACCCTAACCCTCCCGGTCTTAGGCCTCGGTGCTTTCATCTTCGTAATGTAAGGTTTCAGTTTCAAGTTTTGATTTGTTTTTCTGTAACATTGTATACTTTGTTACATGTGCATTTCTTTCCTTTGATTTTAGATCTATAATTGGGTTCTTGGGCGCATTGAAGAGGAACTCCATACTGTTGTGGATTGTATCCTTACCAGGCAAATGATATTTTTACATTCAAGTTATCTGGATTTTGATTTTTCAGTGGAAAGCAATTTCTTGACCGTTTCACTTGCAGTATCTAATCTTATTGTGCATCATTTTGGTGGCAATTCTAGTATTCACGGTATTGGCGTAAGTATTTCTTGTGCTAGCGTTGAAGTTGATTTTTATTTAAGATTTTGTCATGATATGCAACCTTGGAAATATTCGTGTTTTAATTTACACCACATTTGCTTCGAACTAATGTTCTTTTGTTATTCTGAACCTAGCTTCCTTCATTCCATATGAATCTAAATTTTACAATTTGCAACAATTTCTAAATACCAATATGCTTTGCGGTGTCGTGTTATGCTGCTTGTTTTTTTTCCTACTTCAAGGTTGGTTTGTTGTATTAAAATGCAGTAAGAAATAATTTGCTTCTTGATTAGTTGATACTTGGTCATGGTTTCAAATGATTAGTTCATAAGGGCTCCTTTTTCTTCATGAAATTGTTTACTTTCGGCCTTATGGACAAGTGGTTGCTTGTTAGATCTTAATAATGCTTGCGAAAAGTTGGTGCCTTTGTTTGAAGTTAGCTGTGAAGGGTAAATTGCCATATTTTTAAACTCAAATTCACCTAAGTATCACTATAGTGCAGTTGGAAAAAATAGGACTGGGGACATTAAGGTGAAGAAAGGATATAGAATTGTGTAGTTAAACTTGTTTCAAATGGAACGAGGGTTACCAAAAAAATGATCATTTGTGAAGTTTTTGAGAGGCAAGTTTTTTCCAAACTTTCAATGACTAGAAAAAAAAGTATGGTTCATTAGACTATATGCTAAAAGTGCCACATGTCCTTAAGGTATCTTTTGTATGTTTACACTATCCCTTTCAGTAGCAAGATAAATAGTGATCACTGATTGTCAAGGAGTATTCTACTTTGATGTGCCTAAAGAGAGTAGGTTGTATCATCTCCGAGTTTCCTTTTTCTTTAATATATTTTTGTGATTAGATGTTTGAGTATGGACAGACTTCTAGGTCACTACTGGTTTTAGTGTGTTGCAAGAATTCATCATATAGTAAATGTGAGTGGTAATGGCAATAAGTATGCTTTTTTCTCCAGGGTTTTAGTTCTTTTTATCTGGAATGTAATCAATGAAAAATGAGAAGAAATGAGGAAACCATCTATTTGTCAAAACTTCTCAAGTTAATCTTAAGTGAATAATTAATTAGGCACTGCTTGTTTATTGTGTTAATTTGAGTCAATTTGAATGTTTCACACATTCACTGTTAACAAGTAATTCTCTACCATTTATTGCAGGTTTATCATAACTAATAATGCATCAGGTCACAATGTTGCTGGTTTGAGGTAAGAAACATTGGATTCATTCAAAGCAAAGTTGTTATTCCCATCTTTTTTTCTTTTTTCTTTTTTGCTTTTGGGTCGGAAAACCAGAAAACCTGATTCATAAATAGTTTTGCACTTCATATTTGATAGAAAAAGAGCTATATAAACTGATATTGGTATGATAAGGAGTAATATCATCTTACTGGTCAGGTACAAGGAGTATGAACTTAAAGATTATAGTCCATGGTTTCTAAAACGGGTAAGGGTTTCCTTCTCTTATTTATAATGTATAGTACCTAGAACAGAGAGTTGGAACTTTTTTATGCCATTTGTGCCAATCTCATCCCCTTCCCCATCCACCCTAAGAGGCCAAGGTTTGTTAAACTGTTATTTTTAGAACTTGTCTTCTTGTTTCAGCTAAACAATACGCATAACTGGAAGCGCTTAAAGAGCTGTCTTGTAAAATCCGAGGACTGCAACAATCTCTCAAAAAGATACAAGGTTTATTTCAACTTCAAGCTCATTGGTCATCTATCTCTGCTACATCAGTTGTAATTTTCTCTTGTTGATTGCAGACTCTTAAACAGTACAAGTCAGCAAAACTGACCCCCATTGAAGCTGGTTGCTGTCGACCGCCATCAGAGTAGGCCTCTTCATTCTCTACTACTTTTTATTTTTTAATCAATAGAGTAAAGTGTTTTTTCATATATTTAACATCATTGATCAAATTCCTAGTTTTACTCTTGTTATTTATTTTAGTAGAACTGAAAAACCTAAATTCCCTGCTATAAATATACACTTTTTTTTTCCCTTGTACTTTTCAGTATAATATATATGATGTAAAATAAGGTAGATCCAATTTGTATCAGACAGCTGTTTATATTTTCTGTTAATACTGCGTTATCATTGATGATAATGAATACCTCGGATTACTTATATAATTGTTTTTTTTTCGGGATTTGACTTCATCCGTAGATGCGGTTACCCTGCTGTCAATGCTTCATACTATGACTTGAGCTTTCATCCCATTAGTTCCAACAAGGACTGCAAACATTACAAAAATTCACGGGCTGTCAAGTGCTACAATTGTGATTCCTGCAAGTAAATATCATATTTTCATCTTCTTTTTTTTTTTCTTGTCATTTTGTGTCTCCTCTATTTTATTTTATTTTATTTAAAATGCTTGTGTCTCCTCTATTATATAAATATTCTCAATGCCGTTTTCTTTTCTTCAATCTTTATGTAGGGCTGGAGTTGCACAATACATGAAAACTGAGTGGAGAGTGGTGGCAATTTTTAATTTGGTTTTGTTTGTTGTGTTGGTAAGAAACTAATCACCAATTTGTGACAGTCCTCGAATGTTTTAAAGGAAAATCATAAAAAAATTGAACTGGCATCAATTATTTCTTAAGAAGGGCCATATAATTTATTGCCAGAGATGGACTGACTTCAATACTCTGCTACAATATTATTGTCAATACTCTGCTACAATATTATTGAACTTCGATTAACATCATGTAATATTTATAATATTTACCATGACTTGTCGCCGCTGGGTTTTTTTTTTTAATTTTAATTTTTATTTATTTTATTTTATTTATTTTAAATTTTGTATCTTATAATTATCAGTGTTTATTTGGTCTGATTTCTCTTTCTTGTCCTATTTCCCCAGTCAATAATATACTTTGTGGGATGCTGTGCAAGGCGAAATGCTGCTAGAAGCGGAAGCCGCCCAAAATTTTGAAAATGCCCCAGCCTTGTTGGAGAAAGTAGTAATTAATCATTGTTCCTGATGATCTCCTGTTTCATCTGTGTGGTTTTATGATTTCATCTTTTATTAATCAATTCATGGGTAGCAATATACTTTGGTGTCATGAATGGAAAGTTTGTGGTTAGTGGTAGTGGCCATCTGAAATAACCTTGAAACTACATTAGCAATATGTGTAATTACAGAACCTTCTTTAGCTGTCAAGTTTCAAATATTACAGGTCATGTTGGTTTTGACCAATACATGGTGGATAGTTTATTTATTTAATTATTTAGAATTATTACAATTTAGGATTGAGGGAGGTGGACATGACTGGAAATGCCTCAAAAATCGTTGTATATGTTGTTAGATTTAATTCAAGCATGTATTTGTCTCTGTCCTTTAATTACCATTAGCCATCCATAGAAGGAACTCATGTTCACAATTCTAGCTGACTGGGACAGTTTAGTGTAAAAATGTCACTGTTTTGGTTCCATGGTAATTTATCTGTTAGACATAATGTTATTTTTATGCCCTTAAAGCATGTGTTTATTTCACATGTTTGAGCATATGTTATACAAAGAGCTGTGTGTGATTTATGTATTTACAGGAGTTGCTAATACATAAAGATATAAGTCACAAGTTATTTATAAATAAAAGTTGTTCACATTTATTTATGAATTGGCGTTTTATAATGATAAAATTGTAGGTTTCCTATTTATATAGTGTGATTTATCTTGATCACCGAAGTGGAGACTTCGAGTTAAGAAAGCTAGTGTATATTTGATTTACATTGAATAAGAGTATAAGACCAAGGGTGGACCCACCTTAAGGCTAGGTGGGACCCGTGCCCTAACTTAAATTTTTTTAAAAAAAAAATGATTTTGTTTTCAATTATACATATATATTAAATAACTATAAATATAGCGAAACAACACTTAGTGAAACTGGTATTTTGTCTTCCTTTTGTATTGGTGGTGGTGGTTCAAGTTCCACAATTTACTTTTTTCCAGGAAAATGAATATCTTATTTTACAAATTTAATTGTATCATGTAATTTTAATAATTTTTATGCCTTTTTTATTTTAATATTTTTTCCAATTTGTTTTTCAAATTTTCATCTTATTTTGAAACAAAACAATTTATTTTCTCTTTTTCATCATTGTCAACTGCTTAGCTACTTTCAATTTGTGGTTACTTAATTATATTTATTTTATGTTAAATTATCTATTGTTATTTTAAACTTTTATAATTTCTAATAGTTTTAGTTTCCGGTCAATAAACCCTAAAATCTCAAATTTTAATTTATTATATTAAAATAGTCCATCTATTATTATGATTTATTTTATTTTATCCTTAGTATTTTTCTTTATTTTATAGTCTTAATTTATTTTGAATCAATAAATTTATAATTTATAATAATTAGAAGAATAAAAAAAAATCAAAAACATGTCTAGTAATATTTATTAATCAATTATTTTTGTAAAAATTTAAAGTGAATTCATTATAAATATAAAACAAAATTTTCTCATTATAAAATTAGATTGTAATTTATTATTTTAAGAAGAATAAATATTACAATTTTACTGTTTATGTTGTTTTTCTTGTTATTATTTAATTTTTAATATCGTGTTTCTCATTTTTACTTTTATTTTTTTAAATGTAAGATTATTTAGTTCTTCTTGAGTAGGTGTTATATTTGTTTTATTTTATATAAACATCAGTATATTATCAAAATTTCTTTATGTAAAAAAACTCATTTTTTGTTAAAAAATAAATAAATAAAAAATAAATAAATAAACTCATTTACTATGATCTTAATTTTTAATATTTTTTATAATATAATTGTTATTTTATTCAAGTGCCCCATCTGGTTAAAATTCCTAGGTATGCCACTGTATAAGACTGATATAAGCTGTGATCTGTTATAAGTTATAACCTATATGGCTTATGTAAGATTTAATAAACTTAGCTGATCTCAATCTTGAGCAAATAATGGATGTACATTTATAGATTATTTCTTTTGAGTTATCACGGACTGAGACCTATTTTGTATGGTCAAAACCTCAATGATTTGGATATTTAATTTTATGGATTGTAGATTCGTAGGAACATGTATTTGTAATATAGAATCTATATATTTTGGTGCTCACCTAAGCTATCTGCAGGACTTGATCATTTAAATATGTAGTCTCGGTTTATTAAATAAATTGTTTATTGAGTAATAATATTTATTTGTAAATTTTATTTACAAATATAGATGTATTCAAAATGATCATTAGAGCATTCGGTGATTTAGGGATAAATAAGTAATTAAAAGGCATGACAATGGTTTTGGTTTGGACCTAGTTTAATTATGAGCATCAGATAAATGATTAATTTTGTGGGAGTGATGATAATGGCACCCCTTAAATACTATATGTACACCCCTTTCGTATTTAAACCCATAAAAAATTTTAAAATTTTTTATAGTTTGTAAATAAACCCCACTTAATGTCAAAAATATCATTTCTTTAATTATAATGTAATTGTATTTTTGTAAGTACACACCACCAACATATATTATTATGTTATTTAATCAACTTTATTATTATCTTTAATTCTATAACTGTTATTTTTTTTTAAATAATAATAATTTCTATCACCGTTCTTAAAAAAAAAAAAAAAAAAATTCTATAATTGTTCTTTCCATTCCCTTCTTTTTATCTTCCATGTTTTCCTTTCACAAAAATCAAATTCCATTTTTTTTTCTTTTTCTCTCTCACCGTGTCAAGCTTGTCTCTCCATTTCCTCTTGACTGTTTTCTATTAATTAAAATCACTTCGTTTTGAGGTTTTTTCTGTTTGAGATCCATTGTCTATTTGTGAAAGTTGTAGGGAAGTAAGGTTTATGTTATATACTAATTGATTTGGAAGTAGAAAAGTGTTTAATGAAATTGAAGAACGATTAATATTGGAAAAAAAAAAAAAAAAAAAACAAAGTCTAATTAAAGCGTGTTTGCAAGAAAAATAATAATACAAATATCATAGTGAAAACAATTTATAATGATTTTGTTCTTCTAATAAAAATAATTTAATACTTGCTTTTTTACAAACAACTTGGGAAAATTTTGATTCATTCTCTGGTAGTCAATTTGTATTTCCTTAAAAGAAAAAGAAAATATATTTAAAATTAAATTTTAAGAGAGAATCTAGGGTTTAAGAAAATGGAAAGAATTTTTTTTTTTTTTTTTTTCGAGAGAGAGAAAATGGAAAGAATTTTTAATGATATATGTTAATATCAAATCATTAAAAGGAAACATTTTTTTTTTTCACAAGATATTAAAATAGGAAACTAATTAATAATTATTGTGGATGTACTTACAAACTATTTAGTCTTATTAGTAATTTTATTCAAGGGTATTATTGAATTTTAAAAAACATACTAAGTTGGGGTGTACATACAGTTTTTGAGGGGTGTAAATATCATCGCTCTTTTGTGGTTATTATTGGTTTAAGACCAAGCCCAATTCTAATTTACTATAGTTTTAATTAAATTGGGTTTTACATAATAACATTGGTTACTAGAGTGCAGCTTTGGGCTTTTAGTGGAATAGCCTAAAATTAATTTAAAAACAATAGTGGGTCATGAGATGATTTGGACTAGTTTTTTAAATTGAAGTTAGGAAGCCCATGGGTTTGTCGGTCCCTCTGCTAACTTAATTAAAAGAGTGACGATATTTACACCCTTATAAAACTGTATGTACCCTTAAATTTATAAGTATTCAAAATTCCAATATTACCCCTAAACTAAATTATTAATATTTTAAACAAACGATATTATACCTTTTTTTTTTTTCTTTTTCTTTTTGAAAGAAGGTGAGATATATTAAAGAAAACAGATTAAAAATGCAAAATGCAAAATGCAAAAAGGAACTTCCTCAACACAACAAAAATCCGAACAAATAGTCAAAGTTAATCTATCCAAACCATGTGCTACTTTATTAGCACTTCTATGGACAAAAGAAAAACCTCTGGAGTGAGAAAACCTCCTTCATCTTCAAAATATTATCCACCACCAGACCCACATCAGAGGCAGGACTAATACCAGAAGCAATCGAATTCAACACTGTAGATGCATCAACTCAATACAGACATAGAATAAACTAGTATCAAAAGCCAATTTTAATCCTCTTAAAAGTGCAGAAATTTTATGTGCACTAGAAAGCATGACCGAACCTTCATGGTTGCGTATAACAACACCAAGTCCAACACACTTGCTCTTACTATCAATGGCAGCATCAGTATAAAGAGAGGAGAAAGCCACTGCCTCCTCCCAAATCTGGCTGTGGCTCCTCTCATATATATATATTCATTTTAATTATTTATAATATATTTATTTATGATATGATATAGTTTCTTAAAAAAAAAAAAAAAAAAAAAAAGAGGATATAGTTGGTAATATATGGGGTGTGCTTACAAGATATAAGCTTTTTTTTTTTTTTTTTTAATTAATAGGGTGTTCATAAAAAATAGGTACACATACAATTTTTAAAGGGTGTAAATATCGCAGCTCTAATTAAAATCAGAGTAGGGCTCCATATACTTTTTCTATATGTAGATATTAAAGAACGTACATTGGGGTTAGAGAGAAAAAAAAAAAGACTAGGAAATTAGGGTTGTATCCACTCACAAAGTATGAAGCGTACGTTCTTCAGGTAATCTTCAATCCCTATGCGTGTATACATGTGCAAATAGATCCTGATTCGGTTTTTGTAAACAAAATTTATTTTAAGATTTTTGTTTTATCGATTGAAAACAAACATTATCTACACATTCTTTTGTCTTCTTAATAATTTTCTTTTAGAATAATGCTACTTTGTCCAAATTTGGTGTCCAAATGACGTGGCAACATTCTCATTCATTCATTTAAATCAAGCAAATCTAATACAATCTAAATGAATGGATGAGAATGTTGCCACGTCATTTGGGTACCAGATTTGGGCACCAAATTTAGACAAAGTAGCATTACTCTTTCTTTTAATACGTGGATATTTTTATCATTTATATCACTAATCTGCATGAATGAATTGAGAATGAGTCAGTTTGTTGAAGAAGGTTAATAGGCCAATGGCTTTGGAGCCTTACTTGCCACATAATAGCTTGTTTCAAATATAAATCGAAAATAAATATAAAATGTGTCTTAATAATCTAGAGGGAGGTGAATATATTTTAATCCGATTATTACCAAATTTTCGTGATTAATAAATATATGAAAAAACCTCAAACTAGTCACACATAAAATTAAGTGAAATAAAACAGAATTTAAATGACACTCGATATTTACGTGGAAACCTTCAACAAGGAAAAATCACGGGCTGTTATGTGCACCACACAAGAACCTCAATCCACTAATTGTAATAGCGATTACAACCTAGGTTGACCACGTCAAACCCTACACGGTTACTAATCCACCACTACTACCTGCAGGCCTTTAAAAGTGAACATGTCCTTTGTTTGCAAACTACCAAATGGTAATTACAAGACTTGACTCTCTAAGAGAAGAGATTAACAACCTAAAGTGAATATGTGCAATATTCAAAATGCATAAATGCAAGGTCAAACATTTAAGTTTATCTAGGCATGGATGAGCATGTTAAACACTCCTAGATATCATGTAGCTATACGACATGCATACAACTTAGCTAAAAATGCAAAACAACACCTATATGCAATAGCTATCACAAACAACTCACAAAACACAATAAAGAAGCTTTCTTGAAACTAGTCAAGTAATAAAGATGCAATCTTGTAAAGCAAGAACATGTGAAGAGATGAATATAATGTTCTAACTACAAGTCATGTGAGTAATAAAGAAAACCCATGAAAAATCATACCTAGAAGATGCTAGATGATGAATGAACCTTGAATGCAAGATGGGTTTTTGGTTTGATTTGGAAAGATCAAATCTTGGTTGCTTTTGGTTGAAGACACTCTCAAATTTTCACTCTAGTTGATTTGAAAAACAAAACCCCTAAAGAGACTAGAGAAAATGATATATCTGTCGTCAACCGCTGTCGGTACCGTTGTGAAAGCCACAGCGGTCACGGTAGAGGCACATACTGCACACAAAACCGTTGTGGAAAAAGGCAGTAGTCACGAGAGCGGTATAGGGAGCACGACAATCTACCTAAGAAGCGCTGCGAAAATCGGCAACGGTCATGGGAGCGCTTTAGAGAGCGTGTTTCACTGCCTGGAAAACGCTCCCTCTATCGCTGCAAAAACCCACAGCGGTAGCCAGTCAACCATCAACACTAAGATGAAAAACATGCAATTTTCAAGCTAGATGACAAGGCAATGATCAAATAAAATACAATGGAGTGATCATGCATGAAAAGAACATGTGCACAAACTAGAAACACACAACAAGATATAAGACAAGTAAATGCATGAGATATGTGTGTGTGCAAACTAAATCTCTTCAAAAAAAGAGTCAAGACAAGTAAACTACCTTCCTTGAAACTCTTGATGTCTACAATGAGGTCTTTTGACATTTGATGAGTATTTCTTCAATCATAAGCTACCCTTACATATTTGAACCTCATTGTGGTTTTATCAACGAAATAAGCCAAACAAAAGTGAGGCACTTACATAAACTATTTTATCTTCTCATTTTCCATATTCATTAGATATTATTCTTGACATGAGATCTCATTCTTGACATGAGATCTCAAACTAGTTATTTATTTATTTATTTATTTATTAAAAATGGGGTTAATATGGTTATATATATATATTTACTATTTAGTATAAAAAAAAATGCGGTTGCAGAAAATAGTCAATTGGAATTCCCCATCTCCAAATAAACTAATAAAATAAAGTAAAATTATCTTAAGAAAAACTAGGCTTCAGAATTTCAAATAGTAAAACATTATCTCTATTGAGTAAATAAATTCCTCTTATTCTGTAGGGACAGATTTAACATTTAAGTATGTCACAGATTATCTATTACACTAAGGGGTTGGTTTTTTTTTTTCCTTTTATTATAAGTCTTATTAACTCTTATCACTTAAATCAAGAGAAATAGCCTACATAATATTTTTTGGCAGAGACATCACTGGGCCTCGAATTACTAATTTTCTCTCAATGTCTAGGATGCACAAGGGTGGTGATTCAATGACTTATCTAAAGGTCCCTCTTTTTATTGGTGCGCCTAAACGTCGATGGTTGATCCCATGGGCTGATAAAATTAAAAGTAAATTGGAATCGTGGAAGGGTTTCTCTCTTTCAATGGCAGGTAGGTTATGTCTTATTAATTCAGTGATTACGGGTTCCTTCTTGCATTCATTTCAAGTTTATCGTTGGCCTTTATCTCTTTTGAAAGATTTAAATACTGCTATAAAAAAAAAAATTTGGACTGGTTCGACCGATGGTCGTAAATCTGTCCAAGTTGCTTGGAAATCTTACTGCAGACCTAAGGATGGTGGTGATATTGGTGTTAAATACCTTGGTATTCTTAACAAGGCCATGCTTAAGAAGTTTGCTTGGAGGTTGTTGACTGAGGAGTCCTTCGTATTCACATATCTTCGGGCTCGGTTTTTCACCCAAGATCACAGACCTAGAACATGGTATGTTGTTTCTTCTGTTTGGCCAGGCCTAAAATTACATTATACTCCCCTGATGATTGAGTCTAGGTGGTTGGTTGGTCGTCATTCTAAGGTTCATTTTTGGACGGATAACTGGTTGGGAGATCCGTTGATTGACCTAGTTGAGGATAGGTCTTCGTTACAGCATCTGCTGGATTCTGTTGTGGGTGATATTTACTCAGATGCTACGGGTTGGGATATTCCTGCTTCTTTTAAAGCTTTTCATCCGGTTGTTGCTTCTGAGATTGAGAAGGTGGTGGTAAGCACTGACCCAGATTCGTTAGTTTGGACATGTTCCTTGGATGGTGTTGTTTCTTATAAATCTACTTATGATTCTCTTTCTGAGGTTAGGGGTTCTATTTTTTGGGGTAAGCAGATTTGGGCGTCTTTTATTCCTCCTTCTCGCGCTATCCTCATTTGGCGATTGTTTCATGGTAAAATTCCTACGGACATTGCGTTACATGCTAGAGGCTTTATTTCTCCTTCTCGTTGTCGGTTTTGCTATGCTGCAGAGGAAGACTTAAGGCATCTGTTTCTTGACTGTCCTTTTGTTCGTGGGTTGTGGGATGCTGTTTCCTCTACTTTTGGCCATAAACTTAAGTTGGATGGTACTTGTTTGGACCTTTGGCAAGAGGCTATAAGAGTTGTCTTTAGCACTCAAATGAAAGCTCTCTGGCGAGTTTCTATCATCACGGTTTTCTGGGTGGTGTGGTTCCTCTAGAATCAAGCTACCTTTGAGGGTGGCAAGCCTGTTTTTGCCGATGCTCTTTCCTTGATTTGGCATTCTGTTCGCGAGGCAGACTCCCTTCAGTCTGGCACTATGAAGAATTCAGTGGATGAGCTTCAGACTCTTAAACGGCTTCATGTCTCTGGTCATCCTCCCAAGGCTCCTCGCATTTTAGAGGTCAATTGGCGCCCTCCCCCGCCGGGTTATCTTAAGGTTAACATGGACGGGGCTACTTTTGGTAGTCCTGGTCTTGTTGGTTGTGCAGGAGTTTTCGCATTTACAGGGGTTTCGTTAAAGGTTGTTTTGCTATTCCTATTGGTATCTGCTTTGCTTTTGAGGCTGAATTGGCCGTTGCTGTTCACACTATTAATTATGCTTGGACTTTTGGCTGGCGTCGGTTATGGTTGGAAAGCGATTCAACTTTTGTAGTGAATATCCTTCGTTCTAGGTCTAGTAAGGTTACTTGGCGTTGGCATCCCGCTTGGGATAGGTGTTTGAGCTTAATATCTCAAATGGACTTTGCTGTCACTCATATTTATCAGGAAGGTAACCAAGTTGCAGATAGTTTAGCTTCCATGAGCCCTAGTATCGTCTCTCATATATGGTGGTGGACCGCTCCGAGTTTTTGCAGCTCTTTTATTTTCAATGATTTTTGTTGCAGACCTTCTTTTAGGTTCTGTTAATCTGTTTTCTTTTTTTGTTTTCCGTTCTCTTTTGTTCTCTTTATTTTTTCTTTAATAAAATGTTGGGCTGGTCCTCAACAATCTTATCAAAAAAAAAAAAAAAAAAATAGCCTACAGAATTAACTTTTAAGTATGTCGTAGATTATCTATTACACTAAGGGGCTATTTGTTCTTTTGATTATAAGTCATATTAACTCTTATCACTTAAATTAAGAGAAATAGATTTGTTTATTTTTTTAATTTCTATCTTATTTTAAGATATATATATATATATATATATGTCTGATAGAAAAAGTAAAATATTTTACCTTTTCACTTATGTAATAAGTCATAATTAACACATTCATAGTTACTTCCACAATTAACCTTGAACAATTATCTATTACCAAAAATAACCTTAAATAATAATAAATAAATAAAAATCCCCAATTTCCTATATAGCTTAAAATAAAAACAGTAAAAGATTTATAGAAATCCTCTTTACCAGATTTATAGGGATTTAGTCAACCATTTTCCATCCATTCTTCTTTCCAACAGTTATATTTTAATTTGTTCATGAAATAGTTGATTTTGATCTGAGGGAAGTTAGGGGACAAGGTTTCCAAAATCATCCCCACTTGTGTCGCTTCGTCAATTTTTGTGCCATTTATTTCAGCCTCATTGATGTGTTCAATCATCTTGAGCGCATGCTCACGGACTGAAGTGCCATGTTCAAAAAGGCATCCAAACATAGCAGGGAGTCTATAATCCCTTTCGTGGTTTCAACCACTTCGTGCTTACTTCTAAGCACATCAGACATGCCTGCTAACAGGTAGCAGCGGGCTTTGTTATTAGCATTTTGCCAACGATCATATGCCTCAACAACATTTGACGAGGATGTGGCGTGAGGGTGTGGAGGACAATCCTCCGTCAGGACGAACTTGAAGTTTTCGCATACAAGCACGATGTTCATGTTACTTTTCCATTTGACAAAATTTTCACCGGTCAGTTTTTCAGTAGCGAGTATCATGACTATTGGATCGGTCATGTTTTGTTTGCTGAAATTAAATAACAATAAATTACATTTAATTTGTGTCCACAATATATATATATATATATATATATATATATATATATATAGTTGTGTCCACATATATAAACTTTGGTAATGTAAATATGATGCATGAGAAAAAATACAGAAAAATTATTTATTCAATTACCACGATAATTCAATTTTCTCAAATAACATGTTATTGTAGAATAGGTCACGTATTTGATAGTTGAATTGAGACTTTCTCAATTAATAAAAGTTAAATCAAAATATCTAATATTTTCAACTTTTATTAACCACCGTTGGATTTGGTCAAGATTGTAATTAACAAGTTTAATTACATTTTTTGAGTGTAACCTACCATTTCAGATTTTTCTGACTTAACTCAAAAATTGCCGTTGTAGGGTAGGTCAATTTTGAAATACATCTAAAAATCCCATCTCCTGGAAGACAACCTTGCTATTGACCTAAATGGACACCCTCTGTAGGGTGGACAGAATCAAGGTGTCTCAAGGCGTCCTTTAAATCTCACGGTGTTGTACTAATGGTGGAGATCATGTGTAATATTTTCATATTACCATCTCCCACCCAATATTTTGATTATGATGTATTTTAATTACAAAATATCTAATATTATGTAATAAAAACAATTATAACCAAAAAACATGTTTCTAATCTAAAAATTTTTTAGAATAAAATATGTATGCACATGATGCATGTCATGTTATTACGATTCCAGTAGGCACTTATTAACTTAGATGACAAATTATCTGCATGAACATATTATATAATAATTGTATAAAATATAATAAGAAAAAGCAAAATAAAAACTAAATGAATTTTGGTCGAGTCCCTTTGGATATTTAAATTACAACCCAAGAAAATAATCTAATTAAAAACTTGGCCTTGTTGTAATTTTTCTTCAGGATGTGATCCAATCTCATCGATTTGTCGATAGTATTGTCTTCTTCAATATCACAATTTACAATTATAAAAAATAAAAATAAAAATCCTATACCCCATCGGGTTTACAAATATTTATCTAAAAATTGAAGAAACGGAAAAAAAAAAAAAAAAAAAAAAAAAAAACCAAAGGAACCATATAATTAACGACCAAAATCATTTTTATTTACCATTCATCACATGAATAAAAATAACCATAAAATCACATCTAATGCAAAGTTCCTATTACAGAAATCAATTCTAATATTAGAATCAATATGAATTACAACATGATTCTGATACCACTTGTTGGTTTTGAAAACAAAGGCATAGTGAAATGGTGGGCCCGAATAAAATTTTTCTAAAAACTAAACCGTTTTATTGGATCGTTGTAATCATATTGCTTCTAATATTTGATTCAAAAGAAGTAAAGAACAAAATCGTTACCCTTGTAGAATCTTCATGATTTCCTCGAACCAAGTTCTTCCACACCAAATCTTCAACACTAAAGAACTGACAGATGGGCGTCTCAGTATTGAACAGAAAAATATCGACCCTCAAATTTCTGTTCTTATTGTGTACTCAACACATGAGACAATAAAAAAAAATATTGAGAGACTTTCTCACAAGTTTTTCTGGAGGCTGGAACTTAAAAAACCATTTTTACTTTTTTTTTTTTTTTTTTCTTTCTGTCTTCTATAAAGGCATAGCCCTTTTGTGATAGAAACCTAATTGGATTATAATACTAATTAAATATTAAAATAAATAATTTATTTAAATATTTAAAATAGCAATTTCAAAAATCCTATTAAAAATAATTAAATAATAATTATTTAATTATTATAATAATAGACAAATTTCGAAATTGCCGGTGGATAAATCCACAAGCAAATTCGGCCAACACGGCGGAAATATCCCTTATGGTTTTCATCTTTATCTACTCAATTTAAATTCAAATTTTAAATATATAATAATCCAATTATTAAATAATTGTTTTATTTGAAATAATCAAATTGTTCAAATAACTAATTAAATAATTTAACAGATAAATCTAAACTACTATTTTCGAAATTGCACAGCGAGTCACTGTGCAGTTTTTGAAAATGACAGTGTGGTCCCGCCACACTATGTCATCCAATAAAATATTTAAATAATTATATTATTTAAATAATTATATTATTTAAATAAAATTTAATTAATTCATAACTAATTAAATAAAAATCGTTAATAATTAATATATTCACAATTAATTAAACAACACATAAACTACTTTATGTATAGATGATCAATTCCAAATTAATCACTAAGCCTCATTATACCTTAATGTTCAATACAGTGTTATGGAGATGGCATGGGGACACATTGACCTATAATTTCAACCTCCAATAAATCTTTAATAATTAATTAACCTATTTAATTAAATATATGATTTATTAATTCCAAAATTATTCCATTAAAAAACTGGAATTGCACTCATATCATTATAAAATTAATTACTCAAATAGGAATCGAACAATCCACTGATATAATCATTACATATAGATCAATCCCCCATTAACAATTCGTAAGTGATATTAATAGCTAATAGGTTATGTTTGGTGTTAGGGGAGGTAATTTCAAAGTATCAAAGCGCCTTTATTCCGGGTCGGCAAATTACAGATAACACTATAGTTGGCATTGAGTGCATTCATAATCTAAGATGTCGAAAGCGGAAGGATGGCTCTATGGCAATCAAATTGGACATGTCGAAGGCATATGATAGAGTGGAGTAGACTTTTCTTCAACAAATGATGCTAAGGTTGGGGTTCTTAGAGAGTTGGATGAATTGAATAATGGGTTGTGTAACTACTGTTTCTTACACTTTCTTGTTAAATGGGAAAAGTTTTGGTGAATTGAAACTGACAGGTTTAAGGCAAGGTGACCTTTTGTCTCCTTATTTGTTCTTGATCTGTGTTGAGGATTTGTCATCGCTAATTTAAGAGGCTCATAACAAAGGATTATTGTCGAGGTTCAAGTATAGTAGATTCGGCCCAACAATTACCCATTTGTTTTTTGTAGACGATAACTTGTTGTTCACCAAAGCTTCGCCTTCAGATTGTTTGGCTATTAAAAGTGTGCTTGAGGATTATACTAGAGCATCGAGTCAAGATGTTAATTACAGGAAGTTTGCTTTGTGTGTTAGTCCATCGGTAACGCGGGAAGATCGTGCTTGGCTCTATGGTATTGTAGGGATTCGCGTGGTTGACTGCTTGGGTAAATATTTGGGTCCTCTAAGAGGGATGGGAAGGAATAAGAGGCAACTTTTCATAGATATTGTAAACCGTGTGTAGGGGCATGTGAAAGGCTAGAAAGATAAGTTATTATCTACAGGAGGGAAAGAAATTCTCATCAAAGCGGTTGTCCAATTAATCCCAACCTATGCAATGAGTCTGTTTCAATTGTTAAAGGGTTTTCTTGTGGAAATTCAAAGACTTTGTACTCGGTTTTGGTGGGGTAACTCGGGGAATGCGCGTAAAATGCATTGGTGCACTTGGAAACATCTTTGTCTTCCTAAATCGCTAAGCAATGTTGGAGGGTCATGAAGAATCCAAATACATTAGCAGCTAGAACACTTAAAGGCTACTATTTTCATAAGGAGGATTTTTGGATTCAGTTTCAAAAGACTCCAGCTCTTTTATGTGGAAGAGTCTTATTTGGGGAAGGGGATTGTTGGAGACTGGTATTCGCTGGAGGGTGGGAGACAAAGAATCGATTGGTATCTAAAAGACCCTTGGATTCCACGGCCAACGACTTTCAAACCTATTTCTCAAAAATGCCTTGGCGAAAATGTGAAGGTGAGCCACCTAAAGACAGCTTCTAGAGGGTGCGATGTGCCTTTTATTAGGAGCAACTTTTTAGAAGAAAATTCCAATGAGATTTTAAGTCTGCCAACTGGAATTAATATGGTTCATGATTTTATGTTATGACATTATGAGAAAATTGGTGTGTTTTTCGTGAAGAGTGGCTATTGGGTGGGGCGGGCAATGGAAGAGTTACCAAGAACCTCAAGTCTAAATGGTGCAGAGCCCTGGTGAAGGTTTTTATGGTGTATGCAGATTTCGTTAAAGGTAAAGATGTTCATATGGAGAGTTTGTAATAATTAGATTCCAACAACAGTCAATTTGGCTCATCATGGTGTCCCAACTACTACTCTGTGTCCAATTTGTAAAGGCAAATATGAAACAACAATGCATGCTATGTTGGAATGTCGAATGTTAAAGCAAATTCAAGAGTTTGGCCTATTTTGAAGGGCTCGGGTTGTGGGAAAATAGGCCATTTCATTGACTTTATGATTGCCAATTTTTGGGTTTTGAATGAGGAGGATATGAGGCTACTGTGCGTGGTTCTTTGGAAATGTTGGCATAATCATAATTTGGTAATTCATGGCTCTCCAGGTATGTCTGCTAATGACTTGATTGATTGGTCTCGAGGTTTTGTCTTTGATTTACAAACTGTGACTTTGATGATGAATTAGAGCAAAAAAACAGTTTGTGAGAGATAGAACCTCTTAGAGGCCACCTGATCGAGGTTGTTACAAATGTAACTATGATGTAGCGGTAGATAAGACTAGGTGTTTGGTTGGGATTGGTTTAGTTATTCGTAACTCGGAAGGTAGTGTGATGGCTTCAAGTTCTCTGTGTACTGATGCAAATTACTCGCCTCAAGTGGCTGAGTCTGTGGCTGTTCTTCGGGGACTCCAGTTTGCTCATGATACGAGTCTAGAACTGGTTGTCGTTAAGATCGATTCTGAAGTAGTTATGAACTAGATTAATGAGGGTCAAATGATGTGCTCAGATTTAGGTTTGGTGTTTGAAGATATTGTTCAAGTGAGGCAGAATATGAGGTGTAGTCCAATTTTGTTTGTGCCAAGAAAAGGGAACCAGATTGCTCACTTCTTAGCTAAATTGGCTGTGTCAATCTTTGAAGACTAGTTTTTGATGGAAGAGTCTCCAGAGTGCGTGGAGAGGTTCTTGTAGGTAGATCTGCCCAATATTTTGTAATGTTCATGTTTTCTATCAAAAACAAAATATGAGCTAGGTTCAAATCCATTAACTTCACAATTTCATCTTTATCCTTGAGTCCCAATGATTCTCTAATGAACAATTATTTATGATCTTATCATAAATTGAGCATTCTATTGTTCAAGATCTGAATCATTTACTTAAGAGAACTATTTGTCTAACTTCATTTAAGAAGGAATGGATTCCATTTTGTGTATTATCATTTCCGGCTAAATATATCATTATGTCTCCAAGATACAAAGTTTAGGTTTGACATTATGAACAAACTATACCGAGTAAGTCAAAAGACACAACTCTATAAGAAAGGAGTATGTTAAATACTCAAGATTAAGATCGTTCAATATATGACCATCTGATTTAATAAATGGGAATACTTTGTTTAAAATGGAGATTATTAAAGATTCTAATTTATCATGTCCACGTCCTATATAATCTTATTATACAAAGTACCTTCATTCTAATGTCACCACATTGACAGTCCAGATAAGACTGTTCAATTCTTAATGGGAATAAACCGTACATATAATTTTGATTAATTAAAGATCTCAACTTTAATTATTAATTACGGACAATTAAGATTATTATATCTAAACATAATCCTCATGTATATAACAATTTATATACTATGTTTTATTACATTTAATAATCACGGAATTTTACGTCAATAATATAATATTAATAACATTAAATGCACACAAATATAAAATAAAATGTAAATCTATTTATTAATTCAGTAAAAAGATTAACAACATTGTTCTTAGGGCACTTTCCCTAACATCATCAGGTTTAGGAAGGTTGGCGGCCGACTATTTCTTTGAAATCCATCCATCCCTTCAACCAGTTGGAACCTCATAAAATGGCCCACTCACCTACATCCCCATGAATCCATCATCTTATACACACACACACACACACACACACACACATAAAGATTGCCAAAATATCTCACACACACACACACATGTATATATATATAAAGATTGCCAAAATATTTGGAAATAATGATAAAGATTGCCAAAAATATATTCTAAAGATCGCTAAAGAGACGATGTTTTTGCCTACCAAAGCCAAAGTGTCTGCACAAGAAACAACTACAAGGCAAGTTTCTTCCACCCGTGCTTTGGCATCTTCTATAATCTCAAAAACACCAACTCCTAATTTTCCAGTGCATCTCATTTGTCTTCACCACCATAGACATTTATTAGTATCGATCCATCACAGCCCCATATTATATATATATAAAAAAAAAAAATCAACAACAATACCAAAAATAGGAACAACAAAAATAAAATGTGCAACTTTATTGCAACCCATAAAATATCACTCCATACCCATTTTTTTTTAAAGATATTTTATTATTAATATAACCTAAATGAAATTACTTTTATATCCAAGTGATATTTTGCTCCATTGTCATATTGTCTTCATCACGTCTTCAGTTTTCTACGGTCTCCTCGACCATCAACCTCTTTGCTCTACTAGTGCTGGTCCTAGGTTTTTAGAAGCTTGGGGCAATAAATTTTTAATGGACCCATATGTTAAATTCCACACGAATACATATATATATATATACAGATTTTCTATTATCAGTTCGTCCTGACAATAAATATATCAGGACGAAGAATGTGGACTACTAGATTTACATACTTTGACTAAAAGTGTATGCACTTGTCAAAACTTCTCCATAATCTGTGGTCCACATTCTTCGTCCTGATATATTTATTGTTAGGACGAACTGACAATAGAAAGATTGTATATATATATATATATATATTTGCTGAGATTGGGTTAGCCCATCTTACAATTTTTTTAAGTTGGCCCAAGCAAGAAGCCCAAGCTAGTACACAAGTTGGAAGCCCAAATCAGTTTTCTCTTTGTATCTAAATTATCAATCCAGACATGGACCATTTCTTTTCTTTAGCAAATGTGGTGCGTTTTGACATCAGTTGAAATTTAGATGAGATTAGTGACCATGTGATGAAATCCAAGCTGGCATAATGTTATTGGCTAAGGAGGATTTCAATGCTGACTCAAAGTGATAAGGCTATATAAGGAAAAGGAGAGAGAATGTATTCAGGTGTGAAATTCATTTGTATAGATATTAGGTTTTCTTATGCTCCATCTTTCTCACGAATCCTCTTAACTTCTTCTTCATGCTCTTAGTGGTTTCTTGGTGAATCCAAGTGAAAATCACTGTAATATTGTGAGATAATCTGTTTCTCTAACAGATCTAGGTGTTTGTACACTTTGTTTCTTGTATAAAGTGTTGATTCGAGTGAGGTTTGTGGTTTGATTCTTCTAAGGTTGTAGATACAGATTTTTGGTGTTGTATTGAGTTGTATTTGTGTATCAGTCTTGACTGATCTTGCTTGAAAATACATCTATAGTGGAGAGAGTCTTCTCTGTGAAGGCTCAACGTGGATGTAGGTCATTTTGACCGAACCACGATAAATTTTCATGTTCTTTACTGTTCTTTTGCTTTTATTCTTCTTTTGTATGTGTTATATTCTTCGATCTACATTCTCTTGGTATATCTGTACTCCTTTCTGGCTTGCAAGTGTTTCTTGCTGGTTTTAGTAACTCAGAAGAGAGTTGTTAGTGATCAGGTTCAGATATAATCTTGAGATAGATTGGGAGAATTAATTAGTACAGATCCTATCTTGAAATTGACAGTTATATTTTTTGTATGCTGCAAACTTCGTTGCTATTGGTGAACATTATTCTTGCGTATTTTCTTTTTGTAAGTGAATCTTATAGAGTTTCTTGAGTGTTAACAGAAGGTGTTAAGGTTTTGTATAGGAACAAAACTGTAACACACACACACACACACACACACACACACACACACACACACATATATATATATATATATATATATATATATATATATATATAACATGTTTTTTGTAGTATATAGTTTATGCGGTACTAATATCAAAAATTGTTTTATTTTTTGGTACTTTGATAATATAATTAAACTATTTTAAATTGGGTTTGATACCATCAAAATACAAAATTCATAATACTTATCAAATCAGTATATTCCAAATGGTTGACCTTTCTTTTTCTCATTACATTCAACCTCCTTAAAGTCCATTTTACAACTTCAATCAGATTCAAAAATCTCCATATTTGTGGTGTATGAAACTGAATTTGATCATGTGCATACGTTTGGATTTTTTTTAAGTTACAAATTTATTTTTTTCAAAGAACTCTTAATAAGATTGAATTTGATCACGCTCATACTGTTTGGATTTTGTTATTATATATATATATATATATATTTGACAAATGATTGGATTTTTCTTAAGTTACAAAATTATTGTTTTGAATGAACTCTTTATATTTAGAGTAATTTGTTCATCAAATGACAAAAACCTATACTTGAACAGATTTGGATTTATACTCCGGAGTCCAGACCATTACTCAATATCGCACTAAGTGCTGAATATATGATATTAATGAGATGTTTATTTTTATTACATAAGAGGGACATGGGTCAGTAGTAAAAAAAAAGATATGGATCCACATTTTTATTGTTTGTTGTTGAGCTTAAAAAGTTGAACACGGATCACTATCACAAATCAATGGAGAGAAATAAGAAATGAGAATGGAGAAGAGTAGAGTGACTAGTTAAGCTGTTGAGAGAGAATCTGAGAAATGAGAAACATAGAAAGAGATAGAAAGAACAAAGCTTTCATGTTTGGTCTGGCGGTTGGGAAAATTGTAAGAAAATGAAATTTGAAACCCTAACCAAGTAATGAGTTAAATTTGAAACCCTAACCAAGTAATGAGTTATTGTATGAAGGCTAAGCTTTTGGATAGATTTTTATTTTATTTTATTTTTTTCACTTGAGAGTTGGGCTATTGTTTAAAATTGAGTTATTGTCTGAAGGCAGTTTTTGGCCCTTTTAAAAAGAAAAATTATGAATGAATTTTGTCATTGTTTAAAAAAGAGGTTTAGACCTTTAATTTGATGGAAATAGAAGGTCTAAACCTCCCCATGTAATGGGCCATGCCCTTAAAAAATTTTGGCAACTGTTTTTTTTTTCTATTAACAAAATTTTATAAGAGGATAGACTATAGACAGAAACCCGAATAATTAATTATCATATGGACGGTACATAAATCTCCTATACACTAATACACATAAAATTCAACAGATCAAAACCGAAACAACATTGTTTTAAAAAAAAAAAAAACCAAAGAAAAAAACCGAAACAACAAATTTAGAAATCAAAACAAATTTTAGTGTTTTATACAAACAAATAAAAAAGTATCAAATGGAAGTCTCACGATAAAAGTGAAAGTGTAGTAGAATGTTAAGATCCAAACAAGGTTGGAAAATTCTTTTAATTATTGTTCTCTACAAAAACAACTCAAAGTTTTGTGATTCTTTCTAAAAAAAAATTGTGATTTCTTTCTCATAACCTTATAATTAAAATATAATAATATAAATTAGATATTGAAAAAAAAATATGACTTTCAAAATTAAAATTAAAAAAAAAAGACTAAAATGTGAAAGAAAATTGGATGAACAGTGATATGAAAAAATTAGGGTTATTTTTGGAATTAAAGAATGTGTATAAAGAAAATGATTTGTATTTTTATTATAGGTGTCCTAAGAAAATGGGTTTCAAAAGAGATTTTATGGGTGGCAATGGAGCCACCCAAATAAAATAGAGGAAGAAATGAAATAAAGACCTCTACATAGCAGTCATAGAACTGAAGCCTTAGTAAAACAACAGCATTTCTAGTGTTGTCTTTATTGGATTGTTGAACAACATAGTGGACAATGGATTCGACAGTGGGGCATGTTTTGGAGTTGAAGCCAACCCGGAGTATCATAAACTTTGGATTAATTTTACAGAGCATTTTGGAAGATGTTGGGTGAAATTCCCTAAACTTATAAGAGAAGACTGAGGAGGGTTGAATAAGTTGTTTAAACTTTTTAGCCAATGAAAAAGAAACTCAAACTTACAAAATTGTGAGAAAACACAAATACACAAAACATCTTCTACAAAAAAGATATGGTGAGATATATTCCAAAAACAAACAACCAAGCAATAATCAAAGCTCCCCCTATCTTATATTTGTCTACAATTTGATCATCTCCCTCTTTACTCCCCCTTAACCATACATATCATTTTCTCCCCCCATTTTTTTCAAAGAATGGCCAAGGGATTTGAGGGGAAAATATATGAGATATCATGCAAACAAGTCATGTAGAGAACAAAGTTAAAGAAATTAAGCTCCCATTTAACATATGTACCACTATAGTCGTGTGAACTTGTTAACAATGGAAACACACATTCACACACTCAAGCAATAAGAAATCAATTATGCAACACATTTTCACAATTCAAGAGATAACAATGATTTTCAAAATCTCTCACAAATAATCTCAAATTGCTAACAAATCAAGAACTTTTAGCAAAACAAGTGTGTGTGTGAGCTGCTTCAAGTATATGCAAAAAGAGTAATTAAGTTATCAACAGAATATCACTTCACACATCTATCTATCAAGAGCTTTCCAATCGAAGGCAAACTGATCATCATTCGATTTGTTGCTAACAATGAGAGATTTGTAATTAGGAAAATATATCAAATAGAGAGCTCATCATCTCTTTATTTATAGCAACTTCTTACAAGTGATCATCTCTTTTATAATATCCATGATGCATGTGATCACTAATCTCTTTTCATATTATGGATTAGGCTTTTATGTTGAACTAATGTGCGTCACTCAACAAATTAAATGATATATGTAATTAATGGTTGAAATTTATATATTGTTCTTAACTATTTGAGATCAGCACAAAGATCAGCTCAGCACGATATGACACGGCACAACCTGATAAAGGTTAATTAATACATCTTTTAAAGCAATTGGTTAAACTTGGTAATTTTGACAACTCAATGGTTAATTAATACATTGACATGTTGAAGTAACTTAATTAGAACAAAGATGAAAGATCAGCACATCTTAGAAACATGAAAAACAATTTGAAATGTTTGTGAAATAGACCGGGGGCGGTCTTAATTACCACCGCTGACTGGTTCTTATCAGAAAGACCCTTTTATCTAAACTTGGATTGAGAAGGGGGATTTGTTGACAGTTTTTAATTGTCAACCGGACCATCCCCTGATAATAATGACAATTAATTGTCATTAGTGGGAATTGAACTTGAGACCTCAAGTCAATAGTTGGAAGTCCTTACCACTTGACTACAAGACTTGATGTGTTAACAATTGAACAATATTTATATATAACCTATATGAGTTGTTACAAATTAAAAAAAAAAAACATTTTAAGATAAATTTAAATTTATTCACCTAATCAAAATTCTAATTTCTACGATAGACATATATTAAAAAATATTTATTGAAATTTTTAGTAAAATTATATTTTTTAAAACATATATAATCGAGTTATTGGTCAATACTCTATGGTCACGTTTGGCTACATGGTGAAATAGTAATCAGAATGATAATCGGAATGAGAATGAGAATGGAAAAGAGAGGAAAACTAAGTTTTATGTTTGGTAGGAACTTTAGAATTAGTCTCTAAATCAGTATTATTTTGTTTGGTTAACAATAGAATGGAATTAATGGAGTTAACTGTATTTTGACCAAAATACCCCTAATTATAAAATATTCATAATAACATGATGTATTATGGATAATAATAAAAAAAATATAAAAGTATATTATATATATATATAATTATATATTATTTTATATAATAATATATTATATATAATATATAATACATATAATAATATATATACATATATATAAATATATATAATATATATAATTTATAATATATGTATTATTATACAATATATATAATAATATATTTATATAATATAAATATATAATATATATTATTTAATATATTAATATATAATATATATAATAATATAATATATAATATATAATACATATAATAATATATAAATATAAATATATATATTATATATATAATATATAATATATATCATATATAATAATATAATATATAATATATAAATATATTTATATAATATAATAAAATATTTATATAATATATATTTAATATTTATATATATATATATATATATATATATATATATATATATAATACATATAATATATATATATATATTTATATAATATAATAATATATTTATATAATATAATATATAATATACATATTATATATAATATATATATATATATATATATATATATATATATATATATATATATATATATATATATATATGTAATAATATATAATATATATAATATATGTAATTTATATAATAAATAAATATATTATATTATATATGTTGGAAAGGAGGGTATTTTTGGAATGGACGGACGTCGGCGGTGGGTGGCCGTCGGTGAGGTGGTTATTATAAAAAAAATATATATATTATTTAATTAAATATTATTATTAAATATTAAATAATTAAAATTTAAAAAAAAAATTATTAACATTTCTTGGCAGTTTTTAACTGTTAAGAATAAAAACTGTCAAGAAAAAAAAAACATATAATTTATGACAATTTTGTAAAACTGTCATCCAAAAACTGTCATCTATGAAGGTTTTTCTAGTAGTGTTGTTATATTTTTATTATATTATATATTTTAATATATGATATGTTTATTATAACCTATTATTACATTTTTGTACGCATTAAATAAGAATACACGTGGCAGTTTCTGGTTAAAAGAAGCTACTTTTATATTATTATATATGATATATGATATAATTATATGATTATTTTATACACATTAAATAAGGGTACATATGTCAGCCTCACACTTACACCATAAGATTGTGGGTTCGAATACTCCTACTAGGGGTGGGCACCCAAACCGTAAAACCAATCAACCCGCCCAAACCAAACCAATTTAAACGGGTTGGTTTGGTTTGGTTTGGTTAAATAAAATAAACCGATTGTGTTGTTTTTTAGCAACCCAATTGGTTTGAGTTGTTTTGTGGGTTGTGTTTTATCAAACCATATAACCCAACTCAAACCATTACATACTTATATATATATATATATATATATATATATATATATATATATATATATATATATATATATATATATATATATATATTATTATTAATTAAATTATCGGAGAAAACAAATAAAAACTAAAGTTAACCAAGTGCAACAAGAAGTGAACTTTGAAACTTCAAAGTGGTTGCTTAGACGGTGGTGGATATTATTAATTTAGAATCTTAAACGATTTAATTTTATTTTATAAGTTTTAGGCATTCTAGACTTGAGTTTTTTTTTTAACGATTATCATTCTACACTTGAGTTAAATTTAATATTATAAATTAGTATTAGAGTAATGCTAGGCTTCTCAAATTCTTTCCCAAATGTTTGTAGGACGTGAGATGTCAACATCTTGTAAATTATGAGATCATATGGTAAGTGTTGTGATGTTGACACCTTATGTGCTACACACGTTTGGGAAAGAATTTAGGAAAAAAATTTGAGAAACCTAGCATTACTCTTAGTATTATTGTTTATCTTATTGATAATTGGTTTAACTACTTATAGTCTTATATTGATAATTTGATATTATTTAAATTTATTCAAATAAAAAAATAATGTAATTATTTTCTTAAACCGTAAAACCAAACCAAACCGATTTTTATCGGTTTGGTTTGGTTTGGTTTTACCTTATAAATGGTTTGGTTTGGGTTGTAAAAAATTAAACCGATTTTATAATGGTTTGGTTTGGATAAAGTCAAACCCAACCCAAACCAACCCATGCCCACCCCGACCTCCTACTATCTAATACTTCAAAAAAAAAAAAAAAAAAAGTACACATGTCAGCTTCTGTTGAAAAAGACCATTATTATATTATTATACAGTATATCCTATATATATAAAAAAGGCTATAACTTTTAAAATGTTAGATTTTTGTTTACACTTTAACCTTATTTCCCTTTGTTTCCTTTTTTTTTCCTCTTTTGTGAATAACTCTGATGATTAAACTTTCAAAAAGGGTACATTTTCATTTGCACTTTAGTCTTATTTCCCTTTGTATCCTTTTTTTTCCTCTTTTGTGGATGACTGATGAATTCCTTTTTTTTTTCAGATGTGAACAATTGTGATGAAATGCCCTTTTGTGTCCTTTTTTTTTTTGTACTTTCAACATGTCTCTCTTGGGATCAAAGGTGGCAAACCTATGCTAAGCTATGCTAGGTGGGGAAGCGGTGGAAAAAAAAAAAAGAATAAATGAAAAGAAAAGAAAGGGGATTGAGATAGGAGAAGAGTAAGTCTGTAAAACAAAACAAAAAAAAAAAGAGAAAATAAAAACGTCTTACTGCTGGATCTAAAGGCAACAAATCTAGGTTTGTGGATTTCTGATTTTATTGCTTTAAAGGTTATTGATATTGTTGTATAAAGGTTGTAGTTGTGATGATGATGATTGAATATGACTGAATTTTTTTACTGGGTTTGTTGAATTTTGATTTTTGATTTTAAAATCATAATAGGATGATGAGAGAAATCCTGAGAAACAAAAATAAACCATGATTGATTTTTTTTTACTGGGTTTGTTGAATTTTGAATTTAAAATTACAATTGAATGATGAGAGAAATCCTGAGAAACAAAAATAAATCAATATGGAACCTAATACAGTTCCAAAATAACCAATCTGTGACACAACAAACCAAATTATATCAAAATATAAGTCAATTAGGTCAAGGATACAACAGAAAAAACCGAGATCTACAAAAGAAAAGGTAAATAAACTAATAGATTGATGCTACTAGATAGATCTAAATTGAAAAGAACAAACGAAAATAATAAAAAATTTAATCTCGAAATCCATATATAATTAAAAAAATTCTTGAAATCAAAATTCTAATTTTGAAACAGAGAAGAAAACTAAGACAGAAATCTGGAAAAAAAAAACAGTTATGAAATAAAATAAAATAAAAAAACTCACATGCAAGCACCACAGAATAACCTAAAAACAAGAAATAGAACATACAATCAAAAACCGAACAAGAGAAGAAAATTGAAATAAAAATCTATGAAGGAGAAATCTAAAAATCGAAACCAGAGATGGAATCTGAAGAGAAGAAGGGATTAGTTTAGGAGGGAAAGTTTGGAGATTTGTTTGGTTAAGACTTTGTTAGTTTATGAGGGTTTGAAGTGGATGATTGAAGAAAAGATAAGAGATGCTGCGTTAGAGATTGGGGGTGTCGTTTAAGGGGTTGCTGAAAATGTAGTGTGGGTGTCGTTTAAGGGATTGCTGAGCTAATCTCCAAAAAAAATAAAATATTATATCATAGTTGATGGTTTTCAGCTTTTAGGTGGGCACAAGTGGTTTTGTATTTAAGGCTGGTGAGACATTTATAACCTTATAGGATCAGTTGTTAACATTTAGTAGTTAAGGGGCAATTTTGGGTTTTGGATTAATATTGAAAAAGCAGAGTGGACCACGCAGATATCCTTATCAGATAATATATTGGGCCAATGAAACTCATTTGTTAGTGCATTGAGAAGATAATAGGGTACGCTTAGAAAAGTGTAGGGATCAAGATAAAGTTTAATATTATAAATTTGGCACGTGCATTGCACGTGCCTCTCCCACTAGTGATATGATATGTATGATTGCATCTATTCTCAAATTAGAATTTAATAAATATTATATAATGTATATATATATATATATACATACATATCCATGCCTTTATCACAATGTTAAGTAATGTATATCGATGTAAAAAATACTAATAATTGTGCATTTATTTACTAACTAAAGAAGAAAATTTTGCTATATTTAAGTCTTTTGAGTCCATGTATTAGGTGATTAATATAGTATTCTTAGGGTGCATTTGTTGCACTGGATAGGACTGGGATTGGTGGTAAGTCCAAGCAGATGGGATTATTTGTATCTTAAACACATTTTTATCCTACTAAAGGAGGATAAAATTATCCCCTCCAAATCAACAGGATAAAATAAACCCCTCCTTCACCAACGCTGCATGACTCCTCTTATTACTTGCGCTGTCGACGATCACCACAAGATCTCTATACGCCTCCAACTTCCATCAGCCGACGTGCCTCTCATTGCCATTGCTTCTGCTGGTCGTCGCTACCACCATAGCAGATCTAAAATTTTTTTTTTCCACCATTGTTGTAACAAAGAAATGAGAAAAAGCGATGGGATGAGAGAGAAGGGGAAGATTCAAATTTTGTCCTAGTAACAAAGATAGGAGAGAAAGAGATGGGAGGAGAGAGAAAAGAGAAGAGGTTGGAGGAGAGACGTGTGTTTTTATTGACTGATTTTTTTCGATTTAAATGAGAAGTTGGATGGAAATGGAGTTAATTGTTGGATTTTGTGAATGAAAATTGTTGATTGAAGTTGTGTGGACAAAAGAGAGAAAGATAGCAGAGAGAGATCGTTGATGTGGATGTGAGTTGACAGTGGATGTGATTTTTTTTTTTTTTTTAAGATAAATTTTTTATTTTGTCTAATCCCATTACTTACCCAAACACATGATTGAACTATTTTTAATCCAATCTCATGTTACACCAAACACTGGAATTAATCCAATCCTATCCAATCTAATATCTTAAAAATAGTCCAATCCTATCCTACACACTAAACCCCTATCCCTACCAGGTCTCTCCCCCATATCCCACACCTTAACACCCCGCCCATGATACACCTTTAAATTATGTGGACCATTGAATAAAATACAATGTATAGTTTCATCCTAGCAACTGTACAGTAATTGTATTATTTTTTATTTATTTATTTATTTATTTATTTATTTATTTATTTGATACTATCTATTCACTTATTTGGATTATGAAATTTGTTTTTTAAAGCTTTTTGTTATTGGTAGGATTCGAGCCACTGATTTAGAAGTCATTTACCCAAACCTTAAGCTCATCCATTACCAGCTGAGCTGCATGTTGGGATTTATGTCCTTAAACTTGTAATTTGTAAATGTTATAGATCCATTAATAAAAGAAGTAGTTATTTCATTCAATAAATATGATTCATACATTTATATCATATGTGCTAAACATCCAAAATTGCTAAATGTAATCTTAAACTAAGTATATGAATGTCATATATAGAGAAATTTGGTTTGAGACGTGCAATCTAAAGAGTCCGTAGGAAGTAAATAAAGCTGGGTACTTTATTTGTGGTTAATCTATAGTTGCGGTCCATTCCGTAATGTATAGTGTTCTTATCCTAGACTACTCATATAGTGATATGAGAATTGAGGCACCTTATATGATGTGATCATATAGGACTGGGCCACGATCTATATGAATCTATCACCAAGATCCGTTAGTTGAAAAGATTCATATATATCAACAAATGATGGATGTATATGGGTGATCTAAATCTTGAATGTCTTACTGACTTTTTCAAGTTAGATCGTGTTTCTTAACATACCATGAGTGAGATCGGAGTAGCATTTCTAATCAATAACTCCGTATCTTGGAATCACGGTTTGGCTTGTGGCTGGGAAGGTATACACACAATAGTGGAATCCACTCATTCTTGAGAGAAGTAGAGAAGTAGTTCCATTAAGGGTTGATTCAGGACTTGAACGATTAAGAGCGCTCTTCTTCTTCTGTAAAGGAAGAAAAGATATAATTATTCATTAGAGAATCAATGGTACTTAAAGGAAAAGATATAATTTGAGAGGTATAACAAACTTTATGAACTAACTTTAATTATGAACTACTTGTGGAGGATCATACCATATAAAATAGCTATATCGATTGACACTGATATTTTGGTTGTATAAAACATTTATAGTTACGAGAGTGCAACCTCGGGGTTTTAATGGAATAACTCCGAGATTAATAATCGTGAAATATTAATTAAAGAGTTTAATTAATTTTCCTAAGTATTATTGGAGTTCAAAACTATGGGTCCATTAGGTCCTCTTGCTAGCCCTTTACGATTATTGGTAACAAGGCTCACGGTGAATTGGATGGTCCAATTAATTATGTTACGAAAGTAATTTGAATTATTTTAGGAATAAATTAAATGATATTATTATTTAATTAATAAATTATTTAATTGATTAATTAAATATAATTAAATAATATGATTATTTAATTGACAAATTAATAATTAAGAATTATTAATTGTTGATTGGAGGTTGCAGGATCGAACTTCGACAAAAGTAAAATAATAAAATAATAGAGATTATTTTATTTACTTTAAAGAGGTAAAAGGTTCAAGTCCTAGTGATGATTGAATTAAAAAAAGGATTTATAATCCTAATTTGACTTGGTTAACTAAACCCTAGGATCCTGGTATATAAGATATACTTATCTGGAAACAAAAAAAAAAAAAAAAAAAAAAAAAAAAAAAAAAACCCTAATACAGAGATAAAGAGAGTGCGGCAAGGAGAAAGGAAAAGAAAACTTTTTTTTTTTGCTCAAGCTTGGCTGAATTCAAGGAAGAAGACAAGGGGTTATCTTCTGGATCTTTGGAGCCTCCATTCAAGTACTCTCGGAATACGTGACGTGCCCACACATACAGTTGCTAGATCGCGGGACATAACTCAAAAGACTTAGTGGTGAAGGATCGAAAAGAAACAAAGGAGAGATCTTCAAAGGTATGAAAACAAATCCCTCCTCATATTTGTGTATACAAAAAGGTCTAAAATGATAAATTTTTTAAAACCTATATCTATCAAATACTTGTTGCCGTTGTGCGACTTACACTACACTCCTGGGGGCAGTTATTGTATTATAGTTAAACTTAATATATACGGGTGTGGATATTGCCGCCCATAAATATGATAAACACACATATATTTATAAATACACACATGTCTAAAATTTAAAATTAAATCATTACTATAAGCACACATATTAATGACAATAATACCCTTTTAATACAATTTATTTATGAACCCTCTTAAGTTATTAACACACCCAATTTCATAAATGATAAATTATTAAGTTCTTTAGGCTCGAAAACACAGTACAGTCGTAGTAAGTTCCTTGCCATCAACAGCCGCATCAGATATCTTCTCACCATTTACAAATCTCAAGCATTGTCCATGTTGATAATAATCACATTCCACAAAGTTAGGGAACGAGAGGTGATGCCCTGACATCATGGTCAATCACAAATTTGAACTCAGTTAAGCCATTGGGAATTCCATGCTATGTTTTTTTGAAGGAACAGTTCGAGAAGCTCTACTTTAGGGAAATGAAAACAGAGTGAACTCAACCCTGTCAAGTTGCTGATATCTATTACAATAGATTTCACATCCTTAAATCATCGTTAATCTCCCGGATACACAACAATATGTATTGCTATCTTTATATATATATACAGAAATTATATTATCAGTTCGAACTGACAAAAGTTATATCAGTTCATTGCATGTGGGCCACTGGATTTAAATACTTTGACTTGGTTGTATGCACTTGTCAGTCAAAGTATTTAAATCCAGTGGCCCACATATAAGGAACTGATATAACTTTTGTCAGTTCGAACTGATAATAGAAAGACTGTATATATATATATATTATTTCTTACTTTTTGTTTATTGATAGAGTTTATAACAAAAATAAATAAATAAATAAATACGTACCTTTGTATGATCAGAGTCCTTTGATTTTTTTTTCAATTACTTTGTCATTTAATAATGAGAGATTTTGATACTTGAAATAGAATTAGGGTTTAATTAGGGTTTAGTTTTTTTTTTTTTTTTTTTTTAATAAAGAAATATAGTTGAAGATATGTGTGTAATTAATGGGTGTATATAGTTATTTTTAATTAAACTAATTTGTCCTTATTGGTAAATTGCTATTGAGATATTTTTGTAATTAAAATTTTTATTAAAATATGAGTGTACTTATCATATTTATGGGTGACAATATTGGCACCTATACAGTATTTAAGGGGGTGTATTCAATTAGAATTCTTGAGGACATTTAAAGACATTATAAATCCTGGTGTATTCAATTTCCGACATTTAAAGACTTTAAAAGAGTCTATATTAATCCAGTGGTATTCAATTCAGATTTCTATGGGCTTTTAAAGAATCCTACCAAATCCAAGTGTATTGAATTGAGACTTTAAAAATGTCTACAAGAATCAAGGTGTATTCAATTAGGACTAGATTTTAAAGGATTTTCTTAGGTCATGGATTTTGGTGGATTTTGGTGGACTTGATGGTGAGAGATATAAATATCAAATGTCATAATATGTCCGGCTTTCTCCCCAAAGATTTTGGTAGATTTCGCTCTTATCACAACCAAAAATTCGGGAACGTGATTAGAATATTATAATTACATAGAATAACAGATAAATCTAGCATTCCCTTCCCCTGCAGATCATTATCTCAATAAATTACGTAAATACTATGTCAAAATCTGATCAACTTGGAATTTTCAAAATCCCCAGAGCTTCAATCATCATGAATTCCAAATCATATATATACACAAGAAGTCAAGAACCAAGTAATTACTTATGATTCTAATAAATCAAAAAAAAGTTCTTAAGTCAAATATTTAGTTCGAATTAACTCGAACAACAAACCATCTTAAAATGAACAACTGTATATATACTACCTTCAAGAATCAACCTTGAACATTCTCATAACTTTAGGGTTTTTAATCACCCAAAGATCTTTACTCATAAATATTAAGAATTACGATTAATGTAGTAACACAAGCACAAAAGGAATTTCTCCATCACAATTTAAAATTCCCAATAACCGAAAAGAACAATCCTTCCATCAAAACATCTTTAACTGACTAAGATGGATTGAAATCTATAATATGTGTCATCCATGCCATAACCTCATATCAATTTATTATAGTCATGAATAGATTCAAAAATTAAAACTTCAAGCGAAAATCTTATACAAAAACGAGCATTTAACATTTAAATCCTTACTAAGAAAAGGCTTAAACCCTTGATAATTTCTTATATAAGAAAATAAATAAATAAATTTTTGGTCATATACATATATAACAGCTCAATCCCTTTTTTTGTTTTTTATCCATCAACCACAATACTACTTACACACCAAGATTCAACTACACAAGGTCTTATCTTATTTATTATTTCTATATTCAATTTCATTTAATCATTTCTTTAACATTTCATAAACACAGCCACATGCAAAGCATGATTCACAATCACATAATCAAGACGCATGCACGTAATCAAGAGACATTCTCTCAATCGTGCATTAACAACAACATTTTTTTTTTTTTTAATTCCATTTATTCCATATACTTCATATTTTTCAAAAATATAACACAAGGGATCACTAGTACATAATCCAAATTAAGACATTTTACCAAATCACAGTTCATATTCAGACATGCGAAATACAACCAAGTCTCTATACTTTACATGATATAATATTCTTTTATAATAGAAGTCAGAGATAACAAATCCATGAAAGTCCATGGATATCTAAACAAATCCATAAAAGTCTGAGATAGATGTCTAAGCAAATCCATAAAAATCTGAGATAGATGTCTAAACAAATCAATGAAAGTCCATGTGGATTTATAAAAGTCTGTAGAAATCCATGAAAATCTGTCACTTAAAAAATGTCTTTAAATGTCTTTAAGAATCCTAATTGAATACACCCCCCTTAGAAATTAGACCCATAGAATTTTCTTGTAGATAAAAGAGACGGAGTATTATGTAACAGTGAGTTACAAGATATGGGCTATGGCTATGTTTGCATTCCAAAGCCCATTTAATATAGAATTTTGAACCGTAAACACCCATAGTCCATTGAAATTTAAAAAATGAAAACCACCTTGTAGCCAATGGCGGAAAGTGTATCATGGGTGGGGTGTTAAGTACTTATTAGGGAATGTTAATGTAGTAGATAGATGTTAATTGAAGATAAGACTATTACCAATTGTCTTTCCATTTTCTGCTTAATTTACAGACCGACGCGTTAAAAGATTTTCCGGTCTATAGAAATCGTCGTCCCTTGGCAACATCTTATCTAGCGAACCAAGTTAAAAGATTGGAAAGTCAATGAAACTCCTTTTTCTAATTCTCTCTCGTCTATACATATATGAAACTTTTCATTCAAATGTTGCTTCACTTTAGTGGAAATTTCACTAAAGTCCTTATTCTTTCGCAAAATGTCACTTTTTTTAGCGTTATATATATATATATACACACAGTCTTTCTATTATCAGTTCGAACTGACAAAAGTTATTTCAGTTCCTTGTATGTGGGCCACTGGATTTAAATACTTTGACTGATAAGTGCATACAGCCAAGTCAAAGTATTTAAATCCAATGGCCCACATGTAAGGAACTGATATAACTTTTGTCAGTTCGAACTGATAATAGAATTTCTGTATATATATATATATATATATATATATATATATATATTAGTAATTCTAATCTCTCATTTTTTTTTTAAATACATCACTTTAGTTCCTTTGATTAAATTACTGATAGTCAACTATAATAGAACTAGTTAAAGTACAATTTTACCCTTATATAATTTAATAAAGCTAAAATGACGTATTATCCTCAAACTTATTACAATATTACATATTAATCTTTACATATATTGTCTAAAATATCCTCAAACATTATAAGTCCTTATCCTCTAACATTGGAAGAGGGCAGATCCTCTTCCAACAATGTTAAGTCTTTCATCGGCTTCACTGGAGGAGGATTTGACCTCCCTCGACTTTGGAGTAGATGATCGACTCTTCCATCAAATGTAGGAGTTCGATGGCTAATCAACTCCTCCATTCGATTGAGAAGTTGATCAGCTTCCCTTAAGCTGGAGGAGGTCAAATCTTTTTTTGGCGAGGTCGATCTTTTTGGCATTAGAGGAGGCAACACCTCATCTATTTATCTTTTATTTTTATTTTTTTTTTATTTAAATTTAAAAATATTTTTTTTTTGAGAAAATTATAATTGTTTCTTATTTTCTCATGTTTTTATCTTCTATATTTTTCATTTTTTAAATGTAAGATTAAAAATTATTTCAACATTATTGTGAATTTAAAAAGTTATGTAAAAATAAGATAATTGTTAATACATCTTTTTTAATGGTATTAATACATATTTTAATGTGTCAAATTTGGTCATTTTACATAACCACATCAAAGTTGAGTAAACACATTTTTCTTAACACTTTTTAAAATAGATTTTTCTTGAAGTGAGTTTAATACTTTTGTTTTAATTTAATTATTTCTCAAGTAATTAAAACTAAAATCGTTTATTCTTGAGCTGCAATAATTCCAAAGACAATTTAACCTAACTTAATTTTGCATCGTTAAGTAAGATGTCAATTGCATCCGCCATCACATGTAAGTGCATACAAGTGGTCTCACAACTTTTAAGAACCCTAACATTTATTGTTTTAAAAATAAAAATAATACTAATTGGCAGTAATGCTACACGACCCTAATTTTTAACTATAGATTATTAGATGTTATGCAATCATAATTATTTAAGTGCATTATAAAATGTTGTGGTGAATGATGTGACTCTTAAAAATTAATTGTCATATTCTTTGAGATAAATTTTTGACTAAAAGGAAATTAGGTTAAATAGTATTTACTCATTAGATAAGCATAAGCTCATTAATTATCTATAAAAATAAAATAAATAAATAAATAAAAAGAATTTTGTTTCCTTCTGGGTAGAACTTAGAAGTAACAAAGGTGATCATAGAAAGATAAAAGAAAACTCAATTAATAAGCCCAAAACAAAAATAGGGTAATTTTACTAAAGTCTCAACTGTTTAGTAAAATATCATATATTTAAACGATTTTACCATATTAGTCGATGTCGTCCCTAGTTTTTTTCAAAATACATCACTTTAATCCCTTTGACCACAACTTTAACTACATATATAAAAGTGTGACTTCACCCTTGTTAATATATAATAGGGTGAAATTCATTTTGGTCCCTCTAGTTTGACCTAATAGCCAAACTGGTCTCCCGGTTTTGAGAATTATCTTGTTTAGTCCTCATGTGAAGATTTCCGTTAATAAAGTTGATTCTGATAGGGTCAGAGGGTCAAATGACCTTGCTGCCCCTTATGACTGTTGAAATTTCACCAAGGACAAAATTGCCCCTTTCTTCTTATGACCGTTGCACATGCAACGGCTACAACACTTCTATCCCTTATAAATCCAAACATTTGCACAAATACAAACATACAAACATACAAACATCTTCCTACAAACCTTTCTTCACACCTCCACACTTCAAACACCTGCATACATTTCATGAATTATTTTCCAACCATACAAACACCTGCCTACAAACCTTTCTTCACACCTCTACACTTCAAACACCTGCATACATTTCATGAATTATTTTCCAACCATACAAACACCTGCCTACAAACCTTTCTTCACACCTCCATACATACAAACACTTGCATACATTTCTTTAATTATTTTCCAACCATACAAACTCTTGCATATAAACCTTCCTTCACACCTGCATACATTTCTTTATATATTTTCATGTCTTGAATAATTTTCCAACCATACAAACCACTAAAACATCCATATCAATTCAAATATTAAGCAAGTAACATCAAGCAAGTTTATTTCCAAGAACCAACATCCTGGAAATATCCTGGAAACATAACCAGGTAACATGAAGCTCAACTTCAAAACGGAACATCAACGGAGGGATAATAAAGTTCAAGAACCGGAAATGCTCATGCGGGATTAAAGTCGGCGAAAGAATATCAGAATCTGTAAACAACCCAAACAAATTGTTTTTTTTTTTTTTTTTTTTTTTTTTGGTGAGAGAGGAAAATGTAATTTTTATAAGTTTTGGGAACCTAATAATAAAGAATTCAACATCTGAATACACCGAAAACATAACACAAAGGTATGATGGTAGAGATAAGATTCTGCTCGAACAAGAAATGGAAGATGTAAAGGCAAGGTTACAGAAGCTGGAAATGTATTATGCAAGAATGCAAAATCAAGATACAAGTGATCATGGTAGAATGCATCAGCTAGAGTCTATGCAAGGAGGGTCAAGAGTGATGTGTGTTGTTAACATGCTTGTGCTTGGTGTAACCATGTCTGTGCTTGTACTTATCATGACCAACAATCGTTGATTGTACACATTCATCATATATAATAAACTTTTAGCATAACATAATCAATAAAAATACTTATCGTTCATCATTCCATTACATATTAAGCCTAACAACATTCATATCCTAAGCAACATATGTAAAAACATTTACAGTCTAAGCATGGTTGTTTGTCTAGCATTTTCAAAAACATATTAAACATAAGTTTCCATAACCAAACCTAAATAGCTAGCAACAATACCATACAATTAAAACAAAAAAAAAAACCCATACTTAATCAAAGTACTTAGAGATAACAAAAGTGCACTACCACCTTCAAAACCAGTTTTAAAGTACTTAATGTTGTTGTCTTATCCCATGAATCAAACAGCTGTTGGGTGACTTGCGATTGAGGAGGTAGTGTCTGGTTTGGTTGATGTGAAGATGAGGCTCCAACTGACCCACATAGAGTTTGTTAAAATACAAAACAGATGAATTAGAAGCTGATGGTAGAAAATTAAAAAAAAAAAAAAAAATCAAATGAAGACAGTATATAATAGGAATACCTGGTTATCATCTCTACGTTGGCAAGACCTTTTGTTGTGCCCAACTTGATGACAGAGTTTGCATATTACAGTGCAAGACCTCCCAACTTTAGGTGACTCATCCGGTTCCCTCTTTCTCTTCTTCTTAAGCCTACCAGGTTGGACAGTGCGAGGTGGTGGATTCATAAGCTCTGAAATTCCTGGTATCATTATGCAAGCTGGAACTTCTGGCCACATTTTTTGATCTAGAATGGGATGGAGCATGCCTACATATGTCTGCAAGTAGGCACTCTTGGTAAGACTGCTATGGACAAACTCAGTCACCTTGTCCTTCATTGCTGCTCTACCATAATAATGGTTTATTGCAGCCATATCATGACAACAGGGAATCCCACTCACTTTCCAACTACTACATTGACAATTGTACTCTCTCAGTTTCACAGCATAACCTCCAGTTGGACCTAGAAGCTCATATTCCATGTTCCCTACTGCTATCATTGTCAAAGTCCTACTTTCTTTACTTTCAAGATTTTTGCATGAACCTTTGGTGGTAAAACTGAACTCCAACCTCTACACTCCTTCTTTCTCTTATTGAACTTCCTCATAACCATCCTTCTAATGAACTCAAGCAAATCTAAGTATGATACAGCTCTATGAGAACCTATCATGCTATTAAAAGCCTCGATCATATTGTTGGTGACATAGTCACACCTAATGACCGGGTCATATGCAAACCTAGACCAATGTTGTGAATCTATCTCTTCTAACCATTTCTTGGCAACAGGTTTACTAATACCTATCTCTTCCATTGCCTCTTTGAAGTCATATACATTGGAGCTTCTAGTGGCTCTCCAAAACAGCTTTTTTTATAGTGGTCACCTTTGTAAGTTTGTTTGAAATTGACATAGATATGCCTTGCACAATACCTGCCAAAAGAAAAGACAAGGGTTAATTACATTTAAAAATAAAATAAAAACTATAATAGCAAAGGGAAAATATTATGAAACTACCTTCTATGAGTAAAGGGAAAATGGAGCTCCAATGCAGTAATGACACCCTTTTGCCTATCAGACATGAATGTCAAATTTTTGCCTACGGGATAGTTTAGATAAATCTTTAAGTTGTTAAGAAACCACTTCCCAGTTGTTCTAAGTCTTCTTCTCACAGATGCAAACAGTTAATGGGAATAACCAACTGTTTGCATCCAATGACACAGCTGAGAACAGTACTCCTCCAAATGGGCCTTTCAGGTGATACCCATCCACTCCAATAAAGGGTCTGCAACCCTAAAAAAAGCCCACTTTTTGAGGTTCAAAGCTTAAAAACATCATTTGAAAGGTTGGTTGTGAGTCTTGGGTGTAGATATGAACTGGTACACGAGGGGTGCTCTGGTTTAACATATATGCATACCTGAAACAACAAATAATGCTCGGTGTGTTCTAGTATATTAATCTAGAGGAGGGGTGAATAGATTTTAACTAATTTTACCCAATTTTTGCATATATGTCAATTTTACGAAAATACCCCTAATAGTCAAAAATACAAACAAGTGTAATATGGTGCGGAAATTAAATAACACTTGATGTATACGTGGAAACCCAACCACTGGGAAAAACCACGGGCTATTTAGTGTGCCACACTTGAACCTCGAAATCCACTAATTGAAATGGAGTTTACAACCTATGTAGACATCGTCTAACACTCCGGTCAATAACCCTCCACTTCTACCATGCGGGCTTTTAAAAGTGGCTCTAGTCCAATTTGCTTGTGGCCTAAGCATTCTTAGCCACAAGTCTTAATTCTCAATGAAGAGATAATGCAATCTATGTGAGTATGTATGAATATTCAAATAACAAACAAGGCTAAGGAACCTTAGATGCTTATCTAGGATGATGATATAACAATTAAATCAATCCTAGATATCAAGAGCTAAATGACATGTCAAATAGCTTAGATAAACATAGATTATAAAAATCTAGATATCTATCACAATACAACACTCAATCAATTCTCTATTCTTGTATTTAGCATATGATCTAAAACATACAAGTAATTTAAAGAGATGGCTTGATAGGAAAAATACTAAAATAAAATGAAGTTAGTAAAAATCTTACCAAACAACTTGTGATGATGCAAGATGATCTTTGATGCACAAGGGAATGTCTTTGAGTGTTTAAAGGTGAGTTTTTGATAATTGTTTCACTTGACAAATATTATAAGGAAAATATATGATATTTTGAACTCAGCAGATCAACCTAAAATGAAAGAGACATATTTATAAGGTGCCAAAATGAAGTGACACCGTTTTGTATATTTTTTCAAAAATATGCCTTGGCCGTTGTTCACCCGCTCTACGTAGGGCGGATGTGAACATCGGTTCACCTGGGAAATGAAGAACAAAGTTCTTCGTGACCGCCCTACGTAGGGCAGATTCCAGGCGACCTAAGGGCGGTTGCTTTCGGGTCTGGAGAGCCGCCATTCACCCGCTGTTCATAGAGCGGTTTTATGGCGAACCATCAAGTGTGAAAAACATCACCAGTGGCACCGCTGTTCACCCGCTCTACGTAGAGCGGGTGTAGAGTGGTGAAGAGCAAATATGCTCTTTTACCCTTTTTGGACCGCTGTTCGAAGAGCGCCTGTAGGGTGGGTGAATAGCGTCCAATCATACACAATGCAACCTAGTTCTAATCATGTCATGACATTTGAACTACTAGATGCAATCAACAAAATATGCAAGAAGAGATATTATATAAACATGAATGTATACACATAAGGACACACAAAATACACAAAGTATGGAAATGCATGGAATGTGTGTGTGTGTGCACTAAATCTCTTCTAAGCAAATTAAGCACATAGAGATTTACCTTTAGTACTTATCAATGATAAGGTCTTCAAAGGGCATATAACTTGAACACCAATACCTAAGCTACCCTTACAAAGAATCCTCAATATATGGTTTGTCCATGAAATAAGCTAATCAAGATATGGTAATCCTTACAATACCTTATCAAATACCCAAAACAATTATCATGCTCATTTGCTAACTCATTCAATGCTCTATGCTTGGCCTTATAAAGTCTTTGAATTTCAATTGACACCTTATAGTTCTCCCTCAACAAATCACCTATCACCTTCACATCAACATTATGATTGCTCTTCACTAGCTTCTCAAACTTAAAGGCAATCCACTTAACCTTAGCCTCTTTGTTGTTGTAAACCCTATGACAGTCATGCTGGTCCTTTAAGGTTTTAAGCATGAAAGTCACACCATCGATCATGCACGAACCATGTGCCCTCCATTCACAGCCATCTCCTGTACACCTGTAAGTCTGTCTCACTCTATCATTTTTCACTCTTTTTAACTCTATCCCCTCTTGAATGGCATACTCCTTAAATATCTCTCTCATATGCTCCTTACTATTGAAGATCTGACCTATATGAAAACTAATTATACCATCCACCATTCTCTTGAAAAGGTTACCTTTAACTAACTTAGCTATCCTAACCTGTTCTGGCTCAAGCTTTGAGTCAGTAAAATACTCGTCATCAAACTTGGTCTGACACCACTCAAACCCATCCATACACTCTTCTGTGATACCATCATCCCCACCAACAGATTCTTCCTCAACAATTGGGACCTCCCTATATTGTGTATTATCTTCATCACAATCCTCATTAGCCTCATCATCCCTATCATCATCCTTCTCACTATCACCTTCTTAATTCAGTTATTCAGCCTCCATGTCACACCAACCTAGTGGTTTGTATCCTACTTCCACGTCCAACACTTGAGGCTCTTCAGGAGGAGTTGGAATGTAACATAAATCCTTTAATTCAAACACTATACTATCCAAACCACGCTTCTCAAACTAGCTAAATAATTCAAGTAATTGACTATCACTTCCCACCCCATATTTTTCACCAGACTAAGGTATTTGTGCCCACACATGGTATTCTCTAGTAGGTACATCAGAGCATCCACTAAGCTTCTAATAGATTGCATGAATTATGGTGATGAGGCTAATTTGATCAGCATCACACTCACCTACCTCAATCAGATTAATCCAAGACTGCAGAAAAAATTTGAAAGTTTCCATTGCACCTGTCAAAAGCAATAACAAAACATGAGTAAGCTTATATTTGTGAGAATGAATCAATGTTGAATAAACCTATCTGATGCTTAAAGGATACATATCATAAAAAGACTGCAATAAGTAATACTTCAAAAAAAAAAAAAAAAAACCCTAACCTGATAAAAAACAACACTAAAAAAGATTTTTTTTTTTCAAAAATTGCACTTAAAACATTTGGTTACACTTCAAACAAATAAATCGCTTCAAACAACTTTTACAACACCTGGTTACACTTAAATGACTTACCTGACTCCATATCAACCCTAACCCGATAGAAAACAACAACAAAGAAGAATTTTTGTTCAAAAATTGCATTGTTTTCGTTCACAAAACACTTTAAACAACTTGATCAACACCCAATTACACTTAAATGGCCTTCAATCAAAAAACCCTCAAATTTTATCAAACACACAAACCCTAACTTTTCAAAATCTTTGCAAAAAAAAAAAAAAAAAAACACAAACACAATGCAAAAGTTACTTAATCGAAGCAAAATAAACTAACCTTTATCAACTTTGCTTCAGAAATCCTCTCAAAACACCGTTCGTGTAGCTCCCGGTTCACCACGACTATCAGCAAGAACACCAACACTTCAGAATTGTTAAAACAACTCTAAATAGTAAAAAGAATCGATAGATTATTGTGGTTTTGTAGAGTTTTTGGCGCGAATGGTTTTGGTTGTTTGTCTGTGTAGAAAACGAAGGAAATTGGTTTGGGATTCAAGTTTGGGACCACAATTGCCTTTTGTCAATGGTGTAGGACAGATGTTGTAATTTGAGTGGGTCTTATTAGTTTTTCATTTTTTAATTGTTTTCTTTCATAATCAAATTACTTATTCACCCTTCATGACAATAGTTTCTAGAAGCTCAGAGGGTCAGTTTACGATTTTACCCTTCAGACTTGGACGAAATCTTTACAAACCCTAAGGGAATTCGACGGCATGGACATCAAAACACATTTTGGGAAACTGCAGAGACCTATCAAGATAATTCTCCAAACTGGGGAACCAGTTTGGCTATTAGGTCAAACTAGAGGGACTTAAATGAATTTCACCCTATATAATACAAGTTGAAAATGAATATTTTACCCTTAAAGTGTAATATTTTTACAACGTCACTTTTTCAAAAAAAAAAAAAAAATCAAATATTTTAAAGATTTTAACAATAAAATGATTTATTAAGTTTTAAAATTAAATAATATTAAAATGATTTATAAAATTAAATTAAACAAAAAAATATTTTAAAAAACGAATATATATATAATAATTTTAAAAACTGAAAAATAAAACTAATGGATTATATAAAATATTAAAAAACAATTAAAATAAATAATAATTGAAAGCGTTTTCCTTTTGAAAAAAGAAAAGAAAAAAGAAAGTGTTTTCAAAAATTCAAAAAACAAGAAAATAGATTACTTTTAATAAACAAGAAAATAGAAAGTTTTTTTTTTTAATTTTAAAAAAAAGTAATTGATCTCCACTGTTGGATCTGGATTGGTGGAGATCCATTTTATCTCCATCATTTCAGCGATGGAGATCCGCAGATCTCCTCTCGCTTGGCAACGGAGATCTACGAAAAATCTCCTTCACCGAGCAATGGAGATCCAAACGATGGATCTCTATTGCATCGATGATAGACCTCTATTGCATCGATGATAGACCTCTATCGAAGGATCTCCATTGCCAAGGCGATGGAGGTCCATCGAAGAATCTTCATCATCGAGGCGATAGAGATTTTGACTAACCCAAAAGACCAAAATAGCCCTAATTCCGTTAATTTTGACTAACCCTTGATTGTTGACGGAAGGACTAAAGTGATGTATTTTGGAAACAATAGGGACTAAAGTGGCTAAATGACAAAGACGTTTAAATATATGACATTTCGCCAAAAAATATGGACTTTAGTGAAATTACCCCAAACAAAAACCCAAATAGCTATACTATTTCTCCTCCAAAATTAGAAGTGAAAATTTATAAAAATGACCACATACGACATAAAAATTTCGTTTTTAACTACATACAAAAGTTTAATTGTTAATAACCATTTTTTAAAAAGCAAATTCCATTATATATCCAAAATTATGAAAAATACCCCTGCAACTTAGTTTTTGCTTAATTTTTTTTTAGAAAAACGTGAAATATGTATAAAAAAAACTTGACATTTGTGAAAAAAAACTTAAAATCGGCAAAAAAACTTGAATTCTTGAAAACAAAAACTTGAAATCAGAAAAAAAAAAAAAAAAAAAAAACTTGAAATCTTCGAGAAATTCATGAAATATTGAAAAAAAAAAAAAAAATGAAATCATGTTTACATTTTTTCAAAGGTAAAATCACTGAAAAATCCTCTTTAAAATCACGTTTTAAACTTTTTATACGTTAAAATTACTGAAACATCTCTTTGGGAGGGATGTTTTTATAATTTGCCCTTCATCACTTAGATTTTTTCTTCCTTTCAATTTCTTCGATTAACAACGCCGCTGGTGAGGGAAAGCCCCGGCGGTGCTGTCGCCATGCCTCGGCATGCACTGCCTAGGTCACCTAGGCTGGCGATGCTTAGATGGCATCGACTGGGCTCGCGATGCCAGTAGTGTCGACTGGGCTTGCGATGCCTAGACGACTTCGCCTGGGCTCACGTTGCCTAGGTAAGGCACCGTTGAGGCCGCATGGGCCCAGCACCGCCTTCGCCAGATGATGCATGCCCAGTCGACTCTGTGCAGTGAATGGTTTGACGGGAGAGAGAATATGAGAGGGATGGAGAGATGGGTAAGAGAAGAGAGAGAGTTTGGGGATGGCTTTTATATGAGGGTATTCATGTAATTTCTTAAATATATGGTTATTAACAATTAAATTAACTTTCGTATGTGGTTAAAAACGAAAGTTTAATGTATAGTTGGTTGGTTAATTTCTATTTTTAAAAATTTCAATCCAAGGGTGTGTAAAAATTAAGGATTTAAAAATTAAAACAACTTAAAATAAAAAGAAATCAATTGTCTCACATTACTGCCCATTAACAATTATGATATCTAAAATATTTATATTATCTAACTTATAAAAATTGTCCAACCACAGGTACAAGTGTACATGTCGATTGCCCAAAGTTTTTTATTTATTTATTTTAAGGTTAAAATTTATTCCAACAAAACAAGCATTACAAAGAATTCTGGTAATCAACCAAAACATAACAACTAACACACGGGGATACTCCTCCATCCGAAAGCAATCACCATCGATCGCACAAAGTTGTCGGGTAAATTAAGCTCATTTAGCCCGATAATATATTGTGTTTTTGAATAGTCACATGTAGGGGTGGGCAAAAATCCATTAAACCGAACTGAACCGGTCTAATCATTTTTTTTTTCCGGTTTTCCTTTGATAACTGGTCCAGCTCAGTTTAATTTATTAAGAACTAGAATTCCCAGTTCGGTTTCCGGTTCGATGGGTGAAACCACGAACCGAGAATCGGGTATAAAAAAAATCCCTTTTTTTTTTAGAATTCTCTCTACAGACTTTGCCTCTCAGACGATCTAACCCTAAATCTCTCAACTCCGCCTCTATCGTCTGCCATTTGTCTCTCTCACCCCCGTCTCTCTTGTCCGACGTTTTGGTAAGCCACCATTTCTTTGCTTGGATCACCGAGTCCTAGTCTTGCTCTTTGATCTCCAGATCGTCAACTTTCAAGGAAGAGATTCATCATCCTCCCGAAACCAACGACAATAAGCCTTCTCTTCCATCTCTCATGTCTTCTCTTTCCTTTTCATCCTCCTCTTCTTCCTTGCCGCCATCGTAATCTCTTGCCGCTCAAGCAATCCGTGCCTCCGCAGCTCATCGTCAATCCACGCTCTCTCTTACTTATTCTTGTGCTGACTCTCAACAATGATCCAAGGTGATGTGATTTGGTGATGCCTGGAATTTTTGGCCTTTCCTACATATGAGGACGGGTCTTTCAAAAACGAATCAAAAGGTTTCTGGGGTGTTCTTGCTCGAATCATGAACAACAACAATTCAAACAATCTACCAAATCAAGATGGTGGATGACTGACACATCACCAGTAGCTACCCAGGTCAAAAAAACAAAACAAGGGTTGCTGTGCAAGTTATGTATAGATTGATTTGGAACTTCGGAATGGGTTTGGAGTAATCAAGGATTCAAGGGCTACTATGCAAGTTATGTATAGATTGATTTGGAACTACGGATTGTTTAAAGAATTTCTAGTTGTTTTTATTTGTGTTATGGACTTATTGTGTTATCATAGACTTGATAATGGATTGTTTATGAACTCTTTATGGACTGTTTAGTGTTATGTAGATTGTTATGAACTTATTTTGTGGTTTTAGTAGATTATTTAGTGTTTATGGAATGTTATCGGTGGATGGTGGATGGTGGATTGTTTTTAATTTAGTAAGTTTTGAAATTCACTATTTGCTATTTAATCACGTGGACAATTTTTTTTGGTGTTTATGTAGATTATTTAGTCATTTAGTCATATACTCATATCATTTTTATTGAGTTTTAACTTTTAAGAATTGAAAACATCTTTTTAGTAGGTTTTCTGTTGTAATTTAATCATATTCGGCTCGAAACATGCACAACTTGTGTTTTTTTTTTCAAAATTTCAAACCATAATAGATTTTATAAATTAAAGCCCAATAATTTAGCCCAAAAGGCCTAAAACCGAATTGAACTGAACCAGTTCAATTCAATTGGTTTTTGATCGGTTGAAATTTTAAATTTTATCGGATCGGATTGGATCTTTTTTTCAAAAATCGAATGGTATCGGCTTTTTATCGGTTAATTCGAAAAGTGAATTGATCCATTAAACTCCCACCCCAAGTCACACGACATGTCCCGAATAAGGTGCCCATTAATCTCGACAATGTGTCGGGTTCGAGTTCGGAAAAAAATAAAAATAAAATAAATACAAATGCACAACACGACATTAACCGGTTAAAACTAGATTCCCCCCTAGTCTAGGGTTTTCTTATATTTCGCAAAATCAAGATTTCATATTCATATTCACCCCCAACCACAACGGGTTTTCATACTTAAATCAACCCTAGGGTTTTTGTTATTATTATTATTACAGCAAAAGCAATCGCGAGAGGTGACGGAGACGTGAATTGTTGAGGATGCCTCGCCGAAGAGACGAGGAGGAGGATATGGAGGATGACGACTACGAGGACCAGTACGATGAGGAAGAGGAAGAAGATGATCGTTCTAGCAGGAAGAGAAGGAGATCCGACTTCATAGACGACGCTGCTGAGGAGGATGACGATGAGGAGGAGGATGACGATGAAGATGAGGATTATGGCGGCGGCGGAGGCGGCGGTGGTAAGAGGCCTAAACCCAAAAAGCGGGGCTCGCAGTTTTTCGATCTGGAAGCCCAGGTTGATAGCGATGAAGACGAGGAGGAAGAGGAAGGGGAGGACGGTGCGTGTTTTTTTATATGTTTGGTTGTCATTAGAGTCTCTCCAAGTTTAATTTGGGAATTTACATAATTTTTAAAAAATTTCTGTTTGAATTTATATACGTAAAATAGGATTTTGGCACTAGATAAAAGGAAGCTCTCTGTTTTTTTTGGGCAGGATTTGTTTTATTTGCTTGGTGATATGTGACTTTAGGTTGAGAGAAGGTTAATTGATTGAATTAGGCAGATATGAAAATTTCAAAATTTTTATTTGTTTCTCTGCTGGCGCAAATAATGGTGACTGATTGTGTAAAAGTGAAATCTGTATGTGTTGTGGTCAAAATGGTGCATCTATCTGTGATGGGTTAGTACAACTGTTATGCTTTAGTGAGTATTCAAAAGTGCTGATTTGGTTTTTAAATGGGATTGGAAAATGCACAGGTGGACTGCTTGGGTAATGGACTCTTGCATTGTTTGTTTTTCTTCTGATGAACTTTTGGCTATGTTTGTCTGGTAACTATTGTTAAAAGAGTAGAATGTATGAAGTTGGGTTTCGGGTTTGTTGCGTTTTGGTGTCACTTGCAAATAATGTAATCCTTTTTTGTATTCTGGGAACAGCATTAGGAAATTGTTGAAATAAATTTTTGTGTGCTTCTGGATGGAATTAAATAACTATGTTGATCTGGAAATTACAGACATTTTGGTGGACAAAATTCTGGTGGAATAAGATTTAGAAATTTGCAGATAGGTAGAACATGAGTTGAGTGTCTCTGTTATTGAGAGTAGGCTTTAGAATGCACGTGAAGAATTTATTAAATCATAGCTCTACAAGTGAATATTAGAAATTTAAGTACTTAAATATGTATTGAAGTCCTCAGCATGCAAAAAATAAATTTTGAATTGGGTTCACTAGGATACTGATCAGATTTCATGCACAGTGTCTATAGGAGACTCTCATTTGCTACTCTGTGATTCTTTTGTGCTTGAAGGATATGAATGTAGAAAGGGAAGTACATAATCACATAGACAACAATTTCGTCAGCATGTGATCTATCATTTAGTATAGGATTTTAATGGCAGGGTTGCATAATTTGATGGGTCTCTTAAGTCATGGAATGTTGCATTTGTAATCTAAATATGGTTATGGGATTCTTGCTCTCATAGAGTACTCGGAAAGTGAAAGCAAGGTTATTTTTACCATTCATATGTTTATTTGTATCATTGTTTGGGTAAAACTATTGTGCCAAGAAAGCATTGAATTGATTACGATGTTTAGAGGCATTTGTTTGTACTAGAATAGCATACTTAGATGTGGATTGATGTTCTAATTCCTTATGTTCTTTCTAGGTTTAAAATTTCAAACTCAAAAAAATTGGGCATCTTTGCCATGCTCATAACGTTGTTATATTGATTGATCAAGCGTCTCAAGTTCCGTTTATGTTTAACAAATATTGATGAAGTGGAGTACTGAATTTTTTCTATACGTTTTGGGAATTTAAGATGTTTAGTCATGTACAAGTGCATTTAGCTGATATGTTCATCCTCAGCCACAAAATATGTTGGTTAGCCTGTTTCATTGAATGTATTTATTTTAAATTTATATTGCAGTAAGCCAGTAACCATATCTTGGTTGCGGACACATCTTTCCTGGTGGACAGTTTCCTTGGAACACTTCTTTTTTTAATGTGCTTTTTGGTTTTTCATAAAAACAATTAAGTAAATAAATAAAAATCTTCTTTGGTGGAGACATGCCTTCTTTGTATTCTTTAATCTAGACTTACAGTTTGTTAAGATGCTATTTGATCCTTGAGAAATAGTGTCCATGAAGGTTCTTCATGTCATTTGGGTGTCCCTTCTTTAGGTTTGCATGCTTCTATTTCCTAGGAAAGTGTCCCAGAATTCTGAGAAAACCAATTTTGATGGTTCTCACTTCTTAGCATTTTCCTACTTCCTTGTGCTTGTGAAGAAAGTATCATTAGCTGTAATTGGTCTTTCAGTTATTTTATTTGAATCAAAATGAGAAACATTCACCTGTTTCTGAATAGACATGTTCAGTTTTTGTCTTCAGGAGATATTAATTATGCATAAGTTCACTGAAATTGTGCACACATAAAGCTTGGCTCATCTGCTTGTTATTATATACCTTCCTTTCCTCAAATTGCTTATAAACTTATGATTGAACATGCAGACTTCATAGTCGATGGTGGAGCTGACATACCTGATGACGATGATGGCAGAAGGATGCATCGTCGCCCACTGTTGTCTCGGGAGGATGAACAAGAAGATGTTGAAGCTCTTGAGAGAAGAATTCAGGCGAGATATGCCAGATCAAGTCACACAGAATATGATGAAGAAACCACAGATGTGGAGCAGCAAGCTCTTTTGCCATCTGTTAGGGATCCGAAGCTGTGGATGGTTAAATGTGCGGTATGAGTATAAGTTTATATGTGTGTTATTCAGCATTTTACATTTCTATTTATGTTTTTGTTTTGTTGTTTATTTACCTTACACAGGGAGATGGTGATGTTTATGTTAATTTGATTCTGTGTTAATGTATGTCAGATTGGCCGTGAACGAGAGGCGGCTGTCTGCCTTATGCAGAAGTGTATCGATAGAGGACCTGAAATGCAGATCAGATCTGCTGTTGCACTTGATCACCTAAAAAACTATATATATGTTGAAGCAGACAAAGAAGCCCATGTGAAGGAGGTATATCATGATTACTGTCTTAGCATAATTTTGAACTTGATGAATCAGGCATGGTATTGCTTGTGGAGTTCTATGATTTAGATTTACATGCATGAGCGATAATTTTGAAGTTAAATTGATTATTTACGTGCTTCTGCTACAGGCATGCAAAGGTCTGAGGAATATATATTCCCAGAAAGTAATGCTTGTTCCTATCAGAGAAATGACCGATGTTCTTTCGGTTGAAAGCAAGGCAATTGATCTTTCTAGGGATACATGGGTCAGAATGAAGATCGGCAATTATAAGGGGGATCTTGCCAAAGTATGATTTGTATCCTTTTATTCAATGTGACACTCTTCTCATTACTATTTACCTTCTCATTGCTATTTATCTTACCTTTGATTTTTTGCTCTATAGGTAGTTGATGTAGATAATGTGCGTCAGAGAGTTACGGTGAAATTGATCCCAAGGATTGACTTGCAGGCTCTTGCGAATAAGTTGGTATGATGTTCCTCACCTATGTTTTGAGTTTTTTCCCTGGATGGTAGGATGTTTGACCTCGACAGACAAATGTTTCTATATGTGCGTGCACATGTGTGTATTTTATGTATGTGTATAACACAAACTCAACAAATAGCCCAATGTCTTAATCACAGCAAAATCTTTTTTGAAGAAATGAGGTTTCATTGAAATTAAGAAAAGTGGACTTCTTACAGTGGATTTTCATTTTGTTTTTTATTTTTTATTTTTTTATTTTGGGGCCTTTGTTTGCATTATCTGTTGATATAAGTTGTTAATTATAAGAAAATCTTATGTTGTGGGACAGGAAGGTAGAGAAGTTGCAAAGAAGAAGCCATTTGTCCCTCCTCCACGTTTTATGAATGTTGATGAAGCTAGGTAATACTGATTGTGTCTTTTGTTCTTTGAAAATAATTATTTTTGAATGTGTTGTAGAATAATTTGTTAACTGTGGGTCCTTGATTTTCTGCTTTATGTCTAGGGAGTTGCACATTCGTGTAGAGCGTAGACGAGATCAGATGACTGGTGATTACTTTGAGAACATTGGTGGAATGTTGTTCAAAGATGGCTTCCTGTACAAAACGGTATCAATGAAATCAATTAGCACTCAAAACATAAAACCAACTTTTGATGAACTTGAGAAGTTTCGGTCACCCGGGGAGAATGGAGAAAACGATATAGCTAGTCTTTCGACTTTGTTTGCAAACAGAAAGAAAGGGCATTTTATGAAGGGTGATGCAGTTATTGTTATCAAGGGAGATCTCAAAAATTTGAAGGGATGGGTTGAGAAGGTTGATGAAGAGAATGTCCATATTAGACCAGAAATCAAAGGCCTTCCCGTAAGAATTCATTGTTTTTTTTTTTTTTTTTTTTATAATTTTTTTTATTATTGAATTATTTCTCATATATGTGTTTGTGATTTTGAATTAGTCTTTAGACCATGTGATAATAATTATTTTGGCTACTGGAAATCACTTATTCTTTCAATGGTTGGTTTCTTGCAGAAAACACTTGCAGTCAATCAAAAAGAGCTTTGCAAGTATTTTGAACCTGGGAATCATGTGAAAGTTGTATCTGGGACGCAGGAAGGTGCAACTGGAATGGTTGTGAAGGTTGAGCAGCATGTTCTTATCATTCTATCTGATACAACGAAGGAACATGTGAGCCTATACTCCATTCTGTTCGTTTTATTTATTTATTTATTTCCTTTTTGTGTTGAAAGGATACGTTATAGATACATTATAGCTTTACCTGTTTTCCTCAGATTCGTGTATTTGCTGATGATGTTGTGGAGAGTTCTGAGGTTACTACTGGCATAACCAAAATTGGAGACTATGAGCTTCACGATCTTGTGCTACTTGAGTATGATTTTTTTTTTTTACTTAATACAGGATTTAAATATTGTTGCTTAATTTATTATTTGCTGTCTTATGTGTTTATTTACCTTGATACAGCAGCAATAGCTTTGGCGTGATTATACGCGTGGAAAGTGAAGCTTTTCAGGTTTGTTATCTTACTTCAAAGGTTAATGTGCAGTCCTCTTTCAAATTTCATAATTTCATACTAATAATAAGCAATATCACACTTTTTAGGTCCTTAAGGGAGTACCTGATAGACCCGAGGTTGCTCTTGTTAAATTGAGAGAAATCAAATGCAAGCTTGAGAAGAAGTCTAATGTGCAAGATAAGAATAAAAATACTGTATCTGTGAAAGATGTAGTGAGGATCCTCGAGGGTTCATGCAAAGTACGATTCTCATCTCTAGTTTGATTTGATTACTATGCCAAGTGTTTGGTTAATGATTTTTACCTCGCCTTATTAGGGGAAACAAGGTCCTGTAGAACACATATTTAGAGGAATTTTATTCATCTATGATCGCCATCATCTCGAGCATGCTGGCTTTATATGTGCTAAAGCTACTTCTTGTGTTGTTGTGGGAGGATCACGTGCCAACGGGGGTAGAAATGTAAGCCTCTTATGCTCTTACTTTCTAATTTTTGAAGTTGTTATTTAGTTAAGAATGCACTTTTTGTTATGGTTACTACTGACCCCTTTCTGGCTTAACTTCCATTATTAGGGTGATGCCTACTCAAGATTTGACAATCTAAGAACTCCACCTCGTATACCACAATCCCCAAGGAGATTTCCCAGAGGAGGCCCACCCGTTGACTGTATGTTTGCTGATAATAATGGCCATCTGATATATGCAAATTTCATCACTGGACTTGATATTTCTCATTGTGGTCATCAATTGGGTTGAATTTTTCTTCTGGAGTTATTTACTTATTTACCTTCGCCTTTTATTTTACAGATGGAGGAAGGCATAGAGGTGGAAGAGGAAGGCACGATGCTTTAATTGGTGCTACAGTAAAAATTCGCCAAGGTCCTGACAAGGGTTGTAAGGGACGGGTTTTAGAGGTTAAAGGCCAATCAGTTCGGGTTGAGCTTGAGGCCCGGATGAAGGTTGTTACAGGCAAGTCCCTTGTTATCTGGGAAAATTTTTGTATCTTGTTATCTGGTTCTCTATGTGGATAACCAACAGCTGTGATACTTGCAGTTGATCGCAGTATTATATCTGACAATGTGGAAGTTTCAACGCCTTACCGGTATAGAGTCATGCCTCAAGATTTGTATTTTTCTCCATCTCTTTTTGATTTTCAAAATTCTGACTACATCTGTTATTGTTGTATTGTTGTAGTGATGCACCTCGTTATGGTATGGGAAGTGAAACTCCCATGCATCCTTCACGAACTCCTTTGCATCCATATATGACTCCTATGAGAGATGCTGGAGGTATACTTTTATGTTTTATTGATCTACTGGTTTCCCTTGTGATTTGGATCTTCTTTTAATAATATTGATTGTATACTATTGTGTCCTTATCAACGTAATAATTTATGTATCTTTTATTTAATTATTGTTTCCTGCAGCAACACCAATTCATGATGGTATGAGAACACCAATGCGTGATCGAGCATGGAATCCATATACACCGATGAGTCCACCCAGGTTTTGCCGCCTAATATCATATTTTGCCTTACATCTTGTACCTTCTTTTTTGTGCATTTGTATATTGAACAGTATGGTAATGGTTGCCTTTATTTTTTATTTTTAAATAATAATAATAATAATAAATAATAAATTATTTACAGTAGTATCATACCATTGTATGATTCTTTTTTTTTTTCTACACATAGTTTTTTGTATTTAAAGGGCCTGTGATTTTTCAATTCTCTAGAGAAGTTCTTTGAGTGCTCAAAATTTTTACTGGTTTTGGAGATAATTTGTGTTTTATGACTAATGAGTGGTCCTTGGGTTTGTGATTATGACAAAACAGGGACAATTGGGAAGATGGGAATCCTGCCTCATGGGGAACCAGTCCACAATATCAGGTTAGGAATCTTGCATGATATATGGCACTAGTAGCTAGATAGACGACATTATTTTGTTCATTGTTTGTAAAGTTGAGTAATTGCTGTTTTCTTCCAGCCAGGAAGTCCTCCTTCACGTGCATATGAAGCACCTACTCCTGGTTCAGGCTGGGCTAATACTCCTGGTGGTAACTATAGCGAAGCTGGAACACCAAGAGATAGCAGTTCTGGCTATGGTAGTTTGTTTATCACAACATCATAATGTCAATTTTTCATCTGTTTCATTTCTTTTTTTAACTTTATGCCTTCTTTTTTTGATGCTTAAAGTATTTAAAATTATGTACTTGTTGCAGCCAATGCTCCAAGCCCTTATTTGCCGTCAACTCCAGGTGGGCAACCCATGACACCGAACTCTGCATCCTATCTTCCTGGCACTCCTGGAGGTCAGCCCATGACGCCAGGAACTGGTGGTCTGGATGTTATGTCTCCTGCTATAGGTACGATCTGTATTTCCTCTCCTTGGTAGCATAATATTCTAGTATCATGATAGTTTACTTTTACCTACCTATGGTTACTGACACAGATTGCGTTTAAGTTGTGCTCATATTTTGATATGGAAAAGGGATTGGTTCCAAATTTCATTTTCTCTGAAAATTTTAATGGTGCAGAAATATATTATAGAACGAAGTCAACCTGCAAAGATCTAATTTCAACTAGATGGGTGTTGGTGTTCAAAGTATTATACGGATTGGAGGTCAATTAAGAAAGAAAGGAATAATAAAAAATAAAAAAAAACCAATAATTTCTTGATATATTATAGTCTTTGACTCAATTTGCTTAGCAAAACAAGCTGAATGGATTCAGTAAAAAAATTATGGTATATAATGAGTGGTTTTGAATGTGCAGAATAAACAACTCTTGCTAAGCAGTTGCCTCATAGTTTCTTATAAAGTCATTTGGCTTATGAAATTTATATACTAAACATGTTTCAAAAAAATTTATAGACTAAAAAAAGCTTTAAATCTGCCTGCTTGGGTTGGTTTTCACAAGTCCTTTATAGCATTTACTTTTTGTTTAATTTATACTCAATTACTCATACACCATGGAAATTGTAAACATTGAAAGTATCTATTGTTTTAAAACTTATTAACTAATTTTACGATTGAAATGTTTATTGAACTGCAGGATCAGACAATGAAGGACCATGGCTCATGCCTGACATTTTGGTTAAGGTACACAGGCCTGGAGAGGACTCTGTTGGAGTTATCCGAGAAGTGCTTCCGGTATGTCTTGTAATAGCAATTTTTGTTTGTACTTTGTTTCTCTATATGGCGGTATTCAACATAGCACTGTAGTAATTAGGATACTCCAGATATTGTATTAACAAATGTGTGTGCTTTGTGATCCAGGATGGGTCTTATAAAGTGATCCTGGGGTCGAGTGGCAATGGTGAAACGATCACATCAGTTGCTAATGAGATAGAGATAGTGCCACCGAGGAAAAATGACAAGATCAAGATCATGGGTGGTGCACAACGTGGTGCTACTGGTAAATTAATTGGTGTGGATGGGACTGATGGTATTGTAAAGGTGGACGACACACTAGATGTTAAGATATTAGACATGGTTATACTAGCAAAACTAGCACAACCATGATCAACATGGATTGATTAGCTTGTATATTGTTATTTCATAATTTTGATCTTTATATTTACAAGGACTTTTGTGACAATAAGTGTTTGCATTTGTTATCTGAAGCACATCCCTCTGTTATTTTTGGAAATGAATTTGTACCTCAAGACACAAATCAATCCACATTATATTCATGTCCGATATTTCAATTCAGTAGACTCAGTACTGCTTAAAAAATTGACTAAATGATGTGGCAAGCTGAATTGTAATTACAACATGATTAATGCATTATGTCATAGTCGATTTTGACGTGTTATTTGAATAAACACTTGGAAAAAACTGGATTAGAACTTTGATTATCAAGCATGGTTGAGTTCTAAATTTTATCTGCATATGTAGTTGTCTCTTGCAAACAGATGCTACACTTTAATGCATTTATGCATATAATCAGGGTGTGTAGGTGTAATTTCCCTTAGACATCCGTTTCCCTTCCGTCAGCTATGCCAATAAATGAAAGTTTGATACCGAATTTTTTTTTTTTTTTTAAGGGGCAACATGCTATTTCATGTATAATTCAGGAGGCATCGGTGCTATTAACCCTATTAATTAAATATGAATTGAAATAAATGTGATTGTCAATTTTTTCCTTGAGAATTTAAATGACTGGGTGTACCTTGTTCATATACTTTTCTACAATAAAAGGGAGGTAGGAACGAGGCTTGTAGTTGCCCTTTGAGATTTTTTATTTTTTATTTTTTTAATAAAAAACTATTACAATATTTGGAGATCGGTGAAGATGGCCTGATTCGAACCCACGACCTTTTTGTCCTTTTGTATATCTTGTCGAGTGAGTGTATTGTTACTGCTCCATTTCTTTGCCTATCACAACTAAACACTAAATAGAACTACAATAGGAGGAAAGTGAATATTTAGGAGCATACATCATCAACACATTCAAATGCCGACAATGACATCAACATTTCCAGTACATTCCACAATTCGACGCTTCCCGTGGTTTCCTTGGAAGAAGAGTTTTTAAAAGTAGGATTATGTTAATGTTTGCACTGCAGGCAATAATTTTTCAATTATGTAATGTAACATTTTTCTTAAATCTGGGTGCCTGTTGTACCGTCTAACAATATATATATTTATATGTAATAAATAAAAACTAGAGATAATATATATTAAAAGCTAGTTTCCAAAATCAAAAGCTAGTTTCCAAAAAGTCATGCCAAACAACTCTCCCAAGGTTTTTTTTTTTTTTTTTTTTAGTGTTTTTTTTAAAACACATGACAAACAGTTAACCCCTTCACACCTATATTGATGATGTAGTGGATTCGAATCATACATACAGTGGTGATGATTTGAATTTCAAATATTGATAAGTTGAATGAGTGTTCTTACCATCAAATCAACTATCAAAGTTTGTGAAGAACTCAATAGGTTAAAAAAAAAAACCATCTTTTAAAAAGTCAACACTAAAACAAGAAAATATCTAAACAATTTATATGATGTTTGTGTAGAACAAATAGTCCATAATTACTCCCATCATGAGTGATCAAAGAAAGGACACTTAATTGCTTCACAAAAAAGGGGGACACTTGACCCTTCGATCCAACAAGTCTATTTGTCAACCCTTTTAAAAGGTTTGCTTGCTGCTTTTGATGAAATCATCTATCGGATTCTATTTACCTATTCTTCTTGTTACCTAATAATACCGAATTCATATATACAAGAACTCAAAATAGTTTCAAATTTACTTGTACAGAGAGGGAGGGGTGTATGGTAAATTTTAGAAGAGGTTTTAACAAACTTTAGAAAATCAAATGCAAGATCATCCAAATCTAATTCATACTTTCGGATTATGAAAGTAGATATCCGAATCGGATCAAAACAAGTAGAGTTTTTTGAATTTCTCCCAAAATATAAATGTCTTCTATTGAGTATTGACTGCTGTCCTATACTACTATATCTCCATTGAACATAGCACAAAATCTGAGAGGCCCAGCTCATGAAGTAGTAATTGTACTAAGGTATTTTGAGTGACGCAAATAGATTGATTAACAGGAAAAGAGTGGGGTCCAGTCAGTAATGGGCCGGTTCAGACGGAGCATGCGTTGTCACCCTAGTCAGGTGGGTTGTGGGGCCCATAGCACGCCCACATGTCATTTCGCTATCAGATCTCACTCCTGTCTTTTCGACTCCCCAACCACCACCCAGTCCTGTCAGCGCTGATATTTCATTATAATACCTGATTTTCACCAAATATCACATTTTTAAACCAATTTACCATATTAACAACTTTAGTCCTTATTTTTTCATAATACATTTACTTCAGTCCTTCCGTTAATGAAAAATAACATATGCAATGATTTTTTATTTATTTTTTTTGGAAAGAAGATTCAATGGTATTTTAGTCTTTAATTAATAGTTTTATTTTAAAAAAGAAAATGGATGCTTAAGTCATCACGTCGTTCCAAATTACCCCAATATATATATTCGATGTGTAGAAAACAGATCAAAACAGTTAGAGAGGGAAGAAAACATGCAGAAATCCTCTGGTGCGCCAGAAGATGTCTAATCTTATGTTGATTGTGAGGACTATTATTAGAAAACTGCATCAACTATTATTAGAAATCTGCATCAACTATTCAATCAGCCACATGCATTAAAATGGACCTAGAGGCCACCTTTTACATGTTTCTCTAATGGAACATCAACAAATTGACACTCAATTGTTGTATAAGCCTCTAAAAATGCACCAATCTTAGGTGATACAATCTCCACCCTCCAAGACGTGTGCCTCTCACTTTATGAAGACCATAAGTGACAATAGGAAGAACCAACAAAATAAGGATACATGTCTTCTTCCTCACCATTATGAAAAATCATTATAAATAATGACATGTTAGTCCTACAAATGGGGAATTATCACTCGCTTTCTCTGAACACTTTCTCTCTCTTTTTGCTCAGGTTTCCCTTGTGTTCTTCTCCTTGACTTGAGTGTCGAAGGATGAACACCAACTTCACATTGGCACATCATGAATGAGAGGATATCCCGTGGATCCACTAGAGGAGCGTCATATATTGATATTTTTTTCCTTGACAAAGTTCTAGATTTCCCCCTCAAGATCCTAGTCTTAGAGAGTTGATTTTATATATTTGTAGTCACATTATCATATATATATATATATATATATATATTAATCAAATCAAGCTATGATGTAATGTTTAGAATCGAAACATGAATAATCTAAACATGAACCAACTAAGTGCACTAAGCAAATCTATTTAAACCACCTCCAAAACTCAATCTACAATTTCAAGACTCAAACACTACTGCCCAACAACCAATTAAACATTTATATTAAAAAAACAACTAAACATGTAAATAATATTTCTCAAATGATCACCGAAACACAAACAAATCAATTAGCAAAGTTGTGTTTCATGTTTAGAAGCTAAATATGTAACTGTCTCATGTTTACTTTGATCAAAACATAAACTCAGAATATCAACTTTTTGTTTATCACTATACGCAAACTCACCAATCATGCGATTAAGAACCCGTCAAAACTGTTCAACATGCATGGAATATTAAATGAACAATATGTAAACAATTACACAAATATTTTACTTAAAAAAACTCCGAAGGAAAAAAACCATCGAAATCTCATCAGGTAAAAGCTAGCAATCCAAGTTCTAACTTGTAAGCATTTGTCCTAGTCTTATCAAGAAAGTACGAAGTTGCCCACATAAGTATCAAATGGGCTTAAAAATTTGAATTTATTTAAAGACAAACACCTTAAAACTGCAGTCAGAATTGATCATATGGACAAAAGGTGTGGAGTTAGATGTGGAAATGAGATGTGGAGATCGTGGAAATAGGGGGTTTTAGCACCTTTTTGAGCTGGTCTTTCAAGACTAGCACCACTTTAATAACTTTGTCACACTTCAGCCTATTTTCCATGACTCTATCAAGTGCCTCATCGATTATAAGTAGGTTTTGCATGTGGTTGTGGTGAGTAATCTTGACGTCATACCACCAGTCGTCCTGGGGAGTTTTTAAGCTGGTTTTCAATTTCCTCAAATTCCTCATCTGCAATTCACAATATAAAAAAGGTTAGGAAATTTTTCCCATTAAAAAAGTCTTGGAACAATATAAAAAAGTCTTGGAACGCATTTGAAAAGTCTCGGAGAGTTTTACTAACCTATTCACTATTCATCATCTTCCCCGATCTAACCCTAGTGACCAAAACCAGGTATAAAACTAAAAACACTACAAACACTACAAACTTGATATTAACGATGCAAAAATACAAAACAAATGTATAACCCAACAAACACAATCAAATTGGTATTCAAAATCAAATCATTGAAATTACATACCTTGTTTTGGACCGAAAACGAAATCGAAAAGGAGGACAAATCGTCACCGTGTACTGTAGAAATCCAGTTGCTTGGAGTCTTGGAACAGTCGCGCAAGTTATCTCAAAGTGAAGGTGAAAGTGAAAGGTCGCTGTCAAATGAAAAGTTAAATGAATAGAGAGAGGCAAAATGAAACATAGGTTTTCAAAATAGTTGACGTGGAAGTGCTTTTGGGGGTATTTTTGTCCGTTTATCATAATAGATGCCTTTTAAACGTAACTTATTAAAACGGTGCATGACAGTCTTGAAAACCCACCTTAAAAAAGTGTCATTTATTTTTTGAACCCTGTGGAGATCTAGTGCAAAGAATCCTAACATCAGAAAGTAAAAAATAAAATGAAAATATTTTCATCTAATTTTCAACTTCCTCGCTTTAGTTTGACTAATTTACATCCCTTTTCTTGATTATCTCTTTTTTTTATTCAATTTTTTTTAATAATAATTTTCATGTTTAAGTTAACTTATCAATAATGCTAAACACGGATGTGGCATGTGAGATAATTTTTGTTAATAATAATTTTCATGTTTAAGTTAAGTTAATAGTATTACACTTATCAATGACAACTCACATGCCACATGTAGTGGGATGAAAAAAGTGGGATTTTAGATGGGATATGTATCATTACTGTTACACTTATACATAAATTCGGGGTTTTTTTTGGGAGGGGAGAGGACTTGAACCCGCAATCTCGTGGTACAGGTGTGATGGATTTACCACCAGAACAACCTCATCTCAACGGTGTGCGACAAATCTTAATATAATTATTAGTTATTATAAATTATGTTTCCTACTTATAGTGCCAATTTTTTCATGGCAGTTGAGCAGTCCTTTTTGTTCTCATCATTCTTCTCCAAATAATAACCATCTCAGCTCATATTAACCTAATTATTACAAATACAACAACATCAATATATATTGTCTCTTAACTCTTCGGAGGCATGCCCAAAATCATGATTTCTGTTTAGCTTAAAACATAAGTCATCTAATTAAAACAAATTAATACACATCTTATATAACAGAGCACTACTCATGCAATGAATTGTCTTGTCAATTACAAACTACAAAGTGTAAAATTTGGAAAGCAAAAGAAACTTAATGAGATGAAACAAATTAAGTTCAAGTACTCATGCTCGAGAACCAAAAAGGCTAATTGAGTTTTTACATTTAAGATACATACCTTATCGATTATTCTATATATTTAATAGAACACATAAAAGAATTAGTTAATGTAAAGAAAAAGAAAAAAAGGGTCTTTTCAAGATTTATTGTGGTATATCTAAAACTTATGAGTTATGGCCTAAATTTTATTATTAATTTTTTTGCATTACAAACTAATAACTCTCGGATAAAAAAAAAAAGCGAGACGGTGTTTTTTAATTGTGTTTTAGAGGTATTTTTGTTAGAAATATATTTTTGATGTTATCAAAACTCAAATTATTTAGTACAGTTCCAAAATTTGAAGGATGATTTTGGAAAAAAATAATTATGTGATTCAATTATCACTTTATTGTATTACCCACAATTTATTTCGTTGCTAGTAAAGATAATAATAATAGTAATTAGTGAAAGTAACATATGATTAGTTTTGAGCAACGCTGTTTTCTGTGCATCAAGCTTGAGGATCATCATCGTTCATAGCATGGTCGGCCAATCGTGAGGTCCATATTGATTAATCATATATATATGGGAGGGTACAAGGATGAATATTCTCCTAATTAATTGACTTTGAAAATGTCATATCCTTAATAGCCTAATGAGTGTGGCACGGAGCACGATATTCAACCAAATATCAAAGAGAATAATACGCATTTCCAAATTCCAAGTGCTCTTCATTATTGCAGTTCTCATTGATGTCCAATGGAGTTCATGTAGCAAAATTATTTACCAATTGATCCCATCAACCTAGATGCCCATATAAAGCACCGTTATATATAATTTGACACGTGAAAAATCATTATATATGTAGATATACGATAATGAAATTAATGTGTATTTTCATTTTTCTCTTATAAAAAATTAAAAATATATTTAAATTTGTCTACGTATTAAATGAAGCTACAACATATCTTTATGTAAGTTTTTGTTTGTTTGTTTGTTTTTTGTTTTTTTTAGCTTTGCAAGGCTGCCCTGACATCTCATGGGCCCAGGGTAAAAACAATTTGTTTTATTATTATTAAGAGTTATGATATTTGAACCTCTGGAAAATTGTATGTTCACCTTCTTTTGTATAGATACCCTATTAAATTTTTTAAAATCATATATCTTTGTACGCACACCCCACACATTACCAAATATGTCATTTCATTTCTTTTCTTTTTTCTTAAAAAATTATATTACATTATAAGTAAATAAATCATAAATAATTAAAATGAAAAAAAAAAAAAAAATTAAGAGAAGTCACACCTAGATTTGGGAGGAGGCCGTGGCTTTCTCCTCTCTTGAAAAAGAGAGATCGAAGGCTGTAGCCTCCTCCATCTCCTTCAATCTGCGATGGTGGAAGACAGGAGGCAACTGCTTTCTTCTTCCTTTCATTCAAGATTGGGAGAAGGCAAGTATAAGATCTAGGTTTTTATTTTTTTTAATTAATTTTTTTTATTCCTTTATTAATAAAACAAAATATTTTTTATTTTATTCCTCTCTAAATTTAGTTTAGTTAGTCAAATTTTTTTCAATATCTTTTGTTTAAAATATTAATAATTTAATTTAAGGGTAATGTTGAAATTTTGAAAATTTATATTTGGGGTGTACATGCAGTTTTAGAGGGGTGTAAATATCGCCAATCTATTATTAATCTAATTTAAGCTCAAAAACTAGGCCTATTTAGATATCTCATCAAGCCAATTTTGATCATTTTCTTTATGGCCCCAGGGCAGGTGCATTTCTTACACCAGCCCAGGGCCGGCACTGCAACTCTATCAAATTTGGAGGGCATATGGGACAATTATAGAAAATTTTAAAGAAAAATGTTAAAAAAAAAAAAAATTATGGTAAAAATTAGATGAATTTAACTGTAGACCCTTAATTTAGTGACAAAACCACTAGCTATTCATCGATTTGAATATAAAAGATTGTCAGATAAATAAACGATGTTCACCAACAAGATGACTGATCTTTATCGGCAGGCCACATGGTAATGGAGTAGTGGTGACGATAGTTTACCCTCAATGGATGTAGCTCCACTGGTAGATGAACGAGCTTAAAGTTTAGGTAAATGACTCTCAAGTCAATGGTTTAAATCCTACAAGTGGCAAAAAGCTTTAAAAAAAAAAATATCTAATCTAAATAGGTGGATAGATATATATTACTTATGTAAGTTTGAATCACTAGGGTTATCAATTAATATGTATCCGACTCTCTCCCTTAAATTGTGACAATTACATGGTTCATCATTAAGCTTACCAACCGAAATTCCCGCTGATCATACAGTACTTGTCAAGTAAATAAGCAATTGTCCAAGGGTGAAATCGGTCCACAATGTCCTATATAAACACACAGCCCTAAGTATATCTGTAAAGAACCGAGTAGTCAAAAAAACTAAAGCGAGAGATAGAGAAGATGATAACAGGAGATGATTTTTACAAGGTGATGTGTGCAATGGTGCCTTTATACTTTGCAATGCTAGTTGCATATGCTTCAGTGAAATGGTGGAGAATATTCACACCAGAACAATGCTCCGGTATCAACCGATTCGTCGCCGTTTTCGCCGTCCCAGTACTCTCTTTCCACTTCATAGCACAAAACAACCCATACCAAATGGACACCAAGTTCATTTTAGCTGACACTCTTTCAAAAATTGCAGTCCTTGTTTTGCTCTCAGTTTGTTCTATCTTCTTCAATAATGGAGGCTGCAACTTGGATTGGCTTATCACTCTCTTCTCAGTAGCTACATTACCCAACACTCTTGTTATGGGGATTCCTCTACTCAACGCCATGTACGGAGATTTCACTCGCTCTCTCATGGTCCAACTTGTCGTTCTTCAGTGCATTATTTGGTACACCCTTTTGCTGTTTTTATTTGAATATAGAGCAGCTACTCTGTTAATCCAAACACAGTTCCCTGGTCCCGATGCGGCGTCTATTACAAAATTCGAACTCGATAACGACGTTATCTCACTTGACGGTCGAGACCCTCTTAGAACAGAGTCGGAGACTGACGGTAACGGTCGCATACGTGTCCGTATCAGACGGTCCACATCGTCAGCACCGGACTCTGCTTTATCATCATCACTGTGTCTAACTCCTAGAGCTTCAAATCTGTCCAATGCTGAAATTTTTTCTATTAATACTCCGGCTCCGTTACATGACTATCATAATTACAATACAAACAATGATATCGTGTTTTGGGGCTCGGCCACCAGTCCTCGGTTGTCTGGATACGCGTCCTCGGACGCTTACTCGTTGCAGCCAACGCCGCGTGCATCTAATTTCAATGAAATGGATACTATCACTGTTATGACTACAGGAAACACGCCTACGTGGGCTCGATCTCCGGTGGCCGGAAAAGCTTTCCGACAGGCGTCTCCAGTTGTTGCTGGTGTGAAAACATTGTGGGAGTCACCGGGGAAGTTTCAAGGAGACATACAAGGGTGCAAAGATGTAGCTGCTGCTGGTATGTTTTACTATTTTTGTTCAAACATTGTCGTTTTGTGGTTACAATTAAAGTCCTACTTTTTTTTTATTATAAATGCAACTTGTTTGAAAATTAAAATACTAATAATAATAATAATAATAATAATAATTAGGAAAAAATTAAATAAAATTAAAGAAATTGATTGTTGTAACTTGGATGGATAGATCTAATTAACTATCTAAGAAAATATATGAAGCAGAGAGACATGCAGCTTTTCAGGTTTGCATGTACGGTTTGTGTAGACTCTTGAAAGAGTATAAATTTTGTCTGAATGTGACGCATTTATCAGAAGTTTTTTTTTTTTTTTTTTTTGTTGGGTAGCAAGTAACATGTTACTTTGATTGTGTAATGGACCCATATGAAGTCATCAACCTTCGTACGTACTGGGACAAATTACCAAACATCCTTTCCTTGCACCTTGTAATTTTGTTTGTCTCCTTAGTTTAATTTTCAATCTTTCTACTTTGAATTATTAATAAATTTTTATACAGGAACACTTTTTTTTTTTTTAATCTATTTAAGATATTATTTATTCAATTAAGATCTTATATTATTTATGTTTATTTTTTAAGATTTAAAAAATGAATAAAAAATTATATTTATTTTTCAAGATCTAAGAAACTATGCGTTTATATATTGAAAAAATAAATATGAATTGTTTATTAAAGTTTTAAGTTATTAAGATATGTTTCAATGTCAACGTAACATATATATATATATTTTCTATTATCAATTCGTCCTGACAATAAATATATTAGCACGAAAAATGTGGACCACTAGATTTACATATTTTGACTCAAATTATATGCATTTGTCAAAACTTCTTCATAATCTGTGATCCATATTCTTTGTCCTGATATATTTATTGTCAGGACGAACTAATAATAGAAAAACTATATATATATATATATATATATATATATATATATATATATATATATATATATATATATTTTATAGAATATACTTAGAGGTCCAATGTAGAATAGTGGTAATGAGCCGTGTAGTAATGTACTTGATTACTTATGTCAAAAAAAAAATGTACTTGATTACTTTTTAATTGTAAATATATTTTGATATAAACAATTAAAAAAAAAAAAAACATTTCTTTTTTATCCTAATTTATTAGAAGGTCAGGATTAAAAAAAAAAAAAGGGGTCAATTGCACTAACTTATCCTTACTTTATTGGATCTAACAAGATTTTTAAAAGATACCCTAAATTAACACAAACACCCATTTCTATTAAATCAATCCGTTAACTTTAACGGTTGACTAACTTGGACCATTGGAAAGCCAAATATACCCTTGCCACATCATTTTAAACATAAAATATTTTTTTAATTAAAATTGAAAAATCAAATTTTTTTTTTTTTTTTAAAAAGATAATCTTACGGTGGTGGAGCAAGAAACAATAGATCTTTGACGATCTCCTACTTACTGGAAGAGATCTTCACCTATCTTGAAGATTGACCTCCTGCAATTCGTAAAAGATGCTCCTCCATGAATTGAGGATGTTTCCATTGATGGCCGATATATATATATATTAATTTTTATTTATCAATTTTTAATTAAAAATATTTTATGTCTGGATGATGTGGTAGGGGTATATTTGGTTTTCCATAAATCAATATTAGTCAACCGTTAAAGTTATCGGATTGACTTGATCATAAGGGGTGTTTATGTTAATTGAGGGCATCTTTTTGAAATTTTGCTAGATTCAATAAAATGAGGTTAAGTTAGTGCAATTATTTAAAAAAAAAAAAAAAGGTTGAAATAATCTGAAATTATAATCAACAACAATTTTTCTGAATGTCAGCCATTAATTGATAGACAACATGATTTGGTTAGAGCACGTGTGTAATGAAAAGGAGTGGGAGTATAAAAATGTGTTCAACTCCATAATTGGCATTCATAGTAAAGCATCTAATTAACCAAATCACGATCGGCCAAAATATTCACATTCATCATTATTATTTTGCTTTGTGTAAAAGTGGAAGTTGACGTTGGTATTGTTTTGAATTTGTGAACGTGACCGACTATCATTAATAAATATATTCTCAGAAAAAGAAATCAGCTTCAGAGACAACTGTAAAATTCCAACTGCAGAGGAATTAGAATCCAAAGATGCTACAACTACTACCAATCAGAAAATGCCACATGCTCTGGTTATGCTTAGACTCATACTCACTGTTGTTGGAAGGAAGCTATCTCGCAATCCAAATACTTACTCAAGTGTTTTGGGCCTTCTCTGGTCTCTAATCTCATTTAAGTGAGTGCCTCTCCAGCTATATATTATCGTCGGATCATTTCCTTTGAGTTTAATGATTATTAACATTGTATTAGAGTTAGGTTTGATCTAAGAGTCTTAGTTAGAGTCCCCTCACATAGTCATATGCATTTGTTTCTGTATTTATTATGCAATCTGCATCTCTACTTGGGTCCGGTCCATGTGCCAAGCTCGTTGGTCTGGCAGAGTAGTTAAATACTATTGTTAGGGTAAAGTTCATTGTGACACATGAGAAGTGTATTAGAGTACATGTTTAAATACTATTGTTGGATTTTTTCTTATTGACTTAATCTTTTGAGTCTGATAGTTACTAACGATTTATATATTTTGCATTAAGCAGATGGAATGTGGGGATGCCTAGTTTGGTGAAATATTCGATCGGAATAATTTCAGATGCAGGCCTTGGGATGGCTATGTTTAGCTTAGGTACTACTTAATGTTCATTAAATTTGTACAATTTGATCTGGATTACGTAACTGCATGGGTACGTAACGTATATTGATCGATTTGATGAATTACATACAGGGTTGTTCATGGCTCTTCAGCCAAGGATTATAGCTTGTGGTGCGAAAAGAGCAACGATGGGAATGGTGATTCGATTCATTTTTGGGCCCATTATAATGTCAGCGGCATCCCTTGCTGTTGGATTGAGAAGTGTAACACTGCATGCAGCCATTGTACAGGTAAAAGATTATATATTGACATTAGTTAGCTAGTATCATGAAATGTTGTGTATATATAGATATACTTATGATTTTTTTGATATATATTGCAATATACTGAATATTCTCAGGCAGCTCTTCCTCAAGGGATCGTGCCATTTGTCTTCGCCAGGGAATACGGGTTGCATCCTGATATACTCAGTACTGGGTACGTATGAGCTTTCAATTTACAACATTTTTTCTTTTCTTTTTATAATATAAGAAAGCTACTTTGCTTTTTAATCTGCAAAGGAAGTGCTTTTGATGACAACTTTAGCAAAGTTTAAAGATCCTGCAGGGAAGGAAATTATAGATTTTGGTATTGTGGTGACACAACTAATTTGACATAATTATGAGATTTGTGACTCAAAAAAGCTTATTTAATTTATGTGTGCAAATTTTGTTGGACCAAAGATCCTTTCAGTTGTGCGAACTGGAGCAAGATTTGCATCATCATGATTGTTGTGGTTCATTTATAGAAAAATAAAATAAAATATATTACAACAGTACTTTTCATAATTCATAAATTACAATACTTTTCTCTTTTTCTTTTGCAGGGTTATCTTTGGCATGTTAGTTTCCTTACCTGTAACACTCCTCTACTACATACTTCTTGGCCTGTAAGTCAGAAAACAGAAGAAAAAAATGTTTGGGTATATAAGGAGAATCCAAAGAAAAATTATGTCCCAAGTAGCTTGAGTATTCAAGAATTCATAGCAAAGTATAAACTTATTGCTTTTAATTTTGCCTAAGCCAATATCTACATATCTATATCTGCGTTAAAGTCACTTACTTTACGTTTTATATTTTAACTATCATTAGCGCGTTCAGAGGACTTTTACAAAAATGCTCGATCCTCAAAAGAAGATTTGACTTGTTGCGAATGGTGGATTGATTATATATAAAAAAAAAAAAAAAAAAAAAGTGATTGTAGAAAATGACAAGGTGGTGATCATATTCAGAATTGCATGCTCGAGGCAATATTACTGTTGTATAGAGATTAGTAGTGGTAGCCGAAAGAAAAAGGAAAAAGGAAAATCATGACTTATGATTAAGGTAGGAGACTTACTTTTCTTCGTTAGGGAGGTGAGTAATTAAAGTTTGTACGTTGCCTCCAAACTATGTTTAAATCAAAGAAAAAAAAAAAAAGAGAGGCGAAATTAATCATATGGTTTTACTTTTGTTTTTGTGTGTCTTTTGATGTCTGAAACTATCATCACTACACAGTTCTATTTGTTTCCCCACTTTAGTTTAATTTCATTGATTTTATATGTACTGTAACAACAAGATCGGATTGCCTTAATTTGTTTTATACTAATGTAAAACTTGGATAAGGATCACTCGGATCATCAGGGGATGTTGTTGAATAAACGTATTTATATCTATTCATCCAATAATAATTGAAAGATGATCGAGGAGAGGTTTTTGATTAAAATTCTTAAATCAAAATCTGTGTTGGAGACTTGGAGTGCTACAAGCTTACAATGACCAGAATAGATAGTGATGATTGATGAACAATATGAGAGTGATGGACATGGACCCCAGTTACTCATAAGGCCAGATACGATGGGCTGAGATAACCAATCAAGCCTATGACCATTTGTCTTTGTTTGTTTAGTGACGATATTTGTATGTCTTAAAAATTCTATGTACACCCCAAATTAATAAGATGTTTTATTTGCAAACCACTTTTTATCTTTACACACTCTAATTTAAAATTGAGTGATGCCGTTGACAATCCTCTAAATATCTTTATACACTTCATTTTAAATTTTGTCCTAATTAAAATTACTAAATAGTATAAAGAAATTCTAAATACACTCCATAACAATTATTAATATTACTTTCTACCCTAAAATGAAAAAAACTTACCAATTTCAATATTTAATGAATTTTTTTTTTTTTTTTAAATTAGGTTTTTATGATGGAGTGTTTAAAAAAAGGGAATGTCAAAAGTTAAAAAGGATAATTTTGGAAAAAAAAGGAGTTCTTATAGAATTTTTTAAAATTTAAGTTTTTAGAATGAAGTGTATTTAGAAAAGGGGAATGCTATCTACCTTTCCCATTTACCTTTCTTATTTGTCTTTCCCACTCATCACTTGACACGTATGCACTCTTTCATTTAATAAAAAACTTTAACTTTTTTGCTACAAAGCTTGTTTACGTCTTCACCCCTTATTAATGAAAAAATAGAAGCAACCATCAAAAAAGTTGTTTGGTATTAATAAGGGGTAAACACGTAAACAAGCTTTACAGCAAAAAGTGAGAGTTTTTTTTATTAAATGAAAAAGTGTATGCGTTTCAAGTAATGAGTGGGAAAGGCAAATAAGAAATGTAGATAGCATTCCCCTCTAGAAAATAAGCGTGAAAAGAAAAAATTGGGATTGTAAGGAGAAAATCTCTTTAAAATTTTATTCTAATGACAATTTTATCCTTAATTAAAATTACTTAAAAGTACAATTAAAACTACTCTTCTCCCATTACTCTCTCTCTCTCTCTCTCTCAAATTCTCTCAAATATCAATACAATCCATTTCCATTTCCATTTCCATTTTCTCATCTATGTTTTTTTTTTTTTTTTTTAATTTTTTAATTTTTTAATTTTTTTAAATTTCTACTGCTTCTTCAGTTCATCGCTCACTTAGTCTCACATTTTCGGTTCCATGAATGATTTCGTCAATCTATTCTCTTCCAAAAAAGTAAAACACATGTACATCACATTTCAGCAGAGCTGGTAGTGCACCTTCCTTCCACATATGTGGTAAGAGGTTCAAATCCCACATATGCATTTTACAAGCATGCGTGGGGAGTTTTCTTCCTGGGTTGTGGGAGTAGATATCCGGGCTGTATATATATTGTTTGATCTCGGTAGGTCCCGGCAGTCATATTCTAATAGTTCTTGTAATATTTCAAAAAAAAAAAAAAAAAAAAAAAAAAAGCAAAACATGCACAAAACAACACTTTCATTCTAGCATTCACTCACTTTTTCTTTGGTTTAAATCTGATTCCTGACTCGAATTCCATTCCAACACATACCATAAACCCTATTTTGTTTGATGAACCCTAAACTATACTATTAGAAAACAAATACCGATAAATAAGTTACCCTAAACTTTACAATCACAAAACAATTAGAAAACTTTATGTTTTCATCGTTAGTTTTCAAGTTTTTAATCATTTTACAGTGGTTCGTCTTGCATAATATTGCACAATTCTCTTTGATTGATTTATGTGTTTAGGATGCAAGCATATAATCTTAACTACAACCCATGAAACTTGATAGAAATAAACTGAAATGGAGATAAAGTTTCATTTTATTTTTATGAAGTTAAAGAGAAAAATATTTATGTTTATGGAGTTTGGTTTGAATTAAAAATAGTATAAGAACATTAAATTTATTGAAGAGTAATTTTGGAATCAAATGGAGTTTAATAAGAAATTATATTAAAAATAATTTTTTTATTGGAGTGTTAAAAGAAAATAATGGATTGTCACTAGAAACTCTCCAAATTAATATGTTTTTTTTTTTTTTTTAAACATCTTTGTTTATTGAATAAAAAGCCCCATAAGGCAAGAAACAGAACATCCTACAAGCAAGCAAAACCAGGCCAGAACAACAGACCAAAACAAAATGAGCAAACTGGAAAAGAAAGCAAAACATAGCAACACTAGCAGGCCAAAAAAGCAACTGAAGACTACCAATAGAAACACAACCCAACTATCAGCCACAAGGCAATACACCATGTCGAAGATCACTCCATTCAATTCTACCCCCACATCTACTGGACCATTATTTCACTAAACTATCCATAAAAAAATTTGAACCCCTTGGCTTGAAACAAACGGTGAGCTCGTCTAAACTCTAAAGAAAATTTCTGATGTCGTATATCATATTCACCAGCTTTAGATTACCAAAGTCCTTACCATTAATCCAAGAGACAGCCGTTTTCGAATAGCTAATGAGGGTAATATTCCGATGAGCTAAGCAATTATTGGAAGAAATCAAGTGACAAGCTTTGTGAATTGCAAGGACTTCAGCCGTATTTGAATCCTCAATTTCCACATACAATGAAAACAAACATAAGACCTTCCCACTTGAATCTCTAAGCACACCCCCAATGCCTGCATCACCCGGACTCCCTCTCGAGGAACCATCGACATTGAAACAAAGATCACTGCCAACATGGGGTATCCAAACAACACTCCTCTTAACTTTGGAATTCACACTGTCAACACATCTTTCTTTAAGGTCAAGCATGAGCAAAGTTAAGTCACACTCAGACCCTTGACCATGATCCTTGAACCATATAGCCACTCTAAACATAATTGTATCCATAGCCAATCCTAAATTTGCTTGGGTTCCCAAGGAAACCACGTTATTACAACTCTCCCAAATGGTCCATACAAAAAAAAAAAAAAAAAAAAACACATGTTCCATGCTCTTTTTCTAGCCAGTGAAGGACATATACCATACCACCCAGTCAACCAATCTAAAATACACGAATTCAAACAACATTGAACTCCCCACCAGCCTATGCATCCCCTCTATAAGTCGTTGGACCAGTCACAAATGAGAAACAAACGGTCAATCGATTATGGTGCTAAACCACACAACGGACATTCGAGACTTGCCAACTGATCCATACCAAACTTGGGCATCACCTCACGAACCAAGACTCTACCTTTCAATAGCTGCCAAGTGAAAACCTCTATTTTCAGGGGACAAATTCCCTGCCAAAGGGAAGTCAGAATCAAATTATCCTGAAAATTCCTACCACTGATATCCTCCAAGCAATAACGAAAAGATCGAACTGAGAAAAGACCGTTGTAGCTAAAGGACCATGCCAAAGAATCGTGAATATCCTTCCTAATGGTGATGCTATTCAAGGCTGCCATAAAATAGTTCCACTGGTTAACCTCCCAATTGAATAAGGGTTTTCTAAGTTTCACATCCCATAACCACTTTGAGTCATCCCAATGGCCAAACTCCTTCAAAACCCATCTTTGTTAGAAGCCAGAGAAAATTTTTGGGGGAAAGCTACCCGTAAGGGAAAAGAGTCCCCACTAATATCCTTCCAGAAGCGGAAACGATTTCCACTACCAACCACCGCCTGAAATCCTTTAGAGATGATGTTGTGAGCACGATGACCAACCTCAAAAAACCAACAAACGGCAGAAAAAAAAAGGACCTAGATTTTATACCTATACCGTCCCATAACATAGGGCTATTACTAAGGCCATACTTTGCACATATGACCTTCTTCCATAAGGAAGACTTTTCTCTACCAAACCTCCAAATCCACTTGGCCATTAGACTCATTCCTTTATCAGACATTCTCCTGATGCCTAACCCACCCTTCCTCTTGCTGTTACATAGAGTCTCCCAGTCTACAAGGTGAACTTTATTTTTTTAGAGATATCATCATTCCAGAAAAATTTTCTCTATAGCTTTTCTATCTTTTTTGCCATAACCGCTGGAATTGGAAAAACTGACATAAAGTAAGACGAGAGGCTGGATAATACTGCTTTAATTAGAACAAGACGTTCTCCTTTTGATATGTAGGCTCTTTTCCACGGGGCGAGCCTCTGTTCTACCTTATTAATAACTGGATCCCAAAAAGCTTCCCTCCTTGAATTTCCTCCTAAAGGAAGACTGAGGTACTTCATAGGCAGAGAAGATGACACACATCGAAAAGCCACAGCCCAATCGACCTCTTGCGGTTCTTTCTTACCAATTCTGACAAGACACGAATTGTTAAAGTTGATTTTCAATCCTGATATTAGTTTGAAACACCTAAGAATTCTTTTAGCTTTTAAAAGATATTCCATTTTAGGCTCTAAAAATAACACTGTGTCGTCCGCAAACTGTAAGTGGGAAATATGAATGCCTTTGACCCCAAAGCCAACTCCTCTAATCAAGTTCAAAGATTTTGATCTACAAATCATCACACTTAGGACCTCCACAACCATGCTAAAGAGTAAAGGGGACAACAGGTCACCTTGACGAAGGCCTCTTTCAATCGGAAATTGATACGTGGGGCTACCATTCACTAAAACTGACATAAAGGGAGATGCAATACACCATCTAATCCACTCTTGCCATCTCAAACCAAAACCCATCTTATTCATCACCTCAATTAGAAAATCATAGTCCACACTATCATATGCCTTCTCAAAATCTAATTTCACCAAAATATCTCCTTTTCCTTTTTTCTTCCAAGAGTGAATAACCTCCTCTGCAATAACAAAACTGTCCATTATCTAGCGATCCTTCACAAATTCCATTTGTGTCAAACTAATCACCGAGTTCATTACTAGCTTCAACCTATTAGCCAAAACCTACACCAAACACTTTGTATAGAGAACCAACCAGGCTGATAGGTCTATAATCTTTTAAGGATTCAGGCATCATAATCTTCAGAATAAGAGCAATGAACGTGCGATTCAAATGTCTAGCCACCGAACCATCTCTATGAAACTCATGGAGGAAATTCATAAAATCATCTTTTATTAGCTCCCAATTGGCCTTAATAAAATTGAGATTAAGACCATCAGGACCCGGAGCTTTGTTCCCTTAATAGTCACTCAAAGCAATCAACACTTCTTTTATAGAAAATTCCATCTCAAGGTTTAACTTCTTCTTTTCTAAAATTTACTTGGTAAATAATTCTGACATATTCGGTCTTGGCAGCACCTTCTTCTTGAAATGTTCCTTGAAATATGAATACACCCCCTCCTTTACTTGATTAGGGCCACTGCATAGTCTATCCGATATGATAAGGTCACCAATGAAATTAGGTTTTTTTTTTTTTTTTTTTTTTTTTTTTCTCATGTTAGATAGGATGTGGAAATACCTAAAATTCCTATCACCTTTCTTAAGCCATTTAACCATCGATATTTGCTTCCATTTTTGTTCATCCACCCTAATTTGCTTCCATAACTTAACCAAGTAAGAACTACGCTCCTGTCTCAAAACCACCGTCCATCCCTGAGACATTACCTTACCTTCAATTACCGCTAATTATGCTTCCAAGACCTTCATTTGATCCCCTGCTGTCTTTATACCTTTCAACCACGACTTCATATGATGCTTGACTGCCTTCATTTTGAAAAACAATTTCGAACCGATTGATCCATTTCCTTTTTATTGCTTCCATGTGTTACGAACCCCATCCATCAACTCTTTGTCCTTCAACCAGCTATTTAGAAAATGAAACGGCCTAGGGCCTCAGTCAACTTCTGGCTCACCAATACAAACTGGATTATGATCAGATAGGCTCCTATTTAGACCCTTTTGAACAAGGTTTGGGGACCAAGATAGAAATAACGGATTGCAAAGAAACTGATCCAATCTAGCCAATGACTCGTTTTCTCTATTGTTCGATCATGTAAACGACATGCCAATCATAGGAATATCAATCACTTTGGCCAAATCAATGAACAATTTGAATTCCGCATTGATCGTGCATTACCATTGCCACCCTTTCTCTCCCAATACTCAAGAACTGTATTGAAATCACCCCCTATCACCCATGGACCATGTAATGAAACTTGAGCTTGTAGGAAAAATTTCCATAAGTCAACCCTCTCATTCTCTTGATTTGCTGTATATACATTGCAAATTACCACATCTCCCATAAGTTTAGTAAGCACACCTGATAAAATGATGCATCTTTCATTACTAATACATGCCTTGACTTCGAAAAAGTCTTCATTCCATAGAGTAATTAATCCACTAGCCGAACTGTTAGCTTCCACCCCAACACCTTTGGTAAGTAAAGATCCGCCTAAGGACTTCATCACCCTTGAATCGAAATAATTCAATTTGAATTCCTGTATGAAAAGTAATAATGGCTTAGAGCTGTATACCAAATTCTTCACAACACTCCTTTTTTCAATTCTCCCTAAACCCTTTATGTTCCATGATAATGCTATCATCAAAAAACACTAAAACCTGAACAACACACAAACAAGAAAGTCAATTCGTAGCTCTAAATCTGACCTCATCCTCTTGTTCACTCCTTGAAATCTCTTCTGAAACATCATTCTCTCTTCCATTAAAATCAAAACCCAAAGCCACCCCTGTCTTTATGACCTTAGCCACCTCCTCACTCAAACTCCACGACCCTGTCTTAAAAGCCCCTCCTGCTGCCGAATCCGCCCCACTCTCCTTTCCAGATTTGAGAAATTAAAGTAGTTTAATGGGCCTTACCCTTTTCTATTACTTTAGCCACTTCTTCCTCCAAGTTCCATCTCTTTTTTAAACTTCTTGCCCCTAGACTTCCACTTCCAATCCTCCCCTCATTCTGAAATAATAGACGTCTGACCTTGTTGGATTTCATACTTTGTCGCTTTACTGACCTGCTTTTCTTTGCCACTTTCTTCAACTGAGTTTTAGGTCTTTCCCACACAACTCTTCTTAAAGGTTCTTCTTTCTCTACTGCCTGCTGCAGAAATTGGGTTTCTGATATATTAAAGACCGATTTATCTAAAGAAGATAACATTTCCTCAGATAAATTGATTGGAACTGATTCCATATCTTTTGACTGATGGGCATCCATATTGCCAACCAGTTGGGCCTCAATGATCCACACTTGAGAATCCTGATTTTGGTCTTCAAAAGCATTGAACTTTTTAGTGAGACAGCCCAATCCAGACCCAATCCAGACCCAATCCATTACCCAAATCTATTACAATGTTCCCACCTTTCAACTGGGCCAAATTCGCAAACGAGGATTCATCTCTCATGATAGGAAAGTGAGATAATTAATTAACAACCCTTTCTTCGTAAGAGGACGATCCACTATCATCACTGTCCCTTTCTCTCACATCACCAAGGTCATTTTCCTTGTCCAATACAATCTTACCATTGTGAAAAAAAGGGCCTGATGGTTTCCTATACAGATTTTTAGTTAATATCCCTTACCTTTATTTGCTATCTTTGGATTTCCATTAGCCACATTGGGCCTCTCCAGAAAGCCCGCACTATCTTTACCAAAATGGCCCATATCACTTCCGTTGACAAGGGCCTAGTTGGACAGATTAACATTCGCCAGATCATCTTTCTTGAAATTGGTTGATGACTTTAAAGCCACCAGTCCACCTTCCTTGAGAACGGAACAGTTCTTAGAGATTGGCCTATAACCTTCTTCCCAACCTTGCTTGTCATCAATGTAATCAGACCTAAGAATCGAAGAGTCAGAAATAAACCTATCACCAATGCCCAACCTCCGTGAGATCCAAGTTAGGTTAATCGGAGCCAGATCTCCCCAGACAAAAATTGAAAAAGAGCTTCTTCCCGTTACTACCTTGATAGTTCTTGGACTCCTCAATCCAAATGGAATCAATACCAGAATTCTTCCTCTAATAAGCAATTCCTTATTCAAAGTCTCGTCTTCGATCAATAGCGGTTCACTCACTGCCCACCCCAACCTCATAAAGAACTCTTCACACCAGCAATGTAATGGAACCCCCCTAAACTCCACCCAAGATAGTCTAGATTGAGGTGTAATTGCATTAGTCCAAAGACCCACCGAAGAAAAATAATCTTCCTATATAAATCTACTCCTAATAATAGCATCCCTATCTTTGGTCGAATTGAATGCCCAAAGAATATTCTTGTCACCTAGATAAAAAGAGGAAGACTGAATTTGTTTATCCAGTAGCCCTTTGATCACTGAATAGACATCTGAGAATGTTTTGAGGACTCCCACAGCATAACACTTAAGCCAACTTCTGTTGAAAGAGTCTTCATCCCACTTCATCACTTCCATTCTATCCTTTTCTGCTAATCCATCGAAACAAGCTGATCCTTCAAAACGAGCCTCTTTGTCTGCACCCTTTAGCACCTTTGCATATGATATCCCATGAAATGTTTTGTTTTCTCTGCTAATATTCTTGTCATCAACCTTGAATGATTCCATACCATTATTCTGCTTCTTCTGAAATCTATCAGGTGCCTTTTTCCTATTGCTCCAGTCCAGAGATGCAACCTTTGAAATGATTGGCCATCCGTATACATGCATCCTGTTCATTAACGTTACCACTATATTCGTTTCTTCCAGCGTAGCAAACCTAACAAAAGCAAAACAACTTCTTCTAGACCTAGTTTTTGGAGACAGATAGATATCTCGGACTAGACCGAATGCTCTAAAAATTCCCCATAATCCTCTGTGATTGCTAAGTATGGAGAATGAATCAAAATCATCCAAAATTGGTTGTGAAAAAGCAAGTTTTAATTAATTTTTATTAAAAGAACAAAATCATTATGCATTGTTTTCTCTATAATATATGTATTTTTTTTTCACTAATGCTAGTCAACCCAAATGATTTATCAAGTGAGTTGTCATTACCATATTATTCACCACGAGTAATACTATACAACCAAAAAAATTAACCCAAAATTCCACACAAATAATGTGGTAAATGAGCTGTCATCACCATATAATTCATGGGGTGATATGGTGAATGATATGACAATGACAAATCACTTGCCACATCATTTGGGTTGGTTTTAGGCTAAATTTTGGGTTGACTAGCATTAGTGCATTCACCACATTATCCCATGTTTTGTGTGGTGATGACAACTCACTTGTCATATTATTTGAGTTAAGTTTTGGGTTCACTTTTTGGGTTGTATAACATTACTTTTTTTTTTTTTTTCCTTTCAAACACGCTTTAGAATTATTTATTTATTTTTGTTATCAATATTAGTTGTTCTTCAATTTCATCAAACACTTTTCTACTTACAAATCAATTGGGACATGATACAAACCTTGCATCCCTACAACTTTTACAAACAGAAAATGGATCTTCAATCGAAAAAACCTTAAATCGGAGTGATTTTGAGGATAGAAAACAATCAAGAAAAAAAATGGAAATAGCTGTTTGACGTGAAGAGGGAGAAAAAAAGAAAGAAAAATAGAGTCTATTTAATGGAAAGAAAACATATAAGAGAAAAGAAGTGAATGAAGAAAAAGAACGGTGATAGAATTAAAGATAATATTTTTTTTTGAATAAAAAGAAAGTTAATTAAATAATATAATAATATGTTTATGTGGTGTGTACTTACAAAAATACAATACAATATAATTAAGAGTGACGATATTTGCACCCCTTGAAAACTGTATGTACACCCCTCTAGTAAGCTCACTCATTAGTGAAAATAAACCCCATTTGATGGCAAAAATACCCTTTCTTTATTTCTATAGTATTGTATTTTTGTAATTACACTACACATACACATTTTATTATCCAATCAACTTTATTATTATTTTTAAAAAAATTATTTTATTTCTTGTTTTTTTAAAAAAAAAAATTCCAACACTTATATACATAAATTATACCAAAATAATTGGGTTTTGAGCTAATTTTATTTTTAAGTGATAGATTAGAATAACAAAAAAAAGAAAAAAGAAAAAAAGGGGGTTTTTTTATTGAGAAGTAACCCATTTGGAAGGGCCAACTCACAACCTAACCCAAATCTGAAAATCTTTCAAAAGTAACTCATTTTTCTTTTTTCATGTACAAGTACCATATTACCCTCACTTAAACATTTTCTCTTTACTTCACTTCTCTCTCTCTCTCTCTCTCTCTCTCTCTCTCTCTCTCTCTCTAAACCGAATCTCTCTTTCTCTACCTCTCTTTCTTTTTATCATTTACAATTTTGAACTCCTCCATCATCATCACAAATCTATATCCATTCTTCCAAGGGCGAAACCAGAAATTATTTTCTGGGTGGGCTGTGGACAATTTCATATCGATAAAAAAATTATACTATATAATAAAAATAAAAATAAACCAGTTTGATGACGAATCTCGATGGTACGAGAGAATTTTCATTAATTAAAATAAAAAAGTATACCTAGTCAAGGGATATAATAAGTATTACCCTCAAATACATATTCTAACCAAGAAGAAACACAAGAAAATAAAAATGAAATACGCATGAAATGTAAATACTATAAGATCCTACTTAAATTTTGACTTCCGAGGCTTCAAAGAAGCGAAAGCATCTATTACGAAATCTGAATCAATTGTATCATCAAGTTCTCTTTCAATATAAACAATCATACAATTCTCAAGAAACTCATCATCCATTTTGTTGCGCAAAGACGTTTAGACAAATTTCATAACCGAAAATAAAACTTAATTTTACAATTAATTTTACTACATCAACTTAAAAATAAAAATAAAATAAAACTTATGGTTTTCTCATGCCGACGTCTGTATACCTCCACAAATCCTAAAACTATGAAAACTCATAAAAATTAAAATTTTTGGAGACTTAGAGATTAATTTATATGGTAAATCTATTGCTTTCGATTGTTGTTTAGGGGTTAAAATTTCCAATTTTATTTTTGAGTTAGTAAAGGATTTAAATTTCTCCATTTGATCTTTTACTTGGTTAAGGAAATACAATGGGCTTTAATGTGTTTGATGTATAATTTTAAGTTATCGGGGCTTTTTTAAAGATAAAAGAAAAATATAGTAAGGGCCAGTTTGGTATTGTTCTAACTTTTATAATAATCACTGTTAGCTGTGCTGAAAGAATAATCAGCTGTGAAGTTAATCAGCAGATGTTTGAATAATTAAACTTTTAAAACTACTATATAGCTCAAAAACAGTATACATATGTTTGGTAATTTTATTTTAAAGGTGCTGAAATTAGTTACAATGACTAAAATAGACATGATTTTAGAACTTTATTTCATTTTTTTCATTAATTATATTATATTAAATCAATATTTAAGTAGAATATTTAAATTGGAAAAAAAAGTTCATAAGAACAATAAAAATATTTTTAAGAGATTTTATAAATCAAATCAATATTTAATTAGAATATTTAATTCTTAGATGAAATAAGGTATTTAAATTATTTTAATTTGATTTCATAAGGATAATAATGATATTTTAAATGATTTATTAAATGTTGAAATAGATTATTCCATAATCACTTTCAAAAAGTAACTCCCACCTACTTCTCAAAATCACTGTCAAAGCTTGCCAGATTATCAGTTAATCACTTTTGGAAGTTTTACCAAACATCAGTTTATGCCAAAATTATAAAATAAGCTGATTTTAACTTCTCAAAAGCAATACTAAACTGGCCCTAAGTTAAGTCAAAATCGGAATTGGGCTGGTATGCGTTTAGAATTAAATGGGGTGTATTTAGAACTGTGAAAAAACTTAATTTTTTTTTTAGAAAGCCAGGGTGGGTAGCACACCATAGCCAGGCCTAGATCCACCATTGCATTCTTCACCAACAAAAGGGAATTCTTGTTTCAATGCTTCAAATGTGAGTTTATTTTTTATTTTATTTTTCACCACAAAATAGTGGTTAATCTCTTGTTTATTTTGGTCAAAATAGTTACATTTAGAACTAAGAAGAACATGGGTCTTGATTGAATTTGATTATGTTGTGGTCAGTCTACCAATACTGCTTTTGATATACGGATTTTAGGATTTTTTTTTTTACTTTCGAAATTCTTGACAGCTCGAATATCTCAACGGCGTTAGAAAATCATAACTGCGTTTGGAATTCACAACTGTGTTTGGATTTTGCAACGCAAATTGAATTCCTAACTAGGCACCGAAATCTCAACACAGTTTGGAATATCACAATTTACTCAGCTAATTTAATATTTAGTAATTTATTTGAAGATGTAATCATCAATTTGTTATGCATTTGAAAGGTGGGTTGGATAGATAAAGTTCGGTTTGTTATTGCATGAATTCTAACTACAATAGAGATTTCCAAATGCAATTATGAACTTATTCTATACGTAATGGATCGATAAAAGTACCCAATTCATATTACTATACTAGTGTCATTTCCCAACATGAAACCACCACATAGCACCACAGAGATAGAACACCTTTTTTTTTATTAATTTATTTTTCCAATCCATAAAAGAATTTGCACATAACTTATTCTATATTCCTACTTCTGAGCTTGCACAGATTTTCTCAATCAAAAGAATTGTGTATCGGCCACCATATATATACTAGTGCAGAGAAAGAGTGTGTACTGTGTACAATAAGAGGCAGCTTCGCTGCGTTGATCCAAATCACAGAATGCCTGCAATGTTAAAATCAGTGGTTCAATTGGCAGTTAGGCACCCTCTGTCTTTCTAAAAGAAAGAAGTCGATTAAACATGTAACAATTACAAAATTCTTAGTGAGGGATGACAATGAAAAAAGATGACCTTCGTAACCACAAAACCGGCCAAAACTCCACCAAGTAATTCACGTCCAAATGATCCAATTAATCCCTAAAAATCGCAAGCTCTTCTTTTTGCTAATAATCATCAAGAGAAAAGCTGATAAAATGATGTATATTTCCATAACGAAACAGAGACTATCACAAAACCACAAAACAACAACAAAAAATTACATGCACCTAAAAATTTGTTGGCCGAAAGAAATCTTCGACTATATCTCACTGTATTAGAAAGTCATCATAAACAACTTGCTCTGACTTCAAGAATTTAACATTTTTTTTTTCTTCTTTTGGACAGTACTCAAACTAGGGATTTGAACAACTTTGGGAGAAGTTATGGCTTTGTCAGATGAGTAATTTATAATATTGATAAGGGTTATATTGTCCAAAATGAGTTACTTTTGAAAAAAATTCAGATTTGAATTTGGTTGTGAGTTGGCCCTCCCATATGGGTTACTTCTCAATAAAACCCTAAAAAAAATAAATAAGGGCTGATGGCAATAATTTAAATGCCCAGATTCCATAATATAGTACCCAGAAAAAAAAAAAAAAAAAAAAAAAACCCAGAATGTACAGATGTGTATGCCTGTGTAAAAGGCATTGCACAGACAAAGAAAAAAAAAAAGAAAACAATGTTTTTGACTTTTTGCTTGTATATGTTGCCAAGTGTGTAACGCACAGAAAAAAAAAAGGGTTATATGTTTCCCCGTCGTGATTGTCTTTGCCGGTGTTTGTCTTCAACCGGTGCTACAAAGGAGATTCCAATTAGTATTTGAAAATAATATTTAGAAGAGAGGTAAGAGTTTGAAAAAATAGAAAGTTTTATATATTATCGGTGAAAATCAAACAAATAAAAATAGGAAATAATTTGTGTTTGTATTTTCAAACTATTTTGTTCTTTTAGAGCATCTCACACCCAAACTTTATCTCTATCTTTAAAATAGATTTTCAAAAGGGAATATTTCTCTCAGATTCCATCTCTAAATTTTTTTTCACTCCCACCATACTCTCTATCCTTATCTCTATTTCTATCTCCATCTCTATCTCTATCTCTATTTTTATTTATATCTTCAAATAACTTATATTTTCATTATTATTATTTTATTTTCTTTAACAAATTATTGTTCAACTAAATTTTAACAAATATTATTTATAATAACATTTGTAATTTTTTTTTTTTTGTACTTTTTGTAAAAATATAATGTTTTATTTGTGCATGAATTTGTAATAACTAATTTTTAGGTTCTAACATCTTTCAACTAATTTTAGAAAAAAACACTCACAATTCCCAAATACAAGATGGATCATTTTAGGTGGATATGAAAGTCATTTGGATGGTCTTTCAAAATATTAATGTATCTGGACATTATCATATGTTATGTTGTTATTATTTAAGTTATTTTTTTTCTAACCTTATTTTAATATTTTTATGTTATTGTAATTTTTAATATTAATATATATTTTTAATACTATGTTTCGGTTTTTATTTTATTACTAACTTATAATTATTAATATGTATAAGGAGATTTTTTTTTATAACATAATAATTTTTTTAGAGAAAATTATAACAAAATAATAAAATGAATAACAATAAAAAGAAGGTTTTTTTACGGGCTTTGGTTGGTCAATGAGCAACATTTTATTTTTTAAAATTACAACTACTAATTAACCACAATAACCATAATCTAGTTGATAATTAAAATCGGATTATTTATGCAAAATCTCAACAAAAAAAAAAAAAAATGAAAATGAGGAAAGCATAATAGAAGACTTGAACATGAGAAAGAAATGAAAACACACAAACGATAAAGTATGGTAAGAATGAGTAAATAAAAAATTATTAATTAATATTTAATATTGGACTCATTTTAAAGATTTAGGTGAGACATTTCTAATGGTATAATTTTTATATTAATAAAATTTATAAATTAAAATTTATTATACATTAATTGAATTTAATGAAAAAGGTAAAATGATATAAATAGAATATAAAATGTTGAAAAGTAAGTTTAGAGTAGCAATCTTGAAAACTCTAAAAAAAAAAATTTGGAAACAGAAATTTAGAGTACGGTGGGAGCAACCCATACTCTATTTTAGAGTATGATGGGAGATGCTCTTAGTTATTTTAATCAAGAGTAATATTGCAATTTTAAAAAGATACTAATTTAAGATGTACATACTGTTTTTGAGGGGTGCAAATATCGCCACTTTATAATTAAAGAAATGATATATATTTTTTTTGGTATTAATTGGGGTTTATTTATAAACTATAAATTTTTTTAAAAATTTTGATGGATGTAAATTACGAAAGAGGTGTACATATGATTTTTAAGGGGTGCCATTATCGCCACTTTATATATATATATATATATAACCATTTGTTCACTTAATATTGTATTCATCCTTTTCAAACAAAAAAAATCCTATTAAATATTTGAAAATTGTTTTAATTTGTATATACGCACAACTTAATACCAACTGATATATATCAATTCGGTTCTGGTCAGTGCGCATTGATATAACTTACATCAGTGTGTTGTATGTGGGCCACTGATTATGGAGAAGCACCGATAAGTGCATACACACTAAGTCAAAGCATGTAAATCTAATGGTCTCTGATGTAAGTTATATTAATATGCACTGACTTGAATATATATATATATATATATATATATATATATATATATATGGGGTAGGATCCGTAGCCTCATTTTTTTACACAAGATTTGACACACTTTTGTGTCCATTACATCCTAGATGTTTTAATGGTCCAGATTTAATACTCCCTAATCTTCTTTCTCTTTCTTCCATTAATGTTTTTATTTATTTCCTATTTTCTTTATCCTTTAATCATTATCAAAATGTCAAAAAAAAAAAAAAAAAAAAAAGAATTGAAAGTGCTGTATGCTATGATTTTGTTAATTAGTTTTTTTTTTCCTGGATTTTTTGAATACTAAACAAGTTTTAATTTCTATTATAAAAGAAATTTAATTGGAATATTGATTTTAGTTTATGTAAGATTTTTTATCAATTAAATTTATCATTTAAAAATTTGGATTTACTTTCGTTATAATTAAATTTTAATATAATATTACAGAATATTTTTTTTATTAGAAATTTAGATAACATTATCAATTGATAAACAGTTAAAGTGAGAAATGGAAATACTTGTAGATAAATAAAAAATAAAAAATAAAATCAAAGTGAAAAGAGAAAACAAAAATTAAAATAATAAACATGTTATTATCTGTTGTTTGCTAAAAAAAAATTGTTGTCTGTTGAGACTTGAGATGTAAAAGAAAAAAAAAAGATAAGAGAGGATAGGGGAAATTTAATTGAGGAGAGAGAATGAAATGAAATATTAAAATTTAGGTGAGAGAAAAATACAAATATTAATAGAAAATAGGAAACTGAATTAATGACCATTAAATCTGGACCATTCAAACACCTAGGATCTAATGGACACAAAAGTGTGTCAAATGTAAAAAAAAAAAAAATGGAGTCATGGATCATACCCATATATATATATATTTTAATGGCAATTTTATTGATAAAAGCCATCGGAGGCTGAAAGCAAGGATCAAAACGAGGTCGACCACACGACCTGAGCAAGGACCCAAAAGCAAGCAACAACAAGAAACACAAACCCACTACAAAACACTGCCCAACTAGCCCAAACAACACCAACACCCAAGAGAAAACACAACACAACAGAACAACAACACAAAAAAAACCATTAAAAAAAACCCCAAAAACGAAAACAAGGAGGCAAGCACGTCACTCCATAGACTTGTATTTGAGCACCAATCTTCTCACCAATTCCAGAAACCTATTATCGTGGATCATGCCCATATATATATAGGGTTTTTAAAATTTGGTCCTTACCTAATTAGGAAACATAAGTTTTGTACTTGTTAATTTATTTTTCATCAAATTGGTCCTCAACTATTTAAAAAGGCTCATTTGGGTCTTTCCGTTAGTTAGATGTCGTCAAACTTAACAATCCCAAGGGCATTTTAGTATTATCGCATACCCATAATTGTTAAAAAAGAGAAAACAACATTAAAAATACATAGATTAATCTCCACCGTCCATTTAGAGATGGATGGTGGAGATTAATATCTTTCTATTGTCAGTTCGTCCTGATATAAAATATATCAGGATGAAGAATGTAGACCACCTGGAAAAGTTTTGACAAGTGTATACACTTTGAGTCAAAGTATGTAAATCTAATGGTCCACATTCTTTGTCCTGATATATTTTATATCAGGACGAACTGACAATAGAAAAACTGTATATATATATATATATATATATATATATATAATAATAAAAACAAAAACAAAAACTAATTTTTTAAAATAAGAAAGTTTTTTTTTTTTTTTTTTTTTTAAGAAATGAAATTAAAAAATTAAAAAAAATTAAAAAAAAAAGAAAAGAAATAAAAAACCAAAAAAAAAATAAAAATACTGAAGATCCAATTTGGATCTCCACGTCCAAACCAGAGATCTCCATCATGATGGTGATTGGCAGTGATGGAGAGACGAACTCTGTCGAAGGAGATCCAGAGATCTCCCTATCCAGAGATCTCCCTCCCATTGATGGAGATCTCTGGATGTCCACCATTTTTATTATTTTTTTTAATTTCTTTTTTTTTTTTTTTTTTTTGAGGATTTTTTTTTTTATTTCTTCTCTTATTTTTTTAATTTCTTTTTTAAAGTTTTTAATTTCATTTCTAAAAAAAACCTTTCTTATTTAAAAAAATTAGTTCTTTAAATAAAAAAAAAAGTTTTTGTCTTAACGTCTCCTTTCTTCTTCTTCTTCTTTTTTTTTTTTTTTCTATTTCTTTTTCAAAATTTATTTATTTCTTTTGTTCTTTTTTAAACATCCTATTTTTTTATTGGTCAACTAAAGTCTAAGGGTAAAATAGACTTTTAGCTAATTATATAACCATTGACCGTCCTCAATTTTGCCAAATGGACTGAAATGAGCTATTTTTATTTATTTAAGATGCAAAATAAACTAATAAGTATAAAATTGACGTATCCCAATTAGGTAGGGACCAAATTGTAAGAACCCCTATATATTTATGTTTGTGTAAATGAACTTTTCTACAATTATTTTGCGATGTTGTTACTATTTGGTTATTTATATTTAACAACCCCTAGAACCGATTCACTTTACTTTGTTGATCCTTCTCCATGCTCATTGTTTGTGTAAATTTAATAAAATTTTAATACTAGTGCCGAAATTACTACCATGATCTTAATCATCTGATTATCATGATGGCTTCAAGTCACTTACACTTGTTTTTGATTGCTTTGTCTGCTTGAAAGAGGAGGATTTAGGACTGTTATGTGTATGTTTATGGAAAATTTGGTCGCTTCGAAATGCTGAAGTTCACGATTCTTCCCCTGATATCGAAGTTTATGTGGTGGAATGGTCTCGCGGTATTGTTTCGGAATTCCACAGTGTAGAGGTTGCTCATGAAAGGTTGCCATCTCTTACCATCTTTAGGAATCCCATTTGGATCCCACCTGATCCAGGCTTGTATAAGATCAACTGTGATGCTGCTCTTAATGTAGTTAGTTGCTTGGTGGGTGTTGGGATTGTGATCCGTAATTCCGACGGTTTGGTTATGGCTTCTAGCTCTCAAAAAATTTCAACTTCCTGTTCCCCACAAGTCGCAGAAGTAGTTGCCATTCGAAGGGGTTTGCAGTTTGCAATTGATTCTGGTTTATCTCCCTATAGGCTTGATTCAGACGCTGAAGTTGTGGTAGGCTAGATTAATAGTGCTATTCCTCTCTGCTCTAAGATTAGGATTGTTCTTATGGACATTCATAATCTTCTGCAGTTGGCCTTTTGTGTTTCAATTAATTTCGTTCTTAGAAAGGCTAATCAAGTAGCCCATGTATTATCTAAAAATGGTCTCTCCTGTGTTAAGGACATGTTTTGGCTGGAGGAATTCCCTCCTTGTGTTGGTAGCTTCGTTTCGGCTGAGTGCCGCTCTTGTTTGTAACCTTTGTTTCCGTTAAAAAAAAAAAAAAAAAAAAAAAAAGTATATAATGAAAATTGAGATTTTTTTAATATTTTTTTTATTGAAATAGTCATCAGCACATCAAAAACGTAACACTAGAAAAGCAAAAGCGGATAAAAATGGATTGTAACCAGATATATATGATCAGGGGTGTACCCAAGATTTTTTACTAGGCTGGGCTAAACAAATATATATATATATATATATATTAAAAAAAAAAGTGAATTTTAACGTTACTGGAAAATTTTATTAATTAAAAAACAAAAACATGGATTTGGATCGTCTGCTGAACTGATTTTTGTCCCAACCTAAATAGATCTGGTGATATGTATAATCAATGGCTATTAATTTCACTTTCATTACTTTAAATGCAAGTATTACCTTCAAGTCCTTTCGGTCATGACAAAGTAGGTCAGGACAAATACTAGAACAATAAATGATTCAAATTCCAAAAATACAGATAGATAAAAGGGACACAATGGGTCTTACTCTTAAATTAAAATGATGAATAATAAATCCAAAACACTAACTTGTTAATTAGAAAAAAAAAAATTAATGAAGAAAAATACTTGAGTTAAAGAATCTGATATGAATATATTTTTATATTTAATTTTGTAATTGTAAATTTTGAGAGAGGAAAGAATTATTTTAATCGGGATGAAAGAGAGAATTGGGATCAGAGAGAGAGAAAGAAATAGAAAATTGGGATGGATTGATGTTTGAGGTGACAGTTACACATTGGGAAAAGAGAATCATTTTTAACTCCAGGTATTCTACTAGTTATCAATAAGTAAACGGTTAACATAATAAAACAAATAATAAAACAAATATTTCACAAAAGGCTGACCCGGCTATAGCCCGGGTTAACCCTCTTAGGCGTTCGCCCCTATATATGATGATAAAAATTGTTTTTAAATTGAAAATTTAGAATAGCAAGACTATATATATATATATGAATGATTCTCTAAGAGAGATCCCTTATTTTAGTCCAAAGTGAGGACCTTAATGAAATCTATCGATTTTAATGAATTTTGATTTGAATTTTTTTGTGGATGATAATTTCAATGAAATCTACTGGTATGCAAAATTTATAGTTTTTCAAAAACTATAACTATTTTTTTCATTTTCCCCATTTTTCGCCATGTTTTCGGATGATGATTGATATTCAACAAAATTGGAAAAAAAAATAGTTTTAGTTCTTTAAAAAAATTTCAAATTTTGCATACACTTATGTCGCAACCGTGAATAGAGGAAGTTTCAGCTGCACGAGCGGATCGGATAATTAACCACATCTACACTCATATCAATCTATTCAGCATAGATTTTCATAATGTATTCCTCTCATGTCACATATGTCCTAGTTTTAGTGTAGAGAGAAAATTAATATATAGAAGCAAAAAATAAATATTTATTAAAAACAAGGCAAGAGATATAATAAGGATGATTGTGTATATTTCAGTTTTTCTCTAGTAGGTATATAAATGTGAGCATACTTATATAGTGCTTAAAGAGCAATTCATAAAATTCTAGCAAATTAAATAAGTTTGTTTGTTTGTTTTTTTTTTTTTGAAACAACAGAAAAGACAAACAAAAGCAGGAAACACAACAAACCAAAGCAAACAACAACTTAACCAGGCACATTAGCCTTATCAGACTCAATAACACTATTGATGCACATGAAAAGACAAACAAAAGCAGGAAACACAACAAACCAAAGCAAACAACAACTTAACCAGGCACATTAGCCTTATCAGACTCAATAACACTATTGATGCACATAGGAAATTCTTCCAACCAAAAGGCATCCTCCTCCAACGTCAGTGAATAGTTGGCAAGCCTAATAACAGCTTTGTTAGCCGAAGAGGAATTTCAAAAGAAAACTCACAATAATGCTAAAAAATTTAATACGCAAATCCTATGATCATGACTAGCAACATTTAGCAACATTTAGCTCTATCTATCTGCCAATCAATCAGAGGCGGCAGGTTGGGCAGTTGACTACTGTTTCGAACCACTTGTCGATACACTACCTGTGATAAAAATGAGAGCATGACATCACAACAGCTTCCTCTTCGGCCAAAAACCCTTCTAAACAGATGATACATTCTTCTCCTGCAAATGAACCCTCGTCGATATCAATTGTAATCATTACTGACCTAAGCTGATCACTATCTTGCACAGAAACTAATTTCACAAATCCCAATTTGCACCAAAATGGGTTCCACATTGTACCATGGATAAGAGGTAGTTAATACTATAGCCTTTGTTATATCAACAATAATATTGTTGAAAGTGTTTTGAACATCTTCTGGTAGGTCTTTAATGGAAAGGTAGGCACGCAACTTACTGGGCAATGCATCTTCATCTTTGGAGTAAAATCGTTTAAGTTGGACATGAAAGTTGCATTCCATTTTGTCCTGAAAACCTACAAAAGAGCGATGTGGATATTCAAACTCGATGGTGAAGGAGAATTGCATTATGAAGTAAATGTAAAAGAGGAAAAGAATATTTGTTTTTGAATGATTTTATTGAATTAGGAGAACGTTGCTTTGTACAAGATATTTCCTACAATCATGCTATTCTAAGTCTAAGTATAATAGGCAACTAAAGAAATATATAATTAATACAATATATTTGTCAATGAATGCCCGTATATTTTGTCAATGAATGGGAAGATATCATTGACCTTCTCAACACTCCCCCTCAAGTTGGAGAGTAAATGTCAAGAACTCCCAACTTGCGCATCATAGTTGAGAAAGCTTCCTTTTCCAATGGCTTGGTGAACACATCTGCAAGTTGATTTATTGAGGCAACATGTTTGGTTACAATTGAGCCATCTTGTATTTTGTCACGAATAAAATGACAATCCATTTCTATATGTCTGGTTCTTTTATGGAAAACGAGATTGGCTGCTGTATGTAAGGCATCTGTGTTATCACAATATAACAACGCTGGCTTCGGATGCAATATTCTCAAATCTATCAATAATGAGCGTAGCCAGGATAATTCACAACCTGTACCTATCATGGCTCTATATTTGGCTTATGCTGATGAGAGAGATACTGTTTTCTACCTCTTTGTCCACCATGAAATAAGAGAAGATCCCAGAAAAACACAATAACCCATAGTGGATCTACGAGATATTGGATAACCAGCCCAATCCGAATCAGAAAAAGCTCGCAAAGATAAATCATTCTGAGAAGGAAAAAACAAACCTTGTACTGGACTACTTTTCAAATAACGTAACACACGCAAGACAGCTTCCATGTGTGGTTTGCGTGGTGCAAGCATGAATCTGCTTAACACATGGACTGAATAGGTGATATCCGGCAGGGTAATAGTCAAATAAATTAGGCATCCAACAAGTCACCTATACTAAGATGGATCTTTAAGCAATTCACCTGAATTCGAAAGCTTTATGTTTTGTTCCATGGGAAAGTTCACAGGTTTAACACCCAAAAATCCACCATCGTTTAGAATTTCCACAGTATATTTTCATTGCGAGATGGAAATACCCTTTTTTGACTGAGAAACTTCGATGCCCAGAAAATACTTCAAATCACCTAAATCTTTAATCTGAAAATGACTATGCAAAAATTGCTTGAGAGCTAATATGGCATTGACATCATTACCCGTAATAAGAATGTCATCAACAAAGCTGTAAAAGATTTCCCTTTCCGACATGGGAATAACAAGTAATCTGTTTTGGATTGAACAAATCCAGCAGCTTGGATAGCTATAGAGAACTTGGCAAACCATTGTTGGGAAGCTTGCTTTAAGCCATATAAAGACTTGTGGAGGCGCCACACTAGATTCTCCCCCTATCGCCAAAGAACCAGGAGGTAGAGACATATAAATTTCTTGATGGAGATCACCATGAAGAAAAGCATTGTTGACATCAAGTAGGTGAAAAGACCAATTCTGGGTAGCCGCTAAAGCCAATAAACAACGAATAGTAATCATTTTAGCAGTGGGAGAAAAAGTGTCATGGTAATCTATACCTTCTAGCTGTGTATAACCTTTCGCAACCAAACGAGCTTCGAAGCGCTCAATAGTGCCATTTGAGTGCCGTTTGATTTTATAAACCCAACGACAACCAATAGGCTTCTTACCAGGACGAAGAGAAGTGAGGGACCAAGTGTGGTTGGCTTCTAAAGAGGCCAATTTAAATTGCATTGCTTCTTGTCAATGGGAATGAGAAGCTGCTTCGGTATAAGATGTAGGCTTAATATCTTGACTGATAGCAGTAATAAATTAGTAATGCTGTGGTGAGTAACGATGATAAGAGACAAAATTGCAAAGGGGAAATTGCGTACCTTTTTGTGGACGTGATGACAAAGGCAGCAAATGGCTGGGAGACGTCACTTGGTTATAGACATAATCATGTAAAGCTATGGGAGGGTGATGAGGTCGTTGAGAACAACATAAAATGGGTTCAGGAGGAGGACTAACAGGTGATGACTGAGGAGAAACTGGATCCAGTGGTGAGTGTTGTTGGACGGGAGAAACTAGTTCCGGTTCTGTGGGTTGTTAGACTTGTGGGGAAGGATCGAAAACAAAAAGTGGAATCACAGGGGTTGAATTTGAGAAAGTGGATGGAATGGACTCATAGGGAAAAATAGTTTCATGAAAAACAACATCACGGCTAGTGAACATTTTATGGGTTGTAAGGTCATAGAGCTTGTAAGCTTTCTGACCAAATGGATAGCAAAGAAAAATGCAACGTTTGGCTCAAGGAGCGAATTTATGGGGGACGTGCACATCAATAGCATATGCAAGACACCTAAAAACTCAAAGATGTGAATAAGAAGGAAGCTTGCCATAAAGTCGTTCAAAAGGAGTTTGGCGAGAAAGGAGGGGTGTGGGCAAACGATTAATTATATGAACGACAATAGAAACACATTCTGCCCAAAAATTTAAAGGAAGGCGGGCTTGAAAATGAAAAGCTTGAGCTGACTCAAGGATATGGCGGTGCTTGCACTCTACAACCCCGTTTTGTTGAGGTGTATAGACACAAGAATGTTGATAAGTGGTCCCTTTTTGTTTAAAAAATTCCCTCATAGAGAATAATCATCCACCATTATCAACCTGAATGTTTGCTATAAAAACATGAAATTGTGTTTGGACAAATGAGAAAAAATTGACAAGTAAATGTTGTGTTTCACGTTTGTGATGCATAAAAAATACCCATGTAAATCTAGAATAATCATCAACAATAGTCAAAAATTATTTCACTCCAAAAAAAGAGGTAATTTTATAGGGCCCCAAGGCTGAAATGTGTAAAATGCAGAGTTTTAGCTTCAAATACATTCAAAGAAATGTGTTGCACCATGATCATGATATAAGGAAGGAGTTGGTTGATAAATATGAGCCAACAATAGACCACTCCCATTGAAACAAAAGAAGATATTGAAGAAGAGTCCAACTTCCTTAAAACTTGGAAGTGATCAGTTAAAGTTGAGATATTATAGGAGCATAACTCTTGGCACTCTCAAAGTTTACTCAGTCCACCATCCATCCATCAATCAACACTTGGCACGTCAGAAGTTGACCTGGTCTAAAGAAGACCCAGTCAGCGACCATGTTAGCTAATCAACGCCAATCAGCAGCCACATTAACTAGCCAATTCCTTGTCACCCGACCACATCAATTGGTCAACGCATGTCACCTGGTCAACACCTCCTCACCAACCACGTCAGTCAGTCAACACCTTGTTTCCAGCCACATTAACTAGTCAACACCATGTAGAATGTTTTCAGCCACTTCTTCTGTACAAACAAGGGATGTTTTATCCCATTTTCTCCCTAAATCCTTGAAATATGCACACATAACAAGTAGTAGGGAAAATGGGAAACCGAACTCACCTAGAGGGGTGTTACAAATACGAAAGATGAACATATTACAAAGGAGATGTGGGAAAACGGTTGCTTAACCATTCTAATCAAGGCTATATAAAAAGAGGACATAATGTAATTGCAAACTAAGGTTAATCAGAATGAATACACGTTGAACTTTTGCTCATGTTATTGTCTATTTTGAATCTAGGTGGTTTCCCTACCGAACCCTAGCCATTCAACTCTTCATTCTTTGGTTTAGGAGTTAAACCTAAGAGAAAAATTGTGATAAACCTTGATCCCACACGAAAAATTCGTACAAGATCCTGCACTGGAAAGTGACTATATATGTGGGAAATATCTTCATACACCCATGTTTTAATGAAATTTTTTAATTTCTAAAATACCCTTACATTTAATTACTTAAAATACACGGCTTTATAATTGGAAATTAAATTTATTTCCTACACCCATAAGTTGAACACTCAATCTATCATAAACCCTAATAATATATACTTAATCAAACTCAACATCAATAAGGAAATATAATTTTTTTTCCACATATAATCAAGGAATGGATGAACAAAGAATTGACTTTATGAATTCCGAATTCATTCATGTACAGGGGCGGAATTGGGCCTGACTAGGGTGGGCTACAGCCCATCCTAGTTTTTTTTTTATTTTTTATTTATTTATTTATTTATTTTTTTTAAAATTAAGTATTTTTTTTTTCAATAGTTCTATATACATCCTATTCAATTCTAAGTACACCCCAGTCCAATTCTAATTCTAACTTAACTTACCATATTTTTCCTTATCTTAATAATAGCCCAATAACTTAAAATATATGCATCAAACCCATTCAAGCCCATTGGATTTCCTTAACTAAGTGAAAAATCAAATTGGAAATTTTAACCCTTTAATAACTCAAAAATCAAATGGGAAATTTTAGGGTATATAACAGAATATGATTTGAGTGTAATGTTCATTATGTCCCCCGACTAGGTGTATTTTTTTAATTTTAATTAATGAAAATTTTCTCGAATCATCAAGATTCGCAATAAAAATGATTTTTTTTTTATATAGTATAAATTTTTATCTATATGAAATTGTCCACAGTCCACACATAAAAAAATTTATGGTTTCGTCCCTGTTCATGTATATTTACTTTAATTTTTATTATTGTTTTGTGATCCATACCCTAGAAAAAAGCACTGCCAAGTATTTTCCTTTCATATTTTAACAAATAAATGATGATGATTTATATGCCTTTGTAATTTTGTGACATGGACCTCAAGTTTGGGATTTTTTTTTTCTTGTTCATCAGCTTTGAGTTAAGAGTAGTATATTCTGTTTCTGTTTTTTTTTTTTTCTTCATCTGATCTATTCCTTAGATGGAAATTCGTGTAGGATAGAAGAGAAGGCAAGTGAGTGTTGGGTATAATTCCTACGAACCGATGAACGCGGAAACGCCGTGCCTAATATATGCCCATAACTCATAACAAATAATAACGTCAATAAGCAGAAAAATATATAAGAGAGAATAAAACAATCACAATACAAGATATACGTGGAAAACCCAAAACGGGTAAAAAACCACGGGTCGTCAAGACAACAGAGAAAGTTCAACTATATGATAAATTGTTACAACCATATACTCCAGGATTCTCTCTCACACCTAACTCCAAACCACACTCACAAGATCCTCACCAAGAACCCCCCAATATCCCCTAGGTCTCCCCTAAATATCACCCACGGATCTCTAACTTGGTTCACTGATATTCCCTTGGATCCCTCCTCGGATATTCCCATTAGGTCTCCTCAGATCTCACTCACACTCTCTGATGTTACATGGTGTTTAACTCACCCCTTCAACCTAATTACAATGTTCTATTTATACTAGTTACAGGGAGTTTAATATAAAAGGAAATCCTACTCCTAAACATATAAGACTTACTTGTTCCATATAAATACTATTTCCTTTTATGACAAGTCTTCTTGTAAGGAGTAAATCCTTTTCCTTCAAGCACAAGAACTTCCAGAAGAATACCTTTTCCTATTCTGTGTAACATTCCCGATCTTAGCAATACATCGTTTTCGCCGTATTGGTCACAGTGTGCACCCCACTTCCAACACCACGAAACAATTCTACTCCTTTACCGCTCCATGTGCCGTGGCACAGGCACTTGCCTACCCGGCGATCCTGTGCTGCGCCTGATCCTCTGGACTTTATCGCTCCATGTGCCGCAGCCTAGACACTTGCCTATGCCGCGGTCCTACGCTACGGTACCTGCTAGATTATGCTTCTTGAGTTCTTCTCCAATCTTCAACCTCCCTTAAACACCACCATTCAACTTCTAAACGTATCCCACGTCTCCAGGAAGTAACACATCAGTTTAGTCTTGTTTGGTTCACATCGGGTTCATTCGAGAATACGAGCCAAAACCTAACAATTCTCCCATTTGGCTTGAATTCTCAAAGCTTTGTCCATAGCCACAATTCTCATCACCGAGAATCATCATACCCCACCACAAGGTATAATCACTTAGGAACGAACCATCCTAAGATTTTTCCTTCACACAATTTTTGTGTTCGTTATTCCAGCACCATGTCGAAATAACCTGCTAAAATTGTGATGCAACTCCTCAAGTCAGATTTCTAGGGAGTTCGTCAATCATCGACATCTTTGTCCACCGTACACCTTACATCACTTTTTGACCAATGCCTTGTGCACAATTATGGACCACTAACAGCAACATATCCTTTTCCATGGCTAGTGGGGAAAACTGCCAAAAGGATAAACATGTCCTTACATCACCCAACCCTGTGAAAGACCTTCTGTCCTTGCATTACATACCTGGTGAAAGACTTGCTACTAGAAATTGGGATTGCCTTGCCGGATAAGCCCCACACCACACCACACCAGAGCATTCGAGCGTTTAATTTTTTTTTTTTTTTTTTTATAGTCAATCAGCTCCTTGTGTAACCTAGATTGGATCTCCATGACTCGTACTTGTCACCACAAGCCACACTTCTCCTCCATCAATATTTTTCCTTTTATCAAACCCTAATGAGTTCGAAACCGCCTTCAAGACGTATCTCCTTTGCTAAACCATACTAGGCAACCATGATCATCATTATCCCAATGCCACCAAGTCCTTCATACGATCTTCCATAAAGACTTGTCACCGCCCACCAAACCATATGGCTCTGATACCAATTGTTGGGGATAATTCCTTCGAACCGATGAACGCGGAAACGCCGTGCCTAATATACGCCCATAACTTATAGCAAATAATAACGTCAATAAGCAGAAAAATAGATGAGAGAGAATAAAACAATCACAATACAAGATATACGTGGAAAACCCAAAATAGGTAAAAAAACCACGGCCCACGGGCCGTCAGGATGATAGAGAAAGTTCCACTATATGATAAACTGTTACAACCATATACTTCAAGATTCTCTCTCACACCTAACCTCAAACCACACTCACAAGATCCTCACTAAGAACCCCCCAATATCCCCTAGGTCTCCCCTAAATATCACCCACGGATCTCTAACTTGATCCACCGATATTCCCTTGGATCCCTTCTCGAATATTCTCATTGGGTCTCCTCGGATCTCACTCACACTCTCTGACGTTACATGGTGTTCAACTCACCCCTTCAACCTAATTACAAGGTTCTATTTATACTAGTTACATGGAGTTTAAGATAAAAGGAAATTCTACTCCTAAACATACAAGACTTACTTGTTCCACATAAATACTATTTCCTTTTATGACAAGTCTTCTTGTAAGGAGTAAATCATTTTCCTTCAAGCACAAGAACTTCTAGAAGAATACATTTTCCTATTCTGCACAACATTCTCGATCTCAGCAATACATCGTCTCTGCCGTATTGGTCGTGGTGTGCACCCGCTTCCAACACCACGAAACAATTCTGCTTCTTTACCGTTCCATGTGCCACGGCACATGCACTTGCCTACGTGGCAGTCCTGTGTTGCGCCTGGTCCTCTGGACTTTATCGCTCCATGTGCCACGGCCTAGACACTTGCCTATGCCGCGGGCTTGCACTGCGGTACCTGCCAGATTACGCTTCTTTAGTTCTTCTTCAATCTTCAACCTCCCTTGAACACCACCATTCAACTTCTAAACGTATCCCACGTCTCCAGGAAGTAACACATCAGTTTAGTCTTGTTTGGTTCACATCGGGTTCATTCGAGAATACGAGCCAAAACCTAAAAGTGAGTTCGATAGTTTTGTCCTGTTTTTGGTTTCTTGTAAGCAAGTAATATAACAAGAAATATTTTAATATGATCAATTACAGATGCATTTAAAAGATTTTATGCAGGAGTATCAAGAAGTCAAGAAGGTTTTGTTGCAGTGAACTTGCTTATGCAACTAACTAAACACTTTTTTTTTTCATCGTTTTATTATATGATTTTTTAAATGTTGAATTAAATATTTAAAATAATGTTGAATCAAAATAATAGTAAGAACATCTTATAAAATCTGAAACTTATTCTTACAAATTATGAAACTATGAGTTTAATGAGAAAATTAGGTTAAAAAAAAGGGTGTAATGAGAAAAAATATATATTTAATTTAATTTTTTTTTTTTTTTTAATATGGGTGTATGAAGAAAAATGAGTATAGGAAGATATTTTGTTGGTGGCAATAGAGCCACCTGCCACCATATATATATATTAGTCTTTTTACTGTCAGTTCGTCCTGATATAAAATATATTAGGACGAAGAATGTGGACCATAGATTATGGAGAAGTTTTGACAAGTACATACACTTTGAGTCAAAGTATGTAAATTTGATGGTCTACATTCTTCGTCCTGATATATTTTATATCAGAACGAACTGACAATAGAAAAATGATATATATATATATATATATATATCATTCGATTAATTATTAAAACAGGTTTAATGGAATCTTATGTTAAAATGATACAGTGAAATTATTGTAATATTACGAGGTTATAACATTACAAAATTGTAAAGTGCATTTTTTTTACAAGTACTCTTATGCAATTGTAAATGGGTCCCATACTCCCATTTTGTATCATATGCAATCATGTCTTTTTTACATGATGACATCATATCACATGTGATCATATGTACTCAAATGCAATCATATTAAACCTTAGTTTTGTTTTGCTATGATCACATGCAATTCATATATGATAACATTATATATATATATATATATATATATATATATATATGCGATCAAATGCAACTTAGAGCCAATTTGGTATTGCTTTTAAAAAGTTAAAATCAGATTATTTTAAAATTTTAACATAAAATAATGTTTGGTAAAACTTTCAAAAGTGATTAATTGATAATTGGCAAGTTTTGCCAGTGATTTTGAGAAGTAGGTGATGGGTTACTTTTTGAAAGTGATTATGGAATAATCTATTTCAGCATTTAATGAATATTTTAAAATATCATTATTATCTTTATGAAATCAAGTTAAAATCATTTATATATCTTATTTCATCTCAAAATTAAATATTATATTTAAATATATCTTTTATAAATATTTTTATTGTTTTTATGTTTTTTTTTCTAATTTAAATATTCTACTTAAATATTGATTTAATATATATAATTAATGAAAAAAAAAATGAAATAGGGTCCTAAACTTATGTATATTTTAGTCATTAAAACTAATTTCAGTACTTTTACAATAAAATTACCAAACATATATATACTAATTTTGAGTTATACAGTAGTTTTTTAACAATACAATTAATCAAACATCTCCTAATTAACTTCACAACTAATTATTTTTTCAGCACAACTAACAGTGATTATTATAAAAGTTACAGCAATACCAAACTGACCCTTACATACAGGAGAATATCAGTGTACCAATGCACTAGTGTACATTAGAATGTCCCACGTAAATATTGTTAGAAATTTTTGATTAAAAAAGGTCCTTTAAAAAAAAAAAAAAAAAAAAAAAAAGCCAGCTCCTTTTCTATGGAAATGGTGGCTTTTGTCACTTTTTTAAATTAGTGTTTCAAGACTATTATCACTTTAATAACTTAAGTTTTAAATGCACCAAAGTAAGTGAACTTTCAAAAATGCCCTTACCCAACATTTTTTTATTTTTTACTTTTTCAGCTTTTCAATTTTTTTATTTTTATTTTTTATTTTCTGGAATCGATCTCCAATTGAGGTTTGTTCATTCGACCTCCATTTCATGTTTTTTTAATTGATTTATTTATTATTATATTAAAACGGTATGGATCTTGGATTTTAATATGAGAGAAATACAAAACGGAAAAAATGAGAGGTCTGTTCAATGCCCTTAAATTGTGGATCTTGGATTTTCATGGCTGGGCATGTGTGTTGAGTCGGAGAAGATGCATACTAAGTCTCAAATCACAGTGTAGACTTTCATAATGAAACCAACAAAAAAAAAAAAAAAAAAAAAGAATCAACAATGGATCTTGGATTTTCATGGCAGAGCTTGCGTGTTGAGTTGGAGAGGATGGCCAGTAAATCTCAAATCACAATTTAGACTTGCATAATGAGACAAAAAAAAAAAAAAAAAATCAACACAATAAGTCTTGGAAAAGTAATAATAAGTCTTGGAATGTTCATAATAAGTCCCGGAAAGACATAAAAAAAAGTCTTGGAAAGACTTAAAAGTCTCGAAAACTACATGAAAAGTCTCGAAAATTACCAAATTTTTTTTCCCAATTTTTTCAAGTAATTTTCGAGACTTTTTAGGTAATTTCCAAGACTTTTCAAGCATTTCCAAGACCTTTGGTAATTTCTGAAACTTTCTGGGCAAAAATGAAATTTGCTATGAGACTTTCTGGTAATTTCCGAGACTTTCTAGGTACAAATGAAATTTTTTGGGACTTTCTGAGCAAAAATGAAAAGTCTCAAAAAATTTCACTTTTGCCCAAGATATCTCGGAAATTACCAAAAGTCTCAGAAATACTTGAAAAGTCTCAAAAACTATCTGAAAAGTCTTGGAAATACTTGAAAAGTCTCAAAAATTACCTACAAAGTCTCAGAAATTACCTGAAAAAATGTTCCATTTTTTTTCATCTTCTTCGTAATCGACCTCTAATGGAGGTTGATTGAACAAAAAGGTTAAAAAAAATATAAAGAAAAAAACTGCTAAAAAAAAAAAATGTATAAATTACCTTACAAAAAAATCCAGGGAAAAATCGGGTATTTGATACCCAAAAACCAAAGTAGATACAGTTTATTTATTTATTTATTTTTTTCTATTTTTTATTTTTAAAGAGACTATACATTGTTACAGTTAGAACCAAGAATATAACCCTAATATGTATCTATAGTAATAGTATGTCTATCGTATCCATCGTTCATAAGTACAAAACATATCATAAGTCTAGATCGGTTCATTGATTTTTTGCATTGGTGGTTATGAGCAGGATGCTAGTATTACCGGATGGTTCCATAACAAACACCTCAGTTGACAGCTAATTGAAAATCCAAGACCGCCAAAGTTAAAATTCCATGATTAATCCAAAATTACCTTTTTAACTACTAAAGCGTTTCCTACAAAAAAATAAAAAATAAAAAATAAAAAATAAATTATTCAATCAAATATTAAAACAAAATCCGTAGAAATTACTCTCACCACCCAATGCCATCAAATTCCCCACCGCTTGTTTTGAGTTTGCTTGTGAGGGAGAGTCAATAGGCTGAGATGGAAAAAACGTGAGATTAAAAAAAAAAAAAAAAAAAAAAAAAAAAAAAAACTAAAACTAAAACTAAAGGATTAAAATTATTCAACCAAATATTAAAAAAAAATCTATAGAAATTCCTCTTACCACCCAATGTTGGATATGGCTTGAATTCTCCAATGGTTATCAAACACGATTTACCAATGCGGAGACTTCCTAGAGACGTGAGAGCGTTTGGGAGTATAAGGTTATGTTTGAGGGAGGCTTGAGGACGAAACGAACTGAATAAACGAAGAACAGCTCAAATCGCTGCCTCTGCCGCTGTGGCTTTGGCAGCGGTAACGGCAGCGGTAGGACACCGCTGCTAATTCTTCGGCAGCGCAACGACAACGGTTCCAATTCCAGTGGATACAGCTGCGGTGACCGCTGTGGCTGTCACAGTGGTACCAGCAGCGGTCGACAGGGATGAGGCGCATGGATCACGGTTTTCTGAGTGATCAAGTTCAATACGGTTTAGGAAGCGGGTGGCCAACTGCAACTTGAATCGTAGTCAATCACAAGCATGCATTGAATCAGGAAATATTAATGGAAGAGGAAATAAGTTGTTTCTTGAAGTTCGAATAGGAAAATGATTTCTCCTTGAAAGAAGACTTGTCTTAAATAGGAAATAGTATTTATGTGGAACAAGTATTCTTGTATGACTAGGAGATAGATTTCCTTGTTAGTTTAAACTCACTGTAATACATATAAATAGACCATAATAACTAGGTTATTAGTGTGTGAAAAACACATGTGAGTGGTGGAGCAAAATAGCAAATACTAGAGAGATCTCAAAGTGAGCATTGGGTGTAATTGGGTTTGGGGTATTATTTAGAGAGAGATCCTGAGTGTGTAGTTGTAACAATTTACTACATATTGGAACTTTCTCTTGTCGTCCTGACGGCCGTGGTTTTTTCCCTGATTTTGGGTTTCCACGTAAAACTCTTGTGTTGTGTGTGATTGGATTTAATTACTTCTCTTCATCTTATCTTTTCTTTATCATTGTGTTTGTTTGTGTTCTATCTGACAACGCTTCCGCGCGCTTAGTGAACGGTTCGTTTCACTAACACCCAATGGCATCCAATTCTCCACTGCTTGTTTTGAGTTTGCTGAGAAAGTCAATGGAATGAGATGGAAAAAAATATGAGACTTTGGATGGTTTTTATAGAGAAAATTGAGGGAGATGAGAGGGGCATAAATGGTTTAGAGAGAGAGAATGGTTTAAATAATTGAGTCTACAAACCACCATTGTCATTAATAAAATAAAAATCATTGTTTTAATTCCTTGAATTTAGCTTGGCAGTTTAAGAATCCAACATATTTCACGTTAAAGTTGAATAGGAAAGGGTTATTATTTATTTACTTTTATTATTATTATTTAATTGTAGCATTGATTTCTTTATTATTTTGAAGAAAGGAAAAAAGCATTTAATAATAGAAGATATTAGGAACAATCATATTTGATTGATTACATTTAATTCCAAAGCTCTCATACGGCGACATGTGACGCTATGTAACTCTATTATTATTATATATATAAATATATGATTGCTTTTATTCACCTACATTTTATTTTATTTTATTTTTAATTTTTTTTAATGTAAGGCCCAATTGATAGCCTAACCCAAATACAAATTAGTCACTTTGTAATGTTACATTCTTACAGAAGGTCAATTTTTGTGAAAATAATTTACTCTTTTTTTTTTTTTTTTTTTTGGACAACAAAAGTTAAAAAAAATACAACTAATGAAAATGCTTTACTTTTGTGAAAATGTTTTACTGGTTGGGCTATTAGACATCACCAACGAATGTACTTAATTTATTTGATTTGGTGACAATTGCTGCTGACGTTTAATGTTTATAAACCTTTTGAACTATATAAAGTTATGTAATGTATTTTTTTATTTTTTATTTTTTATGTTAGTTTATTTGAATTGATTAGTTTTTTCTGAACTAATTTTTTGATTTTATTAATTTTAGGAACATTATAATTTTTATATATTGATTAAGAACAGCTTCATATTAATTCGATCCATCAGATCATATCGGATTGGATCAGATCAGATTTAAGTATTTTATAATTGGATTGGATCGGATCGAATTCCGCTATAAAATTGGATCGGATCGAATTCCGCTATAAAATTGGATCAGATCGGATTTTGGATCATGACAAATCCATTGGATCTGATCCGCCGTATGCCTCTACTTAAGGGCATCTAATTCAATTCTTTTTAAAAAAGGGAAAATTGCACAAACACTCTAGGGTTTAGTTAATATTACACACAACAGCAATTCTTATTAAAATTTTACAAACCTTTTCTTAATTTCGTTGGACTGACATCCATGCCCTTATTTCTATTAAAGCTCAATATCAATTGATGTGATATTGCAAAAAATACCGTAATATGACAAGACAAGGTTGATACATCGAAATTGAAACAATTTTAAGAATTTATCTATATTATTGACCGTAAGTCAACACGTTAGTCAATGAAATCTGAAGGAGATTTTTACAATTTTGACAAACGTTTCCACTGCATGCAATATTAATAAAACTTGAGCGAATTTGTGCAATTTTCCCTTAATAATAAAAAAAAACAACTTGAATGCCACGTATAACCTAAAATAAACGGAAGATGAAAAAAGAACAAGCGGCTTTTGAAAAAATATCTAAGGCGCCCCTGGTTTGCAAATACAATGCAATTCCTTGCATGGAAAGTCAAAAACGGTATTATCGAACATTTGTTATTTTGTCCCCTGTTTTTTATTTTCTCTACTATAAATACTGACACAGAGACTCCTATTCTTCACATCAAATGTTCTAGTGTTTTTATCATCATCCATTATCCTGTATCACCATCATCATCATCAACATGTCAACAGCTGGTCAGGTCATTCGTTGCAAAGGTAAATCTTACACTACTCACTCTGTTTGATGATCATTCTTTATTTTTTAGCATTTTTTTTTTTTTTTTTTGGGCGGGGGTGGGTTGGCGTGGATTTGGTTTGTGGGGTAAATTGATTTATGTATGTTTAGTGTTTGATGGGTTATTTAAGTAGTAATATTGATGTACTTCAGTACTTGTTTGGAATTTTTGTTTACTGGAATCTCATGGTTTTGATCATGATTGCTGTGACCATCAATCTCTCAATTGATTACAATAAATCCTTAATTTGATGAGTTGGGTATGTTGGATTCTCAGCATATGGATCTCCATTTTGCATGTAGTAGGGTTCTATCCTTTTTAATTTGATTATATATTACTAAAAAAATTAATGTATGGTAGCCTAATTATAACATGAGTAGGTTCTTTAATTTGATTATGGATCTCCATGAAAATATTTGTGTGATTTATGTGGCTAATTGCGTGTTTGGGTTGTAGCTGCGGTGGCATGGGAGGCCGCGAAGCCACTGGTTATTGAAGAAGTGGAGGTGGCGCCACCACAGAAGAATGAAGTTCGTTTGAAGATCCTCTTCACTTCATTATGCCACACTGATGTTTACTTCTGGGAAGCCAAGGTAAACAACTAACAACTAATTTGTGTCACATTCCAACTAATTTGTATCAAATTGTATACAATATTGATATGATTACTGTTAAATTTCCATTCTTGGTATGTTTTTTTTTTTTTTTTTTTTTTGTGTTGTTATATGTTTTTTCAATGTCGGATTCATCACATCTTCTTCTTAAGCTTCACATGTGGGTTCTCTAACAGTTACTTTACCTTGCAGGGACAAACGCCTGTATTTCCTCGCATATTTGGTCATGAAGCTGGAGGGTATGTGCATTTCTAAATGATTGAAGAGAATTTTATACAATTATACTGTAGAATTAGTAGAAACAAAGTTTGAATTTATTGTTATTATTATTTTTGTTTATAAGTAAACACTGGTATGTAAATTTTCTTTCTATGTCGAAATTTGATTCAACCTTCAGTGTGAAGGATATATGAATTTTGAGATTGAGTTTCGTTTTTCTTGGTATTGGTATTTAGGATTGTGGAGAGTGTAGGGGAGGGAGTAACTGATCTCCAACCAGGAGACCATGTCCTTCCGGTGTTCACTGGAGAGTGCAAGGAGTGTCGCCATTGTAAGTCAGAGGAGAGCAACATGTGTGACCTCCTCAGAATCAACACTGACAGGGGTGTTATGATTAATGATGGTCAGACAAGGTTCTCTATCAATGGGAAGCCCATTTACCATTTTGTCGGCACCTCCACCTTCAGCGAATACACTGTTGTCCATGTCGGTTGTGTCGTCAAGATCAACCCTGCTGCTCCTCTGGACAAAGTTTGTTTACTTAGCTGTGGAATCTCGACAGGTTTGGAAAAATTCCTATCTCTTAAAGACACAATAGTACTAGCAATGTGACAACTTTCTAATTCCTATTGATCCATTTGACATTTTCTTGAAGGTCTTGGTGCTACGTTGAATGTTGCAAAACCAACAAAGGGCCAGTCTGTTGCTATTTTTGGATTGGGTGCTGTTGGCCTAGCTGTAAGTTGCTTTTGTAACCACTTCGTGTCCAACTTTATAAGGCTAACCGGACTGTGATGATTTATTCTTATGCATTTTTCAATTAAATTTTAGGCTGCTGAAGGGGCAAGGCTAGCGGGTGCCTCAAGGATCATTGGTGTTGATTTGAATCCCAGCAGATTCAATGAAGGTAGAGTCAGTTTATATCTATGTATATACAACTAGATTCAATCCTCTGTTGGAGTGAAAAGAATCTGAAAATATATGATCATGTTCTGTTTTGTGACATCCATATGTAACTAGCTATTATGAATTATTATTTACATATCTATGGAGGTTCAAAATGAAGATGTATATTTTGTTTCATATCTAATTAACATGAATTTCTATCTACTTATTGATGAAGGCTTTTGTTGTTGTTTCAGCCAAGAAGTTTGGCTGCACGGAGTTTGTGAATCCAAAAGATCACGACAAACCTGTTCAGGAGGTTGGTTCCAAGACCCTTCGAATTTATTTATTCATGCCATAGATGAAGATATGTGGCCTGTTGTGTAGTAAATATATACTAGATCGCTAAAACAAATTACAATTGCCCGAATAAATATGACTTTGATTACTGGTTTAACAGAGATTGATATATGCTTTTAATGCTCAGGTGATTGCTGAGATGACTGATGGAGGGGTGGATCGGAGTGTTGAATGTACTGGAAGCATACAGGCCATGATCTCAGCATTTGAATGCGTCCATGATGTAATTACTATTATCATTACAATTCACATCTTCTGTTTACTTTTTATAAGAATAATCAATCTTGAATTCTGTTTTCTTCTCAGGGCTGGGGTGTTGCTGTACTTGTTGGCGTGCCAAACAAAGACGATGCATTCAAAACTCATCCAATGAACCTGCTTAATGAGAGGACTCTTAAGGGTACTTTTTTCGGCAACTACAAACCTCGCACTGATCTTCCTGCTGTTGTGGAGAAATATATGAATAAGGTAACATTATTTCTTGAAGCAAAGCAATTACGAGCTGTTTGCCAAACCAAAAACATTCAATATGAATAAGTGTGTTGATGATATTGCAGGAGCTGGAGCTGGAGAAATTTATAACTCACAGTGTACCTTTCTCTGAAATCAACAAGGCATTTGAATACATGCTGCAAGGAGAGAGCCTGAGGTGCATCATTCGCATGGACGGTTAGAGATGTGTGTATGTTGAGATTGCTTCTAATAATTACTGAGTTTTTCTTTGGTATCTTATTGACTAGGGAGGCAGGGAATATAAAGTTATCTTAAGATATGGATTTGCATTAATGTCTGTGTATTTATTCCGTAATGATAATAAGAGAACATTTTGGCGCTTTTGTTTCTTTCAAGTTTCTTTTGCAATATGGTATGTATTTATCCAATAATGATAATAAGAGAATATTTTGGCGCTCTTGTTTCTTTCTAGTTTCTTTTGGATGCTAAGAATCACTTCTATTTCTCCCAACTCACCATTGAATATAAGGAAGAGAGGGCATTGTTCAAGTACAATTATTGAAACCTAACTATTAGGGATGGTAATGGGTCGGGTCTTACTAGACCCAGATCTAGACCCGTCAAGTATTTTGGGATCCAGATCTAAATCTGAATATATTAGTAGGTTCGGGTCTAGACCTGTATGTCTGAAGAAGACCTAGACCCGCCATGTGGATTCGTGAATATATTCGGGTCCGGGTTTGGACCCATGACGCATAGACCCGCCAAACCTGTAGCATCTTATCACAAAACTCCACAATAATGAAAGGATTTATCTTAGAATATCTCCGATGCAAAAGTGGTTTGTATATCAAAAATTGTTAACTGTCAAGAAACTTGTTTCCTATATAGCATAAAGATAGGCCGGATAGACATTCAATTCAAACTTTGGTCTTCAATGCTTTCGTTTAAAACACATTTATTTTTAATGATGTGCTCGATATATATATATATTTTTTCATTTTTCATTTTTTTTCTTACCAAAAATAGATGAAAAATTAATGTCAATTTTAAATACTTGCAGAGTCAACCGAAAAAATAGATATATTACATGTTATCTGAAAGTAGACGGTCATATTGATAATGTCTAATATTTTTTTGCCACATCAACGTGAGGTTGAATATATATAGCTGTATTGAAGATATTTTTCTTTTTTTCACAAACCACTCTTGTACCGGAGATACTCAACTTTCACAAAAGTCCACAATAATGAAAGGATAAGGATCTATCTTAACTTTCACAAATCTCCACAATAATGCAAGGATTTATCTTAACTCGCAAATACTTTTCGCTTCCAACGCTAGTCAATCCATTTGCCGAGTGTTTTTGTTCCAAAATCACGTCACAATCATTGACAACTACAGCTTATCCTTTACTATAATCAACAACTTCACAACTTGAACAATTTTTTTCTACAACAACAAATTGAAACTCATAATCTTTATAAAATTTCTCCACATTTGAATATTGTTGTTCATATCAGTAAAACACTAAAATGTCTTGACTTTTAAATATTTTTCACATATTAAAAATCATTCAAATAAATTAAACTGAAAAATCAAATTAGTTTATAGTTCATTCACATAAGAAATCAAAAGTAAACAAATAGTGTTCGCATTCAACAAATATTACCAATCAAAATAGCAGAAAAATCGAAGCTTCTTGTCAAAATGACGATGAATCAATCATTGAGCAGCCGGTGGTTCAAATCGGTGAGAATTTTACCTAGAAATGCACCTTCACGGTCCGATTCAACGTTGACCGGAGATGGTTAGATGATTGCATGGTGGAGATCGAAAGCAAATCGCTTGAAGTGAGACTAAGAATCGCTTGAAGTGAAGGGTTGAACGAAGAAGGGAACTAGGGATTGCCATTAATAGGATTTGAGCCGCTGACCTAGGAGTTATTTGCCCAAGCTCCAAGCTCGTCCCAGCTGAGCTACGCCCTTATTGGCTTATCTAATTCATTGTTTTAATTTTACATTTGTAATTTTGTATTGATATTTATATTTCATGATTTAATAATATTTTTATAAGTGTTTTTGGATCGAGTACTAGTTTTGTAACCGATACTCTGTTAATTTTAAGTTCGGCTGATGGATGACAGGCAAACAAACCTCGGTTCTTAAAATGAGAGCCAAGTTACAGCAAAAAAGAATCTTGTAGTAACTTGGTTCAAACAAAATCTAAACAATATAGAAGAGAAATATTATTTAATTTGAATGATTGAAATGTTATAGGATCTAATCTAATGGGTAAAACATCTGTTCAAATATAATATATGATTAGAAATTTAGAATCAATCAAAGCCTTATTTTTAAGGGATTAAGTATAATATGATTTCACTTTTTTATTCAAAAATAGTTTAAAAAGGACAAAAAGATAAAAAGAAACTCAAAAGTTGAGCGACCTGTACCGCCAAGCCACATGATGGTTGGTTGTATTGTGATTTGTGACCTTGTTCTCATTTGAGCTTTTCGGATACTTTAATGCAATAACCCTTTCCAAATCCCATAATTGGTGCTCGAACAATTTCTCCTTGCTTGATTTCAGACCACCTAATTAAACATAACCAAACACACTAATTAAAAGGTTGATCGTGAATTCAAAGACAGATTTTAAAAGCTACTTACGGCCGGAGAGTGAAAATAATAACCTGTACTTTGTGACCAATACATGGAGAAAAACTGACATTAACACTTTACTGAAATCAACTCCAGGGCATGACCTCACTCCTCCACCAAATGGGATGAAATTCTTTGCTGCAACATTTCCTGCCAAATCCTGTAGTGAATATATATTTTCATGTTTTTTGGATTTCCTGCAACATTAAAATATATATATTTATTTGACATAACTAATGCTACCTTCCATCTCCATGGATTGAATGTGAGAGGGTCTTTATATGTTTCTGGATTGAAGTGAATAGCAGAGGGAACAACCATTATGGTCCACCCTTCTGGAATTGTATATCCTGCAAATTCAATTCCCATTCAAATTAAAATTTTGTCCATCGGATCGAAATCAATTAAGGTTATTGATCTATTCTATTACAAGTATACGTACGTACCATTTACGTGAATATCTTTAATTGCTCTTCTTAAGTACCCTGGTACAAAATTACCCATTCTAAGTGATTCATTGATAACCTGTAATTTTAGTTACAATGAATCAGTAGAAATTTTGAATAACTTTTGTTCATCCACAATAGGAAATATAAGAGATAAAAGTGCCTCACTTGCATAGTAAATGTCATTGATTTAAGTTCCTTCCATGTCATCCTAGTTTCTGTATTTTCTCTGTTTCCGAGAATTTCCTTGTTTTCCTTCTGATATATTTCAATACAATAAAAATATAAAAGAAATAGTAAATTTATCTGTAAAAAAACAATGAAAACTTAGTAGGCATTTGATTCCTAATCTAATTAAATATAATTTTCCTGCTTTCAAAAGAAAGTTTTCTAGTTGGAATATTAAACACGTCAAAAAAGCAGTTTTTAGATACCGTACTTATTTAAATGATCAGTACAAAATCCAAAAACAAGGAAATATATTTGTCACGGAGTTAGGTCCTGGCGGCAGAGAAAATACCTCTAAGTTTTGGACCACTAGAGGGTGTTGGGTGAGTAGAATCATAGTCAAAGTAAGAGTGGTGGAGATAGTCTCAAAAGTGGCAATTAGAATTCCAAACATAATGTAAGACATAAAATCTTTTGTAAACAAACTGTTGTTTTTCATTTCTTCCACGATGTCATCCAGGAGGTCTCCTGATGATCTTCTTATTTCTCCGGCGGATTCCTGCCGTTCCTCTATCATCCTCCTCAGTATTATCAATGTACTCTTTTGTTTCTGTTCCAAAACTTATAATTATAAGCCCTTTAAGACATTTTTATAATTATTGAAAAAATAATAATAATAATAATAATTACCTGCAAGCATCTGTGGTAGGTGGTGCCTGGGATATTTAATGGCAAAGACATAAGCCCTTCAAAGAAATCTGTGAATTCTTCCTCCATTATTTCCCCATGTTTTTCAGGATCATAGCTAAACAACTCTCTCAAAGTGAAGTTTATTATCATCTGCAAATAGTGTATATAACAGTTGAATAACCTTTATATATAAAAAAAAGAAAATTTTTATAGGTCGTAGGGTGTGTTTACTAATCCAGAATCGTTATGAGGGTAAATATGAGACTTAATTACTGATTTCAGATACCATGTTTATTGAAATCTGTTGAGAATCGGATGATGTTGGTCAATTATTCCTGCTGGAAAGGGAATTTAAATGAAATCCCAATTAGTAAACGCACCCGTGACTTATGCCGACCAAAGGGAAAAGGAAACACATACTACTGTACAGGCATGCTTCACGTCCACAAATGGAACGGTTGTCCAATTAGACAAAGCTTGATTGACCGTTTCTTCTAATCCAGACAGGAGCTTCTCTTTCAGGTTTTCAGGACCCAGCTGTTTGAAAATCAATTTCTTCAGGTGTTTGTGAATTTTTCCAGCAATTATACAAGAACCATCTTTAACAGACCCACTTAGACCCACAAGCTTTACAAAGGAGTCCATGTACCATAATTCTACTAGCTTTCCTTCTTGTTGAAGGATCAAATGACTGAAATCTGGATCAGATGAAACTACAACCGGTCGACCCACCAAGTTTGTTTTAAACAAAGGTCCATATCTACAATAAAGGAAAAAAAAAAATGTAATTCTATAAATAAAATAAAGCAATATCCCGATGCATCTACTATAAATAAAAGAAAAAATGGTTAAGTGAGCAGGTTAGGAGGTGCCAGCTTAGCTAGTATATCCCAATGCATCTACTGATTTCGATCACTAATAACTTTATAAGATAAAAAAAGTGAGTAGTAGCGTACATACTTTTGTATTCTTGTTTTAAGAAAAGGATGAATATCTAGAGACTTGCTGGTAAAGAAGAAGGGAATAGTCTCTCCGAGGAGAAGCAATCCCATGGAACCAGGAGGGAGCCTCACGGCGGTGCAGGTAGGGTTCCTCCATTTGCGTGTCCAATGGATCATGCCTATAATTACTAACCCCATAACATATATCCCTATTGACCACATTTTTCTCACTACACCAATATGGAAATAGTTTCGTTGGTGACCGACAAACTATACAAGAGAAAGAAATATGATCACTTGGAAGAGTGAAAGATTGGGAGCTACTTAAGTAATGATGCAAGAGCATGTCGGCACAATAAATTTCCAAGATGCAAGACATCAGTAGTAGGCTTGGTGACGTGTCATCTTTGTTGCTGATTTGCCAAATTTGTTATGATGTGTTTTTTTAGGCAATTTACAACGGGTCTCTAAATATTTCTCCATTTTGGAGAAAATGGAATATTCCATCACCATAAATTTATGTTATGATCCTACATTGATTAAGTATGGGATTAATCAATGGTATATAACTCATTGGGTACCCTCTCCTTACAAGCCGGTTTTAAGGATGAGTTCTACCCAGTGGGTTCGTATCAAGTGGTATCAGAGCAGTTCAAATCCATGGACACACGATTTCATAATGAAATCTATGAAGTCCTAACTGGTCATGAGTCTATCTTCGTCCAAATTCAAAATACCCTCCACACCATTAGAAATGAACTTCAATCTCTACGTGTCTTTCACAAAGAGAGTTCATTTCAGAAAAACACCAATCCACCACCACCAATGCTCACAACCACCATATCACTCCTACCACCTCCCATACCTCTCCAACCGGAACCACCATTCCCAAACCAAATTTCGACCAAAACCACACCTAACACAAACTATTCTTTCCTAAACTTGGTAGAGACGATCTCTTTGGATGGATCTAAGGTGGAACCAATTTTTGACTTCAAAAATTTCACTCCCCAACAGGTCCCACTGGCATCATTTCATCTGGAAGGAATTGCTCCCTAATGGCACATACGATCAACCAAATTTGGAGACCCTCTTAATTGTGGCGAATCCAATGAGTTGGAACTCCATGCAGACTTATTCGGAATTTATCCTTGTGGACAAGGATAATTTGAGAGGGGTGGAATGATGTGTTTATTTTATTTATGTCTTTGTTTTGTTAATTAGTGTTCCTTGTTTTGTCATGAGTAGCCAAGTATGAGACTTGGTTAGCATGTGAGACTTGGTTAGCATGTGAGTGGTTATAATCAGTGTTCTAGTTTGCGGCCGCCTAGACCGATTAATCTGTCCAATACAGTTAGGCGGTCGGAAAACGCACCGAAAAGGGGCAAATCGGACCATTTGGGCGGTGGGCGCTTAATCGAGCTAGGCGCCGTTCTTCTGCACCGGAAATCAGCTGGAATAAGGCGAGGGATCACCGTTTCCGGCAACTGAAACAACTAGGGTTCGGTCGGCAATTGAGGCAAGCAAGAGGTTGAAGATGAAGTTGAGAAGGTGGGGTGCGTTTAGCAGCGGGCTGGGGTGTACCCAGGAAATCAGATGACAGCGTTTGGGCTTGTGTTTGGGCCTCGCCAGCTGATTGCCCCATTTAATGAAACGCAACATTTCACCATCAATGCGTGAGCTCTAATTTGCGTGGAAAATTACGAAACGCTCCCCTGATCTCTTATAAAATCACAATATCTTCAATCGTTCTTCAATAATTACACTTATACCCCTAATTGACCAATATTACTCCAACTTTTATTAGGTCAATTGAGGCTTATTGGGTCAATTGAGGCTTACTGGGCCAATTGCAACATTGGGCCTAGGCTTAGTGGGTTTTCTTTGGATTTGATATGTGAAATTTGTTTGTAATTGTGTTTTCCGATTAATCCCTGATTAATCGCCGATTAATCGGCCTAGGCGCTAGGCGCTAGGCGCTGGGTCTCTGCCTGACTAGCGCCTAGCGCTTACTAGAACCTTGGTTATAATAAACCATCTAGTGGCCTTGTTAGTGGCCATGTTCCACAGCACACACTTCCACTTTAATAGGTATGGCCTTAGTGGCCCCATGTTTCATGGTTTAGTGGATTGCATCAGATTAGCACATGTTTCCTTATTGTAATTCGGTTGTAACCATTGGCCTATAAAAGGCTCACTTGAATTGAATGAAAGTATCGAATATATTGAAGCAAAATTATCTCCCTTGTTATCTTCTCTATTTCTCTCCCCTTTTAATTCTTCTCAAGTATTTCAGGATTGAAATACTTCTCCTAAATTCTTCTATGTAAATTTCCAGGATCGGAAATATACATATTATCTTAAATTCTCTTTATGTATTTTCCAGGATCAGAAAAATACATATCAATGGTATCAGAGCCGGCACCATGCCGAGCAGTGGGTTCGTTGCGGACGGGGCGACCTGGGGAGGGCTGCTACCCGAGAGAGCGGGATCCGCGAAGTCACCCAGCTGGGAGAGATGGGCCGCCGTGGACGACGGCTGCGGAAGCGTAGTGGAATGTTATGATCCCACATTGATTAAGTATGAGATTAATCAATGGTATATAACTCATTGGGCACCCTCTCCTTACAAGCCGGTTTTAAGGATGAGTTCTACCCAGTGGGTTCGTATCAATTTACAACTCCAATCATTCTTCATTTTACAATCTCCAAATAATAAAATATTATTATTTTACTTTATGATTAATATTTCAAACTTTCTTTAACAAAATTATTATTTTTTTAATTATTTAAGATAATAATTTACTCACTTTATTACACCTAAGATTTTCTTATGTTTTTTTATAATTAGTTACCCATAACTATTTTCTAATTTTTTTTTTTAATAATTAGTTACCCATAACTATTTTTACATGTAATGATGTTGATAATTTTTTTTTTAACATTTATATTTTTTATCTAATTTTTTACCTAATTTTATACACCTAAATTTTAGATTGTATAATTTTCATCTGACTTTCTTTTGCACCTAATATTTTTTTACCAAAATTTTAGATTGTATACTTTTTATCTAACTTTCTCTAGCGCTTAATATTTTTTACCTACAGTAGTTTGGATTGTATAATTTTAATCTATCTTTCTCCACCTGATATTTGTTTCCTAAATTTTCACCTATTTCATCTCACCCAATCTTTTTATTTTTATCTAACTTTCTCCAGCACCTAATATTTTTTACGTAAATTTTAGATGTAAAATTTTTATATAACTTTCTCCGGCACCTAATATTTGTTACCGAAATTTTCACCTAATTCATCTCACCCAATCTTTTCATTTTCTATAAAAGGGCTAATAACACCACCCATCTCACCATCTAAATCGCCACCCAAATACTTTCATATTTGTCTCCAATAATGAGTTTTGGAGCTAGTTCATCTCATATCCCATCTCCATCTTCACCTTCGTTTTCATCTTTAAGTTCCGATGGTGATATCGTACAAATGTCAAATGAAATTGCAAATATGGATAGCCAAGAGGACATGATATTTCACTTGCATGCAAACAACAACCTTCTTAAGGCTCAGTATCTCAATGGTTTTGAGGACGAAGAGCCAATTCATCACAGAGGCTCAATTCCTGGTCATATAATGATCAATCGTGGTAGGGAATAAGCTCATTGGAATTTATGCAATGATTATTTTGCGGAGAATCCACGATATAATGAGTTGACATTTCGTAGAAGATTTCGAATGCGTCGAAGTTTATTTATTCGTACTGTCAATGCCGTCGAAGTTAGTGACTATAAGCCCTAGAGTCGCGCAGCGGAAGAAATTTTAAGCTTTGAAAAATTATTTGAGCGACTTATTAACCTTATACGATATATAAGAATAAAATAGGTATGATTTGTAATCATACCTCAAGGCTAACTCTTTCATTCTTTCTCTTGTTGATTTTGCTTTCCGATTTGTACCACCGGATCATCCTCGCTATCTCTCGCGTTCCGGTAATTGTGTGTGGGCACGTCACGACCTTCAGGAGGTTGAATGGAGGTAGAAGAAAAACACATAAAACAAGTACTCTTGCCTTGTGCAGGTGAAGATCGGCCACACTATGAAGAAAACCGAAGCAAAACTTTTTCTTTTTTATTTTCTTTCTCTTTGGCCGCAGTCTCTCTCACCGTTTCCCTGTTTTGTTTTTCTTCTTTTTGCGTTTACTGTTGTATCTGCTTTCAATTACGTTAATTGATTCTTAAAGATACACGTACACCCCTCTTGATATATCAGATAGATTTATTTAAATATCAAATATTTAAAACCAAATATCTTTTTTCTTGTTTTAAATATCTAATATTAAAAACAAAAATCATGATATCTTATATCAGTATTTGAAACCAAGATAGGGTTACAAGTGATCTAGATTAAATAGGATTCTAAATCCAATTTAAATTTAATGTTGTCAATGTGACTTGAACCCATGACCTACTAAAGATTAAATAATCAATATTATTTTATATCTTTGCTTTGGTCTTGGTTTGAACTCTTGACCTCCATACAATAATTAATTCAATTAATAATTCATAATTATTAATACAATTAAATAATCACATTATTTAATATAAGGGTTTAAAATCTTTTTGTCACTATTTGGGCCTAATTTTGTAAGAATATCACCACTTTACTAATTCAAGTTTAAAAGGCACTTATTTAGGTGACCAAACAACAATACCCTTATTTTGTCAGTTTGTGTCTTTTCAAACCTAGAGAGAAAAGTTGAGAGAGAGAGAAATCCGATTGAAAATCTCACGTCTGCAAGAAATCTGACTGAAAATCTCACAGCGAACTCACCGGCGATGGTGCTACAGTCCTGAAGTCGACGAGAATCTGCAAGACGATGAAGATACGGGTTTCCGAGCATTTTAACACTTTTTTCGAGCCTTTTCAAACAGTCTCCGAGCTTTTTAAATAGTAATCCGGGCTTTTTTTTAAAGAAATATGAATAGGTTTGTCAATTTTGAATCTCCGAGCCTTTTCATACATTGTCCGAGCCTTTTCAACAGTAATCCGAGTTTTTTCATTTTTATGATAGGGTTTGTCAATTTTGAATCTCCGAGCCTTTTAACACTGTCTCTGAGCCTTTTCATACACTGTCCGAGCCTTTTCAACAGTAATCCGAGCATTTTCATTTTTATGAATAGGTTTGTCAATTTTGAATCTCCGAGACTTTTAACACTGTATTCGAGCCTTTTCAACAGTAATTTGAGCCTTTTCAATTTGTTTCTCACAACCAGCTTAACGTTTACAAAAGTCTCGGAGATCAAATGAAAAGTCTCGGAGACTAATTGAAAAGTCTCGGAGACTAAATGAAATGGCTCGAACAATGTATGAAAAGGCTCGAATACAACTCAACCCCCGAATGCGTCTGCGTAGCGCCACAAAACTAATTATCTAATGAAGTTGCATTGATAATGTTATGATGTTTAACCTCTATTGGAGGTCTGTTATAGAAGAAGATGAAATAATAAAATATCAGAAAACTTCAAAGTAAGAAAGAGAATGTGTAAAGTAAGGGCAATTTTGGTAGTTCACCATAATAGGTGCCTTTTAAACTTAACTTATTAAAGCAGTGACTTTGTCACCAAATTAGTTCAAAAAGGTGACATTTTCCACCAATTCCACTTTAATATAATTAATTATTAATCAATTAATTAAAATAATCACATCATTTAATTAATTGCCTGAATTAAATTCTTGTTACTTTCATAACATAATTAATTGGACCGACCAATTAATTAACCGGGACCTATGTTACAATCAACGATATGGGCTAGCAAGGAGACTTAATGGACCCATAGTCTTGAGTTCCAATAATCCTTAGAAAAATTAATTAAACTCTTTAATTAATATTTCATGATTATTAACCTCGGAGTTACTCCACTAAAAACTCGAGGCTGCACTCTTGTAACTGTAGATGTTTTTACACAAACCTAATTCAGTGTCCATCGATATAGCTATTAGATATGGTATGATCCTCCACAAGTAGTTCATAATTAGAGCTGGGTCATAAAGTCCTTTATACCCCTCTAATTATATATTTTACATTAAGTGTCATTGATTCTCTATTAAACAATTATATCCCTCATTCCTTTACGGAAGAAGGAGAGCGCTCTTAATTATTTAAGCCCCGAATCAACCCTTAAGGGAACTACTTCTCTGCTGAAAATATATGAATTAAGTGTCTAGGGGGGACAAACCATCATATAAAGTAAGTGCATAAAATAATGGCAACGACACAATGATTTGTTTTACATGAGAAAACCCAAAGAGGGTAAACACTCACGGGCATAATTGCTAATTGAACCCTCAAATCCACTGTTGCAAATACGATTACAATCTTGGTTGACCACATCACATCCATATGATTACTAATCCATCTTTGCTACCCGCGAGCCTTTAATAGTGATTCTAGGCTCTTGCTTGTAAACTACCCAAGATAAATACAAGACTTAACTTTCAAGAGAAGAGAGATGCAACCTTATGTGTATATGAACAATATTCAAAGTGCATAAATGCAAGATCAAACATTTAAGCTTATCTAGCTATAGATGAACATGTCAAACATTCCTAGATATCATGTTGCTATATGACATCTGAAAGTCCTAGAGGCGTGTTCTTTATAAAGCTAGAGGGGGGGTGAATAGATTTTATCTAATTGTTACCCAATTTTCGCATGCAAGTCAATTTTACGAAAATACCCCTAGCAAGTCAACAAAACATACAAGTGTAATAAGATGCGGAAAAAGTAAATGACACTTGATGTATACGTGGAAAACCCAACCACTGGGAAAAACCACGGGCTGTTAAGTGCGCCACACTCGGACCTCGAAATCCACTATATGAAAAGACGGTTACACCCTCAAGTGATTCTCGGACTCTCACCCTAGATAACCTCAGGCTATGGACACTACCAATCGCCACTCTTGGTTCAATCCCTAGTGATATCCCCTGATACACTGCTCTTGGCGTGAGCACCCTCTAATCTACCACGCGGGCCTTTTACAGCGGCTCTAGTCCAATTTGCTTGCGTTCTAAGCAACCTAATCCCGGATGCTACACACAAGACTTACTTTCTCTTTGAAGAGAATACAACCCTATGTGAATATATATGAATATTCAATAAATGCAATAAAAGCTAGGGTACTCTAAATGCTTATCTAGGATGATGATATATTCAATTTAAATCAACCCTAGATATCAATTGCTAAATGACATGTCAAATAGCATAGATGATCATAGATTATAAAAACCTAGATATCTATCAAAAACAACACTCAATTAATTCATCACAAATAATCTCTTTTCTTGTATTTAACATATGATCTAAAACATACAAGTAATTTAAAAGAGATGGCTTGGTATTTAAAATACTATAATAAGATGAAATTAATCAAAATCTTACCAAGCAAGTTGTGATGATGCAAACCCATACATGGATGCACTCTATATAGACATAGGAGATGCAATATGAAATTTGATGCAAAAGGGGTTTGATTTGAGTGGTTAAAGATGAGTTCTTGATTTGATTTTCTCTCAAAATCTATCTTTGAAGATTAGGGTTCTTAAGAGTCAAAGAACTGATTCAGATAATGAGAAAGTGTGATATTTATAGACATCAAGAACAGGGCAAGTGAAAAGACAATTTTGCCCCTGAAACGCACCGTTCGGCGGTTTCAATCGGCGGCCAGGCCGCCGATGACGACCGCCGAATTGAGCTCGTGAAGAACAGAGCATTAACGGCGGTTTCATTCGGCGGTTTCGTGACCGCCGATACAACCGCCGAATCAAACCCGAGAGATTAAAATCGATCAGGTATGAACGGCGGTTTTGAACGGCGGTCGTGACCGCCGATCTTGACCGCATAATTGCTTCAGACCAATCTGGACTGAAACGGCGGTTTCATTCGGCGGCCAGGCCACCGATCATAACCGCCGATCACCAACAATGGTGAAAACCAAGGAGAAGCCAAGGGCATTCTCCATAGGCGGTCTTCGCGCGAAACCAAGCACTAATTAGTGCAAGCGCGGACGTTTTCGAACAATGTCGGGAAACGAATTATAAGGCACATATACACACAACAAGATATATCAACCAAAGCGCTAGTGTGTAAAGTGACATGTGAAGAGATGCACATAAAAATAAGCAAGTATGCAATCATAGCAAGAATGCTAAGTGTGTGTGTGCTACTAAATCTCTTCAAAGAAAAACAAGCACAAGAGATTATACCTTTGGCGTGCTTGTATCTTGAGGTCATGGAAGGGCCTTTGATCTTCAACACTAAACACTTAGACTACCCTTACATTCAAAACCCCAACATGTGGTTTGACCACGAAATAAGCCAATCAACAAAACGGGAATCCTTACAATCTCCCCCTTTGGCTATTTCGTGACAAAACCACCACTCACATTGATTCCTCACAACAAAAATAAACCTATGGGTCAATGAAGATTTTCTACAATACAAAGAGATATATAAAAATAAAACTTGAAGTCTTCAATCTCTTGTAGAACAATCATTCCCTGAAACAAGGTTTCTAAACTTTCCAAAACAAGTAAAAGTGAGATGAATCAAGTGAGGACATAAACAAGCATTTGCATTTCTAAGAAATTAAACACAACATCATGCAATGTATGATGAATGCAATGCTCCCCCTCAAAGGGTTACTCCCCCTCAATGTATATTCTCCCCAATGTGCACCAATTGCTACAACAATTTGCACCTCCCCTTACCACATTCTACTCCCCCTTTTTGTCATGATATAGGCAAAGGAGTAGTCCCCAACCGGGTCACTCAAGGCAAAGAGAGATAGTAGCATTCTAGTATATGCATAATCAATATAAGTCACTTTATGCAATCTCAAATTTATTGGAGAGAAACAAGGAGATTTATTTAAAGAAAATGTGTGAATCAAAAAATTGCTTTGCATACAAGACATGTAGCATTTAAGTCCAAAATATCATGGTATTTGGCAAAGCAAATGACAAAGGTTTTCAATATGAATTCAAATCAATTTCACCAATGTCAAGAGAGAAGCAAGGATATAGGTTTTCATTGATTTCAATTTAAGAACAACTATATCCAACTTTATAAGCTAAACATGTCATGAGCGACTTTGCACCCTACTTGATTTTTCCGGATAAGATATCCGTATGATAGTAGACATGTTCAACCAATAAAGAAAGAGAGACATTTGGATTGTAAAATCCTTGAATGGATACAAGATCCTTTTTCATTTGAGTCTCATAAGCTTTTTCACACATTATTTGCAGTTAAGAAATGCAATCATCAAAACATGCTTTTCAAGATTAGCATTAAGCATGTCATTTTAGCAATTATCATGTCATGGAGATCATTATAGGTCATTCAAATTAAATCCTATGTAAATATCTCCTAGTCCAAAAATGCATGTTTGAACATAAATATGACATGGATTGCAATACAAGCATTGATCACACTAATTGAATAGAAAATATGTATACATAGTGTAACCAAGCTTACTCAAGCAACAAAAAGAGAAGCACAAGATATTTCGAATTTTTTGCACGTGACAAGATGCAAAATAGCTCTCTTTGCTTAAGTTCCCCATATGGGGTCAAATTTCCATACCACTTCAAAGAAGGGTATGAGGTCCTATGGACCTACCAAGTCCTTTGGACTTGGATGAACCTATTTGAGACTTGTTAGTCTCGTAGCAAGCGGGTTCATTCTTATTACTCCACTTAGGTGACACTAAATCAATCCTAGTGGACAAAGGTTCTAGAGTACAAGATGAAAAAGGATCATGCACATGATTTTCTTCCTTTTTATGAAGCATCTTAGCTCTAGCCTTTTTCTTGTCAATCATGCTTTTAGCTCTACACATTTCAATATAATGCAAGCAACTTGGTCTAATATGACCAACAATACCATAAAAATGACAAGTGGGAATGAAGTTAGGAATCATACCATTTCCTTTAGCATGGATAGGTGCTTTCCCTTGTCGTTGTGGTTGTCTTGGTTGTTGGATAGGATCTCTCCTCCTTTGTTGATAACCAAGACGAGGTTGCTTGCTTGTCTGAGCTTGCATGATTGAACTCTTCCCATTCTGTTTTTGAGTTGGAGGGAAGATAGTGTGAGGAGCCCTTTGGGTGTGAGCTTGAGCTTGACCTTTTGGTGCCTCAACCACTTGGGCACTTCTTGAACACTCTCCTAGGTCACTCTTCTTCCTAGGTTGTTGAGGAGGAGGGGACATATTGAAGTCCATGTTCATGGCACAGGATGTCTTGCTTGTGGAGGAGGCATCCGTGTCATCAATGTAGCCAAGACCTCTCTTGTCACTTGGCTTTCTTCCAACTCCCAACATGTGGTCAAGCTTCTTGGTGCTTGAAGTCATCTTAGCCATTAAGACCTTAACTTCTTCAAGCTCTCTTTCTAGCTCTTCTTCTCTCCTCTTAGATAATGCTAAGTTTTCTTTTAGCTTATCTTCATCCGCCATGGATCTCACCACTTCTTCACACAAGTGGTCTACTAGTGTTGAAAGCTCTAGATTCTCTTCTTTTAATCTTCTAATTTCTTCCTTGTTCCTCATCATCGAGCTCTTAACTTTGACTTTGTAGTCATTAAGATCCAAACACTCCACACTTCCACTTGTGGAGTTAGATGACAAATATTCAACACTTGAGTCATCTTCTCTAATCTCCATTTCACCAATGAAGTCATCTCCTTCATCAAGATCATCAAATTTTTCTCTTGATGAGGAATGAGCCAAATCCCTATGAGTAGCTACAACAACTACTTCTATACCTAGTTCTTCTTGGGGATCCCAAGGAAAATCAACTTTGCCATCTTCTTCAACTTCTACACTCTTGGCTCCAAATTCCGTGTAGATGATGGCAAGTTCTTCATCACTTGAAGGATTTTCGTCATCTTCATATTTATCCCATAAGGTGGCCTTCGCCTTCCCTTTTCTTCTATCCTTCAAGTTTCCACACTCTGGGGAGAAATGCCCGAATCCTCCACATTCGTAGCACTGAATCCCCTCTCTTGAAGACACTCCTTGGTTTGGCTTGTTAATGAGTCCCATGTCTTCAATTGAGATACCCTCCTTCTTGTCATGCTTCGAAGTCTCCAAAGCAATTTTCTTCTTCTTCTTCTTCTTAGGAGGTGCGGTGGTCAACTTCTTCTTAGGAGGTGAGGTGGTTAAATTCACAAATCTCCTAAATCTCTCTAGTAAGAGAGGCATCTCCTCAATGGAGTCAATTTCTTCTCTCACAAAATCACTCATAGTGTTTGCGTTGAATGAATGCAAATGAGAAGAATGCAAGATGTATGTCAAAAACAATAATCATACAAAATGCAAAAACACACCAAAATGAGCTAGGATCACCTAAGTATATCTAGGAACCCGCTCTGATACCAATTGAAAGTCCTAGAGGCGTGTTCTTTATAAAGCTAGAGGGAGGGTGAATAGATTTTATCTAATTGTTACCCAATTTTCGCATGCAAGTCAATTTTACGAAAATACCCCTAGCAAGTCAACAAAACATACAAGTGTAATAAGATGCGGAAAAAGTAAATGACACTTGATGTATACGTGGAAAACCCAACCACTGGGAAAAACCACGGGCTGTTAAGTGCGCCACACTCGGACCTCGAAATCCACTATATGAAAAGACGGTTACACCCTCAAGTGATTCTCGGACTCTCACCCTAGATAACCTCAGGCTATGGACACTACCAATCGCCACTCTTGGTTCAATCCCTAGTGATATCCCCTGATACACTGCTCTTGGCGTGAGCACCCTCTAATCTACCACGCGGGCCTTTTACAGCGGCTCTAGTCCAATTTGCTTGCGTTCTAAGCAACCTAATCCCGGATGCTACACACAAGACTTACTTTCTCTTTGAAGAGAATACAACCCTATGTGAATATATATGAATATTCAATAAATGCAATAAGAGCTAGGGTACTCTAAATGCTTATCTAGGATGATGATATATTCAATTTAAATCAACCCTAGATATCAATTGCTAAATGACATGTCAAATAGCATAGATGATCATAGATTATAAAAACCTAGATATCTATCAAAAACAACACTCAATTAATTCATCACAAATAATCTCTTTTCTTGTATTTAACATATGATCTAAAACATACAAGTAATTTAAAAGAGATGGCTTGGTATTTAAAATACTATAATAAGATGAAATTAATCAAAATCTTACCAAGCAAGTTGTGATGATGCAAACCCATACATGGATGCACTCTATATAGACATAGGAGATGCAATATGAAATTTGATGCAAAAGGGGTTTGATTTGAGTGGTTAAAGATGAGTTCTTGATTTGATTTTCTCTCAAAATCTATCTTTGAAGATTAGGATTCTTAAGAGTCAAAGAACTGATTCAGATAATGAGAAAGTGTGATATTTATAGACATCAAGAACAGGGCAAGTGAAAAGACAATTTTGCCCCTGAAACGCACCGTTCGGCGGTTTCAATCGGCAGCCAGGCCACCGATGACGACCGCCGAATTGAGCTCGTGAAGAACAGAGCATTAACGGCGGTTTCATTCGGCGGTTTCGTGACCGCCGATACAACCGCCGAATCAAACCCGAGAGATTAAAATCGATCAGGTATGAACGGCGGTTTTGAACGGCGGTCGTGACCGCCGATCTTGACCGCATAATTGCTTCAGACCAATCTGGACTGAAACGGCGGTTTCATTCGGCGGCCAGGCCGCCGATCATAACCGCCGATCACCAACAATGGTGAAAACCAAGGAGAAGCCAAGGGCATTCTCCATAGGCGGTCTTCGCGCGAAACCAAGCACTAATTAGTGCAAGCGCGGACGTTTCCGAACAATGTCGGGAAACGAATTATAAGGCACATATACACACAACAAGATATATCAACCAAAGTGCTAGTGTGTAAAGTGACATGTGAAGAGATGCACATAAAAATAAGCAAGTATGCAATCATAGCAAGAATGCTAAGTGTGTGTGTGCTACTAAATCTCTTCAAAGAAAAACAAGCACAAGAGATTATACCTTTGGCGTGCTTGTATCTTGAGGTCATGGAAGGGCCTTTGATCTTCAACACTAAACACTTAGACTACCCTTACATTCAAAACCCCAACATGTGGTTTGACCACGAAATAAGCCAATCAACAAAACGGGAATCCTTACAACATCCATATAACTTAGCTATATGAGCAAATAAGATTCTAGATGCAATAGCTATCACAAACAAAGCTCAACACACAACACACAAATCTCTACATATAGATAAAAATCTAATATTGATACAAATCAAGTCATAAAGGAGATATCTTGTAAAGCAAAAACACAAGAATAGATGAAGATGATGTTCTACTTACAAGTCATCTGTGCTTAAAGAAAACCCAAGAAGAAGACACCTAGATGATACTAGATGATGTTTGAAACAAGAATGGATAATGGGTATTTGAGTTTTGGTTGATAAAAATAAAGTCTTTGTGACTTTTCTTGCAAGACACTCTCAAGCTCTCAAGAAACTCAAATTATAAGCTCTAATTCAACCAAGGGAAGATGAAGAGAAATATATAACAAGCCCTAGCCAAAGAAACGTCGTTTTTAACTTGGACAACTAAATCCCGTCAAAACTATGGTGCGTGCTGTGGTACGGACAAGGTGTCTGCATCGTTGTACACACGATGTGTAGGCTTTGAAAAACTTCATGGTAGGGACCGATCCAGAGGCAAGGTGCACCAGCCGCAGTATGCATGTCGAAAAACATCAGAGGTAACACTTGACAAGAACCGCGGTTCATGCAAGGTGCACCAGCCGCGGTACCCACAACGGCATGGACCGCGGCAAAGAGAAAAATTCTATTTTCAAAACAATAAGGCACTCCTAATCTATATGCATGTTGTGCAAGGGTGAAGTGAGTGAATAACATGCATAAGTATCAAACAAGAAACACACAAGAATATACAAGACATGTAAATGCATGAGATGTGTGTGTGTGCAATCTAAATCTCTTTAATTAAGAGTCAAGACAAGTAAGCTACCTTCCTTGAAGCACTTGAAGTTCACAATAAGGTCTAATAGCATTTGAGGAGAATTCTTCAATCCTAAGCTCCCTTACAATTTTAAACCCCATTGTGATTTTGTCAATGAAATAAGCCAATTAAAAAGTGATGCATTTACATATACTTCTCACAAGAAGGAGTAAATTCCAATATTGTGTATAGACCTTCCCAGCCACAAGCCAAACCACGATTCCAAGATACATAGATATTGATTGAGAATACTATTCCAATCTCACCCATGGTAAATCAAAAACCACGATCTAACTTGAAGGAGTTAGTAAGACACTCATGATTAAGATCACCTATATATAGTGTAAGATCTTAGATTTGTGTTGGCTTGATTCCATTGCAAAACACACTTTATTTGTAATGGTTAGATGCTTAGGTGGTTCTTGGTGAAAAGAAGCTTCAAAGGAGAAAAGCAACTTCTCATGCAAATTTCATCTTCAAGAGGAAAAACGCTTACTTGGATGCTAAGGTATTAAGATATTTCTTCCTCTTGCAAGGCGTAAGTATACACACACACACACACACAATTCATACATGTGTGTCCCTGCATTGTTATGCTATATTTGGTATAACACGTTCACACACCTACTAAAGTATGCACATGCATTAGTCTCATATTGACAAACATTGTAGAATTGCATGTTCTAGGACTATCTCTAGGAAATAGCATACTTGTGTGACTTTGTGTTTACTTATTTGTGTTTCTTTTGTTTTGGACTTGAACATGATCTCATATGATTCCTTATTGAGTTCCGGTCATTTTGGTTACTCACTCTTTAGGTTTCGAGTCCAAACTAGGAAGTTACGCTACTTTACGTTCTCATACTTTGAGTTGTCTTCGTCATCGTGTATCGAGTCGAATTCTCAACATTTTTGAAAAGTTTCATAGTTTTCCATGTGAGTGAGAGAGTCACAGTTCGTAATCCAAAAATAGATTTGAATTCGGAGTTCGGAGGCCGGAGAACGGTCGAAGAACGCGAGGGGAGAGCGAAGGAGGCGATGGCCAAAGGCCATTTTGCACCATCTTCTTGTGAGGGCGCGTGAAGGCGCATGAGGCTCATGGGAAGGCCACCTCTCTGCCCCCATGAGGATCATGTGCCTCTCAGGGGGTGGGTTGTGTGGCCTCTTTTGATTGGCCACCGAATCCCTCTCTTCTCCATCTATTTTCCCTCCATTTATATTCGAAAATTTTGCAGAATTCTTTACAACTTTTGATTTCTTATTTTGATCATATCTCTCTCATTTCAACTCCGAATCAAGTGATTCAAAAGCCAAAAATATTGGTCTTGAAGAGAGGAACAAACCCTAATCATTTTCAGAGCCAAATGACTTCGTGATTTTTTGCAGTAAGCTGATTTCTGTCCGAGGTTCATATTTTGTAGGTGAAACATCTTCTTCTCACTTTCTCTTTTGATCATCTCTTTTAATCTTCCTAATTGATAGATGAAATGTGTTAAGAATAATGTTAATTCATACTCTAGGTTTGTTTGATCGATTGATTGTTGAGTTTTAGCTTTGTGATCTCATTTGAACATATTTTAGCTAAACTTGATTAACTTGAAATTGATTCTAGAAATGACTTATATGATGTGCTTCATGATGATTTCTAGGTTTAATTTCATGATCTAAGAACTAAGATTTTTTGAGTGAGATATTGAATATTCTAATCTTGTTCTTATTGATTCACATGTCTTGATTTCTAGATACATTTGTGATTGTTTGTTGAAAGCATATTCTAGATTATCATTGAGCATGTTCATAGAGCTTGATTGATCATCTTGTTCTATTTGTTTGTGTTTGCATTCATTTGCATCACTTAGATCATTGCCTTGTGAAAGGTTGGAGTCTCTTGTCAAAATGAGTGAAACTTTGATTTGAGCAAGAAGTCTTGGCTAGGAAAGTGTTCCGGATAGCCAAGCAAAAGTCTTAGCTAGGAGTGTGATACTCCGAATGGTTGAGCTAGGAAAGCTTGACTATGATCTTTGTGATTCGGATAGTTAAAAAAGAAATCTTCCTAGAGACATGAGCGTCTTGGATAGGAAGTTGCTTTCTAGATGTGTAGGACACATCTTGGATAGGGAGTAGGCAAGGTGATTCACTTGGCCTTAATGGTAGACTAGGAGTTGATAGCTTAGGGTGTTTATCATGTGTTCATTGCCTTGAGTATCTACTTTTCATCATAGTGAATTGCTTACTGGTGGTTGTGGTATCAACCCGTGGATGTTTCCTCTTTAGGTTTTACCACGTAAAAACAATTGTGTCAAGTTTCGTTTTTATGTTTATTTATCTTCCATATCATATGTTGATTGCATCACTTGTATATTGTTTTCCGCTTGTGTTGATTAAAACAAATCATTTTGTTAGACACACCAAGTGTGCATTTCATTGTTGTATTGAGAAAAAGTATTTTGGAAGAATTTGGGCATATACCTATTCACCCCCACCTCTCCCCCCTCTAGGTATATATTACACTATATTGCTTAAGGGAATTTCATACAGCCATCATTTGCCGATATATATGAATCTCCCCATGTAACAGATATTAGAGAGATATTCATATAGATCGTGGCCCAGTCCTATATAATCACATCATATAAGGTGCCTTCATTCTCATATCACCATATGAGTAGTCTAGGATAAGACCACCATATATTATGGAATGGACCGCAACTGTAGATTAACTGCAAATAAAGTACCCAACTTCATTTGCTATCTACAGACTCTTTAGATTGCACGTCTCAAACTGAATTCCTATGTATATGACACTCATATACTCAGTTCGAGATTACATCCGGCAATCTTGGATGTTTAGTACATATGATATAAAAGTATAAGACATATAAATAGAATAAAAATGACTACTTCTTTTATTTATAATTAATCATTATTTACATATTATAAGCTTTAGGGCAAAACCCCAACAATGACAACTACTTTGTTCAACGTAGGGATGGTGTTGGCAAACTTGGGTTGTCTTCATAGCAAAAAATTACTGATGTGTTTCGAATGTTAGCATATGGTCAACCTGCAGATTCAACCGACGAATACGTGAAAATTAGAGAGTCTACAACTATCGAAAGCATGAAGAGGTTTTGTTGAGCTATTGTTGAGGAATTTAGAAACGAATACTTGAGATCACCAAATGCCAATGATGTTACAAGACTACTTGAAATAGGTGAGAAACATGGTTTTCTAGGAATATTGGGGAGTTTAGATTGTATGCACTGGATTTGGAAGAATTGTCCAATAGCATGGTCGGGACAATACAAAGGATGTAGCGGTACCCCAACCATTATCCTTAAAGCAATAGCAGACTATGATCTATGGATTTGACATGCACATTTTGGTTTGCCAGGCTCCAATAATGACATTAACGTGTTATATGCATCTCATATATTCGCAAATCTTGCTGAAGGTATAGCCCTCCCTGCTCATTATGTCATTCAGGGAAAAGAATACAATGTTGGTTATTATTTAGCTGACGGTATATATCCTGAATGGTCTACTCTCGTACAATCTATTCATAATCCTCAACGACCAAAAAAAAGATTTTTTGCCCTGAAACAAGAATCATGTAGAAAAGATGTAGAACGTGCATTTGGAGTTCTTCAATCACGTTTTGCAATAATCAAAGGACCGTGTCATTTTTGGGAAAAACATGTATTACATGATATTATGACTGCGTGCATCATAATGCACAATATGATCATCGAGGGTGAGCGCACTGTGCCAATAAACATTGAAGATTTAAATCCAACATTGATCCTTGATATTGAGATGGTTCCAGATGAAACAACATGATTTCGACAATTTCTTGCACGACATAGGCAAATTAAGGATAAAGACGCTCATATAGCACTTCAAAATGCATTGATTTATCATTTGTGGGATCAATATGGTAATTCTTTAGGTTAATGTATTGTTGGTTTCTCATCTATGGGTATGTTTGATAAGATATATTGTATTTTATTAAACAAATATTAATTAATATATTATCATAATACTAGTGTTAACATTTAAATTTCAATGTTATTTGTATCGGTTTTATTTTACTTTTCAATGTACTTTTTTTGTTGTTATTTTTCCATTGTAATATTTTAATTTGAAGACGTTAATGTTATTGATGATTTGAAAACATTGGTTAAAATTGATGATTTGAAAACGTTTGTTTTGAATTAAAATACTTTTAATTCATTGATTGAAATAGAAGGTGTAATAAATAAATAAAAAATAAAAATTATAAAAATATAGTCAATATTATACTCGGTTGAAAGATCTTAACAAAATATTTTCAATGACATAATTTTTATAATAATTAGATTTACGAATAAAGAGTTATAATAGATTATTTGATTTTTGTTAAAAATGTAAAAAGGAAATTAAGGGTAAGATGGGAATAAAATAAGTGAATAGTGAATTTAGAGACTTGCTTTTTGAGTCTCCAAATTTGGAGAACCAAAATTGAGTATCCATTTTTTTTTTGCATGGGTAAATGTGAATTGGAGACCCATTGGAGCTCATAAAATCTCCATTTTGGGTTTTTAGAGACCCATTGAAGATGGCCTTAGAACCATTTGTTATGTTGTTTGTCTTTTTGTATGCTAAATTGTTTTCTAGCTTTATTTGTTTTTTTTTTGGTTGATTCTGTTAGTGGTGAAATTTTATGAGAAATAGTTGAAGCCTGAAGGAAGCGTTTAATTCTTATTGATGATATTGCTCAATATATATATATATATCACAACAAGTTGATAGAAAATAAAACAATTACAACGCAGTAATGGAGAGATTCTTGGATCTATTTTGTACAATAAATCTCATGTCCACGATTGCAATGATTGATTCCTGAATCACTCAAGAATCAATTACTCATTGACTTTTTTTTTTTTTTTTTTTTTTTGAAGTATTACAATTTACAACTATTACAATAAAACTGTTGGAACCTACCAAAGGCCAAGATATCTACTCCCCAGTCCCTACAAACTAGGAGAAAACTCCCCACACATACTTTTAAAAATGCATATGGTTGGACTCAAACCCCTGACCACCATGTGTGAAAGTGGGGTGGACAACCATCTCTACTAACTTGATATTCTAAGATCATGCACTGAATCACTCATTGACTTGATATTCCAAGATTGTAGTGGTTAATTCCTCTATCACTCATTGACTTGGTATTATGGCTGTTAATATCCACAAATGTACCTGTATCCTTCTTTTCCTTAATATGCCTCCTCAAGTTGGCGTGGTAATTTGAATTAACACCCAATTTGCTGTGAAACAAGAGAAACACATCATTGGAAAGAGGCTTCATAAAAATATCCGATGGCTGTGAAACAGGGGAAATGAACCGAGTAACAAGAGTTCCCATATCATCCTTTTCACTAACAAAATGGTAATCAAGCTCGATATGCATGGACTGAGCATGAAACATAGGATTGACGGACATATGCAAGGCACTCATGTTATCACAAAATAATTGAGGTGGTTTAATTAAAAACACAAATATCCCTTAACAAAAATGTTAACCAAGTGAGCTTAGCAACTATAAATCTATGGACCGATATTCTGATTCGGCAACAAGAAATACATTTGACACCGAGAAACAAGAGTTCCAAGTGAGTTACTTTTTGGAACACCAAGAAATACATTTGACACCGAGAAAGATGCAATATCATGTTGTACTCCTTTTTGTTGTTGGAAAGCCTGCCCAATCGGCATCGCTAAAACCAAACAACGAAATAGGACTTGTAGAAAGATATTGAAGGCTATAGTGTTAAGTATCCTTTAGATACCTTAGTATTTGTTTAACAACTTTCAAATTGGTCATTGTTGGATTACTAAAGTGTTTGACGTACATACTTTATTCACAACATGAACAATATGTCAATATATGGCCTAGTGAAGGTCAAATACCGTAAAGCACCCACAATACTGTGAAAATTAGTAGCCTCAATGGGTTATGTTATAGGTGTATCACCATAAGAAGCCACGTAAGCAAGAGTCAAGAGAAGTCAACTCGAAGGGGCAGAAATCCCCCAAGGTAACTTACTCAGCTAAAACTAAAGCAGCCCGATCACAAACGAAGAGAATCGGCTCGGGCAGCAAAGCCTGCTCGGGCATGCTCGGGATTCGATAAAAAAGATAGTCACTAGCATTCACGTCCCGAACACGTGGGCAGAATCAGTAACTAGCATCCCCACAATAAACAACGATGCGGCTGACTAGAGTTTAACAAGGAAACAAACAGGTTTCCCGTAAATAGAGGAGAAAGAATCCAGTCCAAACTCAGATTCTTTCAAATCGGGAAACATGTTACACTCAAGAAGGAAACAGAATCCGTTTAGGACTGGACAATCACCCAAAACTTGGGCACCACAACACCAAACCCTAGCGGCACCCACAAACCCTAGTAGCATTATGTATAAATACCCCTGTAACACACAAAATAAGGGGTACGTGAGAATTAAGAGGAGAGATCAGAGTGTGTATTCAATAACAACTTTTATAGTGGATTTGACTTCGTTGCTTAGGCAACAACCCGTGGATGTTTCTCCGACCATCGGAGTTTTACCACGTATTTTTTGTTCATTATTGCTAATACTTTGTAGTGTTAATTTTAATCATTCTCGTTCATAAACTTGATATCAAATCGTTGATGGAGTGACTACGAAAAATCATCGTCAACAATTGGCGCTAGAATAAGGGGGATCTAAAAAACTTGTGAAGCAATGGCCGGCGAAGGAGATGGTAGCGATTCCAGATACAGTCAAGGATTACCAACTAACGAGTTGGAGGATGACGCCACCCTCAATACTGCGGATGTAACCTTAGCAACAGCAGACCAATCAACTGCTCTGGCCGGTATCCAGTGTTTCCCTCCAACTAATGAAGAAATCGTGCAACGATTCCGGGCCTCTCTGCAGCAACTCATATTTGATGCAGCAAGGCAAGGATTTAATCTTTCCACTACGGAAGGTTTGACTTCACCCTACAACCTGTCCGCTCCAAATCAAACAACAAGATTGCGTTCCACGATAGTGATACCAACACCTGATGTGCCCTTAAAAGCAAGCCAAGACCCTACAGACAGGCCAGAGATTTTATCCGAAAGGCAAGCCATGGGTAGCAGGGAGCGTAGAGAGGAAGGTTATTCCGATAGACGGTATGATCCAGATCGAATGAGGTGAAGTCGGGACCAACCCAAGAAGCATATTCACTGGAGAAATCGGTCATCGTCCTCAGGGGAGAGTGAACAGTATTATCGTCACAAACGCCAGAGGGGCACAGTTCGATTACATGGCCTAAATCGAGAACACAGGGAGCAAGAACCGGAGGAGAGAGGCCAGAAGTTGACCATCAGTCAAAATTTCAATGCAATGTGAGAACCAAAAGGAGATAGAGACATACTCATACAGAGCCTGACCCGGGAGGTGCAAAACAATCGTCGATAGATGGATGCTTTGGTCAGGCGGTATGGGCACAATAAACTATCAGATGACGAATCAGGCAGCGCTTTCACCAATGGAGTTCTAAGGATGCCTTTCCCGGAGAGGTTCAGGATGCCACACGTAGAGCAGTTCAAGAAAGATACCAATCCAAAAGAACATGTCCGGAGGTATAGGAGTGCTATGGCCCAATACGTCCACAATGACGCCCTGCTATGCTTGAATTTTCCACAGACTCTTGGGGATTTAGGTTCTCGGTGGTTCGGTAGATTGCCAGCAGCAAGCATAAGCAGCTTCAGCGAACTGAGCAAAGCTTTCTCAAGGCAGTTCCTCGGGAATGTACACAGGAAGAAATCGGTGGCTCACTTGTCCCAGCTCAAGCAAGGAAAAGACGAGTCGCTTAAGAAATACTTGGGAAGGTTCGGTCAGGAAGTGTCGGAGATAAGAGTGCGAACGATGAAGCCATCATTGCAGCATTCATTAACAACCTTCAGAACGGCCAGCTATCCTTTGATTTAAGAAGAGCTCGCCTAACCAATTATGCCGACATGATGGACATGGCTGGGGGTTATGCCTTAGCCGAGGAAGAAGAAATTGCGACAGAAGGTTATTTTATACATGGTGGTCGTCCGGAAGAAGCCAAAACAAAAGACTAAGCCAAGGTACCAGACACCAAAGGTGACAAGCAAAAGAACAAAGCACGAGATGGACGGGATGGCCACCGAGCTTATGATCCAAAAACTGATTAGCCGCGCCAAAAATTCCAGGGCAGATATACAAATTACACCCCGTTGAAGAAAGACTAGGAAAAGGTATTAGCTATCTTGGAAGAAAAGAATATGTCCAAAGAGCCGCCTAAGTAGTCGACTTATGCTCAGAAGAACACCACCAACTTCGTCAAGAAGAACATAATATACAGGTTCGGGATTCTGAGCATCATCATAACAGACAACGGGACCCAATTTGATAACAGTAAATTCAGGAAGATGTGCGAGGAATACAAAATCGCAAATTATTACACATCTCTCACCCATCCTCAAACCAATGGTCAGACAGAGGCAGTAAACAAAGTGATCAAGCACACGCTGAAAGCGAAGCTGGAGGCAAGGAAGGGTTGCTGGGCGGACAAGCTGCCTGAGATACTATAGGCATACCAAACAATTATGAGGTCATCCATAAGGGAAACTCCTTTCGCATTAGTATTTAGAACGGAGGTTGTTATCCTGGCAGAAATAACTTTCACCTCTCCTAGGGTTCGGTTATATAGCTCAAAGCATAATGTCAACATGTTGCAACAGAACTTAGATGAACTGGAAGAAATAAAAGACGCAACACAAGTAAGGAATGCAGCGTACCAGCAAAGGGCTGCGAGATATTACAATTCTCATGTTCACGTGCGTAAATTCCAGCTCAGAGATTTGGTGCTGAGAAGGGTATCCCCAAACACCAAAGATAAATCAGCAGGATCTCTCGCTGACAAATGGGAGAGACCATACATCATTAAAGGAGTCGCTGGACATGAAGCTTACATGATAGCCCGACCAGAGGGTAGCCTAGTGCCTCGACCATGCAATGCACAGTACCTCAAAATCTTCTATCCTTAAAAAGGAACCTATCCCCACCTTTTGCTTTAGTTAGTTTCAAATTTCGCATTTTGTCGTATTTTAGTTTTCAGATTATCATTTTAATCATTTGAAAGTTTAGTTGCTAATAAAAAGATTATTTGCTGAAGACAATGAATACACCGTCAGAAGGGAATGGCGGCCACTCAGAAGCCGACCAAATAAACATTGAAAAAGAAAAAAAATTCAGGCGTTATGAAGCTGCGAGAGAGTGGATGAATAGTGCCCAAATGGCGAAAAAAGCTGAAGTAGCATACCCGCCTAGTTAAGACGGTACAAACCCACCTCTTAGCAAAAAGGTAAATCCGAGGCACCAGGATAACTGGAAAACTGCTCGGAAGCACCGCCAGAAAGACTAGTGAGATGCGCAGCTGTGTTGGCCAATACACATACCCCAACGATTCGACGAAACCTTACACAGATAAAACCGGGAGACGTCCTAGGTGACATGTGCAAGGGCCTTGGCGTATGGTTGTGGTGAGCCTCGACATAACGCTAGGGCAAAGTAACTTTAAACATGAGGCTGTATTAATTGATTGCCAGTTAATAAGATACTCGGCTCAAATTCACGAACGCCAGTTAAATAAGATACTCGGCTGAACTAATTGATTGCCAGTTAATAAAATACTCGGCTCAAATTCACAAACGCCAGTAAATAAGATACTCGGCTGGAGTAAAGGATTCTGAAAATCCTTAAGATCAGAGACAGCCGAATACAGGCTTTCAAATAAATTATACTCAATACAGATTTAGTTCATCCCATTTATGTGTTTATCATGCAGGGAGTTAGAAACAGCGGAACAGCATAAGAATAAAGATTCATATAGATATGAGTAAACGTGAATACAAAGATCATTACAAAAATAACCAAATAAAAGATCAAGAAGACGGCGCTAGCGGTTGTGAGCTGCTCCTGCCGACGCTCAGGTCAGGTTCCATTACATACTCACTCAGGAGGCTATCATCAGAGGGCCACACGATCACATCTTCTTCTTCATCATCCATCCATGCACTATAGTCAGTCCCAGGGACGGGCCCAACGTCAGGATTCTCATAGTCAATCCCCGCTTTCTGACAAGCGTGAAAAGTAGAGAAGGAATCGGCAGTGGGAACCTCCAGATGCATGGGATGTGGCACCTTACCTTTACTCCGGTAATATACTCGCCACTCTTTCATCTGGATCCGAAGAGACTCCAGAGATGTATCCACATGCTTCTTAATTGAAAGGCTTTAGTTGGCCATGGCCCGGTCAGTTACCCTATTCTTCATCTTGAAGAACTCCCCAGCCGAGACCATCCCCCGTTGGAACTCCCGGAGAAGCAAAGCATCATAGGCCAAAGATCTTTTAAAATGATCGACCCCCTGTATCTCCAACTCCAGCCTAGCTTCCTTTGACAAGGATTTGACTGTCAAGGCCTGATGCTCCAAGTCTTCGATTCGGCGCTCATAAGATGATTTAGCATCTTCAGCGTTTTGCTTGGCCTGGAGCAGAGCATCCTGAGAAGATGACAACTGATCTTGCAAAGTCTTGACCTCCTCAGCAGCGAAAGACGCTTTCTGTTCAGCCTCCATTTGACGTGCCAAACATTGATCCAGGAGCACCTGATTTGACTTGGCCCCTTCCTAACAAGCCAGCTTAACCCGAGCGCAGCGATCTTTGCTTTCCTTTAGTTGGGCCTCTAGCCACCTTATTCTTTCTGCCTGGGCTTCACCGACCTGGCAAGCCTCTGACATCTCAGCCACCATCTGCAGTCAGGTTATGCAATAAAATGAAAAGTGAGAAGACGGAACCACAGAACAAGGAAACTGTTCTAAAAGCAAACTTACATAGGAGGCACTATTGAAAACGTTATGCAAACGGCTTGCTGAAGGGTCGACCCTGAAGCGACTCCAGTTGTCCCCCCCCCCCCCCCCCCCCCCCCCCATGTAAGCCCGGCCTGAAGCCATGGCCCTCAGCATAGTCTCAGGGGTAGGTTCGCCAGCTTGGGTCGATGGGCCTAAGCCACCAACATTAGCTTCTAGGAGCCTCGCAGTCGATGTCGCCCAAGGAGAGTCGACGGAACCGCCGGTATTGTCCTTGACCTGATCCCGTGGAGGAGTCCCAATCATTGTTCTCCCAACCTCAGCTTCCCCCTCATCGCCCGAAGATGAATCGATATATGTAACCACACGGGGGATCTTAGAGGTAGGGCGGCTGGGTAAAAATGAGGCTTTTCTCTTTCCAGACTGCCTCCCACGAGTATTCAAGTCAGCAGCAGGGTCCTTAGAATCCAGGCCGAGATGCCTCATTTCAGCACCACCACCTGCAGGAGGTATAAAGTTTGACTTAGCAGGAGTCAGAATCTCCGGAGCCGTCACACCTGGATGCTCCCTAGCTGTTTCAGCACCCTGGAATGTAGCACTCGGCTCGTTTGCAGCAGGGTGGAGAGAGTAAGTCCAGCAGGAAAAAGCCGCTGGCTCAGAAAATTCCCCAACCTTCTCTTTCCCCTTAGATGAAGAAGTGCCCGCTTGGTTGCCCTTCTCAGCGGCAGCCTTGTCTGCAGCAAGGTCCCCTGGATCGCCCATATTTTCGGCCAAGAACGTCTCCATTTCCTGACCATGAGTCTCCTCAGGCATATAATCAGGCACGTTCCCTTCACTATCTTTCTCGGGAAGGTCTTCGGGAGAACTTTCATCATAATCAAATTATGGAGGGGCTACCCCAGCATCCCGCTGACGAACAGCCTCTTTTTGGTTCGCCTCCACAATACCCTTCATCCGGCGCGCCTGAGCATCACAAACGATATCTACATCGAACACTAAAAGAGATTTTCAAGTTAGTAAGCCGACTAGGAAAGAGAGCAATCAATAAAGTTCTATGAAAACTTACAGCGTCGTCGGCGTGCAGTAATCACAGGAAAAAGGCGAGCCCTAATCATCTTCTCTTCATCGAAGAGATAAGGTTTCCCCCTCTTCTTCAAAGGACGAACGACTGCCCAGGCCAGAGTTTTAAGCTCCTCGTCAGTAAAATAAGGAGTCGTATGATTCCATTTATCGGGCGAGCAAAAGTACCGAGGGACCTTGCGTGTTACCCGAGTACTATTAAGATCGAAGCTAATCGATTGGCCCCAGCGTTTACCCATGAAGAACCAACTGTTCTTCCAGAATTTATTTGAAGAAGGGAAGCCCCAAACAAATCCTTTCATCTTCTCGTCTGCGGCCAGTTCGACTTCACCCTTGACCATCACGTCTTTTGGTATCCAGTTCTCGGGCTGGGTCGAAAGAAGGAAATAAACCCCGGATTTCCCCAGAGGCCTCAACGAATAAAAATGCCTAATTTCATGAGAAGTGGGAGGTGGGAGGTGGGAGGTGGGAGGTGGCCGATTCACCCTATGCCACATGTGCCACATGCACATCAAAATCCGATAGCTGTTTGGAGTTAGCTGTGCCGGGGTAAGCTGAGCCTCAGCTAAAAACCAAGTAATGAAAGGCTGAAGAGGAAGAGTAACACCACAAGTAAGCATCGCCCCATAGATTGCCACATGGCCGAGTGGGGGGTTCCATACAACTGACACGACCTGGGTAGTTCTAAAATATATGCCGGTAACGGCGCCAATAACTTGATCGGCGCACAGAATGACCGGTTCTAATGAACTACGGTAAATGATATGGCGCGTGTGTTTTTACCCTTTTCGCAAGTATACGAATCGAACGAGTCATATAGCGGTTAAAAGCAAGGGTATCGTTCCCACGAAGGAGGTATGGTACACGTAAGTCGGTTCTATGTCTAGGTTATAGTCAAAATATTTATATATATTATTATTTACACTATTAACATGCAATAAAAGTAAAAGGGTATGGTCATAAGCAAATTAAACTAACTAATCTAAGATTACACTAAGATTAGACTAAGATGGCAATAAGTAAATAACAACTAAATTAACATTAACTAACTAAATTAACTAAACTAACAAGCTAACCAAATCAATTAATTAACTAACACTAATAAACTAAACTAATTACCAACTACACCCATGCATGGTCATGGAAAAGTGTAGTTGTGAGGTGGTAAATGCATGGAAATGCTAGGAAATGGTTTTCATGCAACAAATCCAATTCCTAGTTGATAGCAAATAAGCTTACACAATTGGTATTAACCAATCTAACCTATGATTAGGCACATACACAAATAATCATTCATGCATGCTATTGAGGTCTCAATTAGTCTAATCCTATTACATATCAATTAATTAGTTAATCAATTAACATGCATATATTAAGCTCAAGCAAATAACTAATCAACCAAAATATGAATATTATTACAATCCCACCAATATTCCCAACATAAACATGTATCAAAATTACAACAACAATAACAACAAGTTAAAGTAAAACAAAAGAGATAAAGAAGACAACCAATCTCTTGAGAAGTCTTCAAGCTAGCTAGGCTTCTCCTTATCCTTCCAAAGCTTGGAGTCAAGAGGTGTTGAGAGTGAGAGTGAGAGTGTTGGTTTGGGTGCAATTCTAAGCTAGATGTGTGATATTTAGTGTAAGTAGATGATAACTAGGTGTAAATCTAGGTGGTATATGGTAGATTTGGATATTAGGGATGTGTTTTAGGGTTAGGAAAGGAGAATATATATATATAGGGGAGTGATTTGGGCGTGAAAAGAGCTTGAGTCGGTCAAGTTGGCGAGCTCAAAACGCCAAACTCTCGGGTTCTTGCCCGCCACACAAAGTCGCCGGGCATTTTTGGAGGTTAGAGGCGAGCTTGTACGTTCTGGACTGCGGGCACTTTCCCGTTGCATGAACCCACCGTCTTTTGGCGAGTTTGGAATGTCTGGATTGCGGGCAAGAAGCCGCTGAACCGAGACCTTGAAGCTTGGTAGCCATGGAGGTTTGTCTTGGAGGAGGAGGAGAAGAACTTGTGCATGGAAGGCCCAAAATGGGTCCATCATGACCGGAGGGAGTTTTCCTGGAGATCTGGGTGGAGTTTAGCCTAAAAAAGCATCAGAAAATGACCAGAAATGATCGGGTCACGACCGGGTTGTCGGGTCGGGTTGGCTGCATGAAGAAGACAAATGACGTCAGCCTTGCGTCAACATGACGCGAGCAGGCTAAAACGACATCGTCTGATGAGTGATGTGGCAGCTGACGTTGTGCTTTGCGCGACAAATTACAATTTGGTCCCTCAACTCTTTCCCATTCACAGAATCTTCAATCTTCTTCAAAATATTACATTTTTGCCCCTATTTCTCCAAAATGACCAAAATGATCCTGAATTCCTCTATTTTCCTGAAACACTTATTTAAACCATTAAAATCCCTATTTTACCCAAGAAACGAATACAAAAGATAGGAAATATGAGCGCTAATTGTGAACATTTGCAGCGCGATCAACAGCTCGACCGTCAGTAGTACTTAGTGAGATAACGCCATTGTCCAGATCAAACCGTCGCTTGTATTTGTTGATCTCCTCAGGACCGACCACATTTGGCTCAATGTCATAAGCACACACCCGCTCGGGAGAGAAAATAATGCGAGCCCCCCTGTGCTCTTCTTCAATGTCATTCTCAACAACTCTCTGGGTCTCGATTCGGATTTTGGTCTGACTCTTCTTCTTCCCCATTCGCTTCCACGGCCGAGTGTCACCATAAACGGAAATAGAAGGATCTGATTGAGCTTCAGGTTGATAAGACTCAGGTTTTGAAGAGTCAGAAGAAGCGGAGGGGACTTCAGAAGCAGGTGGAACTTCAGAAGTAGCAGGGACTTCACGGAAATGCCTAGAAACGTCGGCGTCTAAGAAGCGAGGCTGATCGAAAAGAGGATCTCCTAGCAACCTGTGGACAACCATGGCAGTAAGAGCATCATTTCGTTCAATGGCAATCATACCAATAGTAAAAAGACGGTGCCTAGCCGCAGAATCCATGAGAACTAACCTTGATGTATCGGAAAACTGGAGATACATGAACCGTAGAGGAAGAGTCTTCAAGAAAAGATCTGGGGGTTGAAACTGAGTATCTCGGCAAAGCAAAACCAAGAAGTGTTGAAACTTAAAACGAATCGAAGAACAAAACAAAATTCCTAGAAATACAGCAGATGCAGGCAAACTTTTCTCTCGAAGAAAGAAGAAAATGGCAGAATAAAAATAGGTGAAAATCTTCTTTCAAGCACAATGTTTATATAGGCCAGGTATCAGGTTCGAAAAATCGAAACCCTAGAAAGGGTAGGTAGAGAAGCGGGAAAATAGAGAGACGAGGGTAGTGACGTGGGCTGTACGTGAACGACTAGAAGGGTCGTGTCCCATAAATGCCCATAACCACGACCAAGCAAGAGGAGACAGGTGGCAATCGAAGAAAGCCTTAAGCCGTCAGAAAGTCAGTATGTCACCATCAAGAGATTTCTGAATGAGGGGCGGATCAAACACACGCGGACATAATTAAGACACGTCATTAATGCTTCGAATCAAACGAGGATATTGAAACCCAACATTAATGCGGAAGATGACAAACGAAAACAAGTCATGAGAAATGAGGCAAACAGAAGTTAAATATTTGTCCCGAGTAAGCCGGACCTGGTGTATTCAGCTCAAATATTTAAGGGGGTATTGTTATAGGTGAAAATCGTCATAAAGGACACGTCATCACCATAAGAAGCCACGTAAGCAGGAGTCAAGAGAAGTCAACTCGCTCGGCTAAAACTCAAGCAACCCGATCACAAACGAAGAGAATCGGCTCGGGCAGTAAAGCCTGCTCGGGCATGCTCGGGATTCGATAAAAAAGATAGTCACCAGTGAAACAAATTATAGCACGGTGTGTATAAAACTATCTAGAGGGGGGGTGAATAGATTTTAAGCTTATTACCCAATTTTTCATGATTAGTCAAAATTAAGGGTATTAAGTGACCCGGTTGGGGACTACTCCTTTGCCTATATCATGACAAAAAGGGGGAGTAGGATGTGGTAAGGGGAGGTGCAAATTGTTGTAGCAATTGTGCACATTGGGGAGAATATATATTGAGGGGAGTAACCCTTTGAGGGGGAGCATTGCATACACAAACATTGCATGATGTTGTGCTTAATTTTTTTTATATATGCAAATGCTTGTTTTAATCTCACTTGATTCATCTCACCTTTTCTTGTTTTGGAAAGTTTAGAAACCTTGTTTCAGGGAATGATTGTTCTACAAGAGATTGAAGACTTCAAGTTTTATTTTTATATATCTCTTTGTATTGTAGAAAATCTTCATTGACCCATAGGTTTATTTTGTTGTGAGGAATCATTGTGAGTGGTGGTTTTGTCACGAAATAGCCAAAGGGGGAGATTGTAAGGATTCTCGTTTTGTTGATTGGCTTATTTCATGGTCAAACCACATGTTGGGGTTTTGAATGTAAGGGTAGTCTAAGTGTTTAAGGTTGAAGATCAAAGGCCCTTCCATGACCTCAAGATACAAGCACGCCAAAGGTATAATCTCTTGTGCTTGGTTTTCTTTGAAGAGATTTAGTTAGCACACACTCACTTAGCATACTTGCATTTGTGTGCATACTCTTCACATGTCACTTTACACACTAGCACTCTGTTTTATATCTTGTTGTGTGTATATGTGCTTAGTAATTCGTTTCCCGACATTGTTCGGAAACGTCCGCGCTTGCACTAATGAGTGCTTGGTTTCGCGTGAAGACCGCCTATGGAGAATGCCCTTGGCTTCTCCTTGGTTTTCACTATTGTTGGTGATCGACGGTTATGGTCGGCGGCCTGGCCGCCGAATGAAACCGCCGTTTCAGTCCAGATTGGTCTGAAGCAATTATACGGTCAAGATCGGCAGTCACAACCGCCGTTCGAAACCGCCGTCCATACCTGATCGATTTTAATCTCTCGGTCTAATTCGGCGGTTGGATCGGCGGTCACGAAACCGCCGAATGAAACCGCCGTTGATGCTCTGTTCTTCACGGGCTCAATTCGGCGGTCGTGATCGGCGGCCTGGCCGCCGATTGAAACCGCCGAATGGTACGTTTCAGGGGCAAAATTATCTTTTCACATGCCCAATTCTTGATGTCTATAAATATCTTATTTTCTCATTCTCTGATTAAGTTTTTGAGACCTTAGAACCCTAAACTTTCAAGAGAGATTTTTGAGAAAAAATCAAATCAAGAACTCAACTTTAAACACTCAAATCAAATCCCTTTTGCATCAAATTTCATATTTGATCTTCTATGCCTTCATAGAATTGATCCATGCATGGTTTTGAATCATCACATCTTATTTGGTATGTTCTTCACTAATTTCATATTACTTTAGTGTTTTTCATATTAATACATCTCTTTAATTACTTGTATGCTTTTGATTATATGCTAGATACAAGTTAGAGATTATTTGTGATGAAAATGATTGAGTGTTGATTGTGATAGCTAATTAGGTTTTTAATTAATCTTGATTAGCTAAGCTATTTGACATGTCATCTAGCCATTTATATCTAGGATTGTTTTAATTGCAAAATCATTATCCTAGATAAGCATATAGAGTAACCTAGCTCTAATTTGCATTTTGAATATTCATACATATTCACTTAGGTTGTTTCTCTTCATTGAGAAGTAAGTCTTGGGGCTAAGAGTGCTTAGGCCTCAAGCAAATTGGAATAGGGTTGCTAATAAAGGCCCGCTGGGTAGAAGTGAGGGGTTACAGACCGGAGTGTTAGACGAGGTCTACATAGGTTGTAAACTTCATTTCAATTAGTGATTTCGAGTTCCGAGTGTGGCGCACTATACAGCCCGTGGTTTTTCCCAGTGGTTGGGTTTCCACGTATACATCAAGTGTTATTTAAATTCCACACTATATTACACTTGCTTGTATTGTTTGACTAGTAGGGGCATTTTCGTAAAATTGACTTGCATGCAAAAATTGGGTAACAATAGTTAAAATCTATTCACCCCCCTCTAGATAGTTTTATACACACCGTTAATTTGTTTCAATTGGTATCAGAGCGGGTTCCTAGACATACATAGGTGATCCTTGCTCATTTTGGTGTGTTTTGCATCTTGTGTGATTTTTTGATTTATTCATACATTTTGCATTCATCTCATTTGCATTCATCCAAACACTATGAGTGGTTTCGGGATGAGCAAAGAGGGAGCGTCGAGCGTGAGGCCACCGTTGCTCACCAGCGATAATTACTCCTCATGGAAGGGGAAGATGGAAGCATACATATGCCAAATTCATGATAGGGCATGGATGGCGGTTGAAGATGGATATGCTCCACCTATGATGACTCCTACGGATGGAGGAGAAGAAGTTCTCAAGCCTAAGGCACAGTGGAGTCCTCAAGAATTTATTGACTCCATGTGGAACAACAAGGCTATTTATGCCATCCGATGTGCAGTGAGTGAAAATCAGTACAAACTGATTCAAATAACTAGGATTGCTAAAGAGGCATGGGACATCCTAGAAGTTGCACATGAAGGCACCGAGGTTGTCAAGGACTCAAAGCTTCAAGTCCTTCAAACTCGGTTTGAGACCATTAGGATGGAAGAGCACGAGCACTTCAATGACTTCCAAGTGAGACTAATGGACATTGTGAACCAAAGTCACCAACTTGGTGATCCTTACTCGGATAGAAGAATCAAGCAAAAGATCATGCGATCACTTCCCGAGAGGTTCGAACCCAAAGTGACGGCTTTAGAAGAAAATGACACTTACAAGGAAATGAAGCCGAGCGAAGTCATTGGAAGACTTCTAGCCTATGAATCAAGAAAGGCTACCACATCACCTCCTAAGAAGAAAAAGGATATTGCCTTGAAGACATCCAAGATGGAAGAGGAGGAGGATGACTCATATGAAGACATGGCACTCATTGCCAAGGGATTCAAGAAGTTCTTGAATCTACAAAAGAGTGGTTATGGCTTAAAGGGGAATGACTTCAAGAAGAAGAAGACCACTATCAAGAATGTCAAGCCATATCATGAGATGTCTTCAAAAGAGAAGATTCAATGCTATGAATGTGGAGGATTCGGGTATATCTCCAAGGATTGTGCTAACTTGGAAGATGAAATAGAGGAGGCTGCCACTTCAAGTGATAGTGATAAAGAGATTGTGGCAAAATTCTTGGCATTAGGTTGCTCTCACAAGCGGGACAACAAAGTGAAAGTTGTTGAAGGAAGTCCCTCAAGCTTGAATGATTGTGAGAACAACTATTTTGCCTTTCCGATCTGAAACAAATTATAGCACGGTGTGTATAAAGCTATCTAGAGGGGGGGTGAATAGATTTTACGCTTTTTACCCAATTTTTCGTGTTAGTCAAAATTACGAAAATGCCCTCAAGATAATATAACCAAGCAATTGTAATATGGTGCGGAAATTAAAACAACACTTGGTTTTTACGTGGAAACCCTCACGGGAAAAACCACGGGCTGTGTAAGTAAGCCACACTCGAACCTCGAATCTCGAATCCACTAAATGTGCAAACGATTACAACCTAATCCCGGAAGTAATCACACACACCTACCTAATCCCGGTATGAGTGAACCTAGTCCAATTTGCTTGCGTTCTAAGCAACCTAATCCCGGATGCTACACACAAGACTTACTTTCTCTATGAAGAGAATACAACCCTAAGTGAATATATGTGAATATCCAAAATGCAACATAGAGCAAGGGAACCCTATATGCTTATCTAAGATGATTAATATGCAATTAAGAACAATCCTAGATATCAAAACTAAATGACATGTCAATTAGTTTAGCTAATCAATATTAAGCACAAAACCTAATATGCAAGCACAATATAACTTCTCAAACATACATCATACTCATCTCAATATTGTATCCAAAGCATACAAAATAACAAACAAGTAATTAATTGAGATTGCTAGATAAGAGAAACACAAAACATGTAAGATATTAGTGAAAAGCTTACCAAGCAAAGTATGATGAAGATTCCATGCTAGATGACATCTAGATGATCTAAGATGATGCTAGATGATGATTGATGATCATGAAAAAGTGTTTGAGAATCAATAATTGAGTTCTTGGAATTTTTCTTCTCTTTGAAAAATATCCTAAGTATGAATTCTGAATATGAACTCTCTTAATTGACCTAAAGTCAAAGTGGCATATATATAGGGGGCCAAATCAAAGTTAGGTCGTTTAAGTAAGTTTCAAAGAAACGCGCCAATCGGCGGTTTAATTCGGCGGCCAGGCCGCCGTTAATGACCGCCGAATTGAGCTCGTGAAGAACAGAGCATAAACGGCGGTTCATTCGGCGGTTTCGTGACCGCCAATTCCAACCGCCAAATCAAAACAGAGAGATCAAAATCAATCAGGTATGAACGGCGGTTTCGTGACCGCCGATCCAACCGCCGAATTAGACTGAGAGATAAATCAATCAGGTCTTGAAATGGCGGTTTCGAACGGCGGTCGTGACCGCCGATCTTAACCGTAGAAATGCTTCAGACCAATCTGGACTGAAACGGCGGTTTCAGTCGGCGGCCAGGCCGCCGATCATAACCGCCGATCACCTAGATAGGTGAAAACCAAGGAGAAGCCAAGGGCATTCTCCATAGGCGGTCCTCGCGCTAAACCAAGCACATTCTCGTGCATACGCGGACGTTTCCGAAAGTTATCGGGAAACGAATTACACAACAACATGCCACAATTTACACACATCAAAATATAATAAATAAGTGCAAGTGTGAAATGTGACAAATGAAGAGAATGCACACATATGCAATGAATGTTAAGTGTGTGTGTGCAACTAATCTCTTCAAGGAAAAGTAAGCACATAGAAATTTACCTTCGGTGCTTATCAATACGAGGTCTTCAAAGGGCTTCGAACAATAAGACCGATACTTAGGCTACCCTTACAAAGAACCCCCACATATGGTTTGATCACGAAATAAGCCAATTAAAAACAACGGGAATCCTTACACGATCTCCTACAATGAAGAAGAAAGTGACTCTAATAAAGATGACTCTTCATCTAACTCCACACATGGATATGTGGAGAAAAAGGTTCTAGATGAATACCTCACTGAGTTTAAAAGCTTAGCAATGAAGACTAAGGAAAAGATACGAAGATTGAGAGAAGAGAATCTAGACCTTTTGGCTCATGTTGACCACTTAAGTGAACAAGTGGATAGATCCAAGAATATTGAAGATAAGCTAAGAAATGAGTTAGACTTATCTAAGAGGAATGAAGAAGATTTAAAAAGAGAGCTTGAAGAGACTAAATGATCAAGCACTAGGATAGTTTCTAGCACCGAAAAACTTGACCACATGTTAAGTGTTGGAAAAAGTCTGTGTGACAATAGGGGTTTTGGGTTTGAAGATAGTAAGGAGTCCTCCACTCCTAACAAGACCGTGTTTGTCAAGAGTTTGAGCTACAAAGAAACTTCACCGGTGCAAACTCCTAGGAAGAAGATTGATCTAGGACAATGCTCTTATAGTGCACAAGTGAAGGTAGCTCCAAGAAGACAACCTCAAGCTCAACCTACAAGAGTTCCTCATGCTAACTTCCCTCAAACTCAACTCCATCAAGAGAAGAGACCAATCATGCAAACTCAACCGAGGAAGCAACCAAGTCTTGGTCAACAACAAAGAAGGAGAGATCCTATCCAACAACCAAGACAACCACAAAGACATGGGAAGGCTCCTATGCATGCACAAGGACATGGTATGATTCCTAACTTTGTCCCTACATGTCATTTTTGTGGTGTTGATGGTCATATTAGACCAAAGTGCTTTCGTTACATTAAAATGTGTAGAGTTAAAAGCATGATTGAGAAGAAGAAAGCTAGAGCTAGAATGCATGCTCATAGAAAGGAAGAAATTCATTTACATGATCCTATGACATCTAGATCTCTAGAACTTTTGACCACTAGGAAGAAAATTGTTTCACCTATGTGGATAAGAAAGGATGATCCCGTTTGCTACGAGACAAACTTGTCTCTAAAAGGTTCAACTAAGTCCAATGGACTTAGTAGGTCCATAAGACCTCATGACCTTCAATGATGAAGGATGTGATGACCCCATATGGGGAACTCAAGCAAAGAGAGCTATTTTGCATTCTTGTATCTTGCAAAAAATTCTAAATAACTTATGCCTATTCTTTTAATTGTTTGAGTAAGCTTGGTTGCACATATGTATATATGTTTTCATTCAATAAGTGTGAACCTTGCTTGTTTACAATCCATGTCATATTTATATTCAAGCATGCATTTTTGGACTAGGAGATGTATATAGGAAGTATGATTTGAATGACCTATGATTATCTCCATGACATGATGATTCTTTAATAACATGCTAATGTCAAATGAAAAAGCATGAAATTCATATAACATGCTCACATGAAAAGCATGAATTGATGATTGCATATTCTTAAAATGCAAAACTTGTGTGAAAGCTTATGAGACTCAAAATGAATAAAGGATCTTGTATCCATTCAAAGGAATTTATATTCCAATTGTCTCTCTTTCTTTATTCGTTGACCATGGCTACTATCATACGGATATCTTATCCGAAAAAATAAAAAAGGGTGCAAAGTGGCTCATGCCATGTTTCACTTATAAAGTTGGATATAGTTTCTCTTAAATTGAAATCAATATATTCTATATCCTTGCTTTACTCATGACTTTGGTGAAATTGGTTTGAATTCCTATTAGAAACCTTTGTCATTTGCTTTGCCAAATACCATTGTATTTTGGACTTGAATGCTACATGTCTTGTATGCAAAGCATGTTTGATTCACACATTTTCTCTCAAATAAATCTCCTTGTTTCTCTCCAATTAATTGAGATGCATAAAGTGACTTATATTAATTATGCAAATCTTGCATGCTACTATCTCTCGTCACTATGAGTGACCCGGTTGGGGACTACTCCTTTACCTATATCATGACAAAAAGGGGGAGTAGGATATGGTACGGGGAGATGCAAATTGGTGTTGCAATTGTGCACTTTGGGGAGACAACACATTGAGGGGGAGTAACCCTTTGAGGGGGAGCATTGCATTTATCATACATTGCATATATTTTGTAATGTTGTGCCTAAATTCTAAAAATGCAAATGCTTGTTTTGATATCACTTGATTAATCTCACATGTACGTATTGGAAATGTTAGAAACCTTCTTTTCAGGGCTTGATTATTCCACAAGAGATTGAAGGCTTGAAGTTTTATTTTCTTATCTCTTTGTACTATAGAATATCATAGTTATCCCGTTGTTTCTATTTTAATGTGAGGAATCAATGTGAGTGGTGGTTTTGTCACGAAATAGCCAAAGAGGGAGATTGTAAGGTTCCCATTTGTTGATTGGCTCATTTCGTGGACAAACCACATGTTGGGGTTCTTTGTAAGGGTAGCTTAGGTATCGGGTTTATTGTTCGAAGCCCTTTGAAGACCTCGTATTGATAAGCACCGAAGGTATATTTCTTTGTGCTTACTTGTCTTGAAGAGATAGTTGCACACACTCACAACTCATGCATATGTTTAATACTTGTATGTTGTGTGTCTTATTTTTGTGCATTAATGTTCATTAACATCTCTTCTTGCATGTTAAGTTTGATTGCATCTTGCATATCCAATTGCCTTGTCATGCTTAGACTTAGGATTGCATTTTTGCATTGGGCGCTCCCAAAAGCGCTCTACAGAAGCGCTGTACGAACAGCGCCCATTGAGCGCTGTTCAGACCTGATCGATTTAATTGGGTCGATGTTGGGTCGCTGTACAGGCGCTGTACAAAGTGTTGTACAAAGCGCTCTTCGTGCAGTGCCACTCTGTTTTCCCGTGAGAACAGAGTTGGGGCGCTGTACAAGCGCTGTACAAGAGGCGCTCTACGTACAGCGCCCAAGGCAAATATGAGGCCAACTTATCAAAACGACAACATCTTGTTTTGGCCTCCTATATATATGCCATTTTGACTTTAGGTCAATAACATGAGTTCATATTCAGATTCTATACTTAGGATATTTTTCAAAGAGAAGAAAAATTCCAAAGAACTCATTTTTAGTTTACTCAAACACTTTTTCATGATCATCAATCATCATCTAGCATCATCCTTGATCATCTAGATGACATCTTGCATGGATTCTTCATCATACTTTGCTTGGTAAGCTTTTCACTAATATCTTACATATTTTGTGTTTCTCTTAACAAGCAATCTCATTTAATTACTTTTATGTTATTTTATATTCTTTGAATACAAGTTTGAGATTAGTATGATGTATGTTTGAGAAGTTGTATTGTGATAGCTAATTAGGTTTTGTGCTTAATCTTGATTAGCTAAACTATTTGACATGTCATTTAGTTTTGATATCTAGGATTGCTCTAATTGCATATTAATCATCTTAGATAAGCATATAGGGTTTCCCTTGCTCTATGTTGCATTTGGATATTCATATATTCACTTAGGGTGTTAATCTCTTTTTAGAGAATTAAGTCTTGTGTTGTGACCGAGATTAGGTTGCTTAATTCGCAAGCAATCGAACTAGGTTCACTCATACCGGGATTAGGTTGGTGTGTGATTACTTCCGGGATTAGGTTGTAATCGTTTACACATTTAGTGGATTCGAGGTTCGAGTGTGGCTTACTTACTAGCCCGTGGTTTTTCCCGTGAGGGTTTCCACGTAAAAATCAAGTGTCATTTACATTCCGCACCATATTACACTTGTTATACTATTGTGACTAGTAGGGGCATTTTTCGTAAAATTGACTTGTATGCGAAAATTGGGTAAAATCATTTAAAATCTATTCACCCCCCCCCCCCCCCCCCCCTCTAGATTAGTTTTATACACACCGTGCATTATTCCTTTCAATTGGTAAAATTAAGGTTGTGGTAAGGGGAGTTGCAAATTGTAGTAGCAATTGTGCATGTTGGGGAGAATACTTATTGAGGGGGAGTAACCCTTTGAGGGGGAGCATTTGCACATTCATACATTGCATGATGTTGTACTTAAATTCTTAAATGCAAATGCTTGTTTTATCTCACTTGATTCATCTCACCTTTTATTGTATTGGAAAGTATAGAAACTGTGCTTTCAGGGATTGATTGTTCTACTTGAGATTGAAGACTTCAAGACTATTTATCTTATCTCTTTGTAAAGTAGAAAATCATAGTAGACCCGTAGTTTCTATTATGTTGTGAGGAATCAATGTGAGTGGTGGTTTTGTCACGAAATAGCCAAAGGGGGAGATTGTAAGGATTCCCATTAATTGATTGGTTTATTTCGTGGTCAAACCACATGTTGGGGTTTGGTTGTAAGGGTAGTCTAGGTGATTAAGGTTGAAGATCAAAGACCCTTTCCAAGACCTCAAGAGGACAAGCACAAAAGGTATATTTGTAGTGCTTACTTTGCCTTGAAGAGATATAGTTGCACACACACACAACATGCATAACTCTTATTATTGAATGTTGTGTTTATATTTTGTGTGCATTGTGCTTTATTGTTTATTCAATGTCTCTTCTTGCATTAAATTGATTGCATCTTTTTATATAAAATGCCATGACATGATAGGCATTAGGATGCATTCAATACCCACACTTGCACTTCATGTATGTTAGCTTTTAGTGTGGAGTAATTCGTTTCCCGAAGGATGTTCGGAAACGTCCGCGCGTGCACATTGGTGTGCTCGGTTTTGCGCGAAGACCGCCCACGGAGAATGCCCTTGGCTTCTCCTTGGTTTTCACCATTATTGGTGATTGGCGGTTATGATCGGCGGGCTGGCGGAGCAAGTCTGCGGTCACGATCGGCAGTCACGACCGCCGTTCGAAACCGCTGTTCATACCTGATCGATTTCGATCTCTCGGGCTTGATTCGGCGGTTGGGATCGGCGGTCACGAAACCGTCGAATGAAACCGCCGTTGTTCCCCTGTTCGTCTCGGACTCAATTTGGCGGTCTCTATCGGCGGCCTGGCCGCCGATTGAAACCGCCGATCGGTGCGTTTCAAGGGCAAAATTGTCTTTTCACTTGCCCTGTTCTTGATGTCTATAAATATCACACTTTCTCATTATCTGATCAAGTTCTTTTTACTCTTAAGAACCCTAAACTTCAAAGATAGATTTTGAGAGAAAATCAAATCAAGAACTCACCTTTAACCACTCAAATCAAACCCCTTTTGCATCAAATTTCATATTGCATCTCCTATGTCTATATAGAGTGCATCCATGTATGGGTTTGCATCATCACAACTTGCTTGGTAAGATTTTGATTAATTTCATCTTATTTTAGTATTTTAAATACCAAGCCATCTCTTTAAAATTACTTGTATGTTTTAGATCATATGCTAAATACAAGAAAAGAGAATTAATTGTGATGAATTGATTGAGTGTTGTTTTGTGATAGCTATTGTATTTAGGATTGGTTATCCTTTGCTTAGCTAAAGTTATATGCCATGACATATAGCTACATGTGATATCTAGGATTGATTATATTGTCATCTTATAATCCTAGGTAAGCATCTAGAGTACCCTAGCTCTTATTGCAATATTTGGATATCATTGCATATTCACATAGGGTTGTGCATCTCTTTTGAGAGATTTAAGTCTTGTATGATTGACCGGGATTAGGTCGGACACCGGGAATAGGTGGTCACATAAGCAATTGGACTAGAGCCACTTTTAAAGGCCCGCGTGGTAGAAGTGGGGGGTTATTGACCGGAGTGTTAGACGAGGTCTACATAGGTTGTAAACTCCATTTCAATTAGTGGATTTCGAGGTCCGAGTGTGGCACACTAAACAGCCCGTGGTTTTTCCCAGTGGTTGGGTTTCCACGTAAAAATCAAATGTTATTTAATTTCCGCATCTTATTACACTTGTATGTATTTTTGACTAGTAGGGACATTTTCGTAAAATTGACTTGCATGCGAAAATTGGGTAATAATAGTTAAAATCTATTCACCCCCCCTCTAGATAATATATTTAGAATACACCATATTCTTTTCAGTCACCAGTGAAACAAATTATAGCACGGTGTGTATAAAACTATCTAGAGGGGGGGCGGGGTGAATAGATTTTAAGCTTATTACCCAATTTTTCGTGATTAGTCAAAATTACGAAATTACCCGTAAATAGATAAAGCAATAAATCAAGTATAAAATGCGGAAATTAAATAACACTTGATTTTTACGTGGAAACCCTCACGGGAAAAACCACGGGCTAGTAAGTAAGCCACACTCGAACCTCGAATACACTAAATGTGTAAAACAATTACAACCTAATCCCGGAAGTAATCACACACCTACCTAATCCCGGTATGAGTGAACCTAGTCCGATTGCTTGCGAATTAAGCAACCTAATCCCGGTCACAACACAAGACTTAATTCTCTAAAAAGAGATTAACACCCTAAGTGAATATATGAATATTCAAATGCAACATAGAGCAAGGGAAACCCTATATGCTTATCTAAGATGATGGATTTGCAATTAAAAACAATCCTAGATATTAAAGCTAAATGACATGTCAATTAGCTTAGATAATCATAGATTATAGAAACCTAGATATCTATCATAAAAACAACACTCAATCAAATCAACACAACAATCTCTATCTTGAATATTAGAATATAATCTAAGAACAATCAAGTAATAAAAGAGATGCCATAATAAATTAAACACTAATTATGTATGATAATAGTGAAAAACTTACCAAAGCAAGTGTGATGATGAAAGACCCATGCAAGCAAGCATCCTAGATATGCTAGAGAATGCTAGATGAACTTTGATGCAAATGGATTTTGGTTTGAGTGTTTAATGAGCAAACTTGATTGCTTTCTCTCTTAAAAATCTCTCTTTTGAAAGTAGGGTTCTTGATGATTAAAGAGTCACACTCAGAACAAGAGAAAGTGATGTATTTATAGGCATGAAAAACAGAGCATGTGAAAAGACAAGTTTGCCCCTGAAACGCACCGATCGGCGGTTTCAATCGGCGGCCAGGCCGCCGATCATAACCGTTGAATTGGCCCGAGAGGAACAGGGGACCAACGGCGGTTTCATTCGGCGGTTTCGTGACCACCGATCTAACCGCCGAATCAAACCTGAGATTAAAAAATCAATCAGGTATGAAACGGCGGTTTCGTGACCCCCGAATTAGACCGAGAGATAAAATCAATCAGGTCTTGAACGATGGTTTTGAACGGTGGTCGTGACCGTCGATCGTAACCGCAGAATTGCTCCATACACTACTGGAAGCAAACGGCGGTTTAATTCGGCGGCCAGGCCGTCGATCATAACCGCCGATCACCAACAAAGGTGAAAATTAAGGAGAAGCCAAGGGCATTCTCCGTAGGCGGTCCTCGCGCTAAACCAAGCACATTCTAGTGCATGCGCGAACGTTTCCGAAAACTATCGGGAAACGAATTACAAGACAACAAGACACAATTACACACAACAAAATATAACAAATAAGTGCAAGTGTGAAATGTGACAAGTGAAGAGAATGCACACATATGCAATGTATGTTAAGTGTGTGTGTGCAACTAATCTCTTTAAAGAAAAGTAAGCACATAGAAATTTACCTTCGGTGCTTATCAAGATGAGGTCTTCAAAGGGCTTGAGCAATAACACCGATACCTAGGCTACCCTTACAAAGAACCCCCAACATGTGGTTTGTCCACGAAATGAGCCAATCAACAAATGGGAACCTTACAACCAGCATTCACGTCTCAAACACGTGGGTAGAATCAGTAACCAGCATCCCCACAATAAACAAAGGTGCGGCTGACCAGAGTTTAACAAGGAAATAAACAGGTTTCCCGTAAATAGAGGAGAAAGAATCCGGTCCAAACTCAGATTCTTTCAAATCGGGAAACATGTTACACTCAAGAAGGAAACAGAATCCGTTTAGGACTGGACAATCGCCCAAAACTTGGGCACCACGACACCAAACCCTAGCAGCACCCACAAACCCTAGTAGCATTATGTATTAATACCCCTGTAACACACAAAATAAGGGGTACGTGAGAATTAAGAGGAGAGATCAGAGTGTGTATTCTGTAAGGATTCCCATTTCTTGATTGGCTTATTTCGTGGACAAAACACGTGTTGGGGATTGTATGTAAGGGTAGCTTAAGTGGTTCATAATCAAGCTCAAGACCCTCTCATGTCCTCAAGGTTAATAAGCACCAAAGGTAAACTTCTATGTGCTTAATTTGCTTTGAAGAGATTAGTTGCACACACACACTCACATCTCATGCTTAATTCATTTTCTTGTACGTTGTGTATGTGTTGTTATTATGTGCTCATTAATGTTCATTTACATCTCTTCTTGCATGCGTTACATGATTACATTTTGTTGACCAAAGTCATGTTCATTCTAGACTTAGGATTGCACTCATTGTGATGGGCGCTGTACAAAGCGCTGTACGAACAGCGCCCATATAAGCACTGTACAGACCTGATCGATTTAAATCGGTCGTTGTTGGGTCGCTGTACAGGCGCTGTACAAAGCGCTGTACAGGCGCTAACGCCACTCTGTTTTCTCGAGAGATCAGAGTATGGGTGCTGTACAGGCGCTGCACAAGAGGCGCTCTACGTACAGTGCCCAAGGCAAATTTTGTGTCATTTATCAAAATGCACCACTTTGCTTTTGACACCTTATAAATATGTCTCTTTGACTTTAGGTCAAGGTGCTGAGTTCAGAATATCATATTTTCCTTAGAATATTTTTTCAAGCAAAAAATTCTCAAAGAACTCACTTTTAACCACTCAAATCAAATCCTTTGTGCATCAAGTTTCATATTGCATCTTCTATGACTATATAGAATGCATCCATGATTGGGTTTGCATCATCACAACTTGCTTGGTAAGATTTTGATTAACTTCATCTTATTTTAGTATTTTACTATCAAGCTTTCTCTTTTAATTTACTTGTATGTTTTAGATCATATGCGAAATACAAGAATAGAGAATTAATTGTGATGAATTGATTGAGTGTTGTATTGTGATAGCTAATTAGGTTTTTGATTAATCTTGATTAGCTAAGCTATTTGACATGTCATTTAGCTCTTGATATCTATGATTGATTTAATTGATTATATCATCATCCTAGATCATCATCCTAGATAAGCATCTAAGGTTACCTAGCCTTGTTTGTTATTTGAATATTCATACATATTCACATAGGTTGCATAATCTCTTCATTGAGAATTAAGTCGTGAGGCTAAGATTGCTTAGGCCTCAAGCAATTGGACTAGAGCCACTTTTAAAGGCCCGAGTGGTAGAAGTGGGGGGTTATTGACCGGAGTGTTAGACGAGGTCTACATAGGTTGTAAACTTCATTTCAATTAGTGGATTTCGAGGTCCGAGTGTGGCGCACTAAACAGCCCGTGGTTTTTCTCAGTGGTTGGGTTTCCACGTATACATCAAGTGTTATTTAAATTCCGCACTATATTACACTTGCTTGTATTTTTGACTAGTAAGAGCATTTTCGTAAAATTGACTTGCATGCAAAAATTGGGTAATAAAGCTTAAAATCTATTCACCCCCTCTAGATATTTATCATACACACCGCGTATTTGTTTCATATTCAATAACAGCTTTTATAGTGGATTTGACTTCGTTGCTTAGGCAACAACCCGTGGATGTTTCTCCGACCATTGGAGTTTTACCACGTATTTTTTGTTCATTATTGCTAATACTTTGTAGTGTTAATTTTAATCATTCTCGTTCATAAACTTGATATCAAATCGTTGATTGAGTGACTACGAAAAATCACCGTCAACAGGTTAATTATCAGATGAATTTGAGGGATCCTTGAGAGATTGTGGTGTGGCAATGAATTTGAGGGATATTTCTTTTTGGCATTGTTTGAATCTCCAGCGAGTCTCGGCCTCCACTAATCGTGTGGATCATTTAGGTTGAATGCGCTAATGCCATGGGAATTTCCTCCTTCAATTGAATCGGGGCAAGGTCTTTCGTCCTGTCTTTAATTCCGTCTCTCATTCTCTGTAAAAATTTAGAAAGGTAACCTTGTTTGATCAGAGCTTTGATCTAGTTGCGCAAGCTATAGCATTCTGAGGTACTCTGGCCGTGGTCCTGATGGAACTCGCAATACTTGAACTGACTTCTTCGATCAGGTGGAGCCTTCGTAGGATCCAGGGGCCTGAGTAAATTTTTTAGATTGATATAAGTAATCAAAACGATACCAATAATCAATTGCTCGATGATTTGGTTTACCACAAATTTGGCACGATACTTTACCATTGTTATTTGCTTCATTAGAATGTTGTTGTTGGTTCCCTTCGCTAGCTTGACCAACATTGTTGATTGATTGCTTCTTGTTGATCACTTGAGGATTTTGGCCACCATTTTGAGGATTGTAGCGCCCTGCTGGTGTAAAGCCTTTGCCACGTGAATTAGAATTTCCAATGCCTCCTCTGTTGTGTCAACCATGACCACATTGACCAAATAAAGCTTTTGCATGCTCCATGAGTGTATTATTTTCCTCATTTTGGGCAGAAAGTGACTGCTCATTGATAACTCTTATTTCTACACAAAGTATATCCCCCTTATTTATATCTTTTATGCTCAATTCCTGGGTAAAACCATGTTTTTAACGGCTTAAATAAGTGTTTCAGGATTTCTTCCAGCAGAGGGGCTATTGTGCAAAAATGTGGAAATTCTAGGGCAAAAGCGTAATTTCAGAAAGTATTTCGGCGTCCTTGCAACTCTGCGATTAGGGGCTACCGAAATTAGGATAGAGATCCACTTTTTCAGACCCAATTCTACGCCTTTGATTCTACGTTGAGGGGCTGCAGAATAAGGGCACATTTTTGTTAGCAGAAGATCAGAATTTGGCGCATTTCAAGGGCGTAGATTTAGCTCGATGCTACCCATTTCAGTCATTTTACTTGGATTTTTGAGCCCCAAATTTGGGCTGATCAAATCTTGTCTTTGATCCTTGTTTTTGTTGAGAGAGGGAAAATATATTTTTGGAGATCTTGGTGGGCCCTTTTCAATTAATAAGCATGGTGTGCTTGTCCTAAGAGGAATGGTTAGGAGGAGAGTTGGAAATCACCCTCTCTGAAACAAATTACGGGTGTGTTCAATATTAATCTAGAGGGGGGTGAATGGATTTTAAATGATTTTACCCAATTTTCGCATGTATGTTAATTTTACGAAAATACTCCTAACTAGTCAAAAAGACAAACAAGTGTAATATGGTACGGAATTTAAATAACACTTGATATTTACGTGGAAACCCTCACGGAAAAAACCACGAGCTAGTCAGTGCGCCACACTCGAATCTCGAATCTCGAATCCACTAATTGTGAAATGATTACAACCTAATCCCGGTTTAATGATCTAATCCCGATCAATAATCATCACAACTACCTAATCCCGGTATAAGTGGACCTAGTCCAATTGCTTGCGATTTAAGTAACCTAATCCCGGTCACAACACAAGACTTAATTCTCTAAGAAGAGATAATACAACTTATGTGAATATGTATGAATATTCAAAGAGCAATTTAGAGCTAGGTAACCCTATATGCTTATCTAGGATGATGATTTTACAATTAATTCAATCCTTGATATTAAGAGCTAGATGACATGTCAAATAGTTTAGCTAAACATAGATTATAAAAACCTAGATAGCTATCACAATACAACACTCAATCATATCAACACAACAATCTCTATCTTGAATATTAGAAAATAATCTAAGAACAATCAAGTAATAAAAGAGATGCCTTGATAAATAAAACACTAAAATTAGATGAGATTAGTGAAGAACATACCAAGGGATGTGTGATGAACAAAACCAATGCAAGCAAGCATCCTAACTAAGCTAGAAAATGCTAGATGATATTTTGATGCATATGAGAATGGTTTTTTAGTGTTAAAAATATGTTCTTGATTTGATTTGATTTTTCTCTCAAATGTCTCTCTTTGAAGTTTAGGGTTCTTAGAGTTAAAGAACATCATGCAGAGAATGAGAAAGTGTGATATTTATAGAAATTAAGAACAAGACATGTGAAAAGACAAGTTTGCCCCTGAAAACGCATGATCGGCGGTTTCATTCGATGACCAGGTCGTCGATTACAACCGCCGAATTGAGCCCGAGAAGAATAGAGCATCAACGGCGGTTTTAATCAGCGGTTTCGAAACCACCGAACCAACCGCAGAATCAAACCCGAGAGATTAAATCAATCAGGTATGAACGGCGGTCATGGCCACCGATCGTAACCGTAGAATTACTCCAGACACTTCTGGACACAAACGGCGGTTTCATTCGGTGATCATGGCCGCCGATAAAACCGCCGAATCACCAAGAATGGTGAAACCAAAGGAGAAGCCAAGGGCATTCTCCGTAAGCGGTTTTCACGTTAAACCAAGCACTCATTCGTGCAAGCGCGGACATTTCCGAACATATTCGGGAAACGAATTACTAGACACAAACACATAACAAGATATATCAATCAAAGTGCTAGTGTATAAAGTGACATGTGAAGAGTATGCACACAAATACAAGTTTGCTAAGTGTGTGTATGCAATCTAAATCTTTTCAATGAAAACTAAGCACTAGAGATATACCTTTGGAGTGCTTGTCAACCTTCAGGACCTGAAAGGGTCTTTGAGCTTGATCATGAATCACCTAAGCTACCCTTACATTCAATCCCCAATATGTGGTTTGTCCACGAAATAAGCCAATCAAGATGTGGGAATCCTTACACTCTCATTCACACTTGGAAGACCACAACCGGCCACACACTCTCTTCTAGCAGAAGACTTCTCTTTTCTATGATTTTGGTGGTGCATCATCAACCTTGGATCTTGGAGGAGTTGATTCTAGGAGAAGGAAGCCATTGGAGACCAAGCTTTGCAAGAAGGAGATCATCATCTTAGTTTATTTCTATAAACTCTATCTTTTCTCTTCTAGTATTTGTTATGGTTTATGTTTATTGGAAATCTTGTATGGTTTATTTGTGTAATATGAGCTAAATATTCTTGTGCTAGAACAAAGATGAAGCCAAACCTTTAATCTATTATTAATGACTCCTTAATTTCTCTACAAATGCTTGTGTAGTTATATGAATGTTTTGTATGCTTAATACTTTTGTCTTGATTGGCCATCTTGTTGAATGATCAATAGATAAACAAAATATTCACTATATATGACTAGAGAGTGAGAGATAAACTAGGCTAGCATATAGGGTTCATGTGTGTGTTCCACAATTCTTAATGAGTTCATTCATATTTTGTATGGTTGGATACAATCTCTAAGACATCGAGAGAGATTAGAGATTGATTTAAGGGAATACGAACCTATAATCTATACTTGCAGAATTGAGAGATTAAGTGAGTCAAGAGTTAATTAGAAGGGTGAGGTGGATTCGAGTTCTAGCACACTTTCATCATATTATCACATTCATTCTTGTTGTGGTTAGTATTTTACTTGCTTTAGAATTAGTCATTTTAGTGTTAAAATCTAGAAACTCTTAATTTCAATTGTCCAAATAGTATATAAATTGATAAAAACCGATATTCAATCCTTAGTCCTTGTGGGAACGATCCCTACTCGGCCATTGTATTACTGACACATTTAGATACAATGGAGTTTCTAAGAACTTTATCAAATTGAAGTTGTTTCCGTTCTCCTTAACAAGCAACGCTAGAGGGTGGCTTCAAGGACTACCTCCGAGCTCCATCATCACCTTTGAGCAGCTGGCTCGAGAGTTTCTCAACAAGTATTTCCCACCTAGGAGAGCGGCTCGCCTCAGAAATAAGATTACAAACTTTGCCCAATATGAGAGCGAGAGCCTTTACGATGCATGGGAAAGGTTCAAGGACCTTGTGAGGAAATGCCTGCACCATGGACTAATGAAGTGGCAACTTGTAGAGTCATTCTATATCGGCATTAGTAATACCACAAGGACATTGTTAGATGCGGCAGCCGGTGGTTCTCTCATGAAGAAGTCGGAGGATGCAGCTTGGAGCATCTTAGAAGAGCTTTCTTCCACAAATAGTCATTGGGGGAATGATAGACAAATAAAGAAAGCCCCGGGGATGATTGAAGTGAATGATGTCACCGCATTGAAAGCTCAAATTGAAACCTTGACCAAGCATGTGAGTATAATGGGAGCTTCATCGAATCAAGTTAATGTTGCATGTTGTGAATTGTGTTTTGGACCTCATGGAAGCATAGATTGTGACCTTGCAAATCCCATATCCGTTGACTAAGTGACATTTGTGAACTACAACAGAAATTTCCCTAACCAAAACCCTCAACACAACCCTTACTCAAACACATATAACCCGGGGTGGAGATAAAACTCCACTTTCTCTTGGAAAGACAACACCAATGCCCTCCAAGCATCACAACCCATCAACCAAAGACAACCTCCCGACTTTCAAGTTCAACAACAACAACCTCAAGCCTATAACTGCCAAAATCCAGGTTTTCAAAACCAATTTGTCAATAACCAAGCGGAAAGGAAACCGACCATTAAGGATCTTTTCTCCAAGTACATGGGGAAAATGGACAACCGGATGGAAGTCCAAGATGCAGCCTTAAAGAAGCTTGACACCAAAATAGACCAACTTGCTCAACATTTCTAAGCCGCCATACAAAACCTTAAAGTACAAGTGGATCAACTAGCAAGAGGTGCCCAAGCAAGACAACAAGGGACCTTGCCTAGTGACATAATCATAAACCCAAAGGAACAATGTAAAGCCATCACTTTGAGGAACGGAAAAGAGGTTGAGCTACTTAAAAGTTTTGGGGTGAAACAAAGAGTTGTAGTTGATGAGGAAGTTGAGCTTGAAATTGATGAGAAAGATGATGAGGAAGAGAGGGTTGAGGAGAAGCTTGAGGAAAAAGTTGTTGAGGAAAAGAAGCAAGCTAGTGAACTACCCACATCATCAAGTGATATACCACCACCTCCACAAGTTAAAGCCTTTGTTCCACCAATTCCCTATCCATAAAAATTGAAGAAGCACAAGGAGGCTCAAAGTTTTGCCAAGTTCTTAGAAGTGTTCAAGAAACTACACATCAACATTCCTTTTGCAGAGACCCTAGCTCAAATACCCACCTATGTGAAGTTCTTAAAGGAGCTTCTATCAAACAAAAAGAAGCTAGAGGAGTTTGAAACGGTGGCCTTAACGGAGGAGTGTAGTGCAATCTTGCAGAATAAGCTTCCTCCTAAGCTAAAAGATCTGGGCAAGTTTACGATTCCTTGCACCATTTGTACTTCAAATTTTAGTAGAGCACTTATTGATTCAAGGGCTAGCATCACCTTGATACCATTCTCGGTATTTGAGAAGCTTGGTGTGGGAGAGGTAAAACCCACAGATGTTACCCTCCAACTTGCGGATAAATCTATCAAGTATCCAAGAGGAGTTATGGAGGATGTGCCAGTGAATGTGAAGAATCTATATTTTCCGGTTGACTTTGTAATCCTTAAGATAGAGGAAGATGTGGAGATTCCACTCCTATTGGGGAGACCGTTTTTAAAGACAGAAGGGGCACTAATTGATTTGAGGGAAGACAAAATGACTTTGAGGGTTGGTGATGATTAAGTAGTCTTCCACATGTCCAATGCCATGAAGAAACCGATGGATGTTGAAAATTGCATGAGATTGGAGGTAATTGAGCCTTTAATGGAAGAATTTTTTAAGAAAACAAACCCAAAAGAACCCTTGCAATCTTGTATTAGAGAGAGTGCAACCAAAGAAGATGAAGATAGTGAAGTGGCCGAATTTGCTTTGTACTTAGACACCTTTCCATTGGCTAACTTTAGAAAGAGATGGCACTTTGAAGAGTTGGGTGTGGGCAAACCAAGACTTCCACCATCTATGGAAAAGCCTCCCGTGTTAGAGTTGAAGCAATTGCCTTCGAATTTACGATATGCATTTCTTGGAGAGGTATCATCCCTTCCGGTCATAATCTCATTCTCCTTGTCCAAGCTTAAGGAAGATAAATTGGTGAGAGTTTTGAGAAAGCACATAAGGGCAATTGGATTGACCATTTTCGACATCAAAGGTCTAACCCAATCAATATGTATGCACAAGATACTTATGGAGGATGATTTCAAGCCATCAATTGAACACTAAAAAAGACTAAACCCGAATATGAAGGAAGTAGTGAAAGCTAAAATTCTGAAGTTGCTTGATGCAGGTATTATTTACCCAATTTCGGATAGCTCATGGGTAAGCCTGGTGCAATGTGAGCCAAAGAAAGGTGGGATAACCGTGGTCCCAAATTAAAACAATGAGTTTATTCCAACAAGAACGATGATCAATTAGAGAGTATGTATTGATTATCGAAAGCTCAATGCTGCCACAAGGAAGGACCACTACCCATTACCATTCATTGACCAAATGTTAGAGTGCCTAGCCGGTCACAACTACTACTGCTTCCTAGATGGGTATTCATGCTATAATCAAATTGCTATAGATCTAGAGGACCAAGAGAAAACTATTTTCACATGTCCCTATAGGACATTTGCTTATAGGAGGATGCCTTTTGGTTTGTGCAATGCTCTGGCGACCTTTCAACGGTGCATGATGACCATCTTCTCTGATATGGTTGAGAAGTTCATTGAGGTGTTTATGGACGACTTCTCAGTTTTTGGGTCCTCATTTGACGGGTTCCTTCACAATTTGAGTTTGGTTCTTCAAAGATGTGAGGATACAAACTTGGTATTGAATTGAGAGAAATGCCATTTTATGGTAAATGAAGGCATTGTGCTAGGCCATAGAATTTCTGAAAAGGGGATTAAGGTTGATAAGGCCAATATTGAAGTTATAGAGAAGCTTCCTCCTCCAATTTCGGTTAGGGGAGTTAGAAGTTTCTTGGGGCATGCGGGTTTCTATCGAAGGTTCATTAAAGATTTTTCCAAGATCACGGAGCCACTTTGTTCTTTGCTCATGAAAGATGTGTCGTTTGTGTTTGATAAGGATTGTTTGAGAGCTTTTGAATTGTTAAAGAATGAGTTAACTTTGGCTCCTATTATTTCTACTCCGGATTGGAATTTGCCGTTTGAACTTATGTGTGATGCAAGTGACAATACGGTGGGTGCCGTATTGGGTCAACGGGAAGAAAAGCGTCTACATGTCATCTATTATACTAGTCAGACTTTGAATGAAGCTCAGATAAATTATGCCACCATAGGGAAAGAGTTGCTAGCCATAGTATTTGCCTTTAACAAGTTCAGGTCGTATCTAGTGGGATCCAAGGTGATAGTCTACAGGGATCATTCGGCAATCAAGTATTTGATGGGCAAGAAATATGTCAAGCTGAGACTGATACAATGGGTTTTGTTGCTCCAAGAGTTCGATTTAGAGATCAAGGACAAAAAGGGAACCGAGAACTTAATTGCCAACCACCTCTTAAGATTGGAAAGAGAAGGGGAAGCGGTTGATATGCCAATCAATGAGAACTTCCCAGATGAGCAACTGTTTGTAGTTGAGGGGGGTCAAGTTCCTTGGTTTGCCGACGTTGTGAACTTCTTAATGAGCAATGTGGTGCCAATTGAGTTGAATCATCATCAAAGAAGTAAATTCTTTTCAGAGTTGAAGCATTATTTTTGGGATGAACCACTGTTATTCAGAGTTTGTAGTGATGGGATCATTAGGCGATGTGTGCCCAATGACGAAATGGAAGAGATTTTGAGCCATTGCCACTCCAAGGAGTGTGGAAGCTACTTCGGTGCATCAAGGACAGTAAGAAAAGTCCTCCAATCAGGTTTTTGGTGGCCTACCTTGTTCAAAGATTCTCGAAGTTATGTAGAGGCATGTGACTGGTGTCAAAGAACCGGAAACATAACAAAAATGGATGAAATGCCAATGCACATCATGCTTGAAGTTGAGGTCTTTGATGTTTAGGGAGTGGATTTCATGGGACCTTTTCCAATGTCATGTAGGAATAGGTACATTTTAGTGGTTGTAGATTATGTGTCCAAATGGGTTGAAGTCATACTGACCCAAACATGTGGAGCTAATGAAGTCACTAAATTTTTGAAGAGACATATTTTCACAAGGTTTGAGACACCAAGAGCCATTGTTAGTGATGGAGGATCCCATTTTTGCAATAGATGGTTCGAGGCCTTATTGAAGAAGTATGAGGTTAAGCACAAGATAACCACCCCTTACCACCCGCAAGCCAATGGCCAAGTGGAGATTTCGAGCCAAGAGCTCAAAGGGATACCTGAGAAAATAGTGGGAATCAAAAGAAAGGATTGGGCCCTCAAGTGGAGGATGCTTTATGGGCATATCACACCGCATATAAGACTCTTATAGGCATGTTGCCATTCCGGCTTGTCTACGGGGCGCCAAAAATTGATCGGTCCACTAACACACGGTGTGACTCTTGTAAGTGTACTAGGTCGGAGTGTAATACAATGGCCGATTAGGGATCGTTCCCACAAGGACTAAGGATTGAATATCGGTTTTTATCAGTTTATATACTATTTAGACAATCGAAATTGAGAGTTTCTAGATTTTAACACTAAAATGACTAATTCTAAAGCAAGTAAAATACCAACCACAACAAGAATGAATGTGATAATATGATGAAAGTGTGCTAGAACTCGAATCTACCTCACCCTTTTAATTAACTCTTGACTCATTTAATCTCTCATTTCTGCAAGTATAGATTATAAGTTCGTATTCCCTTAAATCAATCTCTAATCTCTCTCGATGTCTTAGAGATTGTATCCAACCATACAAAATATGAATGATCTTATTAAGAATTGTGGAACACACACATGAACCCTATATGCTAGCCCAGTGTATCTCTTACTCTCTAGTCATATATAGTGAATATTATCTATTGATCATTCAACAAGATGGCCAATCAAGACAAAAGCATTAAGCATACAAAACATTCATATAACTACACAAGCACTTGTAGAGAAACTAAGGAGTCATTAATAATAGATTAAAGGTTTAGCTTCATCTTTGTTCTAGCACAAGAATATTTAGCTCATATTACATAAATAAACCATACAAGATTTCCAATAAACACAAACCATAACAAATACTAGAAGAGAAAAAATAGAGTTTATAGAAATAAACTAAGATGATGATCTCCCACTTGCAAAGCCTGGTCTCCAATAGCTTCTTTCTCCTAGAATCAACTCCTCCAAGCTCCAAGGTTGATGATGCACCACCAAAATCAGAGAAAAAAGAAGTCTTCTGCTGGGAGAGAGTGTGTGGCCAGTTGTGGTCTTCCAAGTGTGAATGAGAGAGTGATTTCCAACTCTCCTCCTAACCATTCCTCTTAGGACAAGCACACCATGCTTATTAATTGAAGAGGGCCCACCAAGATCTCCAAAAATATACTTTCCCACTCTCAGCAAAGACAAGGATCAAAGACAAGATTTGATTAGCCCAAATTTAGGGCTCAAGAATCCAAGTGAAATGACTGAAATGGGTAGCATCGAGCTAAATCTGCGCCTTATTCTACGGCCTTGGGCGCAGAATTGAGAAATTCTGATCTTCTACCAACAAAAATACACCCTTATTTTACGGCTTGCTGAGGCGGCTAAAGCAAACCTATGTGCTGTTTTAGCAGGGGACCACGGGCCGGATTGGGTAGTTGAGCTTTTACAGAGGCCAGCGTGGGTTGATGACTTTTTCCAGAGGCAGGATGCTATGGAGACGAGGCAGACTACTCTTAAGATAGAGGTGGCTAGTTTTACGAGAGCTATTTAGGATAGCCACTTGAGTGCCTCAGAGCGTCAAAATGGAGCAGGTCCAAGTTCAGAGCATGCTGGCTAGGATGATCCCTTGACCAGACGCATTCAGGGTTATCCTATCACTTTTTGGATTGTTGGATATTTTGTTTTTTTTTTTGATGTTTTGTTTTTAGTTGTTGGATTTTAGTTTTAATCTTTACTTTGCTTTTAGGAATCTATGACTTTTTGGATAAATTTTATCTTGTTTGGTAGTGTCTTTTGTGTGCTTGTGTGATCCTTCATGCATGAGTATTTGGTTATATTCCCATCTTCAAACGGAGCTCTGTCCAATTTTGCACAACTTTGAGGACAAAGTTTAGTTTAAGTTTGGGGGTACGGCTATTTTATTATTTTTGCATTTTGGAGCCAATTAAAAAAAAAATTAAAAATTTTCAAATATTTTGTTGAGTTGCTTGTGAGATGTTATGTAGGTCGCATTTCACTGTATGCTATGTTTCACTAAGTCCGGGCTTGGGTAGCATTAGTCAAAGTTACACCACATTGCTTGCACACATCTTGCCAGACTTTAATGTGTCTTAACAAATGGGGTATCACGCTTAAGATGTCTAGATCATTAGTAAAGACTACATGTGTGAGGCCAAAGCCTTAAATTGCGTCTTTATGAGTGTGATTTTTCTTTCAAAATCTTAAACACTCATCTTTTAGATAAATGAGCATAAAATTTAAAGGACCTCACTCCTTGCATTGGGCATTAAAGAACATCCATTTAAGGGCATCACCTTAGTTTTGCCTTGTTTGCTTGCTTAATCCGTGCCATAAGAGATGATGTAGGCAATTTGTGTTAGTCACTTAAAAATGGCCCAAATACAATCCCATGGCCTTGTGTGTGTATGCTTTAATGTTCCATCATTGATAACCCACACTATAAAACCAATCACTATATCCTCCCATCCCATAAATACATCACCACATATCACCTAAACACTAAACCAACCCTTGGCTGCGATTATGGTTAGAGATCATTGAGAAGGAAAGCTCGAAAGTTCAGATTGCAAAGAGGTTTGTTTTTAGGCCAATTTTGTAAATTGTGTATAGTTGTGCTAAAAAAAAAAAAATTGATGAAAAAAGAAAGAAAGAATAAATGTTTATTTGTAAATATGTTTAGAATAAGATTTCGTGCCTAAAACACTCATTCAATAGGAGAAAAGTGTGTTAAGTGAAAGCCTTTAACATAATCGCTAGCCTCCCCGAAATACCATATCCACCTAGCCTCTCCATCACTGTATAATCCATCGCCTCACTTGTGATTTAAAGAAGTCCTAATTGATCTTGAGGAGGGATTTAATTTGCTTACAAGGTATTCTTTGGTGTTTTGCCATGTTCTTAATGTTCGATTCCGTTCTTGTTGTCCTATTGCATTCTAACTCTAGTGGTCTTTTGAGAAATATCATGCGTGTAATTTGATAATCTTTTTATGCATAACTTCCAACCACATGAGTTTGATGAGTGAGCTTAGGTTCTGTGTAAAAATAAGAGAGTACTGGAAAGGTTTATAGTCTAAACGAAATGCTATCTTATGACTCTTGTGTTCAATGCTTTTGAAGCTTTTCACTATCAAGTATGGAATTGCAATCTCTCTTGTTGTAGCACCTTGGCTTTTGAATTCTTCCCTTGTCTCAATGGTCTTAGCATTATTTTCAGATGCCCACCCTTGGTTACACTCAATGTTGCATCTCACTTTTCATTTGGCTCAGCAGAAATATCATTTTTGTATGATTTTATCTTGGTCATTGTAGGTTATTCTTTGTTTCGGTTTGCTCAGGACGAGCAAAAGATAAGTTTGGGGGTGTTGATAACTCTTATTTCTACACAAAGTGTAGCCCCCTTATTTATATCTTTTATGCTCAATTCCCAGGTAAAACCGTGTTTTTAACGGCTTAAATAAGTGTTTCAGGATTTCTTCCAACAGAGGGGCTTTTATGCAAAAATGTGGAAATTTTAGGGCAAAAGCACAATTTTAGAAAGTATTTTGGTGCCCTTGCAATTATGAGATTAGGGGCAGCCGAAATCAGGACAAAGATCCACTTTTTCAGACCCAATTCTGCTCCCTTGATTCTGCATTAAGGGGCCGCATAATAAGGGCGCATTTTTGTTGGTAGAAGATCAAAATTTCTCAATTCTATGCCCAAGATCGCAGAATAGGGTGCATTTCAAGGGCGCATATTTAGCTCGATGCTGCCCATTTCAGTCATTTCACTTGGATTCTTGAACCCCAAATTTGGCTAATCAAATCTTGCCTTTGATCCTTATCTTTGCTGAGAGAGGGAAAGTATATTTTTGGAGATCTTGGTGGGCCCTCTTCAATTAATAAGCATGGTGTGCTTGTCCTAAGAGGAATGGTTAGAAGGAGAGTTGGAAATCACTCTCTCATTCACACTTGGAAGACCACAACCGGCCACACACTCTCTCCCAGCAGAAGACTTCTCTTTTCTATGATTTTGGTGGTGCATCATCAACCTTGGAGCTTGGAGGAGTTGATTCTAGGAGAAGGAAGCCATTGGAGACCAAGCTTTGCAAGAAGAAGATCATTTTCTTAGTTTATTTCTATAAACTCTATCTTTTCTTTTCTTGTATTTGTTACGGTTTATGTTTATTGGAAATCTTGTATGGTTTATTTGTGTAATATGAGCTAAATATTCTTGTGCTAGAACAAAGATGAAGCCAAACCTTTAATCTATTATTAATGACTCCTTAGTTTCTCTACAAGTGCTTGTGTAGTTATATGAATGTTTTGTATGCTTAATGCTTTTGTCTTGATTGGCCATCTTGTTGAATGATCAATAGATAAATAAAATATTCACTATATATGACTAGAGAGTGAGAGGTACACTAGGCTAGCATATAGGGTTCATGTGTGTGTTCCACAATTCTTAATGAGTTCATTCATATTTTGTATGGTTGGATACAATCTCTAAGACATCGAGAGAGATTAGAGATTGATTTAAGGGATTACGAACCTATAATCTATACTTGCATAAATGAGAGATTACGTGAGTCAAGAGTTAATTAGAAGGGTGAGGTGGATTCGAGTTCTAGCACACTTTCATCATATTATCACATTCATTCTTGCTGTTGTTGGTATTTTACTTGCTTTAGAATTAGTCATTTTAGTGTTAAAATCTAGAAACTCTCAATTTCGATTGTCCAAATAGTATATAAACTGATAAAAACCGGTATTCAATCCTTATTCTTTGTGGGAACGATCCCTACTCGGCCATTGTATTACACTTCGACCTCGTACACTTGCGAAAGTCACATCGTGTGTTAGTGGACCGATCACTCATGTCCTTGTAGGGCTAGCATAAACTCACTGAAAGTAGGGTAAGGAGCCAAAAGCATTGAAACACAAAAGTTTTCATACCTAGGACCTAAGCCACGAGAAAATTGAAAAGCTTTGTCGAGATCGGGAACAGGCTTTTTGATCGCCACGAGGTTGTTGCAGATGGATTTGAAGTTTCTTAGATATTCATCTAAGGACCGAGAACCCCTCTTAAGTGTCATCATCATATGTTTGAGATACCCGTCCTTTTCCACAGTAATGGGAAGGAGTTGTTGTTGTAGAGAAGTCCAAACTTCAAAGGTGCAATTTCTATTTCGAGGATCAAATTGAGAACATCTTGCTTCAAGGTTCCGAGCAGCCATGAAGTAAAAAGTCAATCATTATTGACCCACATGTTGTACTGCGGATTAGGAGTCATATTGTTGTTGTCATCATTGATCTCTTCTTCTGGTTTTTCTTTACAAGTGAGATGATGAAGAATACCAAGGCTGCGAACTAATGGAAGAATTTGTGAACGCCATAGTAGAAAATTTGTAGTATTCAGCTTTACTGATATTAAACTCGAGCATTAGTGGAATGATTGAATGCTTAACTTAGGTTCGGCTTTAGGGATTGACGAGGAGGATGAAGACATAATTTTTAGCTTGCAAATTTTGGGCTCTGATACCATAAAATTTTCTAAGAAATCGTTGATGGAAGCGTTTTACTCTTATCGATGATATTGCTCTATATATATATATATATATGTATATACATAACAAGTTGACAAAAAACAAAACAATTACAACACAGTAATGGAAATATTCTTAGATCTATTTTGTACAATAAATCTCATGTCCAAGATTGGAGTGACTGATTCCTCAATCACTCAAGAATCAATTACTCATTGACTTGACATAGCAAGATTGTAAAGATTTAAGCATCAATCACACATTAACTTGATATTCCAAAATTGCAGTGAATCACTCAATGACTTGATATTCCAAGATTGTAGTGATTAATTCCTCAAGCACTCATTGACTTGGTATTGTGGTTGTTAGCATCCATATCTACTCCTATATCCTTCTTTTCCTCAATAACTGGCTAACACTTTGACAAAAACAAAATTTTCAATATTGTATTCCATTTTAGATTCAATAGATTTCTCTCGTGTTTTGATTCGACAAAACCATTCACATTTATTTAGGAGAGTTCTTCCAGACTTTCATTGACTTTATAAGTCAATTGGTATCAGAGCTTTGGATTCTTCATTGATTGATGGCCGGCTAGTAGTCACCATCCAAGTGGTAATGATCGTGGGCTGCAAGCCCATTGTCTCATTGGGCATATTGATCGTGACAAAAATGTGCTATATTTTGGCCCTCAATTTCGTATCCTTTAGCTTGTTTTTTAGTGTATTTTGGTGTCTAATGGCTTGTTTCTAGTCAATTGTAGGCATTCAGTGTATTTCATGCAAAAAGTGAGATTTGGTGGCAAAAGGGGCTAAAAATGTAAAAAAGCTTGTGCATAACATCCAACTTCTAAGGGTCATATCTCTCTCCTCAGATTGAACCACATTTCGGTCTATATATATTCGAAAAGCCTCAGAAGTCTATGTTCCAGCGGTTTTTACGGATTGCGATTCTGAGTCTTTTAGAGGAAGTTATGACCATTTTAATTGCATTGTGCGGGTAATCTACCTGCACAACCCACCAAATCCCGAGTTGAAAATCATCTGAAATGCCCAAGTGTGCGGGTAACTTACCCACACACTACCCGTGCACAGCGGGGTTCCAGCTCAGCAAAGGGATGAATTTCAGCCGTTTTCAGAGGGGAAAACTTGTCCATTCATGCCCAATTCATACCCTAGCCTCTAAATCCTATAAATACATCACTTTCTTTGAAGCCCAAAGACATCTAGACCTTAACCTAGACCTCTCTTCTACTTTTCATCTTCTTCACCACAAAAGAGAGAGAGAGAGACCTTCAAAGGCATCCATGGAGGTTTTCCTCCATGGATTGCCTCACTATCACCACCTTCCACTTACAACCACCCATCTTTAGAGGAGATTCTTGAGAAAAAAGCCATCATCTTTTGTCTATGAGGAAGAGGAGCTTTAATGGAGCTTGGAGATCTGAGATGACAATTGGGTTCCTCACCGAACTTGGAGATCCAAGATTGACACCTTGGGTTGCCTCTTTTTACTCTTCTAATATATTTTTCTTCTTTGATGTGTATCCCCATTAGGGAAATATGTAAACCTAACAACTAGTTCCATTTATTTGATTTATTTGTATTTAATATTTTCAAGTATTGTCTCATTCAATTTCTTTATATTAATTCTTGACTTAAGTTGAGCAAGCATGACAACCCTTTCTTGATGCATGTTTAGGGATATCTCTTGTCTTTACATTCATGGCATGTAGGGTAGAAATTGATATGTGTTCATGATTGGGATTAGGAGTAAATTAATTAAACATCCCATGATTGTATTTATGTTGATGGATAATTCGAAATGCATGTTTTGGATTGATTTGAGTGTTTGAGAATTAGGGTTAAGTAGGTACATCAACTCTTGGCCTTGATTATGCTCTTAATTGTTTGGGTGAAATTCATGATTAGTACATACCATGCCATTGTAGATTTCGGTTTTATAGACCTTTATGCTTTATATGACCCTTGGTCGTTGCTCGCGCGATACACCCTCGGTGAGTAGTGATCGAGGGTCTGAATTTACACTTAATGCTTCCATTACATGGTTGTTACTTACATGTGATAGGTGAGTAGCAATTGATGGTCGATCCTTTAATATTCCCTTATGCTACCCTTGGTCATTACTCGCGCGATACACCCTCGGTGAGTAGTGAACGAGGGTCGGCTTTTATGCTTAGTACAGTCCTTGGTTGTTGTTCACGCGATACGCCCTCGGTGAATAGGAATCGAGGACTAGACGACTCTCCCCACTTACATAGCTAGAGGTCGTATCAAAGGCTAGGTTTAACCCAATCTTATAATGTTTTATGCGGTTGGTTTTTGAAACAAAAACTCGATGTGTTCTAATATAAGTCGGGGAGGGGGGGGGGGGGGGGGGGGGGGGGGGTGTGAATAGATTTTAAATGATTTTACCTAATTTTCGCATACATGTCAATATTACGAAAATGCCCCTAACTAGTCAAAAAGACAAACAAGTGTAATATGGTGCGGAATGTAAATAACACTTGATATTTACATGGAAACCCTCACGGGAAAAACCACGGGCTAATATGTGAGCCACATACGAACCTCGAATCCACTAATTAAAATGATTACAACCTAATCCCGGTTTAATGATCTAATCCCAATCAATAATCATCACAACTACCTAATCCCGGTATGAGTGGACCTAGTCCAATTGCTTGTGATTTACGCAACTTAATCCCGGAAGCTACACAAGTCTTACTTCTCAATGAAGAGATAAAAAGCCTATGTGAATATGTATGAATATTCAAAGATGCAATTAGAGCTAGGTAACCCTATATGCTTATCTAGGATGACAATATTGCAATTAAGATAATCCTAGATATCAATAGTTAAATGACATGTCAAATAACTTAGCTTAACTAAACATAGATTATGAAAACCTAGATAGCTATCACAATACAACTCTCAAACAATCAATACACTAATCTCAATCTTATATCCAAAATATATATGAAAAACATACAAGTAATAAATTAGATTTTTTGTTAAGAAAAGACACAAAATATGTAAGATATTAGTGAAAAACTTACCAAGCAAAGTGTGTTGAAGAATCCATGCAAAATAATATCTAGATGATCAAAGATGATGCTAGATGATGATTGATGATCATGGAAAAGTGTTTGAGTAATCAAATGTGAGTTCTTTAGTGAAATTTTTCTCTTTGAAAAATATGCTAAGTAAAACTTGATTTTGAACTCTCTAAAAAAACAACCTAAAAACATATAGTCATATATATAGAGGACTCAAGTGAAGTGAGGTCGTTTTGAAAAAAACGCACCAGAAAATGCACTGTGCGCTGGTGGACCAGTGCATGACCAGCGCATGAACACAATTTGCACAGGGCGTTGGTCGACCAGCGCAGGTGAGAGGCGCAACACCAGCGATAGAAAACTGGGCAAGTTGCGCTGGTGTGCTTGCGTTGGACGACCAACGCACCACTAGCGACAGACACCTGGGCGATCAAATGTCATGGTGGTCATGAGTACCTTGTGTGTCCATCTATTTATCGCTCCTAGCCATCTTTATTTTTGTAACTTATGGTGTTTGCCTTTAGGAGTAGATTAATGTAGTTATGAGTAGATTAACTTAGAAAGGGAAACACCCGGTTACATTTCTATCCTTAGTGATATTTTTGTTTTCTTATCTCGTTTCCATTCTCTCATACACACATGAACATGCTTACACTTCACATACACCACTCTCACCCTTGCCATGTTCCCATTTACATTGCTTTCAATAATCACTAAAACGTGAAATGATCGACGGATGACACCTCTATGTGGATGATACCCTTGCTTACCACTTTACTAGTTTTCAAAACTTTAGAGCAGATTGCGTAGGACAACTTGATAAATATCTTTTGAATTCGCAATTTGATAACGACACAAAAAGCGCGTTCACATATATCTTATTTTACTTTGTAGAATTGAGCAATTGAGAGAATGGGGAAACAGATCTTAGGGAGGTGATGAAGCTTGATTCTCTTCAATGGTGGTTCAAGGTCGGAGAAGAGCCCAACAATATGATCATCACACTCAACATGACCTACCTGAAACATGACCATTTGGTCATGTTAAGCATGACCAAGGGTGGAGCCAATTCATGGCCAGTGGGGGCTGGGCCAAAATAAGTCTTAATTTATTTTTTTTATTTATTTAGACTGTAATTTTTTTAATAGGTTTATAATTAAAATTTGAGATGTTTTAATAAATATTGTGATAATTAATTTGATCTACAGTTATCTAAAAATTAATTACAACTAAAGTGTAAAAGCCCTAACATTTTAATGAAAAGTTTTTCAATTAAGTTTCACCATCAATTATCTTTTTCTTTTTTTTTTCTATATTTTTGTTTTCACTTTTATAAATTAGAAATGAGTATTCTCGCGTCACCATGCCGAGCATTGAAGTCACATTAAAATCGACTTTGTGATTTGTATTTATGATATTTGCAAAATTTGTGATTTGAATTTATTTTCTTGTTGATTCCATCTCATATAATTCTAATTCTGTAGACTTGCATTCGGTTTAACTAGAGATGGCAATGGGACGGGTTCGGGGCGGGGTGGTCTTCCTTGCATCCCGCCCCATTTATTTTTTGAAAACTCATCCTCTCATAAAACCTCTCACAGATGTAGCGGGGCAGGGCAGGGTGGGGTATGCTTTCCCCATCCCCACCCAGTTTACCCCATTTAACCCATTTATCTAAATCATTTATTAAAATCTTGTCAAAAAAAATATATTTTATAAAATAATAAATATATATCCCAATGAATATGAAATAATATATAAAGTAATTCCAAAAAACTATTGAAAATCATCTTATAAATATAAATCTCAAAACTAAACAAATAAATTCAATCATTTTAAAACATAAACATTGAACTAAATAATAAAATAAATAACCATTATATTTTAAGAGGGGCGGGGTGGGGCAAGAATTATAAAACCCATCCCCGTCCCATACCCATTGCGGGTTTTATTATCTATCCCCATCCCCGCCCCATACCCACCAAATTGAAACCCATCCACACCCCACAAGTGCGGGTCCCCGCGGGGCCCTGTTCTTGTGGATTATTTTGCCATCCCTAGGTTTAACACTATTGTATAGAATTCTCATTTTAGAATTCTTATTTATTTATTTATTTATTTAAAAATTTACTTTAATTTCAACTTAATTATGTTTAATAAGTTTATATTGATTTTTTGTGTGGAAATACCACATGTGGTGTCAGTGAGTCAAACTCTTTTTTTTTTTTTTTTGAAATATTACAATAATTCAGGGTTGAGAGAGGGGGACAGACTCGAACCCAAAAACTTATGGTGTAGGTGTGAGGGGCAAACCACCAGGCCAACCTCATCTTGTATGGCGGCGACTCAAACCGTAGACATTGTCAAACTGAATGAGCCCTCTTACCACCAGTGGTGGGTTAATATTGATTGTTATTATTGTCTTATTGACGTTTTTGGGCAAAGTTCACATTTTAAGTTTAGATTAGAAAACGCATAGTGCGTTTTAAAATTTCAGTACGTCATAACCAAGCCTCCATTGAATGAAATTCCTACCTCCACCACTGAACGTGACGATCATGTGTTTTTAGATAGGTCATGTTGAACTAACAGATCTCTCTATAGCTAGACCATTGCTTTTCTTCTTTTTCACTAACCATATGCGCTATGTTTTTGGAAATTTTAGATTGTTTGAACCAAATTAACCCCCATTGAACAAGGCAACAAGCTAAATAACAATCTTGATTGTTCAAAATGTTTATCAGGATGTTGTCAATACCTTGGTGAATTTACAATCTTGTTTTCATTATAGACCCATATCTATGGTTTCACTACTCCATTTTTTTTATGCTATGACAAAAACTTAGTGTTTGCTTCCGATATGTCTGGATAATTTATAATTGTAAACCCATGTTTCCCTTTTCTTGGTGATTATGACCGCTATATTGTTGAGGGGTTAAAAAATTAAATGTCACTATTTGAGGCGGTTTTTTGGTAACGGTCACCACTTTACTAATCTAAGTTTAAAAGGCACCTATTTGAATGACTAGACAAAAATACCCTCATTTGTCTGTTTGTGCAATTTTGAAACGGTGAGAGAAAAAGTCATGGTTGAGCAGACCGGTGAGAGAAAAAGTAACGGGTGAGCAGAACCGACGGTCCAACAGCCCTAAAGTTGACGGAAAGTGGACGGTGAACCACCGGCGACGGCGCTACAGTAAACACAACAGAAATGGCATCGACGAGAAGTCACCGGCGATCTCAAAAGACACAAGTAAGTTCTTCTTTCTAACGCGTTTTTCATGTTGATAATTTCATGTGTTTTGATGTTTGATGCCATACTCATGATGTAGATTAGGTTGGATTTGTGATTATGGTTGATTATGTTTGTACGATGAGGTTAGGTTAGGGTTTTAGTTTCAGAAAAGAGTTGTTTTGAGGACGATGAATTTCTAGGTTTTTGTGACTTTTGTATAGTGTTCCGTGACTTTTGTATAGTGTGTCGTGACTTTTGTATAGTGTCCCGTGACTTTTGGCTTTTGATAAGTGTCATGTGATAGCAGTATAGTGTCCCGTGACTTTTGTATAGTGTCACGTGACTTTTGTACAGTGTCCCGTGACTTTTGTATAGTGTCCCGTGACTTTTCATAAGTGTCCCGTGACTTTTAATGCATTTCCCGTGACTTTTGTATAGTGTCCCGTGACTTTTAATACACTTCACATGACTTTTAATTCAGTGGTCCAATCTTGTTGTTGGAGCCTTTTCATGAGCTTATATGCTTTTTTTCTATGCATATGCAGATGAGGAATGACCCAAAGGATTTTTTGAAAACTCCAGAGGCAGATTGGTTCAAGGGAAAAATTAATCGCCATGACCATTTCGATGACCTGGAATATGTTGACACCGCACTTAACAGTGTACCTGAAGATCTGAAGATCGAAGACCTACGTCGGTATACTGAGTCGTGTTTTGGTCATTTCCTTCAGATGCATCGTGAGATTCATTTTTCGGGTGGGATTGTCCATTACTTACTTTTGCGCGAGTTGCATCGTGATGGGCCGGCTGATGAGATGAGATGAGATTTTTGTTAGGTAAGCATATTGTTCGGTTCTGGAAGGTTGAGTTTTGTCTAATCACCGGTTTAAAGTTTGGAGTCGATCCCGACACGACGAGGTATGAAGTGGTAGAGAATGGCATACACGAGCGGTACTTTCGGGGTCAAGAAGAAGTCGAGATTGAAAAGTTGAGAGCGGTGCTGCGGATTGGTAGTTTTGAACAGCAGTACGATGCGGTGAAGCTTGCCTTATTGTTTATGCTGAACCGGATACTGATGGGGTCCGACGGGAGAGATAAAGTTCCAGTATGGCCTAGTTGAGGACCTGGACGCTTTTGATGCATTCCCGTGGGGCACACACGTGTATAGGCAGTCTATTTATGGTTTCAAGCGAGCTTAATGGTCCATGACGGCGGTTGGCAGAAAAACGGAAAGAAGAGGGCGAGGACCTTGATGTACAGAACCTCGAGTTGACGTACAACATATACGGTCTACCGCATGCACTATTGGTGAGAATTTCGAATTTGAATCTGTACTTTAATTGTAGTTTATTTTATATGACTGTTGTATTTATGTCGTATCGTACTTTTCTATTACGCAGGTATTTGCCTTTGAGGTTATCCCGGAGCTTGGCAATACTAAATGTGGGATTCGCCGGGTAATCGAGCTACCCCCCCCCCCCCCCCCCCCCCCCCCCCCCCCCCACGTATTCTGAAATGGGAATTGAGTTAGCAACCTAGGGCAAAAAAGTTGGATGGTGTTTTTACAAAAAGGGTAAGTGCTGATGTTGTTAATGTTGATAGTTATTAGGCATGGCCTGAATTGGTGCCGACGGCTGCGGAGAGGGCTCAACGGTACTTCGAAGGCATAGACCTAGGAGCCAATCTGTATGATTCCGATGCCCCTTATATACCTGGTCACCTCCCGGATCCAGAACATCACCTCCCAGATCTGGAACGACATAGGACTGCAGGACCCAATGATATGGAGGGTCTATTTTCCGGACCCAATGATACTGAGGCTATATTTTTCGGACGCGATGGTATGGAGGCGAGGTATTCTGAACCTACTGATATGGAGGGTTCAGAACTTGAGGGTGGCAATAGGCTTAGGCGGGTACGATTCACGTTTCCTAGACAGCCTAGACCTGGAGGTGATGTAGACCTAGAGGCTCGCACTGAGAGTCTCCGGATGCGTAGCCCGGTACCATCCACATTGCCTAGACAGCCTCGACCTAGAGGTGATTCACGTGGAGGTGATCCAGAGGTATGTAAAAAAATTAAAACCCCATTATTTAATTTCACTCGATTGAACTGTTTAAGTTCTAACAGAGTTCGAAATCCTTTCAGGGTTGGGACCGTAAAATCGATGAAGTGATGGCTGAAGTTCGATCTGTACGGGATGATGTGATGGCTGCTATAAAAAAAAGTGATAAGATGCGAGATAGGCAACATGGAGAGTTGATGGATATGATCCGGGCGCTACAGGGTACGACGCCGCAGTCTCGTATAGATGGTCCACCATTCGATGACCCACCATTCGATGACCATCACGGAGACTTTAGTCCCGAAGGCATGACAGGTACTGGTCAGGATAGGACCTGGTCAGGATAGGACAGAGCCAGGGAGCAGACATGGGCAGCCACCGACTACGGAGGGTCAGTCTATGGACACAGTATCCGATCAGCGGGGTCAAGGTGCGACAGAACGAGAGGAGGTACCCGGTGATATAGAGATAGTAGAGGCAGCGCAGGTACCACCTCCGGTTTTACCTGACACACTACCTTCCTCAGCGCACCCCTCCTCATATGGATCCCAGTGGTCAATACCGTACTCCACCTATGGTGCCACGTGTTCGCAAGCCAGGTTGGATGTTACTGTCCCCATACACAAACCCCTGTCTGCCGAAGAAGCCGAGGACCAGGCCACCGACATCAGCGACATTGGCGCATGTATTCAATCCCCATGACTTGATAGATCCCTACTACATTACAGCGTACAAAGCCTACAAGAGGAACACGACGGGGGAAACGTAAGTATACGTGTTCATTTTGCAATATTTTATTATTATTACTTGGTTCTCTAACTTGTTCAACAATTATGCAGACGTGATGTGGATCTACCTTTACCAGTTGGCGTAACTTGGTTCCAACGGTTGTAGACCAACTTCATGGACTTGGAGGAATCAGTATGTTAATTAGTTAACATACTGTGTATAAGTTTGTATGAGTAATAGTTGATTCGTAATAATATAAAATGTTTACATTGTCAGCACATGGACGCGTACATGAATATTCTACGGAAGCGTCAGCGAGCATACCCCGACGTGTACACTCAGAGGGTCAACTTACTCCATACACAGTTCTATGTAAGTGTCTGTACTGATAGGTTTTCATTTGTGCATTGATGTGTTAGTTAATGCTGTGATTATTTTTCTATGTACAGTCATACTTAGAGATTCAGTGGCAGTAAATTTTCGGTCTTGGGGTTGTAGGCAAACCCCCACCTGGATGGAAGATGCTGGTACACAGGTGGCCCAATGACGACCTGAAGATGGTTCGAGGAATTATCCCATACAGAACCCGGCCATGGCACGAGGTTGATTATGTAAGGGTTCCAATTATTTTTGTTTCCATAATGTAATATATTATGTTTTAAATTCCGACAAATAAGACTATGTTAAAACACAAACATGTTCTGATTCCTTGCAACCTTGGACGGGTGCATTGGGTACTGGCGAGCGTAGATCTCAGGGAGGAGAAGATCTACCTGTTAGACCCGTTCAAACAGCAGGTTCCATGGGAGCACAGGCTTAAGCAGGTCGCATGCCTACGTTGGTTTATTCCATCGATGTTGCATCAGATCCGGTTTCACGATAGCATAACGGCGGATGATGAGACGTACAAATTGTCGAAGAATGCCTTTCGGATGAGCATCCTGGACGGAAGACATGGGGTGCCCCAACAACAGCAGGGGTATGTTATTTTTAAGAGTTTATTCTATCCCATTAGGTTTTAATAAAATTACAGTCTAATGGTTATTTAATTGGTGATTTTGCAGCGGTAACTGTGGTGCTCATACTTTGAGATTGGCAGAGTACTTGCTAGCAAACAGGAAGGAGTTCGACTGAACGGAAGATGATATGGGCACCATCAAGGAGAAGATGGCTGTGGAGGTTTTTTACAACTCGCTACACAACAGTGTTGTGTAGCTGATGTATATATGGGTTGTTCTCTGTTATACAGTTAATGTACATAACATATGTATTTTTTGTTTAAATTATTTGATTAAATTTATTCAATTCCAGCACGCACAATTTTGCATATTTAAGTGAATAAGTCATTTCACTCCAACACGATTTAAACAACACGATCAATTTTAAGAACTAAATACAAATCAATTTCGGAACACAAAATTAATCAGAATAGTTCTACATAAAAGCATTACGGTGTAGGTAAGACTGCAAATTGCAAGAAACTACACCATGTGGTTTTCATTTCTAAAATATTGACATATATCAAAGCATACACAAAGTTAAAAAGTACCATATATGAGTATATCAACTGGTATGGTGACTTGTGGAAATAAACAAACTATAGCAGCTAAAATTCAAAACACATGTCTAAAACATAAGTCCTAAGATGATTGCATCGTTCATCTTTTCGCCCTCTCTAGCTGAAACTCATTGTACTCAGATAATCATCACTAACTCTGGCCTACTATATATGTTATTATGCTCGTCGTCTAGTGTCAGATAAGCAGCCACGAGAGCATCTTCAATGCCAATATATAGGGAGTTGTAAATCTTCCAGTACACTTCCCTAACCTTCCAAGCAGGATGGAAAAGCCCCTACAGACAGTAGTTTAGCACAACAGCAACACCCAATGCAACTCTCATCCCTTCAATGGCTTCCATGACAACATTTATGACGTGGGGTCAAGTCTCCTCTTGTAAGGCTCCATTCATTCCACGGTAGAGTCCTTCTGAGGGCACGTTTGTTTGTTGTGTCCAGTTGAATGACAGATGCTGCACTTGCGACGGTATTCTTCGGGAACAATTCTACTGGGACCTTCATTAACCATAGGCGGGTTGGAACACCTCCTGCTGTTATGTCCTGCTTGTCCACATCTTCTACACGACTGTGTGGTTGTCCTCTCCGAAGATGAGACATGTCGACCCTCCATCGGGCGACCAGATTGTCTCTTCGTCTTTGGATTTAAAACCACCTGCGCTGCGATGCGATGTCGGATGGCACTACCCATGAAGAAGGATGACCAACAGGCATAATAGGAACCGAGTATGCATCAATAAGTGTCTCCCTCTTGTAGTAGTCCGCACATAGAGATGTGAAATCCACGTTCCGCTCCCTGCAACAATGAAAACAGTTAGATTCACATTTGGGTCATATAAAGCGTTAACTGGACAGAGTCCACATGTACCTTGCCGCTGTGAGTGCGTGTGAACATGGTAAAAAGTCCATTTGGAATTTGTTGCATGTGCATGTCTTCCGGGCTAAGTCAACCGTCCACTGTTTTCCCTTGTGTCTGACGGAGAATATGTTCCAGTCAACTGGATTTACGGTCATATAACCGCACTTGTCGACACGTTTCAGTATCACAAGATGTGCTGCGTCGGTCAATCGATGCCGCATGGACCGTGCATTTGCATGTCGATCGTGGAACCACTTTTGTAGCATATTCCGAATGAACTCTACCAGTGTCATCAGTGGCAGTTGGCGTGCGAATCTTAGGCATGAGTTTATGCACTCTGCAACATTTGTGGTCATCAACATGTACTTTCTTTGGGGACAATGAACGCGGGACTACTTGTGTGGACCGGCATCAATGGCATAATCGTATGCACCCTTGTACAGCTTACGTAACTCCTCCATATGGCGATCATACTGGATTTACCTGTACGACCTAGCAGCGTTATCCATTATGTCGGCAACATCCTTTCTGTGGAATCGCTTCTTCATATTTTCACCAAAATGCCAGCAACATATGGTATGGGTTGCATAAGGGAACACTTTAGAAATCTCTACTTCAATGCTTGCATGACGATCGGAAATGAAAACCAGATCATCTATATGACCAAGGGCACCTCTCAAGCATTCCAAAAACCACTCCCATGAAAGGTTGTTTTCTAAGTCACCATACCTAAAAGCAATTGGATACACCTGTTCGTTTCCATCTTGTGCAGTTGCCACAAACATTGTACCACCGAATCTTCCCTTCAAATGGGTACCATCAACTGCAATCATAGGACGCATACACCTCCGGAAACCTCTAATTGAGGACCCTAACGACATGAAAAAATAGAGGAATTTACCATCGTCTGTGCACTGTAAGTCTGTGATTGTGCTAGGATTTTGCTGTTCCAGAACGTATGCAAAAGATGGCAGCATTTGGAAACTTTCTTCATGCGTTCCATAGGTCAATGACAATGCGTATTGCAGGGCATCATGTGCCTTACTGTACATGATTTGGATGCCATACATTGTTTTCATATCGGCGATTACGTCCTTCAGACGCATGAGACGACCATCATGTTGTTGAAGTCTAGGTGCAATGAGTTCTCCGATTGTGACTGCATTGGCTTGTCTGTGGCGACGGTGAACCTCCTCCAAATGACAACTGTGTTCATTGACAAAACTTCTGACTTGAAAGTAAGTCCCTTCATCTCTTCTCACCGCTCTTAATTTCCACGAACAGTCATCAACGATGCAAACCAGATGTAAAGTTGTCTTATTGGACCTTTTCACCTTCCATTCAAAGTTCTGCCGCATCGTAAAATCACCAACTAGCCTCTTCAAATCCTTTTTACTTGAAAAAAATTTACCTTTATAAATCATGGTTGTCGGTTCTGGCGCTGCCAAGGTGTTGCTTCTACCAGTACCAAATGAGTATGAATCTGCTCCCGGAATAACCCAAGTTGTAGCATTAACAGAATCAGATGTTGTCACATTATAACGGACCTCGGACGTCCCTGGCATATCTGGTGTAGTGCCACTAACTCCTTGTACACGTCTACCACGTGTTTGCATTTGTGTAGGCTCTTCATCCACATTTTGCAGATCATCAACCTGTTCATTATTTTCCTCATTATCCACCTGATTGTTCGGCGCATCGTACTCTCAATTCGACAACCAAACACATCACCAAATTGAGGTTCAACTACATCTGCATGGTTGACTGCAACCTGTGGGACACCACACATGTTTCCCCCACCTTCGCTGCCACTCATTTGGGTGAACACTTGGTTGCTACCGCTAAAGGATCCTAATTGTTGGGCATTTTTAGGAGGAGGAATATCATTCCCTACCATATCGCCAACTGTCTGCTCAGTTAGACTGACACATACTTGAAGGGTCACTTGATCTTCCCGTAGCATAAACTGAACATCGTCGTCATTCCTTATAAATGTGCGACACGTACTGCCAGGAACGATTGATATTGATGACAAATCAACATTGTATTTGTTTACATCATAGTTCACAATAGTATGTACAATCGCCACCAATTCTTCGTAAGTCATATTCTTTGACACATACATTCCCCGGTTATCGGATCCAACAAACCTCTGACTTCCGTCTGGTAACTGCTCCCATCGACCGTTATAAGATATTACTATTCTAACCCGATTCATGAGGATGTCAAATTAATAATCACAAACCATTAATAAAAGAAAACACATCAAAAGTCACGGGTAAGGCAACAATAGTCACGGGTAAGGCATGAAAAGTCAGGGGTAAGGCATGAAAAGTCACAGGTAAGGCAACAAAAGTCACGGGTAAGGCATGAAAAATCACGGGGTAAGGCAACAAAAGTCACGGGTAAGGCATGAAAAGTCACGGGTAAGGCAACAAAAGTCACGGGTATTTTAACAAAACTCACGGGTAAGGCAACAAAACTCACGGGTAAGGCACACATCAAACATGAAAAGGCTCAGGAACAGATCTGTAGAAAACTCTCAGAGATCCAAAAATGGCTTACGGTTTAAAAAATACTCAAAAAATACTCAAAGTAAGGCACACATCAAACATGAAAAGGCTCGGGAATAGATCTATGGAAAACTCTCAGAGATCCAAAAATGGCTTACGGCTTAAAAAATACTCAAAAAATACTCGGAAAACATATGAAAAGGAACAAATTAAAATGTTAACAAATTAAAACAAGAAAGTTCAAGAAATTTTACCTTATTTTACTTAACCACGTCACGTCAGTTCTTTATAACTTAAGGAAGAAATTCCACAGAGAGAGAGAGAGAGAGAGCTAACACGAAGAAGAAATTCCAGAGAGAGAGAGAGAGAGAGAGAGAGAGCTACTGTCAGTTTTTTTTCTCGAGTGTGGAGGACAGAGAAAAGTACAAATAAAGGGAATAACATAAATCATTTAAGTGAGGGCAATTTTGGTAGTTCACCATAATAGGTGCATTTTAAACTTAACTTATTAAAGTACTGACAAAGTCACCAACTCACTTTAAAAAAGTGACATTTCTCACCAATTCCACTATTGTTGAGCCCTGTGAGGAGAAAATCTCATTTAACAATAGCATTACTTGAAAGTAAATTCAATAATAAACAAAAACGAATTCAGATCATTATAATTACCATTCACCATATGAAAATCTGAATTCCAACGGAAGCGGGATCGAACACCTAAGATTGTACCACCGGTCAGAAGACGATCACGCATTCGAAAAGTTCCCTCTTATCTCAACACAAATACCCACACTCTGATTTAAGATGGGAGGAAATTCATACATTAATTTTCTCCACATCTATTTGTGTTTCTCACTCTGTATTGTGTCTCTCCCAACACTACCAAACATGCACTCTTGCATTGTATATTACCCACACATATGCTCTCTATTGTACTTACACTGAAGTACACACTCATATCTTGAATTGCACACACAATGCTAGACTTCCCATGCACACACCAAGTACACGTTATGTGTATATTGTGTTTACGTGCATGTATCAATTTCTTCAACTGATGTATAACTACTCATTAAAACTGCTCATGCAGTTATAATAATGCATGGGTTTGGGCATGGGCTTGGTGTACATAAATTTTGGGCTCTTCATGTATTGTTTGTGATCTTGGCCCACTTGGATGTATAATGGGTCTCCAACCTATACCCAAATATACCAACATCTCCCACTCGCACAAGTGGGGCCAACACAGTTTTACCACAAGCCTAACATGGGTGCACCAATAATAATCAACATCTACCATTTCCTAAAATGGCGTAACACTACTACAAAAATTACAAAAGAAATCGGTTTTTTTATATGCAAGAAATCGGTTTTTGAATTTTTTAAAAACGATGTCTTTTTAAGTGATTTAGAAAAAAAGCGCAAAAGACATCGGTTTTTAACCGATGTAAAACAAGAGAAAAGACATCGGTTTTACTTAAAACCGATTTAAAAACCCATTTAAAAACCCAGGAGAAAAGACATCGGTTTTAGTTAAAACCGATTTTAAAACCCTGATGTAAAATTGATGTATTACAAAGATTAATACCACCGTCGCTGGCCTACTCCACCGGCCAACCCCACCTCTGATAATAAAGACAATTAATTGTCATTATGAGGAATCGAACTTGCAACCTCAAAGTCAAAGTGGTAAGCCTTTACCGCCTGACTACAAGATTGGGTGTGTTAACAATTGCACAAAATTTATATATAACCTATATGAGTTGTTAGAAATAAAAAAATAATTAATAAATAAAAATAAAAATAAAAATAAAAACTTGTTTGATAAATTTAAATTTACTCAACTAATCAAAATTCTAATTTCTACTACAAACATATATATATTAAATAAATTTTATAGGTGGGTTTATTTTTCATTTCATTTTTTATTGTGTGGTTTTGTTTTCTGTTGGGGATATTTTTGTGCCAACTTTTTCCCTAAAACTGTATCTTTTGGCAACGAAATAAATTTTTTCATCCATGTTGGATTCATCGCTTTTTCGATATAAATCCAACGGTATAAAGAATGTAAAATTCTAGGCGGTATTTTGAAAGTTATGATCAATTATTCAGTCAAATGTCAGAAGCGATTGGAGATATTTTTGTGCAAACTTTTTCCTTAAAACTGTATCTTTTGGCAATGAAATAAATTTTTTCGTCCATTGTGGATTCTTCGATTTTTTGATACGAATCCAACGGTATAAAGAACGTAAAATTCTGGGATGTATTTTGAAAGTTATAATCAATTATTCAGTCAAAGGTCAGAAGCGATTGGGGATATTTTTGTGCAAACTTATTCCTTAAAACTGTATCTTTTGGCAACGAAATAAATTTTTTTGTCCATGGTGGATTCTTCAATTTTTCGATACAAATCCAACGGTATAAACAACGTAAAATTCCGGGTGGTATTTTGAAAGTTATGATCAATTATTCAGTCAAAGGTCAGAATTGAAGCGATTGGAGATATTTTTGTGCAAACGCTTTCCTTAAAACTATATCTTTTGGCAAGGAAATAATTTTTTTTGTCCATGTTGGGTTCTTCAATTTTTCGATACGAATCCAACGGTATAAAGAACGTAAAATTCTGGGCAGTATTTTGAAAGTTATGATCAATTATTCAGTCAAAGGTCAGAAGCAATTTGCGAATCCGTGAGTGAGCTGTTTTCATCGCTCATTTTCACACTTTTCCAAATCGATTTTTGGAATATTTTCTGATTTAAAAGTGTTTGTTTGCATGTCTACTTTCTTGTGTCAAAAGTTGAGCAAATAACGTTGAGTATTTTTAGAGATGCGTACTTGAATGTGGACATATGTCAGATTTGCGTTGCAGAATTTTGCTTTTGAATCCACATCGGTTTTTATAAAAACCGATGTCTAAACGCTTGTTTTTAATATCGGTTTTTATAAAAACCGTTGTCTTTTCAACGCAAAATTTAAGACATCGGTTTTTATAAAAACCGATGTCTAAACGTTTTTTTTTTTAATATCGGTTTTCTTAAAAACCGATGTCTTTTGAAACTGTAATTTTTAAGACATCGGTTTTTATAAAAACCGATGTCTAAAAACTTTTTTAAAATCGGCTACCAAAAACCAATTTCTTTTAGTGATTTGTAGTGATGTCTTTTAACATTTTTGTAGTAGTGTAAGATGTGATACATACAGAGTAGACTTTGAGCCTTTAAACACAAGTATTATCATCAACAGAGTATTTATATGGTAAATGTATCGTGTGACCTATGAACAATCAAAATATATATAAAGGGAGCTAACAATCTCAAATCTCAACTGTAAATTCTCTATTTACAAGAGATTATATTGTTCATTATTGTATCCTATATTTAATTTTATAATTTTTATCAATCCAAAGCATACTTAATCCCTCAAAAAAGATATGCTTGACTTTATAACATTTAATGTATTCATAATTGAACCAAATACAATTGGTCGACCAGTGAATACATAAGTCAAATAAAAATTCATTAAATCTTCCATTCCATCTTTATCTCTCGGTCTCTAGAACAACTGCTACCATAGATGTGCTCTATAGGCTGAATTATCATAGCCATAGAAATAACACGCTAAAGGTGCTAACATTATCCTGTCACTTCAAGATAGAGTGAATAGTCATAAGGACACCATTTGAAGTTTATATAAAACTTCAATGGAACTTACACAATGAGGAAGCAAGGATTCATTCTCTCATTTTCCACATTGGTCACATATAGCACACGTGGTATGTTACAGTGAATTTCATTCTAAATAAGAATGCATATGTCTTTAAATCATTCACTGTACAGATCTTAGTCCAGTCACAACTCTTGTGACTAACTTGAGTTCTTAAAAGCTCGCCTCTCTCCGACGCCACATTAAGACCTCACATCTGGCTTGATCAAGTATCAATAATAGTGGGGTTTATTATGATCAGTTCTAAAATATTTGCATATTTATTGTGAACCTCATCTTGATCCAGTCAAGGCGACAAATTCATATACATTAGCTCCGCGAGAATATATCCTACATATTCTCTAATATATATGTGTCTCATCTCAGCCTGCTATCTCAGCAACTAAGGCGACCACACGTGTAAGAATGCCGGTCTCAACCTGACGACATATTTTTATTACATTATGTGTGTAATTATGCTAGCATAAATAGTAATTTCTTTATTATTAAAGTTATGTCACAATCTTATTGTCAATTGACTAGCTCTCTTTAGAGCGAGCGACACTCATAATAGGACGAGGTCGGAGAGTAGCACAATGATGAATAAGATTCATTCCCACAGGGATCGAGTAATCGATTACCGAAATTGATTAGCCTAGATGCTATTCAAACAAGCGAAAAAAGATTTTAAAACTAAGTAAATTAAACTAAATTAAACCTAAGGATTAATGCTAATGCAAGAAATAAAATAACACTAAAATAAACACAAGTTTAATATCGAAGAAAAACATGCTAGGACTTGACTACACCCCACCCTCAATTGACTTCCGTTTTAGACTCAATGATTCACCCAAAATATGCTTATGCAATTTATAGATTCATGCACCATAATATTAACCTACAATCTTGGTCAAGCAGAGTAGATTACACCCGAAACATACCCAAGCCTGTCTCTCGATTACCCGGAATATACGAACGAGTTCATTAAGTTTATTAGTACACTTAACGAATCCTATACGCTAGCCTAAGTGGGTATGCTTTTCTAGACATGCATAGAGGGCATTTTAACGAACACGTGGTGTGCGTCTCCGGTCAGTACATAACACACCACAATAAATCAATCAAATGGAGATCAATCACTTGAAAGCTTTAAGCATACAAAAATATCCATACAAACCACAAGTTGCACATAAATGGATAAACAAGAATCAATATAAATATATAGTCATTGGATGGGGTTTCATCAAATCCTAGCAATCAAAGTTTAGCTCATCATATTACAACCACTAGCCATAACATAGATAAAATCAAATAAATACATGGCTACAATAAAGAAATAAAAGAGAAAGAGATTAGAGAAAACTAAATGGAGAGCTTTCTCTTCTTCTTTGGATCTTCTTCTCCTTCTATCTTTCTTCAACTCTCTCTTGCCCAAAAAGGTGGAGTGATGGTGGATGTGGTAGATGGAAATGGTGGATGTGATGGTGTGTGGAAGAGATGGTGAAAAGAGAGAGTTTTTGGGAGAGTTGGAGTGGATTTTCAGATTTGTGTGTGTGGCTCTCTCTCCTCCTCATGAAAGAACATAAGTTGTATTTATATAGGCTCAAAATAGGGCAAGAATCTCGCCCAAAACGACGTGGAGACAGACTACCGCGGTCTGGGCGACGACCGAGGCGGTTGGACCGCGGTAAGCTCAAAAAAATCTCTGTCGCTCGACTGCCGCGGTTTGGGACCGCGGCACTTCAACCGCGGTGATGAAGGGGAGTTTCTGTCGCTCGGGATGCCGCTTGCATACCGCTGTTTGGGAGAAACGAAGCTTGGAAGAGCTTGGAAGCCATGGAAGTTGGAAGACTTGGAGGCTTGGGAAAAAGTGCGCATGGAGGTCCCAAAGTGGTGCCAAATGGACGGGGAGGAGGCCGGCCACCGATCTGGGTGGAGAACCGTCGAAAATTGCGTCGAAAACTGGCCAGAACGACCGGGTCTTTATTCGGGTCAAGACCTGGTCGGGTGGACCCGGTTCAGACCCGACCAGGTCTGCTGAAGGTTGAAGACGACGTGACGTCATCATGACGTCACGCTGACGTGGCGGAGCGCGCTAAGAAGATAGCTGGGGTGTACTCAGCAGCTAGCCTTGGTCTGTTTTGGTTGAATCGGGTCTGGGCCGGGCCGGGCCGGGCCGGGCCAGGCGAAGCCCAACCATGAAATGCACCGTTTCACTTATACACGTGGCGCACTGCGGCGCGTTTCCTGGGAAATTACAAAAGGCCCCCTCAACTATTTTTTAATCACAGAATCTTCAATAATTTCTCCAAGTTTACACTTTTACCCCTGATTCTTCAAAATTACTCCAATGCCCCTAAACTCCAAAAATACCTGAAACACTTATTTTATTATATTAAATACCCGGTTTTAACCGAGAAATGAACACAAAATGATATGAAATTGGGGCTACACTATGTGTAGAATTAAAAGCAATCATCAATCTAGGATTATATTGGTATACATTCACCAATTTTGTGGCACAATTTCTATTAGGCCTTGTATATATCACAATGTACACTAAGTAATTAGCCGTACTTTCAAGGTATGTCATAATCCTCTTGACAAAATCTCAATGCTGTAATCTAGGATTATATTGGTGTCCACTTACCAATCCTACGGCGTAACTAATGATAGACTTTATACATATCACAATGTACATAAGACTCTGTATGGTACTAACATGAGGAACTTGCCATCAATTTCTTGATCTTATGGGGATTCAGGGTACATATTGAGGTTAAGAGTTTGTGATTTCACAATAGGAGTATCTATGAGCTTAAAATTGCTCATTTTGAATCAACTTTTACTCCTAATATATAAGCCACTTTGCTCATATAAAATCTCAAAGAAATTTGAGAATTACCATTTCATTATGGTTTTACAAACTCTTTATTATTTCTAGCCAAAACATATAGTCCACATATATAGATAATATAAAAAATTATCTTCAACCTGTTTAGTGTACTTACCATGGCTATCTTTAGTCATCATTAATCTATAAGACATTACAGCTTGACAAAATCAAAGATACCACTTTCTAGAGGATCGTTTCAAACCATACATTAATTAAGCAAGCACACTTATGCGCTCTTAGCCTTTTGAAACGAAATTAACAAGATGTTTCATGTAAATCTCTTCCTCTAGTTTTCTATAGAGAAGTACAATCATTACATCCATCTGATGTAATTTCAGGTTCATATATGTGACGAGTGCTAGAATAAGGTGTATAGAAGAAAACTTTACTTCCAAAGAATAAGTTTCTTCATTTGCGACTAATTGCGCCTTATACCGTTCAATAGTACTTTTCACCTTATGTATGATACATGTGGAACCCATACGTTCATGATGGTCTAATGACTAGGCGGTAAGTGAATCAAGTCCTGAACATTATCACTTTTCTAGACTTCATCTCCCCTTTCATTGCTTTCATTCATATATTCTCTTAATGGATAGAAGTGATAGCTCAATTCCAAAAATCTTTGGCTCATCACTGTCAAGTGAAGTAATCATTAAATCTTCCATTTCAATCTTCGAAAGATGTCATGGGATAATTTTACGATTATTTCGACGAGTTGGTAAATTATTGTGGTAGCTGATTCAACAGTTGTTTCACTCCCACTAGGGATGAAAGATCCATGTGTATTTCTACTCCCACTAGGGTGTAGACTTCCACTCCCACTAGGGATGGAGGATCCATGTAGAATTCCACTCCTACTAGGAATGGAGGATCAAATTAGATTTTAATTTACCGTCACTCGCGTATTAACACAGATCATCCAATTCCTAAAATCAGATATCTATATCAAACTCGCTTCTACTAAGACATTCATTCTCTAATAATGGCATCTTGTGATTCTAATTCAGTCACACTTCTATCGAATTGTACACCATCGTTTATTTAATCCTTTGGAATGCACAAAGTATCAAACAAAGATACAACTTCTCTTCTTGCATTCAATTTCTCATTTCTATAAGATGGATTATATACATAACATGCATACCCTCAAGGTTGTAGATTAGCCAGACCAGGCTACCTACCTCTGTCCAAAATTCATATGGTGTGAAAGTGTTTGATTAAGTGGAACATGATTAAATAAGTAGGCAGCAATCAATTAAGATATCTTCAAGTAAGATACTAATAAATTTACTTGTACCATCATAGACTTAACCATTTCCAACTAATTCCTTCTCTCCACTACACTAAGGGGGGTGTATTCAATTAGGATTCTTGAGGACATTTAAAGACATTATAAATCCTGGTGTATTCAATTCGGATATTTAAAGACTTCAAAAGAGTCTATATTAATCCAGTGGTATTCAATTCAGATTTCTATGGACTTTTAAAAAATCATTCCAAATCCTGGTGTATTGAATTGGGACTTTAAAAATGTCTATAAGAATCAAGATGTATTCAATTAAGACTAGATTTTAAAGAATTTTTTTAGGTCATGGATTTTGGTGGACTTGATGGTAAGAAATATAAATATCAAATGACATAACATGTCTAGCCTTCTCCCCAAAGATTTTGGTGGACTTTGCTCTCTCTCTCTCTCTCTATCTCTATCTCTCTCTCTCTCTCTCTCTCTCTCTCTCTCTCTCTCTCTCTCTCTCTTAAAACAGAAACGTGTTGCTTCTTCTCTACTCAAATAATCCTAATCGATGATCTTCCCTTGCTGGTTTTTCGACTACCAATCAATCAACATTTTTGAAAAAAATACCAATCAATTCAAACAAATCTACGCTAGTGGTATAGGTAAGACAACAATTGCAACATCTGTATACAAATGAATTGCCAATCATTTCAAAGTTGTTTGCTTTCTTGAGAATGTTAGGAATAATGCTAAAATTGGACCAAACCATTTACAAGAGAAGCTTCTTTCTGGAATACTTGGGGAAGGAAATCAAATTATAAATGATTTTACTTTTTTTTTTTTTTTCACAACTGCAAACAAAGCAGCGAGAAACAAACAAACCCAAAGAAGGGACAAAAAAAAAACCCAAAACAGGCTAGGAAAGCATATCAGCTTCCACCAAATTCCTAACACTAGCAGGAAAGCATTCCATCCAAAATTTGTCCTCCACATAGTCCAAACCCATTCTAGCTAATCTATGGGCAACACGATTCGTAGCAGAAGTGATAGCCTTAAAAACTAAATGAGTTTATGCTTTGGTTGTCCTTTTTAAAATCTTGATCGTCCATGTAAAGGTTTTGGTTGTTATTTATCATGTTACAAAACCTATCATGACTCTAAATTTTGGATGATCAAGACTTATTGCACATAAATTATTTTGAATTAAATTTTGGATGATCTTCCCTTATAGATGTGGCAATTCACTTTATATTGACGACATGATACATGATAAGCTCGTCCTATATATTCAAACATTTTTGAAAAAAAAATGTCTAATAATCAATCAACATTTATTTGCTTAAAAATGATGGTTTTTAATTAAATTCATAAATGGATGCATAGACGTATGTTATTAAATTATTATATAAAAAACGGGATATGTTTGTCTTATTGAAACATAATACATGACAAAAAAATAAAAAATAAAAAAAACTATAAGGAAGCCACAAGCAAAGTCCAAATGGAGAACTGGAAAGGGAAATAGCTGATTAAGGAGGTGAAAAGTATATAGTGGTATAATTTTCCATCTATAATAGAAGTCAAAGATAACAAATCCATAAAAGTCTATAGATGTCTAAACAAATCCATAAAAGTTTGAGATAGATGTCTAAACAAATCCATAGAATTCTGAGATAGATGTCTAAACAAATCAATGAAAGTCCATGTGGATTTATAAAAGTCCATAGAAATCCATGAAAATCTGTCACTTAAAAAATATCTTTAAATGTCCTCAGGAATCCTAATTGAATACACCCTCTTAATTTCCTGCGGAGTCTTAGGAATAAATAAATATCTTTCTATATCTTTCTTGCTAAACAATTCCTTGAACCATTCAGAAAGATATTTACGTACTCGGTTTACTCTTTAAACTCAAAAGTTTATCATTTAATATGATCCTCAACCAAACAATCTGATGCAATCTAATGCTTTCAATTTATGGGAGATCAAATAGACATGACCGAGACGTCTAAATATATTAATGAATGTAACTAGATATGAAATTCCATGTCTAGTTTTTACACTCATTCAATCACAAATGTCATAATGAATTAGTTGCAACGGAATTCTTGATCTAGTTCCCTACTAAATGGTTTTCTAGTTGTTTTTCTTGCTAGATAATTTGCATGATCTTTAAGATAAATGAGTCCAATTAGTCCTCTCTGACTGATATACTCATTCAATCTAGTCCTACATGTCTTAATCTAGCATGCCGAAATATCAACATCATCACCATTGTAATGATTGAAAAACAAACAAAATTATAATCGTCCATACTAACGTATAATACTATAAGACCATTAAGTAACTATCAAGTACCATATGAATATAATTTGCTAAAATAATATTCATACAACCATCATGATTATTAACGATAACCCGAATCAATGAGGATAACGCAGACACTAAAACCCAGTAAGATCTCAAGTGTAGATTAGAACATCATGGAGTACAAATTTAGGCTACCATGCAAACCCAATTTGTAGGTACTTAACTGCAAAATTGTTCTAACACTTATACATCTTGTCTCTAATAATCTAACTTTACTCAACGTATGCTTTACAGTTTCTTGTTGGATGGTATATCTTCACTTACCTACTGTCCACAAAGGACGAGATTCAAAAGCAAAATACCTAGCCTGAAACTTAAGCATAACTTAACAAATTCTTGAGTTTGGGTATTACTTTTTTCGACTCAATGTATTCACGAGTGAAAATGACCCGGCTTGTCACAGTTGTAACAAGCTATTTTTGTTTTATCCTTCCTCAATTCGTTATCCCTCAACTTCTTGCATATTCCAATATAAGATTAAATGGCTATGACTAGATTCTCTTCCCTTTTGGAAATATTTATTTCCACTAATATGTTTAAAACTAAAAGTTTTGTTCAAGTTGGAATCTTTCATATAAAATTGGCTAGAAGCCTAAGCCGGCTTTAAGCACTCATCTTCTACTACCGAAATGACGCGATTGATACACATCAAATTAATTTTATATATTCCAACTATTATAAGAGATTAGATTGTTTAGTCGGTGTATGATGTTTTATATCCTTATTGGAGGCTGCCGCTAATTTTGGCGCTTCTTATAAGTACTTAAAACTTGATATCGTACCTACTAAAATTTCAATACTCAAAATACTACTAAAATTTGCCCTTCAAGCCAAAACCTCAAAGGTAAACCACTTCACTTAAATCATATTGTACTTATAAAACATACATGTGAGGCTACTATTTAAGTTACTTCACAGCACAATGGTAGTTTAACTTCTAGCTTGATAGGCCTTCACATCTTGTATGTCGAGAAAAATAAGTACTTTGCCGAGGTTCAATCATGATTCATGTTTTAGTATCAACAGCTTCTTACTCTTAAAATACACTAAACCTTATTGTATCTATTTCCTAGATTACACGATTTAGTTTATCACTATCAAATTGGCCACAATATTATAGATATATAATCTATATCTTATGCTAATCTATGTAGAGACATACAATCTACCTTAACTTCCAAAAAATACACACATTTAATTTTGCTGCAAACACAAACCGAAAAAATGATGAAACAATTTAAGGTATAGAATCGAAAAAGTCGTCAAAGTGTCTAATTACCATCCGTTTCCAAAAATTTAATCATCATAAATTCAGTACTTTGCACAAAATTCTAATTCTAATATTGTACTCAACAATTTAGAATTCCCAAAACATGAGATCATAAATAATAGAAGAATACAATGCACAAGTCCCTAGAAACATTTTATGGGTCAAACCCATTTTTTTACTACAAAGTAAATAAACCAAAATTATTTACTAGAGAATGGTTTATAAAATATTAATGCTTTCTAAAATACGGGACTTTGCATGCTATTCATTCTTACTTCTCATATTCATATCAATCACCACTGAGAAAGACTCTCTAAGTCTTCACAACTCATCTAACTGCCATTTTCTTGAATATTGGTCCTCTATCGCGTGTGCAATAACTCATGTGCCTAGCACTATGAATATTCATTGTGGATGTAGTAGATCGCCTCACATTCCCAAGAATGTGGCATTCCTCTACGATTTCTAGTTCACACGCTATCTGACCAAAATACATCGTGGTACCTTACTCTAGCTTTTCCAACCTTATAGATTTATTACCTCTTCGGAAAATTTCATTAAAAGACTATCTACTGCATCTCTCCACATAAAAAGCACGAGTCCAAATTGACTGCGGCTATATGTCATTAATAATATTCATGAAATCTTCTCCATTAAGACATATGAGATGATGCAGATTTATTCTAAAATTTTCTAAGTCACTTAGAAACATTTGTCTTTTAATAACCTTGTACATTTTCAATGCACATTCTAATGAAATTCCTTATTCCTGATTGTATAATTAATTAGACGGAGAATTCTAAATGAAGGCTTTTCAATATATATTGCTCCCATTGAAACTAAATTTTGGTGGCCATATTTTCGCAGGAAAATTCCATGACCGTTAGAAAATAGTGCCAAAATTCATGCTGGAAAATTCCACGGTGGTGGAAAATGCCACCAGAAACCATCATTGAAATCCACACCGAAAACTATCACTGAAAATCGCACAAGAAACCATCACTAGAAACCGTGCCAAAAATCGTAACCAGAAACCGCACCGAAAACCGTCACCAAAATCCATGTCGAAAACCGTCACCGAAAATCATGCTAAAAACTATCTTTCAAATCCATGCTAGAAACCTCATCGAAAATCGTGCTAGAAGCCGTAACTAGAAACCGCACCTGAAACCATCATCGAAATCTGTCCTAGGAACCGTCATTGGAAGTCATGTCGGAAATTGTCATTGAAAATCGTGCCTAAATCCATCTGTTGAAATCCGAGCCAGAAATTATATCAGAGACTGTCACCGAAAACTATTATAGGAAATGGTCACCAAAATCTGTGTCAAAAGACTGTAATTGGTAATCATGCCAGAAACCATCATCAAAAAATCTATAACCAAAAGCCGTGGATTGTCACTGAAAACTGTTACAGGAAACCGTCATCGAAATCCGTGTTGAAAGACTGTAATCGGTAATCATGCCAGAAACCGTCACTAGAAAATCTATAACTAGAAACCGTGCTAAAACTGTAATCGAAAATTGCACCAGAAAATCTACAACCAAAAACCGTAGTCGAAAACCGTCACTAAAAAATCTATAACCAAAAACCGGGTTGAAAACCGTAATCGAAAATAGCACCGGAAACATCGCCCGAAAATGTGTCAGAATCCATCACCAAAAACCGCACTAGAAAACGTCATCGTAAACATTAGTGGGGTCAACTGACTGACTTGTGCTTAGTCAGCCATGTGTTTTATTCATAGGTGATACTTGTGTCACCTCCCAAGTGAACCATTTGTCTGAATAACAGCCACATGAATACTTATCGACACATGTCATGTTCGTAGTGGAACACATGGCTGAATCAAGACCACAAGAAAACCCTTGACATGTGTCACTCTATTAGTGGAGCACATGTCTAATGTTGTGTCACATGCACAACCTTTTGTCATTCCCACTCTCACTGGTGGAGCGTGTTGCACATTCGCCGCCTTTCTGACGTTTACCGATTAGGGATCACCACCATTTGACTTGCCATCATGGTGAATCCAATGATTCCATTGATTATGAAGTTTGGTTTAGAGGTGAAGTGCACTCTCCGCCTATAGGCGCGTGGCGCGTGGCACGTGGTCTTCATGTTCTTCACCCAAATTCCAAAAACAAAATAAGTTTCCAGATTTTGATTTCAAACAAAAAAATTCAAAATCGTTTCTCTCTATATACAAATCCAAATTATGCAAATGACCTATCGTTGGAAAGCTCTATCTAATGGTATGATGATTGTAGAGAAATAATAAAAAAAAAAAAATGACAATGAGTTTGGAACCCTATAATAGTCACAAGTTTCATATTTAATTCTTCAAAATTCTCCAAATTTTGATGTCAATTCATGGCATGCATTTCCAGAACATATATTAACAAATATATGCATACATACATCTCACAAAAAACGAATATAATAAGTGTGTGGTGTTATGCCGTTATTGAGTTGTGAAGCATTCAAGCATTCATAAAAATTCCTAAACATAGCATTTATACCATAATACAATCCAAGTAAGCTTTGATACCAATGAAAGTAAATTCAATAATAAACAAAAATGAATTCGGATCATTACCGTTCACCATACGAAAATCCGAATTCTAGTGGAAGCAGGATCGAACACCTGAGACTATACCACCGTTCAAAAGACAATCACACATTCGAAAAGTCCCCTCTGATCACAACACAAATACCCACACTCTGATTGAAGATGGGAGAAAATTCATACATTAATTCTCTCCACATCTATTTGTGTTTCTCACTCTGTATCATGTCTCTCCCAACAAGGGACAGATCCAGGATTATGTTTAGGGGGTGCTGAATCGACATAAATTTTAAAGGTTAATTAAAAAAAATGTTGTTTATATTTTAAAACATTACTTTTTTTCATTAATTATTTTAAATGAATAATAATATTTTATTGAGATAAATTATCTTAATTTATGCATTTATGAAAAATAAGATGATGAAATTTCATTGTTAAAAATTATCCTAGTATTTTTCTAATGGGTACGGATATTGACATCCATAAATATGATAAGCACACCCATATTTATAAGTACACCCATGTCTAAAATTTAAAATTAAAACATTACTAGAAACACTCATCTTAATGCCAATAGTACCCTTATTTAAATGAATGTTTTCATTTTAATACAATTTATTTATAAACCCTCAGAAGTTATTAACACACCCAATTTTACAAATGATAAATTTTTAAATTCTTCAAACTCGAAAACATGTCTTAGGAATTCTTAAATTCTTAAATTTCAAGAATCTTTACTTCAAACCAATTTCAGACTGTGTATTTACCTAAGGCATACTTATTATATTTATTATATGAACAAGAGTGTTTAAGCGTGCAACTATGAGAAGTAAAGTCATGCTATTTGTTCTTTACCAAAAGAAATATTAAGAGTAATAACAAAAGAAATATCAAGACTTTCAGCTATCAAGCTTTCCTCCAAAGTAAAACCCTGTTATTTGTTCTTTACCAACAACAGAGGAAAACAATATTACACTATTACACTAGTAAAAGCACCATCATTAGAAAACTTTTAAACAAAAAATATTCTTCATAGATTATTAATGTAAATTAATACAATTCTTAAATGTAAATAAACAAGTATTGAAATGTTTTGAAAAACAAAAATGTGTTGACAAGAGTTTCCGTGCAAAATAGTTTAATCAGTAGCAAGATCTATTGTTTTCTCACTATCACCATCATTATTAGTTGCAGTTTCTTGAAAATATTGTATACGAGAAGTATATATCGTTTCCCATCCTTTTGCAATGGGTTGATGACATTTATGCCAATCAGCTGCTATAGGTAGAACGGGATGATTCAGTAAAAAGAATACCTAAAAAAAAATCATAGATATATTTTTAATGACAATAGGTGGCAAATATGTATTTTTTTTTTTTTTTTAAAAAGACAATAGGTGACAAATAACAACAATGAGCACCATAATTCCCCCAAAAAAAAAAACAATAAAAACTATTAATAAAACAAATTATAATACCTCTACGAAGTGATTGCCGTATACAAATCCAATAGCAATTTCTTTGCGAGATACTGAATTGACTAGTGACGATCTAAGAGGAAGAAAAGTAAGGCATTGCTGCATTGACAAGTGAAATAGAACAACATTATAGTGTGATGCAATAAGATGCCCCATGTCAGGTATATTCATCCATCGATCATTTTTTGGAAATTCCTCAAAGTATGATAGCCGTTAAGTCAATTGTTCTATCTTCTCTGATGCTTTACATAAATTTTTGTAATTACCTAAAGGATAATGCAATTCGTTTAACAAATCCTTCCTTACTTGTAAGCTGTAACCATCCATCTTAACCAAATCCTAACAAGTCAACAATAGCTTTAAATCCACAATTGCCATCACCTATAACATTCTGGACTCAATGAATGAATGGTTGGAACTTGGAATGCTTTTGGAAATGCATCAATATATGCATTTAAAGTCGGGTACCACCGTCACCTGTGTCAGATCTCTTTATTACAATTACAAATCCATTGTTTTTTCATGGATCCATTGAATTAACGATTCTCTGCTTTTAAATACCTGCATATAGTACATACATATATAGGTAATACAATTCACAAATAAAAACAAAATTAATCTTCTGATATAATGCATGAGAACTCAGTAAGCAAACAAAAAAAAAAGGAAAGAAAAAAAAAACATAATAAAAAAATAGCAATGAAGAATCAGATTTCTCTTCCAACAAAAAAAAATAATAATAAAGTAGCAAGCAAACACTACGTGATCAAACTTGTACCCAATACAAACTTTCTTCTATGACAATAACCCATTTTTTTAAAAAAAATAGCAAGATTTTATTAACAACCAAAACATGGAACAGAGGAATAACAAACCAACAAGACACAACGAACCCAAACAACAAACACCCACTAAAACAACAATTTGAAACCTTACTTTGATTCTTTAGAAAACACCCAAAATTCAGTTTTCAAGTAAAAAATAATTTAAGTTTGTTTTCTATTCTACAAAAACTAAAATTTTGATATAATGTATAAGCATAACTATACCTCATAATTTGTAAATTCATTACTGTAGTCCATAGTACATTCGACTCCAACATTGTTCATGCTCTGTTGAGAATTCACAAAAATTCGATAATTGTTCCAACAATGGGATATGTACTGCTATCTTTAAAATAAAAAAATAAAAAAATTACTTCTCACTTTTTTTCATTGATAGAGTTCATAACAAAAATAAATGAATAAATAAATAAATAAGTACGTACCTCTGTATGATCGGAGTCCTTTGAAAATTCTTGTTCCATTACTTTGTTATATGATATTGGGAGATTTTGGCTCGTTGGGTTTCTGCTCTTCTCGTTCTTTAATAAAAAATAGAATTAAGGTTGAATTATAGTTTTTTTTTTTTTAATAAAGTGATATAGTTAAAGATATGGATGTAATTAATGGGTGTAAATAGTATTTTGTTTATTTTTAATTAAAGTAATTTGTCCTTATTGGTAAATTCCTATTGGGATATTTTTGTAATTAAAATTTTTATTAAAATATGGGTGTGCTTATCATATTTATGGGTGTCAATATCGGTTCCCTTTTCTAATATCTAAAAACTATGTTAATTGTTAAAAATTATAAAAGTTTGCTCGATAAAATTTCTTAATAATTAAACTTAAATATACGACTATGTTTACTTGACATGTTTTAATTATATAAATCAACAAAATAAAAAATAAAAAATAAAAAAAGAAGCAAAATCTATATAAATAACTTATCAAAAGTATGACATTGTATTACAGTACTAGGGTGAGATAAGTAAGATTTGGAGAGAGAAAATACTTTAAGGATATAATAAAATTAATTAAGATAGAATAGAGTAAATGTAATTTTGATAAGAAAAAATTACAATTGACATAACAAAATATATATGTTGCGATTTGATTTATATTTGAGATATAAAAAAATAATAATATGTTTAGATTCAAATATATTTTCTACATTATTACAAGAAAATTATTAACATTTAATTTATAAAAGAATTAGAAAGTCTAAATATCAAAAGAGGGTAAAAACATAAAAATCTGAAAGTTTAGTGAATTAATTTATAAAACTATAAAACTTCAAGGAATATGAAACAAGAGTAAAAACATAAAACTCTAAAAACTAATGGGATAGATTTAAAATTTTGTAAAACTTAAGGGGGGCAGTGGCCCCTTTTCATCCTCACATGCCTCCATCCCTACTTCCAACACTAGCAAACATGCACTCTTGCATTGTATATTGCCCACACATATGTTCTCTGTTGTACTTACATTGAAGCACACACTCATCTTGAACTGCACACACAATGCCAGACTTCCCGTGCACACACCAAGTACACGTGATGTGTATATTGTGTTTACTTATAAGTATCAGTTCTTCAACTGATACATAACTACTCATAAAAACTGCTCATGCAGTTATAATAATGCATGGGTTTGGACATGGGCTTAGTGTACATAGATTTTAGACTCTTCATGTATTGTTTGTGATCTTAGCCCACTTGGAAGTATAATGAGTCTTCAATCCATTCCCAAATATACCAATATTACGTAAGATCTCTTTTTCAAAACCTAATAGAAGAAAAAATGAAAACGGCCGCAATTGAGAAGTTAAAAGAAACCAACATTTTCTTAAAATTTTATACCAAAGTTTTTGAATAAAATATATTTAAATTCCATATCTTAAGGATACATTTCTCAGTTATCTGCAAGAATATATAAGAAGAGAATGAGAAAAAATAATTAAAAAGTCTACAAGTTTTATTTGAGTGTATAAGCTAGTTGTATAAATGGACTCGAAAAACGATTTAGAAAATCTAAAAACATTTTACAAGGTGATCTCCTTATTGAAAATCCAGCTAAACTTGACTCCATGCGGCTTCATCTTCTTGGCTCTCTTATCGGCTAGCTCCTGCAGCTTCCTAATCCTGGGCGCTAACCCACACACGAACTCCTGTGCACTTCTCCCTTCACTCGTCAATCCCTCCATCTTCTCCAATCCCCACCGTTGGATCAAAAACTCAAGTATATCAGCATAATCATGAGCCGTATACACACCAAGCCGCTGAGCTACAGCCGAGAAGTGTTCGAACAGTCGCGGGTCCCGCCCATCGGACATCAAATGAGCTGGCATTGTGATTTTCTTTTTCATGAGATCCGATATTGCAATCATGCCGCCCGTGGGGTCCACCTCAAGAAGCTTCTCGACGATCCTAGCGTATGCATTCTCGTGTCGTTTCTCGTCTGATGCAATCGAGCCGCATATGCGAGCTAGCACGTGATCGCCTCTCTCCTTGGCTAATCGAGCCGTGTTGCCATGTGATATGAACGTGGCTCGCTCCTGAAACGACGTGTACACATACCCCAAATACGGGTTGTTTTCAGTTCCCGGGTCCTGTCAATTTCGGAAAAAAAAAAAAAAACAATTAATTTTATTTAAACAGTGATTTATGGGTATCAAGTAATTAATGAACCAAATAAATAAAATAAGTAATTAATTACCATGCCAGCTCCAATCAGATACTGAACGGTTCTCTCAATCATGGTCATATCGACCCGACCCGATAAGTACAAATACGTCTTAAGCAAATCTCCGTGCCGGTTCTCTTCAGCGGTCCAGGCCCGGGTCCATAAAGCCCACGGGCTTGAACTTGCCCCGGTCTCATCTTTGACCCCGTCAAGAGTGTTGATCATAGTCTGATAAGTAGGCAATGCTTCTTCGGTGATCATGTCACCCACCAGAACCACAAAGTAGTCATCAGGAAGCCCAGCTGTTCGATCACGCAAGGCTTCAATCTGGTCCATGAAGTCAGCCTTCGAGAGTGTCGGGTCGGGTAAAAAGTCTTGAGGTTGCCAGCATTTATCTACCGGTTTAAGTAACGGTAACACATTCTGGGTGGCCCAATTTTCTAGTGACTTGAAAACTTCAGCTTTTTCAGGTGGCATTGAGTGTGTTTTCTGGGGTTTGAGTAGTGGCGGCGGCGCTGCCACGGCCGAGATCGATGGTGGCTGCCGGAATCTGACGGTGGAGAATGGTGGTTTGGAACATCGGTGGGCCAGATTCGGAACACATACAGGATGTTTGGTGCAAAGAAAATGTGAGGCTTGCATGGTGCCAGTTTTCTGGTTTAAGTTTCACTTACATTGTGGCTTCTTCTACTTATATATATAAAGAACAGAGACATTTGTGTTTTTTGGCACCGAAATGACAAAATTAACCTTTCTTTAATTATTCTTTCTATTTATTTTTAGATTCGATTTATCATGTTTTTATGCAGTCAATCAATTATAATTCTATTTAATCCTTCTAATACTTGTATCTTTTTTGGAAGCAAAATAAGAAGGAAAGGGTATTATGGTCATTTGAAAATGAAAATGAAATCGTGGATTTGGAAAACCAGGGGTGCAGTGGTTTTGAAAGACACAGAAAAAGATAAGGCTAGTAATTCTGTTCCTGTGGATTTACGTGCAAAGTTGAGTTGGTGAGTTGTTTACTTGTTTTAGTTGTTTAAAATACCAAATGACAGCAAATTGCATAGGTGACGTGAATTTCTTTGGATATCATACTTTTTTTTTTTTTATTAATCTCTGTAAATTAATAATATCTTTAATATAATAAAATTTACTGATCTCGATTTGAGCTAATAGTATAATTAATAATTTTGATTAAGTAATAAGATAATACATTAAAAAAACCTATTAATAATTTACAAAAATTACATATATGATTGACTATTATATTTTCTTAAAATACGAATTTATTGTTACTTTTTTTAAAAATAATAATAATTCTAGTTCGATTTCATTTCTAACTTTTTGCAATACATTTAAAAGCTCTAGATTGACTTTTCGTATTACATTTCATCTCTAACTAAGTGACATGATGCTTTGAGTGTTTCGTGGCGTGTAACATGCTTTAATGTGGCATCATCATAAACTTTAGGCTAATTAGCACAGATACCCTTGAACTCTTCAAATATTTACACATTGCCCCTTAAACTTTTTTTTCCGGCACTAAACCCCCTAAACTAACGGAAATTTGTAAAAGCTGACGAAATGACAACAGAAGCCACATTCCGTCTGTTTTCTAGTCACGTGCACATCACGTGACAAGAACTAATTACACCAACCTCCCCTAAGGTTTGCCCTAATACTTTTTTAAAAATGAATTTTTTTTTTAAGAATATAATTAAAATTTTTAATTTATTTCAATAAATAGATTTTTTTGAAAAAAGAAAGATTGATCTCCGTCGTCCATCAATCACCATGGACGGTGGAGATCATATCATATCTTCTTCAATAATTCATATAATTCAATAATTCTAACCAAAAAAAAATCACAAATCAATTACAAAATAAAATCCAATCAAACATCATAAATTAAAAATTAAGTTAATGGTATTCCAATCAAACTCAGATCTTTAATAATCCAATCAAACAAACAACATATGGATTAAATTAATGGTATTCCAATCAAAATTAAATCAAACAAACAACATATGGATCTCCACTCAATCAAACCCAGATCTTTAATATTCCATCATCATCAACAAAAACTCAAACACCACCAAAACCCAGACTCATTCAACCCATCAGCCCATCCCCATTAAATCTCATTCATCTTCAGCCACCACACGCCCACGTGCCTCCTCCAAGCGCCACCAACGGCCACCTCCGATCACCACACGTGACGGCTGCCGACCACACCATCAGAATCGGAAACCGTTGGCTGTCAACTTTCCCTTCATCACCGACCTCAAGTTCTAACTCTATCACCGTAAATCTAGCCTACAAATCATCATCATCGACCATCACCAACATCATCTGCCCACAACCACTACCACACCCAAAATCAAACTAAAATGAAGAACTGTTCATCTTAATCATCTACCATCTTCTTCATCATCATCTGCCATCTTCATCATCATCATCTGCAATCAATTAAAAAAAAAAACCCAAAATGAAGACCCCTCCATCGCAAGAGATTGAGCAAGAGCTGGAGCTCCCTCTCCATCGCAGATGAAGACCCGACTCCATCTGAAGCCGGTGGAAGGAGTCACCGATCCAACTGGATCAACTGGGCATACAGCGTCGTCAATCCAACTGGAGTAGAGACGGGGCTCCATCTAACGCCAGCGGCGGAGCGCTGATCCAACTCATGCTGGCGATGGGGAGGTTGGCCTCCTCTAGCGTCCCCGGTAAATAACTGAGAGAGGGTTGTGTGACCCTCCCAATTATTGGAACAGATCTGGTTCTAGACCAGGTCTGGTCTTGTATATGTGTTTTAAAAACAAAACCTTCAATAATTATTTTTTTGAAGGGAAATGCAATAATAAAAAAAAAAAATCTAGATTATTATTACCATTTATTTAATCCATATGTTGTTTGTTTGATTGGAATATTAAAGATCTGGGTTTGATTGGAATACCATTAACTTTTTTTTGATAAGTGGAATACCATTAACTTAATTTTTAATTTATGATGTTTGATTGGAATTTATTTTGTAATTGATTTGTGATTTTTTTTTTTTGGTTGAAATTATTGAATTGTATGAATTATTGAAGAAGATATGATATGATCTCCACCGCCCATGGTGATTGATGGACGGTGGAGATCATTCTTTCTTTTTTCAAAAAAATCTATTTATTGAAATAAATTAAAATTTTTAATTATATTCTTTAAAAAAAATTATTTTTCTTTTAAAAAAAGTATTAGGTCAAACCTTAGGGGAGGTTGGTGTAATTAGTTCTTGTCACGTGACTAGAAAACAGACGGAATGTGGCTTCCGTTGCCATTCCGTCAGCTTTTGTAAATTTCCGTTAGTTTAGGGGGTTTGGTGCCAAAAAAAAAAAGTTTAGGGGGCAGTGTGTAAATTTTTGAAGAGTTCAGAGGGTATCTGTGCCAATTAGCCTAAACTTTATCATCAAGATTATTCTCGATGTTGGCAATGATTTGTTCAATGCTTAAAATCTTCGAGAGGTAATTTACATCCATAGTATCATTAATTCATCTTTAGTTGATTAAATGAGTAGAACATGATAAATATTTAGTTGGTTAAATAATATTTGCATTGAATCTCAATTGAATAATACGCATATGTGAAATTAAAATAATAATAATAATATGCGTTAAATATCTCGATTAATTAATAGATCGATCACATGTTGTATCAACATTATTGGTTTATAGAGGTTATTCTAGTTTGTCACTTCTTTTTAATTTTTATTTAGGTTTTTCATAATTATTAAATTGGTTCCATTTATTAATTGCCGTTATTCAACTTTCACTATTATTGTAACATTCTAAAAATGGGTCAAACTATTTTAAATAGTTGATCCTAATTATTATAAATTTGGGCTAAATTTGTTTTCTAAAAGACTTGAAGCTTAAAGTTATAAATGACAAAGCTTAAACTTAAGACAAATGAAGTAATGAATTGGATTGGACCCAAATCTATAGGTATTTAGGTTGATTTGTAATTTTAAGACTTACAATAGTTGCACCCCTAAAAAACTGTATGTGCCCTTTTTCCCCATTAAAGATTTTTAAGAGCTTATATCTTTTAAGCACACTCTACACATTGGTTTACAAGAATCATGACAAGCAAAGGGGTCGAAAGCAGTCAAGGTTCCTCGGGAGCCCGTATACTGACCCCATGCCGAAAAAAAAGAAGAAAGAAAAAGAAAATCAAGATTTTATTAACTTCACGACGTTTTTGAAGAACAAAGATGCAATGCGGTAATGCTCCATTCCTATCTTCCATTTTTTTTTATGGTAGTACAATGTATTTAGTTGTGCCTTTTTGTGCCATAATATAAACTAACGTTGACCATGAACAGTATATATACTGGGCAAATGCAAGAAATGACGCGTCAAGAGTTGAAGGACTTCAAGGACCCTAAAAAATGGATTTCAAACTTAGTAACTTTATTTTATAGTGTTCAATTTTGTCATTATGGTTAACATGCACACCTCACACTTGTTTTCTAAACTCTGTCAATACATGTAATTGTAGCAAATAGATAGCTACTTCGACGTGCTTTGGAGAAGGCATTCGAGAGCAGAGTTTAACTACCGGCAGGATATAAGATTAGTCCCGACCATATTTTTTGTATGTGTACTTTTATTCTTGAATTAGGGAACATGTATCTGCTTAAGGGAAACTTACAACTTGTAGCTGCAAGTACATATATAGTTCTTATGTCTTATGATTCCATGATAAAGTTATTGTTGATTCTGAAATTCATTGTTATGGAGAACATAATTGTGATGGCTGCTGCACTTGACTAATATATAAATTTAGAGATATGATGTACAGTTTATTGTTGTTATTATAAGATGGTTGGTCTTTTGTAAACCGAATCATTTGAACATTAAGTGGAAGTCTATAGTGGAGGAGATAGAAAACGTCAGGCAGTTATAGGAGTTTGAAAAGAAAGAAACGGAAAGACTGGAGGCCAAAAAGGCTAGGGAAAGTGGGTCCCCATCAGACAAAGAAGTAAGAAAGTATGCAAAAAAGAAGAAGAGGTATCCTTCTCTACCAACAGTCGAAGTTTGGGAAGATTATCCTGAGTTTAGTCCTTTATCTTTCCAACCTGACGATGATGTGTTAAACTATGTCCGGGGTAGTGAGCTTCTTTACATTGAGAAAAAAGGTCATGTGCCACACTCTCATTGGTGAGGTCAGTATTTTTGGTACTGTCAGTACCCAAGTATTATTCTTTTTTTAAGTACATATTTTCTTCTTATAGCATAGTTGTATTAGATTTAAACGAAAGCAATATTCAATACTCGTGCAGCTTTTTGTCCTGTCACCACCTTATATCTAATTTAATTCGTTTCAAAACAAATTCATCCAAAGATCTCTTCTCTCTCTACTCTCTCTTCCCTCCAACTCTCTGTTCGTCATCCTCTCTTCTTACTTTACTTCAACAGACCAAAAAAAAAATATCTTCTCAAAACAAATCCATCCAAAGATCTCTTCTTATCTGTCTCTACTCTCTCTTCCCATTCAACTCTCTGTTCGTCGTCCTCTCTTTTTAGTTTACTTCAACAGACAAAAAAAAAAAAGTCTTCCGCTAAAGGTGTTTTTAGTTTACTTATCTTTCTTTTTACTTTTCTACTCATCTTCAAATAGAAGCCATTCTAGATATAACTAGACAAATAAGGTCATAAGATGGCTAAGATGTCAGTAATGGCATCAGTTCCCTTCTTAATGTAATAATTCTTTTTTGAATTGGATTTGTAGTCATGATTGAAGATATCAATTCCGTATGCAATACCTGAATTGTATACATCTATTGCACAGCTGAGTAAAGAAAGCGAGGAAAGGACGAAATCTTGGATAACGATAGAAATTGGAAAGATTGAGAAAGGAAACAAGGTTGGAGATACACCAACATTGGAAAAATCAAGAGAAAGCAAGGACAAAGATCTGGATAGGGTAAGCTTCAATTATTTGTTAGTTTATTCTAACAATTTGTACTTAATAACAGTAATTTAATTTGCAAGTCATTAAAATATATTTTTCTCATTGTAGGATGACAACAATAGCTTGGAGGGGGAGGGATAGTTTGTGAATGTGAATGAGATTCATGATCATGCATCTGATCGTGAGGGTGACGGAGAGACATCCATGATGGAGAAGGCTGACGGTTAGAGTGTTGTTGAGAAGGCTGAGACAGTTGTTGCAACAGTTGTTGAGAGTGTTGTTGAGAAGGCTGACGGTGAGAGTGTTGTTGAGAATGCTGAGACAGTTGTTGAGAGTGTTGTTGAGAAAGCCGACGGTGTGAGTGTTGTTGAGATGGTTGGGATAGCTATTGAGACAGTTATTGAGAGTATTGTTGAGAAGGTAGACGGTGAGAGTGTTGTTGAAGGTGAGACAGTTGTTCAGAAGGCTGAAAGTGATGGTGAAAGTGCGGGTGATGGTGAGTAGCCCATTTGTGTGGATGATTTCCTAAATCCAGATGTGAACATGGTTAGGGAAGTTCCAACCACTCTCCCTAATGTTATACATGCTGAATTTCCCAACCCCAATGTGGTTTACAAGAATCATGACAATCAAAAGGGCTTAAAACGGTCAAGGTTTCTCAAGAGCCCGTATACTGACCCTATGCCGAAAAAGAAGAAGAAAGAAGAAGAAAATCAGGATTTTATTGACTTCACGATGTTTTTGAAGAACAAATATGCAGTGCGGTAATGCTCCATTCTTATCTTCCATTTTTTTGATGCTAGTACAATGTATTTAGTTGTGATTTTTTGTGCCATAATATAAACTAACGTTGACCGTGAACAATATATATACCGGGCAAATGCAAGAAATGACGCGTCAAGAGTTGAAGGACTTCAAGGACCCTAAAAAATGGATTTCAAACTTGGTAACTTTATTTTATAGTATTCAATTTTGTCATTATGGTTAACATGCACACCTCACACACTACAAAAAAAAAAAGTCTATTAGTGACGAACTATTTCCGACGGCGCTAATTGCCGTCGGAAATGAGGTATCATATTTTTACTCATTTTCGACAGCCAAAGGCCGTCGGAAATAGTCGAAAAAGCCGTCAATTTTGTTCTCAATTTCGACGAATACACTATTTTCGACGGCCTCAATGCCGTCAGAAATAGTCTTGTTCCATTTGAAAAGAAAAAAAAAAAGGAATACACTATTTCCGACGGCTTCAATGCCGTCGGAAATAGTCTCGTTCCATTTGAAAATAAAAAAAGGAATACACTATTTCCGACGACATTTAGGCCGTCGGAAATAGTCTTTGCTTTGTTGACCTCAATTTCATGGAATAAATAAATAATTTATTATTAAAATATTATTTAATAAATTATAATGTAATGTATGTAATTTATAACACTACACAAAAAATGTGACTTGTAGGTCAATATTTTAAATGTATCACTATATGTGTTAAATGTATCCAAAATTCACTGTCAACAAGAACTCTAATAATTTTAATAAAATATTATTTTAAAAAATAATATCTCAATAGTATACAAAAAAAATATATTTACTGTAATTACATAGTATACAAACATATCAATAGCTTATATATAAATAATATGCAAAACATATCAGATATAAGGTCATAGCAAAATGGTAAGGGAAACCCTTACTGTCATCCAGGTCAAGGGTTCAAGCCACATGAATTTCAAGGATTTATAGTGGCACATGATAGGTGATGTGGCCCGTGTCAGGGTGACGTGGCACGTGACAAGTGACATGGCGACTATCAAGTCGAGTCACGCTATTTTTTTAATAATTCAACTATTTCCGACGGCAATAAGCCGTCAGAAATAGTGGTAAAGCCGTCGGAAATAAAAGTAATTTTGACAACCTTGAATTACTATTTCCGACGGCATTTTCATTATTTCCAACGGCCATGGCCGTCAGAAATGGTAATATTTGTGACAGCTCGTCAGTGAATAGTTATTTCCGACAAGTGTATTTGCGACGGCCTCTGACGGCCTTTTCCTGTCGGAAAAGCATATTTTCGACGGCAAATGGCCTTTTCCGACGGCATTTAGCCGTCGAAAAAGACCATTTTTTTTGTAGTGACACTTGTTTTCTAAACTCTGTCGATACATGTAATTGTAGCAAATAGACAGCTACTTCGACGTGCTTTAGAGGAGGCGTTCGAAAGCAGAGTTTAATTACCGGCAGGATATAAGATTGGTCTCGACCATATTTTTTGTAAGTGTACTTTTATTCTTGAATTAGGGAACATGTATCTGCTCAAGGGAAACTTACAACATGTAGCTGCAAGTATATATATAGTTCTTCTTTCTTATGATTCCATTATAAAGTGATTGTTGATTCTGAAATTCATTGTTCTGGAGAACATAACTGTGATGGCTACTACATTTGACTAATATATAAATTTTTATCAGAACATGAATCCTTTTTTATCAGCAATTTGTATTTGACTAATATATAAATTTAGAGGTATGTTGTACAGTTTATTGTTGTTATTATAAGATGGTTGGTCTTTTGTAAACAAAATCATTTGAACATTAAGTGGAAGTCTATAGTGGAGGAGATAGAAAACATCTGGCAGTTACAGGAGTTTTAAAAGAAAGAAGTGGAAAGACTGGAGGCCGAAAGGCTAGGGAAGGTGGGTCCCCATCACACAAAGAAGTACGAAAGTATGCAAAAAAAAAAAAAAAAAAAAAAAAAAAAAAAAGCATCTTCTCCCCTAACAGTCGAAGTTTGGGAAGATTACCCCAAGTTCAATCCCTTATCTTTCCAGCCTGACGATGATGTGTTAAACTATATCTGTGGTAGTTAGCTTCTTTACACTAAGAAAAAAGGCCACGTGCCACACTTCCATTGGTGAGGTCAGTATTTTGGGTACTGACCGGTTAGTACCCAAGTATTATTCTTTTTTTTTAAGTACATATTTTCTTCTTATAACATAGTTGTATTAAAATTAAACAGAAGCAATATTCAATACTCGTGTAGCTTTTTGTCCTATCACCACCTTATATCTAATTTCAAAACAAATCCATCCAAAGATGTCTTCTCTCTCTACTCCCTCTTCCCTCCAACTATCTGTTCGTCGTCCTCTCTTTTTACTTTACTTCAACAGACCAAAAAAATATCTTCGCAAAACAAATCCATCCAAAGATCTCTTCTTATCTCTCTCTACTCTCTTTTCCCATCCAACTCTTTGTTCATCATCCTCTTTTTTTAGTTTACTTCAATAGACAAAAAATAAAAATAAAAAATCTTCCGCTAAAGGTGTTTTTAGTATACTTCTCTCTCTTTTTACTTTTCTACTTATCTTCAAATGGAAGCCACTCTAGATATAACTACACAAATAGGATCACATGATAGCTAAAATGTCAGTAATGGCATCAATTCCCTTCTTAATGTAATAATTCTTTTTTGAATTGGATTTGCAGTCAAAATTGAAGATATTAGTTCCGTTTACAATACTTGAATTATATACATCTATTGCACATCTGGTTACACAGCTCATCAAAGAAAGCGAGGAAAGGACGAAATCTTGGATAATGGCAGAAATTGGAAAGATTGAGAAAGAAAACAAGGTTGGAGATACACCAACATCGAAAAAATCAAGAGAAAGCAAGGACAAAGATCTGGATAGGGTAAGCTTCAATTATTTGTTAGTTTATTCTAACAGTTTGTATTTAATAACAGTAATTTAATTTGCAGTCGTTAAAATATATTATTCTCATTGTAAGATGACAACAATAGCTTGGAGGAGGAGGAGGAGGAGGAGGGACAGTTTGTAATGTGAATGAGATTCATGATCGTGCATCTAATCATGAGGGTGACGGAGAGACATCCATGATGGAGAATGCTGATGGTGAGAGTGTTATTGAGAAGGCTAAGCCAGTTGTTGTGACAGTTGTTGAGAGTGTTGTTGAGAAGGTTGACAATGAGAGTGCTGTTGAGAATGCTGAGACAGTTGTTGCGACAATTGTTGAGAGTGTTGTTGAGAAGGCAAACGGTGTGAGTGTTGTTGAGAAGGTTGGGATAGCTGTTGAGAAAGTTGTTGAAAGTGGTTGAAAGTGTTGTTGAGAAGGCTGAAGGTGATGGTAAGAGTGCGGGTGATAGTGAGCAGCCCATTTATATGGATGATATACTAACCCCGGATGTGAACATGGTTAGGGAAATTCCAACCACTCTCTCTAGTGTTATAAATGTTGAATTTCCCGACCCTAATGTGGTTTACAAGAATCATGACAAGTAAAGGGGGCGAAAGCAGTCAAGGTTCCTCGGGAGCCCATATACTGACCCCATGTCAAAAAAGAAGAAGAAAGAAAAAGAAAATCAGGATTTTATTGACTTCGTGACGTTTTTGAAGAACAAAGATGTAGTGCGGTAATGCTCCATTCCTATTCTCCATTTTTTTGATGTTAGTACAATGTATTTCGTTGTGATTTTTTGTGCCATAATATAAACTAACGTTGACCGTGAACAGTATATATACCAGGCAAATGCAAGAAATGACGCGTCAAGAATTGAAGGACTTCAAGGACCCTAAAAAATGGATTTCAAACTTGGTGACTTTATTTTATAGTGTTCAATTTTGCCATTAAGGTTAACATGCACACTTCACACTTGTTTTCTAAACTCTGTCAATACATGTAATTGTAGCAAATAGACAGCTACTTCGACGTGCTTTGGAGGAAGTGTTCGAGAGTAGAGTTTAACTATCAGCAAGATATAGGATTGGTCCCGACCGTATTTTTCGTAAGTGCACTTTTATTCTTGGATTAGGGAGCATGTATCTGCTCAAGGGAAACTTACAACTTGTGTTGCAAGTAGATATATAGTTCTTTTTTCTTATGATTCCATTATAAAGTGATTGTTGATTCTGAAATTCATTGTTCTGGAGAACATAACTGTGATGGCTACTGCATTTGACTAATACATAAATTTTTATCAGAACATGAATCCTTTTTTATCAGCAATTTGCATTTGACTAATATATAAATTTAAAGGTATGTTGTACAGTTTATTGTTGTTATTATAAGATGGTTGGTCTTTTTAAACAGAATCATTTGAACATTAAGTGGAAGTCTATAGTGGAGGAGATAGAAAACATCAGGCAGTTACAAGAGTTTGAAAAGAAAGAAGCGGAAAGAGTAGAGGCCGAAAAGGCTGGGGAAGGTGGGTCCATCAGACAAAGAAGTAAGAAAGTATGCAAAAAAGAAGAAGAAAGATCATGCTCTGCCAACAGTCGAAGTTTGGGAAGATTACCCCGAGTTCAATCCTTTCTTTTTCCAGCTGGACGATGATGTGTTAAACTATGTTCGGGGTAGTGAGCTTATTTACACTGAACCGTGGTGGACAATGAATTTGGTAAGTTTGTATGTATTCCATGGTTAGCTTTCATTCTTATTGCTATGAGTATGTATTCTTAGTAACATACCATCCGTGTTGTATATGCAGGTTTTGATTCCTCGCAACAATGGAGATCACTAGGTTATCCATGAAGTGTTATTAAAAGAAGGAAAAGTGCGAATGTTTGATTCATGGTGGGGAAGACATGAAAGAATTAATCGAATAGGGGACATCCGGTGCTTACTATTTTTGTTACCATCCATCTTGAAACAATCAAATTATTACGAAGAAGTGAACATACTTGTGCACACATATGTCCTTTATTTTAATTTTGAAAAAACTATATTATAAGTCAATAAATCATTTTTGTCCCAAAAAAAAAAAAAAGTGAATAAATCATAAATAATAAAAATGAAAAAAAAAATCTATATTTTGAGAGGAGCCACACCCAGATTTGGGAGGAGGGATTTCTCCCCTCTTTTGATGGAGGATGTTGTTGATAACAGTACAGATGTTACATAGCTATATGTATTTCCTTGGATTACTAGGAGTGTACAGCACGTGTAGTTTAAGTCTTGTATATCAAGTTAACCACTTGTAATGTATATAAATACTACTGCACATGATGAATAATATACGATTATTTTCACTCAATACCTAAATCTATTCTAAGTCTATTATGGTATCAGAGCAATAGCTAGGAAAAAGCTAGAGATCCTGAAACCCTAAAACACCTCTTCTCTTTTCTTCTTCTCTACACAAAGCCAGCAGCCGCCATAGCCAATTCAAGCACACCTGAATCCTCCTCCTCCACTACTATCTCATCTCCTCAAGTCATTCTTATGGGTGTCAACACCAACAATCAACATGCAACTCAATCTCTCATTGCCATCAACTCCACTCAAGTTCCTATCAAACTCGCAAAATGGGGGAACTATGCAGCCTGGAGATCACAATTTGAAAACCTCTTCTTCGGCTATGGTCTTATGGGATACCTAGACGGTACCAAACCATGCCCACCAGCATCTATCCCTGCCGCCACCACCACCTCACCCTCCATTGATTCGTCCTCAAGCCAAAATGTTGCTAATCCTGACTATCAAGTGTGGCTACGTCAGGACCGCCTCATTCTCCATGCAATTCAGGTTTCCTGTACGGGCGCGGCACAGTCTATCGTTACTCGATCCACGACTTCTGCGCAAGCCTGGAACAAACTTGAGGTCACATACGCGAATAGATCAAACACTCGCAAACTTGGACTTCTTGACTCCCTCACCAATGTTACCTTAGCTGACAAATCTGTGGCCGATTATATGCAAGGCATCAAAAATATTCTTGACAATCTCGAGCTAATTGGTCACCCGGTGGACGACGGTGCCACAGTAATCCACACCCTGAACGGCTTGGGCTCAGCCTACCTGCCTCTTGCCTCTGCCATCCGGGCCCGAGACACGCCAATAACATTCGAAGAACTCTATGATAAGCTACTTGACCATGAGGCTTTTCTGCAGCGTGATGAAGCAAAGAAAGGTAGTCCGGTAATCACGGCACAGTTCAATCAGAGGACTTTCAACAGGAGAGGTCGCAACCGCCAGGGTAACTCCTCCACTCACATGGGCAATCAGAATTCACATGGCTCCCCTCACTATCACGGTTCCCAATCCAACAACTTTGGCGATTCTTCAGGTGGCAGCCGTGGGTTTAATTCAACACAAGGCAACCACTACCGGTCACCAAATCCTCAATCCTTCTCCTCCCAACATCAGTGGTGCACTCCTACATACTCCAATAACATTCGGCCTATCTGTCAATTATGTGATAAAATTGGTCACACGGCTAAGGTTTGTCGCTCCCGTCCACATCCTGGTTCCTAAACATGGCCCCAAGCGAATAACATGGTAACCGACCAGTCTACGGCTCGTAACAACTGGATTCTTGATTCGGGTGCCTCTCATCACATGACTTCGGACCTCCAGAATCTGTCCGTACATTCTGAATATGGTGGCTCAGAGGATATAATAGTTGGAGACAGTAACAAAATTCCCATAACTCATACTGGTTGCACTACTTTACGTACCTCTGATAAATCTTTTCCTCTATCACATGTTTTATGCTCACCTCACATATCACATAATCTTATTTCTGTGTCTAAATTTTGCACTAACAATAAAACATCCATTGAGTTCTTTCCTGACTATTTTCTTGTGAAGGATCTGATCACGGGGGCATCCTTAGTCCGCGGCCAGAATGAGGGTAACCTTTATGTCTGGCCGAAGTCCGTCCACCGTAGGCAATCTATGTCTCCATCCACCCTCTTTTCCGCATCTTCCCAACCAAGTATCTCTTCCCTGGCGTGGCACTACCGCCTCGGTCATCCGTCTCTCCAAGTTCTTCAGAAGCTTATCGCGTCTCATGGTCTTCTTGTCTCCAAATTAGGTTCTCAGTTTTCTCATTGTCCAGCATGTCTATGTAATAAAAGTCACAAACTTCCGTTTGGTGTTTCAACATTGACATGTAATAAACCTTTAGAAATTGTGTTTACTGATGTCTGGGGCCCTGCTCATGTTTCGTCCTTTGACAACTATCGCTACTATGTTATTTTTGTGGATTATTTCTCGAAATATACCTGGTTATATCCACTCAAACACAAGTCTGATGTCCTACATGTTTTCACTCGTTTCAAGGCACTTGTAGAAAAAAATTTCAATGCTAAAATCAAAACTGTCTACTCTGATGGTAGTGGAGAGGCACAATCTCTCGGTCTAGTCCTACAACGTTTTGGTATCCAACACTTAAAATCCCCACCACACACACCTGAACACGTTGGCACTGCTGAACGCAAGCACCGTCATGTGGTAGAAACTGCTCTATCTCTCCTTCATCATGCGTCCATGCCATTAAAATTTTGGTCCTTGGCATTCCAAGCTGCGGTTTATCTAATAAATCGCATGCCTACCAGGGTTCTTAATGATCGTAGTCCCTACTCCATAATCTTCAACAACGACCCGAACTATCGTAAACTACGTGTTTTCGGTTGTCTTTGTTATCCTTGGCTCCGGCCATACACGTCTCACAAACTAGAGCCCCGCTCCAAACCGTGTGCATTCGTTGGCTATTCCAATGAACATAATGCTTACTTGTGTCTAGATAATCTCACCAACAGGATTTATACCTCCCGTCATGTGGTTTTCGTTAAGTCGGTTTTTCCATTTACTACTAGGATCGGTCATATGTCTCAAAATCTGCCTGTCCTAGTTCACACTTGGCTTCAGTCCCTCTCCTCCGTGGTCGATCCCCAACAAGAAAATGATTTATCCAGGTCACCTCCTCAACTAGACGCAGCCTTACCTGACATCCTCCACATCTCCCACCCCCCCACTATAAATTCCACTACAGTTCCGCTGCCCACAACTGCATCCCCACGCACTACAACCTCACTAACCACTGGTCCGCCTACACCTGGCTCTCTTCTTGCCCAGCCTACATCACTACCCAGTCCCGACATCTCACTCACCAATGAGCCTACTCCGGACTCATCTTCCCCAACCAGAGTCATCCAAACCAGGTCCAAAAATAATATATTCAAACCAAAACCCATTTTTGACCTCCATGCCGCAGCTCAATCCTGCCCTTCAACCGAACCAACATCTATTTCTCACGCCCGTAAACATGTGGAATGGCGTCAGGCAATGAGTACTGAGTATGATGCTCTCGTTAAAAATTCAACTTGGGCACTGGTTCCAGCTCACCACTCACAAAATGTGGTTGGCTGCAAGTGGATATTTAGGATCAAAAGACACCCGGATGGTTCGGTTGCTCGGTACAAAGCTCGCCTTATGGCGAAGGGTTTTCATCAATGCCCTGGTGTAGATTTCACTGACACCTTTAGTCCTGTGGTGAAGTCTACAACTGTCCGTTTAATTCTGACCATTGCTGTTACTAACGGTTGGTCCTTGCGTCAACTGGATGTCTATAACGCTTTTTTGCAGGGCACTCTGGATGATAATGTCTTCATGGAACAGCCACCTGGGTTTGCCCATCCAACAATGCCGAACCATGTCTGTAAGCTCAACAAGGCAATCTATGGCCTCCGTCAGGCACCTCGGGCTTGGTACAATGAACTCCGATCCTTTCTTCTGTCGACAGGTTTCAGTAACTCAAAGAGCGATGCCTCTCTCTTCACTTGCCATCAGTCTGACTACACATTGTTCTTACTGGTTTATGTTGATGACATCATTGTCACTAGTTCGTCAGATTCGAAAGTTTGTCAGTTTATAACCACATTGGCTCAACGTTTTTCCCTTAAGGACCTTGGTCAGTTATCGTTCTTTCTTGGTGTCGAAGCCCATCACTCCTCGCTTGGACTGTTTCTTTCGCAACAAAAATATATTCGAGATCTTCTTACCAAGACCAACATGTTGGATGCCAACTCTGTCTCCACTCCTCTCTCAACCACAGAAACTTTGAAGCTTAATGATGGTAGTGCTCCGTCAGATGCTACTCAATTCAGACAGGTAGTCGGGTCCCTCCAATATCTCTCTCTGACTAGACCAGATGTATCCTTTGCGATGAACAAACTATCTCAGTTTATGCATCGCCCAACCACAAACCACTGGAATGCGGTGAAGCGAGTGCTTCGTTATCTCAAAGGTTCAATTAATCACGGCCTTCTCATCAGCCGGAAACCTTCTTCTCATCTCCATGCCTTTGCTGACTCAGATTGGGCGGGTGACCCGGATGACAGACGGTCGACTACAGCCTACGTCATCTTCATTGGTTCCACACCCATCAGTTGGTGTTCTAAGAAACAGCACACTGTGGCGCGCTCCTCCACGGAGGCAGAGTACCGCGCCATCGCCTCGGCAGCAGCTGAGTTGAACTGGTTGAGCCATCTTCTCTCTGAACTTCGCGTCACAGTTCCAGCAACTCCGGTCATCTATTGCGATAACATAGGTGCCACATATGTGTGTGCCAATCCTATATTTCACAGCCGCATGAAGCATGTCGCCATTGATTTTTTCTTTGTTCGTGATCAAGTGGCTCGGAAGCAATTACGGATCGCTCATGTTCACACAAGGGATCAGCTGGCTGACTCCCTCACTAAGACGCTCTCCCGTAAACAGTTCACGGATCATCGGTTCAAGATAGGCGTCCTCGCCGGAAGCTCTATCTTAAGGGGGCATGATAACAGTACAGATGTTACATAGCTATATGTATTTCCTAGGATTACTAGGAGTGTACAGCACGTGTAGTTTAAGTCTTGTATATCAAGTTAACCACTTGTAATGTATATAAATACTACTGCACATGATGAATAATATACGATTATTTTCACTCAATACCTAAATCTATTCTAAGTCTATTAGTTGTACCATCTTTAGTCAATCTATGATGGTAGAGGGTAGAAGGCAAGCTACCTTATTCATCCTTTCAAGATTGGGAGAAGGCTCCTAAGTACGTAGGTTTTTGTTTTTTGTTTTTTATTTATTTTATTTTATTCCCTTTTCAAAACAATTTTTTATTTATTCCTCTTTAAATTTAGTTTAGTCGGTAAAAATAATTATAATATCTTTTTTTTAATATTAATAAATTTTGTTTCAAAAAATATTAATAATTTAGTTTAAAGGTAATGTTGGAATTTTGTTAATTTATATAGAATCGAATTATGTTTGTTTGTCACACATTTATATGGTATGACCACATTGATAGACCATATATATGACATTAAAAATTTGTTATTATATTATTATAATTCCACGTATAAACATTGTACACGATTAAACTTCAATTAACTAGCTTGTTCAATTTTTCTTTTTTTAATGGTTACATTTTATTGGGTGAAATTTTTTTATAATTTTTTATTATATCATTAAATTACTGTTTTTAGTTGTCTTTAATATATTAAAATGTAAATATGTAATAAATAATAGTTGAGAGGGTATAGATGTAAAAGTATTAATTTTAAGATATTTGTAACTTAAAAAAAAAGTGTTTCTTTTGACAATCCAATTTTTTCTTTTTACACTTCTTTTCTAAAAACACTCCATTTTCAAAATTTAAATTTTAAAAAATTCTAAAGTCACTTCATTTTGTTACAAGATTATCCTTTTTATCTTTTTTGAATTAAATTATTAAAAAAAAATATTATCTCTCCTAAATCATTAGATTAATTATTACATATTAAATACTCTCTCCTAAATTTTTAATTACCATATTAAACTTTCTCTCCTCCAATACATATCTCTAATTTTCTATCTCCATTCTTTCTTAAGCAAGACTAAACAGTTAAGAAAAAAAAACAGATTAATATGGTAATAACAGATTTATAAGAGAGAGTTTAATATGTAATATTTAATCTAATGATTTATGAGAGAGAATTTTTTTTTAGAAGAGAGTATTTAATATGGTAATAACATATTTATAAGAGAGAGTTTAATATGTAATATTTAATCTAATGATTTAGGAGAGAGAATTTTTTTTTAATAATTTAATTAGTTTGGAGTGTCTTTAATTTTTTTTGTCTTGTTTGGTAATTTTAATTTAGGTTAAAATTGTCATTAATAAAAATAAAATAAAAAATTTAATTGGAGTGTGAATAGATAATTTGTGAATTGTAAGGAAAAGCTTTAAAAAAAAAACAAAAAAATAACTTATCACTTATATTCAATTTTCTGTGAAAAAAAACAAACATGTTATTTAGTTTTTAGTCACTATTCGGTCTTCAATAAAATTAGTCACTGCTCGGTCTTCATACGAAAAATCAAACACAACCCTTAAATTTTTTATTTTTTTATTTTTTTATTTTTATTTTATTTATTTTTTTTAATATAGATCAAGATACAGTTGAAGATATGATGGTTGTAAATAATGGGTATACAGAAAATTTGGTTTATTTTTAATTAAAGTAATTTGTTTTTATTTGTAAATTTGTATTGAGATATTTTTTTAATTAAATTTTTTAATAAAATATAGGTGTACAAATCATATTTATAGGTGGCAATATCAACACCCTTACACTATGTTTGGTTTGATGGAAAGGAAAAGAAAGGAATGGAAATGATAATGAGGAAAGGAAAAGAAAGGAAAGGAGAGGATAGTGGTTTTAATGATTGTTGTTTAGATGGTTATGGGTGGAAAGGAAAGGAAAGGATAGTAGTTTTATTTTATTTAAAAAAAATACCCTTCTTTTAACAATATAAATACAAACAATATATAGGGTTATTTTTTGGATTTTGAAAAAATTTATTAATGGTGGATTCCTTTCCCTTCCTTTCCCTCCATTTTCTCCCAAATTTGGATGGAAACCAAAGTATTTAAAATATAAAGAAATTATTCTACTCATTTCTTTCCATTTCCCTCCATTTCTTTTCCTTTCCCTCTCATTTAACCATCCAAACAAGAAATTAGAAATCCCCCTAAATCCTTTCATTTCCTTTCTCTCCAATTCTTTCAAACCAAACATAGTGTTAATTAAAATTGATTAAAGGAGGATATTGGGGTTTATAATTAAGCATGATGACATCATATAAACCCCGATATCGTGAACTTATCGAAGCAAAAACGCAACAGCCTCCTTTGAGAAGATAACATCCTTTTCATTTGTGGACAGGCGACAGCATACCAATATCGAGTTACATATCAACTTACTATAAATCAAACTTAATTATTGGGACATTATATGATGATGGTGATGTTAAAAAGAATTAAATCACCTCCACACATCACTTGCTGTAAATACTAGACCATTTTTGATCAAGGAAATAATGTAACATATATAGGTGAACTTATTTTCACACGTTTTCAATCAGTATTAATTTTATCAAATTTTTCAAGGATAATTATTGATACGCATGTCGGTAACTTGTGATCATTTATTGTAATCAGGCTTTGTGTTCAAGCTGCTGCTGCTGCTGCTGCTGGTGACGATTAGGACCGGAAGAAGATTGTCCCTCCTCAAGAGCACTAGGATTGCTCTCTGCGGATTTAGCATGTAACCCTTCACCATAAGTCTCCTTCTTCTTGATCTCTTCATCAACATGCAAATCATCTTCAATCTCCAGTAGAACAGCTTGTCGTCCATGAGGGCCTTCTACAATGGCCTCTTTGACCTTCAAATGTTCATCCACATGTACAATGTCTGTTTTTTGAACCGTCTTTCTCTTCTTCTTCTTGATGTAACAGCAGAGGATTGCTGCTAGGAATGCAAGGAAGAAAATGCCACCAAATGACACAAACACTATGACGATCACCGTGGTATGGCTATCTGGTGATGGAGAAGGTGGAGTTGGTGGTAGTGGTGGTGTAATTGGGTGGTGGGGTGGTGGTGGAGGGAGCACATGAGGCGGTGGTGGTGGTGGAGGGCGCACATGAGGTGGCGGTGGTGGAGGAACAAAAGGGTAGTTGAAGTTATTGGGAGAGCCCATTTTGATGATGTAGCTAGCTTGTAATATATAAATATTGAGAATGCTGTGATTTAATTGGTGTGGTACTGTGGTGAAATGGAGGGTTGTGGGAGGTGTATTTGTATTGTGGGAATTTCATTAGTTAATTTGGTAGTATTCATATTAAGTTTGTAATGACTTGACTCTCATTCTAAGTTTGATTGTTTGCATTGAAAAACACTTCTCATTGTTTTCTATGATACACTACTATTTTGGGATTTGATGACAACTGAAAGACTGAAGCTGCAATTTGTTCTCGTCAATGGTGGCAGGCAGCTATGCTGTCAATTATATATTTAGAGTGTGGAACATATATATCCATCCTTCTATTCCAATTCATCAGAACATGTCAAAGCGAAGGAACAAGTGCCTGCATCAAAGACGAAAGGGAGGGTTTGGTACGTTTCAAAGTAACTGTTACGTTACAAAAATTGCGGGATTCCGCACTTGAAAATTATTTTCTATACATAATTGCTATAGTAGGGTTGAGCGCATTTTGATCTCAACTATGAATGGGATGGCAAAAATTACTCGAATAATTGTTATTGGTCTAATGCTGATGGAGTTGTAGAATAATAGCTAGGGTTTGCTTGATCTGCACAATTTTCCAACTACTTGATCTGTTCGATGAAATTTCGTTTACTGGGAAGATCAAAATTATACATTCTCTCATGCCACTTATAATTAGTTGCATCATCTCTTAAATTGAGCTTCTTCAGACACATTATTTCCTTCTCTTCAACCAATGGCAAAAGTCCGCAAAACTAAACTAAAAACAGAATTCAATCAAAAACAACCCCAACACTATGCTTTAAACTAAGAACAGAAATCAATCAAAAACAACCCCAACACTATGCTTTTCTATATAAATATAAATATATATATATATATATATATATATATATATATATATATATATATATATACGGTCTTTCTACTATCTGTTCGTCCTGAGATAAAATATATCAGGACGAAGAACGTGGACCATTAGATTTACATATTTTAACTTAAAGTATATGCACTTATCAAAACTTCTATGGTTCACATTCTTCGTCCTGATATAAAATATATTATGACGAAGAATGTGAACCATAGATTATAGAAAAGTTTTGATAAGTGCATATACTTTAAGTCAAAGTATGTAAATCTAATGGTCCATGTTTTTCATCCTGATATATTTTAAATCAGGACGAACTGACAATAGAAAAATTGTATATATATAAATGTTCAAGTCGGTGTACACTGATATAACTTCATCAGTACGTTAGATGTTGACCATTAGATTTACAAACTTTGACTCAAAGTGTATGCACTTGTCAAAACTTCTCTATAATCAGTGGTCCATATGCATTGTTACTAATATAGTTATATCAGTGCGCACTGATGTGAACGAGACCATATATATATATATATATATGACAATGCTTGGGTACAAACTGGTCATTACCCAAGATACTGACCCACCAATGGGGTGTTGGCTCATGGCATTTTTCTTTCATTTTTTACATTTATCTCTGGGTTAATTGCAAAAACTTGCCCTGTGTTTTGACATTGTAGCAAAATATTCAACAAATGACATTAACTACACAAACAACCCCTACCGTTAGTTGTCAAATGTTAGATTTAACGGTTGACTTTCATGTTCAAGGGTAAACCGGTCATTTTACCTATCAAATAGCAGATATGGAAATTTCATCCCTTCATCTTCCAAACTCAACCCCACCAGTTCATTTTCAAATATGGAAACTTCATCACTACTGGAAAAGATGCCACCTCCACTCTCTACAATACATCAACGACGCCACCGCCGTCACCGACCTCCATCTTTATTGACACCGACCTTCGTCAATTGTCACGTTGAATCGCAACAGATCTAGGCTGCAAAGGCGAATTCTTCACAGGTTTCGTTTGTGGTTTTCGGTGAACAAATTGTTATGATCCCACATTGATTAAGTATGGGATTAATCAATGGTATACAACTCATTGTGCATCCTCTCCTTACAAGCTGATTTTTATGGATGAGCTCTACCCAATGAGTTCATATCAATTGGTATTAGAGCCTGGCAATGGCAATGAACATGGAGCAATGAGTAGAGAGGTTGGAGGAAAAAGTAGAGTTTCCTTCAACTCAGCAAAAGGAGATCATCAATCACATAACCGAGTTGTTTAACAAACTCACTGCTCGTATTGATTTGTCATCTAGTCCGTCTATTCAGCCTTTTCAAGTTACTGTAATTGAAGATACTAGAAAGACTATTCAACATTCTCAAGTTACTGCAATTGATGTTTCTACACCAATGTGTTCTTTAGAAACTTCTCAGCAGAACAAAATTGCAGCTTTTAAGGGTTTCTTTTTTAAAATTGGACCAAAGCATTGCAGTAAAAAGTGTTTCTTGATTCAGGCAGTTGCAGCAATCCTCTCCACAAGAAACACACCAAGAATTCAACTTCAAATTATTCCTGTTTTAAAAATCCTTGAGGACAATGATTGATTTAAGGGTGAAGGAATGTTACAGTTGTATTTTTATTATTTTGCATATTTAATATTTAATTAGATTTAATTTAGATTTGTATTAACCACCATTAGTAGTTATTTGATGTGGTTTGTTATGTGAGTGGTGGATCCTTATTTCTTTAGTTAGTGCCTAAATTGTAGTTAGCAGTTAATTGTATCTTTTTCTATATATATTGCCAGTTGTACGTTTAATGAAATGATCAAAGAATATTATCAATTTTTCTTCAGATACTTAGTATTTGTTGGAGGTCAAAGGTTCCTCAGTTAACCTTAAACAGCTTTAATTTCCTAATTATCATCATAGGTAAAAAAGGAAGTACACAATACGTATCACAAATCGTCAACGTTAATGGCTGGGGTTTGGTGATCGGTGACCGACAAATCTTTCTAGTCCGGTGGTGATCGGTGACTCGCGGCGGTGGCTGTTGACACACAGTTCAACTGTGATGGTGGCTTATTCTTTAGCTCTCCATCAGAGATATTTTTTTTTTTTTTTTTTTTGTGGAATTAATGATGAAGATTGTTGGCTATTGGGTTGGATTATGTTGTAGATGGAATTTATTTGAATTTTTTTTTTTTTCAGAAAATAGATGATGATGAAGTCGAAGAATTTTTTTTTTTTTTTTCCAGTTTTTTTCTAAAAATCTTCATTCCTGGATGGAGGTAGCTCCAGCTCCCATCATATACCCACTAAAGCCTTCCAATTCGCCTGGTTTGGAGACAATTGTTGAAGAGGCGGTCGAGGAAGATGATGATGACTAGTAAGATCTTGCTAGTTCATTCTTTTTTGGATTCTTTAAGACCCAACCCATTCACATTGTAGGCTTCTCTTCAATGATCTCATTTCATTTGGGTGCCCTTCACTTTGATTATTTGTTGATCTCCAAAGAAAAGCGATCAAAATGGAATGGAAGATTATGTGCTTGTGAATTTTCCTCAATTGCCTGTATATTTACGTAAAATCATTTCTTCTCTTAGGTTAATGTAGTTTTGATCTCTATTAGAGGATAAATGATTTCTTTAACAGTAGAAAATTATAGGATTATAGTATTATATGCAATAGTGATTTCAAGTTACTCGATTTGAAGATTGATTTCAATGGTTGATGTAATAGCAAAAGCTTTGAGTATTTTTTTTCCAGATCTTTTGAGTATTTTTTTTTCCAAATCTTTTGGGTATTTTTTTTTTTTCCAAATCTTTTAGGTATTTTCTTTCCAGATCGTTTTGAGTATTTTAAATTTTAATCCAAATCTTTTGAGATTTTTTTTTTATTTTTAAATCTCATAGTTTTTTTTTTTTTTTTTTTTTTTAACTTCAAAATTTAATATTTTATCAACAATTTAATTATATTTTTTTCATTTAATATTTATTCAATTTCAGTTAATTGTTTTTTCAACTTAGGGGCATTGTAGTCTTTTCCAATTAACCATTAAATCTAACGGTTTTCTACTAACGGAATGGGTTGTTTGTGTAATTAAGGCTATTTGTTGAATATTTTGCTATAATGGCAAAACACATGGTACGTTTGTGCAATTAACTCTTTATCTCTTTGGATTCTTCCAAAATGGGCCACGTGCCAACACTTCATTGGTGGGGTCAGTACCTTGGATACTGACCGGTCAATATCCAAGCATTTTCCATATATATATATATATATGGGGCAGGATCTAAACCCCATTTTTTTTACATAATTTTTAACACAACTTCTTAGCCATTGGATCTTGCTTCTTTTAATGGATAGGATTTAATCTCTTTTATCTTTCCTTATTTAATGCGAACATTGTCTCGAACCTATTTAATATTTTATCTCTCCAAAATATTATTATTTTATTAAATTCTCTCACCTTATTTAATTTTGTCTTTTATTTATTTTTCTTTTCTTTTCTTTTTTCTTTTACACTTTTTTTTTTTAATTTACTTGAATCCAGAATTTCATCGATGTGACTTTCACTCTCACTTTTCGGTATTTAAAATCATTTTATTCTATTTTTTTCTTTTTTTACTATTCTTATTTTTCAATTTACTTCATCTAAAACCAGAAATTTTATGCATGTAATCACTGCTCATTTCCACTCTCCTCTTTTATTTTCTTTCTTTTTAATTTTTTTATATTCTTTTCCTCTTTTATCATTTCTTATTTCATTAGCTTATGTGGTGTAATTTTGTAAAATTGTAAAACAAAATTATTTTCACTTGTATTGGTCTTGTTAATATATTTGTAAAGTTGAACAATATCATTGTACATGATTTCATTTATACTGATATTTGTGAAATAAAAACTAGGTACAATAAGTAATTCAATGAAAAGCTACCAATGAATACATGACTTGATCTATAAAATTAATAAAACATCAATAAAACAAAAAAGGATAGTGGAAAGGAGCAAGTGATTACATGTATAAAATATCTGATTTTAGATGAAGTAAATTGAGAAATAAGAATAGTTAAAAACAAGAAAAAAAAAAAAAAGGATAAAAGGATTTTAAAGACTATAAAGTGAGAGTGAAAGTCACATTATGATTTTCTGGTTTCAGGTAAAGTAAAAAAAAAAAAAAAAAAAAGAACAGAAAACGTGTAAAGGAAAAATGAAAAGAAAAGAAAAATAAATAAAAGACAATTAAACAAGGTAAGAGAATTTAATAAAATAATAATAATTTGGAGAGATAAAAGTATTAAATAGGTGAGAGACAATGTCTATATTAAATAAGGAAAGATAAAAGAGATTAAATCATATCCATTAAAAGAAGTAAGATCTAATGGCCAAAAAGTTGTGTCAAAAATTGTGTAAAAAGATGGAGCCATATATAGATCCTGCGGATTTTCTATTATCAGTTCGAACTGACAATAAATATATCAGGACGAAGAATGTGGACCACTAGATTTACATACTTTGACTCAAAGTGTATGCACTTGTCAAAACTTCTCCATAATCTGTGGTCCACATTTTTCATCCTGATATATTTATTGTCAGTTCGAACTGATAATAGAAAGACTGATAGATCCTACCCCTATATATATATATATATATATATATATATATAATATTTTTATTGTCAGTTCATCTTGACAATAAATATATCAAGACGAAGAATGTGGACCATAGATTATGGAGAAGTTTTGACAAGTACATACACTTTGAGTCAAAGTATGTAAATCTAGTAGTCCACATTATTCGTCCTGATATATTTATTGTCAGGACAAACTGATAATAGAAAATCTGTATAGGGGCAAGATCCATGGCTCCATTTTTTTACACAATATTCTACACAATTTATTGTCCATTGGATTTCAGTTGTTTGGATGGACAAGATTCAATGGTTTTTAATCTCTCTTTCTCTTTTCTTCATTTAACATTTGTATTTTCTCTCCCCTATTTATTATTATCTCTCTCCTTTTTTTTTTCTTTCCTTTTCAACGTTTTTTTCTTTTTTCTCTCTTTTAATTTTTTATCTCTTTTTCTTTTCACATTTTTATTTTACCAATATCAACGTTGTCGGTTGATATCAAAGAAAATTTTTGTAATAAATTATTAGCATTTCTTTTATATTCTTTCAAAAGTCAAGAAAAAAAAAAGAAGTTAATTACCGGAAAAAAAAAATTCAATTAAAATTTATAAGAATGTACTACATTCAACTAGTAATTAAAATATATTGAACTGCATATTTTCTCATACAAGTTTTAATGACATATGACAACTCCAAATATCATATAATTACTTATTTCTACATCTTTGATATGATTTCTATCGTAAATAATGGAGATATTAAATTTTCTCTTTCTAAATTTATGTCAAAATTATTGCATCTAATTTTTTTTAACCTATTTAAAACAAAAATTGTTTGTAAATTGCCATACTAAATACATTAACAAAGTCAATATTAGTGAAAATTATACTCTCTGTCAGTTTTGAAAAATCACATAATAAGAGTGCATGAAAAGATAAAACAAAAAAGTTAAAAAAGAAAACAAAAATACAAAAAAACAAAAAAAAAACAAAAAAAGAAGAGTGAAAAACCAACCGGTGATGCATCAATAAAATTTCTAGTTTTATGTCGAAGTAATAGGAGGGGAAAAAAGAAATAAGATCAGTATAGAAAGAGAGAAATAAAAAGAAATAAAAAAGAGTGAAAAGAAATAAAATAAAATAAAAGTTGAAAGAGAGAAATTAAAAGAGGAGAAAGAATGGAATAAAATAATAAAATTTAGGAGAGAGAATTGACTAAATAGGGGAGAGAAAATACAAATGTTAAATGAAAAAGGAGAAAAGAGATTAAAAATCATTTAATCTTGTCCATCCAAACAACTAAAATCTAATGGACAAGAAATTGAGTAAAATCTTGTGTAAAAAAATGGGGCAATGACTCACATGTAAAGAACTGATATATATTTTATCAGTTCGAACCGATAATAGAAAATTTGTATATATATATAACTTTCTAAACCATAGTTTGAGTGTCAAGACAAAGTATATCATGTATTTACTTACAAATTTGATGGGCAAAACTTATATTACAAAAAGGCAGTTGCATATATTCCAAGAACGACATTGGATTTTCAGCTACTAACTGCCACATAAAAAGATCAAACGGAAACAATGAACAAACAGTGGGAGGAAGTTCTCAGTCTTCTTATTCTGTATCGGCTTAAAAAATCTATCTGCAAAGGAAGTTCTCAGTCTTCTGCATCCCAAGATAGTTGAAAAGTAAAGTGGGTATGACAGGTGCTTGAAGTTGGAGTAAACGAAGAAACTGCATCTAGGTGTTCATCAAAGGGATGTTCCATTCTTGGACAGCAGAAATGAGAAGAGAATTTCGTTCCACGTATCGGGGACTCCAGGTAGACACCAATGGCTACAATCAGGGACAGAAGGATTGTCACTCCAAGTACCCACATGAGCATCACCCCGGTATGCCCCCATGGGTGTAACATGCATCACTGTTACAGGAACTGCCATTCTCTTCACAACTTTGATTATCATGTCTGAAATTGGGCTGTGATCCCTCCCTCTACTTTCTGATGAAGGTTGTCTAGTCACTTTGCAAGAATTTCGGTTTCGACCACTAGAACAGATCAGATAAACTATTAGTCCAAGTTTTTTTTTAAGCATATTTGCTTCTTATTTCAATAGTAATCGATGACTAGGCATAGGCATAGGCATAGCATATTTATGTATGGGAAGATGAAATCAGAGAAGAGCCATGTATAACTAGTTCTACAGGAGCCATTGATAAATTATCTTCAAGATTTACAGCTCATGAAGTAAAAACTCACTGAGGTTTTCAACAAGAATGCAAGAGCTTCAACTATTTCTCTACCAGTAATAAGTAATATCCTCAAAGGTTGTTATGATTTCTAAATGTGATTAGTAAATTTACCTGCATTTGATCTCACACCAAGTCCTCACTTGATTAAACCTTCTTCACCAGATTTCTAACAATTTTTTTATCAATAAAGCAACGAAAGAAGTTACATCGTTAAGCGTCTTTCCTTAATTAGCCTCACGTGCTTGAAAACCTGAAGCACGACAGCATTACAGATAGGGATTTTATTGAGAAATTGCATTCTTCATTTCTCCTTAAGAAGACCTTTATATTCCTATATGAACAGGTTCAACTTTTGGACTTTTCATGGTTACAAGTTGACAGTTATCCATTCTTAGAATAGTCTTTCTCCATAATGTGATCCAACATAAACAAACAATTGCGGAGGCAGCTACCTAAGTTACTCTGCAGACTAAGGTTGTAAAAGTTGAAAGTTAATAGCTTGAACCTCAGCCAAGGTGCCAAGAGTTATAAGTTTTCGCCTTCATCAAGTATAATCGTATATATTCTTTAGACAAAAAATCAGTTACCTCTTACAAGTTTTCTAAGTGGTATGGACTATATTCACAAACTTATGGGTTTCTCACAAGTCATGCTACTGATATATGCATGCATGCTTCAAATTTCATATGGGTTTTCCTTTTCCTACATCAAAAATTGAGAGATGGCCCTCAAATAATTTTAAAAACATGATGTAAAATTTGATGATATCATATGTCAACGGGTTCAGGGTAAACGCATTGAAAAAACCACCAATTAAAAATGTTAGCAGCCTCATAATTTATCATCTGAAAGGAGTAATGATCACTTTCTGCTAAACCAGATCAGTTTCATTGAAGGTGTAGTAGTACTAGATTTACTTGAAAGAGAATTTTGACTATAATCCACGGAAATTTTCAAGCTTTTATTGAGAAACAAAAAAAAAAAAAAAAATGAAATGAAATGAAATAGGCATCAAGGGCAATGACTTGACTTCATGACATACCTCCAATGGGAAGATTCAAAAGTCCGAAAGAATACACTTGTTCTATTTGTGTTGATCATAGTCTCAACCCAAGACGCCCAAGTGTCTAAAGCTGCTCGGAAGGCAGTAGTGGTTGGCATTCCTAGCTTCAGCGATCCACCTACCTGAAAATAGCAGCCCCTGTCTGGAAAAGCATGTTAGAAGCATTCTACAAACTTATTCTTCATTGTAAAATCTAAAGCTGAAACTTTGCATTTACAAATTTATGGCAAGATAATGCGACTACTAATGCAAATCAGACAGATGTAATGCACATACACATACAGAGACACAAGGGCACACATAAACAGAGATCCATAGATTTCCACATCAGGTAACTGAATTTCAGTTTTAGAGGAATATCTGCTCAATGGTTGTACTGTAATAGAAAAGGGCAACATGGTTGAAGAGACTAGGTCTAACCAGTATAAATGATTTCCCTTAAGCCTATAATTTCCGGTGATAGAGAGGCACTTTCCATTTTCCAAGTCAACTCATTAAAAATCAGCTACTCAAGCATTAATCATGTTATGAAATACCTCTCTGCATGATCTCCTACCCATCCCATCTCTTCACCCCTTCTCACTGACCAAACAATTGGCTATATTTCTCAAATTCCTTGTCACTTGCAGTATGTGACACTCCTCACACAGGCTTAGTTAATCTACCCAGTCTTTGATAGGCTTCTAAAATGTTAAAACGACCTCAGGAACCTCAGGACGTCATCTTAAATCAAACATATGCAGTGCACATTACATAACAGTTAATACAAGTAATATTGTTATTTATAGCAGTTGAGATGAGCATGTTATTCTCTTAGTAAGTTGCATTTGAAATAGAATTTCAGCTAACAATAACACTAAGAATTTGATTATATTTTTAAGCCATGCAGTTGCAACCCAATAAACTAAAGTACTTCATTGGGTTTGCTGTTATGCCTACATCGATAAGGTTTTCTCTAGTAGCACACTCCCGAGTCCCAACCTCACCACTTCTTTTCCAAAGCCAAAAACTGACTTATCATTGTCAGAAACCCAGTCTCCACTTCCCGAGTGCATGTTGTGACATACACAAGGGATATATCTCAGAAGTAACATATTTGGAATACCAAACCCACTATGCCAAAATGCATGATATTCGCAGATTTATCATGACAAATAGAATTTGTAAACCTCGGAAGCAGAACTCACAGTGGGAGCAAAGGCAAGCCTTTACCATACATAATCAACCTAAAGCAGTTACTTTGAATATTAGTGTAAAGTAGCAAAAATGCACTAAACCCCAATACAACGTCTTTCTTATAGTTTAAACCACAGATTAATATAATAATAGTCTACTGAAGCAATGATATCTAGTAGGGGAATTAAAAGAGAATTATTAAAAAAATGCTGAGGGTGTTTCCAAGCCATCCTTCCTTTTCATGTTTTGGTGAAGATTTTTTGTCTAATATCTCTTAAAATATTCAGTAATTGAAGTTTTTTTTCTTCTATCGGTGGCTGGTAGGTATAGACATGTTCAATAAAGGCGTGAGGTATAAGTTGGAATCAACAATCAAGTTTGACACAGGCCTCATAGATTCATCTGAAAATAAAGTTGCATAATTCACTATAAAGTAAGAGAATCAGGCAGAGACTGGTGTTCATAGCCTCATGATCTTCATTTAAGACAGTGAAATAAAGTAAACCCCTGAAAAATCCTCCCTAAGAAAATCAAAGTCAAAGAACTTTTAACACATGGTTTGTCAATCACTCACTAGATTTCAACAAAAATTTTACTGTAGAAAAGCTAGTCAAAGTTAAAAAGTCTCTGGACAAATCCAATACTGAGGAAATTTCTTCCTCTTTTAAGATTCCTCATAAAGCCTACAATATGCATAATGTCACTGAAGAGGACTTATAAAATTTGGCTATGATTATAAAGTTAAATTACATTGAAAGCTTAGCATGTGTTTGTCAACAAAAATGAAGTATGAAGCTTGATGCATGAAAGCAAGTAGGTCAGTAAATCATATAATGTGGAACCATAGAGTATACAAATCAAAAAGCTTATGGAGTTAATAAGAATCATAACAACGCGAAACCAAAACTGAAACTTGAGTTCAACCAAAAAAAATTACAGTTAAAAACGAAACAACTTACATTTCAAAAAGCTTACTCCGTGTCCACCAGTGCCCAGAGTTAAATATCAAAACATCAGTATCAATCCACTCTTTGCTAATATCATCCAACTTGTCAAGTTTAAGAGTTGACTTAACCCTCTTTGGGGAATGCCTTGGCACTGGACCAGGCTTAACCAGGAAAACTGATCGATAAAAGTCGATTCTAAGATTAAATGAACTGAATTGTACACCTAAAAACCTAATACGTTTAGTAATTTGATTTCCATTAACTTCGTAAACACTCTTCTTATCATCCACACCCGTCATGAGCATACATATCACTGACTCCCACTGTGTTCTGCTTAGTGAATCACCAACAAAAACAACCCGCTTCCCACGTAACTTTTCAAGAATTTCTCGCGCATTAAACCTTGGAATGTCACAATTCTTTGGCTTCCACTTCCAATTTGTATAACCTCTATCTTTTCGCCCATTAGCCAAACAATTAAATCCACCTTCTGCAAATGGACATAGCGAAGCATTGTATAAAGGGTAATTTTCGTCTCGGATCCACCCCCCTTCAAAAACATTGCATTCACCAACTGAATTACCCAACTCAGGAACCGGATTACTATAGGTGACTGGCTGAAATTTCGGAAAAAAATACAAATATCCCCATGTCAAGGCTAAAAGAAAGGATATCAATGACCCAGATGCAACTAGTCCATTGAATGATTTAAAAACCCAAAACTTACAATGACCCTCTATTATTTTGTTGAAGTAACTGAAAATATCTGAATAAATAGATCTAATATGGCCAAATAAACTCCAACTGAATCCAGTCGCCATTGATTTCATTTGCACCCCTCAAAAACATCAATATCAACCACTATCAACATAGACCTAAAGCTGAATCTACTCTGCAGAAAAACCATAAAATTTCATCCAAAAGAAAAGCAAACTAATCCACTTAGCCATAACCAGATCAATACAAGTTCAAATCAACAAAAAAGAATGAAATTTGACCACTTAAACACACTGCTTAAAGAATCTTAACAAACAATATCAATGTATCAACAGACTTACTGCAGTTTCTGGGTAATTATTTTCAGATTCTCCAACTGAGTGGTTTTGCACGAAAAAGAAGCTTGTCAGTTGGTTGAACATAAATCAGACTTGGAGGTTGAGGACATTTTGATCATTTAATGAAGTGCATTATACATAACATTAACAACCAGGTTGGTCTGAAAGTAATTTACCAACTAAACAAAGCAGTTTACCATTAAATAAATGAAAGCTTGTCGGTGGATGACTGGAGGTGGAGTTGTGAACAAAAATGAGTATACAGTAAATAGTAAACAAGTATTTATAGTGGTTGGTTTGAGCATACAAAAGTGGGATCTTGTTAAAAGAGAAAAACTTACATGAGACGGTCTCATTGACGTAAAAATGGGACGGTCCAATGAAATTATGCCACATGGACTTTAAAAACATATCTTTATATTTTTAATGTAAATGATACATTTTCATTGGACAGTCTAACCACATGGCAATGAGACCGTCCCATGTAAGTTTTTCTCCTCGTTAAATACAGAACTTTGGTCTTTGAGACTTCCAACTAGGAAAGGTACACTGGTTGGTTTTTGATCATACCAAAAAGTGAGATCAACTATGGTCTTTAAGACTTCAACCGGTAACCACAGTCGGTTAATGTGACTCGGTGGTTAGAATGCTCATTCAATTTAACAATGTACCTAGTTCGATGACTACAGAGTTTGTTAATGCTTTGGACTGTTGAAGAAATAGTTGCTTAACTGTTATGGACCTATGGTATCTCCAAAGTAATACTCTTTCAAAACCATGTAAATCATGAGATGTGTTAGTTACAATTTGCCATTGGGCCTCTTGTCAATGTGGTGTGGCTCTCCAAAGGGAGACTCCACCATCACGGTTCAACGTCCGGTACCGTGTATATATATACACCCATTATTTCCTTGTCCCACCTCATGTGTGGGTGTCCTCTCCCCTCTTGTGGGAGTAGTTGTCTAGGCTGTGATAGTAGTGTCCAATCCTCACAGGGTCCCGGTAGTTGTTGTAAATTAAAAAAAATAAAATAAAAAAGTTACAACTTATATAGCATGAACAATCTAATATATATCTCTTGATATTTAACATGTACAACGAAAGCATGCATACAATCTTCTCCAAAACTTGAAAAGAAGGAGGAGGTTGTTGCCATGCCTCCTCCCACTTTTCGACTTGAATTTTTGTTTTTCTTTTTTATTTGTTTGTTGTTTTATTTTTGGATGCTGATATTGCCATTCATAAAACTAATTAGTACATCCATATTTTATTAAAAAAAAATTAATTACAAAAATATCCCAATATAAATTTACTAATAAAGACAAATTACTTTAATTAAAATTAAATTAAATACTATGTACACTAATTAATTACACTTATATCTTCAACTATATCTCTCTATTAAAAAAAAAAAAAAAAAACTTATGATAAACCCTAATTAAACTCTAATTTTATTTCAAGTATTAAACTTTCTCACCATCATATAATTATCATATAACAAAGTAATAGAAAAAGAATTTTCGTAGGACTATGATCATACAGAGGTGGATATTATTTTATTAATTTAAGAGGGTTTATAAATAAAATGTATTAAAATGAATATATTCATTTCAATTAAGGGTACTATTGCCATTAGAATGAGTGTTTATAGTAATAGAGAGTTTCTCCTTACATTCCAATGTTTTTCTTTTTACACTTATTTTCTAAAAACACTTTATTCTAAAAATTTAAATTAAAAAAAATTTAAAGACACTTCTATTTTCCAAAATTATCCATTTTATCTTTTAGCACTCAAATTCTAAAGACACTCCATTTAAATATATATATATATATATATATATATATATATATATATATATATATATATATTTCTAAAGACACTCTATTTTATTTTAATATTACCCATTTAAAATACATCTCTTTAGAAAATTTGAAATCGGAAATGGAAAAAAGATTTGAAGTAATCAAATGAAAATAAAATAGAGAATAAAACTAAACAAAAATGAGGAGATCGAAAAAAAAAAAAATCTGTTTTGGAGATCGAGAAAAAAAAAATCTGTTTTGGAGATCAAACCGTAAAAATAGGAAAACAATATTTGTTTTTCTCTTTTGGATTTTAAGTTGAGTAAAAAATAATTATATTGAGTAAAAAAATAATTTTAAATATATTTTTCTGGAAAAAAGAATTTTTACCTTGCATGGGCTAAATATTACCCTTACTTCCCGTGTGGACCAGACCAAATGTTTGAGACAAACAATAGCTCAGGTCTAGAATGAAGGAGACAATTGAAGGCCTGAAATGGGCAAATTTAGAGAGATGAACCAAAATCCCTTTCTTGGACTTTTTCAGCTCAACATTTGGAACTGTTTGCAAGTCTTGATGAAATGAAATTCAACTATTCTTAACTTACACAATATTTCTCAACATCTGGATCTTCTTCACATTCTTCTGATCTCCCCAACAAAAAATTTGGATCTTGTCATCTCTGCTGCAAACCAACGATTCCTGGTGAGTCCCTCCCTCGCAGAGCTCCGATCAATAACTGTTTCCTTGAAATAACATTCCCATCCGAGTATCCTTTTAGTTGTCTTTTTAAAGCTGTAAAATTTCGATAGTAATCTAAGCTATTCAATTTCACGTAACACTCTCTTTGTCTATCTGTTATTATAATCGTCTTTTGATATTGAATTGTATGGTTGCTTTAAATCCTCATCTGGGTATGTTTGATATCGCTTTCTTACCATGAACAATAATTACTCATTTGGGTCAACTTCAAATAGTCCCAAATCCTTCAATGCATATCCAAGTAGTGATTTTGACATAGAATCAGGAACCATCAAAAGAACCCGAAAACCCAAAAAATCATATCATCACCCCATCAAGATGCTCAAATCTTTTGCTAATCGATTTCATTACTATAGCAAATTGCACCCACTTCTTGTGTTCTTCATTTTTTTGTCATTTGGTGTCACTGTATTGATTGTTCTGGCTGTATATGAGAGCCATTACCAGACGATGAACAGTTTTGTAAATTTGAATTCGGGTATTGAAACTTATCCATTCTCAAATCTAAAGAATTTAGTGATGGTTGCGGGCCATTCGGTTTATACAAGTAGTAATTGTGGGAAGGTTGATAAGGAAGATTCATGGTTTTTAGAGTCTTATCAGAAGCACCCTGGTCAGGCTTCTAGTTTCGTGACTCATATTCATGAGGGAGTTGAAATTGTGGCAAAAGACAATGAGGCTTTGCTTTTGTTTAGTGGTGGAGAGACTAGGAAAGATGCCGGTCCTCGTAGTGAGGCTCAGAGTTATTGGACTGTTGCTGAATCAGAAGGATGGTTTGGTGAGTTCCTTTTCCTTTTCTTAATATTGTTTTACTTGTTTTAGCATCTTGATATTGATTTAACCATGGTTCATATAATCAAGTTGATTTACTAATTACTATGCATTATATTTGATGGCTAAGATCTAGAAGTTTTGAAACGAAGACAAGATTCACATTTTAATCAATTTCTCTGCTCATTCTAGCTATATGCAGTTATATTGTCATGGAATATGGAGATAGATGTTATGGAAATACCCAGATCTCATGTCACTAAACTTCTGGTGCTTTTGCATTGCAAGTAGAAATGATGTGCTGAGAGTCAGTTTTACTACCACCTGAGGACTCTGTTAAGAGTTCATCCTGTTTTGGAATTTTGGTTTAGATGAGTTAATGTATCTGGCTGTAATGCTATGAAGATTTTTAAAAGATCGTAAAACTCATCTATTCTCTATTACAATCTTTGTAAGATGAATTGAGCTGTATTGTGAAATAGTAAGGATGTTAGTCTGAGTTGATATAATGATATTCAACTCTTTGCTTGTCTCATAATGGCAAACATTTGTGAAATAATGACTTTTAATCAGTAGTTTGGGGGTAAATTCCTTGCTCTTGGAGGGAACAATGGACAACTAAAAAGGAGTCAGCAAAGAAACGAAAAGGAAATCAAAGGCAGATAACTGCCATATAGTGCTCTTTTAATAAACATGCAAAAGCAAAATAATAAAGGAAAAGCCGAAAGTGTTGTTGCTACTTTCATAGTTGCCTCAATTTGGAGGAGCTGTTGGTATATTCATTTTTCCTTGTTCAATAGAAATATTCAGCAGAGGGGTATAAGTTAGAAATATTGATCACTCCTATAGAAAAATTATGTCATGTTTACAATGTAGAGTTGCTTTTGCAGATTGATAATTCTTGACCTTTAACAGAGTTAAAGAAATTTCTGTTTATTATTACTGGAATTTTCTACAAGATGTATGTGTAGCCGATGAATTTCCCTCAGAGTAATATATTTTATTTTGTCCATGGCTTCTAGTTGCTGCTAGGGAGACATGAATATTATTTTCTACGATCTAGTAATTCTTTTCGTTTTTTTTTTTTTTAGCCAAGTCCTACCTTTTTATGTATACCTTGAAATTATTTCACTACATTGAGGTGTTGAACCATTTTGATTTTGATTGTTCTACTACATTGTGAATATCTATCAGGCAAGGAAGAAAGCGTGCGACGGAGGGCAATGACCGAAGAGCATGCAAGAGATAGCTTTGAGAATCTTTTATTTAGTGTCTGTCGGTTCCGAGAGCTTACAGGCTCATATCCTCGTAACATAACTGTAAGCTCATTATAATGGAAGTACTTTGTTTGTTTTAGCTATAGCTTATATATGCATAATATGTTGGGGAAATAGCATCCAAGTGTGCACATATCCTTGTAACATAAAATTAAGCACATCATATTGGAGTGTAAAAGATTATACATATAATAGGGACTGTAAAAGTTAGTGTCAATGTGTCCATGTCAGGGCTCTAATGCTCTGATTTCACCATATCTGCATGCAAGGCTCTTTATATGTCTATTCATTTCAAAGAACAATGCAGATCTTTCGTTGAATGTCAAATCAAATATCTATGATGTTTAACATGGGTCCTTGGGCACCAGTAAGTTGGAGAGTTGGAGTAGAGATAAAGAGACTTTATATGCATCCTTCTCATTTGTGATATAGGTGGAGGGTTCACATTAAGGGGTAGCTAGCATGTCATTCATCAATGGATCTATGATTCCTCAACTCAGAAGCCAAGTAAATATAGAACTGACGTCCAACCTCAACTTCTGATTATATTTTTGATGTGTTGAGATGCCTTTAGGCTTTACTGGCTTTTGACAGCCTTTTTGACTTTTATATCATGTTTAGGAGGTACAAGCTTAAACATTCTCTGTTTCCTTGTATGCATGTGTCTCCATGTCTGTGTATGTCCGCACCCCATTATAATTTTTTCAAAGGACTCGTCATTTATTAATTCTATGTTTGAACAGAAACCCAATCCATCAGCTTCTGTGATACATTAGTTCAGAGCTCCAGACTATCTCAGCTTTCTGTTGCTTGCTTTGTTTTATAGCAAATTCTTACCCTTTTCTTTTACGGTGTTGAATTTGAACCAATGTTTTTCTGTATGACCAGGTTGTAAGTTATGATTTCAAGGAGGAGAGATTTAAACAATTGCATCGCTCTGCGATTGGCTTTCCGGAGTCAAGATTCTTTTACTCTGGCACCCCAGGGTCATCCACTTCCAAAGAAGCAGCTTTGAGAGGCGAGGCAATGGTCAGGTCTCAATTCCAAGAAGATCCATTTGGGTGTTTAGGCTCACTTCGGCGTAAAAAACTTGGGCGTGATCCTTTTCATCGGACAATACCTTATCCTAATGGATGTCCTGAAATTAAAGGTCTGTTCCAATACTGTGACCCAGCTCCCTATCCAGGGACTCTTCCTTGGGGTTAGTTACATTGACCAAATGTTACTTCCATAATACAGATATAAGAAAACCATAACAGAATAGCTGCTTTGACCTGATTATATCCTTTTTATTCAATATATAGATGAATGGATGTGAATATATTTGGCTTTTAGCCTAGAGAAGAAGAGTGTTGTCACTGTCAGATGATAGGGTGATAGTTAATACAGATTTTGCTACGCTTTTGTAGAATCTGCTATTATAAGAACATTCATTGCAGTGTATTTCTTAAAGTTATAGCAGCTGTGGCTTTCTTTATTTATTTTGTGTGCCTGCGACCCCGTTTGGGAAGAATGGGGAAAGAGAAAGGAAATAAAAGGAGAATAGATAAAGATTTTCTCTTTTGGAAAGTGGAGGGAAAATGAGGGAGAAAATGGGAGGGAAAAGTAGTTTTTTTTTTCTCTCTAGTCATTCTAATAATAGAAAATTACATTGTCTTCCTTGTCTGCAATTGCTTTTATTTGATGCAGGCAACAGTGCCATGGTTGCCTGAAAGTCACAATGATTAAAGATTTTTAGTTCAATGTATTGCATTGATTATTTTAACCGATCTTGGCACGTTCATGTTGGAGGTCCCAGAAACTTGATTGGCCATAAAAGAAATTATGTATATAACTATTATTTATTTCGGATGGAAATGAACGATACAACAACGATGACATACAAGACTGTCAAACTGAAGTGCCCAGCTGTGTTTGTTGAAAATTTGAAATTGCAAGGCGCCTAGCCTGTGTTTCTAAGGACAGGGCAGCGTGAAGTAGCCTCTTCAATGGAGGAGGAAGAGGAATCAATTTTGGCACCCTTGAGCAGACCTCCAAGCAATTCTCCGCGGTCGTAAAAGAACTCCACCTTCACTATTTTCATCTCTTCATTCACCTGTTTTAGTTTTACACTTCATTAATCCCACACAGCAAATAAAAACAAACAGTTTATCGATAGGTAAGTAGAGATAGATACCTCAAAAATGCCGATGCCAAAGAATTCGACCAAGTCACCGGTTGGGGCATGCCCTCTAAAAGGACCTTCCTTATAACCCCAGTGCCTGAACTTGAAGACAATAAGTGGTGGTCCTTTATAAACCTGAAGAATCTCCAAAGCAAACCCTCTAGGAAAAGCTGTGATGAAAGCCTTGTGAGATGAATTTGCATCATACTCAGCTGGGTTGTAGGACATCAGTTCCTCTGGCAGCGAACTTTGCAGTAGTGGGTTGTATCCCCCACCAAGCTCTCCTAATTCTTGCATATTCAAACCTTTCCTTCCTGCAAAATATTACCATAACAATAATATTTAAACATTCTATAGGGACTCGAACCCAGGAACTCTGATACCATGTTAGTAACCATCATAACAATAGTATTTAAACAGTACTTCAACGATATAAATGTATAAAAATGTTATACCATTTAGGCTGAAAGTGAACTTTTCAGGAACAATGGATTTGAAGTCTTCAATGCGGGTCTTATGGAAGTTTTCCATTTCCCATGTCTTTATAAGGTTCTGGACTTTCTCTTCTAGCGAGCCAGGAGGCCATATCTTCCAACCACAATCACATATATGTATCATACAAGTTGTTGAATATATATATAGATAAAGAGTCAAAGAGAGAGATATGGAGATACCTTGGTTCTGCCTTCTTCGAAGAGCTTGTTGACAACATCGTAGTTTGGACGGACACCAAACCTCCAATTGGTATCCTTCTCTGTATCTCCATGCAAAAGATAACGATACTTATCTCCTTCAACACCTGAACTATCCATTTTCTTCTTAGTTACGTTGCTCTGGGATTTTATGTTACATAGAAGCAGAAGGGGCCTTTTTATAGGTAAAGAGTGCTAATTAACATTTTTTTTTATATATATATACCAACAGTGGTATAGCAATATATTGCCAAACCGAATGAGAGCTCTTTACCACGAAGTCACGTTAACATCCTTGCTTGGGATAATATATCAAAGGTCATTCCACATACGAAAAGTCAACATTTTAATTTAACATATTTAATTGATGCATGATTACACTTCAATGAATCTTGCGTATTATTGTGAATTATTTGACTTTTCATAATATATATATAGTCATTTTATTCTTAGTGCATACTGATATAAAATACATCATTGCATGTGGGTCACAGATTATGGATAAGTACTGATAAGTGTATGCATACCGACCAAGTCAAAGCAATTGAATCTAATGGTCCACATATAAGACACTGATATATATTTATCAATATATATATATATATAGTCTTTTTTTTTTTTAAATATATCCTAAATTTAATTTCATAATCCATTTGAATGGATCAAGAGTGTCCATACTTGCATCCCTGAAAAACTATATGTTCGTATCTATACCTCTTTCTGTATGTGGGTTCGAAAATTATATAGCATCTTTTTGAGGTGGCATTTTAAAACTAGTGGAAATGGTGGAAAATGTCACATTTTTAAAGTGGTTTTGTAAGAAAGTCACCACTTTAACAACTTAAGTTTAAAATGCACATATTATGGTGAACGGACAATAATGCCCTTTCTTTACACACATTCTCTTACTTTGAAGTTTTTTTTAATTCTTTTATCTTCTTCATAGAGGTCTGTTTAACAGACCTCCAATGGAGGTTGAACATTATTGGATAATTAGTTTAATGGCTACATAGACGCATTCGGGGGTCGAGCTCTCCGCTGAGCTCGCGGTAGTCGAGCTGCCTGGTCAGCTCGCGGGGGTGAGGGGGCAACGCCCCCGGAGATTTTTTTGGTTTTGGTTTGATTTGTCGATGTGAGTATGGTTGTGGGTATGGTTAGGGTTTTAATTTATGAAAATTTGTGTAGAAGACGGTGAAGATCTAGGAATTTTGAACTGATTGAAAAGGCTCGGAGACTATTTACAAAGTCTCGGAGCCATAGTTAAAAGGCTCGGAGACTATTTACAAAGTCTCGGAGCCAGTGTTAAAAAGTTCGAAAAATGCTCGAAAAAGGCTCGGAGAAGGCTCGGAGATCCAAAATTAACAAAAAAAAGCTGATGGTTAAAAAGGCTCGGAGACTATTTACAAAGTCTCAGACAGTGTATGATAAGTCTCGGAGAACTGTTGAAAAGGCTCGAATACAATGTTAAAAGTCTCGGAGATTCAAAAAGTCTCGAACAAAGACTTTTAACATTGTATTCGAGCCTTTTCAACAGTTCTCCTAGATTTTTCATACACTGTCCGAGACTTTGTAAATAGTCTCCGAGCTTTTTTAACCTTCAGCTTTTTTTTGTTAATTTTGGATCTCCGAGACTTTTCCGAGACTTTTCCGAGCCTTTTCCGAGCCTTTTAACACTGGCTCCGAGACTTTGTAAATGGTCTCCGAGCCTTTTCCGAGCCTTTTTAACCATCAACTTTTTTTTGTTAATTTTGGATCTCCGAGACTTCTCTGAGCCTTTTAACACTGGCTCCGAGACTTTGTAAATAGTCTCCGAGCCTTTTCAATTTGTCCCCGAGCCTTTTCAATTAGATTCAAAATTCACACAACCAGTTTAAGGTTGTTGTTTTGATGTGGTTTTTGTTGTTCACCGTGAGTTCGCTGGTGAGTTCGCCATGAAGTTTTCAGGAGTATTTCTTACAACCGATGTTTTCTCTCTCTCTGTCAACTGTTTTCTCTTTAGGTTTGAAAAGACACAAACTGACAAAATAAAGGTATTTTTGTCTGGTCACCTAAATAGGTGCCTTTTAAACTTGAATTAGTAAAGTGGTGATAATCTTACAAGAACTGTCCCAAATAGTGACAAAATGTTTTTGAACCCTTTAAAACTATCACTTATTAATCATTGTTTGTGTTAAATGTTTAAAAATATTAAATATTATATTAACATGTTGTATGAGATATATTAATTTTAATCATTTTCATAATTTTATTTAGGGTGATATTGCAATTTCTAAAATATATATTAATATGGGGTACACGTTCAATTTTTGGTGCAAATACCGCCACTCATTGATTAAATATGAGGACATGATTGGATTGGATTATATTATATTCAAAATTCTGAAATCCATTGTATTTGGGATCAAGGATCTTTAGAGACCTGATAAAATAAGACTCTACGAGCACAACCTGGAATGCAAAAGTCTCCAATCACCTGGGCGGCTGGGCAATGACCATAATTTATGACCGAATCTTTCTAATCACCCATAATATTTTGATTAGAAGAATTGGAAATAATCACGCAAACCACAAATTTCTATAAGTAATTTCATGGGTTGGTCGCATATAACATCATCACCCAACAAATCAAAAATATTTATGTTTAATTTAGGACACATTGACTCTTCTCCAAATGTTAGGCACAAATATGCTCTTTAGTGTTTCGAAAAGTCATTTTTTTAAATGAAAAATAGGTAATTCGTCACTAATAGATATGTTTATGTTTATGTTTATGTATTTAAAATTGTGATCAATTATAATATTTTTATGACATGAATTTTTTATGACACATTTTTTTATTCTGCCTTGAATTCAATGCCAATTGTACAATGATAAGATTTAAAATTGTGATAAAAAAAGATTACAAAATTATTATTTTATATATTTAAAAGCAAATTGCATAAACTTACCTCGGTTATATATATAATTACACTAAACCCGATAAAAATGTCGTTAGTCACTAACTAATAAAGGGTAATTTGGTATTTTGAAATGTTATTAAATAAATGAAAAAATTAGGTTATCCAATCAAACATCGCCAACATCATCCAAAAAAGCTTTTATTAATTAAAATATAATATTAATTTTTTTTAAATTGCTCATCTTCTTCACTGCACAAACCAGAAGAATCCAAAAATCTATCGTCTCCCTCACCTTCTTTTTCTTTCAGCTCTACCCATCTTCTTCTCTCTACTATCACAAACACGCCAATATATATATATATATATATATATAAACAATTAAGAAAAAAATAATAATCCTAGATCTCCTTTATGGGAGATCATTGTTTAATTGAGGATTCCATATCTCCTCTAATAGACTAATATAGATGAGCCGTGAGCGATCTGTATGGAAGATTTTGTTTTTGTTTTTTTGTTTTTTTTTTAATTTGTTTTTCTACATTGTTCTAATTACTTTTCTTTTCTTTTTTTCTAAATTATTTTTAATTAATTAATATATTTAATATAATAATGACAGTCTTCAAATACATGTGCAAGGGCATAACTATCATTCCCCCTTTTTCGTTATTGACCAATGGTATTGAACTGTTTGTCAATGGGTCATGGATAGTTGGTGTTACTATGACATTTTAATTGGATTTAGTATAATTATGCATATATATATATATATATATATATATATATATATATATATTGAGTCTCTCATGAGGGATCCCTTATTTTAATTTCGGTAAAAGTATCTTCAACAATCTCTATTGGAGACCTCCCTTAGCTTAATTAAAAGAGAAGCCGTGTATTTTTGCAGCTCCAACAGGTTCCTTAAAGACTCCCTTAAATGTCTTTTGGTGGAGCTCACTCTCTTAATTAAGGGATGGCTTTAGCCCCTTTAAGTGAGCTCCACATATTTAAATTTATTTTATTTTGGACTAATTGTACAAACATCCCTTGAGGTTAGATCTAATTACAGCTAGAGGGAACTTTTACTGAAAATTATAGAAACCTCCCCTGCTGTTACTAGCTTACCGTTAGTAGTTAACAGTTCAAGGGTGAACTTGTCATTTTGAAGTAGGGTCAGACAAAAGAAACACATGTCACTTATATGTGAAGTCAGACAAAAAAATAAAAATAAAGAATGTGATAAACTTCCATGTGAAGTTAGACTTAAAAGAAAGGTAATTAACTAATTATCTACTAACATAATTAATTAAAATCTATTAATGTAATTAATAATTTAAAAAAATGGACATGGAGATGGTCTCACTTAACATATCGCAAATACAGAGGAGGAGCCACGAGAAGCAAGCCCACCTCCGCCATACCCTCCGCCATCACGACCACCCCCACCTCTTCCGTCGCCGCCTCCGCTTCCGCCATACCGTCCACCACCAATACCCATTAGATTCGATACCGAATTCGACCACTCACCCTTCTCGAGATCGAATCCAGGACTAATGGAAGAAGACGTTCTCGACGCCGCCGTCCGAGTTATGAAATCGAAACTCTTCTGGTCCGGGAACAACTTCACCTTCCAGTAACCCTCCCTCTGCTATCACTCATCTTTTCTTCTTCCTTATTCATTGACCTAAAAAACACCAAAATCCCTAACCATAGGCCCCCATAGCTTATCAGATCTAGCAACCTTTCTAGCTCCATTTAAGTTTTGTTAAAATCCTTTTTTATTTTTTAAGATCTGGAGACTTTCTTGCTCCATTTTAGTTTTGTTAAAAAAATAAATAAATAAAAATTAAGATCTAAGAGCCTCTCTGGCTCCCATTTTCGTTTAGTTAAAATTCTTTTTTTTTTTTTCCTTCTAATAATCAAAACTACTTTTGATTTTAATAGTACTTGTTTAATCTAATTGTTTTACTGATTTTATATTTAATAAGTACTTTTAATTTTTTTATATAAATTTTAATTTTCCTTTTTTTAAGTAATTTAAATTTTAGTTGATAATTTATTTTATTGGTTATCTCAAGTAACTATTATTTATTATTATTGTTTAAAAAAAAAATAAGTAACTGATTATTTGAAGATAATATCATAAGAGTAAACTGAACTCGCTTGGGGGCATTGTAGACCATTCACACTAATTGGCCAATCAGTGGTTAGTTATAACAGAAGTCAACTAACGGTAAGGGAAGTTTCTGTAATTTTGAGCAAAAGTTCCATCTAACTGCAATTAGGTCTAAACTCAAGGGTGTTTGTGCAATTAGTCCTTTTATTTTTTAAAAATCACAAGATATTTAACTTTTAAATCCCAACAGCATTTATTATCTAATGAGTAATTTGTTTTACAATAATAATTACAAAGTAAAACATCAAAATAATAATAATAAATTATTAAGGGAGTAATTTAAGGGAGTATTGTTGGAACACGTATTGCTTTAATGGCCCCTTACAACAACATCCACCCTTATTTTAGAGGGTCTCCAAGGGAGACCGTTGGAGATGCTCTAAGGACCTTGAAAAAACCACATTGATTTTTATGAAATTCAATGAAATGTACTTATGAATAAAATTTGAAAATTTTGAAAAATTTTCAAGCACTAGAACTATTTTTCCCAATTTTGTTAAATATGAAGGCATCGGAAAAATAGACGAATATAGAAAATTCAAGAAAAGTAGTTTTAGTGCTTGAAAAATTCTCAAAATTTATTCATATGTAGATTTCATTGAACATATCATCTACACAAAAAAAAAAAAAAAAAAAAAAATCATATCAAAATTCATAAAAAAAAATGTGATTTCGTCAAAGTCAATACCGAAATTAAAATAAATGATTCCTTATGAGAGAACTAATATATATATATATATATATACAGTCTTTCTATTGTCAATTCGTCATGACAATAAATATATCAAGACGAAGAATGTAGACCATAGATTATGGAGAAGTTTTGACAAGTGTATACACTTTGAGTCAAAGTATGTAAATCTAGTGGTCCACATTCTTTATCCTGATATATTTATTGTCAGAACGAACTGATAATAGAAAAAAAATATAGGGAGGTTCTCCCCTCAGGTTATCTTGAAATTATAATTTCAAGACGACCAACCACAACCACATGTTCAAATAAAATGCTGATTTTTTTTTTTTTAACAAACATTTGAACATGTGGCTGTGGTTGGTCGTCCTGAAATTATATTTGAACATGTGGCTTGGTGGTTTTCCCATCACATCTACATCATGAGGTTGTGTGTTCGAATATGTCCCATTCCACCAAAAAACCTAAATCATTGTAATATTAAAAATATATATATATATATTCACAATATCTAAATAAATGCCATTGTTAATAAAAAATTTAGAAATATAATTAATATCAATAGTTTTAAAATAAAGCAAATTGTACAAACTGACCCATATATATATATATATATTGATACACCTAAATATAATTATTTTGTGTGTTTCATTGATTTTTATTTTTTGATAAAAAAAAATAGAATTTAAAATGTTCTTTTCAGTTTTTGTAAGATAGTAAATAAAATTGTCTAAGGAAATATTTTTAATATTAATTAGTTTAAATCTTTTTGTTTCATTTTAACGAAAAAAATAACATGAGTATTTTCGCATGAAAACCCTTTAAAGCCAAGGGTAAAAATAGAACATGAAACGAAATTTGTTGGGCTACTTTGTTGCAAAATTCACTAGTGGTACAACAAATACACCCTTCTTTCCGGCCTCACCCTTTTCCTGGTGATTCCCAACAAACGTTGCTCGCCAATTTCGTCTCCAACGAAAAAGCAAGTCTTTAACTCCTCTTATTGAACTCCGTCCCGGGCACAAGTACACAAACTCTTTGAGACCATCTCCAACAGCTCTCTATTTCTTCAAAATGGAGATTGGTTTGGCTCCAACCGTCTTCTATTTTAAAGATTTAATCTATATCTATATAATACCTTATAATGGAACCCTCTCGTGAGAGAACTTTGACATTAAATTCATATCTGTAATTTTCTAATAATTACCAACTAATATTTATATTCTAATATCCACTATGACCATTGTACAGATTCGAAGGATTTAATTTTATATTATTAACTAATTTTCTAATATTTAATAAGAACAGTGTACAGATTCAATGGATTTTCAGTTTCAATAAGCATCATACATGATAATCTCAATTGAGATGTTTCATATTCCACTAATATAATATTTATATGTTCATGCATCTGTACTTTAAAAATGTATTAATACATATTTATCTCTTAGCTCCAGTGGCGTAGCTCAGCTGGTAAATGAACGAGTTTAGGGTTTGGGTAAATGACTCACAAGTCAACTGCTCGAATCCTACCAATAGAAAAAAGTTTCAAAAAAATACCTAGTCTGAATAAGTGGACAAATAGTATAAAAAAAAATACATATTTATCTTTTGGCATAATAAAGATGAATAGATACTTTGAATTTTAATTGATTAACATTGGAACTCGAAATTACTATTTAGTCTATTTCCTAATATATTAACTCAAATTCATAATATGAATAGGTACTTTGAATGAAATTCCCACCTATTTAATAATATATTAATTTTGAAAATAACGAATCTCCCATTTTTTTTTGTTTTTTCGTTTTTTTGTTTTTTTTTTTTGTTTTTTTTTTTTAGATGAAACTCTTACTTTATGATATGATATTAATTTCAATTTTCTAAGTGCTATTTTGTTGAGAATTTCAACAATTACTTTAATAATATCCTTACTTCCCCCTTTTTGTCTCCCTCCCTTAATCTAGATCATTTCCCCCTCCCCTGACGTTTGCCTTATTAGAAAAGTGAGGACAGAGTTTGTTCATATTGGTCAGTCTCCCCGTTGAAATCGAAATAATGTTCGAAGAACCCCTTCTGTTAGCTTTTGCAACGGAAAAGCTAACTCTAATTATGTATAGTGGATTAAAAGACAATTTTACCCTCCAATGCCATTTAGAAAATGACTATTTAACCCTCAATATATTTATTAATGATAATGCTAAACATCCCACCTAAAATCTCACATTTTTCATCCCACTACATGTGGCATGTGAGGTGTCAAATTGTGAGTGGATACACATTAATGACACCTACCCCATGTATCAACTCACAATTTGACACCTTACATGCCACATGTAGTGGGATGAAAAAGGTGGGATTTTAGGTGGGATGTGTAACATTACTGATTTATTAAATAAAAGACATATTTAAGAAAAAGAAAATAAAAAATCATAATTGAAAAAATATATATATATATGGATCTCCATCGTCCATCTTTGAGATGAATGGTGGAGATATCATTTATTATTTATTATTTAATTTTAAAAACAGAAATTAAAAATAAAACAAAATTTTAATACAAATTCTTGTTAAAGAATTGTATAAACAAGAATTTGTATGCCTTGGATCTCCACCAAAATCATCAACATCAACTTTTTTTTAATCCCAAGCCCATCACGAAACCACACCATCAACATCATCAGTCATCACCTAACCCCCATCGTCATCACCAACACCAAACACATATCTAGAACACAACACATCACATATCCATAACACAAAACAACCACCCATTCATCAAACACCACCAACCACCCATTCATCAAACACCACTCATTCACCACACACACAACACATCCACCAAGAACCAACACAGAAAACCCATTGTTGAAAAAAATAAAAATAAAAATAAAACACAAACCCAGGAGGCAGAAACATAATGGAACACAACCACCCATTAATGATTTGTACTAAACTAGTAAACCATATCTTCTTAAATATAGTTATAATTAATAGACTCATAGTCATGTTTTTCTCACAAATCAATCTTTAATTCTTTTTGCGCACAAGTGCACAACACAAGAAGAAAAAACAGTTGATGGAGAGAAGTGATCAGGTATGAAAAAAAAAATAGTTGAAAAAAATTATTTCAAGAAACAACAGTAAGTCTTGAAATACACTAATAAGTCTCGAATAAGCGTTAAATAAGTCTCGCGTATGGATAAATAAGTCTCGAAATTCAAACAATAACTCTTGACATTCAAAAAAGTCTATAATACTGATCATCTTCTTCAGATAGCCAAACTCACAAACACAAAACTAGTTCTAGATTCAAACAACATTTAGATTTGTTTTTAAACACAAATAAATTTTTCCAAAAAATGCATGAATTTTTTATGAAAAAAAAGCTTCAAATCAACAAAAGCTTCAATCCTAATCTCAATTAACTTTGAAAATAACAAAACCTTGATAAAGTTTTCCAGAAAATGCATGGATTTTTTTTTCCAGAAAAAAAGCTTCAAATTGTCAAAAGCTTCAATCCTAATCTATCGCTTGTCTCCTCCTCACCATAGTACTCTCGTCGTGGTGTCGTCGGAGTCTTGCCGATAACGTCGAAGTTTTCGCCATCGTCTTCCCCAGTGTCGTAGCGGTTGTTGCTATTGATTCCTCTCTTTCTTATGTCTTCAATGATCAACGCAAAGGAGATTTAGGGTTTGGGAAAAGATGATTTAGAGTTTGGGGGGAGAGAAAAAGATATGGATTCGAGAAGGTGATTCCGGATGGCCTTGATGGGTGGAGAAGTGACCTAGCATGATCTCCTTATTGGGATTTATGTCCTAAAGCTTGTAATTTGTAAATATTATAAATTCATTAATAAAAGAAGTAGTTATTTCATTCAATCAACATGACTCATATGTTTATGTTATATGTGCTAAACATCCAAGATTGCTAGATGTAATCTCAAACTGAGTATATGAATGTCATATATAGAGGAATTCATTTTGAGACATGCAATCTAAAGAGTCCGTAGAAAGCAAATAAAGCTAGGTACTTTATTTGTGGTTAATCTATAGTCACGGTCCATTTCGTAATATACGGTAGTCTTATCCTAGACTACTCATATGGTGTTATGAGAATGAAGACACATTATATGATGTGATCATATAGGACTGGGCCACGATCTATATTAATTTATAACTAAGATCCGTTAGTTAAAAAGATTCATATATATCGACAAATGATAGATGTATATGGGTGATCTAAATCTTGAGTGTCTTACTGATTCCTTTAAGTTAGATCGTGTTTCTTGAAATACCATGGGTGAGATTAAAGTAGCATTCCCGATCAATAACTCTGTATCTTGGAATCATGGTTTGGCTTGTGGTTGGGAAGGTATGCACACAATAGTAGAATCCACTCTTTTTTGTGAGAAGTAGATGAGTAGTTCCCTTAAGGGTTGATTCGAGACTTGAACGATTAAGAACGCTCTCCTTCTTTCGTGAAGGAATGAAGGATATAATCATTCATTAGAGAATCAATGATACTTAAAAGAAAATATATAATTAGAGAGGTATAACGAACTTTATGACCTAGCTCTAATTATGAACTACTTGTGGAGGATCATATCATATGTAATAGCTATATCGATGGACACTGATAATTTGGTTGTATAAAATATCTACAGTTACGAGAGTACAACCTTGGATTTTTAGTAGAATAACTCCGAGGTTAATAATAGTGAAATATTAATTAAAGAGTTTAATTAATTTTTCTAAGTATTTGTTAACCGCCTAAAAAGGCAGGGGTCCAAAGAAGAATTTTTCATCCTTGCCAGAGATTGTTTGAAATAAAAAGACACTAAAATGAGTATCCAGCTACCCCGAGAAGAAGCTAGATCAATATGTCCAAGCAAACCATCTACAAATCCAGATCAAAATCGAGGTGACCTGGATTCCCAAAGTACTAAGAAACAGGGAAGTCAAGGTCCTAAGGACCCCGCTACTACATTATCTCGATACCTCGCTACTGCATTGTCTTGGTATCTCAATACCTCGGTACCTTGATACCCCAATACTCAAATAATACCGGTACCTCGGTCCAGTAAGATTCGGAATACCTGAATACCTCGACCCCTTCCTAGAACCAGTCTAACTGGCATAGAGAAATTCTTAACACAGCAGAAGAGGAGAATATTAAGGAAGGAAGGACCGGCACACCAAGGAACCAGGACCAAGCTGTAAAAAGAAGAGCATGCGCCAATGTTTGAATAACAAGGAAAGTTGACATCTTCTCGCCACTCGTAAGCTCCATTTAAAACGGGAACAGTCAACTCTGTCAGTTCCGCCAAAAAGGGAATCGCTTGTTCCAGGGAAGAATCCCATAATCTTCTTAGAACCGCTATCAACGTCCCTTAATTTGCTAAACTGATTCGCCAAAAAGGAGGGAGTAGACAACAAGAAAAGAGACCTATAAATACTACAAGACGCTAAAAAGAAGATAACCCAATTTTTTATCTACATCCCTAGAGCTTTTCCACTTATCGACTAGCACGAGATCACCATCGCTAACTGTGTCAGAAATCTCCTATCTAAGCCTCACAAAACCCTTATTGTATCAAAACTATATGTAATCTCCATTGTATCGTGTATGATATTGGAATGATTAAAAAAACAGTGTTATTTCTTCATTTCGATCATTTATACATTGTGTTAATTGGAATTTGACCCCTCTAACATTTTCCTGCTAACAGTATTATTAGAGCTCAAAACTGTATGTCCATTAGGTCCCTTTGCTAGCCCTTTACGATTGATAGTAACTAGGCTGACGGAGAAATGGATGGTCTAATTAATTGTGTTACGAAAGTAACTTAAATATATTTTGGGAATTAATTAAATGATGTGATTATTTAATTAATATATTATTTAATTGATGAATTAAATATTATTAAATAATATGATTATTTAATTGACATGTTAATAATTAAAAATTATTAATTGATATATGGAGGTGTAAGGATTCCTATATATTAATTGGTTTATTTCGTGGACAAACCACATGTTGGGGTTGATTGTGTGAGGGTAGTTTAGGTGATTGAACTTCAAGCTCAAAGGCCCTTTCAAGACCTCAAGGGACAAGCACGCCAAATGTATAATCTCTTGTGCTTATTTTTTCTTTGAAGAGATTTAGTTAGCACACACACACTTGGCATACTTGTACTTGTGTGTATTCTCTTCACATGACACATTTCACTCTTGCACTTTGTTTGATGTATCTTGTTGTATTTGTGTGTTGTGTAATCCGTTTCCCGAATATGTTCGGAAACGTCCGCGCTTGCACAAATGTGTGCTTGGTTTTACGCGAAGACCGCTTAAGGGGAATACTCTTGGCTTCTCCTTTAGATTCACCATTACTGGTGAATCGGCGGTTTGATCGGCGGCCTAGCCACCGAATTGAAACCGTCGTTTCAGTCCAGAAAGGTCTGGAGTGATTCTACGGTTACGATCGGCGGCCACCGATCGCCGTTCGAAACCGCCGATCATACCTGATTGATTTATTTCTCGGGTTTGATCTGTGGTTGGTTCGGTGGTTTTGAAACCGCCGATTGAAACCGCCATTGTTCCCCTGTTCTTCTCGGGTTCAATTCGGCGGTTGTAAACGGTGGCCTGGCCGCCGAATGAAACCGCCGATCGTGCATTTTCAGGGGCAAACTTGTCTTTTCACATGCTCTGTTTTTCATGCCTATAAATATCTCACTTTCTCTTGTTCTGAACATGACTATTTGATTATCAAGAACCCTATATTTTAAAGAGAGATTTTGAGAGAAAAAGTAACCAAGTTTGCTCATTTAAACACTCAAATACATTCATTTGTGCATCAAAGTTCATCTTGCATTCATCTATGAATGGGTTTGCATCATCACAACTTGCTTGGTAAGATTTTGATTAAGTTCATCTCATTTTAGTATTTTTACTATCAAGCTATTCTCTTTTAATTTACTTATATGTTTTTGATCATATGATAAATACAATAATAAAGAATTAATTGTGATGAATTGATTAAGTGTTGTATTGTGATAGCTAATTAGGTTTTTGATTAATCTTGATTAGCTAAGCTATTTGACATGTCATTTAGCTATTGATATCTAGGGTTGATTTAATTGATTACATCATCATCCTAGATAAGCATCTAAGGTTCCCTAGCCTTGTTTGTTATTTGAATATTTATACATATTCACATAGGTTGTATAATCTCTTCATTGAGAATTAAGTCTTGAGGCTAAGATTGCTTAGGCCTCAAGCAATTGGACTAGAGCCGTTTTTAAAGGCCCGAGTGGTAGAAGTGGGAGGTTATTGAACGGAGTGTTAGACGAGGTCTACATAGGTTGTAAACTCCATTTCAATTAGTGGATTTCGAGGTTCGAGTGTGGCGCACTATACAGCCCGTGGTTTTTCCCAGTGGTTGGGTTTCCACGTATACATCAAGTGTTATTTAAATTCCGCACTATATTACACTTGCTTGTATTTTTGACTAGTAGGGGCATTTTCGTAATATTGACTTGCATGCGAAAATTGGGTAATAAAGCTTAAAATATATTCACCCCCCTCTAGATATATTTATCATACACACCGAGCGTTTATTCGTATTAGTTTCAATTGGTATCAAAGCGGGTTCCTAGATATACTTAGATGATCCTAGCTCATTTTTGGTGTGTTTTGCATTTGTGTGATTTTTGCTCATTCATACATTTTGCATTCATTTGAATTCATTCATTATATACAATAAGTGGATACGGTGGCAACCATGAGGGTGCGTCAAGTACACGACCTCCTCTCCTCACCGGTGTGAATTATGCCTCATGGAAAGGCAAGAAAGCATACTTGTGTCCATGATAGGGCATGGATGGCAATTGAAGATGGGTATGTGGCTCCTAAGATGACTCTCACGGGTGGTGGAGAAGAAGTACTCAAGCCTAAGGCTCAGTGGTCCACTGAAGAGTTTGAGACTTCAAAATGGAATAGGAAGGCTTGGCACGCTCTTTTATGTGCAGTGGATGAAAATCAGTACAAACTGATTCAAAACACTAGGATAGCCAAGGAGGCATGGGATATTCTAGAGGTTGCACATGAAGGAACCGATGTTGTCAAGGATTCCAAGCTTCAAATCCTTCAAACGCAATTTGAGTTGCTCAAGATGGAGGAGGACGAATGCTTCAATGACTTTGAAGTCAAGTTGATGGATATTGTCAATCAAAGCCATCAACTCGGTGATCCTTATACGGATAGGAGAGTCAAGCAAAAAATTATGAGGTCTCTCCCTACTAGGTTTGAAACAAAGGTGACGGCTTTAGAACAAAACAGTGGATATAAGGATATGAAGCCGAGTGAGGTAATTGGAAGACTCCTTGCCTATGAATCTAGGAAGACTCCTTGCCTATGAATCTAGGAAGACTCCTAGTATTTCACCTCCTAAAAAGCAAAAAAATGATTGCTTTGAAAGCTTCCAAGGATGAGAATGAGGAAAAAGGTGACTCGGATGAAGACATGGCTTTGATGCTTAGAAAATTCAAGAAATTTGTCAAGTTCGAGAAGAAAGGATTTGGATCCAAAGGCTAAGACTTGAAGAAAAAGGCTCCATTCAAGAGTTTTGAGCCTAGGCAAGAGAAGAGTGAAAAGAAAGGGGTCCAATGCTATGAGTGTGGCGGTATAGGACACATCTCACCCGATTGTGGGAATTTGAAGAATAAAATGGCAAAAGTGATGGCCGCCACTTGGAGTGAAAGTGATGCCTCCGGAAAGGGAGACAAGTCATCAAGTGATGATGAGCTTATCATCGACTACACGGCATTTGGGGCCACTTGTGTAGAAGATAAAGTTGTTGGTAAGAAAGCCTTGACTAATGATCCCATAGAAGAAAAAGATGAAGAAGTAGCTCTAGAGGTGATAGGTGTAGCTACTCATTGGGACATGGCTCTCATTAACTCAAGAGATCAAGGTGAAAGTCTTAATGAGGAAAATGACTCCATAAGTGAGAAGGAGAGTGGAGGAGATAACTCAAGTGTAGATGACTCCTCATCTAACTCTACAAATGGAAGTGTAGAGAAAATGGATGTTCATGACTTTATAGTCAAGTGTGAAAGTTCATTGAAGAAGAACAATAGAAAGTTGAAGATTTTAGAGGATGAAAATCTAAAGCTTTCAACACATAATGACCACTTGAGTAAGCAAGTGGAAACATCCAAGATGATTGAAGACAAGCTAAGGGATGAGTTAGCTATGTCTAAGAGGAATGAAAAAGGGTTGAAGAGAGAGCTTGATGAAGCTATAGAGTCATTGACTAGGATGACTACAAGCACCAAGAAACTTGACCACATTCTTGGTAGTGGAAAGAACCCTTGTGACAAGAGAGGTATTGGGTATGAAGAAAGCAAGGAGATCACTACTCCAACCAAGACCGTCTTTGTCAAGAGCTTGGGCAAGATAGAAGCTTTGCTGGTGCACACTCTTAGGAAGAAAATTAATCTAGGACAATGTTCAAAAAGTGCACAAGTGAAGGAAGCTCCAAGGAGACAACCTCAAGCTCAAAAAGCTCCTTAACCTAACTTCCCTCAAGCTCAAATTCATCAAGGGAAGAGGCCAATCATGCAAAATGAACCAAGGAAGCAAGCTAGACCGGTTCAACAATTTGAACCCACTCAACCACAAAGTCATGGGAAGGCTCCTATGCATGCTCAAGGACATGGTATGATTTCTAAATTCATCCCTACATGTCACTTTTGTGGTATTGATGGTCACATTAGACCAAATTGCTTTCATTTCATTAAATTATGTAGATTCAAAAGCAAGATTGAAAAGAGAATGACAAGAGCTAGAATGCATGTTAATAGGAAAGAAAAAATTCATGTTCATGATCCTATTATTTCTAGAACTCTTGAACCATTGACTACTAAGAAGAAAAATGTCATATCTATGTGGATAAGAAAAAATGAACCCGCTTGCTACGAGACTAACAAGTCTCAAATAGGTTCAACCAAGTCAAATGGACTTGGGAAGTCTATAGGACCTCATGACATTCATTGATGAAGGATGGTGATTGACCCCATATGGGGAACTCAAGCAAAGAGAGCTTATGCATACTTATTGCATGCAAATATTTGAAAAATCTTATGCTTCTTTGTTGATTGCTTGAGTAAGCTTGGTTGCACATTTGTATATATGTTTTCAATTCAATAAGTGTGAACCATGCTTGTTTACAATTCATGTCATATTTATGTTCAAACATGTATTTTTGGACTAGGAGATTTACATAGGAAGTACGATTTGAATGACCTATAGTTATCTCCATGACATGATGATTCTTAATGACATGCTTAAAAATTGAAAAGCATGAGCTATTATAACATGCTAATGTCTAATGAAAAAGCATGAAATTCATATGACATGCTCAAATGAAAAAGCACGAATTGATGATTGCATATTCTTAAAATGCAAAACTTGTGTGAAAAAGCTTATGAGACTCAATGAATAAAGGATCTTGTATCCGTTCAAAAGATTTTAAAATCCAAATGTCTCTCTTTCTTTATTTGTTGAACATGTCTACTATCATACGGGTTTCATTCCCGGAAAAATCAAATAGAGTGCAAAGTTGCTCATGACATGTTTGGCTTATAAAGATGGATATAGTTGCTCATATTAAAATCAATGAAAACTTTATATCCTTGCTTCTCTCATGACATTGGTGAAATTGGTTTGAATTCTTATTAGAAACCTTTGTCATTTGCTTTGCCAAATACCATTGTATTTTGGACTTGAATGCTACATGTCAGTATGCAAAGCATGTTTTGTTTCACACATTTATTTTAAATAAATCTCCTTGTTTCTCTCCAATTGATTGAGTTGCATAAAGTGGATTATATGATTATGCAAGTATATAGTATGCTACTATCTCTCTTTGCTAAGTGACCCGGTTGGGGACTACTCATTTGCCTATATCATGATAAAAAGGGGGAGTAGAATGGTGGTAAGGGGAGTTGCAAATTGTGGTAGCAATTGTGCATGTTGGGGAGACAATACATTGAGGGGGAGTAACCCTTTGAGGGGGAGCATTGCATTCATCATACATTGCATCTTGTTGTTGTTGTAGTTGTACTTAAATTTCTAGAATGCAAATGCTTGTTTATGCTCTCACTTGATTAATCTCACATTTTACTTGTATTGGAAAGTATAAAAACTTTGCTTTCAGGGATTGATTGTTCTACATGAGATTGAAGACTTCAAGATTATTTTTTATATATCTCTTTGTAAAGTAGAAAATCATTGTAGACCCGTAGTTTCTATTATGTTGTGAGGAATCAATGTGAGTGGTGGTTTTGTCACGAAATAGTCAAAGGAGGAGATTGTAAGGATTCCCATATATTGATTGGCTTATTTCGTGGACAAACCACATGTAGGGGTTGATTGTGTAAGGGTAGTTTAGGTGATTGAACTTCAAGCTCAAAGGCCCTTTCAAGACCTCAAGGGACAAGCAAGCCAAATGTATAATCTCTTGTGCTTAGTTTTTCTTTGAAGAGATTTAGTTAGCACACACACACTTAGCATACTTGTACTTGTGTGTATTCTCTTCACATGACACATTTCACTCTTGCACTTTGTTTGATGTATCTTGTTGTGCTTGTGTGTTGTGTAATTCGTTTCCTGAATATGTTCGGAAACGTCCGCGCTTGCAAGAATGTGTGCTTGGTTTTGCGCGAAGACCGCTTAAGGGGAATGCTCTTGGCTTCTCCTTTAGATTCACCATTACTAGTGAATCGGCGGTTTGATCGGCGGCCTGGCCGCCGAATTGAAACCGCTGTTTTAGTCCAGAAAGGTCTGGAGTGATTCTACGGTTACAATCGGCGGCCACCGATCGCCGTTCGAAACCGCTGATCATACCTGATTGATTTATTTCTCGGGTTTGATTCTGTGGTTGGTTCGGTGGTTTTGAAACCGCCAATTGAAACCGCCGTTGTTCCCCTGTTCTTCTCGGGTTCAATTCGGCGGTTGTAAACGGTGGCCTGGCCGCCGAATGAAACCGCCGATCGTGCATTTTCAGGGGCAAACTTGTCTTTTCACATGCTCTGTTTTTCATGCCTATAAATATCTCACTTTCTCTTGTTCTGAACATGACTATTTGATTATCAAGAACCCTATATTTTAAAGAGAGATTTTGAGAGAAAAAGTAACCAAGTTTGCTCATTTAAACACTCAAATACATTCCTATGTGCATCAAAGTTCATCTTGCATTCATCCATGAATGGGTTTGCATCATCATAACTTGCTTGGTAAGATTTTAATTAAGTTCATCTCATTTTAGTATTTTTACTATCAAGCTATTCTCTTTTAATTTACTTGTATGTTTTTGATCATATGATAAATACAATAATAGAGAATTAATTGTGATGAATTGATTGAGTGTTGTATTGTGATAGCTAATTAGGTTTTTGATTAATTTTGATTAGCTAAGCTATTTGACATGTCATTTAGCTATTGATACCTAGGGTTGATTTAATTGATTACATCATCATCCTAGATAAGCATCTAAGGTTCCCTAGCATTGTTTGTTATTTGAATATTTATACATATTCACATAGGTTGTATAATCTCTTCATTGAGAATTAAGTCTTAAGGCTAAGATTGCTTAAGCCTCAAGCAATTGGACTAGAGCCACTTTTAAAGGCTCGAGTGGTAGAAGTGGGGGGTTATTGACCGGAGTGTTAGACGATGTCTACATAGATTGTAAACTCCATTTCAATTAGTGGATTTCGAGGTTCGAGTGTGGCGCACTATACAGCCCGTGGTTTTTCCCAGTGATTGGGTTTCCACGTATACATCAAGTGTTATTTAAATTCCGCACTATATTACACTTGCTTGTATTTTTTACTAGTAGGGACATTTTCGTAATATTGACTTGCATGCGAAAATTAGGTAATAAAGCTTAAAATCTATTCTCCCCCCTAGATATATTTATCATACGCACCGAACGTTTATTCGTATTAGTTTCAGGAGGTTTCATTTTCAAACCTTGACAAGAGCAAAAGAATAAAATAATAAAGATTATTTTATTTGCTCTAAATAGGTCAAAGGTTCATACCCTAGTGGTGACCAAATTAAAAAAGATTTAGAATCCTATTTTGACTTGGTCTACTAAACCCTAGGATCCTAGTATATAAGATATACTTATCAAGAAAAAGAAATTAATCGAAACCCTAAAGAGACTAGAGTGGTGCGGCAAGGAGAAAGAGAAAAAGAAAAAGAATTTTTTTTTTTTTGGCTCTTAAGGTGGCCGAACTCAAGCAACAAGCAATGGGTTGCCTTCCAGTTCTCTCAAGCCTCCTTCAACTATTCTCGGAATCCGTGACGTACCCACACACACAATTGCTAGATCGCGGAACATAGCTCATAAGGCTTAGTGGTGAAGGATCGAAAAGAAAACGAAGAAGTATTCTTCAAAGGTATGAAAACAAATCTCTTCCTCATATTCGTGTATACAAAAGGTTGCAAAAGATGATAAAATTTTAAAACCTATCATTCTTATCAAACTGTTTTTGATCACTTTCCGCTGCATAACTTACAATCCACTCATTTATTTATTTTATTTTATATATTATTAATTGTATATATAAACTTATCTTTATAACCTTCAGCCATAATTACCCTTCCTATCCCCACTGATGAGTTTATGAATTTGCCCCACTTCATTAACGGTCAATGCAACTTTTGGATGGAATTGCTTACAGAAGGGGTTCTTTGAACATTATTTCGATTTCGGGGGGATTAACGGCCAATATAGGCAAACCATGTCCTCATCTTTCTAATAGGGCAAAGGTCAGGGGGAAATGATAATATCCCCTTAATCTATTTCTCTTCCCTTTTCTCGGTTGCTATATATATATATTGATGATGGATCAAAAAACTCCCTACAATAGTCCTTCTTTTCTCACCGGATGAGTATCAGAGCCTTGTCTCGAGTCCCTGGAGTCCAGGAAAAGAGTTAGACTGTTATGAGTATGTTAGACTAGTATAGAAGGAAGAAATTTCTCAAAAATGGCAAACACTAGCTCAAATCCCTCTACTGCTTCTCTAGTTCCTAATAGATTGTCTTCTTCTATGTTCTTACCTTCTCCTACTATCCAAAGAACCCAGTCCAACAGAATCCAAGATCTAGTAGAATACACCCATATCCCTGCTTCTGCCCAGATAAATGAAACTACTTTCCCTCTGCTTAATCCATACAACATCTTCAAGAGAAACAAATCTCTCGCCACCCGGTTAACTCGTCTTGTCCATACCAGACCACTTCCCATAAAAGAATATGTCCAGTCCACAGGCTTAGATAAATGTTTGATTCCATCATCTCCCAGTGAACAATATGTCACTCTCACCATTGATCAAAACATGATAGATCAATGGATCAAGGAAGGATACTCCCATCTCCACATAGGTGCTGTCAGAATCATCCTCTCCCTACATGGTCAAAAAGGCTTGCCTGTCACTGCCAGACTGGCCTTGCTCAACACCATCTACACTCAGTATGAACATGCTGTGATTGGCACCTGCCTATCTACTCTTCATGCTGGTAGCATATCCCTCACATACTATCCCAACTTCAACATTCCTTTACGATACCAGAACCTTCACAAATGTCTCAAGATCCAAGTTCAGATTCTTGGTGCTCCCATGCAAGCCAATTCCTACATGGCTACCGTCCATCATCAGCTTGCTTACAGACTTCAAGATCATGCTCTTGATCTCCCACTTCCTGGCCATAATGGTGACACCATCTTCATCAAAGCAGAAAGAGAAGATGAAGTTCCCACCATCCTCCAAATTCCAAAACAACTGCCCAGAGAAAAGCTCACAGAGATCATGCCTCTTGAATGGCTCACAAATTATGAAAAGGTTTTCCAGGACGAGGCTCCTGTCGTTGCTGCTGATACATCATATGTTCCCCAGCCAGATGGCTCCATCAAAACTATTTATGCTCCCCTCACCGGTTCTAAGGCTTCTTCCAGTTCGGAGACTCCTCCGATATTCCAAGCCCTTATGATTCAACCGGTTACCACTGAAACTGACATTCCTATCCACAGTTTTGAAGCTAACGGATCTCCAATCTACACTGATAAGATCCGTGGTCACTTCATCTGGGATGATGATCCCAATATGTGTGATGCAGACTGTATCTGCCGACGCTGTCTCAAGGACACCTCTCCTACCTTCTGCAAACCCTGGAATAAACCTCACAAACCAGATCATCCAGATAGTCCTTGGATAGGCCTCCATCCTATCAAAAATAAACCTTTACCCATTTATGACAGAGCTTTACAGATCTTACGATCTGAAGGTCTCCTACCTCCACAATCTGCCATTGCTGTCCCTAACCAACCCGCACCTGTCCCTTGCTACATGACCTCAGATTATGATTGTGATTTCCCTCCACTTGAACCTTCCTCAAATCAAGAAAAAACTCGTTTCTCAAAACCTTTTGTCCAATCTACCGAAATCCAACCCGATGGTTCTTACAAACAGCCCTCCCAGGCTGAACAAGTCCTCAACTGGCAATCTCACAATGCCAGAGCTCAGAACAGAATTCTTAACTCTATTGATCAGAAGATTGATCGTGTCACACGACATGTTTCTCAATATGATCACTATCTCCAAAGTCTTGATGCCTCCTTCAGAGATTTGGCCTCTGACCTTCAATCGAGAATAGCAAAGCTTCATGCTGATCTTCACAGATATATTTCTCATGGATATTCTGGCCCAGACTTTGACACAAAGGAAAGAGAAATCAAGCAACTTAAAGAACAGCTTGAGCAGCTGACCAAAGATCATTCTCACAAACCAAAACCTTACTCTCATCACTCACAATCACTGTTTTTCCCTGTATCTCCTACACATTCACCCCCTTCCAGATCTGATGATTTTTCCAACCACTTTAAATCCACTGGTGAATTGTTCCAGAAATATCCCGTTCTCTCTTCCCCTCAAGCAAAACCTAAGAACAGGTCTCCTTCGAAGCAGAAAGACAAGCACGCTGCTTCCAGTTCATACGACCCAGTTCTATTTGCTTCTAAGACGTTTTCCTCCTCATCCAGGTCTGATTCAGCATCCTTTTCTGAAGACGTCTCTTCCCAGTCGTCACAGACTTCCTGTCCTTCATCCTGGCTGGATACTGTTGCCTCTTCTCCTCATGATCATGCAGACCTTACTCAAGTTTTCATGGCATCTCGCACAGATCCTCAGCCCTCAACACGAACTTATGAGTCTCCCGATGAGACTGCCTCCTCAACTCCAGCTCCCTTTGTCGAAGAACCTCCAGAACATGTTCCTGGCCGTTCTCCTGCTAAACCAACCAATGGCCCTTGGTTTACTCTTGATGACACTTCTCCTGGTTCCTGGAGAAAAAGGGTTTCAGAGATGAGCGCCTGGCTTGACCTACAACTGGCAAAGTCTGAACAGAACCTTGAAACAATTCTTCGTGAGTTCGTCTCTCGTTTTACTGGTTCTGTCAGAGATTGGTACCAAGCTCTTGGTGAATACAGACAACTCCAATTTGTCAGAGCCCCCTTAGCCTCCCAAGCCATGGGATACATATTCAGAGAATTCCTTGGTGATCCTGACCATCTCTATAAACATGCTCGACAAGAATTCTTTAACATGCGTTGCTGTTCTCTCAAAAGAAATGACATTATGTTCCATTACAAGCGGATGTCTCAACGATATCATACCCTTGGTGGAATTAATGATCATAGTCTTAAACAAGTCTATGTCAACTCCCTTCCAGATGACCTCCAAGATGAGATACAACGAAAAATAGACACCTCGGGACGATCTCTCAATGATACATCCTTAGGTGAACTCCACATGTATGCTCTCAGCTCTCTGGATAAACTCTGTGCCACTCAAAGATTCTTCTCCAAGATGCTCACAGAAGGCAAACACCTGCAGTCCCAATGCCGTCAACCTTCTCTTCAAATCAAGTGCAAATCCTTAGGCTCTTGCACCTGCAACACAAAGAAGAAGAATCATTTCAAACGTTTCAAAAACAAGAAAGGCAGGACTAAAAGATTCAAGTTCTTCCGCAAGAAAGCACAGCGCGGTTGGAATAAATCCCAACGCTGCTACATTTGCGGCAAACTCGGCCATTATGCTAAGAAATGTCCCAACAAAAAGGCAAAGTCCGCCAGATTAGTTCAGCAGTTGATAGATATTGCTGATGAAGTTCCATCCGATGCAGACATTGAATCCATCTTCTCTGAACAAGATCAGGCAGATTCCTCCACGACCTTTGTTCTTCAAGAAGATCTTTCTGATTCGGAATATTCTGGCTCCTCTGACTATAGTTCTATCCCAGAATCCTATCAGGCTACTCAGCTCGATTCTCATTCCGGTCCCCAAGCTCCGGTTCGCATTCTACCTGACAAGTACTCCAAACCTGTTGATGTCATCGCTTATTTTGACACAAGTTCTTATACTACAATGATGAACCCAAAGGTCCTTCCTCCAGAATTTTGGAAATCCCAAGTTCGGCATTTTCAGGCCGCTGATGGAAAGGTTTTTTCCACTAATCTGATTTCCAGAAAGAAGATTGGTATTCAGTTTTTCCCATCCTTTACTCTTTGGGTCCAAGTCGTCGGCACTCCTCTTCCAGATAAAGATATCCTCATCGGCTGGGATGTTTTTCGCCAATGTTACTCTCTTCGGATTCTCCCTACTGGCATTCGATACAAAAAGCATTTCAAAGCTTTTTCTGACATTCCGAAGATTTTCCCGCTCTCAGAAATCCAAGCCCCTTTTTGAATCTATTCAACAAAAATTGCTCCTGCTTTGTGCTGACAATCATGCCACTTTCTCTCATCCTTCTCCTCTGTGGAAGAATCCAGATTTCTTTATCAAGCTTCCCTTTAAGCTTAATGAAGATACTAATCCTACCAAGGCTACCCACTCAAGCATGTCTCCCTCAGATCTCAAGCTCGCTAATGAAGAATGCAATGAGCTCCTTCGTCAAGGTCTGATCGAACATACCTCTTCTCCCTGGGCGTGTCAAGCCTTTTACGTTGAAAAACGCACTGAATTGCTCAGAGGAAAAAAGAGATTAGTCGTGGATTACAAGCCTCTCAACCTCTTTCTCAGAGATGACAAGTTTCCTGTTCCCAGGCCAAATGTCTTATTCTCTCAACTTCCAGGTGCTACGATCTTCTCCAAATTTGATCTCAAGGGTGCTTTTTGGCAAATTGGTATTCATCCTGATGAAAGATATAAGACAGCATTTTGTCTTCCTAATGCCCAATACCAATGGACTGTTCTCCCTTTTGGTTTAAAGACTGCTCCATCCCTTTTCCAAAAGGCTGTTACCAGGATTTTTCATCCTCTCTTACACTTAGCACTCGTCTACATTGATGATATTCTCCTGTTCTCTCCAGATGATACCTCTCACAATCTCCTTCTCCAACAGTTCCATGACATTGTTCATCATTATGGTATCATGCTCTCTGAAAAGAAAAGCATAGTTGGGAAATCTGAAATTGAATTTCTTGGAATGCACATTTTCAACGGCCAATACCGTCCTGGTCCTCATTTGGCTGTCCGATTATTAGACTTCCCCGATTCTGATCTCAGTGTGAAACAAGTTCAACAGTTTCTCGAAATCGTCAACTATGTCAGAGATTTCATTCCACATGCCAGTCATTACACTTCAGTTCTTTCTACGCTCCTCAAGAAGCATCCTCCTCCCTGGAGTTCCTCCCACACTGAGGCCGTCATCAAATTAAAGGAGATCACTCAATCTCCTCCTGCCCTCGCCATCCCTTCTTCGGGCCAGCTCATCCTCCAGACTGATGCCAGTGATATTTTCTGGGGAGCCGTTCTCATTGAAGATCGAGACGGTCAACGAAGATACTGTGGTCACGCTAGTGGAAAATTCAAAGATGCCCAACAACATTATCACACTATCTATAAAGAGATTCTTGCTGTCAAATACGGAATCCAAAAGCTGGATTTTCACCTCAGGACAAGAAACTTTATTGTTGAAATGGACAACTCATCTTTTCCAAAGATACTCGATTATCGCAATAAGATTCCTCCCAATCCTCTCCTTTTGAGACTCAAAGACTGGTTTGCCCGATATGACTTCATTGTTCGTCACGTGAAGGGCCATCATAATATAATTGCTGACATGCTCTCCAGACCTCCACTCACCCATCTCATTACACCCACAGGTCATTATCCTCTTGTCTTCATGACTTCTCCTGCTGGTCCCTCATCATCCTCACCAGCCATACCTGATTATTCATTCCCACCAGAACTCTTGGCCATGCTGCCACCTGATCATCAACCTTCTTTAAATCAAATCCAGTCCTTCGCCAAGGCTCAACTTCCAGTCTACCTAGCTCAGATCAACAGACAAGACTGTCGTCACACCGTCTCCAACCTGTCCAGGCCATTTCTTGACCCGTTCATAATGCCACCTTTCTACTATTTTTCTCCTCAACTCCTTTGGTTCCTCTGGTGTTTATCAGTTCTACATCATCATGCCATTGTCTTCCCACTTCAGGCTCTATATGGTCATCTCCATGATCCTTCTCAGCGGAACTCTCTGTTATGGGTTTTCCTCCAATGGTTCACGTCCTTAACCAACTGGAAGAACGAACTCACTGAGCTCATGGGCAAATATAACCTTTGGAAGCTTGACTATGAATCAGCTGCCTCTGTATGCTGTATATGGATCTTCAATAGGCCATACCGGTACAATCCCCATAAACGACTCCTTTGGACTGCCAACTCCAGTTATGAATAGCATACCACGTATGATTATCCAAAGATGTATCCACAAATCCTTCAAGTCGGTCTGCTCAATTTCCTCTGTGATGTTAATTATGTCTCCACCGACGAAGTTTTCATCCTACCAGATATTCCCAGAGACCCCTCTCAAAGCTGGAACCCTTTTCTAAATTCATACATGATTGACTCTCAGAACCCCTTTGACGCTGCATGGCCCTGCTTCATCTGTGGAGCCCAAGATTCAGATGATGAAAATCATGACAACTGTAATATGTCTTCTAGTCCGTGATTCAGCTTCGCTCAGACCAAAATCTCAACTCGTCACGTGAAATGAAATAATTCACTTTCATTATGCTATTTTGTTTTATTAGGCAACTGTTTGACCTTATTAGGTTTAATTATGTTATTTCGTTTGTATTAGGCATCCTTTGTCTTTATTTGAGTTTGATTGTCTGCAAACTTTGGCCGATGGCCCTGCTTTGCTTTAGCTAGGTATCTGCCACGTTTGTGGCTCTACTGTATAATAGGTTTGTCAGCACTCTATCTCTCCCCCTATATAAGGAGAGCTCGTCACTTGTGTAAACTCAGAATAACATCAATAAATATTTTCTTGTGTGTTTTAACTCTCATGTCTTGCTAAATTGTTCCTCTTCTTCCTTTGAAAACCATGTCTCTCATATAAATAACAGTCTGTAATTATCTCAGTATGCTCTGTGCTTGCCTCTAGGTTGAGGATCCTGCACATCAGAAGATGAGATTTGTTGGCTTTTTGGCTTAAGGTCCCTGTCTGTCTCTAGTGGGTTGGAAAGTTAGTACCCTATTCAGGCCATGGTTAGGCCGCCATTGTGGGGAAAACTCTAAAGACCTGTATCGACTTGAAGGATTTGTGGATACATCTTTGGATAATCATACATGGTATGCCATTCATAACTGGAGTTGGCAGTCCAAAGGAGTCGTTTGTGGGGATTGTACCGGTATGGCCTATTGAAGATCCATATACAGCATACAGAGGCAGCTGATTCATAGTCAAGCTTCCAAAGGTTATATTTGCCCATGAGCTCAGTGAGTTCGTTCTTCCAGTTGGTCAAGGACGTGAACCATTGGAGGAAAACCCATAACAGAGAGTTCCGCTGAGAAGGATCATGGAGATGACCATATAGAGCCTGAAGTGGGAAGACAATGGCATGATGATGTAGAACTGATAAACACCAGAGGAACCAAATGAGTTGAGGAGAAAAATAGTAGAAAGGTGGCATTATGAACGGGTCAAGAAATGGCCTGGACAGGTTGGAAACGGTGTGACGACAGTCTTGTCTGTTGATCTGAGCTAGGTAGACCGAAAGTTGAGCCTTAGCGAAGGACTGGATTTGATTTAAAGAAGGTTGATGATCAGGTGGCAGCATGGCCAAGAGTTCTGGTGGGAATGAATAATCAGGTATGGCTGGTGAGGATGATGAGGGACCAGCATGAGATGATGAGGGACCAGTAGGAGAAGTCATGAAGACAAGAGGATAATGACCTGTGGGTGTAATGAGATGGGTGAGTGGAGGTCTGGAGAGCATGTCAGCAATTATATTATGATGGCCCTTCACGTGACGAACAGTGAAGTCATATCGGGCAAACCAGTCTTTGAGTCTCAAAAGGAGAGGATTGGGAGGAATCTTATTGCGATAATCGAGTATCTTTGGAAAAGATGAGTTGTCCATTTCAACAATAAAGTTTCTTGTCCTGAGGTGAAAATCCAGCTTTTGGATTCCGTATTTGACAGCAAGAATCTCTTTATAGATAGTGTGATAATGTTGTTGGGCATCTTTGAATTTTCCACTAGCGTGACCACAGTATCTTCGTTGACCGTCTCGATCTTCAATGAGAACGGCTCCCCAGAAAATATCACTGGCATCAGTCTGGAGGATGAGCTGGCTCGAAGAAGGGATGGCGAGGGCAGGAGGAGATTGAGTGATCTCCTTTAATTTGATGACGGCCTCAGTGTGGGAGGAACTCCAGGGAGGAGGATGCTTCTTGAGGAGCGTAGAAAGAACTGAAGTGTAATGACTGGCATGTGGAATGAAATCTCTGACATAGTTGACGATTCCGAGAAACTGTTGAACTTGTTTCACACTGAGATCAGAATCGGGGAAGTCTAATAATCGGACAGCCAAATGAGGACCAGGACGGTATTGGCCGTTGAAAATGTGCATTCCAAGAAATTCAATTTCAGATTTCCCAACTATGCTTTTCTTTTCAGAGAGCATGATACCATAATGATGAACAATGTCATGGAACTGTTGGAGAAGGAGATTGTGAGAGGTATCATCTGGAGAGAACAGGAGAATATCATCAATGTAGACGAGTGCTAAGTGTAAGAGAGGATGAAAAATCCTGGTAACAGCCTTTTGGAAAAGGGATGGAGCAGTCTTTAAACCAAAAGGGAGAACAGTCCATTGGTATTGGGCATTAGGAAGACAAAATACTGTCTTATATCTTTCATCAGGATGAATACCAATTTGCCAAAAAGCACCCTTGAGATCAAATTTGGAGAAGATCGTAGCACCTGGAAGTTGAGAGAATAAGACATTTGGCCTGGGAACAGGAAACTTGTCATCTCTGAGAAAGAGGTTGAGAGGCTTGTAATCCACGACTAATCTCTTTTTTCCTCTGAGCAATTCAGTGCGTTTTTCAACGTAAAAGGCTTGACACGCCCAGGGAGAAGAGGTATGTTCGATCAGACCTTGACGAAGGAGCTCATTGCATTCTTCATTAGCGAGCTTGAGATCTGAGGGAGACATGCTTGAGTGGGTAGCCTTGGTAGGATTAGTATCTTCATTAAGCTTAAAGGGAAGCTTGATAAAGAAATCTGGATTCTTCCACAGAGGAGAAGGATGAGAGAAAGTGGCATGATTGTCAGCACAAAGCAGGAGGAATTTTTGTTGAATAGATTCAAAAGGGGCTTGGATTTCTGAGAGCGGGAAAATCTTCGGAATGTCAGAAAAAGCTTTGAAATGCTTTTTGTATCGAATGCCAGTAGGGAGAATCCGAAGAGAGTAACATTGGTGAAAAACATCCCAGCCGATGAGGATATCTTTATCTGGAAGAGGAGTGCCGACGACTTGGACCCAAAGAGTAAAGGATGGGAAAAACTGAATACCAATCTTCTTTCTGGAAATCAGATTAGTGGAAAAAACCTTTCCATCAGCGGCCTGAAAATGCCGAACTTGGGATTTCTAAAATTCTGGAGGAAGGACCTTTGGGTTCATCATTGTAGTATGAGAACCTGTGTCAAAATAAGCGATGACATCAACAGGTTTGGAGTACTTGTCAGGTAGAATGCGAACCGGAGCTTGGGGACCGGAATGAGAATCGAGCTGAGTAGCCTGATAGGATTCTGGGATAGAACTATAGTCAGAGGAGCCAGAATATTCCGAATCAGAAAGATCTTCTTGAAGAACAAAGGTCGTGGAGGAATCTGCCTGATCTTGTTCAGAGAAGATGGATTCAATGTCTGCATCGGATGGAACTTCATCAGCAATATCTATCAACTGCTGAACTAATCTGGCGGACTTTGCCTTTTTGTTGGGACATTTCTTAGCATAATGGCCGAGTTTGCCGCAAATGTAGCAGCGTTGGGATTTATTCCAACCGCGCTGTGCTTTCTTGCGGAAGAACTTGAATCTTTTAGTCCTGCCTTTCTTGTTTTTGAAACGTTTGAAATGATTCTTCTTCTTTGTGTTGCAGGTGCAAGAGCCTAAGGATTTGCACTTGATTTGAAGAGAAGGTTGACGGCATTGGGACTGCAGGTGTTTGCCTTCTGTGAGCATCTTGGAGAAGAATCTTTGAGTGGCACAAAGTTTATCCAGAGAGCTGAGAGCATACATGTGGAGTTCACCTAAGGATGTATCATTGAGAGATCGTCCCGAGGTGTCTATTTTTCGTTGTATCTCATCTTGGAGGTCATCTGGAAGGGAGTTGACATAGACTTGTTTAAGACTATGATCATTAATTCCACCAAGGGTATGATATCGTTGAGACATCCGCTTGTAATGGAACATAATGTCATTTCTTTTGAGAGAACAGCAACGCATGTCAAAGAATTCTTGTCGAGCCTGTTTATAGAGATGGTCAGGATCACCAAGGAATTCTCTGAATATGTATCCCATGGCTTGGGAGGCTAAGGGGGCTCTGACAAATTGGAGTTGTCTGTATTCACCAAGAGCTTGGTACCAATCTCTGAGAGAACCAGTAAAACGAGAGACGAACTCACGAAGAATTGTTTCAAGGTTCTGTTCAGACTTTGCCAGTTGTAGGTCAAGCCAAGCGCTCATCTCTGAAACCCTTTTTCTCCAGGAACCAGGAGAAATGTCATCAAGAGTAAACCAAGTGCCATTGGTTGGTTTAGCAGGAGAACGGCCAGGAACATGTTCTGGAGGTTCTTCGACAAAGGGAGCTGGAGTTGAGGAGGCAGTCTCATCGGGAGACTCATAAGTTCGTGTTGAGGGCTGAGGATCTGTGCGAGATGCCATGAAAACTTGAGTAAGGTCTGCATGATCATGAGGAGAAGAGGCAACAGTATCCAGCCAGGATGAAGGACAGGAAGTCTGTGACGACTGGGAAGAGACGTCTTCAGAAAAGGATGCTGAATCAGACCTGGATGAGGAGGAAAACGTCTTAGAAGCAAATAGAACTGGGTCGTATGAACTGGAAGCAGCGTGCTTGTCTTTCTGCTTCGAAGGAGACCTGTTCTTAGGTTTTGCTTGAGGGGAAGAGAGAACGGGATATTTCCGGAACAATTCACCAGTGGATTTAAAGTGGTTGGAAAAATCATCAGATCTGGAAGGGGGTGAATGTGTAGGAGATACAGGGAAAAACAGTGATTGTGAGTGATGAGAGTAAGGTTTTGGTTTGTGAGAATGATCTTTGGTCAGCTGCTCAAGCTGTTCTTTAAGTTGCTTGATTTCTTTTTCCTTTGTGTCAAAGTCTGGGCCAGAATATCCATGAGAAATATATCTGTGAAGATCAGCATGAAGCTTTGCTATTCTCGATTGAAGGTCAGAGGCCAAATCTCTGAAGGAGGCATCAAGACTTTGGAGATAGTGATCATGTTGAGAAACATGTCGTGTGACACGATCAATCTTCTGATCAATAGAGTTAAGAACTCTGTTCTGAGCTCTGGCATTGTGAGATTGCCAGTTGAGGACTTGTTCAGCCTGGGAGGGCTGTTTGTAAGAACCATCGGGTTGGATTTCGGTAGATTGGACAAAAGGTTTTGAGAAACGAGTTTTTTCTTGATTTGAGGAAGGTTCAAGTGGAGGGAAATCACAATCATAATCTGAGGTCATGTAGCAAGGGACAGGTGCGGGTTGGTTAGGGACAGCAATGGCAGATTGTGGAGGTAGGAGACCTTCAGATCGTAAGATCTGTAAAGCTCTGTCATAAATGGGTAAAGGTTTATTTTTGATAGGATGGAGGCCTATCCAAGGACTATCAGGATGATCTGGTTTGTGAGGTTTATTCCAGGGTTTGCAGAAGGTAGGAGAGGTGTCCTTGAGACAGCGTCGGCAGATACAGTCTGCATCACACATATTGGGATCATCATCCCAGATGAAGTGACCACGGATCTTATCAGTGTAGATCGGAGATCCGTTAGCTTCAAAACTATGGATAGGAATGTCAGTTTCAGTGGTAACCGGTTGAATCATAAGGGCTTGGAATATCGGAGGAGTCTCCGAACTGGAAGAAGCCTTAGAACCGGTGAGGGAAGCATAAATAGTTTTGATGGAGCCATCTGGCTGGGGAACATATGATGTATCAGCAGCAACGACAGGAGCCTCGTCCTGGAAAACCTTTTCATAATTTGTGAGCCATTCAAGAGGCATGATCTCTGTGAGCTTTTCTCTGGGCAGTTGTTTTGGAATTTGGAGGATGGTGGGAACTTCATCTTCTCTTTCTGCTTTGATGAAGATGGTGTCACCATTATGGCCAGGAAGTGGGAGATCAAGAGCATGATCTTGAAGTCTGTAAGCAAGCTGATGATGGACGGTAGCCATGTAGGAATTGGCTTGCATGGGAGCACCAAGAATCTGAACTTGGATCTTGAGACATTTGTGAAGGTTCTGGTCTCGTAAAGGAATGTTGAAGTTGGGATAGTATGTGAGGGATATGCTACCAGCATGAAGAGTAGATAGGCAGGTGCCAATCACAGCATGTTCATACTGAGTGTAAATGGTGTTGAGCAAGGCCAGTCTGGCAGTGACAGGTAAGCCTTTTCGACCATGTAGGGAGAGGATGATTCTGACAGCACCTATGTGGAGATGGGAGTATCCTTCCTTGATCCATTGATCTATCATGTTTTGATCAATGGTGAGAGTGACATATTGTTCACTGGGAGAGGATGGAATCAAACATTTATCTAAGCCTGTGGACTGGACATATTCTTTGATGGGAAGTGGTCTGGTATGGACAAGACGAGTTAACCGGGTGGCGAGAGATTTGTTTCTCTTGAAGATGTTGTATGGATTAAGCAGAGGGAAAGTAGTTTCATTTATCTGGGCAGAAGCAGGGATATGGGTGTATTCTACTAGATCTTGGATTCTGTTGGACTGGGTTCTTTGGATAGTAGGAGAAGGTAAGGACATAGAAGAAGACAATCTATTAGGAACTAGAGAAGCAGTAGAGGGATTTGAGCTAGTGTTTGCCATTTTTGAGAAATTTCTTCCTTCTATACCAGTCTAACATACTCATAACAGTCTAACTCTTTTCCTGGACTCCAGGGACTCGAGACAATTATCCATATCTTTCTTTGTGTGAGTATATTTGGTTTTCCTAATTTTTTTTGTTAATTATATTAAACTGAATTTTATTATTTAATTTATTAATTTGGATCATGATAGATCATGGCTGTTTTCGATTTCAAAAACCCTTAGGGAGCGTTTGGTATCGTTTTTAAAATGATGTTTTTGAATACTTTTTTTTTAAAAACGGAAATCATGTTTTTAAAATGATGTTTTTAAAAATGTAATGTGATTGGTAGTGTTTTTTATAAGTAGTTTTTTGAAACGGAAAACGATGTAAAATTGTTTGGTTGTTGTTTTTAAAATGGGTAAAGTAGTTGTTTGGAGGGAAAAGTTGATTTGTTTTGAAATGATGTTTTTGAAAATGATGAAAAACAATAAAAAGTTGTTTTTAACTTTTTAGTTATACATTTCAAAAAGTTGTTTTTTGTTTTCAAAAACAATTTTGTAAAACGTGTAAACAAACAACATTAAAGTTGTTTTTTATTTTTAAAAACAGAAAACCATTTTTAAAAATGGTTCCAAACAGCACCTTGATTTTCTTGCCCCGGAAATTTTCGTTTTTTTCCTATTCTCCTGGAAAAGAAAACCCGGTAATGTCATGTGAGTATGTGACTGATTTCCTACAAGTGGGAATTGAGGATTCTGAGTGATGCAAATATATTCTTCATTGAGACTATTCTGAATCATCTTGGATTGGAAGATTTATTTCTCAGAAATCAACACAAATGAATGGGTTGAATAAATGTTTTTTCTGGTCTAATTTCAAACAAACTAATTATATAATGCTAATGAAAACAATATTGCAGGAAATAATCAAATGTAAAACATTGATTTAAAGATTTTCCCTTTTTTTTTTCCCTTTTTTTTTTTTTTTTTTTTTTTTGGGTGGGGGGGTTCCCACTTTTGGAGCGTTCGACTTCTCACAAGTCATACAAAAGGTTAATCAACTAAATAATTGTTGAATTGTTGATTATAACATACATTGTATGGGAATTGGGAAAATGTGACTTTAATATTGATGCCATATCTTTAAAAGAATTACAAGTGACTACTGACTACTCTTTTTTTTTTTTCATAAATTATTGTCAAATCAAGCCGTTTTTTAATCAGTTCAACAATTTACAAACCAAGCCAATAAAAAGGTCAAGAATAGTGCTATGTTTGGTAGGGAGGAAAAGGCAGAGGAAAGAAATGGGTGGAGGGAAAAGGGAGAAGTGTGTGTTTGGTATGGAGAGAAAAATGGAAGGAAAAAATGGTGTGTGGGGCCCACCATTTTGTTTCCTTCCAAAAGTGGGAGAAAAAGGGAGGGAAAGAAAGGGGAAATGGGACCCACCATTTTTTGGGTAATTCAAATTACAATTTTATCTAAAAAATTTTAATATATTAAATATAATATAAGGGTAAAATAGTAAAATTGATAAAAAGATCTTTTATTTCCTTCCTGTTTACCAAACAACACAAGGGAAAATCATTTTTCTTTCTTTCCATCATGTTTTCTATCCCTTCAAATCTTTCCATCCTTCCTAATTTCTTTCATCCCTACCAAACGGAGCATTAAGTCTGAGAGAACTTGAAAGGGCGGCAACGTAAGGAAAATAAATATAATTAGATATCACCACTTAATTTGCATATTGTCCTTGATTTTACTTATTATCTGATATATACTAAGCATCATCATCCCTAAAAAAAAAAAAAAAAAAAATGCATTGTTTTCAAATCATCAATTTCTATATGTAATTAACATATATCATAATAATTAACTCTAAATAATTTAGTAAAACAAAATATTAACATTAACATCTCCAATATCCACGTTTATTTTAATCATTTAAGGAGTCCAAATCTTTCTCAGTAATTCTAGTCTCTTTGCGTTCTCAGTAAATAATATTAGGTGTAAAAAGTATTAGGTAAAAAATATAAATGTTAAAAAAATATTTCAAAATCAGTACATGTAAAAATAGTTAAGTGTGGAATAAAATAGAGTAGAAAATTTTCGGTGTAATAAAAGTGAGTAAATTATTATCTAAAATAATAAAGAGAAAACAGTTTTATTAAAGAAAGTTGAAAAATATTAATATTTTATTTTTTGGAGAATGATTGGAGTAATAAAATTATGGAAATGAAATATTCTATTTTTAGTCTCCGAAATGAAGAAAATTTAGAAAACGATTGAAGATGGCCTAAGTGACTCGTTTTCTAGTGAGAGAAAGAGAGGGAAGACGCCAGATGATACCGAGGAAGTGGTAAACATCCATAAAAAGAGCAAACATTAATTGTTTGTATTTCATGATGGGTTGTTTTTGTATTTTATATTGGGCTATTTTTTATATTTCACATTTGTCTATATTTCCAATTTACATTGGTCTAGGTTGTCTATTGTTATTTCACGTTACAATGTAAAATGAGGATTGCTAGATCCACTCTCTCAACACACTCTCGGTTCATGTGTTGACTTGTGGATAATAATAAATTTTGAGAGTTTCTCCTAACAATTCAATGTTTTTCTTTTTACACTTCATTTATTCATTTTTAAAGACACCCAGTTCTAAAATTTTAAATTTTAAAAAACTCTAAAGTGACTTTTTTTTTTTTTCTTTAAAATTATCTCTTTTATCTTTTGGCACTCCTATTCTAAAGACACTCCATTTAAAAAAAAAAAAAAAAAAAATTCTAAAGTTACTCCATTTTATTTTAATATTACCCATTTTGAATACCCCTCTTTAGAAAATTTGAAATGGAAAATTGAAATAGATGTGAAGTAATCAAATAAAAATAAAATAGAGAATTACTAAACAAGACAAAAAAAAAAAAATTAAAGACACTCCAAACTAATTAAATTATTTTTTTAAAAAAAAATTCTCTCTCCTAAATCATTAGATTAAATATTACGTATTAAACTCTCTTTCCTAAATCTGTTATTACCATATTAAATACTCTCTCCTAATTAATCTCTCTCCTTTTTTTTTTTTAAATGTTATATTTCCATACTTTCTTTATCAATCTCTGATTAATAGTTAAAGAAAAAAAAAACTTTTGAATATTTTTTTTTTTACTAACAGTAATATATATATATATTAAAAAGTCAATTTTCAAAAAAAAAAAAAAAAAAAAAAAAGGATATATGAAAACTTGAATTGTTTCAACTAAATTCGATTAAACTCAAATTTCTAAGACTAATGAAAGAATTAAAGTTCTCTAGGCAATCATATACCTACAAGAGTAACAAAAAACATTTTCATATTTTGATTTTAAAAAAAAAAAAAAAAAAAAAAAACCTACTACTTGTTTTTTTTAGTTATATATATATACAGAAATTCTATTATCAGTTCGAACTGACAAAAGTTATATCAGTTCCTTGCATGTGGGCCACTGGATTTAAATACTTTGACTTGGCTGTATGCACTTGTCAGTCAAAGTATTTAAATCCAGTGGCCCACATACAAGGAACTGATATAACTTTTGTCAGTTCGAACTGATAATAGAAAGACTATATATATATATATATATATGGTTCCTAAAATCAAGTTTATTAGTAAGTTTTTTTTTCTTCTTAATTGTTAGTCTTGCTTGAGAAAGAATGGAGATAGAAAATTATAGATATTTATTGAAGAAGAGAGAGTTTAATATGGTAATTAAAAATTTAGGAGAGAGTATTTAATATGTAATAATTAATCTAATAATTTAGGAGAGATAATTTCTTTTTTTAACAATTTAATTCAAAAAAAGATAAAAAGGATAACCTTGTAACAAAATGAAGTGTCTTTAGAATTTTTTTAAATTTAAAATTTGAGAATGGAGTGTTTTTAGAAAAGAAGTGTAAAAAGAAAAAAATAGATTGTTAAAAGAAGCTCTCTGAAAAAAATTGAACAAAAGTGAGGAGATCAAGACAATGAAAAAAACTGTCTTAGAGATCAAACTGTGAAATAGGGAAACAATATTTATTTTTTCTCTTTTGGATTTTAAGTTGAGTAAAAAAAAATCTATTGAGTAAAAAATAATTTAATTTTTTTTTTTTTTTTTTTGGATATATATATATTCTAGTGATGGTCATGATTGAACGAGGGTGGTATTTGAGAAAAGAAAAAAAAAAACTAATTTCAAATTTTGTTGAACCGGTGATGATCATAATGGAGGGTTTGATGGTATGTGAGAAAAAAAAAATTGAATAAAAGAAGAAGATATTTTAGGGTTTATAAAACAAGAAAAAAAAAAAAAAAAAAAAACACACAAAAGTGGAAGAAAAATTAAAGATGGAAATGGAGTGTCTTTAAAACTTTCTTGTCTTGTTTAGTAATTTTAATTCGAGTTAAAATTGTCATTAGTAAAAATAAATAAAAAATGGAGTCTAAACAGATAATTAATGGATTGTCAATAGCATTTTTCTAAATTTTTCACATTAAACTTCTAACCTTTATAAATAGCCTACATTTTCATTTTATTTACAATACAAACCAACAACTAATTTCCTAGATTGTTCTTCTTCATTTAATATTACTTTAAATTATATATATATATATATATATATATAGAGAGAGAGAGAGAGAGAGAGAGAGAGAGAGAGAGAGAGAGTCTCATAAGGGATCCATTATTTTAATTTCAGTAAAGACCACCATAAAATCACATCGATTTGAATGAATTTTGATCTAAATTTTTGTGTGGATGATAAGTTCATTGAAATCTACCTATGAATAAAATTTGAAAATTTTTTAACTACTAGAACTATTTATCCCGATTATTTCGAATATGAAGGCATCAAAAAAAATGAGCGAAATATAGAAAATTCAAGAAAAATAGTTTGAGTGCTTGAAAAATTCTCAAATTTTAATCATTGGTAGATTTCGATGAACTTATCATCTACAAAAATATTCAGATCAAAATTCATTCAAATCGATGTAATTTCATAGTGGTCCTTACCAAAATTAAAATAAGGGATCTCTTATAAATGACTCACTATATATATATATATATATATATATATATATATATATACAATTTTTCTATTATCAGTTCGAACTAACAAAAGATATATCAGTTCCTTGTATGTGGGTCATTGGATTTAAATACTTTGACTTGGCTGTATGCACTTGTCAAAGCATCTTTTAAATCCAATGGCCCACATGCAAGGAACTGATTTATCTTTTGTCAGTTCGAACTGATAATAGAAAGACTATATATATATTTATATCATGTCTGTGGGTTGTGTTGTTAGTCAACTCTACGACTCTACAACTTCTTCTTTTTTTCTACGTTTCCATCAGGCCTAAGTTAACTCCAACTCTTACCCTTTACAAACATAAATTGCCCTTCTCACCCTTGTTACAGGCTCTACAAATAATTTTATTGTATTGGATTAAATTTGTATATTGAACTTCTTTTATTTGAATTTCTTTTTCATAACTTGTTTGTGCAATTCTCACTATTTTCAAATATAAGTTGTCTTCTCACCATGGTTACTACTAAATAATGAGTATTGTTGGGTTGTTAAACAAACATCCTTTTTTAGCTCATCTACTAGATTGCCATTTTTTTTTTTTTTTTTTTTTGAAATGACTAGATTGCTATTACTGCTATGTAATGTATTAGATTAATTAGACCATGCGTGAATATCAGTGTTGTTTATATTTCTATTAGTATTGCTTGTAAAGGTGGCGTTGCCTCTGTGTGTGAACTGTGTGTTGTAAATTAAGAGCTTATTTGCAGTGCCGGTCCTGACTATTTTGAGGCCCTTGGGCGAAATCTAAAAAATAAGCCCTATACCAACAAAATCATCCCCACATCATCCCAAAATAAAAATAAAAATTAAAAAAATCTATGATTTTTATGTCTCCAGTTGCCCCTTTATTTTTTTTCTTTGGTGGGTGGGGAAGAAATGAAGAATATATAGGTAATAGGTGATAGGAAAGTATGAAACTTTAAAAATTGGGTTTTGGACTAGAATAAAACGAATTGAGCCAGGTTCTAATTTTGTTTTTGGTATTGTTGGAGCTTTTTTTTAGACTTTTTTTTTTACTACTTAACCTATAACAAAAACTCACATCATATATTTGGGGTCCTAGACATGACGGACCCGGAGCGGGCACCCACCCCTGACCCACCCCAGGACCGCCCCTACTTATTTGTACTTGATTTCTATTATTGTTGCTTGATCTACCCTTCTGCGATAGGGGTTCAAATCTCACTTTGTGTAATTATCGATGTGTGGAGAGTTTTCTCCACATGTTTGTGAGTATAGATAAATCTTGATGGGAGTGAATATTTAAGCTGCTCATGTATTGCTCAATATGAATATGTAAACTTTTGACAAACTTTTCATAAAACAGAAAAATGCTAGACTGTTTAAAAAATTATATATTTAAATTTTATGCAATAAGAGCATAGTTATTTGCAGTTGACATGTAAATCATGTAATGATGTCACTTTGTCATATTAGGGCAAAATTTTGTATAATCTAGCATTAACTTTGAGCAATAGCTATATATGAAATAAAATCTCATAGTATTATGATACATTGGTGACGGGAATTTTCTCGTTTATTTATTAATTATAGAGAACTTATTGTGAGAAAACAACACGCCTAGTTTTGCCAATGGTAATATAATATTGTTGAAGCATCAAGCTTCAAGCATGAATTATCTTCATTGTTACCCTGTTCTTCCCAAGACAGGGCAGCTCAAAGCCCCCTCTTGACTGTAACTATTCATTTTATCGCCTTTCACAAGACCTCCAAGCAATTCACCCCGATCCAGAAAGAATTCCACCTTCACGATTTTCATTTGCTCATCTATCTATTCCAACACACAAACACAAAGAATGGTTGTTTTTTCTGAATTAGGTCTCTTCTAGAATCTAGCCTTGTTTTTTCCAAGTATAAGTGAAACAACTACGGTATTTACATGACGGAGAAAAAAGTGAACAAATTTTAAACATATATATTTTTTTTAAGCTTTGGTATCATCAGATTATGAAAAGTCAGAAAAAAAAAAAAAAAAAAAAAAAAAAAAAGAACAGGATGCATATATACCTGGAAAACGGCAATTCCAAAGAGTTGAACCAATTCTCCGGTGGGAGCATGGCCTTTGAAAGGACCCTCCATATAACCCCAGTGCCTGAACTTGTAAACAATCATCGGTGGCCCTGAATAAACTTTGAGAACCTCCAAAGCAAACCCTCTTGGAAATGCTGTTGTGAAAGCTACATGAGAAGAATCAACTGTTTCATTTGCTGGGTTATAGCACCTGTATTCCTCTGGTAACGAAGTTTGCATAAAGGTGTTGTACCCTCCTCCCAGCTTCCTTTTTTCTTCTAAATTTACAGCTTTCCTTCCTGCACAACGTTTCGAATTTTTAAACGAACCACTAAATACAACCTAATAGGCTAATCTTTTGAATTTATATTACGTACCATTGAGGCTGAAAGTATATTTGTTAGGATCAACTGTTTTATAATCTTCAAAGCAAGTTTTATTGAACATCTCCATTTCCCATGTCTTCACAAGATTTTGTACCTTCTCCTCAAGTGAACCAGGAGGCCATATCTTCAATAAAAATGAAAAATTAGAAAAATTTGATAGATATATATATATATGTATGCATGGAAGCTAATTAATTTTGACATAAATAGAAGGAGAGATTCAGATGAGTAATTACATTAGTTCTTCCTTCTTCAAAGAGCTTGTTGACAACATCATAGTTTGGAGGGGCACCAAATCTCCATTTGGTATTTTTCTCTCCTTCTCCATACAAGTATGAACGGTACTTGTCACCTTCAACAATATCCGAAGATGCCATTTTTTTTTTTTCAGTACACAAGAAGAAGATCAGTTGTGGTTGATGAGTCTGAATTTTATGGCAAACAAGCAACCAGGTTTATATAGGGAAATTTTATCTACTACTGAGCAATAAGAATAGTCTTAGTGTCGACAAGGATGGCTGCAATTTGCTCTAAAAAAAATATAATGAAATTTTGATACAACTCTAGCCCAAAATGGGTAAATCAACATTTTGTCAACATTAATTACTTGTTGAGCAAGTTGGTCAATGTGTAATTGGAATAACAATCTAATCTAAATACTCAAAAAGATAAAATATACAGAGGAGTGTTAGATACACTCTTCCAACCCACTCTCCCTTTTCTTTTGACACTTGTCATATATTAACTTTTTATAAATAAGTTTTAGAGTCATCATTAATGAATTATTTTTATATGTTATTTAAAATTCAAATCATCCATGTCTTTCCAAATTGTCCTTATTTTACACCAAATTATTATTTCCAAATATGTGAGCAAAAATCTTCAAAGGTAAAATGGGTTGAATAATATTTATTAAATTTATTTTTAATTTATTTTAAAAAGAAAATTAGCAAATATATTATTAACAATATTAAATTTATCAAAATACAATAAACATCGACATTTTACGTTTTTTTTAGTATGTTTGAGTTTTGATATTATTAATAAAAAATTAATTTTTTTAACTATATTTTTCAAATTGCGTAAAAATAATTACTTTATAAAATATGATGAACTTATAATAATATAGACAAAAACGATAATTTTTCAAGTGTAAATTATGTTTGTTATGATATTTTAGAAAATAAAAAATAGGTATATAAAATAATAATATTATTAATATTTAAGAAAATGACTTGACTTAACAATTTGGTGTAAACAAAAGGGTAATTTAGGAAGATATGATGATTTGAATTGTAAATAATATGTAAGAACAATTCATTAATGATAGCTCTAAAATTTATTTAAAAAAAAAAAAAAAGTAAATAATTGAGAAGAGAGAGTGGTTTGTGAGACTGAATTAAGAGAGTGATTCTAGCACTCCTCGAATTTTAATGCAGCTAAATTTAGCTGATATCGTCACAGGCATCAAAATTGACCCAATGGGTTGTGGCTTTAAATTTTATCACTTTTCCAAATCCCCTGATTAGTGGCTTCAATTTTCTTGTTCATAATTCATGGTCCATAATGGCGGCAGTTAATGTTCATCTTTAGTCAGAATTTGGTCAATCCATGTACTGGAATATTGAATTTTATTATTGTTCAAGGCCATCTTTAAAGGATATCCAAAATCTCAATTTGGAATGCTCTATAATGTTTTTGTTTTCTGTTATATAAATTTTCATTTGAAAATGAAAAATTGATTTTCATGTTTTTAACAACTTAAAAAATAAAAAAAAATAAAACGTTTGATATTAATAATTAAAAACAGTATTCTAAAATAAAATAAATAAAAAGTGTTTAATATTAAAATATGTATTTAATAAAATTGTTTTACAAATATTTTTTCAACATATTGTAAAAGTAAAAATAATTAAATTATAAATATTATTAACAAAACAAAATTAATTAAAAAATAATTTGTGTTTTTTAATATTCTTTCGAAAAAAAAGTTATTAATAAAAAATTATTACAATTTAAATTAATTAAAAGATATTAATATTAAATAAATGTATAATTTATTAAGAATTAATAAGTTATAAGTTATTAATTAAAAGTTAATAACTTATTAATGATTAAAATTGTAAACTGAACCATTGAATATGTACTTAAATATATATATATATATATATATATATATATATATATATATATATATATATATATATATATACGGGTTGGAAGACACAATTTTTGACACAAGATTTGACACGATTTTTAAGCCATTGGATTTATGAGATTTAGATGGCTTAGATTTAATTAATTGATTTCTTTTTTATTTTCTTCTACATTATCTATCATTAATTTCTTTTCTTTTATCTCTCCTCTCTCATAAATTTACTTTCCTAATTAAAATCTTATTTATATTTTCTCTTCCATTTTATATTTTCCTCTTCCTCTATATTGCGTATTAATTTTCTCTTCTCCCTCATGAATCATGATATATAACTTGCATATGATTTTTTTAGTGTACTTTAAACGGTTCTGTAATTTATGTTGAAATAAAGACATTATTTTTTTATGAACGCCTCCACCACTAAACACTAAATTACATTAGATGGTGACTGATGGTGGATTGAATCTCTTCTTTCACATAAACACATGGACCATAATTACTTATTCATGCAACCACTCATGGTCATGGACCTCCCTTGTATAATCCAATTTTGCTACGTAGTATGTACATAGTCCGTAGAAGCCTATTTTGTTGTGGACCAAACTTGCATGCCAAGAGAGACTATTCTTTTGTCAACTACACATCTATTATTCATTTTATTTTTCCTCTCTTGTAATATAGGTTAATTAAATAGATGATTAATTGAAATCGACTTTTTTTTTTTATTTTTTTTATTTTTTTTATACATATTCAAATTGGATTGTAGAAAGCATTATGTGAAAAGAAAAGTACCCATATCTACAATTTTTTGAATAAACAAAAATTTTGTTATTGAAATTTAAGTAATAACCAGAACCACAAATTTTCTTCTGTTAAACAGATAAACAAAAATATATATATACACAAAAACTACAAGAAAGAACTCATATATCATTGCATGAAAGCTAGTAATTAAATTTACCAACTCCATTGCATGCATTTACAAAAATTGAAGGGACATGTTTTTTATTCACTTAAAAGGGTGTAAATCTTTTTATTTTCTTAGGAGGCCGTATGTGTCTATAAACATGCATTTTCTTCTTCTTTGGTAGTTAGTGACTAGTGGTTTGTGTGTTTTCACCGGTATTTGGTAGTACATAAGTAGAATATTAATGTCTCTTAAAAGAAAAATATTCATTAAAAGAAATGTCAATTCAAAGGAAAGTTCAAGCTCAAATGACAATTCTATTCTGAGAAAGACTTACAAAAAAAATTGGGGCAGCTAAATAGTAAGTCCCTTATCATTGATTTTTATTTTATTTCCTTCTCATTTTATAATCATTAATTTATTTTCTTTTCTCCTCCCTCCTCTTTCATAGATTCACTTTCCTAAATAATCTCTAATTAATATTTCCTATTCAAATTTATATTTCCTCTTCCAGACTTGCGTTTTTTTCTTTTTACTCTTCAATGTTAATTTCTCTTCTTTCTCAATAAGTCTAACTTGTGTTTTTTTTTTTTTTTTTTTTTTTGAGAATAAGTCTAACTTGTGTTCACTTTGCCTTTTTATCTTTACAAATGAATAAAAGAGAAAAGAAAATAAATTAATAAAAAGATAAATGAGAGGGAAATAAAATAAAAATAAATGTAATAAATCTAAACCATCCAAATCTCATAGATCTAATGGTTAAAAAATCGTGTCAAATTTTATATCAAAAATTGTATCCTCGATCCCTCCCCATATATATATATATATATATATATATATGACAATCCAGTGGAAAAAACGAAAAATAAGAGCTGAAAAAACTAGTGTCCTCTATTTTTTTTATCTCCAAATTTAGAGATTACACTATTATTAAGGAGTTGTTCGGTATCATTTCCTAATTTTTCAATATATATTTTTAGATAAAAAAATTCAAAAACATGGAAAACGATGTTAATACATTTTACCATGTATAAAGTTGCCTCATGAGTCATGCCCAATTGGAAACGCCAAAGGGGTGTTTTCAATTTTTACTTCTAACTTTTTCCGGTAAGGGGAGCCGGGGAGGGGCCCCACATATTCAGTTTTTGTTAAGTACATATTTAATTGTTATATATATATATATAATTTTTTTTTTTCTATTGATAGTCCTGATCTCCTGATATAATTTTATTAGAATATTGAATGTGAGCCACTAGTTTTAATAAATACATACACACTTAAATCAAAGTATGTAAAACGAATAGCTCACATTCAATATCTTTACGAAGTTATATCCGAATACTCACAAAGTTATATTTAGATGCACTGACTTAAAAATTTATATATATATATATATATTATTAATATTTAATTCCTAATAAATTATACATTTATTTACTATTAATAAATTTAAATTAATTTAAATTGTAATCCTTTCAAATTAATAACAATATTATCTTTACTTTTAAGATATTAAAAATAAAATTTTAAAATAATTTCACTAAATACATATTACAATATTAGATTTTAACTTTTGAAAAACATGAAAATTTTCGTTTTCAAATGAAAATAATATAAAGCAAGAGATCAACAATTTCATATCAAATGAACTATTTAATTGATTAACCTGTTTAATAGATTTATTAAATAATTAAACATAATTTTATATATAAAATAAAAATTCTTAATTATGAAACCTGTAATAATACATAAACAGACAATTCATTATTAACTATAATGCTTAATGACTGAAAAACTTGATTAAAATTGAAGTTTTAACATTAAATCTGAAAAAATTAATACAACACTACAACCCACAATCAAGCATTGCACATTGAGAGTTGTATGAATTGAACTATTCACTTGTTAGTTGGCAAAAATAATCTTCAGCTGATAAATTTTCCTTTCAAAGATGCATATTATCATATTCTCAAACAAGACCGGGTCTTGATGAAACACGAAAATATGATAAAATAAAAGAGAAAATATTAACAAAAAGAAATAGAGCAGAAATTGAAAAAACGAAAAACAAAGGAACCATCAGAATCCATAGAGTATCCCCAGAAGCAATAGAAGCTGTACGGTCCGCATCATGGTTTGATCTTCAAAAAAGAAGATCACATCACATGGATCCCTTTTGTTTTCTATTTTTAAAAACGAAATAAATAAAAAGAAATGGAAGAGAAGAGAGCTCAGATAGAAAATGGGTGTGAAAGAGTTATCAGCACTTTGTCACTCAGAGTGGTGCATGACTTTCACTTATTCATCATCACAGCCCCCTTTTTGTTTTTACATTTACAAATACAACAACAAACCATGAAAAAAAGAGAGAGAGATGGAGCAGAGGAAATTCAGGAATGAAGAATGAGGATATAGCGATTGATGAACAGGTATATATATATACATAGCGACGAGGACTGCCCAAAACCCTAATTCTCCTTTCTCACTGTTATGACATTTCTACCCTCCTTTTTTCTTTTAATTTACAATATAGGTAACCATTTTCATGATGTGTTACGAATTTTGTTTGTAAATTGTAACTACTTTTATGATTACGGTAATCACTTAGGATTCATATTTTTACGATTGGTTATAAATTTTGCTTGTAACAAACTCTTAGAATTCTAGTAACTATTTTTAGGATTCTTATAATCACATTTACAATTACGATTCAGATAATCACTTTTTGGATTCTTGTAACCTCACTTACGGTATTGGTAAGCAATTTCAATAATGTTTGTAAATTTTGCTTGTATCAACTTTTTAGATTTTACTGAACGCTTTTAGGCTTTTTGTAACCACATTTACTATATAATTACTCAAATTTCCAATGATTTTTTTTCCACGAAGACCACAGTGATGTATGATAAAGAGACGACTTAATCCCGTGTTAGATCAGCTACTTTTATTCTAAGGGGAACTCCTTGGCACATAATCTAGTATCGCTAGCCTTCTCCCTTCTCCTCTAGTAAGGAGTGTTTGTGGCTGAATCCCAACCTGTGTTTTAGTTTCTCTGCTGTGTGTAATGGTCCTTTTTCAATTCAAAAAAAATAAAAATAAAAAATGTCTAATAAGGAAAACTGAGAGCATGAAATTTTAGCTCGATGTAATGTAAGGCTAAAAAACAGAGGCATAACTTAACTGGTCTTCAGCAACTCCTTTTTAAGGCACTCACTAATGCCATTCCTGCAAGTAAATTTGTAACCATGCTATAACGCGATCACTTCTTATTGATATTATTGCTAATAACTAATAAGTGCAGTGTAAAGCTTGCTTATGCCCTTTAAAGGGGATATCCAATGTGTACATTATCCGAAAATTGCACCTTTTCAATGGTGTGTAGTCATCGACATCCATAATGGAGAATGTTTAAACTTTGTAAGTAGGTTCAATGTCATAATATGTACATGATCCAAAACTAAACTTGTGTACACAACAAGATTCTGCAGCAACCCTTTAATCAGATTCCATAAGGCAATATCGTCAGTCTTTGCTATACAGTTTCAAGGTTAGAGATTACCAAAGTTTGGGCCCTCACCCTAGATCACGATATCATCAGAAATTCACATCATGTATCTTAGAAAGGGACTAACAGTTAGATTTGTGTATACTTACCAGGATAATGATGTTGTCTTAAATCACATCAGACTCATTGTGCCTCTTTAATTTTACTGAGAAAATGTATGACAAGAAGATTCCAACATCATCTGCCTGTTTTAATCTTAGACACTTTGGATTGCTGATTTTGTCTTTTCCCATTGGATGCACCACTGTCACTAACACTCCCTTCGGGAATATTATCATGAACATCAGAAAATTCTCTCGTCCATGAATTCAAGGGAATAACGTAACTGTCATCCTTAGAGTTTCTCCTTCGTTCCTCCTGGCGTTTCACATTTTCCGATATCTGATGGAAGGTTCTATTTATTTTTGCGATTCCCCTTTCAACTGGTTCAACAACATGTGAAACTGTGTACTTCATGTCATCAACAATCTAAGAGAATACACGAAAAAAGGAAGTCAATAAACCTAAAAAACAGATTAAACATTGGGAAAGAAATTTAAATGCAGTAACTGAATAACTCACAATTTCACCACTACCCAAGACCACATCACGAACACTCTGTGGAAAATTCAAACGTTTTTCTCTTTCATCATGTTGAGCCAAGCGCATTCTTGTAATTCTTTCACTGTCTTGAACTTCCTCAGGATCTGGAGGTGTTCCAAGAGATGCATAATCAGCCATAACAGCTACATTACGGACACATCTTTCTCCACGCTTGTAAGGCCTGGCAGGAAAGACATAGAGATGCACAACAGCTGCAATACCCATCTGTTTAATGAATAAGATGTAAGAACCTCCGAAATAATTTATAGCCCTTAAATTGTCAACAATGAAATTAATAATGGATGACCGGTACTTATGATGCAATGACCAATCCTGATACAACATTTTACTTGCACACCTCAATACAGATGATGTAGTCTTGTATTCGGGTTTTCAATTCCTGAGCCAAAGACCCTTTGAAAGCTCCCATTGAAAAGAGAAATGCAACAGCAACACCTTGCCACCAAGTCAGGAACACGATAGATTTGAATGTGAGGAACTTGGCTAATGGTCTAATTGGTTCCAACTTGTCTTTAGTGACAGTATAAAACTGAACAAGACAATACAGGGCCCAGGTCTGACTGAAATTAAGAACAACTGCCAAGTATGGATATCTGCAAGCAAATTATATGTTCAGGTCAGAACCACATCATGATGTTAATGACAAGGAGGATGAGAATGAAAATGATGACGATGATGATAGTATCATCATCTAGAGGTGGTCACGGTGTTTTGTCAGAGATCAGATTTCAGAATTAATAAAGCCACAAGACATCCAATAATTAAAAACTACCAAGTTAAACAAGTGCTCTTGAAAAACCAGCCACCTCGTGAAGGTATTGGACATACGTGCAATTAGAAAGGACTATAGTTAAAAAACTGTTGCATCTGATAACCTGAAAATATGAATATGGCCACCTTACCCATATCTCCATTCAAATTTCCCTTCTCCATAAACCCCAAAAGTTTGAAGAATCATAGCTAACAGAGCACAGATCATCTTCAGTATCATCTGTAAAATAAATGTTCATGACTTCCAAGTAAGCACTTAATGGCCATGAAATTCAGAGAGAGACAGAGAGAGAAATGTAAGAACAAAATGATTCAACACATACATATTGAACGATGCCAATTTTTACAGCATTATAGAACCCAGGACCAAGATACCAATCCCTTAGACAGCAATTTAACGGAAAAGGATGTTCAACAACGCCATAGGAATATGATTCTTCCAAAAGTGGTGTGCTGGGACTCATTACGGTCTGACTTTCCATGAATTCAATCGTTCTTTCTTCCCCACCTATAGGCAGTATCATTTTTGTCAAATCGAAAGCCAAAATCTATCATGATTCATATGACCATGACAGTCACAAATATTTCCAGAAAATAGATAAATCCAACATTTTTGCAATAGAGACATGTTTTAAGTAGAGTGAACAAAATGAAAGTCAGGAAAGAACGAAAGAAACATTTCAAAGAAAATTATTTCAGCAGCAGCAATTCTTCAAATGGCTGCTGTGTATATGCACATGTGCTCAGGGCACGTGTACATAGTATGTGTACACATAAATTACATACAAACTACTGCATCAGGGAAAAAATTCACTAACCCAGGCATTGCCTCAATTAACTAATCAAGAGGGAAAGAGGTGAAGGGATAAGCATCTGGACTGTCTCTGTGTTGTTAGTCAGAAAAAGGTGGCTCAGGCGCTCGGCATCTTTTCATTTTACATGATTCATTTATTTTTGGGTAATACCTAAGCACAAAGGTTGCTAAGCATCTTTTCATCATTATCATCTTTTCATTATAATAACTAAGCATGTTAACTAGACATTACTGGTGGCTATCCAGAAAGGATGCTCCTCATCAATTTATTTCTTTATCACCGATAAGAAACAATGCTTTACATTACATGCAAACACTCACTTATAATTTGGGATTATGTACATGAGCATTTTCAACCAGACAACCAGTGTATTTCACTATATTAACCATGTCACTATGTCAGTAGTAATATTTTTGTTCTTTCCCCTGAGAAATGAAAATCTGAGAATGCAAACAAGATTAAACTTTACAAATAGAGCTCTCTGATCTACAATTTTTAGTTGCAATCATAATTTGACAGCACAAGTGAATACTTCAATGTTATAATATGATATAAGTATGTCAATATGAACGGTTTGTATTACGGGTTAATGATAAAACAAGTTCTATTTCTTTATTTAAATTATTTCAGGCATGATCGGAGTTGTCCTCCAAGTTACTAAAAGATAACAAAAATATGTCACCATTTCCAATTAGTTCCAATTAACATTCAAGGATAATAATAGCTATAATATATGTAAGGGGGATCAGAGCATCTTCAGAATCCAGCCAACATACCTAAGCAGGCAATCAAATATCTTTCAAAGCAATAAAGTGCAAACGCTTCGTAACAGTCCCGTATTACTTCGCAGTTGAATGCAGAATCTGAATCCAGCAATGATAAAAACTGCCCAGAAAATCATTGAAATCACATTCCACAATAAAATCACCAAAGCATATTGATACTCACTACATAACCTACAAACTCAAAATTAGGAAATTTGCAGGCATGCATATGCCAGGACATTACCGTTTTGTCAAGTATTATAATTTCACAGAGACCACAAGCAAAGCAGTAGAAGATTTAACACTTAATAGAGAAGCAAAAATCAAATGGGTGTCTACAAGACGAAAAGATATATTTTTCATAATGAAAAACAATATACGTAAATAACTAAAACAACATTTACAAATACTGATATCTATACAAGATGTAACACCCAAGAGCTTTTGAGAAACAAAGGTACACCAACTCTACTACCTGTTGTGAACACATACTTATCAAAATGTGAATCATACCAAGATTCGATTTTTATAATAGTCATATATATTACCGTAAACAACAGCAAAATGAGAGAAGTTATCATAGCACATCAATAACTTCAAAACTCCTAGCATTTAAAGTTTACAAAACTAAGTTATGCAGATTCATAAGTGAAAAATAAAAAAACATAAGCAGGCTGCGACATATTTCTGAAAAGTCAAAACGTATTTAATGAAAAGCTTATAACAATCCAAAATTCCTTTGCAATTATTCAGAACATGAAACCAACTTCATACAACTACTGGTCTAAAAGATGATTCAATATCAATTTTAAAATAAGTTATTTGTTGCAGTTGCCAAGTTCCAAACTTCTACCGATTGTCTTTAGAAAGTCTATGACTCTAGGTCATGCTTTTAGAAAAAATACTCTGGTTCCTTTCACTGTTGCCAAGCACTAGCCATAAGTCAGAAACACTATCATCTAAGAAAGATAATAAAATTATCTAACAATGGTGAAATGAAAACATTCAAGTTCAGTGCAGTTTAATTACTTAAAATTGCTTGGCATTAATTTATCTTGACAATACATTGCATGACAGCTCTACTGTAGTTTAACATTTTCCTCAGAGAAAGCCGCCTTCATATGTTGTCTTCCCATATTTAAGTCTCTAACATACAAGTGCTAGGAAAAATGAACAATTCGAACACTGCCTCAATACAATGAAAGTTTTCACACACTACTATTTTTGCAGAGGCTACAGCATCGACAGAGCAATTTACCATTCTTTTACACACCCAAGGTAGCTATAAAATCATTAGATGAAAAAAACACCTCTTACATTGATGATTATTTGCTTCATATTAAGTAACAATATATAACACCACATAAGCTGATGACTATATACTTCACAGTGTATATCTGCATCACTAACAAAAAAGAAGACCACAGCAGAACTTTTTTGTTTTCTACCATATGATTAGGTGCACATGAATATGGAGATGATTGGGAGCTATACAATCATCGTTGTTGCATTGAAGCAGGCAATTCTACAGAAATCAGTAAAACTTCAGAATATCTAAATACACAAAAATGAGGCAGAGGTGGGGGAGAATACTATATGTTGTCATACCGATTCAAGTGCATAAACAGGAACCATGAGAATAAGCCCAATCAAGAACTTCTGCTCCTGAAATTAGATATTAAAATTGCAAATATCAATTCTGGAGGATTATATTAAGTGAAATATATAGACACTAAGCCAAGCTACATGAGATGACATTAGGTCATCAATAGAGACAATGAACTAGTACTATAAAATAACAATTACGGAGCATAGCACATAATATATTGTGAAAAGGAAACCCAAAAATAAGGAATAGAGAATATGAGCATGAACCTCTGGCTGATTATAAGCAGCTAAATGTTCAAAGATTAGATACATGGAGAGGACAAGAGCAACAAAGACAAATATGCTTGCACTGAAGATTGGCCAGCTGAAGGCTATGGCTGACTCCGACTCAGCACCCATGGCTAGCAATCCCATTTTCAATGACCTGTTTGATGATTGAACCATAGTGAGAAGAAGAAATAAAGAATACAGAACACCCCTCCATCCCATCGAGCCAATAAAAAAATGAATTCTGCTTAGTATGTCAATATATAGCATGTGCTTGATCAAGGCTACTTACCAATTCTTTCAAGACTTCATGTTACAGAGATCTACAACGGTACTCTGAGAATACTCATTTCGATCCTTTTTCTTCTGTAATTGAACCTTCAATCAACGTTAAGGAAATGTGCCTTCTCTTTGCTGCAACAATTTCTTCAGACCTACTTTGCACTGCATGACCATAAACATTGTCTTCAGAAAAGAATGATTGCTTGCTTCCAGAGGCAGGAGGCCTGTGATGACAATAGTAACAGTAAACACAAAGAATCTATAGCAAAAATCAATAAATTTGTGAAAACCCTAGAATAATAAATGCAAATCTTCTAAATAGTGCAAAACAGTTGATTATGATCCAAACAAGAACTATGGCACTAGCTTCAAAATATACATCTCACACCTACCTGTCTCCCTCAGGAAGTACTGCCCAACTTCCAATCCAGAACAACAATCTAAACAAGTAAAGCAGCCAGTAATCCATATCATTTCCATAAATAATTTATCAACCATCAAACCTAAGAGCTTAAGCTGATTGGAAAAAACCCAACAATAGTATTTAAACACTCTAACGCCCCCTCACGTGCAAGACCAACAGGCTTGCCACATGGCTTGAGCCCAAACACATATCCAAACATACAACAAATTCAGAAACAGACTTAAATTCAATCATGTAGGGGGGCCCTGAACCCAAAATTCCCTGGTATAACGTGTGGCTCTGATACCATGAACGGAAAATTGAGAGAAGAAATTCTGACTTACAAGGGTTAATATATACATATATATATATATATATATATATATATATATATAGAGAGAGAGAGAGAGAGAGAGAGAGAGAGAGAGAGAGAGAGAGAGAGAGAGAGAGAGAGAGAGAGAAACTAAAAAACTAAATTAGGAAACTAATTAATTAGTCTAGGACCTATTCTAGGAAACAACTGCTACCATATTTACAGTAAATACAATCAGGAAAGAATAAGGACTAATAAAAAAAAAAAAAACTTCCTAAGAAATATCCTAGGCAATCACACAAAATCATGCCATTGATTATGACAGAAAGGATCAAATCTCAACATAAAGGCATGACAAGCAAGCACTTTTGACTTTGACGTAATACTTGATAATAAATCCCCTAGATCTCAGCCTATAAGCCCAAACCCCTGTAAAATTAAGCCTCGGTAGTAGTTCTCCAAAAAATTCAGCACTCTGTTTAATAAAAAAATGCAGCACTCCATAAAATCCAGGGTACCATTTTCCAAGCCAAACCAACTCGTCAACATATCTCACGCGAACCTGCTCATAACCCAGTCAAAAAGGGTCATCTCTCTTGCACACAGCATCAGCCAGCGACAAAATTATTTCTTTCTACCGAATTCTTCATATTTCAAAACTGGAAACATGTGCCAGTCTGAGGAAACACTCCTACTGAGGAATTACTAAGAGCTGTACGAAACTGCTAATTACTAGTAATCTTTCGGTCACACTCTCCTGTGCAATGAACCTTCATTTCACTAAGACAACTCAAGAAAGATTCCGCAAAGTTAATTCCCCTGGCCTACCACATATCATAACAATTAATGTGGCACTGCATGACTATGCCTAACCATTCCACATAAGTAGCACAGTAATAAATAGGTATCTCCTTTGTGGACCTCCAACATGACAGACTGATCCACCAATGTGCTATCACTTCCCTTGTGACTTATGAGTCTCAGCATGAGAGTGTGTGTCACTAGGTTATCTTTCTTATTTGCTAAACCTAAGATTAGTGTAACCTACAGTCCCATAAAAGAACTAATTTGATAAATTCCAATCCAGATTTAAAACCCACATTGGATACCTAAAATATCTCTTAAGTACTTACTGTCCTCCAGACACAATAGTATAACTATAATATGTCCACAATGTGGTGTTAAAATACTTGCATTCAACTTTAACAATATGAATCACATGATAGCAAACAATTATAACAAGTAAAATACAAAACAATGCTAGGTTTAATTGCTTCGTAAGCAGAAACCTCAACTAAAACTGAACTTGGCATAGGCATGCATATTGGGTTTACTTTAGCTAAATTACAATAAACTAAACAATAAAAACAACACGCAGAACTCAAATTCCATAAACCTCTATCCACCTGATTTTCTCAGCAACCAAACATAACGAATCAAAAAAAAAAAAAAAAAACGAAATCCAATAAACTCTGCTAACGTAACAGCAGCCACTAATCAACACTTAAATAGCCAAAACAAAACCACATTTAGCACCCCAAAAAAATCAAATACAAAAACTCTAAAACATAAATCAAAACAAATAAAGAAAAATCAAATACAAGCAACCAAAAAAAAAAGATAATCTAAGAGAAAATAATTAACGAAATTGAGAATATGGGTAAGGTTCTGACCTGTGAGTGGAAATTTTCCCGGGAAAATTAAGAAGCAATTTTTTTCCTGGAAAAGATAATCGGGAAAACGAGACGTGTATTTGGATAATTATTGGAACCAATATGAACCAAAAGTAAACTGATTTTTCCTTTGCTTAGGCGGTTGGCAAACGTACATAGGTATTGACTGCCTTATAAAATTGAATGGCTACTGTCACGGGGTGGGAGATCGCTGCCATCACAGACGATATCGGAGCCGTTGGTTATGTTTACTTTCTTGGTGACATGACGTCATGTTCAGCGGGTCGGGATATTTGGATAAGGTGTAGAGCTGTGGAAGTGATATTTGTAACCGAGCTGTGGTTGTATTTTGTTATTGATCAGTGAACGAATTAATTAATACGAGATAAAGTTGGTCCCCCATGACATATACACTACGAGGTTGTATGTTCGAATCTTCTTCCCTATAAAAAAAACCCGAATTTATATAATGGTGTAATACTTTTAAGAGTAATTGGCACAAATACCCCCTCGAGTGTATGTGAATTTGCATGTTGCCCCATAAACTCTTTTTTTAGACATTAAACCCCCTGAACTATCGCTTATTGGCAATCCTTTGGCTTTTTCCCCCCTGAGGGGGCATTTTTACTCTTGTTCTGCCAATAAGCGATAGTTCAGGGGGTTTAATGCCTAAAAAAAAAGTTTAGGGGGTAACATGCAAATTCACATACACTCGAGGGGAGATTTGTGCCAATTACTCTACTTTTAAAAATAATAATAATAATAAAACATGACAATTAATTAGTACCGCGTCATCGATAGAGCATCGGTTTTTTATTACATTAAATTGCACCAACTCATCCTTTTCCATTATATTTAGAGTAATGCTATATGATAAAAACTTGGGTCTACTCAAAAAAAAAAACTTGGGTTGGGCGGTTCAATATAATCAATATAATTGTGTCATGTAACATAATTTGCTTTGTTGTTTAAAAAAAACACATAATTTACTTTGTAAACATAAAAATAGATTTTGAAGTTTTAAAAGTTTTATGATAATTGATTCATCGTCCAATGTGATTTGGTCATGAAAACTGCTCATTTAACCTAACAAAGTGTCAAGTTTGAGTCATCGCCTACCACTACAGGTGGTATATTAAGAAAAAAAAAGGTTTTACAACATAGAAAAATTACAATGGATGGTTTTTTCAAAAAAAAATAAAATAAATAAAAAAAATCAATGGATGGTCTACACAAGATTTTCCCATACTAACTATGTTTCATTCAATGATTTGTCGATTGGTTTCACATGACATATGGCAAGAGGGATAATTAATCAAATTAGTGGATTGGTTGGTGCAAGCAAATATACTTTATTTATTTATTTATTTGATGTATTACACTATTACATAATTTAAGGTTTTTTTGGGATGGAAAGAACTCGAACATACAACCTCGTGGTACAAGGGTGAAAGGTATACCACCTGGCCAACCTCATCTCGTTAAATATACTTCTAAAATTTAAATAAAGATACTAAAACGTTCAAAGAAATAGCTAATCATGCATGTGAAGTTAGGATTTGGATTTTAACTTCAATGGGATTTTATTAAGCAGGTCCTGGAGGAAATTGGCATTGTTGGGAAGTTAAATACGCTTATTATGAGCTGCATTACTGGTGTGAGCTACAAAGTGGTGGTGAATGGTGAGTTGACTGAGAGCTTTATTCCCAAGTGTGGTATTAGACAAGGTGACCCTCTTTCCCCCTACATTTTTGTGTTATGTATGGAAAAGCTTTCGCATATTATTAACCAAAAACTCACTGAGAAGTCTTGGAGTCCGGTTAAGATTTCTAAAGGGGGGCCTAGCATCTCCCACCTCTTTTTTGCTGATGATCTTATCCTTTTTGGTAAGGCTACTCTCCAACAAGCTCGTGTCATGAGAAATTGTATTGATATGTTTTGTGATATCTCAGTCCAACAGGTTAGCCTCCCTAAGTCTAGTGTTTATTGTTCTAGTAACATTAGTAAGGGCAGTGCTAAAGCTTTAGCTGATTTATGTGGCTCCCCCATTACTACGAATCTTGGTTCCTATCTGGGTGTTCCGCTTATCTATGGGCGTATTAATAGAGACACGTATAAGGTGATCCTTGAGAAAACCCAGAAGAGGCTGGCTACTTGGAAAAGTGCCTCTCTCTCCTTTGCTGGTAGATGTACCCTCGTCAAAGCTGTCTCTTCTGCCATCCCTGTTTATGTTATGCAATCTATCAAGCTTCCAGCGGATATTTCTCAAAGCCTTGATAAAATCAATAGAAACTTTTTGTGGGGTGGCACTACTGATAAAAAGAAAATTCATCTTGTTAATTGGGATACCGTGTGCACGCCGAAGAAGTTGGGTGGTCTTGGTATTAAAAAAACAAAGTTGATGAACCAAGCCTTAATTGCAAAAGTTGGTTGGCGCCTGAACCAAAGGGATTCGGGTCTTTGGGGACAGCTCCTCAAGGAGAAATATCTCAAAGGTGGGAAGTTAATTGATTTGCCTAATCTAGCTCCCAAAAATTGTTGGAGTACTTGGAGAGGAGTTCTTTTTAGGGCTAAGCTGCTTATGGATGGTATGATGTGGAGAGTTGGGAACAGGGAAAATGTTAGATTCTGGCAAGATGTTTGGGTGCCTAATTTCGACAGGCTTGATCAGTATTCTTCCTCCCTTCTTTCCGATGAGAGGTACTAAGAAAGGGTGTGTGACTACATTGTGGATAGTAATTGGAGTTTACAGAAGCTTACTGCTGCCCTTCCTGGGCATGTTGTCTCCCGTATTATTAGCATTCATGTGGAGAGTACTGATACCATCTCTGATTCTGTCATTTGGGGGTTGTCGAAGAATGGTGATTCTCTGTTAAGACAGCCTATGATGGCCATTTTAGTGGTAGTGAGATTGATGATTGGAAGTGGAATTTCATTTGAAAACTTAAGCTTCCTCCTAGAGTTATCTATTTCCTTTGGACCCTTCTCCATGGGAAATTGTTAACTAATTGCCACCAGGCTGCTAGAGGTCTTACTTCTGATGTGATTTGTGTGAGATGTAATGTTAATAGTGAAGATGTTGACCATGTCTTTCGAGGGTGTTCTAAAGCCACTCGTGTTTGGGAGAGTGTTGCTACTAGTGTTACCAGGACGGCTGCATTTAGGACTAGCTGGGATGATTGGTTGATGAGTAATCTTAAATGCAGTAAGATGGTGTTTGGAAAATTTCCTAACTATCTTATTTTTAGTGTGATCCTCTGGTTTATTTGGAAATGGAGATGTACTGCTGTTTTTGATTCTGATTTTAGTCACATTTTCTGTCCGGGCCAGGTCATTTGTGGGTATATGCAGGATTGGTTGAAGGCTATTTCTACTGATGCTAATTCCCTTGCGGTGAAAAGAAGTCTCATTTCTTGGTATCCTCCTGCGATTGACTGGGTGAAGCTTAATGTGGATGGGAGTATGGTTTCGGAGATGAGTTCCATTGCTGCTGGTGGTGTGGTCAGGGATCACAGGAAGACTTGGATTATTGGTTTTGCGTTGAAGATTGGTACGGGCTCTGTTCTTGAAGTAGAGTTTTTGGGGATTCTGGAGGGCCTTAAGCTAGTCTGGCAGCAGGGATTCAAGCAGATCATTGTTGAATCTGACTCAAAGTCGACTGTGGACCTGCTAAATAATACTATCCCGAGTTGTCATCCCCTTCTTAGTATCATTCAGGCGTGTAAGACGCTCATTGGTAAGGATTGGAGTTGCCATATCCAACATGTCTTCAAGGAAGGTAACATGGTGGCTGACAGATTGGCTTTTCTTGGGCATTCTCTTGATCTGGGATGTAGTATTTTCTCTTCACCCCTCCCCCCTTGTTTCTGATAGTTTGAGGGATGATTTTAATGGGGTTGCTTTTACTAGGCTTTGTTCTAGCTTTTAGTTTGTTTTTCGTTTTTGTCTTTGCTCTGGGCTGATTGCCCTTCTTGTCACCAAAAAAAAAAAGTTAGGATTTGGATCATCTCCAAGAGAAAATCATCAATGGGACGGTCTCATTGACATGTGGTGAGACCGCCTAATAGAAGTGTAGCATTTTTATTGAGAACATCAAAATATATTTTAAAACTTGAAAAAAGCTACACTTTTATTGGATGGTCTCATTGCAACGTCAATGAGACCGTCCCATCAAAGATTTTCTCCATCTCCAAAGTTATGTTTTGCCTAAGCTTTTAATGATCCGTAGACACATGACACTTAATAAATTGAATGATCCTGTTATTTCATTTTATTTATTTTACCTTTTTCTTACTCCAAACGGCAACTATTTAGCACAACTTTATTTTCAAAATCCCTACATCTTCTTTGTTTATTCCTTTGCTTTTTGCCTCCTAAACAAGATTTTCTCAGATTATAATCAATTCAAACTCTATCTCTATTAATTTGAAGGGATTTCATTTTAAAAAGTCAATTTTCAGAAACCCAAACTCTTCTTCCTTATAATTTCTTTAAATTTTGTATTGTAGAAGGCAAGAGATTCAAGTTTCAATCCTTAATAATTTATTTATTTATATTCAAGTTTTAAATTTCTCAATCAGTGGAATGGGCATTTGATAAGAGAGATTCCGTTGAAAATACTGAAGCATTATAGGTTTTTAATTATATTTGTCAAAACTCTCTTGTGCCTGAAATTGGTCTGCATGTAATTAATCAATCAATCAATAAAATAATTAAGCTAATATTCATTTCTTAGATATGAATTAAAAATCAACTTCGAACTCAATCGATGAATCGATATGTTGCTCATATGAGTCATATATCTATTCCTCCAAAAAATTTGTGGATGTTTAAATATGCGGTATTTTGCCTTGTACATAAGGAAATGCAGATGGAGTTTGGGAGTAAAGGAGTTTAGGGTAACGCATAGGAGTTTGATATTTTGAAAATGAAGTGCTTGAATATTTGAAAAAAAAAAAGTGCTTGAAACAGTGCTGTTTGGAGTGGCTAAAAAAAGGAAAAATAAATAAAATAGAATTAGTGTCATTCATTTTATTAAGTGTCATGTTTTTTTATTTTTTTTTATTTTTTATTTTTTGAAGAAAGAAAGAACATTACAAACAACCACGCGATCCGCCGAAACAAAGGAACTAACACAATGAGGAAATTCCTCCAGCCAAAACATGTCCTCAACAAAGGAGAGACTGTTTTTAGCCAAACCATGGGCTACCTGATTAGCCAATCTAGGAACAAAATTAACCGAGATACAACGAGTTTGAACTAATAAAGCATGAATATCAATGATATAATTACCAACATCAGAAAGTTATGGCTGCCTGCTGTTAATCCAACCGACAACAACTTCCGCATCAGAGTCTATCCGACAAGAAGATAAACCTGAATCCGCTGCCAACTGAAGACCCCGAAGAATGGCTCCTACTTCCGCAACTTGCGGAGAGAAAGAAGCCTCAATATGCTGAGAACTAGCAGCCAGAACAAAACCTTCCGCATCACGAATCACCAACCCAAAACCAACCATGGAAGCTACAACATCCACAGCAGCATCACAGTTTACTTTGTAAACGCCTGGATCAGGTGGAATCCATAGAGGGCTTCTAGGCAACGACAGAGCTGGCACCCCCTTCTTCAACAAGTTAACACTAAGAAAATCATCCAAGAAAGTGCCAGCCCACTCCACTACATTTAAATCCCAAATAACTACTGAATCATGGACAGTAGCATTTCTAACTGCCCAAACTTTCCAAATACAAACACAAAATAAACCTAACTCAACCAAATTTAACCTCCCAAAAGTATCAAGAATAAAAGCAAAGAAGTGAGATATACCTTTGTGATTATCGTCCAGCAACGGAAACCAGAATTTTCGCAATGCTTTCAGACATCTGCAGCTCCACAGACTATGTAGAATAGACTCATCCTTCCACCTGCACATAGGACATATCCTGCTCACCAGGATTTTTTGCCTAACCAGCGCAACAAAAGAAGGTAACATATCATTGCAAGCCTTCCAAACAAAAACCTTAATCTTAGAAAGGATATTTAGCTTCCACAATGTACGCCACCAAGAAATAGAAGAGATGGAGAAAGGGTCAGAGATTGAAGCACCAATATCTGGATCATTAAAAGCTTAAGCAAAGCTTAGCTTATGAGAGGATCAAAATTCATAAAGTTAAATTATCATTAATGTATGTTCATTTATCAATTGATACGTTTGAAATATCTAACATTACTCTTATATTTTTGGCTTAATATTTCTCTAATGCCCTTAATTGCATAAATGTTCCTTACGTTAGTTAATATACGTAAAAAAAAAATAACCATTTTACTTTAATGTAAAGGAGTAAAATTGTCGTTTGATCAATTAATTAAAAAAAATAGTTTTAAATATAAAAATGAAAATTAAACAAATGGATGCCACCGACAGCAACCTCCTAGTGGGAGGAGAGCTCATCCCTTAATTGCACAAAAACCCCTTGCTGTTAATCAACATCTATCAAAGATAATCGTTGGAATATACATGGGTAAAATTGTCATTTGATAAATTGATTTTTATAAGTTCCTCATTTATTGTTTGACTTATTTCGGTGACAAACCACAATTGGGGTTTGTAATGTAAGGGTAGCTTAGGCATTTAATTGTTGGTGATCAAGCTCAACAAAGGTCCTCTCAAGACCTTAAGAAGGTAAAACACATGCGCTTATTTGCAATGAAGAGACTTAGTTGCACACACACACACAACTCATGCATGTCTATACTTCTTATATGTTGTGTGTTTTATGTTTGTGCATTCATGTTCTTAACTGTCTTCATGCATTTATTCATTGTCATGCCATAAGTAGCTTAAGAATGCATATTTTTTTTTCACTTAGCTAGCTTTGGCCTAGGCAACCGCTGTCGGCTTAGGCAGCTATGAGATAACTGTCTCGACCGCTCCTTGACCGCTGTGGGTTTCCGCAGCGGTAGGCACATCAGTTTGCGTCTAGTGCATACTGCTATTATAACCGTTGTGGAAGTCACAGCGGTAAGCACAGCGTTTTAACAGTACCTGATGCTTTTTATTGACCACCGTTGTGGCTTTGGCAGCGGTACCCGTAGCAGTCGACCCCTGTTTTGTCAAAACGGTGTTGCTTCATTTTGAACACACACACACACACACACACACACACACACACACATATATATATATATATATATATATATATATATATATGTGGCTTTCTCTTTAGGTCGAGCTATTGACTCAAAATCATATTTTTCATTAAGAGCATTTTCAAAGAGAGAAATTCATTCAAGAACTCATCTTTGATCATTCAACTCATTTCCATATGCATTAAACATCATCTAATCATCATCTAGGATGTATTTATACATGAGTCTTCTTCAACACATATGATTTGGTAAGTTAAACACTATCTTCATACATTTTAGTGTTTTTATTTAGCAATTAATTTTTTTTATAACTTGTATGCTTTTAGATCATATTCTAAATACAAGATTGAGATTATTGTGTTGATTGATTGGGTTGTTGTATTGTGATAGCTATTACCTAGGATTGCTTTATTTAAGATAGCTAAGTTGTATGCCATGTCATATAGTAATATTGATATCTAGGATTGTTATTATTGACATCTTTAATCCTAGATAAGCATTTAGTGTAATATAGCATTAATTGCGTATTGAATATCATGATATTCACTTAGGCTGTTGATCTCTTCCTTGTGAAGTGAAGCCTTGTGTCTAAGTTGCTTAGTGCGCAAGCAAGTAGGTCTAGAATCGCTATTAAAGGCATGTTGGGTAGTAGTGGTGGGTTAGTGACCGTGTATGGTTTGACGGTGGTCAACCTAGGTTGTAAACATCATTACAAATAGTGAATTTAAGGATCGTGCGTGGCTAGCATATTAGCCCGTGAGTTTTTCCCTGTTGAGGGTTTCTCACGTAAATCAATCAACTTGCAATTTATTGTTTTTCGCACTTAGATTAAGTTGATTGTATTTTTGACTAAGATTAGGGTTTTTATTGAATATTGACTAATCAAGAAAAATTGGTAATTAACTTGATTAAAACCTATTCACCCCCCTAGGTAATTTAGGCACACCGTTATTTGTTTCAATTTTTTTAAAAATAAAAATAATAAAAAATAATAATAATTTAGTTTTAAATATTAAAAATAAACAAAATGGATGCCACATGCAACAACCTCCTTTTGTGTGGAGGAGGTGACCGGTGGCCTACTTAGAGCATCCACAATGATTGAGACCTAAACAAAAGACCCATTTATGCTACATCATAAAATATGGGTCTTCCCATTTGGGTCCTATTTATTTGGGTCTCTTTTCCTCACAATGGGGCTAAATTGAAAAAGAGAAAGTGGATCCACTTTTTTTACTTTTTTCTAAACAATCATTACTCTTCTTTAAAATATTTTATATATATCTATATATACAGTCTTTCTATTATCAGTTCGAATTGACAAAAGTTATATCAGTTTCTTGTATATGGGCCACTGGATTTAAATACTTTGACTGACAAGTGCATACAGCCAAGTCAAAGTATTTAAATCCAGTGGCCCACATACAAGGAACTAATATAACTTTTGTCAGTTCGAACTGATAATAAAATTTCTGTATATATATATATATTAATAAATAAATTATATAATATATTTTAAATATCAACACTATTAATAATTATTTAACAAATTATAATTAATTTAAAATAAAACAATTTATTAATTTAAAATTATCACGGACGAGCTTGGGGCTTGAGTAAATGACTCACAAGTCAGCGGCTCGAATCCTACAAATGGCAAAAGCTTTAAAAAAAAATACCTGGTCCCGAATTAATAGATATTGTCAAAAAAAAAAAAAAAAAATTATCACAACCGAATTACATCAACAATAAAAATAAATATTTAAAACAAAATATTGTCTACGATTAGACATGGCACTGATTCTGGTTCAGTTCCAGTTCCTTTTCGGAACCTTCCTTAGAGGGGTTCCGGTTCCTCGGTTCCGGTCTGGTTCTGACGGTTCCGACGGTTCAGTTTTGATTCCCGGTCCGGTTCTGGTTCTGGTTCTGGTTCTGAACTTTCAAAACCGGTTTCGATTTTGGTTTTGGTTTTGGTTTTGAATGTTCGATTTCGGTTCCGGTTCCGGTTTTGAAGGTTTCGGTTCCGGTTCCGGTTCCGGTTCCGGTTCCGGTTCCGGTTCCAAACCTTCAAAAAATTAATATTTTCATTCAAATAAAATTTGAAAATTAAAATTAAATTATTTATATTTTTTCATTATATATATAATTATTGAAATTAATAATTATATATTTAAATTTAAATAATTGAAATATATATATTAAATTTATTTATATTTTTTCATTATATATATAATTATTGAAATTAATAATTATATATTTAAATTTAAATTTAAATTATATATATATAAGCTCATCCCAATGATTGGGAGGTATTAGGAATCCAATTCCAATAATTGGGTAAGACTAAAATGGATTTCCAAATTTGGAACCCAATTTGGGTCTAGTTAGATTGGGCCCACATTCGGGGCTTCTTTTTTTGGGTATCTTTTTACACCATTGTGGTATCCATAATAAGATCCAAATAAAAATGGATCTACTTATTTGGGTCTCTTTTCTCAACCATTGTGGATGCTCTTAGTGGGTGGAGTCCCGCAACCTCTTGAGACATCGCACCTCATCCACTCGTGATGGAAGTAATGTGATCCCTCCTCCTATAGGAGATATTCCTCCTTCGCGCCCAAAATACCGGTCACTCTTGTTAATTTTAAAATTGTTGAAAATCTAGTGGCTTCCACCATTTTCTAAATGGACACATGTCAATGCATGGATCACTTACATGTGGCAAACCCCTATGATTTTACTTCATGACTAAGTAATGGAATTTTACAACAATATCCCTCTCTTCTTTGCCTATATATATGACCACCTCTCTTTGTAAAATGTTGAATTTTTATTAAAAATGCAATATACTTCTCTTTATCTCTCTCGTTTTTTCTCATCCATTTTTCTATTTCTTATTTATTTATTTGTTCTTTAATTAATCATTATCATCTACTATCTTTAATTTTAATTTACAACACGTTATCAGCACGATGCTGTTATTTCCAGAACCTAAAGTTCTGAATTTATTATTAAAGCCTGAAGCTTATGAATTTATTACCATTGGAACCTGAAGTTCCTAGATCTATTACCAGAACCTGAAGTTCTGAATTTATTATTACTAGAACCTGAAGCTTTTAGACTTTTATTTATTAATACCAACCTGCAGTTCTGAATTTACTTTCCCGCATTTTATTTTTACGTAATTTACTTTCTCGCACTTTATTTACTTTTATGCAATTTTTATTTAAACAATTTGGTCACCCACCCAGAACCTGGAGTTTATGGATTTATTTATCATTACCGGAACCTGAAGTTCTGGATTTATTTACTTACAAACAAATATTTAAATTCCTCGGATTTTTATCAGACCAGAAGTTCTGACTCCGATTGTAATTTTCAGATAACCAGAAGCTATAACCATGCCAAAGCTTGCAAGTTTGAAATTCGTTGCACTAGAAGTGTCAGGAGAAAATTACATGTCATGGGTTATTGATGCCGGATTACTCCTGAAATCAAAAAGCTTATATTACACTATTGAAAATTCGGTTGATGCATCTGAACAAGACAAATCAACAGCCATGGTTATTATCCGTCACCACTTACATGAGGATCTAAAGGCCCAATACCTAACTGTCACGGAACCAGATGTTCTATGGCAAGAACTGAAAGACCGATTTGATAACCAACCTGATGTTACGTTACCAAATGCCAGATATCAATGGCAACATTTACGCTTCCAAGACTTTAAATCAGTTTCCGAATATAATTCTGCATTATTCAAAATCACTACACAGCTAAAATTGTGTGTTCAGGAAGTAACAGAAAATGATATGTTAGAAAAAACATTTACAACCTTTCATGCCTCTAACATGATATTACAACAACAGTATCGAGAATGGCGATTCTCAAAGTATTCAGAACTGATCTCATGTCTCCTGGTTGCAGAGAAAAATAACAAACTCTTAATAAAGAATCATGAATCACGCCCGACCGGCTCTACAGCATTCCCAGAAGTGAATGCCAACACTATTGGAGGACATACTCGCGGTCATGGTCGCGGTCGCGGTCGTGGTTCCTACCATGGTCGAGGTCATGGTCCTAACCATGGTCGTGGCTGTGGTCGGGGTCGTGAGGGATCATATGGTTATAATCAAAATACTCCCCAAAAGTGGAATGTTTATAAGGCCAAACCAGATAAAGGGAAGAGTATCCAAAAAGGGCCTAAGAAGGATGATAGTGTTTGTTTCAGATGTGGATGTCATAACCATTGGTCACGGACATGCTGCACACCTAAACATCTGGTTGAGCTTTATCAGGCATCAATCAAAGAAAAGGGCAAAGAAAAGAATCCTGAAACCAACTTCTTAGAAGATTCAGATTTTATGGATGTCCAATTTGATGTTTCTGATTTTCTAAATGATCCGACTGAAAAAGTGACCACTTCAACTAGTGATGGAAATGTCCACACCAATTAAAGTACTGCTTGTAATTTTCTTTTGTTATCATGTGAAATATTTATGTAAATATTCCTTATGTAATATATGTCTTTCTTTTACCACTATATCTGAAATGTACTTTATTTGATTTTATTTTTTTATTTTGTTGTTATGAATAGATATGTCTTTAAGTGATAAGATGAGTGACATTGAAAAGCAAAATACAGGAGATATATGTCTAGCCAATAGTGCGACAACACATATGATTCTACGAAATCAGAAATACTTTCTGAATTTAACCTTGCTTAAAGCAAATGTTAATACAATATCAGGTCCAGCAGATCTGATAGAAGGCTCCGGTAGAGCCATGATATTGTTACCAAACAATACTAAAATATGTATCAGCGATGCTTTATATTCAAGCAGATCCAAAAGAAATCTACTCAGTTTCAAAGATATACGGTGTAATTGATACCACATAGAAACTATAAGTGATGAAAATATTGAGTATCTGTGCATTACTTCTCATAGTTCAGGCCAGAAACTCATTATGGAAAAGCTGCGTGCTTTATCATCTGGATTATATTACACTCTTATAAAATGTATAGAAGTTCATGCGGTTATGAACCAAAAGTTCTCAGATCCAAAAATATTTATGCTTTGGCATGACCGTCTTGGTCACCCAGGATCTACAATGATGCGTAAAATTATTGAAAATTCTCATGGACATCCACTAAAGAACCAGAAGATTCTTTTATCCCATGAAAATTTATGTACTGCATGTTCACAAGGGAAATTAGTAATAAAACCATCCCATTCTAAGGTTGGGTTTGAATCCCCAGCATTCCTACAAAGGATTCAAGGGGATATATGTGGACCCATTCATCCACCAAGTAGACCATTATGATATTTTATGGTCCTAGTTGATGCATCCATCAGATGGTCACATGTTTGCTTATTATCAACACGTAATGTTGCTTTTGCAAGGTTACTCGCACAAATTATTAGGCTTCGGGCCCATTTTCCTGATCACCCGATTAAATCAATACGCCTTGATAATGCGAGTGAATTTACTTCCAAAACATTTGATGAATATTGCAAATCAGTTGGAATTGATGTTGAGCATCCAGTTCCACACGTTCATACTCAGAATGGATTAGCAGAGTCACTTATCAAGCGTCTCCAGGTAATAGCAAGAACTTTATTATTACGAACACAATTACCAACTTCTGTTTGGCGACATGCTATTTTGCATGCTGCTGCATTAATTCGTCTTCGTTCCACTTCTTATCATCAACATTCTCTGGTGCAACTCGTATTTGGCCATCAGCTAGATATTTCTCATCTGCGTACTTTTGGTTGTGCAATATATGTCTCAATTGCACCTACACATAGATCTAAAATGGGACCCCAACGGCGTTTGGGAATATATGTTGGTCTAGATTCACCATCAATTATTAGGTATCTAGAACCTTTAATTGGTGATCTTTTTACTGCACGATTTGCAGATTGTCATTTCGATGAGAAAAATTTCCTATCATTAGGGAAAGGAAAAACTTCTCTTGAAGAGAAACGTGAATTTTCTTGGAAAGTCCCTAGTCTAATTCATCTTGACCCATACATATCTCAATGTGAGAATGAAGTACGAAAGATAGTTCACCTTCAAACAATAGTAAATCAGTTACCAGATGCATTTACAGATGCTATTAGGGTAACAAAATCACACATCCCAGCTGTTAATGTACCAGTACGGGTAATTGTTCCAGGAGAACAATCTAAACAAATAATAGTAAAAGAATCATCTACTGTACGCCAGAAGCGTGGTAGGCCACTTGGTTCGAAAGATACTGTTCCCCAAAGGAAGAAAACAAAATATCAGGATCATACTCCTGAAATTATAAATAAATCCACTTTCTCTAAATCAACTCCACAAGAGTTAGATGTCCCTGAAAGGACACAAGAAACCCCCGCAAGGGAAGGAATCTCTGAAGAGATACAAGAGCCTAGAAATGAAGAAATTTCTATAAATTATACAGGAGGAATGTGGAATCGTGGAGAAACAATTATTGATGATATATTTTCGTACACAGTGGTTACTGAAATTTTAAATGATGATTATGAGCCTCATAATCTCGACGATTGTAGGCAAAGATCTGATTGGCCAAAATGGAAAGAAGTAATTCAAGCAGAATTGACTTCGTTAAGCAAACGTAAAGTATTTGGACCAATAGTCTAGACGCCTGAAGACGTCAAACCTGTTGGATACAAATGGGTTTTTGTACGGAAACGTAATGAGGAAAACGAGGTGGTACGATATAAGGCACGACTCGTAGTACAAGGTTTCTCACAAAGACCTGGTATTGATTTTGATGAGACATATTCACCAGTAATGGATACAATTACGTTTCGATTTCTGATAAGTTTGGCCGTCTCAGAAAAACTTGAAATGCGTCTTATGGACATAGTAACTGCCTACCTATATGGCTCACTCGATTATGATATTTACATGAAAATCCCTAAAGGATTTAGAATGCCAGAAGCATACAACTCGAGACCTCAAAATTTATATTCAATTAAATTACAAAGGTCCTTGTATGGATTAAAGCAATCTGGGCGCATATGGTACAACCGCCTCAGTGAATATTTAACTAAAGAGGGATATATCAATAATCCCATATGCCCATGTGTATTCATAAAGAAATCAAAATCTGGATTTGCTATTATAGCAGTTTATGTTGATGATATGAATTTAATTGGAACTCCTGAAGAGCTCCTGAAAACTGCTGAATATCTGAAAAAGGAATTTGAAATGAAAGACTTAGGGAAGACAAAATGTTGTCTCGGCCTGGAGATTGAGCATAAATCAGACGGAATACTTATCCATCAATCATCATATATTGAAAAGATCCTGAAAAGATTTAATATGGACAATGCTCATCCATTAAGTATCCCTATGATTGTTAGAAATCTTGATCCTAAGAAAGATCCATTCCGGCCACTTGAAGATGGTGAAAAGATACTTGGTCTTTAAGTACCATATCTTAATGCAATTGGTGCTTTATTATATCTAGCTCAATGTACTAGACCAGATATCGCATTTTCAGTGAATTTGCTTGCTAGATTCAGTTCAGCACCAACTCGGAGACATTGGAATGGAATTAAACATCTTTTTCGTTATCTTCGTGGAACGAAAGATTTAGGATTATATTATTCAAAATCCAACAACTTTTTAGGTTTAATTGGTTATGCTGATGCCGGGTATTTATCTGATCCCCATAAAGCCCGTTCACAAACGGGATATGTTTTTATATATAATGGCACAGCAATCTCCTGGCGCTCCACAAAGCAAACTTTTGTTGCTACATCCTCTAATCATTTTGAGATCCATGCACTTCATGAAACAAGCCGAGAATGCGTATGGATAAGGTCAGTTATTTATCATATTCAAAATACTTGTGGATTTCCATTATCTACAGAAATGCCTACACCGATATTTGAAGATAATGCGGCTTGTATTGCTCAAGTTAGAGGAGGATATATCAAAGGAGATAGAACCAAACATATTTCTCCTAAATTCTTCTATACTCATGAACTTCAACAGAGCCGACAAATTGATGTTAAACAAATACGGTCTATAGATAATCTTGCAGATCTGTTTACCAAAACATTGCCTACATCAACTTTTGAGAAACCGGTATATGGAATTGGCATGTGTCGGCTTTGTAAATTACATGATTGATATTGAAGTTTCATTCAGAGGGAGAGTTCAATCAGGGGGAGCAAAAATTTTGAATAGATATTTGTATACTGTACTCTTTTTCCTTTTACCGGATTTTATCCCATTGAGTTTTACCGGAAAGTTTTAATTAGGCAGTTCTGAACCCGTTCATACCACTTGATCTAGAAGATCATTATATATACTTTTGCTAAGGTTTTTGTCCCACTGGGTTTTTCCTAGCAAATCAAGATACAAATGGTGGAATCCAAGGGGGAGTGTTGAAAATCTAGTGGCTTCCACCATTTTCTAGAGGGACACATGTCAATGCATGGATCACTTACATGTGGCAAGCCCCTATGATTTTACTTCATGACTAAGTAGTGGAATTTTACAATAATATCCCTCTCTTCTTTGCCTATATATATGACCACCCCTCTTTGTAAAATGTTGAATTTTTATTAGACTTGTACTATCACTTAAAAAGGCAATATACTTCTCTTTATCTCTCTCGTTTTTTCTCATCCCTTTTTCTATTTCTTATTTATTTATTTGTTCTTTAATTAATCATTATCATCTACTATCTTTAATTTTAATTTACAACAAAAATTACAAATTTAGAAAATAATCCCTGTTAGGACTTTTTTTCTTTTATCAGCTTTGTTTAATTGAATAACAATAATGCTACACAAAAATCAATACGAATGATTTGTTCCTACCATGCATGTCATTTGTACCTGACGTGCATGTCATTCACTACATCATCTCATCATCTCATGATTTATAGTAAGGATAATTCACTTGACATATCATTTAGATTGATTTCAGTAATGTTTTCAAGTTTATTTTCTATTTTTTCAATTTTATTTTAAAAAAATTGATTTTCATATTTTCAGAATCTGAAAACGCGTTTGGTAACAATAATTGAAAAAAGTATTTTGAAATATATATAGAGTAATAATACTATAAAAAAGTAATACTTTTATAAAATGTCATCATTGTAATTGTTTGTTTTTAAAGTATTATAAGAGTAAAATGTATAGTTAAATTAATTTGTATATGAAAACACATTTATAAAACGATAACCAATATACCCTAATATTTGACATTACTCTGGAATAAATGTCATAAGTGACAGAGTTCATGATCTGGTGACACTTCAAATGCATTTGTATATGCTTAAAGAATAATTTCCCACTAACATAACTTTCTATTAAGGGGTTTTTACAATTTAGTCCCAATCTAATTGGGAAACATCACTTTTTTACTTGTTAATTCAAAATACATCAAATTGGTCATAATATAATTCAAAATACATCAAATTGGTCCTAAAGTTAGTCAACTAACGTTAGGGGGGGGGGGGGGGGCAATTAAAAAATAGAAATAAAATAATAATAAAATTAAAAAAAAATTCCATTCAAACTTTGATCTTTTGTGGAGATCCGGATTGGATCTCCATCAAAGAACAAAGAACAAATTCTTCTTCTTAACACTACATCCACCACCATCACCATCACCATCCCAGATCAACAACACCACAACCCAGATCAACAACAACAAAAATTAAACCTAGATTACCCACATCAACAACAAAATTAAACCCAAAAGGAATTAAAAAAAAATTGTAAATTAAATATCATCACTCATCAGCTCCACCACCATCACCAAATCCATCTTTATCATCATTCAACTTCCCAATCAAATTTTCCATAAAAAAAAAATAAATCAGATTTAATAATAATAATAATAAAACTAATCTAATTAAAAGCTAAATAATTTCCTTTGATAAAATCAAACCTCATAGACCCAGTTCATCCAAACCTCAACCAAATCGAAGATCAACATCAAATCTCAAAAATCCATACCCAGTTTGTCATCATCATAAATCCAAACCAGAAAAATAAAATAAAAAATAAAATAAAAATAAAAAAGGATTCTGGATCTGCCGCTCTCAAACCCAGCCACACTCCATCTCCAACAAACCCAAACCCAACCCCAGAAATCCTCATTTCTTCAAATCCTCATTAGCTTCATTTTCAAAGAAAAACACAAAGAGAAAATCGATCTGGGAGAGGGAGAAGCTGATCGATCTGCGCGTGTGACAGAGGAGCTGGTCAATTTGCACGAGGGACGGAGGAGCCGATTGAATTGCTCGTCGCACGGAGGAGCTGCTCGCCGCTGATCGAACTGCCCGTTAATTCCCGAGGAGCTGCTCGTCGCCGATCGAACAAGATTAGTGGAGGTTGTCGATCGGTGTGGATTTGGTGGTGGTGGTGGTCGATCGGCGTGGATTTGGTGGTGGTGTGGATTGGTTGATGATGGAGTGAGAGAGAGAGAAAAAAAAATTATTTAGGTTTGGTGATGATGAACGCGAGAGAGAGAGAGAGAGAGTTTAATAAGAGGGTAAACTTGTCTTTCCACTGATATTATAAAAGTTGACCGTTAGTTTGACTAACCTTATGACCAATTTGATGTATTTTGAATTAACAAGTAAAAAAGTGATGTTTCCCAATTAGATTGAGACCAAATTGTAAAAACCCCTTTTATTAATAAATAATTTTGAAGTTAGGGGAATTTTAAGAATCTTATCCTATTGCATTGACGTGGCAATTGTAATAATTGATGTGGCAGTCCAAGATGTAAACTTAAATATATATTAGGAATGATGAGGAAAAATTCTTGATAACAAAGTCTAATTATATTTTAGAAAAAATAAAGTCTCTTGATCAACATTTTTAAATTTAGTCTCGTGTATTGTAAGATTATACATTTAATAATAATTCTCATGGGTAATATTATTAATACGTGCCTTAAAAACACATATTAACAACCTAAAACATATATTTATTTTTTTAATATATTAATATGCAATTTTTTTATCTTGAAAAAATAATACAACTTTGTTATTCGCACATATATGTTAACATTTTTCATTTACCAAATCTGAGAATAATGTTAGGTTTCTTAAATTATTTATCCAAAATCATGTTCAAATGATATGAAATGTGAATTGTAATCACTATTTAAAATCATGAGATGACACGTGATACATAATTTGTTAGTTACAACTCATTTACCACATCATTTATATAAAAAAATTTGATAGTCTAGCATTACTCTCAAATAAAATCTTTAAAATAGTTTTTGATATTTTAGTGTTAGATCTAATTAAATCAATTTGATTTTGATTTTATTTAATTTATTTATATTATGAAAGTATTACAATATAAGAAATATTATATCATTGAACATTCACTCATATCTCAAATGGTCGTGCACTTCCCCGATTACATACATGATAAGGTTTTGATTTTGCTTTTCGGATTGTGCTTATAATGGTTGATTTCGTTAGATTTTGATAGACCTCGACTTTGAGCTCGTGCTTGTCGCGGTTGATCTAGACAGGTGGCGGCAGTTACTTGATCAGATTGATGTCAAACTTAAAAATATATTATATGGGTAATTACCCTAATGGCCATCAACTTTCACCACCACTATCAAAATGGCCACCAAATAGGGAATTGGTTTCAAAATGGTTATTTTTGGCAAACGTTGTTACACTAATGGTCATTCCATCCAATTTCATCCAATGAGTGGCATTTTGGTAAATAAGGGGATGACATTAATTTATTTTAGATGTTTTTTGGAAATCAATTTTTTCTTTTGTTTTTTGAAACAAATAATTATATTTGGTATGTATATACGTATAGCATATCTCAGACATATATATATATATATATATATATATATATATATATATATTATTTTTTGAGAAGAATAAGGTTATCAAATCTAAAAATTCTAAAAAATATATTTGAGATAAGTTGTAAAGAAATATATATATATATATATATATTGAGAAGATTAAGGCTATAAAATCTAAAAATTCTAAAAAATATATTTGAGATAAATTGAAAATAAATATATATATATTCTTTTTTTAGAAGATTAAAGTTACAAAATCTAAAACTTTAAAAAAAAATATTTGAGATAAGTTGAAAAGAAATATATATATATGTGTGTGTGTGTATATATATATACAAATTTTCCATTGTCAGTTCGTCCTGATATAAAATATATCAGGACGAAAAATGTGGACCATTAGATTTACATACTTTGATTCAAAGTGTATGCACTTGTCAAAACTTCTCCATAATTTATGGTTCACATTCTTCGTCCTGATATATTTTATATCAGGACAAACTGACAATAAAAAGACTGTATATATATATATTTAAGATATGCTATATGTATACATACACACTAAATATAATTATTTGTTTAAAAAAATAAAAGAAAAAATTGATTTCCAAAAAATATCTAAACTAAATTAATGTCATCATAAAATAAATAAATAAATAAATAAATATATATATATATATATATATATATATATATATATATATATATATATATATATATATTCTTTTTTTAGAAGATTAAAGTTACAAAATCTAAAACTTAAAAAAAAAATATTTGAGATAAGTTGAAAAGAAATATATATATGTGTATATATATATATATATATATATACAAATTTTCCATTGTCAGTTCGTCCTGATATAAAATATATCAGGACGAAAAATGTGGACCATTAGATTAACATACTTTGATTCAAAGTGTATGCACTTGTCAAAACTTCTCCATAATTTATGGTTCACATTCTTCGTCCTGATATATTTTATATCAGGACAAACTGACAATAAAAAGACTATATATATTTGAGATATGCTATATGTATACATACACACTAAATATAATTATTTGTTTAAAAAAATAAAAGAAAAAATTGATTTCCAAAAAATATCTAAAATAAATTAATGTCATCCTCATATTTACCAAAATGCCACTTATCGGAAGGAAATGGATGTAATTGAATGGAATGGCTATTAGTGCAATTTTTTTTGCCAAAAATAGCAATTTTAAAACCAATTCCCCATCTGGTGGCTATTTTAATAGTGGTGGCATAAGTTGATGGCCACCGAGGTAATTATCATTTGTATATATATAAAAATATATAATTAATAAATGAAGAGAATATGAATTAATCATGATGGCATGGTATATATCTGTATGCATGCATGGCATGTAAACAAGAGTTTTTATTAGCTATAAAACTTAGAATATTAACATACATATATATTTTAGCTTCTTTCTTTTTCATGTAAAAGAACAAAATGAAATTTAAACATTATTTATTTAATTTTTTAAAAGAAAGTTGATGACATCAAATACATCATCAATATCAAAGACATCACCATGATATATATTTATGGCATAGGATCATTACTAGATTTTTGTTGACAATTGTGAAAGACTTATTCAACCTCATTGGAGCAAGGATCATCAGAAAAAAGAAAAAAAATGGGAAGCTTAGGAGATGAAGATTTGGATCAAATGGTCAGAGACTACATTGAATTACCAGACTCATCATCCTCTACAACATCACTCAAATCTTCTAACCCCACCACTTCTCTCAACCGTCAATCTACTTATCTCACTTTACAGGTAATCTATTTTTTTTAATTTTTTTTTGGTTTGAATTTCTGGGTCTGATTTTTGAAAATCCATTTTAGGAAGTGCTTGGGAAGCAGAGTACAGATGTTGAAGTAGAGATTGGAGAGAAAATATCCATCTACTTGAAAAACATGTCAAGTACTGTAGGAGAGAGAGAGACAAGAAGAAATCAGAAAAAATGGGTGGTGATGAAGCTGATAATGGATGGTTATGATGCTTCTCTTTGTAAAACCACTTGGGATAATTATTCCACTCTTAGTTGTCCAAAAGGTTCTATCTTTTCTTTTTATAATAAATTATAAATATTGAATATAAATACCCAATTACTGATTTTTGTTTCTTGTCTTGTCTATGTATATTCAAGTTTTCCAATTTACAGGCAACTATGAATACATTGAAGTTACTGTAATGAACAAGGGTGGTGATGGTGATCATCAGAAAGAGAAATTATTACCAACAAGGCTGATAGTGGATATGGAGTTTAGGTCTCAGTTTGAAGTGGCAAGGCCGACGAGAGGCTACAAAGAGCTCATTAACACTCTACCTGTAATATTTGTTGGCACTGAAGAGAAGCTCAACAAAATAATCTGCTTGTTGTGCCCAGCTAGTAACCAATCACTCAAGGAAAAAGGTCTTCACATTCCTCCATGGAGGAGTGACACTTACATGCAATCCAAATGGCTCTCCAAAAACTTCAAAAGAGTCTCATTTTCATCCAACAATATTGATCAATTGGGTATGGATCAAAACAAAGAAAAAAGCACTTCCAAGTGTTGTCCTCTCATATTTTAAATCAGGAGAAATGATTTATAGGGCCTTTTCAGCCAATTTTGCAACATTGATCTCAAAGTTTTGGATTTTTTTTTTTTCCCTCTCCATCGGCTTTGAGTTAAGAGTAGTATATTTTGTCTCATCTTCCTCGGAAGGCAACTGAATCCGATAGTTTTGTCTTGTTTTTGGTTGCTTGTAAGGAAGTAATATAAGTAGAAATATTTTAATAGATTATTATTAAAATGGGTTGTGAAAAAGTCTTCTTCTTATCCGTATCTATCTTTCTTGACGTTATTGTATTTTGCATTATATATTCATTTCCAGATAAATCCAGTAATTAAAAAAAAAAAAAAATTAAACAAGAGGAAAAGTCTTAATCAAAGTTTGGATAAAAGCAGATTACATAATGGAATATCCGGAGTAGGAGAAGCCGAGAAGATATCAACTATTAAGAGAGATATGACACTATGAGATGTGACAAGGGTAATCATGGTCTTGAGAGATGTCAGGATATCGGATAGAAGTGGTACTGGTCTGAGAATATGAGTTATTTATTAAACTATTCCTATAATACTATCAAGTACATACATACACCTACGTACTAGTTTACCTAAAAAATAGCTTTATTCATAACATTTAAAGGGTACCTTTAATTAATGATCTTAAAAAATTAAATAAGAAAATTGAAGAAACTTCAATTTTTTATTTTTTTGAACTATCACGTTTTTTACTTTTCTTTTAAATATTGGGCTCACGGGTTCCTAAATTATAAAAAATAACTCAATTTATTCCCCAATCAACACATTTAAAAATAAACAAACAACAATTTTGTCCTTGAGGTTTAATTGAAGTGAATCAATAGAATTTCGTTTTTACCCTCAATTATGAAGTACATTAACACATAAAATTAAAATTTTAAAAATAGAGAAAAAAACCTTTAAAATAATCTAATCTAAACTTTAAAAATTACACTAACGTATAGAATGTTTGAAAAAAAAAATGTAGTTAAAAAATAAAAATATTAATCAACCCGAATTCGATCCATTAAACTTATTGTGTCATAGGTTGAAATCCAAATACGACCCATTAAATTAATAGATTATCCGATAAGAACCATTTAACCCATTAATTTATAGGTTATGAGTATTGTGATAAATTACAATTCAATTGATTCATTTCTTACTTACAATTTTAAAGTAATTTAATTACATAATTCAATCTACTAAAACTCATTTAATAAATAACAAAATTAAAATAATGAAGAATACATTTTCTTTGGACACTAGATCTTGAAGATTTGCATTTTTTGATAAGTAATTATAAATTTAAAGTATTTAAAATTGATTTGTTAAAGCAATATTTAGAGTTTCTCCTTATATTTGTAAATTACATATTTATCATTAATATTTAATCATATTAAATGAATTAGCGGGTTTGGAGGAATTCAACCTAAACATGACTCACTTATTTAACGAGTTTAACGTGTTGATCCGTTAATGACTCGACTCCAATAAAACCTAACACAAATGACTCGACTCCAATAAAACCTAACAAAAAACTATAAATATCGTATGGTGTCGCCGGATCATGTTCGTTATTGCTAGTGGCATGAGTGTGAAATTGCGAGAATTTCATATAGGATTGGATTTGGCAAAGGGTTAAGAGATATAAAGTTTTCCATAAATTGGTGAGTGAGTGTGGGTGGTTGTCATTGTACTAGCATTAGCAATTGAGAATTTAATAGAGATACGAGATATATACAGTAGTTTGCTTCCTGTGAACAGACAGGTTGCTTAAAAGGTTTAATCATTTGCTACCTACTGCCTTGCTTTGCTTGTCTATTTCAGTCACCTTCAACATTTCAACTTCGCCTCCAAAATTTGTTACTCACCACTCCTTGTCATGTCAACTCCCCTTCCTAAAAGTTATTGTTCTGTCCTTTGCGAAATAGGGCAAAAATCAAATACCTTAATACCAAATATGTCCCAACCTTTTTTTTTTTTTTTTTTTTAAATTACAACAACTAAATTACAACAGTCGAATAACAGCAACTAGAACTGGATTACAACAACAGTCGGGAACCTGCGAGGATAGAGACGCTGACGAGCACGGCCCGGAGAGCAGCTCCCACAGATAGGGAGAGAGACACCCACTCGAAAGTAGGAGAACTACCCACCCGAAGGTGGGACAAACACCCACACAAGGTGGGACCACATCCACACAACATGTGGAGCAAGGAAAATTGGCATATCTATCTGCATGCCTTGGCACTCGAACTTGGATGGTGGAGGGCTCCAAGAGGAGGGTTCAGCCATCACGCTGCAAGGCCATTGGCCCTAACTTTTTAAATACACACACCATTAGCAGATTTGGTGACGTCCGTAATCCAAATCTCATCTCTATTGGTACACTATTTTATCGTAAAAGTTAGTTCTAATATAACACTATATTTCAAATATTAAGATAATATTTAATGTTGAGTAAATAGTGCTCCACTAATTTTTATTATTATTATTTCTCTTATTAAAATGTCAAATCAATATTTTATATTTATTATAATTCCTAATTTAACCCTCCTAAATTTATTAATAATAATATTTATTTTAAAAATTATATCATTAGAGATCTTTAAAATAACACTAATATTAGTATATATATATTTAAATTATTTTTTTTAATTGTTCATTCTACATTTAATTAATGGTTAATTTTTATAGAAAAAGCTTAGATGCTAACCGGTAAGCATCCATCCATACTGACCATCCAATGGGGTGTTGCCACGTGGCCAAAACTCTTTCATTTTTTACCATTTTTCTTCTTGTTTTAAGTTACGTGGCAACTAACCATTGGTTGGTCAGTATGGCTGGGTGTGACTGGTCAGCACCTAAGTAGTGTTCAATTTTTATATTAACTTAATTTAGTGCAATTAAAGAAATGACAAAATACTTCAAAAAAAAAAAACGAAAAAGACATCACAAAATTCTTAAAAAAAAAAGGTACATGACAAAATACTTTTTTAAAAAAATGCATGACAAAAAAACTCTAAAATAAAACAAATAACAACATAATTTAATAATAATAAAAACACGATAATAATAAATTCAATGAACCATTTAGAAATCCAGAGGATTATCTCCACTTCCCTGTAACCACGAAAATACTTACTATGAAATAGATGGAGTTGCTTTGCCTTTTATAGTAGAGAATTAAGAAATAATCAGATGAGAATAAAGTTTGGCAATGGGTAAGAGATATAAAGTTTTCCATAGTTGGGGAATAGAGAGAATTGAGAGGAAACCTTGTCAGGTCTACACTCACTCACTCATCCCCCCCCAAAAAAAAAAAAATTTCCTCACATCAATTTCCTCTCTCTCAATTCTCCAACACTCCGAGTTTCCAAGGTTTTTAATATTTATTTCATTTTGCAATTGTTTTATTTGCAATTAATTTTATTTCCAATATATTTTATTTGCAATTTATCTTATTTCCAATTAGTCAATTACTAAGTTTGCAATTACTAGTTTACTACCTACTATTATTCTTCTAAGTTTCCAATTCTTTCCTAAATTTATTTTTAAATGGCAAGTGGTGGAAATGGAAGGGGTCACGGCCGTGATGGTCCTAGGCGTTCGATTTCGATGAAAGGTAAGGGTCATATGATCGATAATCTCAGTCGTAACTACACCACCTATCATGAGTATCTGTAACGCCGGGCCTATGCTGAAGACCTAGGCCTAGACTGTCATACTCCCCCTTTACCAATTTCAGAACCCGATCCCAATGACACCACCCCCAATTTGACAAGCTAGTTAGAAAATGTGTCTGATATTGATACACCTCCGGATTTTGATTTTGATCCACCGGAACCAAAAGAGGAGAAAGATCTAATACATAAGCAGAGCAAATATGATCTCTTCGTCAAACATATGAAGAAAGTTAGGAAAGAAGATGGAAGCTATGTAGCGGCTTGCAATTACTGCACCAAAGTATATAAGTGGAGCAAATTCGGAGGATATGGCACTTATCAGAAGCATATTTTAACCAAACATCCAGAAGCAGAGACTAGATCGAGGTCACAATCATAAATTCCCAAGTACGCTACTCCTAACCAACAATTATTTCGTTATACTGATGAACAAAATAGAGAAGAATTAACTATAATGGTAGCAGTAGAACACTTATCATTCAGTTTTGGTGAAAGGGTTGGTTTTATTAATCATTGTCAACGAGCATTAAACCTTGCTGCATGCCGTGTTCCTAGAGCCATGCTCACATTTACACTTGAAAAGATTTATGTAAAAGAAAAAAGAAAGTTAGAAAAATATTTTAAAAAATATAACAGTCGTGTTTCCGTATGTGCCAACATATGGAGTGACCATTGGCGATTACATTCATACTTGAGTGTCACTTGCTATTTTATGGATGATGCATGGAATATCCAAAAAAGAATTCTTGCATTTAGAGTTTTTGATGATGCACACATTGCTCAGAATATTTTTAGACAGATTAGAATTATTTTTTCAGAGTATAAAATTGAAAATAAAATTTTTACAATTGGCTTTGATAATGCTTCTAGCAATACTGCTGCTATTCCATCTTTAATTGATTCATGCAAACCTTATCTTGGTGGTACATTTTTTCATCAAAGATGTGCATGCCATGTTTTAAATTTATTTGTTCAAAAAGGATTAGAAACTCTTGAACATTTTATTCTACCTATTAAAAAAGCCCTAATGTTTTTATGGAAACATTCTTCTACAATGAAAGCATGGTCGAGATATTGTAAACAAAATGGTAAACGTGTCGTTAGATTTCCTCGCGATGTTCCAACACGTTGGAATTCTACTTATAAATTGCTTGCTCAAAGTTATGAGTATACAGATTTATTAGTTTCTTTTATTCAATTTCATGTTACTCACATTGAACTTTATCAAGCTCATTGGGATGTTTGTTACAACGTTTTCAATTTGTTAAAAGTCTTTTATAAAGCTACAAACAATTTATCTGGTGTTTATTATCCTACAACTCATTTATTTATTATTGAGAGTCTTAATATTGTTGGTGCATTTGCTCATTGTGAATCCAACATAGCAATAGCGGAAGTCATTAATTCTATGAAGGTAAAATTGTTAGATTATTATAAGGAGTTTCTAAATATTTATTTGATTGCTATGGTTTTTGATCCACATTGTAAATTAGAACATTTGTGTTATTATTTAAATGGTTATTATGGCATCCAAGGTTTAAAAATTGAATATGATGTTAATGCGTGTTATGATAATGTTAAGAAATTATTGTATGATTTATATGATGAATATGTTTCAGTTTATGGATCCTCACTGAACTTAGATGTTACATGAACACAAATTGCATCTCAGCCCCCATCATCCTCCTCCGGATTTATGAATTTAGGGTATAGTTTGTTATTAAAAAAAAAACCAAAAAACCTAGATGTTCTTCTTCATCAAGCTCTAACAAAACAAGTATTCTGAGCTTGAATCTTATCTAAATGCTTCTTCTGAGTTTATAGAAGATACGCTAGGGAAAAAATTTGATATCTTACAATATTGGAAAGAGTACGGAAGGTACTATCCAATCATGGCTATGATAGCCAAAAATATTTTTTCAACACCAGTTTCTACAGTGGCGGTGGAGCAAGAGTTCAGCGCGGGGAGGAATATTCTGGATGAAAAGCGTTCGTGCTTGATTTCGAAAGCACTACAGATACAGGTTTGTTTAGATGATTGGACGAAGGCATAATATAGACAACAAGAAATTGAGCAGGAGGCAACGTACGATTTTTTCAAAGATGACGAACCTGAAACTGGAGCAGCGGAGCCGGAATAGCAGATGCGGTCATGCGGATCACGCCATCACGACAACAATTAGTCCACATCATCACCAAACCTGCAATAAAAGGTAAGAGAACTACGTGGCCTTTGATTCCTCTAAACCCCCCAAGAGGATACGTAGGCAACTTAATTGTGGTAAAAATTAAGTGCAAGACTAATAACTTTACATTTTTTTTTTGTTTTATTTTAATTTAATTTAATTTTGTAATTTTTCATTTATTTATTTTATGTTATTTTCAAATTTCGGGTGACCCAACTTATAAATACCCAATGAAATGTAATTTGTAATTTGTCATTTTGTTTAGTTTTATTTTAATTTAATTTTGTAATTTGTAATTTGTTTATTTTATTTTATTTTCGGATGACCTAACCCAATGAATTTTATTTTATTTTATTTTATTTTATTTTATTTTGTAATTTGTCATTTATATATTTTATTTTATTTACAATTACAACTTACAAGTCTAATTTTTTTTTTTATTAACAAAGGAAAAAAAAAAAAACAAAGGTTCAGAACCGCCAGTTCTATAGGAATTGGAATCGAAATCGAAACCGGAACTGATGATTCTGGAATCAGAACCAGAACCAGAACCGGCCTATGCCGGTTCCGGTTCCGATTCCAAGGTTTCCGCGGTTCTACCAAACCTTGGAACCGGAATCGAAACCTTGCCACCACTACGTGAGTGTGGTTGGGTTACTGGGTTGTCATTGTACTAGCATTAGCAATAGAGAATTTTTAGATATACAGTAGTTTGCTTTCTGTGAACAGAGGTGACTTAAAAGGTTTAATCATTTGCTACCTACTGACTTGCTTCGTTTGTCTATTTTAGACTTTTTAGTCACCTTCAACATTTCCACTTCGCCTCCAAAATTGTTACTCACCACTCCTTGTCATGTCAAGTTGTCAACTCCGCTTCCTAAAAGTTATTGTTTTGTCCTTTGTACCTTAATACCAAATATGTCCCTACCTGTTTAAAAACCTCCATTAGCAGATTTGGTGACGTCCGTAATCCAAATCCTTGTAATAGACTAATAACTTAAGATAACGGCTGACCGTCTTACATTATAAAATGTCTATAATACCCTTAAGTTAAATATTTTTAAATTATAATAATACAATAAAAAAATAACAATGTTAATCCAAAACTAACGATAAGGGGGTAAGGAGATCTTTGTGTGTTTCTAAAAAGACTGAGTCCAATTTGGCATTAAGTCAGACCAGAGGGAGGTTTTCGATTTTTGCCCTAAGAAATGTCAAGGAATAAGCCTCCACTTAAAATGCCAGCGTTCGCTCAAAGAATATAAAAACTATACTTACGGATCATGAGTTCACAGCTACGTGAATAAGTTATAGCAAAAACAAAAAGTAATTTTTCATATACGAAATTGCAACTCTTTCTTTTTCCATGGTAATAACTATGTATATCGGTTTGAAACTAAAAGTTTCACATGGAGAGATGGAGTTCTTAGCCTTTTTCAAACACCACTTCATTTGTCTAACGCCCTGCTACAATGGTCTGATCCCCCTCTGCACAATTGCGATTGCAATTTCTATATGGAATTTTACCGCAAGTCAACACATCAGGTAAATTATACTTATCTACATGGCTCTTCAAATGCAGCCGGATTCAAATGACATTGGTGCTGGATTTAGCTATTCTCTGTGCTTCTTCTAGGTCCTTCAAAAACCTGGGTAATTTGGACAAAATAATATATAAGCACACTGATAGTCATGGTGGTAAAGGAGACTTGCTGTTAGTTGATAATTGCATACAACAGATATAGCAATGCAGTGGTGATTGCTTTCTTAGCCTGTTTACACCACTCTCCCTTAGAAATACATATACTGAATCACAGCATACCTCTTTGAATTGAGGATCACTGAACCTCCTAGTATAAAACGAATTCCAGAATTGCTGGCATTATGTAGAGCAACAGCTCTTGATTCCTCATATGTCGTTCCACCCACAATGAAAAAAATCACATCCTGTGGCCTGATGAAATGCAAAATCAAGATAACATTTGTTTCTTTATATCTTTACTCCCTTTCCCCCCTCTAATATGGTTCACTTTTACCTTGACCAAATCACTAGAAAAGTCATAACTCATACATATACATTAAAGCGACATGATTAATAAAATATGTAAAGAAGAATTTTAGTTTTCCAACAGAAAATTTATAGCAACAAACCTGCCCTGCTGAAAGTGATTTCCAACAAATGGGTAGTCCACATCTCGCAACCGCCCCTTTGTTATGCTCTCCATGATTTGAAACAGAAGAGGCTGGTGCTGGGTGTACACATTCTCAACTCCCTACACAGTCATGAGAAAATGATCTTTAAGTTCATTAATATACATATAAAAGCAGAATGTACAATTTTTCCAGACAAACCTTCAGCCCACGAGCCATGTTGCGAGCAATATTCAGAAGATCTCGATTTCCATAAAGATCCCCGGTTCGTTTCTCAATACCAGCTTGCTTCAAGAGAAACTGAACAAGCTGTCATTCCCCAATGGCAACATATCACAGACAGTTAGTTCTTATAAAAGCCACACAAGGAACACAAATATTGCTATCTAATTTAACCTCTCACAAGATATTGATCTCAAAACGGTGAACAAGAAATTTAAAAAAAAAAAAAGCCAAACTAGATATGTACAAACTAATAATTTCTTTTTCCAACAAAGAACTTTCTATTGTGATATGTAGAACTTAAAATGGATCTACTAATTTATCTATTTTATTTAAATACTATCACTATCTCTCGGTCTCATATTATAATACCTCAGGTGCTAATGAAACTATTTTAGTAAAATTTAACTGTCAAATCTGAGGTTTGAAGTGATCGGAAACAATCTAAAGTGATCAGAAACAATCTAATAAGCATGTTTGATGACTACTAAATATAAATTGTGGATGATGAACCCATACACACTAAAATAAATATATTTCTGCACATCTATGCACATGCAAAACAAGTTAATAACAAAACAACATAATTGGGCATCATGCTAGAAGAAACTGAAGCTGTCTTTATATTACCCCAGGCTTGTACTTGGCTGACCGAGAAGCCAATTTGTTAAAAAGCTGCATCAACTGAACTGGGCTCTCTTTCTCGTAGCGCAAAGCATATAACATCACTAGGCGTAGACGGTCAATGTCAGATACACTTTCATTGTTTAAAAGATTTGTTACTGCCTGCAAGGGAGTATGCAAAAAGTAAGTCACAGCACAACACTGTCACCATAAGTTTTCAAGTTAAGTTTCAAATTGCCTTTGTTAATTTACTGTGTTCCGATCTCCAATTAAGGAGATATTATACTCACAATCTACAATGGCAGAATGCATTATTAAAGCTTTGCATTTACCTCTCTACATATCAACGAAAACTACCGTAACTGGGAAAAGCAAATCCTAAGAGTTAACTGTTCCAAGTTAGCTCTTAAACAACATCATGACCTCATAGAGAAGAAGCCCTCCCTCACTTAAGTCAATTATCTTACTCAAACACTTCTCCAACCGTGACTTCATCCAACTCACCAAAAGTTCAATAACACTTGAACAGGACCCTACACCGTTAGTTATGTTTGTCTCAATATTTAGTGCTTGTTTGGTACGGCTTCTCTATTAGCCTAAAAATATTTTTTTAATCCCAAAAGCTTTTCTCAAAAAAAAAAATATATATATATTTTAGTCATTTGGTTGCAATATCATAGAGCTTTTGGAGATTAAAAAAGTTATTTTATGTCTACTAGGAGAAGCTTAAAATTTGGGATTCTTCAAGCTCTTTTTGAGCTTTTCTTAAAAATTTCAAAATGTCAAAAATAATCCTATGATATTTCATTAATTTCACAACGTGCTTTCTAATATAAGATCCTATTAAATCCTTCCCAAGTAATTTAATAAAAGAAAAGCACCGTCAAAATTATTTAACAAAACAATCTACTAGCTTGAAGAGCTTTTCTAATTGACAACCAAACGACCAACAACTTTTCCTTAAGAGCTCTAATCAAAAGATCTTCTGTAAAAACTCTACTTGAAGAAGTTGTACTAAATGAACCCTTATACATGAAGGTGAAGGCCAAAACTTCTCCCTCCAGCAGCAGTTAAATTTCAATTATATTATATGGAATCCCATGCATTCCTGCATTTTAACACTTATATTTGAATGTCAACTAAGAAACTTAATCTATTTCGTCCTTGCAAGTCGCAAGAATCTTTCCCCTTTGTTATCACTATAAATAAATAAGTATGTGACATCAACATGGATTCACCCAGAGTCAAATGAACATATAAACAGACAGATTTGCAATTATAAACCATATATCACCCCCCAGTTTCTCCTGGAATCTGAACCCATAGATAAAATTCTTTTCTTCTTTTTCCTTTTTCTGATAAGACCATTTATATAATTTGCAATCAATAATTTCTCTATTATTCAAACATATGAAGACGACTCTAGCATTTTCTCTTGATGCATCCACCAAGATCATGCATTCTGACAAGTTGATAGTAAAACAAGTCATCCATATTTCAAACCAATGGAAATGCCATAACAGATGATGAAATTTAGTATGTGTATGGACATGTTTAAAGAACAAATACTCAAGAAAGGATCAGTTTATCTCATATCAGAGATTCTAAATATAATGTCAACAGAAACTATATAGACCATATACAGGCACTACCTCAAAAGCTGCCCCCTGCCCACCATTACAAGCCAATTCCTGCTCTGTTTCTGAAACCAACATGAGTTTTTGCTCTTCAACTATCTTGCTCATTTCTGTAACCAATGTCACATGTTTTGAAACATTGCCATGCATTTTTCTGTACTCTGGGTAATTTTCAACAAATTTGGCCATGTCTTCTGCAGAAAACCAAAGTGCTCCAATTGTTTAACAATGTACCTTAGCTAAGAATAATAAGAATGGCTAACAAAATAATCAATAATCTGAAATACTTTATCTTGTCTCATACGAACCTACAGTCTGGATGTTCTGGTTACTTTTAGCAACTTGCTGAAAATCATCCACCATTCGCTTTATATTCATTCCAATATCTCCAAAGTTCTCATACATATTAGTTTTGAAGAAGGCATCTTGTTCTGATGACAGCACAACTTCCTGTAAGCACAAATTGTAGAAATATTAATATTATACCAACGCATAGTACTGAGATAACAAAAGTGCGGCACAGGGAAAGAAGATATTACACCTGCTGATCTTTTGGAACTTTGCCAACATTTCTCAAATCCACTTTATTATCCTGAATGCATATCAATTCATGAACCATTGCCTGAAAAAATAACATAAGCAATAAGCCATCCTTGTCCATGTAACATCAAGAGGCATACTTATATTTGACTAGAACACAACTAGTAAGATTATATTCACAATCACATGTACCTGATAGGTCCACTGATTTAGCAATGGAGTCACAGGGTCATCCCTTCTATCAAGAATTAACAATAATGGTGAAACTTCTGTACGTCTGAAATCAAAAAGACCACTTTCCTGCTGGTACATCAGCTTCTGTCATATCAGCAAAAATAAAATTTAGTTTTCCTCCGACTTCGATTATTAAACAGCAAACTGAGAGCTCTTATTCATCTGTAACAACATGTAGTTCTACTTACAGCTGTTTCCTGAGCTATCCTCTTTGCAATATCAGAGGTCCTCTGGTATCGAATAACAGGTCTTCGTTTTAATGCCAAGAAGACTGCTGCAATACCGTCAACAACTCGGTCACTGAAGTGTTGCAAACTTGAAGGATCTACAACAGCTGGGAGCATATAAAGATGATTTGAAGATATATTCAAAGTGAAATGATACGGCTCAACAGCAACAAAGTCTGCATAAAACTCCTGCAGAATTACAACAGCTATTACTCAGGGCAAGTTTAAGTTGTTGGCAAATAAAATAAGGGTGACACCATAACATCTCTGGTATAACACCAGACAAAGAACCCTGCTGGAATAAGTATCTTGTTACAAAAAAAGCAAGTTGTTGATGCCGAAATCTGTCTAACAATTACTAAGGGTGTGTTTGGTAGGGAGGAAAAGGGAGAGGAAAGAAAAGGGTGGAGGGAAAAGGGAGAAGAAAATGGGGAAGTATGTGTTTGGTATGGAGAGAAAAATGGAAGGAAGGGAAAAATGGGAGGAAAGATTTGTGGGTGGGACCCACCAATTTTAATCCTCCCAAAAGTGGGAGGAAAAGGGAGAGAAAGGAGGGAATCAAAATACTTTTAATTAAAATCACCAATTTGTCCATTTGTTTTTAATATATAAACTATAATGCAAGGGTAAATTAGTAAAATTGATAAATAAAATCCCTTCTTTCCTTTCTGTTTACCAAACAACTAAAGGGAAAATCCTCATGTTTTCTATCCCTCTAAATCTTTCTATCCTTCCTGTTTTATATCCCTCTAAATCTTTCTATCCTTCCTGTTTTCTTTCCTCCCTACCAAACACACTCTAAATGAAAAAGAGTGCTGATGTGGATTGTAACTTGGTGCAAACGGGAGCATATGCAATTGAGGCCTTAGGGAGTTGCCTCAATCGCAGCCTTGAGCCGGCTTCGATTCTATTGATTGGAAGGAGAGATGGACTTTTAAGTGCAAAACCATTTCGACCAAGAACAAGAAGTGTTTAAATCATTTCTTTCACAGGAAATGACCTCTCTCAAGACTCAAAGCCATGCACTCTCCATTGGTGACTCAAGGCTTCGATAGGCCCTTTCTAAACTCTTACTAGAGCTTTCTCATGTGGCAATAATCCAAATAAAGTTGGCATTGTCCAAGTTCAAATATGCAAAAGCTTCTGAATTGATTATCAATAACTTTCTCACAATAACATTAATCCTAAGATGACAAAGAAATATCAAATGAAAAGGCAAAGGAAAATTTCAGCCTAGCATAACAGTGTTAGTAGATGAAAAGTTACCTGCACTTGTTGCACGACTTCCTGCTCATCAGAATCAGCCAGAATATGAATCTGGGTATCCTTCAACATGTTGGAGAACACTGTTAAATCCAGAACGACAATCAAAAAAGGAACTTTGGGAAAACAGGAAAGACTTGCTAAAAAATATATTTGGATACATTCACAGCAAAATTCTTGAAAACTTCTTTCACAATACCAAAAAATATATAAGAAAAAAACTTACATAAGTGATACTCTCCAAACCTAGGATTAGCCAGCTGGCGCCTCAAATGCTGAATGTTCTCCGACGTCGGCCGAAGAAAAAAAACTGCTTTAAGATGCGACATGGATTCTTTTGAAATAGAGATAGAATCTACTAATTCTACCAAAAATACTTCTTTCTGAAGTAACTCTGACTGGGAATAAGCCACACTTACAATACTAACCTGCAACTCAGTAAACAAATATAGCATGAAATATTGAATCATAAACCTAGTCCACGTACCAAGCTACATAAACTAGCAACAGAGATGTGACAATCAAATAATTCTATTATTGTGAATTTGGTATCAACAAAACATGTTACAAACTACACAATCTGATAGATGAACTTCTGGTTCATCTAAGCTACAATCGATTCAAGTAATGCTAGCACTTCCAATTTGAAAGGCAAGCCTTCCAATGAAAATCGGCTGATTGAGTGTAACCTGACTCCTCCCGGATAAGTTAATAAATAAATTAATTAACAGATTTCTAAACAAAGTGAAATCAATTATCATAAATTCTCAGAGATCAATATTCGAAACTTAACAAACTATCCTTCTGACTCCTAAAAATTACTATATCAATATATTTTTTTAAAAATTACATTGCCAGATCGTTCGAATAGTTCATTTCATTGTAATACATGAATTTCCTACACTAAATCGAAGAAATAAAAAAGAAAGCTAACGAGGCAAAAGATGTTACCGTTTGAGAATCGAGAATGAGGACTTTCATGCCGGAGATGTCCTGCAACATCCGGTTCATATAATCACGTACGGCCGTTACTAGAACCATTTTTTTTTAAGGTCTTCAGATCTAGGGCTACGATTTAGGTGATTGTTTTTGTTCTGATGATGATTGAGAAGAATCTCGTTAAGCGTCAAATTAAAATTGGAACCAAGTTGGAACGATGTTGTTCATGTTGATTGTTGAAAGAGACGCAGATCTGCGTAGAGGGAATGCAATATCTGCAGTCCAAAACGCACCGTTTTCAACTGACTGGAGTCTTTTAGACAAAGACTAGAATTTTTACATTCGAAAACGCACCGTTTTACATCCAGCTCGTCAGCTCGAAATAAAAATTAAAGAGAAGAAGTGTTTTTTATTTCAGTTTTGAAAGAAAACAGTTTTTTAAAAATAAATAAAAAAAGGTAAAAACGAGTATGTAGATTAACTGGAAATATTAATAAAAAAAATGTAATATTCAATTTGTTTTTTTTTTCTTTACATTATAACCTATAATTATAAAATAATTAGTTAAATCATTGGCCAGTGTAGTTTTTATATTATTTTTTCTATTATAATTAGTAAATTTGAATAAAAAATAGATCAATAATTTATCACAAATAATTATTAACTCATAATTAAAAAAAAATTATTATTTTTTATTAAATAAATATTAAATTAAATATTAAAAAAAAAAATAGAGGCGCAGATCTTCTCCTTCTCCTCCAAGCAAATCTAATGCTCCTCAAAATCTGATTCCCGGAGAAGATAAGAAGAAGAGAAGATAAGAAGACGAAGGAAGAAGAAGAAGAAAAAATTAATGCTTTTAAAAAAAAAAAACAAAATGTAAAAGAAGGAGAACATGTTTAACTGTTTCCATGTTTTTCAATTTTAATTCTAGTTTTGTTTTTCGTGTTTTTATTTTTTTATTTTTTGAAAACAAAAAGAAAAATAGTTACCCAACACGAATTAAAAATTGTTTTAGAAAAAAATAAAATAAAAAATAGGTGTGAAATATGGGTACCAGACAACTATTAAGAGGGGTGTATTGGATTGAGATTTTATTAGACAATTTTTGGAAGTAAAAGTCTGGTGGTATTGGATTGAGACTTTTTAATAAGTTAGATAAGTCTTGTGGTATTCGATTAGGACTTTCAAGATTTAATTTAAAAGTCTATAATATCTTATGGTATTGGATCCAGACTTTTAAGAGGCATCAAATTGTCTGGTGGTATTGGATTAAGATCAAGATTTGTAGGATTTCATGACAAAATAGATTTTCTAGACTTTTTAGTGATAAATATAAATAGTTAGACCTCAAAATTGTCTTGCTCTCTCCCATCATACTTTTCACTCTCGTTCAAGACTTTTTAAAAAATAGCAACAAGGTTGTGAAGAAACCCTAACAACATACCAGATTCAAGTAATGATTATATTGTATCTTGCACTGCCTAGTTATCGTAATTTATCTTGCACTGCCTATTATTCCACCAAATCCCACCGAATTGCTCACAGTCATAGTAATTGGTTCATGTGTTCATGTGTGTTGTCATTGAAACAAATAATAGCACGGTGTGTATAAAGCTATCTAGAGGGGGGGTGAATATATTTTACGCTTTTTACCCAATTTTTCGTGTTAGTCAAAATTACGAAAATACCCTCAAGATAATATAAACAAGCAAGTGTAATATGGTGCGGAAATTAAAACAACACTTGGTTTTTACGTGGAAACCCTCACGGGAAAAACCACGGGCTATGTAAGTAAGCCACACTCGAACCTCGAATCCACTAAATGTGCAAACGATTACAACCTAATCCCGGAAGTAATCACACACCTACCTAATCCCGGTATGAGTGAACCTAGTCCAATTTGCTTGCGTTCTAAGCAACCTAATCCCGGATGCTACACACAAGACTTACTTTCTCTATGAAGAGAATATACAACCTATGTGAATATATAAAATATCCAAAATGCAATTAAGAGCTAGGTTACTCTATATGCTTATCTAGGATAGTGAATATGCAATTAATTCAATCCTAGATATTAAAAGCTAGATGACATGTCAAATAGCTTAGCTAAACATAGATTAACAAAACCTAGATAGCTATCAAAAATACAACACTCAATCATGTCAACACAACAATCTCTAATTTGTATCTAGAATATATTCAAGAGCATACAAATAATATAAGAGATGTCAATGATAAATAAAACACTAATTATGTATGATAATAGTGAAGAACTTACCAAAGAATATGTGTTGACCAAAACCCATGCAAGCAAGCATCCTAACTAAGCTAGAAAATGCTAGATGATATTTTGATGCATATGAGAATGGTTTTTGAGTGTTAAAAAGGTGTTCTTGATTTGATTTTCTCTCAAATGTCTCTCTTTTAAGTTTAGGGTTCTTAGAGTTAAAGAACATTCAATCTGAAAATGAGAAAGTGTGATATTTATAGACATCAAGAACAGGGCATGTGAAAAGACAAGTTTGCCCTTGAAACGCACCGTTCAGCGGTTTCAATCGGCGGCCATGCCACCGAATTGAGCTCGTGAAGAACAGAGCATAAACGGCGGTTCATTCGGCGGTTTCGTGACTGCCGATCCCAACTGTCGAATCAGACCCGAGAGATCGAAATCGATCAGGTATGAACGGCGGTTTCGAACGGCGGTCGTGACCGCCGATCGTGACCGTAGAATTGCTCATAGAAGCAAACAGCGGTTCCATTCGGCGGCCAGGCCACCGATCATAACCGCCGATCACCAACAGAGGTGAAAACCAAGGAGAAGCCAAGGGCATTCTCCGTGGGCGGTCTTCGCGCAAAACCAAGCACATTCTAGTGCATGCGCGGACGTTTCCGAACACTCTCGAGAAACGAATTACAAGACACATAAATACACAACAAGATATAACAATCAAAGTGCTAGTGTGTAATGTGACATATGAAGAGAATGCACACAAAAGTAAGAATGCAAAGTGTGTGTGTGCTTCTAAATCTCTTCAAAGAAAGTTAAGTACTAGAAGTATACCTTTGGAGTGCTCGTCCCTTGAGGTCTTGAAAGGGCCTTTGAGAATGATTCTCAATCATCTAAACTACTCATCTAAACTACCCTTACATACAAACCCCAACACGTGGTTTGTCCACGAAATAAGCCAATCAAAGAATGGGAATCCTTACAATCTCCCCCTTTGGCTATTTCGTGACAAAACCACCACTTACATTGATCCTCACAAACATAATTGAATCTACGGGATAACAAAGATAATCTACATTACAAAGAGATAAGAATAATAAAAAAAACTTCGAGTCTTCAATCTCTTGTAGAACTATCAACCCTTCAAAACAAAAGATTATACTTTCCAAAGCAAGAGTATGTGAGATGATCAAGTGAGAATAAAACAAGCATTTGCATATAAGAAGTTTAAGCACAACATCATGCAATGTATGTGTATGCAATGCTCCCCCTCAACGGGTTACTCCCCCTTAATGTATATTCTCCCCAAAATGCATAATTGCCACTACAATTTGCAACTCCCCTTACCACATCCTACTCCCCCTTTTTGTCATGATATAGGCAAAAGAGTAGTCCCCAACCGGGTCACTCATAGCAACGAGAGATATAAGCATGCAAGATTTGCATAATTAATATAAGTCACTTTATGCATCTCAATTTAATCGGAGAGAAACAAGGAGATTTATTTGAGAGAAAATGTGTGAATCAAACATGCTTTGCATACAAGACATGTAGCATTCAAGTCCAAAATACAATGGTATTTGGCAAAGCAAATGACAAAGGTTTCTAATAGGAATTCAAACCAATTTCACCAATGTCATGAGTAAAGCAAGGATATAGAATACATTGATTTCAATTTAAGAGCAACTATATCCAACTTTATAAGCGAAACATGGCATGAGCAACTTTGCACCCTTTTTGATTTTTCCGGATAAGATATCCGTATGATAGTAGCCATGTTCAACCAATAAAGAAAGAGAGACATTTGGAATATAGATTCCTTTGAACAGATACAAGATCCTTTATTCATTTTGAGTCTCATAAGCTTTTTCACACATTTTTTGCAGTTAAGAAATGCAATCATCAAAACATGCTTTTTAAGATTAGCATTTAGCATGTTATTTAGCAAACATCATGTCATGGAGATCATTATAGGTCATTCAAATCATACTTCCTATGTAAATATCTCCTAGTCCAAAAATGCATGTTTGAACATAAATATGACATGGATTGCAATACAAGCATTGATCACACTTATTGAATAGAAAATATATATACAATGCAACCAAGCTTACTCAAGCAACAAAAAGAGAAGCATAAGATATTTCAAATTTTTTGCAAGTGACAAGAATGCAAAATAGCTCTCTTTGCTTGAGTTCCCCATATGGGGTCATCATCAACCTTCAACAATGAAGGTCATGAGGTCCTATAGACCTCCCAAGTCCATTTGGCTTGGATGAACCTATTTGAGACTTGATAGTCTCGTAGCAAGCGGGTTCATTTTTCCTTATCCACATAGGTGTGACATTTTCTTCCTAGTGGTCACTTGTTCTAGAGATCTAGATGTCATAGGATTATGTAAATGAATTTCTTCCTTCCTATGAGCATGCATTCTAGCTCTAGCTTTCTTTTTCTCAATCATGCTTTTAACTCTACACATTTTAATGTAACGAAAGCACTTTGGTCTAATATGACCATCAACACCACAAAAATGACATGTAGGGACAAAGTTAGGAATCATACCATGTCCTTGTGCATGTATAGGAGCCTTCCCATGTCTTTGTGGTTGTCTTGGTTGTTGGATAGGATTTCTCCTTCTTTGTTGTTGACCAAGACTTGGTTGCTTCCACGGTTGAGTTTGCATGATTGGTCTCTTCCGTTGATAGATTTGAGTTTGAGGGAAGTTAGCATGAGGAACTCTTGTAGGTTGAGCTTGAGGTTGTCTTCTTGGAGCTACCTTCACTTGTGCACTATGAGAGCATTGTCCTAGCTCAATCTTCTTCCTAGGAGTTTGCACCGGTGAATCTTCTTTGTAGCTCAAGCTTTTAACAAACATGGTCTTGTTAGGAGTGGAGGACTCCTTACTATCTTCAAACCCAAGACCTCTCTTATCACACGGACTCTTTCCAACACTTAACATGTGGTCAAGTTTTTCGGTGCTAGAAACTATCCTAGTCCTTGATCCTTTAGCCTCTTCAAGCTCTCTTTTTAATTCTTCTTCATTCCTCTTAGATAAGTCTAACTCCTTTCTTAGCTTATCTTCAATATTCTTGGATCTATCCACTTGTTCACTTAAGTGGTCAACATGAGCCTCAAGGTCTAGATTCTCTTCTCTCAATCTTCGTATCTTTTCCTTGGTCTTCATTGCTAAGCTTTTAAACTCAGTGAGGTATTCATCTAGAACCTTTTTCTTCACATATCCATGTGAGGAGTTAGATGAAGAGTCATTTTTATTAGAGTCACTTTCTTCTTGACTCTCATTCTCTTCTTCATTGTAGGAGATCGGAAAGGCAAAATAGTTGTTCTCACAATCATTCAAGCTTGAGGGACTTCCTTCAACAACTTTCACTTTGTTGTCCCGCTTGTGAGAGCAACCTAATGCCAAGAATTTTGCCACAATCTCTTCATCACTTTCACTTGAAGTGGCGGTCTCCTCTCTTTCATCTTCCAAGTTAGCACATTCCTTGGAGATATGCCCGAATCCTCCACATTCGTAGCATTGAATCTTCTCTCTTGAAGACATCTCATGATATGGCTTGACATTCTTAAAAGTGGACTTCTTCTTCTTGAAGTCATTCCCCTTTGAGCCATAATCCCTCTTTTGAAGATTCAAGAACTTCTTGAATCCCTTGGCAATGAGTGCCATGTCTTTATATGAGTCATCTTTCTCCTCTTCCATCTTGGATGTCTTCAAGGCAATATTCTTTTTCTTCTTAGGAGGAGATGTGGTAGCCTTTCTTGATTCATAGGCTAGAAGTCTTCCAATGACTTCACTCGGCTTCATTTCCTTGTAAGTGTCATTTTCTTCTAAAGCCGTCACTTTGGGTTCGAACCTCTCGGGAAGTGATCTCATGATCTTTTGCTTGATTCTTCTATCCGAGTAAGGATCACCAAGTTGGTGACTTTGGTTCACAATGTCCATTAGTCTCACCTGAAAGTCATTGAAGTGCTCGTGCTCTTCCATCCTAATGGTCTCAAACCGAGTTTGAAGGACTTGAAGCTTTGAGTCCTTGACAACCTCGGTGCCTTCATGTGCAACTTCTAGGATGTCCCATGCCTCTTTAGCAATCCTAGTAATTTGAATCAGTTTGTACTGATTTTCACTCACTGCACATCGGATGGCATGAATAGCCTTGTTGTTCCACATGGAGTCAATAAATTCTTGAGGAATCCACTGTGCCTTAGGCTTGAGAACTTCTTCTCCTCCATCCGTAGAAGACATCATAGGTGGAGCATATCCATCTTCAACCGCCATCCATGCCCTATCATGGATTTGGCATATGTATGCTTCCATCTTCCCCTTCCATGAGGAGTAATTATCGCCGGTGAGCAACGGTGGCCTCACGCTTGACGCTCCCTCTTTGCTCATCCTGAAACCACTCATAGTGTTTGGATGAATGCAAATGAGATGAATGCAAAATGTATGAATAAATTAAAAAATCACACAGTATGCAAAACACACCAAAATGAGCAAGGATCACCTATGTATGTCTAGGAACCAGCTCTGATACCAATTGAAACAAATAATAGCACGGTGTGTATAAAGCTATCTAGAGGGGGGGTGAATAGATTTTACGCTTTTTACTCAATTTTTCGTGTTAGTCAAAATTACGAAAATACCCTCAAGATAATTTAAACAAGCAAGTGTAATATGGTGCGGAAATTAAAACAACACTTGGTTTTTACGTGGAAACCCTCACGGGAAAAACCACGGGCTATGTAAGTAAGCCACACTCGAACCTCGAATCCACTAAATGTGCAAACGATTACAACCTAATCCCGGAAGTAATCACACACCTACCTAATCCCGGTATGAGTGAACCTAGTCCAATTTGCTTGCGTTCTAAGCAACCTAATCCCGGATGCTACACACAAGACTTACTTTCTCTATGAAGAGAATATACAACCTATGTGAATATATAAAATATCCAAAATGCAATTAAGAGCTAGGTTACTCTATATGCTTATCTAGGATAGTGAATATGCAATTAATTCAATCCTAGATATTAAAAGCTAGATGACATGTCAAATAGCTTAGCTAAACATAGATTAACAAAACCTAGATAGCTATCAAAAATACAACACTCAATCATGTCAACACAACAATCTCTAATTTGTATCTAGAATATATTCAAGAGCATACAAATAATATAAGAGATGTCAATGATAAATAAAACACTAATTATGTATGATAATAGTGAAGAACTTACCAAAGAATATGTGTTGACCAAAACCCATGCAAGCAAGCATCCTAACTAAGCTAGAAAATGCTAGATGATATTTTGATGCATATGAGAATGGTTTTTGAGTGTTAAAAAGGTGTTCTTGATTTGATTTTCTCTCAAATGTCTCTCTTTTAAGTTTAGGGTTCTTAGAGTTAAAGAACATTCAATCTGAAAATGAGAAAGTGTGATATTTATAGACATCAAGAACAAGGCATGTGAAAAGACAAGTTTGCCCTTGAAACGCACCGTTCGGCGGTTTCAATCGGCGGCCATGCCACCGAATTGAGCTCGTGAAGAACAGAGCATAAACGGCGGTTCATTCGGCGGTTTCGTGACTGCCGATCCCAACTGTCGAATCAGACCCGAGAGATCGAAATCGATCAGGTATGAACGGCGGTTTCGAACGGCGGTCGTGACCGCCGATCGTGACCGTAGAATTGCTCATAGAAGCAAACAGCGGTTCCATTCGGCGGCCAGGCCACCGATCATAACCGCCGATCACCAACAGAGGTGAAAACCAAGGAGAAGCCAAGGGCATTCTCCGTGGGCGGTCTTCGCGCAAAACCAAGCACATTCTAGTGCATGCGCGGACGTTTCCGAACACTCTCGAGAAACGAATTACAAGACACATAAATACACAACAAGATATAACAATCAAAGTGCTAGTGTGTAATGTGACATATGAAGAGAATGCACACAAAAGTAAGAATGCAAAGTGTGTGTGTGCTTCTAAATCTCTTCAAAGAAAGTTAAGCACTAGAAGTATACCTTTGGAGTGCTCGTCCCTTGAGGTCTTGAAAGGGCCTTTGAGAATGATTCTCAATCATCTAAACTACTCATCTAAACTACCCTTACATACAAACCCCAACATGTGGTTTGTCCACGAAATAAGCCAATCAAAGAATGGGAATCCTTACAGTCGTGATTTATTTTGTTTTGCTTTTTGTTGTTGTGGGACCTTTGCTTTTGTTTTGTTTTTTGTTGTTGTGGGGCATTTGCCTTGCTTTTGTTTGCTACATGTGCTGTTACAATTTAATCACACCGTCTGTGCTATTCAAGAAAAAAAAAAAAAACTGTTGCTATTAAAAACTCACACCAAAACAGACCAAATTCTACCGAATTGCACTGTGCTCTAGATTCTGTGCTTTTCAAAAAAACAAAAAAAAACTCACACCGAATTGAACTTATCTATCAATTCACATGCTTTGAAACTTCATATTATTCTACTCTTGTTGTTGCTTTGTTAATATTTTTATTGTTTTTTTGGATGATATTTCTGTTGGGTATGCTTTGAATCTTCGTTTAAATTCCAAGTTTAAGCTACAAGACAAGCATTTTTTTTGTGGGTTTATTTTTCATTTCATTTTTTGTGTGGTTTTGTGTTCTGCTGGAGATATTTTTGTGCAATTTTTTTCCTTAAAACTGTATCTTTTGGCAAAGAAATAAATTTTTTTGTTCATGTTGGGTTCTTCAATTTTTCGATACGAATCCAACGGTATAAAGAACGTAAAATTCTGGGCGGTATTTTGAAAGTTATGATTAATTATTCAGTCAAAGGTCAGAAGCGATTGAAGATACTTTTGTGCAAACGTTTTCCATAAAACTGTATCTTTTGGCATGGAAATAAATTTTTTCGTCCATGTTGGGTTCTTCAATTTTTCAATATGAATCTAATGGTATAAAGAATGTAAAATTATGGGCAGTATTTTGAAAGTTATGATCAATTATTCAGTCAAAGGTCAGAAGCGATTGGAGATGATCAATTTTTGTGCAAACGTTTTCCTTAAAACTGTATCTTTTGGCAAGGAAATAAATTTATTGGTCCACATTGAGTTCTTCAATTTTTCGATATGAATCTAATGGTATAAAGAACGTAAAATTCTGGGTGGTATTTTGAAAGTTATGATCAATTATTCAGTCAAAGGTTAGAAGCGACGCGAATCCGCGAGTGAGATGTTTTCATCGCTCATTTTCACACATTTCCAAATCGATTTTTGGAATATTTTCTAAATGAAAAGTGTTTGCTTGCATGTCTACTCTCTTGTATCAAAATTTTATCAAACAACGTTGAGTATTTTTAGAGATGCACACTTGAATGTGGACATATGTCAGATTTGAATTTCTGCAGAATTTTGCTTTTGAATCCATATCGGTTTTCCCAAAAACTGTTGTCTTTTCAAACTGCAATATTGAAGACATCGGTTTTAATGGAAACCGATTTCTTATTAGAAAAAAAATCCATATCGGTTTTCCCAAAAACCGTTGTCTTTTCGAACAGTAATATTTAAGACATTGGTTTTAAGGAAAACCGATTTCTTATTGGAAAATAAATCTATATCGGTTTTTCCAAAAACCGTTGTCTTTTTAAACCACAATATTTAAGAAATCGGTTTTTATAAAAACCGATTTCTAAAAGTTTTTTTAAATCGGTTATCTAAAAACCGATGTAAACAACCGATGTCTTTTAACATTTTTGTAGTAGTGTGGGTTTTTTCAGCTCAGACTATCTATCTAGTTTGGGTTTCTCAACTTGGGTATGTGTGTTAGTTAACAAATTTATATGGCCCATATTAAAAAAAAAAAAAAAAGAGTCTTTAAATAAAGTCTAGATAATCCTAATAGTCTATTAATAAAGTCTAGATAATCATAATAGTCTATAAATAAAGTCTAGATAATCCTAATAGTTTATAAATAAAGTCTAGAGACTCTTTTAAAAAAAAAACAAAAATCCTGAAAGTCTAGTCCATATAATCCTAATAGTTTTTAAAATCCTAAAAATCCATAAAATCCTACCACCCAAAAATTGTCTATTAAAATCCCAATCCAATACACCCCCCTAATTTACAAAAAAGTGTTCGGCACACCCATTTAATCTCCACATCCTCCATAAAATTTTTGAAATTTAAGGCAGTGTGGTATTTATATAGATTCTGTAATAATCATTGTTACTGTTTGGTAAGTCATATTTTCAAACAGATGCTTTCAACAGTTATCCGCTCCGCACTTAGCTATCCAGCGTTTACCGTGGGCACGATAATTAGTACATTGTGGTGGTCTGTAGCACGGTGACAAAAATAGACATGATATTAAAATACTTTCAATTTTACATTTTTTTCAAAACTAGTCACCGTTTAAACAATATATTTTATTTTAATAATAAAATTAAATATCTAATTATTTTTAATATAAAATCAAGTAGATTTAAATATCAAAAATTAAATTCCATATCAATCACGTATGGAGGAGACTACAGATTATACCTAACAACTCAAACAATCAGACCTTTGAAAATTGTATCTTCAAACATTCCTTTAGACTACAACAAAGGCATAATTCGTTTAAACTATTCATTGCATTCTTAGGTGGCGTTTGATTGGCTGGAATGGGTTGGAATGGAAATGAATGGAATGGAATCCATTCCATATGTTTGGTTGGTTAAAATCCAATGGAATGGGCATTCCACCATTCCATCCAAAAACCAATGGAATGCCCATTCCATTCCAATGTAAAAACTTTATTCCATAAAAGCCCTCATATGCACAAACTACATTCCAAAAATACCCTCCTTTCCAAAAATAATATATTATCATTATATATTATATTAATGATATATAAATCCTAGGTGCCTCTCAAGGGTTTATAGAGCTTTCCCCATAATGACGGCCTAACCATGACCTAAACAGGGTACTAACATTTCAACCTTCCAGAGACAGACATGGACCTTAAGCCTAAAGGACCAATCTCATTTTCTGATGTGCAGGATCCTCAATCAGAGGCAAGCACATAGTATACTGAGATTATTACAGACTATCACTTATATCATAGACAGGCTTTCGAAGGAAGGAGAGGAAGTGTTTAGAAAGACATAAGAGTTATAACACACAAGAAATTTTATTGATTTCAGCTTCTGGTTTTTACAAGGGACGAGTTCTCCTTATATAGAGGGAGAGACAAGATACATCCAAAACAACACACAGGAAAAAGCCATCAATGTGGCAAAAAAATAAAAGCAAACTAAAGGGGCAAGGGGCTGGTGGCCTATAATAATTACAACCCAACATGGAAAACTACAAAAGTAACGTACAATAATTAAAGCATTAAAATTCACAGGATGGAGATAAGATCGGTCACTGGAGACTGAGAAGGTCACGAGCGTTAATCACGGGGCTGCTGAGGTCACGGACTAGACAGATTGCAAGTGACGTGATATTCATCATCTGAGTCTTGGGCTCCACAGATGGAGCAGGGCCAAGCGAAATCAAAGGGATCTTAAGAGTCAATCATGTAGGAATCTTGGAAAGGGTTCCAGCTCTGAGAGGGGTTTTTAGGGATGTGAAGAAGGATGAAAACTTCATCGGTGGAGACATGATTAACATCACAGAGGGAATTGAGCAGTGAGATCTGGAGATTGTTGGGGTATGTTTTTTGATAATCATAAGTGGTAAACCATTCGTAACTGGTGTTAGCTGTCCATAAGAGCCTGTTGTGGGGATTGTATCTGTAAGGCCTGTGGAGTATCCATATGCAGCAAACAGAGGTAGCTGACTCATAATCAAGCTTCCAAAGGTTATATTGTCCCATAAGTTTAGTGAGTTAGTTTTTCTAGTTTGTTAAGGACGTGAACCATTGGAGGAAAATCCATAACAAAGAATTCTGTTAGGACGGATCATGGAGATGTCCATATAAAGCCTGGAGTGGAAAAACGATGGCATGGTGGTGTAGAACTGATAAACACCAGAGGAACCAAAGGAGTTGAGAGGAGAAGTAGTAGAATGGTGGCATTATGAATGGGTCAAGAAATGGTCTGGACAGGTTGTTGATGGTGTGTCGACAATCTTGACTGTTGATTTGGGATAAGTAGATCGGAAGATGAGCCTTGGCGAAGGTTTGGATCTGATCCAGAGAAGGTTGATGATTAGGTGGCAATGTAGCCATGAGTTCTAGTGGAAATGAGTAATCAGGTATGTCTGGTGGGGACGATGAGGGACCAGCAGGAGAAGTCATGAATATAAGAGGATTGTGACCTGTGGGAGTGATGAGATGAGAGAGTGGAGGTCTGGAGAGCATATCAGCAATTATATTATGGTGGCCTTTCATGTGGCGTACAGTGAAGTCATACCGAGCAAACCAATCTTTGAGTCTCAAAAGGAGAGGATTGGGAGGAATCTATTGCGAAAATCGAGTATCTTTGGGAATGATGAGTTATCCATTTCAACAATAAAGTTCCTTGTCTTGAGGTGAAAATCCAACTTTTGGATTCAGTATTTAACTATAAGAATCTCTTTATAGATAGTGTGATAATGCTATTGGGCATCTTTGAATTTGCCACTAGCATGACCACAGTATCTCCTTTGACCGTCTCGGTCTTCGATGAGAACGGCACCCTAGAAAATATCGCTGGCATCAGTTTGGAGGATAAGCTGGCCAGAAGAAGGGATGGTGAGGGCAGGAGGAGATTGGGAGATCTCCTTTAATTTGATGACGGCCTCAGTATGGATGGAACTCTAGGGAGGAGGACCCTTCTTGAGGAGCGTAGAGAGAACTGAGGTTTAATGACTGACATGTGGAATAAAATCTCTGACATAGTTGACGATACCAAGAAATCGTTGGACTTGTTTCACACTGAGATCAGAATCAGGGAAATCTAACAACCGGACAGCCAAATGAGGACCAGGGCGGTATTGACCGTTAGAGATGTTCATGCCAAGAAATTCAATTTCGGGTTTGCCAATTATGCTTTTCTTTTCGGAGAGCATGATACCGTAGTGATGAACAATGTCATGAAACTGTTGGAGAAGAATATTGTGAGAGGTATCATCTGGAGAGAACAGGAGGATGTCATCAATGTAGATGAGGGTTAAGTGTAAGAGGGGATGGAAAATTCTAGTAACGGCCTTTTGGAAAAGGGATGAAGCAGTTTTTAAACCAAAAAGGAGAACGGTCCATTGGTATTGTGCATTGGGGAGATAGAATGTAGTTTTATACCTTTCATCTAGATGGATGCCAATTTGCCAGAAGGCACCTTTGAGATCAAATTTTGAGAAAATTGTCAGGGAGCTGAGAGAATAAGACATTTGGCCTAGGAACAGGAAACTTGTCATCTCTAAGAAAAAGGTTGAGAGGTTTGTAATCGATGACCAGTCTCTTTTTTCCTCTGAGTAACTCAGAGCGTTTTTCAACATAAAAGGCTTGGCACGCCCAAGGGGAAGAAGTGTGTTCGATTAGACCTTGACGAAGAAGTTCATTGCATTCTTCATTGGCCAGTTGGAGGTCCGAAAGAGACATGCCTGAGTGGGTGGCCTTCGTAGGATTATTATCTTCATTGAGCTTAAAAGGGAGCTTAATAAAGAAATCTGGATTTTTCCACAAAGGAGAAGGGTGAGAGAAAGTGGCATGACTGTCAGCACAAAGTTGGAGCAATTTCCGTTGAATTAGTTCAAAGGGTGATTGAATCTCTGAGAGTGGGAAGATCTTTGAAACATCAGAAAAGGCTTTGAAATCCTTTTTGTATCGAATCCCGGTAGGGAAAATCCGGAAGGATTTACTTTGGTAGAAAACATCCCAGCCTAGGAGGATGTCTTTATCTGGAAGAGGAGTACCGATGACATAGACCCAAAGAGTGAAGGATGGAAAGAACTTAATACCAATCATTTTTCTAGAAATGAGATTAGTAGAAAAAACTTTTCCATCAGCGGCTTTGAAATGCCGAACATGGGGTTTTCAAAATTCTGGAGGAAGGACCTTTGGATTCCTCATTGTGGTGTGAGAACCTGTGTCAAAATAAGCGATGACATCAACTGGTTTGGAGTATTTGTCAGGCAGAATCCAAACCGGAGCTTGATGACCAGAATGAGAAATAAGCTGAGTAGCCTGAGAGGATTCTGGAATAGAGCTGTAGTCTGAGGAGCCAGAATATTCTGAGTCAGAAAGGTCTTCTTGGAGAACAAAGGTTGTGGTGTGATCTACACTATCTTGTTCAGAGAAGATTGATTCAATATTTACGTCGGACGGAACTTCATCAGCAATGTCTTTTAACTGCTGAACTAGTCTGGCGAATTTGGCTTTCTTGTTGGGACATTTCTTTGCAAAGTGTCCTGGTTTGCTACAGATATAACACCATAGACACCTCAGGACGTTCTCTCAATGATACATCCTTAGGTGAACTCCACATGTATGCTCTGAGCTCCCTTGATAAAATATATTATATTAATATATATAATAATATTATATAATATAATATATATATTATATTATATAATCTAATATTTATTATATATATTATATTATTATATGTATTATATATTATATTATTATATAATATATTAAATAATATATAATTATATATATAATATATACTTTTATATTTTATTATTATTATCCAAAATATATATTATATATTATTATATTATATAATAATATTAATATTACTTATAAATAATATATATTATATTATTAAAATATATATAATAATATTTATATTATATATATTATTATGTAATATATATTATTTTATTATAATATATATATATATATATATATATATATATATATATATATATATGTTGTTATATATTATAAAAATATATATAATATTATATATACTTTTATATTTTATTATTATTATCCATAATATATCACGTTATTATGAATGTTTTATAATTAGGGGTATTTTGATCAAAATACAGTTAATTCCATTCCATTCAGTTGTTAACCAAACAAAATAATACTGATTCAGATGCTAATTCTAAAGTCCCAACCAAACAAAGAAATCAGCTTTCCATTCCATTCCATCCCCATCCCATTCCCATCCCATCCTCATTCCCATCCCATCCTCATTCCCATTACCATTTCGATTACCATTCCGCCATTTAACCAAACGCCACCTTAATTCAACATTTGATATTAGGTTTTTAGGCTATCAAGTGTATATTGCATGCGTGTATAGGTTCTTACTTCATTTTGCACTGTTATAGATCTTTCTAATACACATCTATTCTTAGATAACTGATTCTTACATTGTAAATTTGTAATGATACTCTATAACTCGAACAACATATTAATATTAATTGGATCATCTGTTTTATAAAAAGAATTGTATTTAAATTAACAATCGAAATAGCCTATAAAACATAAATCATTTATTTATTATTCCAAAATATCATATGTTTTCATCCTCATTTTAAGTTTTTAGCATTTTTTTAGTATAATATTACATAAATTCGGGTTTTTTTTTTTAGAAAGAAGACTCGAACCCACGACCTCATTGGTATATGTGTGAGAGGTTTACTATTGGACCAACCTTATCTTGTCAAGTTTTTAGCCTTTTTTTTTGAAATATTACAATAATTCATGGTTTCTTCATTGAGATATAACAGTCTCGAATCTTTAGTTGAAAATCCAACAAATTTGAATGCTAAGCAAGATTGCCAGGGTACCAAGGCAATGGTCTAATAGCCTCAACTTCATCTCCTTTAATGACTTGAAGAATACAAGCAAAGCAGAAGACAATAAGTTTCCGAGATAATGAACAAGAAAGGTAGAAGTCAGAACAATCATAGATTATATGGTAAAAGAGTAAATGTCTTACCTCAGTTTAGAGGGGATTTCATGAAGTCATTCTCTAATTGAGATCAAATGTACGCACAAAATTGAGTACTACAGAACTAAAATAAAATATTGAATTGAAATAAATTTATAATCCCTTTTTGAAAACTCATTGTCTAAAAGCTCAATATTTGTAATATTGAGATGAGAAACATTAAGCACAATTAAATAAAAAGAATGATATGAAGTCATACAACAATAGAATATAGAGTGACATATAATTTTTTTTGCTGAAACCCTTATTTAGCCAAAAAAGGAGAAGAGTAATTGAGATTTCTATCTTTAATTGAAATAGAAGAATAGTGATGCATTCATAAGTTATCTTATTCTTTTCAAAATGATCAAAATTACTAGTTTTTGTTTGTTTGTTTTTGTTTTGCTATATGTTAAAATTAAAATTAAAATTTAAAAATAATAATGGGTAATATTAAAATAAAATGGAGTGTCTTTATAAATTTTATTTTTAAAAATGGAGTGTCTTTAGAATAGGAGTGCCAAAAGATAAAAGGATAATTTTGGAACAAAATGAAGTGTTTTAGAATATCTTTTTTAAAATTTAAATTTTTAGAATGGAGTATCTTTAGAAATGTAGTGTAAATAGAAAAATTTAATTGTCAAAAGAAGCTCTCTTATTTGAATTACTTATAGTTGTGATGGTTTATTGAAAAAGTGATAGAAAATCTTTAAACTCAAAGCAAAATTTGTATTATGAATGAGAAATAAATTTTAAATTAATGGGAGATTAGGGTTGAAGATATCATATTAGGAAAACAAATTAATAAAAAGACAAATATGTCTTTAAGTAATGAGGGCAATTTGGGTTTTTAAAAGATTCATTAAATCTAAAGTTGATTATTTCATAATTACTTTTGAAAAGTAACTCTTACCTCCTCAAAATCACAGCCAAATCAAGGTAGCTTTGTCTTGATCTATATAGTTCTGCTGACATGATTAATCAATGACTGAATTTTTATTTATTTATTTATTTCACTTTTATTATTTTTAAACGTAGAGTCTTATTTTCGAATGCTTTAGATCACGAAAAAAGATCAGTATAGTAGAAGATCCTGATCCGATTCTTAAATAATCAGGTTTGGAAGGTTTTACCAAACATCTATCTCTTCCAAAATTATGATATATATATAATTAAGTTGATTTTAGCTTATAAAAAGCAAAAAAAAAAAAAAAAGTTCCGATGATTGCTTCTGATTAGTGCTATCATTACTGGCAGAAATAGTATCAAGTTGCAGATACAGGAATTTCATTCAACACTTTAGGAATGAATATATCAGGAAATGAACATGTTTGAAAGGTCATTATTACATCAATAGCAATGCAAAACGACTGTAAACGTCGTGGTTAATTAATTACCTGATCAAAACGATCCCCAGATGATGATGATGATTACCGAGAAGAAAAGTAGTAACCTCGAGAAAAACCTTGTCTGGCCATATCCCTCAGTTTTTTGCCAAATCTGAACACCTATCTCATTGGCCTTAACATTCGCCTCTAACAACTTACAATCAATTTCGGTCTCATGTTTCGCGAAAAAAGGCCTCACCCAAGAATTATAAACATATGCAGTTCCCATGAAACAATAAACAGAAATCATCTCAATTTTCTATATCAAATTTAACAATACAAAACTTGTAATAAAGTTCAGATAATGATCTTCAATTCTATGCTTACTTTTGTTTTTGGACACCAAAGAATCAAAGATACATCAAGAATGCTAACTTAACTCAGGGCCGGCCCTGGGCCTGGATTTTAAGGGTGGTCGCCCAGGGCCCGTTATTTGGAGGCCCAAGTTTTACATGAAGTTAATTATTAGTTTAATGTATATGGGCCCAATAATTTTTTTGTTGACAATTAAAAAGGCCCATACTAAGTCCAACAACACTTTAAAAAAATGGCCCAGCTTGATGTTGTTTTAATACTAAGTCCAACAACACTTTTAAAAAAGGCCCCAATGTCAATAATTCCAATTTCATTAAATTTCCTTCGGTCCTTTGTTTTTTAGGGTAATCAATCCCTTTTTCTTTTAGGGTAATCATTAATTTCTTATTCCTCCACCAAACTTCTAGTCGGATCTTGCTTACGGGTAGTCTATGTTTTGTAATTTTATAAGTAATTAGCAACAATTTTGATGTATAACATTGATGTTAATAATTTAATATATTATTCAGAACTTCTAGTCACATTTTGTTCGACTTATATGATAAATTTATTTGTTTATATAATAAATGTATTTATCATACGATTTTATTTTATCTTTAATTAAATTATCGTTTTCAGATTAAATATATGAAAACATATTATTTATATGTATATATGTTGAAAAAAACTACGAAAATGAATAAGGGGCCTATTTTGGAGATTCGCTCTGGGCCTTCAAAAAGTCAGGGCCGGCCCTGACTTAGCTTCACTGTATTTGGCAACCTTCAAGATCAAGATAGCAAAAACACAAACCATTAACTTAAAATTTTTTAATTAGCAGAATAAATATATAAAAAAATGGCCAAAAACAACGTACCATGAAATGAAATCATCTTTCAATGTTTCACCAAATTTATTATAAAAGCGCGCATAATTGTAATACTATTATGTAACGGTTACAGAGTGATAGGGTCACTTTTGAAAGTGTTATCAGATCACTCTGTCACGTTACAGAGTTGCAGAGTCGATTCTGCAGATTATTATTGTAATAATATACAAAGTTGATCCCAGAACCGTTCTCTCTCTCACTCTCTCTCTCTCTCTCTCTCTCTCTCTCTCTCTCTCTCTCTCTCTCTCTCTCTCTCTCTATATATATATATATATATATATATATATATATATATATATATATATACGGTCTCGTTCACATCAGTACGCATTGATGTAACTACATTAGTACCAATGCATGTGGACCACTGATTATGGAGAAGTTTTGACAAGCGCATACACTTTGAGTCAAAGTATGTAAATCTAATGGTCTACATCCAAGTATCCAACATATTGATGAAGTTATATCAGTGCGCACTGACTTGAACATTTCTTATATATATATATATATATATATATATACACACAATAAGATGTACCAGTAGTGGCACCAAAACAGGAGATATTGATCAGTTTCTGGCTTGTTCTTCATCTTCTCTACTGCTTTAAAGCACTAGTAGGCCAGCTTGATCCTTCAATAAGGTAATAATGGCAATAGCCAGCCTTGCAGTTTATAAAACTGGTTTGTACCATTGGGCATACTGTTTTGATGGCTTTCCAAGCCGATACCTGAAGAAACAAAAATAATTTGATAGCAAAACATTTTAGATATATATATATATATATATATATATATATATATATATATTCACTAAATTGCTAAAGAACAGAAATTCCAACTTTCTTTTTCAGACAACCTTGACAGCACAAGGAAAATTTAATAATACAAAGAAAATTTGTATAGGTTGTAATTAATTTTTCTATCCTGCATGATTGTAGAGGCATATGAGTTACATGAGAAACAATTAAATGATTAATTTTCCTAGATCAACTTTTAAAATAAGATAAATGACATGCAAAACACAGTAAGATCAAAGGCCAAAAAAGGAGGTCGAAAAAATAATGCTACCACTGAAACTCTTGAAAGAATGAATATAGATATTTATCGGGCCATATCAATTCCAAAAGATATTGAGATCATTGAAGATCCAAATTCAACAATCCATTCCTTTATTGCACTTAGAAATATCGGAATTCCATCCACAATTTGTGCTCCTAGAGGGAGGAAGACTCACTAGGATCAGCATCAAGACAAAATCCACTTATGTCATAACGCCTGGCCCATAGATTGTCACATTAATTTCATCACATGGATTCATTGGAAGGATCTCTAAAGAAATCAACCGAAAGCCCAAGTTGTAAAGTGATCAATTGTGAAGCATGCTTCGAGGAAGCTCATCTGGATTTTTAATGTCACTGTCAAAAATAACAAGCTCACCAGTTTCTCCAGCAGTGGGCTCGTAATATGCGGGAAGATGGTAGTCATTCGCATTTCCTCTTCATTAATTTTAACATAGAATTTGTTTGATGCAACAACTGGTTGCCGATTTCTCTTGGTTGCCATCAATTGCCATTTCTCTTCCAGCAACAACTTGGTCAATTTCTCATCCTCTTTTTCTGCTCCACAAGCAGATGAACTGGACAAACTGATTTGCTCTCCTTCACAAATTTCCAGACCTGTATTCATCACACTGCTTGACGTAGCAGCCTCTGCAATGACACCACTAGCATGTTTCTTATTTTCTTCTTTCAAAACAGCAAGCACAGGTAAATCCTCAAAGATCTGATCATTTTTCTTAGATATTTCATCCAAACCAATGAGTTGATTGTAGATGACGTCCTTTATAAAGTTGTTCATCAATAGTCCGATCAGGACTCCGTCCACATGTTTTTGACAATATCTTGTAAGCCTCCACATGCACGAGCATTTTCAAAGAAAAGGTTATAAAGCATTTTGTAATTACCGGTAGGTCTGACAGAGGGATCATGATCCTCTATTGTGCTAATCTTTTTCCTAATCTAATGCACTTGAGAATAAGACTATGTATTTAAAAATAATGATAGTGAAATAAATAAAAGAAATAAATTACCGTCATTGATTACACATATCAACAGATCTATATAGATTAGGACAAAGATCACCCTAGCAGAGGATCCAAATTCCTAATGGAGTCATAATTTGAGGCATCAGTGGAGGACCCAAATGACTGGAGAGCCTTCATCATAATAACCGGATATTGCCCAAGATTAGATCTATCCAAATCCTTCACATCTAAATCTTTTTTCTTTGTCTTTTTCAAAACTTGCTTCTAGAGGCTATATGTTGCATATAATAAACAAGTTATAAACTCCAGCATTTCATTAGATTTTGGATTTCCATTAGCATCATGAAAGATGAAGACTGCAAGTTTCCTATTTGGACGAGACTCATCCTGTCTGGCTGTCAAGCGCAGGGCATCAATCTCTTTTTCAACAACATCCCTTTTATTTTCAACAACATATGCTTTTTTGATAAGCGAATATATTTTCCTTAAAATCTGAACATTCAGCAACTCGTCTTGGCATCTTCCGACCAGAAGGTGCTTTGGTTGCAGTGTCCGAAACTAGTCCTAAGCAATCTTTATTCAACCAATCAAGTCTAATATTACAAAAAGAGATTGGAAAATAACTATTCTTTATTCAATCAATCAAGTCTAACCTTACAAAAGGCTATGAAGGGACCTTTTATAATGGTCAAATATCAAAGAGATAGTTATAAGTACTGATAATAACAAAACTAATTATCAAAATAATAACCTGAAACAGTACTTATCTCTGAAGAAGAAAATATTATAAAGAAAAACAATAAAATAAACAAATGAGATAATATCCCTAAATCACTAATTGTTTTTCCTAAACTTACGCCTAACGTAAGTTTTTAACTCTCTAACTAATTCCCCATTAGCTTGTGTATTGGTTTCTTATGCTTTAAATATTGTTGTGTGCAACTCATATGGTGCAGGTGGTTTTAGACTGTTCCTGCAACTTTCAATTGATCGGCACATATTGATGAACGATGGACTACTAGCAACATTAAATGAGATTCCATTCTCGTTGAAGAATTTGCCTATGTCCATACATGCTTAATCACGTGCCTCCTTCTCACTTTCTTGTTTCTTGTTTCCCCCCAACTCTGCTTCATCATGTTCAATATTCATTACAGATTTATCCTTTGGTCCTCTTATTGCTCTTTGAGACATGCAACCTGAGCTTGAACCTCTTTTTGATTGACTGCTCAATTGTGTCATCTTTTTCACATTATCACTTTTCCCTAAATATCTTTTCATTTCATCTCTCACTTTATGGGTAACACTTGCACACGGGGCAACATTATCTTGAACACCCGAAATGTGTTCTTTCATCCTATACACTCCTGCTGTGATAGTTTTTTGACAAAAAATGCATCGGATGTACTTATATCCCTTCCGTCCATCCCTTTCAACCTTAACCGCATAATTCCAAGCTGGATCTTTTCGATTCGACATCTCACACAAGTCTACAACTACATTCCAAAACAAACAATATATTATACACTTTACAATTCAAATTCCCAATATACTATACATTATAATGAAGTATATAACAAATACTACATACTATTTTAACAATATAATACATTTATTATAATTAAATTATTAAAACAATAACATATAAACCATACAGAAAAATAAACAAATTGCAGTAGTCAGTGGCAGACCCAGGAATTTTAACCAGGTGGGGCACTTGAACAAAGTAATAAAAATATTGAAAAATTAAGACCAAAATAAAATGAGTATTATTATATAAAGAAAAATTAATGATGGCATAATAAAATTTAGCTAATATAAAACAAATAGAATATCTAATCAAGATGAATAGTCTTACATTAAAAAAGAAATAAAAACAAGAAAAGCAACATCAAAAAACCATTAAAAAAAAAAAAAAACTATGCAAAGTTACAATTTTCCTCGATGGGGCTTCATATTTTGAAATCGTTGCATAATAGTCTCCCTATTAATTGTGTCGAAAATATCTTTCTCCACATACGTGAGCAAACTATCATTCAACCACTCATCTCCCATTCGATTACGTAGGTCAGTCTTCACAATATTTATAGCAGAAAACACTCTTTCTACTGTAGCAGTTGCAACTGGTAGTAGTAATGACAATGTCAAGAGTAAGTAAACTAATGGAAAAACCTTATATTTTTTTTTCTCAACCATTTTTTGTGCTAGTTCAGTAAGACCATTTAATTCTAAAAATTCAATACTAGAGCATATGTCTGCAATATAATTCTCAAGTTGATCTTCAAGTGCCAATAGCTTAATAGGAGAATAGTCTCTCGGATAAAACTGAGCAAGCTGAATCAATTTATGTTTGTCGAATGCATAAAATTGATCCCTTGGACTAAGACATGCAACACAAAGAAGTAACTCAGTATTCGTCTCTGGAAAATGACTATTTAACTCTTGAAGTTGCATATCTATCATAGTTGCATATTTTTGATCTCTTGAGTTTTACGCCTTGATCTACCTTGAGGTTTAAACATATCATCCATGTTAACAACTATAATTCTATGCTTTACACAAAAAGAAGAAACATAGCTTAGACAAGAATCCCACCCATCCTCTCTCATTGTTTGAAGTCGTCCCTTACTTGTTTGTACCAAGTTCATGGCATTCACGATATCTTGATCTTTCTTTTGTAATGTTTGTGACAACTCATTTGTGACTCCCAATATTGTTTTCATCAAATACAGACCAAAAATAAAATCAAATGTTTCTATCGAATTCAATAAAATCTTTGCTTCATATTTTTGCTCTTGATTCGATCCATTCTCTATTAACATCTCAAGTACTTCCACAATAGATGAGAACATGGAAATCATTCGGAGTATAGTATTGTAATGTGAACCCCAACGTGTATCACTTGCTCTTTGAAGACTAGTTTTTTGATTTAAACCCTAGCCACTTGAAAGCTCATTATTTTCTAATGCTTCAAAAACTTTAGCTGCTTGTTTTTCTCAAAGAATATCATGACGTTTAGCAGATGATCCAATAACATTTACCACATTAGTAATCAAATAAAAAATACCAGTAACATCTGTATGATTTTTTGCCACAGCTACAAGAGCTAATTGAAGTTGATGAGCAAAACAATGCACATAAAAAACACTTTCATTCTCTTTTAAAATAAGTGCTTTAAGACCATTGAACTCACCTCTCATATTACTTGCTCCATCATAGCTTTGTCCTCGCAATTTAGAAATACTTAATCCATGTCTAGAAAAAAACCCATCAATAGCCGCTTTAAGTGAGAGAGTAGAAGTATCAGTAACATGTTCAATGCCTACAAAACACTCAATTACACTGCCATTTTTATCCACATATCGCAATACAATAGCCATTTGCTCTTTTAAAGATATGTCACGAGATTTATCAACAAGAATTGAAAATAATGAATCACCAATATCTCTTATAATTGTATTAATTATTTCAATTGAAATAGCACTTATTATATCTTTCTGAATCTTGGGTGCTATCATTTTCAAATTTTCGGGAGCGCTTTTGAGTGTCACAGCTTTTATGTTTTCATTATGACCACATAGCCAGTGTAAAAGCTCAAGAAAATTACCTTTGTTGCTAGATTTTTCTGATTCGTCATGTCCTCGAAACGGAAGCCCTTGCCGTAAAAGAAACCAACTACAATCAATTGAAGCACCTAAACGAGTTCGATATTCAATTCGAGCTTGATCTGTCTGTTTGTTGATAGTTGTCTCAATATGTTGATTCTGATTCATTAGATCTAGACATTTTCTTGATGCTTGCTGATGGGCTATAGACTTATCATGTATTTGTAATAACGAAGTTTGGTTCTTCCAATTTGTAAACCCTTCACCAACAAAAGAGTCATCGCCTCATTGTTTCCCATTATCTGATTTAAAAAGATAACAACATAGACAATATACTGCTTCATTTTTTATACTATACTCCAAACAAGTAGAATATCTATCGAACCAAGCACGATTGAATCGCCTTAACTTGTCTCCACAAGGTAATAAACGAAAATTATGTTCTCGAGGTTGACAAGGACCTTTAATGTATATTCTCTACGAACTTGTTCACGAACATTAGGATGATAATCCCATATTCTAGTTCGAAGCCCTGGATCAGCAGGGAGATCAACCAAATTGATTTCGACACAATGTTTTTTTGAAGATGATCCTATCTCAAGTGTCGATGGTCTTTTCAAATACTTCTCCTTAACTGTTTCATAATTATTATTATTTTTTCAAAATAATCATCAATACCAATAGAAAAAAAATATAAATCTAAATAAAACCAAAAAAAATATTTATAAATAAGAAAAGAATCACAATGTAATTTATAATAAAAAATTAAGATTATAATTAAAGAAAAATACTAGGGATCAAAATAATTGAATCATGATATTAAATGAACAATTATAATACAGTAAATTAAAATTTGTGGTTTTAGGGTTTATTGATGAGATGTATCATACTATCATGTATACCAAACTAAAACTATTTAAAATAAGAAAAGCTTAAAAGAATAATAAATAATTTAATATAAAATAGAAATTGAATTAACTAACCAGAGATTGAGAAATTGAGTGTAGCTGTGTAGATGAGATGTTGGCATCTTGGATGATTATAGAAAGAGAGAATGAATTGTTTTACTATAGAAGAAAACAAAAATTTTAAGTATTTATAGTAATTTATGAAAATAAAATCTAAGGAATTTAGAATTAGGGGAGGAGACAATATTAAAATGAAATAGGAAATCCGAAATAGGGAAGAATATTAAAAAAAGTGAGTAATACCAAATTGGAAAGGGGTTATTCTTATACTTATTATAAAGTGAGGGTAAAAGTGTAAAACTGGAATTTTAATAAAAATATAATAGTAAACAGAGAAGAGAAGAGAAGAGTAGAAGGCGTTGCTTTTGTTTAAAAAAAAAAGGACATACGTCACTTACTTTTCTGTCATATGACAACAGTTCAACAGCACATAGGTTAGACAAACAAACAACCACCATTCAATAATAACTCTAATTCCCTATGGAACGAATCCTACTTGCCACTTTACTAATTTTCTATCTAAGTGGTGAAATCGGTTTTCAACACGAACACATTTAAAATCAATCATTTTGTTGAGTACCAACGACGGCTCATCAATTATGAGCTGGTTAGGGATAAGATTAGAAGAAATATAATACCTAACAGTAAGTATGCCAATGCAGATTTCACTTTTTTTGCATTGTGCACTGGCCAAGAAATAGATAATGCTGAACCTAGGACTTATGAAGAAGCTATGAGTTCCATATAAAAGTCAAAATGGCAGAATGCCATGAAAGATGAAATGGAGTCTTTAGTTAGGAACAATACCTGGTCCTTAGTCAAGAAACCCGAGAAACAAAAGATTATAGCATGTAAATGGATCTTTAAGATCAAAGATGGGGATTGGCAGAATGAGCCACCTAGGTATAAGGCTAGATTAGTTGCTAAAGGGTTTACTCAAAGGGAAGGAATTAACTACAATGAGATTTTCTCTCCTGTAATCAAGTACAAGACCATTAGGATTATCCTTGCTTTAGTCAGTTTCTATGACCTAGAATTAAAGCAATTGGATGTCAAAACTGCCTTCCTATATGGGGATTTGGATGAGATAATTTACGTGTTTCAACCCGAGGGATTTACATCCAAATTGAATCCCTCATATGTTTGTCTCCTTAGAAAATCTTTGTATGGGCTTAAACAAGCTCCTAGACAGTGGTATAAAAGGTTTGATGCTTTTATTACTAGCTTAGGTTTCTGTAAGGGTAAGTATAATTCCTGTTTTTATTTCAATAATACAAATGTAGAAAAATCTGTTTACTTGCTTTTATACGTGGATGATATGCTAATAGCTAGTAAAGATATGTCTAGGGTCAAAGATTTAAAGGAGAAACTGAAATCTGAATTTGAAATGAAAGATTTAGGAAATGCTAGAAAAATTCTAGGTATAGAAATTTTGAGAGTCAGCAAAGAGAATAGACTGTGCCTAAATCAGTCTAAATACCTGTCCATATTAATCAACAGATTTGATAGGAAAAACTGTAAACCTGCCAATGTTTCCTTAGCTTCAAATTTTATTTTGTCTGCTGCTCTGTCTCCTATAACTTTAGAAGAAAGTAGATATATGGAGAGAATCCCCTATTCTAGTGCAGTAGGATCAGTGATGTACTCTATGATTAGTACTAGACCTGATTTGGCTCAGGCCATTAGTGTTCTATCTAGATATATGGCTAAGCTTGGAAATGGACATTGGAATGCTATGAAATGGCTGTTAAGGTATATCGATTCCATTACTTCAGTTGGACTGATTTATGATTGTTCCAACAATGAATTAGGTAGGTTATGTTGATTCTGACTATGCTGGGGATAAAGATAAGAGAATGTCTACTTCCTCTTATTTTTTTCACCTTTGCAGGGTGTTGTGTTAGTTGGAAAAGTCAGTTACAATCAGTTGTGGCTTTGTCCACAACAGAAGCTGAATATATAGCTGTTACTAAAGCTATTAAGGAAGCTATTTGGCTTCAAGGGTTGTTAAGTGAGATTAATGTGTTTAAAAGAAAATCTGTAATATACACTGACAGTCAAAGTGCCTTGCATCTTTGTAAAAACCCTGTTTTTCATGAAAGAACTAAACACATAGAAGTTAAATACCACTTCATTAGAGATCAAATCTCAGATGGAGTGGTGGAAGTGGATAAAGTTTCCACTGAAGATAATTCTGTAGATATGAGTACTAAAGTGGTACCCTATAGTAAACTTAAACATTGTTTGAATTTGCTCAAAATTGGTGATTATGGCTGATTTCTGTTTTCTGTGTCTTGAGCCAGGTACATCAGAAGAGATATCCTTTGCTATGTGATAAAGTCTAAGCAACCTTGATCAACAGTGATTGCCTAAGGTGGAATTTGTAAAGAATTTTGTTAGCCTATCAGTTTCTCAAGCCCAATGATAAAAGTAGTTAAAGCCAGAAGAAGCCTAGATGCCATTTGCTCCCTATCAGGTCCAAAACCAAAAACGCAGTGTTTACTTACCTTATCTGATCACTTGAAATGTTGAGTCGGGATTGCTGGTTGAGTTGTCACGCTGGGATTGGTTCTGCTTGGCTGATGTGTACCTTATCTCTTAAGGACTATGAAGAGAGAGAATCATTATTCGTTTTAGGGTTTTCTTTTCTTTTTCTACAGAATATGTTTTCTCTCGAGTGTTCTTTGTATTCTTGGTATTCATCTTGAATATCTGGGTTCTCTGCTTTGAATTTGCGAGAGAGTTAGAAGAGAAAAAGAGAGATCTATGTATTGTGATTCTTCTGATACTAATTTTGTGTATTTCTGGGTTGTTATCATAAGTGAGTTTGAGAGATTAGGGTTTCGTAGGTTAAGCATTTGTTGTATCAGGGCTTCTGAGCTCCTTTTGAGGGCTGATCTTGAATAGATCTGTGTAGTTTAAGGTTGTAAAGACACCATATAGTGATAGAGTCTCTTCTGAGTGGCTCAACGTGGATGTAGGCCCATTCTTGGTCGAACCATAATAGATCTTGTATCATTTACTGTACTGTCTGTTCTTATACTGCTTTATCTTGTTAGATTTTGCATGTATAGGTGATATATATAATTTGTTGTTCTTTTAGATGATGCATGAATAACTTAGATATGAGAATGCATGCCTAAATATGAATGTTTATAGGCTTAGATTTAGTCTATTGTTAACTTGTTGCATATCTGGTAAAAATAAAGAACTGAGTTAGGTTGCTAGATAATTTTTTAATTGTATCTTTGTTGTAAGTGAACCTTACTGAATCTGTTTAGAGATATACATATTAGTTAATAGGATTTATACTTGCTATAAATTCTCAACATGGACCAATAGTATGTGGTTATCCTAATAACTTCTGATTATGCTCTACAAAAACAAAAGAGTAATATATATATATAATCGTAAGCCTTCAACACAAACAATAATAATGAAGTTAAAACTTCTTAACAAAAATAATCACTATGGAACAATAGCCTCGAGATTATGGAACAAAGGATTATCTCAGATCTACACTAAGCTATTGACAATAATTCTCAAATATCGCATAACAGAATATGATATGATATGATATATATGATATGATAGAATGTAATAGAAACGAATAATTAAGTAAAATTTTTTATTAAATATTAACCGACATGGTTGAAATCAAAGTTTAACAAAATTATTTTAGAAAAACTATTGAAGAACTCTCTTGCAATGAAGATTGACAATATCAAAAGCCTAAATTGATCTAGAGAAAATTGAAGCACATATTAATTTTTATTTTTTTGGGAATAACGATATTTATAGCCAAACAATTATACGTTTTGACAGAAAATTGACAGGTAGAAATTTATTTTTATTAATTACTTTTATCTATAAAAGTAATATAATACATATTTTTAGCTGTATAGACCAATTTAGAGGTGCGTGGTGCACGTGAGCCGTGAGCGCGTACATAAACGTAAAACAAAGTGACCGATATGTAAATAAGAAAAATATATAGGTTTAGTTATAGTTTTGCTATATTTGTCGGGATCATGAAATTTATAAAAACAAGAATTTTTATCACATAAAAAATATTATTGTATATCTGGATTACATTTATTTTTCAACATCTTTTGATTACATGAAACATATTTCTAAAAGATAAAAAAAGAGGTTAGCATAATGGTTTATCCCTCACACGGTCACACCTACACCATGACGTCGTGGGTTTGAGTCTGTCCCCCTCACCCAAATCCTGAATTATTATAATATAAAATATATATATATATATAAACACATTTTTAAAAGTACTTCACATAAAATTCATTTCAAGTTTTCTTTCAAAAAAGAAAAAGAAAAAAAAGAAAGATTAATTTCAGGTTCATATAATGCCACACAATTATACAAATAAATATAACTTGAAAGCTTATGTGTTTTCCTCGTTAAAACAAACCACTTAAAATGTAATTTTAGTTTAATTGGAGACAAAATCGTGTAATTAATTATATCTTGAGAGACTAGAGATGTCATATTACAACTATATCAATTTTCTCATATTTCCTTATTTTAAAGTTTGTGAGGGTTGATTTTTGGGCAACCTTGTATTATTTTATAAATTATGAGGGATTAAAATATAAAATAATGTTATATTATTCAAATATTCTATTTAAAATAATCTTGTTAATTTATTTTTTTATGTTGATTGTTTAATAAGAAAACCTAAATTAATAATAATAATAATAATAATAATAGTAGTAGTAGTAGGCATTAATGAGATTAGGCAAAATTTAGATGCATATCAGGTTTAAATTTTATCTTAGGCAATAATGGTAGTATAATGATTACACCAAATGGAGTTAGTTTCTTCAGAAAATCTACATTTGTTCAACCATAATATGAAACCCAAATAGTACCCTTTGAGAAGAAAGAAAGGATATTAAACTCTTAAATATAGAATATTTTGATTCTTTATTAGAAGATTTTGGATTCTCCATCTCCTCCTCAAGTGACCAAAACAGTTAAAGACACTACAACAAAAACTGTCTTTGTTGACAGTTTTTTCTTGATAGTTTTCAAAAACTGTCAAGAACTTGCAATTCTTGACATTTTTTGAAAACGGACTAATTGCACAAATGTCCCTTAAGTTTAGGCATAATTGCATGCATATGTAACTTTTACCCATAATTGCACAAATGTCCCCTGTCGTTAGTTGACTTCCGTCAACTCTAACCGTTGGTCACAATTTTAACCCACAATGACTAAAGTGCCCCTATTTACCTATTTTATTATTTAAATTAATAATTAAAAAAACGAAACAGAAAAGACAAAGAAAAAAAAATCAATCATTTTTTTCTCTCTTTCATTTTCTCAACCCCCAAATACAATCCAAAAATAAACTTAACAAACAAAAACCAAAACTCAAATCCTCAAACAACAACCAAAAATCAAATCTACAAATAAAAACTCAAATCCACAACCATAATAATATATGTACTATATATTATATTATTATATATATATATATATTATATTATTTAATATAGATATATATTATTATATGTATTATATATAATATATATGAATTATATATTATATATTATATTATTATATATATTATATATATTATACTATTATATATATCATATTATTTTATATATTATATATTATTACATATATATATATATATATAAAATATTTTTATATATTAAATAATATATATTATATAAATATATTATTATATATATTGTATAATATAATATATATATATATTATAAATTATATATATTATATAAGTATAATATATATAATAATATAATATATAATATATAATGCATCAGTCTGGAGGATGAGCTGGCCCGAAGAAGGGATGACGAGGGCAGGAGGAGATATGAAAGGATTAAAAGGTAAACTGGGCCTAGACTAGACAAGATATCTTTTCTAGCTCAAGTGGTATTAGAGCCTTGGCGTCCGATCGAAGTGCCGAGTTCAAGCCTTGGGGAGTGCAAAACATTCCTGGCTCCTATGACTCACTCTGGGTGGACCCCAGGTGGGAAGAGGGAGATATGAAAGGATTAAAAGGTAAACTGGGCCTAGACTAGACAAGATATCTTTTCTAGCTCAAGTGTTATATTAAATAATATATATTATTATATATTCCATAATATATCATGTTATTATAAATGTTTTATAATTAGGGGTATTTTGGTCAAAAAATAGTTAACTCCATTTCATTCCGTTGTTAACTGAAAAAAATAAAACTGATTCGGAGACTAATTCTAAAGTTCCAACCAAACAAAAAACTTAGTTTTCCTTTCCTTTTCATTCTCATTCTCATTCTCATTCCGATTAGCATTCCACCATATAACCAAACATGATCATAGAGTATTGACCAATAACTCGACTATATATGTTTTAAAAATATAATTTTATTAAAAGTTTCAATAAATATTTTTTAATATATGTCTGTTGTAGAAATTAGAATTTTGATTAGTTGAATAAATTTAAATTTATCTAACAAGGTTTTTTATTTTATTATATTTTTATTTTTTTTATTTTATATGTTATATATAAATATTGTTCAATTGTTAACACATCAAATGTTGTAGTCATGGTAAAGGCTTACAACTTTTGACTTGAGGTCTCAAGTTCAATTCCCAATAATGACAATTAAATTATCATTATTATCCTGGCGGTGGGGGGCTGGGGAGGCAAGCGGCGATGGTGTATAAATAATTTTTTTCTTCTTGACAATCATATGAAACAATTCTTGACAGTTTTTAACTGTCAAGAATTGTATTATTTTCTTGTAATGAGATATTTTAAATGGACTTTACTTGAGGAGGGGTTGGCTTGGGTGATTAGGTCCACAATCATATGTTACTTCTTCACCAAAGCCCTCACATATAAGTGCATGCAAGAGTTTTTTTTTTTTTTTAGTGCATGAAAGAGTCGTAGAGAGTCCTCTATGTGGGCCCCACCTCTCTCCCTCTTTTTTCTTCATTAAGGCTTTGTTTAGTAGGAAGGAAAGATAGAGGGAAAGGACTGGGAGAAGAGCTCCAATCCATTGTGGTTGGAGAGACAAGAGAGAGGAGAGGAGGGATCTTAACTCCCTCAGGGCCCACCAAAATGCATCCTTCCCTCATGGGACGGATGAGAGAGAGAGGAGAGACTTTAGCTCCCCCATGCCCTACCAATATAGTAAATTTATAATTATATATCAATCTATCCCTTCAACTCTCTTTTCAATACCAAACAAAGGAACGAAGACTTATCTTCCATCCTTCCTAACTTACCAAACAATATGAAGGATATATGTTATCCTCTCCATCCCCCCTACTCTCTTTCCTTCTTAATTCATCCATCCCTCCTACTCTCTCTCCCTCCTACCAAACATAGTGTAAGGCAAAATGAGTCTAGAAAAAGACAAAAGTCATATTTTATTAAATTATTAAAATAAAAAATTAATTTGCACTTAACTAAAGTCTAAAATATACTAAAAGCTTATATTATACTTGGCCAATAAAAAAAATTCATTGAAAATTAAGTTGAAAAATGAAACAAGTCTTGTATCAAATTACAAATTTTCCATTTTAAACTCCAACTTTAAGGTTCAGTTAGTACGTTTTACCTTAAATTTACAATTATATTTCCAGTCTTGGCTGTATGCACTTGTCAGTCAAAGTATTTAAATCCAGTGGCCCACATACAAGGAACTGATATAACCTTTGTCAGTTCGAACTGATAATAGAAAGACTATATACAGAAATTCTATTATCAGTTCGAACTGACAAAAGTTATATCAGTTCCTTGCATGTGGGCCACTGGATTTAAATACTTTGACTTGGCTGTATGCACTTGTCAGTCAAAGTATTTAAATCCAGTGGCCCACATACAAGGAACTGATATAACCTTTGTCAGTTCGAACTGATAATAGAAAGACTATATATATATATATTTACACGTCCAAATTGTATTTGAAACGAGTGTTTCATTAGAGCATGTATTATATTCAATTTAGTAAGTTTCACGTTTCAAATTGTAACTTTGCTTCCACCGAAAAACTTTTCACGTTTTTCTTCACAAGATTTGTGTTCTACTTTTCATATTTTGCTTTTAACTTTGCATATTTTCATTCAAATTAACATGTTTCGATTCACTTTAATTGTAAGTTTTGTTTTCAGCTTCGCATATTTTTCATTGAACTTTACATGTTTCATGTTAACCGTTAAGACCATTTTGTACGTAAATTTGGCCCCCATTTCCTATTGTTTTCGCTTGTTTCTTAGGGATTTTTAGTGTTTTGTTGAGCTTTAGTAGATAATTATCTCTAAATAAGGTGTTAGAGCTTAATCGAAGAGATTTGGAGACAAAAAGGGCTGACACATTGTAAAGGCTTGTGCAAAGATCCATCTTGCGGAGGCCAAAACTTCCTCTTCAAATTGAACTGGGTTTCGAGCAACATATATTCGGAAAGCCCCGAATGTATAGTTTCCAGCAAACTTTACGGTTCGTGATTTCAAGTTTACTAGAGGAAGTTATGCCCAATTTAGTAACTAATGCGCGAAGCTGAATTTTTCTTTCTAGTGACTTAGGCAACCTCCCAAGCGACTTGCCACCAAGTCGCCTCCCAAGTGGCCCGAATGATCGCACCATGTTAATACTAGATTTTAGCCCCCATTTCCGATGCTTTTGGTCGATTCCCGGGTAAAATTAAGTATTTAATGGAGTTATATAAGTGTTCGTAGGTAAGTTTAGCAAGTAGGGGGTATTTGTGAGCAAATGAAGAACTATTGAGCCAAAAGTGAAGAAAGCTGGAAAAATATCAAGCTTCAGAGTGTCGCTACCACTTGTCGTCATTGAAGACCGTGGCAACCGAACCAGTGAATTTCGCGGTCTAATTGTCATCATGGACGACCGTGAAATCAAGCTTAGCCAAGGCCGCGACGTGCAAACCAGTGGAATTTGCCAACATTTTAAAGTCCAAGGCCACGAAGTCACCTCCAGAGAATATCGCGGTCTAGCCTTCGGCATGAAGGACTGCGAATTTGATCAACAAACTTTAGTCTAGAGAATGTCGCGGTCTAACTGTCGTCATGGACAACCGCAACTCTTAGACCTCAACATAATGCTAGCTCAGCATATGACGTTTTTCTGCCCTATCTTTCTGATTCCTTTACATCATGCACCCCAGCCACCAACATCAAGGTACCCTTTATCACATTCCCTTACCTGACAAACACACATTTTTCCTTTTCACTCACCACCAAAACTTCATCTATACCCTCCTCTCACCAGATCCACCGCATCTTGGAGCTCATCAGAGATAGGAGAGGAGAATCACTTGGTCAAGGGAATCTCAAGGACATCAAGAATCAAGAGGAAGCTTGTGAAGATCTACGTAGATTTTCTCTACAACTTGTCTATTTCCTTTTGCTTCTCCATTATGTGTAACTAAACACCTTTGCTAGGGAATTGATGTGACCCTATTTAACTATCCAATGTTATAAATTCGTTTATATTTCATAATCAATCCATATTTAGTCTCTTTATTCATTGATCTCTACGCAGCTATTCTTCAATTTGATGTTGATTTGTGACCACAATTTGGCATATATTTGTAGAATAGTTCACATGAGAAGATTGAGGTTTGGTGTTCGGATGACTTTCCAACACAAATTTTAATCATAAGCTCTTATAAAAGGGAAGTTGGCTTTATACAAGGTTTAATTATTAGGAAAACTTGACTTAAAGTTTTTGAGAAAAAGTTTTGGTCAATGAACATGAGTAGAGATTGGGACATTAAGCTTTAAAACTTCCAATTGATTTTAAGAACAAGTCCTAAATCGGATTGTGGTGCTTAATGAAACTAATTAATGCATTGGATCTTTTTATAGTGGTCTAGTCAATTCCCTAATGTTCCTTACCATATCTTTAAACCCTTATTGTGCTTGTGATCAAAGTTTTGCATTCGTTTCTTTTTTCTTTTCTTGTTTTTGATATTACCACCAAACCACTTTGGGTGACTGGTATATTTTTTCTATATTTTTCTTTGTTGTTAGTTCAATAATGTTAAACTAACACATTCTAATAATTTGGGGTTTCGTAATTTTGTAGTGTTCGAGTACAACAATCAATTTCATAACGTGGCCAAGAAGGGTTTATCGGTGGATGGTGAAATAATTCTTTGGAATGAGGAATGTGTGTAGTGGTTCTCTGTTTTGTGTTGTTTTGTGGTTGCCCCTGTCTCTTTTTTCTTTTGTGTTTGTGGGCGGGTTGTTCTGGTAGCCTTCTTTCGGGGGTTTGTTGTGGGGCTTTTTGCTTGCTGTGCTGCCGGTTGTGCAGTTTTGGTTTGGCCGCTGTTTCTCTGCTCTCTCTGTTGTTTCAAAAAAAACAGTGCTTCATCTTGCTCTTCATTTAAGCTTTGGCATGCTTTAGCTCTCCTTTGCACTTTTTGTTGCGGTTTTCGCACACACACTAGACTAGTTTCTTTTCTTTTATTCTTGTCGTTGAAACTATTGAGAGATTTACTTGAACCATAATAGTATGGCAAGCTCAAGTTTTACTGTTAGTATTTGATATACAAATTTAATAAAATTATATATTTTTTTATATGATGATCACGTTTAATAAACGAAATGTGGATTGAGGAAACCAAATTAAGCTCGTATATTTGTTTGGTGTAATGTCTTTGTAATATTGTATTATAAAGGAGGCAATACAAGAAAATCGGACATTTACCACGGGTGCCTGTGGTAATTGGTTTATATACAATCGGTAATTCTGGTTGCAGCTGATTTATGAATAAGCATATGCTATTTAATTATCATAATATTTTATGACATTGGTGGTGGATACAAATTTTTTTTTTTTTTTTTTTTTTTTGAACAAATCAGCAAATAGTGTGAATTTGTACGGAACTATTAATTCTGGCCTATTGGTGATTGGGAAATAATATACGACCCTTGAGGCCTTGAGCCTTGAGCGTCAATCCAACCAAATTAATCAATGGTCAAAATTATTCATAAATCAAAAATCAGGAAATTTCAATTATAATTTTTTTTCAAAACTAACTAGTTTTTATTTTAATTATTTACTTGGGGAGGGGATTCAAACTTGGAACCTCATTCAATGCAGAAATATATGGTTAACACTGGACTGAGAACTCCCAAAACAAACTAGTTAAGAATATTCTTTTCAGTCATCAAAATTTATTTTTACAATTCCTAATGTATAAACTCACTCTCTCCTCATAACTTAAACTTGTAATCTTCCTAATAAGCAAAAGCTAGAGAAAAAATGCAACAACTCCTGCAACTAAAATTAATTGAGTTACAAGCTGATCATCAGAAGAATGTAATGACAAGGAACCACTAAAATCAGCCCATGGGTATATCATAGTGTAGCCAGGACTAGATCCGCCGGCATCCGCACCTCCACAGTTTCGATGAGCTTTGCTAACCCTAATTGCAAATTTCAGTCCATCTTCACAGTGGTTGGTGCCAACAAAGTAATAGTGACCTGGTGCTTTTAAACTTATCATGTCCTTGCCTGTAGAATATGTACTAATCGGATCCGTTGGTTTGCATGACACAAAATCTCGACGGTTCACTTGCATCACGTTGTGAATTTGAGGGTTGTATTCAAATACTGCATTGAAATAAATTAAAATCCATATTTATAAATAAATTACATCAAAAAAGATAAAAGAATATGTTACACTTACATAGAGTGTCGCCAGCTCGAAAGCTTTTAGAAAGAGCCCACTTCTTGTAATCAACAACGTTGCCCTGACTTTTTGTATTTGTCCAACCAGCGGAGTCACCAACTTTGTAAATAGCACCAAAAGAAACCCTAAAACTTGTCATCACCAACAAAAAATTCGTCACGGCCTTAGCAAAAACCAAAGCCATCGTTGCTGCTGCTAATCACAGTCGAGAGAAGAGAGAAGAGATTAGTGAGTGAAAGTGCAATTAAATTAAAATAAAAAGATCCTTGCATGTCTCTGTATATTTATACAGTTGTGGTGTGGTATCAAGGAAGGAAATTTCCATCTTGGGATCAGATCTATCATAATTAATAAGGAAATTTCCATCACATGTAATATAATGTGACTTGATTTAAGATTAACCGTATTTAATTTCCATGTTAAGGAGAATTGTAAATTGTAATAAAGAAGTCAATCAAGTTTCCTAGTTTTTTTTTTGGAAGATTTGGGAATTGAAAACAGAAGACGCGTGCAGTAGAATTTAGAAACAATAGTTTTTTTTTTGTTTTTGTTTTTTTGTTTTTTTGTTTTTTTGTTTTTGTTTTTTTTAAGTATTACATAAATTCGCGGATTCTAGCAGGAAGAGAACTCGAACCCACAAGTGTAGGTGTGACGGGTATACAATTGGATCAACCTCATCTCATCGAATTTAAAAACAATAGTAATACTCTAATAATATATATAAATATAAAATATATTATAATTATGATTGGATTTAATTACTAATCTATTTCATAGTTTTTTGTTTTTTTTGTTTTTTTTGTTTTTTTGACAGATAATCTATTTCATACTTAATAAGGTGAAAAGGTACTAATCGAGTAATCGGAATCTTAAAAATAGAATGTGATATGTTGATTTAATTTTAATTTTAATTATTTTTTAATACATATGCATGCATAAATTTATAGAATAATAAAAAGCGAAAAACCAGAACGAGACACAAAGAAAGACCAAGAGAGATGAATAATACATATGCATGTAACTACATTTAAACTGAGATATGCGGCATTTAGGCTCATTCAATGTGATCCCAAAAAAAAAAAAAATCAGAATTCTTCACGAAATTGTTAAAAAGTTATTGATGATGAATCACTCTGTCAATAAATTTTGTTTGCTTTTTTTTTTTTTTTTTTTTTTTTTAAAGAAAATTTTGATTGCTTTTCAAATTATATACAATATTACTTTAATTAATGGATTTAGCTAAATTACTAGTACAATACCTTGTAACATAACAATGAAGTGGGCATAGTACTTGTAATCTTGACTTGAAACACGAGGAGAAGGTTCCCAAACATCAATAAAAATCATTTCAAGATGGAATTTGTATACAGTTTTGGATGATGAAAAATACAATTGATGAAGCTTGCCAATTTACAAGCATCACAGAGGTCTAGAGATTGATGTTGTGCGAGTCAAGTTTAACTTTCTTAACACTTGTTTAAAAATAGGAAAAGAAAGGTGTCCAAGTTTAGTATGATTGAGGTTGTAGTACGTGGACTTTATATAACATGAGGATCGTGCTCATTGATGGAACCGAAACCTCGATTTGATCCATTGTTGATTGCTGCCATGACTACTAGTCTAACTGCTTTGATACCATGAAAGATTTCGGAGTTGAAAGGGACAGTGCAAAAGAGAAAATCTAAAAGAAAATTTGAGAAGAAAAAAAATGCACACAATAGATTGCTTGAAAATTACAGTTACAATATATAAGAAGAGAAAATCTTCCATGGGTGTCTAACAACTGAGAAAATCTTGGCTGGGACAGTCCCATACACGTGGCCATGGGACCGTCCAATGAGAGTGTGCCACATACTTTGCACATACTGTCCCAATGTATATGTGGCGCACTCTCATTGGACGGTCCCATGGCCACGTATATGGGACCGTCCCAGCCAAGATTTTCTCCTAACAACGGATGGTGAAGAGACGGACCCAATAAAAGTGTGCCATTTGGCACAGCCATTAAAATCGAAATTTACTTTTTCTTTTTCCAATCATACAGTCAAAAATAATTAAAACCAAACTTTTACTCTTACCTTGGATATGTGGGGCTGACCGAATACATAGTTCCATGAGCCAAAAAAGGAATACTATCTACCTTTCACATTTACCTTTCCTACTCATCACGTGACACATATACACTCTTTAATTTAATAAAAAAAAACTCTCACTTTTTACTGTAGAGCTTTTTTATGTTTTTGTCCCATATTAATACCAAACGACTTTCTTGATGGTTGAAATTATGATTGTGTACTATTCTACAGAAATTAGACATCTTATGTTTGTTTTTACCATCTTAGATTTGGAGCAATTCTTGGAATTTCCTTGAATGCAATATGCAAACAACACTTGAATAAATCTTTCAGGAAATTTCTTGGATTTGCACCATAAAAGTATGAACAAAAAGAGTATATTACAGAGCATTAGAAAAAAAAAAAAAAAAAAAAAAACATGTTTCCATAATACACGTAGGACTTCCATTTTTTGATTGTGGACTTCCAGAAAATAATTCTGGGTTTGGTCCTGTAAGTGGGATTTTCTAAATTTAAAGAAACATAAAGAGAAGACTTGAACAAAAAAAAAAAAAAAAGAGGGAGAAGAGAGTGGCAGTTTTTTATTATAAATTATTATTAATTTGGTTGAGAGAAAGCAAAAACGTAAATAGGCTGGAGTTATTGTTTGGTCGGTGATCACACCATATATATATATATAGCCCCATTTCCTATATTTTTGTGCTTGTTTCTCGGTTAAAACCGGGTATTTACTATGTTCAATAAGTGTTTCAGGTGAATTTGGTAATCAGGGGTAGAAGTGCAAAATTCGAGAAACGATTGAAGTTTTTATGATTTTAGAAGAGTTTAGGGGACTTTTCGTAATTTGCCATGAAGGGCAGCGAAGTCGACAACCAACTAAATTCCAAAGAAGTTCACTGTCCAAGTTTCGCTGTGAAGAGCAGCAAACTGGACAGTGAAGGGGTATTTTGGTAATTTTCTAATGAGGGCTATTTTTATAATTTTCTAATTTCGAGCCCTAATTTCATGGATATTATAAATGCTCCATTTGAGCCATCTTTCCAACTACCATTAGAAATCCCCACACAAAACACCTCTTTTAGTTCTACAAAGCTCCCGAAAGCAAATTAAAAGAAAGATCAGCCTTCAAAGGCATCCATGGAGGTTTTCTTCCATGGATGCCTCACCACCACACCTTCTACACATTCTCTACCCATCTTAGAGTAGATTTCAAGGAGAAAGGAATGTCTTTTGACCAATTTCGAGCAAGCAATGAGCTCTTGGAGGAATTTTCTTTAAGGGTTTTCTCTACAACTCATATCTTCTTGTATTTCTTGTTTTCTAGTTGTGTAACCCCACTTAAGAATATTTGTAAGCCTACGCTTGTGCTATTTATTTAATGATTCTTTTTTAAATTCATTTGGGTCTTGTTTCATTCTTGCTATATTTATGATTAAATCTCTTATTGTGACATGCATATGTATGGAGGATTAGAAATTGATGTGTCTTCATAAATGAGATTAGGAGTAGAATAACTTAATTTAGGAGTAGTGTAATGTAAACATTCCACTCTTGTAGTATGTTGATGGATTATTCAAGATGCTATGTTTGGAATGATTTGAGTGAATGTGAGTTAGGGTTATACTTTTGGATGACCTTCTGGATACGACCTTGACTACTTAGCTCTAAAAGAATGGATGAAAGTTATTGCATGACCTTCTGGATACGACCTTGACTACTTGACTCTATGAAAGTTAAGTGTGTTTTGTTTTGTTGTAATTTTTATGTTGTGTTTGTGTTTGTTATTTTTGTGTAAAGCATATGCATTTGATATTGTTTGAGTTGTGTTGTGCTAGGAAAGGAAAACTTTTAGGTCGGATGGACTACATAACTTTTGAGAACAACTGTAGAGTGTTGATAAGACACGCAACAACTCTACAAAGAGAAACGGCAGCGCGCGATGGCTTAATTGGTTGGAAAACCAAGGACGCGGGATGGATTGCGAAGAAGCGTAAAGAAGAAAAGAAGTCGATGCGTGGCCACAAGAGGTATCCTCTAAACTTGCTTCCCAAATATTAATTTCTCCAATCGACTCCTCCATGTTTGGAGTTGAGACAATTGTGATTGAGATTTAGTTTTGTGCTTCAATTATAGTGGAATGCATGATTGTTGAGTTTATTTGTAGTTACTTATGGATATAGTTGTTGAAAAGAGCAGAAACCGCCTATATACATAAAGATCATAATGTCATGCTCACTTTGTTTGTTATTTTTATTTTTGTTTAGATCTAAGAGTAGATTTGTATTGTGCTTAGATCTTAGGACATGTGTTGGTTTTTGTTTTTCTTAGCTTTTGTAATTTGTGTTGTTATCCTTATTTTCAAACTCTAGCTTGCATTGTCCAATTTTATGAGTGGAGATGGTACCACGGAACAACATTGAGGGCAATGTTGAGTTTAGATTTGGGGGTGTAGACAACTTTTATTGTGTTGTGTTCGTTTTTGTTTTTTTATTGTTTAGTTAGAAATTTTTTCAAATCTTTGCAAAAATTGCCCTAATTTGAAATATTTTGAGGCAAATGTTTCATTAAAGCTGTACCATTTGGTGAGGAAATTAATTTTTTCGCCCATGATGCATTCTTCAATTTTTCATGCTGATTCCGAATATATAAGGAACATAAAATTCTGGGTTGTGGTTCAAAAGTTATGAGCATTTCTTTGACCAAAAGTTAGAGGCGATGACCTATTTTTCAAAATTGTGCGTACACTGTTTTCATCGTCCATTTTCACACTTTTCCAATTGGAATTTTAAAATATTTTCTAAATTAAAAGTGTGTATTTATATGTCTACTTTATGTTGTAAATATTTTATCAAATTATTTGGAGTGCATTTAAAGATATGCACTAGAAAGTGGACATTGGACAATTTTGAATTTCAGTAGTTTTTGGAATCTTTGGCCTCCATGTTAAGTTGTTTTCTTTTATGTACCAGTAAAGACATATCATGTATGCTTTTAGCTCTGTGTTTAAACTAGCATCATATCATCTATAATTTTTGCATCACTATAAATTTGAATATACATTGCCAATCTTTTGATGTTGAGGTGAATGAGACCACTATGCTTGTTTAGCCTAGGAGAATAGTGGAGACTACCCTTGTGAGATTGTTGTGCCTTTTAACGTTTTATTTTAGAGGGTTTTTGTCATTTATACTCTTAAACATTTTTCTTGTTCTTCAAATGTATAGATTGATCTCTAAGGTTTTGCATTGGATATTAAAGAACTATCCTTTTATGATATCACATGTGTGTTTGCTTTGCTTTTGTGTTGGTTGACCCTTGAGAAGTGATACTAGGCAATGTGTGCTTAAACTACTAAATGGCCTAAACACTAACTTCTACCCTATGTGTGTACTCCCTAAGCCAATTTGAAGGCATACACATAGCCTTTTTTTTTCATTACCCACACTTCCAAAGAAACAAGCTTCTATAATGAAACCATACCTAATTAACTTGGGACCATATGGTGATTAAGGAGGTAGTGAATATTGAGGTGTATTGTAAATACTATATTTTTAGTTGGGAAGAAACCAATGAGTTTCTTGGGTTGAATTGTAAAGTGTAATTGCATTAAGGCTTGAATGTAAGGAATCAAAATAGAAATTATTTGTAATTGTCATTCAATATATGAATGGTGAATCAAAAGAAAAAAAAAACATCAATCAATATCTACTAAAAAAAAAGGAGTATGAAAATTGTTGGAACACAAAAAGGAAAGCCTAGATGTAGACCTCAATGTAATGTATTTTAGACTATGTAATTGCATTGTAGATGGTCAATAAAGTCCTTTGATAAATACATTTCAGGATTACGTTATTGCATTGTAGATGGTCAGCAAAATCCCTTGATGTGGTCCTAGGTTTTTGTTTTCACTTTTGTCCCATTCTTTCTTAGCCTACACCTATGGCCCCATTACAACCAATGAAAAGACCTAGCAGATCTCTTAGTGACGCTTGCTTGAGAGTGAGGTTGTGCATGTGCTCTATCTATGTTCTTAATGTTTGATTCCGTTTATGAAATATTTTGCACTTATATGAGCGTCTTTCTAATTATACGAATATGCGAATATATTTTGATTTCCATGTACCTAAACTCCATTTCGTATATGTTTGATGAGTGTTATCATCTAGGTTTTTAGTGAAAGTATGAGTTGTCTTTGGTAAGAAGTAGAATTTGAGGTGAATTCTATCTTGGGCATTCAAGCATGGTTGTTTTGTAAACTAAAAGCATCTTATGCATTGGCATACATGCATTGCGTGATGTATTGATTTATATGACATATTTTTAGTCTTTAAATAGAGATTCTAGCATGCATGTAGTCTTTGTTGGTATTATGAAATGGCATCTCAATGTTTTTGCCTTCGCAAAGTTGCGTTTGTGGGTATCGTAGTTGTAAACCCTCAGGAGACTATAACTCCTCCAACTAAGGACACATAGTGGTTTAAAGGCTTGTGGCACATGTTAAGTGTCATCGTGTTTCCAACGAAAGTGGACTAGCCTAGTTTTTATCTTTTGTATGTTTTAATTTGTTTTATTTAGTTAGTTAGTTTGTTTTTAGTTTTCTTGTTTATTTGTGTTTTTGTTTTTAGTTTTGCTCAAGGACGAGCAAAACATAGATTTGGGGGTATTTGATCACACCATATATATAGCCTCATTTCCTATATTTTTATGATCTTTTCTTGAGTAAAACCGGATATTTAATATGTTAAATAAGTGTTTCAGGTGAATTTGGTAATCAAGGATAAAAGTGCAAAATTCAAGAAACGATTGATGTTTTTGTAATTTTAGAATAGTTCAGGGGCCTTTTCATAATTTGACATGAAGGGCAGCGAATTTGACAGCGAACTCAATTCTAGAGAAGTTTGCTTTCCAAGTTTCGCTGTAAAGGGCAGTGAACTGGACAGCGAAGGGATATTTTGGTAATTTTCCGTCAAGGGCTATTTTTGTAATTTTCCAATTTCGAGACCTAATTTCGTGGACATTATAAATGCCCCATTTTGAGCCCTCTTTCCAACCGCCATTGAAAATCCTCCATGGATGTCTCACCACCACACCTTCTATACATTCTCCACCCATCTTAGAGTAGATTGCAAGGAGAAAGAAGGGTATTTTGACTAATTTCGAGCAAGCAAGCAGGGAGCTCTTGGAGTGGATTTCTTTAAAGGTTTTCTCTACAACTCATGTTTTCTCGTATTTCTTGTTTTCTAGATGTGTAACCTCAGTTGAGAATATTTGTAAACCTACACTTGTGCTATTTATTTAATGATTGTTTTAAAATTTATTTGGGTCTTGTTTCATTCTTGCTGTATTCATGATTAAATCTCTTATTGTGACATGCATGTGTGTGGAGGATTAGAAATTGATGTGTATTCATGAATGAGATTAGGAGTAGAATAACTTAATTTAGGAGTAGTGTAATGTAAACATCCCACTATTGTATGTATGTTGATTGATGATTCAAGATGCTATGTTTAGAATGATTTGAGTGAATGTGAGTTAGGGTTATACCTTTGGATGACCTTCTGGATATGACATTGACTACTTAACTCTAGAAGAATGGATGAAACTTATTGCATGACCTTGCTAGAATAGGTTTTGGCTCTATGTTCTAATGCTTAATGGGTCTTTGACCTTAAGACACAATTGATCGTTCCATGACCATGGTTGAGTGATAAGTTGATTTTAGTAAATTCCTTAATCAAGAGAATGAGCCCTTGGCTTGAATTGAATGTGCTTTATGTTTAACAATCAACTTGATGTGCATTTGTGTTTGACGAACTCATTTCCCTTGTGTGACCACTATCTTGCATCTCTCCAAGGCACATTTGTTTTCGTAACTTAGACTGTCTTGCCTTAGGAGTAGATTAATTTAGCTTATGAGTAGTGTAATTTAGAAAACCAAGCACCAGGTTACTTTTCTATTTTTAAGTTTTAAGTTATTTCCATTTTCATTCTCTCACACACAATCGCAATATGCTTACAATTCACACACTCCATTCTCACCATTTCCATGTTCTAATTATATTGCTTTCAATAAACTCTAAAACTTGAAACGGTTGACGGATGACGGATGACGGATGACGGATGACGGATGAAACCTCCCTACGGAACGATACATGTGCTTGTTGTTATACTTATCTTTTGACTTGTACACTTGTGGGGTAGAAAATACAAAATATATATTTGGAGAAGTGACAAAAAAAAAAAAAAAAAAAAAAAAAGATAGAAGCAGCCATCAGGAAAGTCGTTTGGTATTAATAAGGGGTCAAAATGTAGGCCACTACTATTTGTTGTGTGGCTACCTGGGCCATTGCCAAGCCGGACAAAAGCTTGATATTTTGGTCACTCCATCTTCTTTTCACTCATGAGGCAGTCCAAGTTTAGCTCTTTATGCTTTGCCGCCCTCAGGCTCATCTTCAACGATGACACGACCTCCTATCCCTGCCAAGATCAACAGTGCTTCATCTCACCCTTCGTTTAATCTTTGGCCTGCTTTAGTTCTCTTTGCACTTTTTATTGCGGTTTTCTCGCACACACACTAGACTAGTTTCTTTTATTCTTGTCATTGAAATTGCTGATAGATTTATAACTTGAACCATAATAGTATGGCAAGCTCAAGTTTTACGGTTAGTATTTGATATACCAATTAATTTAACAAATTATATATGGGTCGGGATATATTAACTCTAATTTATGACTCAATTGTTTGACTTCAATATCTCAACCACCCATTTGCTCATGTGCTCTTTAATCCAATGGTTGAGATAATGAAGTCAAACAATTGAGTCAAAAAATTGAATTGATATAGTCTGACCCATTATATATATATATATATATATATATATATATATATATATACACGGGTGTCGATATTGACACTCATAAATATGATAAGTACATCCATATTTTAATAAAAAATTTAATTACAAAAATATCTCAATAGGAATTTACCAATAAGGATAAATCAGTTTAATTAAACCAAATACTATGTATACCCATTAATTACACTAATATCTTCAACTATTTCACTTTTAAAAAATAAAATAAAATAAAAACTAATTAAACCCTAATTTTCTTTCAAGTATCAAAATCTCTCATTATCATATAACAAAACGAATTTCTAGAGAACTCCGATCATACAGAGGTACGTATTTCTTTATTTTTAATTTTTTTATGAACTTTATCAATAAAGATAGTGAGAAGTAATTTTAAAAAAAAAATAGCAGTACATATTTCATTGTTGGAACGATGATCGAATTTTTGTGAATTCTCAACAAAGTATGAACAATGTTAGAGTCGAATGTACTATAGATTACATGAGTGAATTTACAAATTACGAGGTATAAATAAATTGGGTGTCGGACACTGCTCTCTTTAAAACTAAAGTTTTCTTTTTTACTTTTGTTCTTGTGCTACAACTGCAAACATCTCTCTCTTTCTCTCTCTCTCTCTCAAGATTTCTTTTTCACTTTTGTTGTTGCTTCTTGCAATTCGGGAGATGAATTTAGTCAAAATCAGACAGGTTTGGGGTTTTAATCTGGATCAAGAACTATTATTGTTCGATCAATCCTTACGGCGTCACAATTTGCTCTCCGTTGACACTGAATTTCTTTACGGCGTCACAATGTTTTCAAGCCTGGAGAACTTAAGAATTTATAATTTATGAAATTGGGTGTGTTAATAACTTAAGAGAGTTTATAAATAAATCGTATTAAAATGAAAACATTCATTTAAATAAGGGTATTATTGGCATTAAGATGGATGTTTATAGTAATGTTTTTTATTTTAAATTTTAGACATGAGTGTACTTATAAATATGAATGTGCTTATCATATTTATGGGTGTCAATATTCGCACCTTATATATATATATATATATGGGTAGGCTATAGCTAGAACACCGGTGCACCATGTAGGAAAAATTGTGATCATAATTTAAAAAAGTGTGATCCAAGCTTCAATCGCAATATTTCTACACGGTGTACGGGTACACCAGTGTTCTATAGATTGTCCAATATATATATATATATATTTATGATGATCATGTATAAGTTAAATTATCATAATCTATACACACACTAGATTAATTTTTTTTTATTATTGTTGTTGAAACTACTGAGAGGTTTCCTTGAACCATAACAGTAAGGCAAGCTCAAGTTTTATGGTTAGTATTTGATATACCAATTTAATAAAATTATATATATTGTTTTTTATGATGATCATGTAAAAATTAAATGATCATATTCTTTTTAGGGACGACATTGGTGGTGAATACAATTTTTTTTATTTGACCAAATAGTGCGGAACTATTAATGCTGGCCTGTTGGTGATTGGGAAATAATATGAGCCTTGAGTGTCGATCCAACAAAATTAATCGATGGTCATAATTACTCATAAATCAAAATCAGGAAATTTCTTTTATAAACTTTTCAAAACAAATAGTTTTTTTTTTTTTTTCCTTTTTATTTACTTGGGGAGAGGATTCGAATTTGGGAGACCTCAATCAATATCAAGATGTATCATGTATGGCAAACATCAGGCTATGTCAGCCACATCTCAAAAAAAAAAAAAAAAAAAAAAAAAAAAAAAAAAAAAAAAGAATAAATAATCTTTCCAGTCATCTAAAATTATTTTTACAAGGGGTTTTTACAATTTGGTCCCAATCTAATTGGAAAACATTATTTTTTTTACTTGTTAATTCAAAATACATCAAATTGGTCCTAATATAATTCAAAATACATCAAATTGGTCCTAATATAATTCAAAATACATCAAATTGGTCCTAAGGTTAGTCAAACTAACGGTCAACCTTTATAATATCAGTGAAAAGACAACTTTACCCTCTAATTAAACTTTCTCTCTCTCTCTCACGTTCATCATCACCAAACCCTAATATATATTTCTCTCTCTCTCTCTCTCTCTCTCTCTCTCTCTCTCTCTCCATCATCAACCAATCCTCACCACCACCAAATCCCACCGATCGACCACCACCTCTACCAAATCCACACCAATATCTTCGTCTTTAACCCAGTTCGTCTTGAGGTGGAGCGACGACGGTGACGAGGCCTGGAGGTGGAGCGACAACGACGACGAGGCCTGGAGGTGGAGTGACGACGCTTGTGGCGACGACATGGAGGTGGAGCGACGAGGCCAGGGGGTGGAGTGATCGGAGTTTCTTGCCTTTGGTTTGATTTTGGTTTAGCTTTGATGGATTCGATTTGATTTTGGTTTAGATTTGATTGGATTCGGTTGCTGGGTTTTTTAGGTTTGATTTTGATTGAATTCAAATTGAGTTGGGTCTGGGTGATGAAATGAAAGCAAGGTCTGGTTTAGGTTTGATTTTGATTGAATCAATCTCTCTCTTCTTTGTTTCTGGTGCGGAGGTTGGTTTGATGATGATGAACTGGATGATCGCCGATCTCATCTCTCTCATATTTGTTTGTTGTGTTTTCAATTATTGATTTGGGGTTGGCTTGAATCGAGCTGGAAATTTCGTTTTTTTTTTTAAAATAATACCATCATCTTCTCGATTTCAATTATTTTGTTCAAGAAATCTGGATTTTTTTTTTTTTTTTTGTATTTTTATCTAGAATTTTTTTTGTATTTTTTTGTTCAAAAAATATGGATTTTTTTTTTTGTTCAAGAAATCTGGAAATTGTTTGTATTTTTAGAGATCTGGAAAATTTTTTGTATTTCTTTTGTTCAAAAAATCCGGAATTTTTTTTTTTGTTCAATAAATCTGGAACAAAGATCCAAGTTTGAATTTGATTTTTTTTTTTTAATTTTAATATTATTTTATTTCTATTTTTTAATTGGAAACAGATGTAATGACTTTTCTACCCTCCTAAACGTTAGTTGACCGTTAGTTTGACTAACCTTAGGACCAATTTGATGTATTTTGAATTATATTAGGACCAATTTGATGTATTTTGAATTAACAAATAAAAAAGTGATGTTTCCCAATTAGATTGGGACCAAATTGTAAAAACCCCTTTTTACAATTTCTAATGTTAAAACTCACTCTCTCCCGTAACTTTGTAATCTTCCTATTAAGCAAAAGCAAGAGAAAAATATACAAGAACTCCTGCAACTAAAATTAATTTAGTAACAAGTTGATCATCAAAAGAATGTAACGACAAGGAGCCACTAAAATTAATAGATTTGCAACGACCGAATCTGCGGGCATTCGCACCTCGACACTTACGATGATCTTTGCTGACCCTAATTGCAAATTTGAGTCCATCTTCACAGTGGTTGGGGCGGACGAAGTAATAGTGACCCGGTGCTGTTAAACTTATCAAGTCCTTGCCCGTAGAATATGTACTAATCGGATCCGTTGATTTGCATGACACAAAATCTTGACGGTTCACTTGCATCACGTTGTGAGTTCGAGGGTTGTACTCAAATACTGCATTGAAATAAATTAAAATCCATATTTATTAATAAATTACATCAGAAAAGATAAAATAATATATTACACTTACAGAGAGTATCGCCAGGTCGAAAGCTTTTAGAAAGAGGCCACTTCTTGTAATCAACAACGTTGCCCTGACTTTTTGTATTTGTCCAACCAGCGGAGTCACCAACCTTGTAAATAGCACCAAAAGAAACCCTAAAACTTGTCATCACCAACAACAAAATCGTCACGGCCTTAGCCAAAACCAAAGCCATGGTTGCTACTGCTAATCACAGTCGAGAGAAGAGAGAAGACATTAGTGAGTGAACGTGCAATTAAATTAATATAAAAAGATCCTTGCATGTCTCTGTATATTAATACAGTTATGGTAAGGTATCAAGGAAGGAAATTTCCATCTTGGGATCTCTTTCATATATAATTAATAAGGAAATTTCCATCATGTGTAATATAAATATATAATGTGACTTTATTTATGACTAATGTGCGCATGTCCGTATTTAATTTCCATATTAAGGAGAATTGTAATAAAGAAGTCAATCAAGTATCCTAGCTTTTTTTTTTTTTTTTTTTTTTTTTTTTTTTTTTTTCTTGTCTTTTGGAAGATTTGAGAATTGAAAACAAAAGACTTTACTAATCTATTTTATAGTTTTTTTTTTTTTTTTCCTTAAATATAATAATAATTCAGAATTTGAGGGTAGATGATAGATTCGAACCCACAACCTCATAGTGTAGGTGTGACTGTGTGATGGGTAAACCACTAGACCAACCTCATATTGTTATGATTTATTTCATATTAAATAAGGTAAAATAGTATTAATCGAAATCTTATACATAGAATGTGATATGTTGAATAATGGGCGAAGCCAAGGAGGGCTGGCAGGGGCATGGCCACAAATAAAAAAAATATTAAAATTTTCTTTTAAAATTTATATATATCATATTAAATTTTATAAAATTTAACTTTGATCTCTCTAAAATATTATATATTACTATATTGGCCCACCAAACAAAATCGTTTTGCTTCACCCCTTGTTGATTTAATTTTTTATGTTATTTTATTTTATAATACATATGCATTTAAACTGAGATATATGGCATTAAGGCTCATTCAATGTGATCAAATCAGAATTTTTCACGAAATTGTTAAGAAGTTATTGATGATGAATCACTCTGTCAGTAAATTTTGATTGCTTTTCAAATTATATAATATTACTTTAATTAATAGATTTAGCTAATTTACCTTGTAACATAACAAGAGCACTTTAATAAATTTAGAAATCAGCATACTGGACAAATCATACATGTTGAAGATCTTTGCTTGTGAATGATTCAAATCCTCGAATCATTCTCTATAGGGGTCATAATAAGCATAGTTGCAAGATGGACCGACAACTTTATATATATATATAAAGTAACTTTCAAGTGAGGGATCATTTACTTTAATTTCGGTCTACACTTTGATGAAATCACATCGATTTGTATGAATTTTGATATGAATCTTTTTGTGGATGATAAATTCATTGAAATATACCTATAAATAAAATTTGAGAATTTTTCAAGCACTGGAACTATTTATCCCAATTTTGTTAAATATAAAGGCATCGGAAATATAGGAGATATACAGGAAAATTCAAAAAACTAGTTCTAATACTTGAAAAATTCCAATATTTTATTTATAGGTATATTTCAATGAATTTACCATCCACAGAAAAATTCATATCAAAATTCATACAAATCGATATGATTTCATTAATGTGTGGACAGAAATTAAAGTGAGGGATCCCTCACTTGAAAGTTACTCTATATATATAGGGTCATTCTTCGGTGAAACATTACATGATACAACAGTATATGATCACATATGATTGCATGTGATCACAAATATATATAATGTTATCACATATGAATTGCACATGATCACACAATTAAATTATTGTGATCGTATGTTAGAACATGCAATCACATATTAGTTGGCATGGTTGTATCAAAGAAGACATGATCACAGTCAAAATTTTCTATGTTGCATTATGTAACGTTCCACCCAAAGGAAACCCATATATATATGCATATAACATTTATATATACATATATATATATATATATATATATATATATAAACAGATTTTCTATTATTAGTTCGAACTGACAAAAAATATATCAGTTCTTTGCATGTGGGCCACTGGATTTAAATACTTTGATTTGGCTGTATGCACTTGTCAAAGCATCTTTTAAATCCAGTAGCCCACATGCAAGGAACTGATATATTTTTTGTTAGTTCGAACTGATAATAGAAAAACTGTATATAAAAAATATATATATATATAAACTGACACATATAAATGTAACTTTTTATATAAAAAAACCAACGTACATATAAATGTAACATTTTAAATTTAGGGGTATATAGGCTACCGGTTCTTGTGGAAATGGTATCAAATAACATTATTTTTAGGTAGAATTTTGAGAGTATCACCATTTTAATAAGTTAATTTTAAATGGCACCAAAGGATTAAAATATCCTCATCTCCTTCTTTTATTATGTTTGTGCCATTGTTACGTTTTTTTTTTTTCTTTTCAAAATCCTCAATTGATGGAGGACCTCCATCAATGGAGATGAAAGATCTCCATTGGAGGTCAGTTCGACCTCCATTGGAGATTTCAATTAAGAAGATGACAAAAATTGAAAATTTTCATTTTTGTCCAAAAAATCTCGGAAATTGCATAAAGTTTCGGAAAAGTCTCAGAAACTACAAAAAAAAAAAAAAAAAAAAAGCCTCGAAGAAGTCTCAGAAACTACTAAAAAGTTTCAAAAACTACCAAAAAGTTTCAAAAACTACCTGAAAAGTCTCGAAAATTACCTAAAAAGTCTCGGAAATTAGAAAATATGTCTTGGAAATACAAAATAAGTCTCGGAAACACTAATAAGCACGAGACTTATTTCTGTGAGTGTGTTTTAAGGGTATTTTTGTCAGATTCACATTTTAAATGTTATTTAAACTTAAGTTATTAAAACAGTGATACTCTTAAAATTACACCTTGAAAAAGTTCCATTTAATTTTTGAACCCCCGATCCTACTCTTATAAAAATATATATATATTTCTATTATTAGTTCGTCATAACAATAAATATATCATGATGAAGAATGTGGACCACTAAATTTACATACTTTGACTCAAAGTGTATACACTTGTCAAAATTTCTCCATAATCAGTGGTCCACATTCTTCGTCCTGATATATTTATTGTCAGGCCGAACTGACAATAGAAAGACTGTATATATATATATATATATATATACACTTTAACTCAAAGTGTATACACTTGTCAAAATTTCTCCATAATCAGTGGTCCACATTCTTCGTCCTGATATATTTATTGTCAGGCCGAGCTGACAATAGAAAGACTGTATATATATATATATCGGTTTTTTAATCACTAAAGAGGTGTATTCAATTTAGACTTTTAAAGACTCGATAAAAGTCATGGGGTATTCAATATAGGTTTTTATAGACTTTTAAAAAATCTATAAAAGTCGTGAGGAATTCAATCAAGATTTTTTAAAAGTCTATGAAAGTTAGGATGTGACTTTAAAATATCAATGACTTTTAATGATTTTTAGTTATAAAAAATCTCACAATTTGTCTTTTATTCCTTCCAAAGACTATTCTTTTAATGATTAAATCCGTTGGATTTGGATCTGGATCCAAAAAGCATAAACAGAACAGGGGAGGTTTCGGCATCGATAGAGGCTGAGGCTTGGATCGATTAAATCCATTTGATTTGGATCTTGATTTGGATTTATTTCACAGCTGAGGCTCAATCCATTTTTGTTTTTTGATATTTTTTCTCTTTTTTAAAAAAATATATATATATATATTTAATCTCCACCATCAATATTTGAGATGGATGGTGGGGATCCAATTAAAAAATATATATAATTTTTCATTTTTTCAATTTTATTTGTTTTTTAAAATTGTTTTGTTTTTAAATTTATGTTTTTTATTTTATTTTTTAAAATTCAATTCAACGATCCATTATATAAAATAAAATAAAATAAAAGTTTTTTTTTTTTTTTTTTTTTTGTATTTGTATTTGTATTTGTATTTGTTTTTGTTTTTAATTTAATTTAGGGATTAAGGGTAGTTTAGTCTTTTGATGGTTGTTATATGTATATATTCGGCTAAAGAGAAACGTCAGGAAAGTAAGTAGGGGACGCGGAAGAAGTACGATTCCATGTCATTTGTCAACTGGTCAACGAAGAAAACATTGATTATTTGCCACGTCATAAAGAAGATTAATGAAAGCTAGAAGCATACTCGCCAAGTAACCAAGTCTTAAATGGGCAATGATCATACTCGCCAAAGACCCCTACTCAGCAAGCCCTACTCGGCCAAAGCAGGAAAAGCAATCCTATCAAGGTATGCCTTATCAAGCGAAGATTCATTCAGATACAAGGTCTAAGATTCACACTCCAATAAGCAAATATCCCTATTTCCTCTCCAATACTAGAGAAGTCCAAACAGGAAAGAACTCAAAGCTTCCAAAAAGATAGACACCAAATGGGAAACGAGTCTCAATCAGTCCAGTACACTAGAACCCTAACACGATTCTATTTAGCAAATCCGTCACTAACAAGGCAAGGGCAGAGAAAACCCTAGCTCGGATGGTATAAATAGAACCATGTAATCTATGAGTAGAAGATCTTTGGAAAAAGGACAATTATGTGAGAGAAGAGAGACAATATTGAGCGTGTAATCTAAAAGAATTCATAGTATTATTTCCTGCCCTCAGGGGTGCTGTGGTTTTTTTCCTTTTCTAGGTTTTTCCACGTAAAACTCGTGTTTTACATGCATTTATTGATATTCTTACTCTTGTAAACGTATTACTATTGTTGGACGCGTGGCAATCCAGAAATCACCGTCAACAATTGGCACTAGAAGAAGGGGGGTCGGACGTAAACTTCAAGGAACGCTCACGAACAGATCCGAAACATGAGTAACACTAGCAACAAAGATAGAAATTCCAGCAGCAGTAACAACCGCCAGGTCCCCGAAACCACTGGAATAGTAGGAGACGGAACATTGATGACTGGAGAATAATCGGTAGAAACGTCGAAAACCAGGGTGGCCGATCCGGGAACCTTACAGCACTTTCAAGTCGCTTTGATGAACTTGGTCAGCGAGGCCAACAAGTTAGGGCTCACACTTTCGATAGGCTTGGGGATTTCTTCATCCTATGATTTAACTACAAGCACGCCTAGGGAGGCTATGGTCAGAAGTCCATATTGTAACCCCGGAGGCCCAGATGAAGCTATCTATGGAGGAAACACTCCAGAGTCGCCCCGAAACCTTTAAAGGAAGAAGACAGAGAAAAGGAAAAGAGTTACTAGATGAAGAATCTTTGGAAAGGCGAGGCCACACCCGAACACACGGGACGACCCCCAATGGTACACACCAGAAGACTCGGCGGAGACACCATTCTATTTCCTCCGAGGATAAAAGTCCTCAACCAATGAGGGGATTACAATTAAAACGGGCTAAATAGAGAAGATCTGAAATCATAAAAGATCCGAGATATGAAGGCATCATGGATAGCAGGGAAGATGGTTACCGAAGAATGATGATCAAGAGCCAGCTCTGTCCGAAAAGAGAACCAACCGACCGACGAAGCGTCACTCTCCAAGAACTATTAAAGAAGGTCTCGGCAATGGCTTGAAGATATGGGCATAGTGCCTTATCAGATGACGAATCAGACAGGCCATTTCTTGATCAAATTGCTCGCATCCAATTCCTTAAGAGGTTCAGGATGCCGATTATCGAGCAATACAAAAAGACTAGGGACCCAAAGGAACATGTCAGTCGGTTCCGGAACGTCATGGCACAATACGCATCCAACAATGGACTCTTATGCTTAACGTTTCCATAAACCTTCGGCGATCTCGACTCTAGATGGTTTGGGCGACTCCCACCCAAAAGCATCTGTAATTTTTTTGGTTTCAGCGAAGCATTCGTGAGATAGTTCATAGGAAGCGTGTAGAGGAGAAAGTCACTCGCCTACTTGTCAAATCTAAAACAGGAGAAGAATGAGTCCCTCAAGAAATATTTGACAAGATTCAGGAAATAAGTCGCTTGGATTGAAGACGCCGATGATGTGGTTGTCATAGCCATTTTCACCAACGGTTTACAAAGTGATCAATTATCTTTTGACGTACGAAGAGACCCACCAAAGACTTACGAAGAGATGATGGATATAGCCAACAATTATGCATTGGCTGAAGAGGAGGAGGTGGCACAAGGGGGTAGCTACGTGCATGGCCACAAACCCGATGCAAAACTCGAGTCCAGGGTCGACAAATCGAAAATGCAGTCGCGTGATCATCAGAGAGATGAAAAAAGTCAGAAGGATCAATCCAGGGAAAGCAAGGGAAGCAATCGAACCAGTATGTTCCAAGGCAAGTATAACAACTACACTCTTTTGACGGGCGACTAAGAAGACATACTTTCTGTAGTGGAAGATAAGGGAATCGCCAAATATCTGTGGCAACAATCAGCCAATGTAAGGAGAGACACGATGAAATACTGTCGTTTCCACAAGGACCACGGGCACGACACCTCCAAGTGCTATCAGTTACGTGATCACATCGAGAGTCTAATCAGAGATAGGCACCTTCAAGATTTCGCCCTAAAATAAGGAAGCAAACAGAGTGATTGCCAAGATAACCACCGAGGAAGTTGGTAAGAAAGAAATAGCCTAAGGAAGAGCAGCCCAGGCATCGCGATAAACATCATTTTCGGTGGACCTCACACTAGTCGGAGCAATAGGGAAAGAATGTTGGAAGTCCGAGAGGTAATGTACGAGAATAGAGACACATATGTAAATTCCGTACAGAGAAGCCTTAAGAGGGGAAAGGAAGGTTAGGACCCTATAATTTTCACGATCGAGGATTCAGAGGGTTTGACATAAAACCTAATGATGCAATTGTAATAGAAGTCCGAATAGCCCATAGTGACGTTCTCCGAGTAATGATAGATAATGGAAGTTCGGCTGACATCTTAAGTGACAGGGTGTATGATGAACTGCGGCTGGACAAAAAAGACCTGGAGCCTTTCACATACCACTGAAGAGGTTTGGAGGCACAGAGGTAAGGTCTTTAAGAACTGTAAAACTACCAGTGAGGTTTGGCACATCACCACGTCGAAGGACGATCTTGTTAGATTTTGTTGTCGTTGATATCCATCACTAGCCGTATAATGCACTACTCAACCGACCATTCTTGAACAAGGCCTGGGCAGTCACATCAACCTATGCGCTGAAAGTAAAATTTCGGGCAAAGTTTGGGATCGAGAAACTCAAGGGATCACCAGAGATGGCTCACCGCCGCACCAACCTTTCAGTTTTTAAAGATAGAATCGGAGTAGGAACGTTGAGCATATGTGAACTTAGCCATGGGGCACATGAAGAAATCCCTAGGAGTTTTGAACTTGATCTAAGGGATAAGGCAAACAAAGAGAAAGAGGAGCCGACCGAATCCGTCATCCTAGATAAGAAAGAACCTGATAAAATTATTAAGATTAGGACGAGATTGGCCGAGCCTGTTAAGATTGAAAGGAATTAACTCCAACGATGTGTTCTAAATATTAATCTAGAGGGGGAGTGAATAGATTTTAACCCTTTTTACCTAACTTTCGTTTTAAGACAAGTTTACGAAAATGCCCCTAACTAGTCAGTTTAAAACAACAAGTGTAATATGGTGCATAAATATAAATAACACTTGATGTATACGTGGAAACCCTCAACAGGGAAAAACCACGGGCTGGTAAATGCGCCACACTCGAACCTCGAATATACTAATGATAATGAAGATTACAACCTAATCCCGGTATGCAACTCACTACCACTACCTACTCCAGGTATGAGTAAACCTAGTCCAATTGCTTATGTGAACACCTAATCCCGATGTACGACCTAATCCCGGTCATCACACAAGACTTACAATTGCTTGTGACAAAAGGCAACCTAATCCCGGAACACAAGTCTTACTTCTCAATGAAGAGATAAAAATGCCTATGTGAATTTATGATGCTATTCAAGGAACAAATAGAGCTAGGTAACCCTATATGCTTATCTAGGATGATAATATGACAATTAATACAATCCTAGATATCAAAAGCTAAATGACATGTCATAAAGCTTAGCTAAACATAGATTAGGCAATCCTATGAAGCTATCAAAATACAACTCTCAAACAATCAATACACTAATCTCAATCTTGTATTAAAGATATCTTCTAATAACATACAAGTGATAAATGAGATTGCTTGTTAAGAAAGACACAAAATATGTAAAATATTAGTGAAAAACTTACCAAGCAAAGTGTGTTGAAAAACCCATGCAAAGATGACACCTAGATGATCAAGGATGATGCTAGATGATGATTGATACTCATGGATAGGTGTTTGAGTAATCAATGATGATCAAAGATGAAATCTTAAATAAAAATATCTCTTTGAAAATGCTCTCAATTAAAAATATGATTTTTGAGTCATTAGATTGACCTAAGAACAAAGAGACATATTTATAGGAGGTCAAATTGAAGCTATGTCGTTTTGGACAAAATCAGTTGTCACCATTTGTCGTCGCCATTTGTCTCAGGGCGACATCATGGCGATATCAATTTTTCTTCTATGTCGCCACTTTGTTGCTATGGCGACACCTCATGGCAATGCCTGACGACACCATTTTTTCTTCTTTGTCGCTCTTTGTTCTCATGGCGACACTTCATGGCAACGCTATACCTGATTGGTTTTTCAAGTATAAATCTTTTTGTCGCCATGGCGACACCATCAAAGAGCGACACCAACAAATGGCGACAATGCCCTGTTTTCCACTTTGTGCACAATGTGCAAGTGTGCAAAGTGGTGAATCCTAAGGAGAAGCCAAGTGCATTCTTCGAAGGCGATCTTCGCACAAGACAAGCACGCCAACGTGCACAAACGAATTACACCACACTTAAGACTATCATACATGAAGTGCAAGTGTAGGAATTGAATGCATCCTAATGCCTAACATGTCATGGCATTGTTATAGAACAAGATGCACTCAATTCAAATATGCATGAATATAATTCATGGCTTTGCATCCTAATGCCTAAATATGTCATGGCATTTCAATAAACTAGATGCAATCAATTGAAACATGCAAGAAGAGAGGTTAATGAACATTAATGCACACATAATAAGAACACACAACATACAAGAATAGGAATTATGCATGGGTTGTGGTTGTGTGCAACTACATCTTTTCAAAGCAAGTAAGCACTTAGAAATTTACCTTTGAAGTGCGTGTCACCTTGAGGTCTTGAAAGGGTCTTTGAGCTTGATCCTCAATCACTTAAACTACCCTTACAATTCAAACCCCCAACATATGGTTTGTCCACGAAAGAAGTCAATCAATCAATGAGAATCCTTACAAAGATAAACATAGCGAACTTACTAAGGGAATACAAAAAAAGATCTTTGCCTGGAACTATGAAGACATGCCGGAAATCAGCACGAATGTGATTTCCCACTATTTGGCCATAGATAACAAAAGTAAGCCGGTAGTGAAGAAAATGAGGAGTTTCAATCCGAAAAGAAGTGTGGCCATAAGAGAAAAAATGGTCAAATTACTTACAGCAAGTTCAATTAGAGAAGTCAAGTACCCTGAGTGGGTGGCGAATGTCGTGATAGTGAAAAAGAAGAATAATCAATGGTGGATGTGTGTCGACTTTACCAATCTGAACAAAGCCTGTCCTAAAAACAGCTTTCCACTACCAAAGATCGACCAATTAGTTAACGATATGGCCGGACATGAGCTTATGAGCTTTATGGATGCATACTCGGGCTACAATTAGATCACGATGCATAAGTCAAATGAATATAAAACGGCATTCACCACACATCAATGACTGTACTGCTACATGGTCATGCCATTCGGCTTAAAAAACCATGGTGCAACATATCAGCGGCTAGTCAATAGGATATTCACCAGTCAAATAGGGAGAAATATAGAAGTATATGTAGATGATATGCTAACAAAAAGTGTCACAGTCGATAGAAATGTAGGCGACTTGCGGGAAACCTTCAACGTATTGACCAAGTATGGAATGAAGTGAAACCCCGCCAAGTGTGTATTCGGCGTTCCATTCGGCAAGTTCCTCAGGTTTCAAGTACATCAGAGAGGAATAGAGGTGAACCCGGATAATATCTAGACATTAGCTGACATGGCTTCCCTAAAGACCTTGAAGGATATTCAAAAGCTCACAGGATATTTGACATCATTAAACAGGTTCATTTCAAAATCAACAGACAGGTGCTTACCATTTTTCAAGGCCCTAAAGAAAGGTAAGGGGGTCAAATGGAATAAAGACTGTGAGCAGGCATTTCAGCAATTGAAAGACTACCTGGGCCAAGTGCCACTATTGTCAAAACCGCTGGCCGGAGAAACACTATATCTATACCTATCGGTCACAGAAGTGGCCACAAGTTCTATATTAGTAAGACAAGAACAGGGCATTCAGAAGCCGGTGTATTACACAAGCAAGGCGTTGCTACCCCGCCAAGACAATCTATTCGCCGACCAAGAAGATGTCACTCGCATTGGTAACATCGGCAAGAACACTGAGGCCTTATTTCCAGGCCCACAAGATCGAAGTGTTGTCCTCTCAAGCTGATCTTACAAAAACCGAAGGGATTTGGCAGACTAACAAAGTGGGCAATTGAGTTGAGCGAGTTCAACATAAGGTACTTGCCGAGAACATCAATAGGGGGCCAAGCAATCGTCGACTTTGTGGCAGAATTCACTGAACCAAACTTGGAAGTAGCAAAGATGATGGTAGAGAAAGATAAAAAAGTTTTCCAGTGGCAACTTCATGTTGACGGTTCATCAAACACGCACGGCAGCAGGGCGAGGATGGTGGTGTCAACCCTAGAAGGAGATTCAGTCGAATGTGCCTAACGATTTGATTTCAAAGCCACCAACAATCAAGCTGAGTATGGAGCATTGATAGTAGGGCTGAGAGTATGCACGACCTTAGGGGCCTATGAAGTAGAGATTTTTAGCGACTCACAGGTCATTATCAATCAAGTAATAAATGAGTACCGGACGAGAGATGAAAACATAATCGCCACATCATTTGTCAACTGGTCAATGAAGAAAACATTGATTATTCGCCACGTCACTAAGACACGTCATCAAGAAGATTAATGAAAGCTGGAAGCATACTCGCCAGGTAACCAAGTTTTAAATGGGCAAGGATCATACTCGTAAAATACCCTTACTCGGTAAGCCCTACTCGGCCAAAGCAGGAAAAGCAATCTTATCAAGGTATGCCTTATCAAACGAGGATTCATTTAGATACAAGGTCTAAAAGTCACACTCTAATAAGCAAATATCCATATTTCCTCTCCAATACCAGAGAAGTCTAAATAGGAAAGAACTCAAAGCTTCCAGAAGGATAAACGTCAAACGAGAAACGAGTCCCAATTGGTCCACTACACCAGAATCCCAACACGATTCTATTTAGCAAATCCGACACTAACACGGCAAGGGCGAAGAAAACCCTAGCTTGGATGGTATAAATAGAACCATGTAATCTACGAGTAGAAGATCTTTGGAAAAAGGACAATTGTGTGAGAGAAGAGAGACAATATTAAGTGTGTAATCTAAAAGAATTCATAGTATTATTTCATGCCCTTAGGGGCGCTGTGGTTTTTTCCCTTTCTAGGGTTTTCCACGTAAAACTCCTGTTTTGCATGCATTTATTGATATTCTTACTCTTGTAAACGTATTACTATTGTTAGACACGTGGCAATTCAAAAATCGCCGTCAACAATGGTCAAACTTGGTCAATATTTAAGTTTGACTAATGGTAGGGGGTGTTAGTGTCAATTTATGATAAAGTTGTTTTTTGGGTGCAAGAGGGCAAACCTCGGGGAGATTTAGTGCAATTTGCTCTTAAATATAATATTTAAATAACTTTTGTTTCTTTTCGGTATTTTTAAAATCTTTTTTTAAAATAAAAGTTGCTACATGCTTCATTGTGAGTGCCCCAATGCACTTATTAACAATGGTGATTAGTGCACCGGGTGCACCCAAGTTTTTCTCCTCTCCATGAGATTTTTTTTGGTGCATATATTGCCACCTATAAAACTAAATAGCATTCCCATTTTTATAAGTACACTTTGTTGGGATTTATGCCCTAAAACTTGTCATTCGTAAATGTTATAAATACATTAATAAATGAAATATTATTTTCATTCAACAAATATAACTCATACGTTTATATCATATGTGCTAAACATCTAAGATTACTAGATGTAATCTCAAACTGAGTGTATGAATGTCATATGCAGAGGTATTCGATTTGAGACATGTAATCTAAAGAGTCCGTAGAGAGCAAATAAAGCTGGGTACTTTATTTGTGGTTAATCTACAGCTGCGGTCCATTCTGTAATGTATAGTGGTCTTATCCTAGACTACTCATATGGTGATATGAGAATGGAAGCACCTTATATGATGTGATCATATAGGACTGGGCCACGATCTACATGAATCTATCACAAAGATCTATTAGTTGAAAAGATTCATATATATCGACAAATGATGGCTGTATATGGGTGATCTGAATCCTGAGTGTCTTACTAACTCTTTCAAGTTAGATTGTGTTTCTTAACATACCATATGTAAGATCGAAGTAGCATTCCCGATCAATAACTCTGTATCTTCGAATCACAGTTTGGCTTGTGGCTGGGAATGTATGTACACAATAAAGGAATCCACTCCTTCTTACGAGAAGTAGAGAAGTAGTTCCCTTAAGGGTTGATTCAGGACTTAAACGATTAAGAGCGCTCTCATTCTTCCGTAAAGGAAGTAAGTATATAATTGTTCATTAGAGAATTAATGGTACTTAAAGGAAAAGATATAATTAGAGAGGTATAACAGACTTTATGACCTAGCTCTAATTATGAACTACTTGTGGAGGATCATACCATATGTAATAGCTATATCGATGGACACTGATAATTTGGTTGTGTAAAACATCTACAGTTACGAGAGTACAACCTTGGGTTTTTAGTGGAATAATTCTGAGGTTAATAATCGTGAAATATTAATTAAAGAGTTTAATTATTTTTTTATAAATATTATTGGAGCTCAAAATTGTGGGTCCATTAGGTCCCCTTGCTAGCCCTTTACGATTATTAGTAACAAGGCTCACGGTGAATTGGATGGTCCAATTAATTATGTTACGAAAGTAACTTAGATATATTTTGGGAATTAATTAAATGATATGATTATTTAATTAATAAATAATTTAATTGATTAATTAAATATAATTAAATAATATGATTATTTAATTGACATATTAATAATTGAGAATTATTAATTGTTATTTGGAGGTTACATGTTCGAACCTTGACAAGAGCAAAGGAATAAAATAATAGAGACTATTTTATTTACTTTAAAGAGGTCAAAGGTTCAAGTTCTAGTAGTGACCGATTAAAAAGGATTTATAATCCTATTTTGACTTGGTTAATTAAACCTTAGGAACCTTGTATATAAGATATACTTATGAGGAAACAAAACTAACCAAAACCTAATACAGAGAGAGAGGGGTGCGGCAAGGAGGAAGAAAAGAAAAGAAAAATATTTTTTTTCTTCTCAAGGTTGGCTAAACTCAAGCAAGGGGAGAAGGTGTTGTCTTCTCCATCTCTGAAGCCTCCATTCAAGTATGCCCGGAATCCATGACATGCCCACACACAGAGTTGCTAGATCGTAGGTCATAGCTCGGAAAGCTTAATGGTGAAGGATCGAAAAGAAACGAATGAGAGATCTTCAAAGGTATGAAAACAAATATCTCCTCATATTTGTATAAACAAAAGGTCCAAGATGATAAATTTTTTAAAAAAACCTATCCTTTTTTCCTCTACATGACTTACACACTTATGTCTATAATTTTAAAAAATAAACATTACTATAAGTACTCATCCTAATGCCAATAGTACTCTTATTGAAATGAATATATTAATTTTATTTATAAACCCTATTAAATTATTAACACACCCAATTTATATATATATATATATCATATTATATTTGGAATCAAATCATCTTCTAATGATGATTCAATTTACTATTGGAAATGTCTCGAATGTAGGAGACTTATGAAAGAGAAGATGTAGAAATAGATTGTATATGAGGGTCAAGAGATCTTCAATTTGGAATTTTCTTATATATATACATATATCTTTAAAAACAAACACAAAACAAAACAAAAACTTTAAAAAAAAAAAATAATCTATCAGTTTTTGTTTATTGACAGAGTTCGTAACTAGACATAAAAGAAAGAAAGAAAAAAAAGAAGTAAAGAAATACATACCTTTGTATGACCAAAGTCATCTGATGTTATATGATAATCATGTGATGATAAGAAAGTTTGATACTTGAAGTAAAATTTTAGTTTAATTAGGGTTTATCATAAAAATTAGGGTTTATCATAAGTTTTTTTTATAAAAAAAATAAAAAGATATAGTTGAAGATATGAGTGTAATTAGTATTTGTTTTCTTTTTATTTATAGAAATTTGTCCTTATTGGTAAATTTCTATTGAGATATTTTTGTAATTAAAATTTGTAGATTTTACTCTGTCAATTGTAATAAAATCCTAATCAAATAAGCTTTTACAATGACGAGATGAGGTTCGTTCGGTGGTAAACTCCTCACACCTACACCACGAGATTGCTAAAATTTGAGGAGATGAGGTCCGGTGGTAAACCCCTCACACATGTACCACGATGTTATGGGTTCAAGTCCATCCCTTCAAAAAAAAAAATCCCGAAATTATATAATAGTGTAATACTTCAAAAAAAAAAAAAATAATAACTAAAATTAATTTGTCCTTTAATTAAATCCCTTTAATGCATTTTTCTGATAAAAAAATTATTAAATTATGGGTGTCAGGAGAAATTGTTTGGGTGGCAAAAGACTGCGAGTAATGCTACTTTGCCCAAATGATGTGGCATAAAAAAAAAAAAACTCATTAATTTCAATCATCCAATTCCAGGACAAAGATTAAATCAGTAGAGGATTTTAAGGGCTAAGGGTTAGTTTGGTATTGTTTTTAAAAAGTTAAAATCGGTTTCTTTTATAATTTTTACATTTTTTTTTCTTTTTTGTAAGGTTGTTAGGGATTGGAATCAATCCCATCCCAACATATTATTAAAGAAAAAGAAAGAGAACAAAAGAGAAAAGAAAACAGAAGAAGAAAAACAAATCAATAGAACCTAAAAGAAGGTCTACTACAAAAATCATTGGAAATAAAAGAATTGTAAAAATTCGGAGCGGTCCACCACTATGTAGGAGAGACAATACTGGGGCTCCTGGACGCTAAACTATCTACAACTTGGTTACCTTCTCGATAAATATGAGAGATAGCAAAGTCTATTTGAGAGAGTAAGCTCAAACACCTATCCCAAGCGGGGCGCCAACACCAAGGAACCTTACGAGACCTAGAACGAAGGATAGCCACTACAAAAGTCGAATCGCTCTCCAACCATAACCAATGCGAGCTAAAAGTCCAAGCATAATCAATAGCATGGATGGCAGCGGCCAATTCAGCCTTAAAAGCAAAGCAGACACCAAGAGGAATAGCAAAGCAACCTTTAATAAAACCCCTACATGTACGAAAAACCCCTGCACAACCAGCAAGACCAGGACTACCAAAAACAACCCCGTCCGTGTTAACCTTAAGACAACCCGGCGGAGGAGGGCGCCAATTAACCTCTAAAATACGAGGAGCCTTGGAAGGACGACCAGAGACCTGAAGCCGCTGAAGAGTTTGAAGCTCAACCATTGAATTCTTCATAGTGCCAGACTGAAGAGAGTCTGCCTCATGAGCGGAACGCCAAATTAAGGAAAGAGCATTAGCAAAAATAGGCCTGCCAGCTTTAAAGGTAGCTTGATTTCGAAGAAACCACACCACCCAGAAAACCGTGATTATAGAGGACCGCCAGAGAGCTTTCAACTGAGTGCTAAAGACAGCCCTCATCACCTCCTGCCAAAGGTCCAAACAAGTACCATCCAACTTAAGCTTATGCCCAAACGTAGAGGATACAGCATCCCACAACCCACGAACAAAAGGACAGTCAAGAAACAAATGTCTTAAGTCTTCCTCTGCAGCATAGCAAAACCGACAACGAGATGGGGATATATAAGCTCTAGCACGCAACGCAATGTCCGTAGGAATCTTACCATGAAACAAGTGCCAAACAAGGACAGAGCGAGAATGAGGAATAAATGACGCCCGAATCTGCTTACCCCAAAAAACAGAACTCCTAATTTCAGAAAGAGAATCATAAGCAGATTTATAGGAAACAACACCATCCAAAGAACAAGTCCAAACTAACGAGTCTAGGTCAAAGCTCACCACCACCTTCTCAATATCAGAAGCAACATCTGGATGGGAAGCTTGAAAAGAAGCAGGAATATCCCAACCCATAGCATCCAAATAAATGTCTCCCACAACAGAATCTAGAGGAGGCTGTAATGATGAACTATCCTCAACTAGATCAATCAATGGATCACCTAACCAGTTATCCGTCCAAAATCGAACCTTAGAGTGACGACCAACCAACCACCTAGACTCGAGCATTAGAGGAGTATAATGCAATTTTAGCCCCGCCCAAATAGAGGAAACAACATACCAAGTTCTTGGTCTGTGATCCTGGGTGAAAAAATGAGCCCGAAAATATGTGAACACAAGGGACTCCTCAGTCAACATCCTCAATGTGAACTTCTTAAGCATGGCCTTGTTAAAAATACCAAGATCTTTAACACCAAGACCACCACCATCCTTAGGCCTACAGCAAGACTTCCAAGCAACTTGGACAGATTTACGACTATCAATTAAACTAATCCAAAAAAAATTCTGAATAGCAGCATTTAAATCTTTCAAAAGAGAAGAAGGCCAACGATAAACTTGAAAGGAATGTAGGAAGGAACCCATAATCACTGAGTTAATGAGACATAACCTACCTGCTATTGAAAGAGACAAACCTTTCCACGATTCCAATTTACTTTTAATTTTATCAACCCATGGGATCAACCATCGACGTTTAGGTGCACCAATGAAGAGAGGGACCCCTAGATATGTCATTGAATCACCACCCTTACGCATCCTAGACATTGAGAGAAAATCAGTAATCTAAGGCCCAGAGATGCCTCTACTAAAGAAGATGAAAGATTTTTCCCAATTAACATGTTGACCTGAAAGAAAGCCATAAATCGCAAAAGCATTTAAAATCACTCGTAAGTTCTGAAGAGAAGCCCGATAAAAAAGGATAACATCATCAGCATAAAGAAAATGAGAAGGAGCACGCATCCCAACCGGAGAAGAGATATAAGTCATATAGCCCGAGTCTACTAGATGAGTAAGATATTTGCTTAAAAAATCTTTCTCCAAACAAAAAAGCAGTGGAGAGAGAGGATCACCTTGCCGCACGCCACAGGAACAAGGGAAATAACCCTTAAGGGAACCATTAGTAAGAATTGAAATTCTAGCAGAATCAAAAATAGCCGTAGCCTAACCAATAAAACTCTCAAAGAAGCCAAAACACCGAAGGACTTCGAAGAGAAAAATCTAACTAATGGAATCAAAAGCCTTGTGAATGTCTATTTTTAAAAGCCAAATGCCCACCATGACTACCATTACTCAACACATTAAAACATTCAGAAGCACCAGCAATACAATCTTCAATTTGATGACCCTTAATGAAACCAAATTGATTTGGGGAGATAATGCGAGAGCAAATGTTGGCCAAGCGATCGGCAATAATCTTAGTGATAACCTTAAACAGGAAATTACCAAGAGCAATTAGTCGAAACTGATCGACCTTGAGAGTGCTCGGAGTCTTCGGAATAAGGACCAAGAAATTAGAATTCAGACCCGGAAAAACTCGACTAGTATGAAAAAATTCTTGCATAGCTAAAACCACATTAGGTCCCACAATTTCCCAGCAGTGAGAATAAAATCTGCTTGAGAAACCATCTGGACCAGGAGCACTCAGAGGATCCATGGTAAAAACTGTACTCCTCACTTTATCAGAGAAAGGAACCCGGAGAATTGAAGCATTCTCATCAACAGTAACCAATGAAGGCACATGCTCTCGAATTATAGATAAATCTGAACTATCACTTCCAGGATCCGAAAAGAGATGCTGATAAAATGAGGAAACATGCTCAACAATTTCAACTGGATCATAAGAAATATAAGGGACTTCCGCCACCCCCCCACGTTTCAGTAATGAATGAAAAAAATTAGAGTTCCAATTACCCTCAGCAAGCCACCTGATTCTACTCTTTCCTCTTAGAAAAATCTCCTGCTATTTTAGAACACTGTCCAAATCTGCAAGAGCGGCAGTCTCAATGCGAAAAAGATCATCTGAAAAACCTTCAGAACCAATCCTGCCCTGAATAAGCATCACCTTCTCATTCGTATTAGTGACATTCAAGGCAATATCCTCAAACACCTCCCAATTCCACTTCCTTACGGCCTATTTTAACAGCTTTAACTTCTGAACAACAACCCCAGTACCTCTCCCAGCAATAGTGGATGACCAAACCGATCTAACCAAATCAAGAAAGGAAGGAAGGATGAGAAACCCACATACCTTGAAACCTAAAGGGCCGTGGACCTGGCGAAACACCAGTAGAACAAGAAATCAGTAAAGGATAATGATCTGAATGAGCTCTAGGCAAGGTAACACAAGCTACTTGTGACTAGGTATCCAGAAAGGAATGAGAACATACAGCTTTATCTAATCGAGAAAGAACCATACAACGCCTACCCCAACCAATCCGGGTATGGAAAGCTCATTTCGTTTCAATGTCAACAAGATCACAAACAGTCAAATCAGCTCGAAAATCATCACAAGAGATAGTAGAAATGTTACTAGTGGTCTCATGAGCACCTAGAACTGAGTTGAAATCCCCAAGTACAAGTCACGGATCATCCGAACCAAAATGTCCATAAGTGAGCTCTAAAGAGATCTACGGGTGATGTAGTTCACACTAGCATAAATAAAAGAGATCTGATGGGAAATCCCACACAAATTAGCAGAAACAGTAACATGTTAAGAATGAGACAAAACAATAGTAACATCCTGAAAAGCGGTAAACCCAAAAACCCACATACTATGAGAACCTCTAGCATTAGCACCAATAAAGTGCAACCCTATAGAGTGCCAAAAAGTAGGAGCAATCGAATTAAAAGCACACAACGGTTCAGCAATGCAAACAAAATTTGGTCTATGATGAGAACAAAAATCTTTCAATGTACGTTGGGTATCACTGTTTGCAATACCTCTACAATTCCAATAAAGGACAATCATTTATGTAACAGTTTATTCTTAGTAGCTCTAGTTTTGGGCGAAACAACAATAGCAACTTGTTTTTTATTCTTCTTACCTTTTTTAGCGGTAACCCCTTTCCAACCTGAATCTTCCGATTGATCTGCCCAAGAGACTTCACTGTGAATGCCTATGATGTCTAAAGCTACGGGATGACTGAAGTCTGATTCGGTGCCTTCACTATCAGTGTCGGAACTAATTTCACCCTCAAGAATGTGAAAAAGTGGCTCTACTATGGGTGGATCTATCAAGGGTTCTATATGAGCAATAACAAGATCTGTCATGGCATCAACATCTACATGTTCAGTGTGTAATGGGTCTGTGGAATCATCCAAATGAACAGTATTTTTCAAGGCCTCCCCTTGTCCAAGAGGGATGATTGGCCTGTGCGAAGTAGAAGAGGCAGCCGAGTCTAGAGTTGTCATGTTTGGAAAAGAGGCTGTAGTATCATCAGGTTTAATAGCGTTAGCTTTGTCATTAATACCCGATTTGATAGTCTCAAAGACTTGAGAAGTCGAAACATCTCTTGACTTGTGTTTCGGCCGGTACTCTTGTCGAATTCTAAATCTTCCTCTTTCCGGAGATTCTTGTCTTTTGGCTCGGTGGAGACAGTTGCTGTAAATTGGGTCGTATGATGACATGAGGCAGTCGTATGACCAATAGAGCAATAAACCGAGCAGAAACTTGGAACATTATCAAAATAAAGGGGTTGGAAACAAACAATCTTCCCTAACCTCTATCATGATAGAGTCAGGCAAAGGTTTATAAAGGTCAACATCAATCAGCATGCGAGCAAAGTGGCCATAATCACTCTCTAGGGTAGCTCTGTCAAATTTTAGAGGAATTCCGATCCCACGTGCCATGTCTGAAAGGATTTAAGGGTGCCAAAACTCCCATGGTAAATTGTAAATCCGCACCCATAATTGAGCATTCGTCGTGTGCTATGTGTTGGGATTAAAATTCTAAGTCCATGGCTGAAGTCTCAAAATTCCAAGTTTCAAAGGAAGTGATCCGATACCCCAAACTCTTGCTTTATCTTCCTCATAATTCAAAAGAATTTGAAAGAATCCCTGTCCTAGAGAGATGAGACGTCATTGAGAATTTAATTTCCAAATAAATTGTAGTTTTTCTTTAAGAGCCAATATTTTCCACGGTTCCTCTCCCTTTGACAGGACAACTAAACCGATAAGAGAATAACTGCAAAGTTTCAACCGTTCTTCATAAGCTTTCGGGTTGACTTTGATTGCAATATAATCACCTTTTTTCTTCAGAACTGAAGAAACCGAAGCAATGTCGGAGGAGATTGCTTGGGCATAAGATTTCATTATTGGTTAGGGATTCGAAAGTTCATCCATGTGAGAGTCTGTTTGGATTGAAGGGGCTCTAGCCTGCAAATTAAGCTCTGGAAAGAGATCCGATAACTCCATTGAAACCATTAGCCTAAACAAACAATCAACCAAACACAAATATCCAGTTTATTCAATATTCTATGAGTTAATAACTTAATATAGAAAAAATCGGTTCATGGCAAAAAGCAAATCAACGCAAAAACACAGCAAAAGAGGAATCTTTAGGTGAACGGTTGCAGGACGGTGAGGCGGTTGCGCGGCAGAGGCAAGAGGCTAGACGGGATTGCTGGCGGATTGGAAGCTAAGCGGCGGAGACGCCTAAACAGACCACCCACGCGAATCGGAACTGGTGTGGAGGGGCGATCGGCGAAGTGGCGAGTGGTGGCAACTGGGTTGGAGTGGATCGGCGAAGCGACGGGATGGCGACGGGGTTGGGTTTGGGTTTGGGACCGAGCGATGGTCGGATCTTGGTCAGGATGGGCTGGTGACAGGACGGCGGTGGCTAGGGTTTCATTCTTTGTATCTTTTTTTTTTCAATTTCCAGTTATACCCTTGGTCAACAGAGAGATCTTCCATGATGGTCGTGGTCAATTTTCCTACAAACCCTTATTCAACTATATTATAACATAAAATGATATTTGATAGAGCTTCCAAAAGTGATTAATTGATAATCTTATAAGTTTTAACAATGATTTTAAGAAGTACGTGGGATGTTACTTTTTGAAAGTGATTAGAGAATAATCTATTTCAGTATTTAATGAATCTTTTATAATATCATTATTATTATTATAAAATCAAGTTAAAATCATTTATATACTTTATTTCATCTTAAAATTAAATATTCTACTTAAATATTTGATTTAATTTACAAAAAAAATTTAAAATATTTTTATTGTTCTTATGGAATTTTTGTTCTAATTTAAATATTAATTTAATATAAATAATTAATGAAAATAAAATAAAATAGGCCATTTAAGAAAAAGAAAAAGAAATGAAATATAGTTCTAAAATTATGTATATTTTAACCTAGTAACTAATCTCAACAATTCTATAATAAAATTATTAAACATATGTATACTATATTTTAAGTCAAACTGTAATTTTAAAGTGCAATTAATCAACTGATTAACTTTACGGTCGATTATTTCTTCAGTACAGTAAATCACCTAGTAATACCAAAATGGTCCCAACTCAAATCCAAATTCTACGGCAAAATCTAACGATCTACTTTATTTGTGCAAGGAAACATTACTGTTCATATTAAATCAGTGCAAATTGCAAAACAGAGAGTGTGAGTTGTTGAAGACTTGAAGTTCATGCTAGATCTTCTCCTCACCGAAAAAAATAATGTAAACAATAGAAAAAATATAAAAATGTGAAGTTGAATCGAAACTGCAAAAGTCCAATCAAACTCTCTCAAATATAGTCTCAATTCTCAAAGTCCACCGATCCCTCTCTCTCTCTATTTTTTCAAGAGAGAGAAAACGAAAGAAAAAAGGAACCCAATTCAAATTGCAGACTCAACATGCAATTGAAGCCATTGAACACACTCACGATCACACTGATGTTGTTCTTCACATTCCTGATCCTTTTCTTCTCTGGTTTCCTCGAATTCCCGTCTGTCTCGACCTCAATCGAACACCACCAACAACAGCAATCGCTGTTCAACGCCGATTCGACACTGCCCAGTATCGAAGAATCGGCGCCGGAGCCTTTCACCGATCTCTTGAGCGCCTTCTCGAAATGGGACTCACAAGTGGGCTGTGCCCGGTTCAGAGAGAAGCACAAAGGGGGTTTGACCCGACCCGGGTCAGGTAACGGGTCTTCTGCTTCTCTGCAAGAGGTTGGTGGTGATTGTAGCGAGTTGAAGATGGACCACGTCAATATTCTGGTCAAAGGGTGGACTTGGATTCCTGATAATTTGGATAATTTGTATTCGTGTCGATGTGGGTTGAGCTGTTTGTGGACCAAATCTTCTGCTCTTGCTGATCAACCTGACGCTTTGTTGTTCGAGACGACCACACCTCCGCTTCAGGTACTCAGGAATTTAGCCTCAAAATATATTTGTAATTTATTGTGTCTGCTGTCTTTTCGCGAATTATATGGATATTGAATTAGTGATTGAATCATGATTGGTGGCCATGTATGTATAGTAAATACTAATTTTTATATCTTTTTTGTACAGTTTGAGAGTTATAGTCTTTGACATAGCTAATTGGTGCAATTCTATTGTTTTGTTTATTTTTCTGTGTTTGTGATTTGCTATGTAATCAATTGATCTATAGAGAAATAGTGTATATGGGGTGGATTGATTAGGAATCTTTATTTATTGTTTTCTTAAATTTGCGGGTGCTGATGATACTGAGTTCTGGAGTTGGTGGATAAATCTCAGAAGCGATTTTGAAGCAAAATTAGAGTTTCTTAATGGTCGTAAAGGTTTTACGGAAGGAGGTTAGGCAGAGGCATCAACAATCGGAAAGTTTTATTTGGCTTCGAACTTGGGGAATATAAATAAGCTTATAAATGTGCTTTGATATATGTGAAAGGATGCTTGATTTGATTTTTTGGCATCGGATTAGCAGTCATATGCATTAGTATCAGACAATATCAACCAAAACATTAAAAAGTTAAATGAATTTCAGAAAGCGTTGTGTAGGGATTCAAATTTTTTTTATTTTTTTTTCTATTTAATTTTCATCTCTAGCAAAAGTTGAGCATTAGCCTTCATAGAAAGTATAAACCCCTTAATTCTACTCACTTTGTTAGTCAGATGTTTATACATTTAGCAAATAGAAGAAAAGTTTATATAGATTTTTCAGTAAATGCATTTTGGTAATGCCATAGGAATATGTTGAAAATTTGCTAGAAAATAACATTATCATGTCTTTGTTACACAAAATAACATTTGTATAGATGGACATTGAGTTCATACTAATTCATATATACCCATTGCATCCTATAAGTGAATTTTCTGCTAGCTTAAATAAAAAAAATAAAAAAAAGATAAAAAGATAAAGAAGAAAGAAAACACTATGTCATTGAAAATCAAACATTTTTGTTATTATAATTTTCTTCTCTTAGGGTGTTGGGGGAAGTAGCCCATCTGATGTATCAAGGAGGATGAATTATAGAATGAATCTAGGCATCACCCCATCCCTCCTTGGATGATCCCTGATTTCTAAATATTGCAGGGATATGAGAGCATGGTTTGTGGAATTGTGACAGATAATTTTTTTAGATTTAGGTTTTCCTTGTGAAGTTGAAACCAGTTAGTAATTTCACATCTATTCAGGGTTTATCCGGAAGAGAATCATAGAATATATATATCAGTGCTGGGCATAAAGGGAGGTAAGATGTTGAAAAACAAGTAAAAGAGAAATTATTTGATATGACATTTATGAATCAACTCTTTCTCACCGTGCTATGCATTTATGTTCATGATGTATGTACAGATATGCTTGCATGTGTAGAAACCCACATGTGCTAATGTTAATACCAGATTTATTTTCTTGGCCATAATTATTCTTCTTTGATATGGAATGATCATGGATAGTTGATTAATTGTAATCTGTAATTTGAATTGGGTTTTTTCAGCCGTGGGTTGTGGTCATATACCGATAGAGTGATAGAGATATATCTGAATTTACTCAACATAACTGATGTTAGAATTTAGATATTTAACCTATGATTTATTTGGCCGAGAAAGACAGTGCTCGTTCTTTTATTCTTTTTCTTGTTATGAAACCTTCACCCATTTAGTTTTCCTGATCAAAATTATCTGTCATCTTGATTTCAATGGTGTGAAATGTATGGTTTCTGATGAAGATGTACATATAATAAGATGTGCATAAGAGGAGCATGCAGGCAAAAGCACAACCACAGCCCCTATTCTGACATCTTCACAACTATTAATGTAACAACATACTTGTCATTATTGTCATCACGTTCTTTCCAGTTCATGTCTTTGTGCTTTTACAGTATGTGTTTGCTATGTTTAACTAATGTTTTTGCTACCATTCATATTAGCAAACTTAAAAGTAGTTTTTCCTTGTGCTTTTCAGAGACGCAGCGGAGATCCACTTCGTGTTTACATGGATCTTGAGGCTGGGAGGAAGAAATCAGGTTTAGAGGATATATTTATTAGTTACCATGCCGAAGATGATGTGCAGTCAACTTATGCCGGTGCACTCTTCCACGATGGACGAAATTATCACGTGTCATCTTATAAAAACAAAGTAAGTTTTTTAACTTTAGCTGTTTGCTTGTTTTGATAGCTTCTATTGATGTTTCTGCCAAAAATATGTTATTCCAAGTGAACAGAAATTTGTATTTGTAACCCAATTTGTTTTCTTCATTTGAAGGATACACTTGTTTATTGGTCTTCATCCCATTGTCTTGATCAAAGAAACCAATTAGCAAAAAGGATACTCAGCTTGCTGCCTCACCATTCATTCGGCAGGTGCTTGAACAATGTCGGTGGCCTAGACATGGCCCTTTCTCTCTACCCAGAGTGCGCCAAGGATGCCAGAGTCAAACCAAAATGGTGGGACCATATACATTGTGCCATGTCTCACTACAAGTTTGTACTTGCCATTGAAAACACAGTGACAGAGAGTTATGTGACAGAGAAGCTATTCTACGCCCTAGACTCTGGTGCGGTTCCCATCTATTTTGGTGCCCCAAACGTTTGGGATTTCATCCCGCCTAATTCTATCATAGATGGGACTAAATTTAGCTCCATGGAAGAACTTGCTTCTTATGTGAAGGCCCTTGCAAACAACCCTGTAGCCTATGCAGAGTACCATGCATGGAGGAGATGTGGCGGGCTGGGTAACTACGTAAAAACACGTGCAACAAGCCTCGACACGTTGCCATGCCGTCTGTGTGAGGCTGTTAGTAGAAGAGGTGGGAGAAATGCGCATTAATGTTATTTCAATTTGGGTTGCTTCTTCTGGCAGAGTGATTGCTGGATTTTGTGTTCTAATTTGATGGGGTTGACCGTTGACGTAAGGTGGTATACACTATAACAATTAAGTCTTGAGCCATTAACCAGGCCCAGGCGAGGTTCAAGCCCAGTAAGAATCTAGATACATAAGGAAATTGACTAAGGGGTTGTTTGTTTTTTTAATCTTAAGTATTATAAGATATTAATTTGTTAGACATATTGATAAGTCTTACAAATTAAGACACTATGATATGTTTGTTTTTTCATTTTGGATGACTTATTACAAATGTAAAATTGATTAGATTATGTTAAGGTTTTTTCAAATTTGGGAATTTTTGGAAAATTGATTTTTAGGGCTTTATTATGTGCGGATAAAATTGTAAATATATGAATTATTATAGGATATTTGTGGAAATTTACTATAAAAAAAAAAACTCTACTGTAGCACTTTTTTAATTAGATAAAAGTCAATTTTTTTTTACTTTTTCTAAAAGACATATATCTTAAAATAAGATTTAAGTTGGAAAAACAAACAAATGATTTATCTTAATTTAAGATATAAGTGGCAATAAGTCTTACAATGAAAAAAAAAAAAAAAAAAAAAAAAAAAAAAAAAAAAAAACCAATCTCTAAGTCTATTATAATGGGCAAATTCTTGCTTGTAGCCCATACAAAGAAACCCAAATAATTAGCTGGAGCCCAAGTTAAGAGGTTATGCCCAAACACAAGTCCAAAAATGGTTACAAACCATGACGAAGTTTGTAAAGACCAAGTCAGTTTGGTAGAGCACATGGCTATCTCGAGAGAACAGATATTATCTCATCCCATGATCTTAGTCCGAAATTGTTGGGAAGATATTAACAGATTCATCTATTAAGTGAAGCTTGACTAACTATAAATAAGAGGCCTCTCTTCCATTCAAGGGAGAGAATTCTTCTTCCCACACTCACGTAAAAGCTCTTAAAACTCTTTTACACATGCAAAAGCTTTGAAACAATATAATGCAGCATGCCTCATAAATTTCCGCATGCTCATAAATTACCAATACAGTATGTCTCTTCTTCTACATAGACCGACGACAGCCTTGCCTCGTCTCCTGCCAGCCTTTCAACTGCATGCTCTAGTCACATTTGACAACTCTAAATTGCTTCAACCAGCACTCGACAGAATAGAGGTTTGTGTTCACAATTATTTAATTGCTTTCAATCTATGATAACTCTATTATAATTTGATAACTGACTTAAGCATCGAAGAGTCCCCCAATGTACCACCCTCTCTCGCTGCTATTTTTTGCTCTACCTATTTTGTAAGATTGTTAGTGCCCACCGTCCTACAAATTTGATTGTGGATTTTTTAGATCTACACATGCTAAGTTTTTCATGTACGGGAAAAATTAGATTTCTTTTCTTAGCTACCAAACACGAGGCGTTGAAGACTCAAAAGAGAGTATTATTGTTTTTTGGCTCTTCTAGGGTTTTCTTTTATTTAGGGTAATTTTTATTTGGATTGATACATCAGCAAAGAGCTCAGAATTCATGGAATCAAATCTCTACGACATTAGGCCGCGTCAACTCAACAAGCCACATATGGTATAGGCGGGCTGGGAACCAAAGAGCAAGCCGCCCATCAAAGAAACCAGCTTGCCGGAGCATCCCTAAGTGGCAAATTGACAATAGCTCGTCACCTACAAAGCAAATAGAAGATATCCTTAATATCATTACAAAATTGGATTTTATAGTCGATCGGGTTTACAATTAATTGGAGGTCGACAAGGTAGTTGTAAAATAAAGGACAAAAAGAGCGGTGGCGAACCACATGAGGATGTTCCATTGAGGGGACTCTTCGATGCTCAAGTCAGCGTGTGATAAGATAAGTCAATTAAAATGAGTTTGAGATGACAACCATTTTGCTTGATGTATTGAGTCGAACTATTCGTTGATTATCGATTGATCTGGTGAACTGAATGGGATGGGTCCCGGATTCAATATGGATCGATCTGTGATTGGGTTGATATTATACTTCGATCACTTCGATGGATCGATACCTGGGAGGTTTCTTGATTCGATGTCGATTGATAGTGGATTGGGTCGATCAACCTCTTTGAACTAGGTCTCTTGTTTGATCATGGAGCAGTCATTAATGTTGAAGAAGATTGCGGAGCTTATGTTTTCAGAGCTTTAGCGTATCAATTGAGAAAATCTAGACCCCCTTCTTTGAGAAGGGGCCTGGTATTTATAGTGAAAAACCTAGAGCCTTCACTTGTTGTCCCCCTTTATGAAAACGTGATCATTGGCCCCTTTAATGCTTGTTTTGATTCGTTTGAATATGGTATTAAGGACCTTATCAGACGTTGGGATTCGCATAACGTGTAACATGATTAAAGCTGTTTTCATTTGATATTGACCACATGTTTGTTTGGACAAGTACCCTAGTGGGTCACGTTTTTGGGTTTGTTCCTTTGTTTGGGTCACGTTTGGGCTTTAGTTTATTTTGTTTCCTATTTTCCCCACTTTAAAGGTCTTAATTTGAAGCACAATCTTTTGATTTAACCAATGGGCTTGCCTCTTGGGTCGAAGGTCCGTTTTTTAACCACCACAAATTCGAGTATGTCTTCCACAAAATATGGCCTTATATTAGGCAAGACAATGACTAACAATTCAGCAGTTGATAAATCAAATAATAAATACGAAGATTTAGAAGACAACTTCAACAAGGAATGAAGATCCTTACATCATAAATGCACGAAGATTTGATTCACCAAGAATCTCGCCTAGATACGATCTTTCTAGGATCTTGTCTAATCATAATCTTTGCTTGCACGCCAAGAATTAGGGTAGCACCCTATTCCTGCACATGTATCAAGCAAAGAAGTAAGGGAGACACCACAAGCACACCATTAATTGTAAATTGTAACCATTTTTACATAGTGAACATTTTCTCTTTCTCTATTATTACGACGACTGTGGTTTTTTCCCTGCCTTAGGATTTTCCATGTATAAATCCTGGTGTCTCTTATTGTTTGTTATCCTTTTCTTTTATCTGTTACGTATTTCATCAACTTGTACACATATCAGAAAGACGTTCTAATCACACTTCATTAGTTGATCCATGCGTCGACCTGCCAATGTGTTGTTATTGACTAGACCAATCAAAAATCGACATCAACATCTTCCTCTTTCTCCCACTTTCAAGTTTCAACTCACCATTGACTCGCCCTACTAACTCAACCATTTCATATCAATTTCGTCCATTTGAAACAAAATGAAAAAAAAAAAAAAACTGAAGCATATCTGCTTTGTCTGAGAACATATCGATTCCATCAGATGGAGCAATCCGCTTCATCAAATGAAGCTATTGAAGAATCTTTTTTTTTTTTTTTCTAGATCTATCGCTCATCCAAATGAGGGGATTTTTTTTTTCTCCAAATATATCTGGATGCACATATATATATATATATATATATATATATATATATATATTTATTTCTTTTTGTTTCAATTATTTATTTATTTATTCTAATAGTGATGTGGTTGACTTGTTTGGAGTGCTCCATCGGACGGTGGAACAGTCTGCTCCCATATAATGGAGTAGATTTAAGTTTCTTTATTTTTTCAACATTTCAACATTTCAACTTTTTTTTTTTTTTTGTTATTTTGTTTTTGGAATAGATTGCATTCAGGTTGATTCGTGTTTAGGAAATTGATTGAATCTAATAATGAACAAGAAAAGTTTTGTTTCCAGTTTGCTTGAAGTGTTGTGTTTCAGTTTAACTGAAAACTTACTCATATTTGGAATTTTTTTTTCCAGTTTTTTAATATAAAATTTTAATTTTTTATTAGTTTTTCTATGGTTTTATCTAGTTCACAACCGAAATGACCATTTTATCCTTGTTGCGTAAAGTTTTAACGGTTCTTTCTTAATGACAGGGTATATTTGTGTAATAAACATTACAAGTTGGATATTAAGCTATATGGCAATAGTTTGGGGTACTTTAATGCAATTTGCGTTTTTTTAATAGAATTGTTTTTGGAAAACGAAAAACCTTTTCTAAAAACAAAACCAAACAAAAATTAAAAATAAAAAACAGCCAGTTTACGAGGCAATCTCGCGTTTGGGTCAGTTAATAGAAAGCCATGGGACTACTACTTAGTGCTGCTATAAAGCTCAAACCTTCTCTTCTTCTTCTTCTCGCCTCTCCAACTTACCTCCGTACAAACACAAACAAAACCGTTTCGTTTCGAAACGGTTCGGCTCTACTCTTCCAAACCAGAAACCTAGGGTTTTCGCGTCGCAGAGCGTCATCATCCACCATGGCTGAGACGACGGCGGTGCAAGTGAAGGAGAAAATTGACTTGACCGACACCGAGAAGAAGATCTTCGACACGCTCCTCAACACTCTCCGCCACTTCGACCTCAACACCGAGCTCCGTGTCGCCGGCGGCTGGGTCCGGGACAAGGTCCGTCGTCACCTCATTCTCGTCTACGCAATTTTATTTTGTTTCCTTTTTTAATTTCTAATGAATTTATGTTAAGATTTTTAGTTCTTTTTTCTTTATTTTTTTTTTTGTCTTTAATTTAATTTACAGCTTCTCGGCAAAGAATGTTACGACATAGATATCGCTCTGGACAATATGTTAGGAAGTGAATTTGCGGATAAAGTGACTAAGTACTTATCGGATACCGGCGGAAAGCCACCTGCAGGATTCGGAATTATTCCGAGGTACACAGCTTGCTTTCAAGAATTCGATTTCACTTCTGTATGTTTGTTTTTTTGAATTGTTTATTTACCATTGCTTGTTTAAATATGTACCTTGTAGTGAGACATCCGTTTATAATTAATATAAAACCTTGGATAACAAAGTATTTTAGGAGATTTTCTGTGAATTAAGTTTATGTTCGTGTTGACCTAACTCGGTAGTTGTTGCCACAGAGTATACAAATGAATTTTCATCCTTTTCTGATAAAAATAGATGTACTTTTGTAGCATATAATTTTACTCTGCCATATGCTGTCATGATACTATTAATGTGTTTAGTTTGCATTTTCTGTATTGTCATGTAATTATAAAAACAATGTTGTTGTTTGTGGCTGTGTTATAGTTTAAATCTTGATTTTGCAGCAATCCTGATCAGTCCAAACACTTGGAAACAGCAAGGATGATGCTTTTTGAGTTATGGATTGATTTCGTGAACTTAAGATGTGAAGACTACAGTGAAAATAGCCGCATTCCAACAATGGTATGTGGCTAAATTGGCAGTTCATCTCTATAACCTGCTACTCATGCATTTGCAAATGCATTTGGATGCTCTGTTTATGTCTTTCTTTCCATTTTTTTTTTGTCTGAGTTGTTATGTAACTCTTTGCAATATTGTACCCGTAATTTTTTGCTTTCCAGTATACTGCTTCTATTAGGGCAATAGGGCATAGATGAGAATGAAGTGAAATGTGAACATTTTAAAAGTTTATTGTCACGCTTCAACACAACACCCATTTTCATTGATTAATTAAAATTTACATGCTTGAAAAGACCATTTATTGGAATGGAACATAATCTTAGTTACAGACTTACAGTTAGTGAGTTTAGTAAGGACTAAGGAGAGGGATTTCATGGCATGATAGAGCTTGTCTGTTCACAAACATGCATGTGCAACTATTACTGTAAATCATTATATTGATAAAGATAAAGAAACACATTTAAAAAAAAAGTAGTTCATTTATTTATTTATATTCAGCTAGGTGAAATTGTGTATGGAGCGATATTTTTTTTCCGTACTAATTAATAACATATTTGGCTTGCTCAACAAAACTAAAACATTTACATGCCCACTGCAGAAATTTGGCACAGCAGAAGAAGATGCATATCGAAGGGATTTAACCATCAATAGGTATCTTTCTTAGCCATATACAATAGGTGACTGTCAAATTAAAACAACGGCTCTGTGGTTGCATTGGTTTAAGAATAATGATCATATGGAATGATTATATTTTGGCAATTTTTTTGGTTTAATTGATACAACTTGTTGAATGATCAAGAATTCATCTTATATAAATCATGTCTATGTTTATGGACAACTTGGTACCACTTCTCTGTCCATACTTCAATTATAGATGCATGTTATTGGTTGAAATACGTATGATATGATCAAAGATTTCTTTTCTTTTGGCAGCTTGTTCTACAATATTAATACCAACTCAGTTGAAGATCTTACTGGTAGAGGTTGGTATGAATTTCATTTGCTTCTTTCTTTTCAAGAACCACTCATTTACATAGTTAGAATATTCACTTTTGTTTACTTTTCCCCTTTCATTTCCAAATTTCAGGAATTGAAGATTTAAAATCTGGAAAAATTGTGACACCATTGCCTCCAAAAGCTACATTTTTGGATGATCCTCTTCGAGTACTCAGAGCTATCCGTTTTGGTACTTGTTTTATTTTATTATATTTTTGTTTAATTCTCTTGTTCTTATGTATTCAAACTTGCTTTTTGTTCCTTCTTTTACTATGTTAGAAACCACTTGACCCAAAATTGTAAATTGTTAGGAAATGACCTAACAATAGTCAATAGTATTTAAGCACTTTAACACACATCTTCACTTGCAAGATTAACATGCTTGCCATGTGGCCCAAGCCCAAGCCCATTTCCAAACACCAATTCGGAACAAACACACACAATAAATACGAATTCAATCACGTAGGGGATTCAAACCCATACACTCTTGGTAAAACTAGCTCTGATACCATATTAGTAGCCATTCAAATCAAAAGGCTAAGCTTAGGAAAAGGCCAAACAATAGTGTTTAAGCACTAACATGCTCATCTGTGGTCATTTAGGTTCAAGGTTTGTATTCATACTAGATGAAGAGCTAAAGAAAGCTGCTACCTCCTATGAGGTGAAAACAGCTCTTGCAGCAAAAATCAGCAGAGAGCGTGTCGGAACTGAAGTAAGTTCATTATCATTCATTAGATAAAAATTGCTTGGAATATTTTTTTTATTTCTGGAAAGTTAGAGTTCATGTAGATCGCAAATATAATTTAATTGCTTTCATATTTAGTGTGAAACAGTTATTTATCTGTTTCCTTGTCACTCATCTTTATGCAGATTGACCTCATGATCTCCGGCAATCAACCAGTTAAAGCAATGACATACATTTGTGACTTGACATTATTCTGGATTGTCTTCAATCTTCCTCCTAAATGTGAGCCTGCAGTATCAGAAGGATGCGATAGGTATGATGAGTTCAATATTATTATATATCATAAGGACTGGTTTTGTTATTTTATTGGGTGGTTTTGTTATTTTATTGGAAACTGAAACTGTACCGTACATTCACTGTTAAGTAGAAGTTTAGGAAAAATTAATCTTAAATGCTGAATTCGATATTGGAGTATGTATTGTCAGTTAAGGATGTGTAATGCGGCAAATATCAATTATACATCATTTTATTGCCTTTTTCGTAAGCATTAATTTTTTTCAAACATGTTGCATACATGGCGTTACTGTTTTTAAATCATTTCATGGTACTTGGTTTTATTTAGTGGAGGCTACCATCTTGAATATTTACTTTGGTATTGGAAAATGAAGTCTCGGAATTTATGTAATTTTTTAACATATGTAAGAGCTTTTGGTTGTCATTTTTAGGGAGTACATTGCTTCTATGGCTCTTGTTCACAATTATATTAACAAATGATCTTCCATTTCCGTGGTAGACATTGGACATGGTTTTGTTGTTCTGCCTATTGCTTGGTACAAGGCTTTTACATTGTGGAAGCTGGCATAATGAATGTTCAATTTTGTGGGGATAATATAGAAATAAAGAATTCAAAATATAGATACAAATAATCTAAAGAGAAACCCCACTAGCATTTTCTTGATCTATTCTTCTTTTTTTATAAAATTTGCAGCATCATACTCTTTTTACTACTTTGCTATTAAATGGCTTTTTTATTGTTTATGTTAATTTATGTCTGATGAACTTTGATAATTCTTATTTAAGTGAATGCATATTTCAACTTTTTAAGGTCAAGGAGTTTTAATATTTATATGTCAAAACACATGGTTTACTTTGTGCAAGCATCCGCATTGCCCCTAGGTTGTAGGAGAGCTTAACAACTATTTTTTTTGCTTGTAGGTTAAGATAGCTACACTATTATTTGCTTAGCCAATGAAATAAAATAAATCTACAGTTTTGTTTACGATATTCTTGGCATTTAATCAAAACCAGACCCAAACCCAAATTATGACAAAAAATTAAATAGTATTCTCTTAATCAATGTTATCAGGCCATGAGAATTTTGCAGCCTGTAGATTAGTTTCCTCGCTGATTTTGTATCAAGCTTGTAAATTTTTCTTTGCTTATGTAGGCTTTCTGTTGCATACTTGGATGCTGCATGGAACCTTATTCAGTTGATCGGATGTTGCTCATTCAATGTGAGTGTTATTTTCCTGTGCGCTGATCATGATCTTTGTTCATTTTCTTCCGTTGTATGTTCTATTTCTTGTGTTAGGTTTTGAGTTTATGGTTCTTTGTTACCTGTTAATTAGGATGAACAAAGGAGGCTCTCCCTATATGCTGCTTTGTTTCTTCCTTTCAGAATGATCACATATAAGGATAACAAAGGGAAAGAGGTATTGTTATAACCTTTTAGTGTGATGGTTTCTAATTATTTCCTTTCATATGAAATTTGTAAAGGTTCGAGGATGGATTTATTGGTCTTATACTTTACCGTTTATATATTCATGAATGTTTTTTACCCTCAAAGTGGTCATTGCTTATATTGACATTGCAGCAATGGTCACTTGCTTCCAAATATGGGGATTTTAGATTTCTTGATAAGTTTTGTACTTTGGTGGATTCCATTTGTGTTTAATAGTGTGTTTTGGTATTTAAGTGTTTCTTTGACGTGACTCCGGTATGTCTAGTATTATAGAAGTGTCATTATTAAATAGAAGTTCCAAAACAAGAGATGAACAATTTATTGTTACCGGTTTTCACCATTAATATACCCTAGTCCTATAACAATTTTTTTTTTTTTTCAATCTTTTTTGGATGGTTTGGTTTGGTTTGGTTTTTTTTTTTTTTTTGTCATGTAGTTGTGTTAGTCTTTATTTCTATTGTTTTATAACTCAACATGAATCTTTTATTTCTCACTTAAAGCTAAACTTATGTCATATGCTGTAGATACCCATTGTCAACTACATTTTCAGGGACTCTCTTAAGCGAAAAGCCAGCGATGCTGAAACAGTAAGTCCATATCTTATTTCTTAACTTTGCACGTTTTAACTTATGTTGTTCATAGTCAACTTATTTCATGACTTTTTGAATCAACTAATGTCTCATGATTTGCTATTTTCTCTTCCTTGCAGGTAATAAACATTCACAGGGCATTAAAGAAATTTTTATCGTTGATTCCTTCTCTTGTATCTGCTGACAACGAAGTGTCTGAAATTGATTGGGCCGGTGAATTGGTTGATGTCCCTGCTCATTCAAAATTGCGAGTATTAACAGGTAGAAGTTTTAACTGAATGTTTGAAATTTGTAGGTACATTTCTTAAGATACCCCAATACTATTTTGTCTTATCATTTATTTACCTTGGTTGTATAATATCTTTATATTATTACAATATGCTTGTTTAGATTCTTGAGTGTATAAATACATGTGTACTTTATGTAAAGAAACAAGGGAGAAGAGGGAGGAAGAATTTGGCCCAGTTAAGAAAAGAGAAAAAGAAGAAAAATTAAAACCCAAGGCCAATTCAATTAGGGTGTGGGACCTCTCACCTTTAGTTAGGATACTAAACTCTTTTTGTGAATTCAATTTTGACACCCTTTTTCATCTTCTTGTTGCCATATTTATTTTTTTTTACTTCAACCATCATTTGATAAGTCAAGGGAATATTTTATCTCCTTTTGCAATGAAATTCCTTATTCTAAGTATGTTTGAATTCGCACCCAAACCCAAGTATAAACGTAATCCATAATGTATACTCACAAAAACCTAAGCAAGTATTCTGCAATTAACTATAGTATAAATTATAAAATATAAACAATATTTTTATATTACATTTCTATTTCATCCAACTATATATTTCAATGGTAAATATGAATGATCCAAATTTTAGTATGATTTTATTTATGCATCTAGAATGGAATTGTGACAAGAAGTCAACAATAAAGAAAATCATAACATTTTTCTTTTAGATTGCTATTATAGGAGATTGCAGAATACAATCAACAAAATTTAATAGCATATTTCATTTGTAAAGATTGCGAAATTAAAGCTAGTATGTTTCAATGGCTCTACTTGACTGGAATTTTTAAACAAACATTATAATTCCATATTTTAGGCACATTTTCTGACTTCATATGGTATGTACCTTTGAGTTGCATAAATGTGTGGTACCTGACTTCTTCTTTATCTATTTAGGACTTCTTCTCAGAGAAATCAAAGATTTTTGGCGAGTTGCCTTGCTGATATCTACCTTGTTATATCCCATTGATGTTGATTGTACTCAAGATATTCTAAGCAAGAACCTTCAACTGGATAAGAGACGAGATTTATTTACTGAAGTTGAGAATGCCATTATCAAACTAGGTATGGGGCGGTGTCTTCTTTCTATATTCCATTTAGTTCATTGTTAGTTTTAATGGGAGTGTTATCAAGTACATCCTACCCACTTTTAGTACTTCCACTTTTTAAATACTCCAAAATCTATTCAATACTAAAAAGCGGGGGTTACTAGAACCGAGTGGGATGCATTTAGAGCAGCACTCTGTAGGCATGTAATGATGTAATACTTGTTGGATCCTTATAGATGTTTTAAGCTATTTTTGTGGAAATGCAGGTCTTGAGAAAGTGTGGGATGTAAAACCACTAGTCAATGGGAAAGAAATTATGAATGTTTTGCAGCTCAAGTCTGGAGGACCGCTTGTTCGGGAATGGGTAAGGCATTCTTACTTGCACCTATATTGCAACTTTGAATGAATCAAGGGTGTGACAACAACCCAATGCAATCCAATACTAATTGGTTTGGAGATTTCTTAATCCAATCAAATTTAATCTAGGATTCGAATCCAAATCTATCCCACATCCAATTATATTATACTTATCATATGCTATGTTAATGTACCAAACTCAGGATAGTTGTAAGAAAAGTTTAGGGTAGTGCAATTATGCATGTAGGGGTGAAATTGATATGATGATAAATGTCAAGGTGTGATGATCAGTTTCCAAATTTGTTTCATATCTTATAAGTGGCTGTTCGGTAAAATTAGGAACCTACCCAATCAGCTAATTTCATTGAATTTAATAATAATTGGATTGGTTTGAATCAAACAGATTGGATCAATTGGTTTATTTGATTTGGTTTGAATTTTGAACATCCTTTGAAATGAATCAATGATTAGTTATTGTTTACCTTTCAGCAACAAAAGCTGCTTGCATGGCAGCTTGCCCATCCCTCTGGTACTGCAGAAGAATGCTTTGACTGGATGAAGGAAACCCATCAAAAGCGCATAAAACGGTAGAAACCCATGAATTAAATCTTTCCATCTAAGCATTGAGGTTTTGTTTTCCGAATTATCTGGGGTTAAGCATTTCTGAAGACCCACCACACACCAAGGAGTTTTGGATGCCAATGTTTTATTACATGAACATGCCTGAATTTGCTTTTTCAGATTTGAAATATTGAATGAGCAAAGGAGATTTTAGCTTCTGAAGAGATAGATGATAGGAAGTTTAGGAGGAGAATACAAGATTTAAAGCCCGCTGTTTTGATTAACAATTTTGTATATATCCTCAAATATGTCCATATAAAACACTATTCTTAAGTTTAAATGATAAAATTTTGAAATCTACAGTCAATAGTTTGAAGTGTGATTGATATAACTTTGAGTTTTCTCACCACGTTTACATTTTCCATTCTTTAAGCTGCCGACTCTTTTGAGAAAAAATGAACATGGTTGACTAGATAATTCGTGTTTGCACCGTTGATATCTGTTCATTTAATTATAGAGGACAGGTTTTCGCCATATGGGTCGTTTACCCCCGGACCTGGCACGGTTCCGGTTGGAACCGCCGGAACCGGCCGGAACCGGAACCGGAACCGGTTTTCCGGTTCCGGTTCTTGAACCGGAACCTGAACCGGCGGAGACCGGTTCCGGTTCCGGTTCAAGAGTTTGGTCGAACCGGCAGTTCGAACCGGATTGGAACCGGCGGTTCCGGTTCCGGTTCGAACCGCAGGTTTGCACAATAATTTTTTTTTTTTTTTTTTTTTTTTTTTTTTTCTATAAATTCCACCCCCCTTTCATTTTTCCTCACACCAATTTCTTCTCAATTATCTAATTCTAATTTCTCTCCAATGAGAGAATAGAAAAAAATTGCCTTAAAAAAAGAAAATTTGCGGTAAAATTTTTTTTATATATGCCTTAAACTTTGAAATGCCATAACTTTGTGCTCGGATGTCCGAATCAGGTAATTTTTTTTTTGAAATCGCATAGAACGATGCAAGGAATGCGATGGGAGCAAGTCTAGAGGGCTTGTGGCCACTTTTCGAGCCCTAAAAACCCCTTTTTCATCAAAAAAAAGTGTTTTTAAGTGTTGTGTCTATTTCGAACCTCGTTTAAACCTAGTAAGAAACCTTTTCCTCCCGATCCCACACCACATCCTTGCCCGTCTTGGTCCGGAGAATTGCTTTAACATCAGGCCTTGTGTAAATGGACACGTTTTAAAAAAATCCTTTATACTACTTATAGTTTTTGTTTGAAATATTATACAAGTATTGAATGTGGCTTTAGTGGCTAGTTTAGTTTGTGATTTTCTTTTGCAACCATGGTTCAAGCATCCATAAGAACCCATAAATTGTCATTTGTAATTTTATTTTATAATTTAATTTAATTTTGTAATTTGTCATTTATATATTTTATTTTATTAGAGAAGTCTTTTTTTTTTTTTTTTACAAAAAAAAAAAAAATTAAAAAAAATTAAAAAAAAAAAAAAAAAAAAAAAAGGTTCAAAACCGCCGGTTCCAATGGAACCGGAACCGGAACCGGCATATAGCGGTTCCGGTTCCGGTTCCGGTTCCATCAAACTGCGGAACCGGAACCGCCGGTTCCGAATCGGAACCGGAACCGGACCGGAACCGTGTCACCACTAGTTTACCCCCCCCCCCCCCCCAAAAAAAAAAAAAAAAAAAAAAAACAAAGAAATGTTAAAACTGCCCATTGTCACACTTTCAGTCCATTTGGGGCGTTGACCCTTAAATGGAAAGGGTATTAACGTAATTGAATACAACCAGATCTTAAACAAATTATTAAAAAAATTAAAAACAAAACAAATAATTAAACAAATAAAACCCAACCATTTAAACCTAGATCCATGAACCCAACCAAGAAAATCCAAATTAAACCTAGATCATCAGATCCACCACCACCAAACTTTAATAATTAATAATTATTAATCAGTCGCCACTCATCCTCATCTTCAATATCATCAGCCACCACTCATCCACCGCCAACATCTCTTCCTCATCTATTCATCTTTAGACTCACCATCATCAAAAACAAAAATCTTCATCTCCATCGGATCGCGAAATGGTATCTTATCTACAGTCCCTCTCTCTCTCTGTCTCTCTCGATCTCTCAAATTCCTCTCTCTCTCTCTCTCTCTACTTGAATCCCTCTATCTTTCTATCTTGAATCCCTCTCTCTCTCGCGGCGGCCGTGGGGTTTGAGTTTCTGATGGTGGTTGGCAACGACAGGGAGGATGAATGGTGGCCAGTCTAGGGTTGGTTTTTGGTTTCTGGGCTTGGTTGGTGGGTGGGTGTTGTATTGTTGGTGATTTGGTTGGCTGGTGCGATCTTGAGATGATGATTTGGTTGGATCGGTTTGGTGATGATTTCTGGGTTTGGTGGCTGATAAATGGTGAATTGGTGGTTTTTTATTTTTTATTTGATAAGAGATGGATCTGGTGGAGATGAAGAAGATACCATTTTGCCGATTCCAAGTGAGCAAGGAAGAGTGGTAGAGAAACTGGATTAAAGGGTTATGAAGAATATACCATTTGGCTTGATGATGATCCCATGGATTTGGGGGTGTGTTTTGTTCTTCAGTTTCAGGGTTTCAGTGGAAGTTTTGGTGTTGATGATGGTGAATGGTGTTGGGGTATCTGGGTTCTAATTTTTTTATATTCTTATTTTATTTTTTATTTTTTATTTTTTATTATTTATTATTTTTTTTATAAAAGAGATGGAACTGATCTAATGATCTCTATCAGATTTTAAAAAAAAAATTAAAAAAAAATCAATTGTGTTTTTTAATAAAACTTGTGTAATTATGTTATTCAATTTTTATTTTGATGAGAGGGGATTTGATTTCTGGTTTGGTGATGATGGTGGATGATTGTGGATGATGGTGGAGATCAAAGAAATGGATATGGATTCTGGCACCAGATCTACAAATTAAATTATGCTGGAGAAGATAATGATGATTGTTGGGGGAAGATTTTTTATATTTTTTTTAAAGCAAAATGAAAATTTGTGAGGTTATATATATATACACAGTATATTGAAGTAAAGATTTTATTATTATTATTATTATTATTATTATTATTAAATTTAAATAAAAAATAAAAAATAAAGAGATATCTCCGTGGAGATCCATATTTTTTTAATTGTTTTTTTATTTTATTTTTTGTTTTATGTTTTTTTAATATATTTTTTATTTAATGAATATTTTGAGGGTTAAATGGTAATTATATGGAGCAAATTGAAGGATAAAACGGTCATTTGACCTTTGATTTTAACGGTCAACTCAAAAATGGATGGAAAAGGTAACAAAAGGGGCATACAATATATTCTTTCCATTTGAGGGGGGAGACCGGCCAATATAGCGAAAACCTATCCTCATCTTAACAATATAACAAAAGTTAGGGGGAAAATGATAATTTCCCTTTTTTATATTGTCCATCCCTGGCTTCGAGTCTAGTACTCTAGTCTAGTCTCACTTTGCTTGTAGTGTTTTATTTAGACAGGTCCCAAGAAAAAAAAAAAAAAAAAAAAAAAGCTTCCATTTTTTATATATATTATTTGAGTAAGGTTAGATATCACAACTATTCAAACACAACACATGTGGCATATAAGGTATCAATTGGTGAGTGGATACAGCTAGCATTACTCATATTATTTTATCAAATAAAGTCATTAAAATTAAAAATGACAGTCTCTAATGCATTTTGGTCACTTGGGTTTTAATACCAAACCTTAACGTATTGAATCAAGATAAAGGTGAATTTGACACAATAAGATTAATTATTTTTTTAGGGTTTATACCCTTCTCACACGTTTTTTTAATTATTTTTTTTAAAGGACGTTTTTTATTATTATTATTATTATTATTATTATATGTATTTTCTAAATAATTCCGCTTGTTAACTCCCGCTATTGAGGAGGTGTTTCCATTATGGAATTGTACAACTGCAGCTGAGTTTATAATGGATCGTTAACAATACTTTTATTAAATTTTTCAGGAATTAAATTCCGTAGATCTTATTCACAAATCATGAATTAAGTTCCTACTGGAGAGAGAACTTGATTTCTCTCATTCATCCTAGGAATCAAGTTCCCTTTTTGATTGAAAGAGAAATTCATGATATTTTTACTAAAATATCCTCAACTAATATATATATATATCGTCACTTTACGATCGCCTTCTTTATGATTATTGACTTTTGTTTTTAATTTACGTAAATCATATTGGTTTACTCTTTTTTTTTTTTTTTTTTTTTTTTTTTAGAATCTTCATATTGGTTTACATAATTAATAATTTATATTAGGGTACGGATATTGACACTTATAAATATGATAAGCACACCCATGTATAAAATTTAAAATTAAAACATTACTATAAACACCCATATTAATGCCAATAGTACCCTTATTTAAATTCCTCACATCTTATGTTTGTGGTTTTGCTATATAAAGGGACTTTAATGTGTTTCCTTTGATTCGATATACATGGATATATGTCGAGAAGTTTAGCATCTAACCTATATCGCACATACACACTAATAATGTTAGCTATAGAGTTAGGGTTATTTATGGGGACAAAAGAAAATCTTGCACGTTAGAACATTGCAGTTGTGGATTCAATTATCTTTTGGTTATGAGTTTTTGTTCTTTATTCTGGAAAGAAACCCACCTTCTTTTCTTTTTAGGTAGATTTAACTCATTATATGTATATCTTCTGTTTTCATTTTAATCATATTGGTCCATACCAGATAGAGGTGATGTATTAGTATGACAGTATGCCGAACTTCAGTTTGAGTGTGGCAACTACTTTGGTGCTGCTGATTACCTGTATCAATATAGTGCCTTGTGCACAAACAGTGAAAGGAGCTTGAGTGCATTGTGGGGAAAGTTGGCGGCTAAGATATTGATACAGAACTGGGATATTGCTCTTGAAGAACTCAATCGGTTGAAAGTAAAAATCGACTGCAAGGTTTGATCTTAATCATACACCCACTTGTTTGTTTGCCTGCACTCAATTTTGGCATTAATGTTTCCATGTAGTTTTTTTTTTTTTGGATAAGGTTGTTGGGGATCGGAATCAACCCCATCCCAACAATTTATTAAAGAAAAAAGAAAGAGAACAAAAGAAAACAAAAGAGAACAGAAAACAAAAAACGAAAACAGATCAACAGAACCTAAAAGAAGGTCTGCTACAAAAATCATTGAAAATAAAAGGGTTGCAAAAATTCAGAGCGGACCACCACCATGTAGGAGAGACGATACTAGGGCTCTTGGATGCTAAACTATCTGCAACTTGGTTACCTTCCCGATAAATATGAGTGACAGCAAAGTCCATTTGAGAGACTAAGCTCAAACACCTATCCCAAGCGGGGCGCCAACGCCAAGGAACCTTACGAGACCTAGAACGAATGATATGCACTATAAAAGTCAAATCGCTCTCCAACCATAACCGACACCAGCCAAAAGTCCAAGCATAATCAATAGCGTGCACAGCAGCGGCCAATTTAACCTCAAAAACAAAGCAGACACCAAGAGGAATAGCAAAACAACCTTTAACGAATCCCCTGCATGTGCGAAAAACCCCTGCACAACTAGCAAGACTAGGACTACCAAAAGCTGCCCCATCCGTGTTAATCTTAAGACAGCCCGGCGGAGGAGGACGCCAATTAACCTCTAAAATGCGAGGAGCCTTTGAAGGACAACCAGAGACATGAAGCCGTTGTCTGAAGCTCATCCAATGAATTCTTCATAGTTGAAGATATGAATGTAATTAATGGGTGTATATAGTATTTTGTTTATTTTTAATTAAACTAATTTGTCTTGGTAAATTCCTATTGAGATATTTTTGTAATTAATTTTTTTAAATATGGGTGTGCTTATCATATTTATGGGTGTCAATATCGACACCCTTTATATTATTCTAGCTATGCGATTTATAAAAAATTCATCTTTATATATACATATTACAACACCATTTATGAACTAAAAATAACCACATCCACACTTTTTTTTTTTTTTTTTTGAAGTATAACAATTTACAAAAACTATTACAATATAACTGTCGGGAACTATCGAGATCAAAAAATACATGTGCGGTCCGGATATCTACCCCTAAAAACTAGAAAGAAAACTCTCCACACATGCTTGTAAAATACGCACCGTGGGAGTTGAACTCATCACCACTAATGTGGAAGGGAGGTGCACAATCATCTGTGCTAACACTTATTAAGAAAATAATAATAATAATAATCACTACAGCATATTCATATATATTCACATATTCACATATATATAGGAAAATTATCAAGTGCGGTGTCCTGTACAAAATTTTCGTGTGAAACCACTAATTCCAATTGATTGGAATCAGTGTTAAAAAAAAAATTACACTAATTCCAACTGGTTGAAAATAGTGATTCTGCACAAAAAATTCGTACGAGATCCCGTACTAAAAAGTGTATATATATATACACACGCTAATGTGACTTCGATTTTTTTATTTTATTTTATTTTTATTTATTTAATTTAATCAAGTTATCTCAGTAATTCTTTATCTAATTAGTTCAAATTTTACAATATAAAGATATTAATTATAGAGTTATGAGTAATAATAAAATATATTTTTTCATAATAAAAAAATAATTCATCATGTTATATACACAAGAGTATTTTTGTAACCAATTCTGTATCATTCTGATTCTCTAATTTAAGTAAACACTAGAAAGAGAATAAATTTGATTATGTTTCCGATTCTTAAATTGTTACTAAACACTGGAAGAGTAATACTATACAATCCAAAAAATTAACCCAAAATTCAACTCAAATGATATGGCAAATGAGTTATCATCATTGCACAAATCATGTGGTGACGTGGTTAATGATATAGTAATGACAAATCACTTGTTACATCATTTATGTTGGTTTTTGGGTTAAATTTTTAGGTTGACTAGCATTAATGAACACTGGAATGTAATTTAGTAACTTGATTTTGATTCCCCTCCATTTCTTTCCGGTGGAATTTGATTCCGATTCTATCCATTTTAATTAGTAAACCTACATGTAGATTTTAATTCATTGACTCAAATAAATGGACAATACGAGATTGATTCAATGGTAAATACATTTTCCAAATCTCAAATATTGTAATAGTTAAAAAAAAAATGACTCAAATTAATGAGAAATTTGAAAAATAAAAAGTAAAAACATATAAAAATAGATAAGAACTATCTGGTAATTACCATTGCTGTATATGTTCCTGCTTAATAGATAAATTCATTTCCTTTCAAAAAAAATATATATATATATACAGATTTTCTATTATCAGTTCGTCCTGACAATAAATATATCAGGATGAAGAATGTGGACCATTAGATTTACATAATTTGACTCAAAGTGTATACACTTTTCAAAACTTCTCTATAATCTGTGGTTCACATTCTTCGTCCTGATATATTTATTGTCAGGACGAACTGACAATAGAAAGACTATATATATAGATAAATTAATTTTTAAATATTTATATTTATAGATATAGTTATCAATTAAAAGTATATATATAAATTTTCAAGTCAGTGCATCCCGATATAACTTCATGAAGATATTGAATGTGAGCTACTAGTTTTACATGCTTTGACTTAAGTGTGTATACACTTGTCAAAACTTCTCCATAATGAGTGGTTCATATTTAATATCCCGATGAAGTTATATCAGGATGTCCTTGCTATATATATAGTCTTTTTATTGTCAGTTCGTCTTGATATAAAATATATCAAGACGAAGATTGTTGACCATAGATTATGGAGAAGTTTTAACAAATGCATATATTTTATATCAGGACGAATTGACAATAGAAAACCTATATATGTATATATATATATACACACACACTTATCTATTGTTTAATGTTGTTTTTAATAATTCCCCCTAATATTTCCTTTTCAAAAAAAAAAAAAAAAAAAAAATGTTGTTTTTAATATCATATATAAATTAGGGGGAATTGCACAAACATCCCTCGATGTTTGATGAAATTGCACGGATATGGCAGTTTTGGCCATATACATACAAACTTCTCTCAACATTTGAAGATTGTTGAAGATTATTGCACAAACCTTCATGCCGTTAGATGGATTCGTTAGTCAATGGTCAAAAGTGTAAAAAGTCTATAATACCCTTTATTTTTATTTTAAATAAACTAAAAAAATTAAAAAATAAGATTAAAAAATATAAAAAAATTATTTTAGATAACATGAATGTACCTTAAATCTGAAACTTGGAATTTTTTTTTTTTGATCTTTACAAATAAAAAATAAATCTTTTTTTTAGACAATTTAATAATAATAAATAAATTTTAAAATTTAAATTTATTTAAAATCAAAGGGGAATTGCAGAACCTAAATTTATTATTTATTTTTGAAGACGATTTTTTTTCTTTCCATCTTCAGATTTAAGATACATTCATATTTTCTAAAAGATTTTTTAATATATTTTTTAATATATATATTTTTAATCTTATTCTTAATTTTTTTTCATTTAAAATAAAAATATAGGGTATTTTAGGCTTTTTATACATTTGACTATTGACTAACGGATCCATCTAATGGTAGGGGATGTTTGTGCAACAATTTTCAAATGTTAAGGGAAGTTTGTATATATATAGTCAAAACAGCCAAATTCGTGCAATTGTATCAAACCTCAGGGGATGTTTGTGCAATTCTCCCTATAAATTAATATAATCCATTTACAAAGCAGATTATGGGCTAGTTTGGTATTGCTTTTGAAAAGTTAATTGATAATCTGACAAGTTTTGATAGTGATTTTGAGAAGTAGGTGAAGAGTTACTTTTTGAAAGTGATTATAGAATAATTTATTTCGGCATTTAATACATCTTTTAAAATATCATTAATATCCTTATGAAATCAAGTTAAAATCATTTATATACCTTATTTTATCTCAAAATTAAATATTCTATTTAAATATTGATTTGATTTATAAAATCTTTTAAAAATAGTTTTATTTTTATTATGGAATTTTTTTTTCCAATTTAAATATTCTACTTACATATTAATTTAATATATATAATTAATGAAAAAAAAATGAAATAGGGTCCTAAACTCATGTATATTTTAGTCATTGTAACTAATCTCAGCACTTTTGCAGTAAAATTACCAAATATATGTATATTACTTTTGAGCTATACAGTAGTTTTAAAAATACAATTAGGGGTGGGCATAAAAACTGAAATCGAATTGAACCGATCCGAACTGAACCGAAAAATGGTGTTTGGTTCGGTTCATAATTTCTATTCAGTTTAAACCGATTTGAAATTTTAAAACAGCATTGAATTCGGTTCGGTTTTGGTTTTGAACATACAAAACCAAACCGAATCGAATAAACTGAATTGTCTTAATGAATTATTTTGTAAAGTTCAATTTTCTAATGAACTGTTTGTTGATGATGTTTGATTTTGGACTACATTATGTATTACATTTTTGAACTTCTATTTTATAGAAGTTATGAAGATTTTATAATTTTATTGAGTATGTAGATCGAATATGATTGAAATTTTAGATTTAGATTGAAAATTGGGTTATATTTTGTTTAAATTATTTTTTACATATTATATTTTCTTAAAAAAGTTTAAGCTCAAATGCCAAAAAGCATCTTAAAGGCCCAAAAATTTAAAACATATAAAAAAAACCTTCAAAGCCCAATATGACTAAAACCGAATTAAACCGAACCGAACCGAACCGAAATAAAGGTGTTCGGTTTAATTTGGTTTTCAAATTCAAAACGGTTCAAACCGATTCACATTTTTAAAAACCGAATATATATTGGCTTAATACAGTTTTGGCTAAAACCGAACCGAACCGAACCATGCCCACTCCTAAATACAATTAACCAAACATCTACTGATTAACATCACAGCTGATTATTCTTTCAGTACGGTTAAAGTGATTATTGATTATTTGTTATTATAAAAGTTACTTCAATACCAAATTCGCCCTACAAGTCTCATTTTAAAAAGTCTGGCCTACAATCACTTTTAACTGTGTATTTCAGGAGAAAATCTTGGCTGGGACGGTCCAATGAAAGTGCGACACATATACATTGGAAGTATGTGCAGAGCCTGTGACACACTCTCATTGGACGGTCCCATGGCCACGTATTTGGGACCGTCCCAGCCAAGATTTTCTCGTATTTCAGAGCAACTTGGTGATCTGACTATCATCTCCAAACAAGTAAAACATCAAACCAGACGATTATTAACAACCAAATCAGTTTTCAAAAAAAAAAAAAAAAACAACCAAATCAGTTTTCACTACAACAACCGAAGATGCGACTGATTTTTCCGCTGCTTGTTTGGGTCTCGTTTCTGATACTAACAGGCTTTTCTCAAGGAGAAACCAAATTCAAAATCGATGGAAAAGTACTTGAACTCGACGAATCTAACTTCGAATCAGCCATCTCATCCTTCGACTTGATTTTGGTCGATTTCTACGCTCCCTGGTGCGGTCACTGCAAGCGTCTCGCTCCTGAGGTCTCTTTCTCAATTCCATTTAGTTTAATTTTTGATTATTTATTTATTTATTTCAGTTCTTTCTTATTTATTTGATGTATTATATTATTCTGTGAAGAATTAGTAAAACCTTTTTTTTTTTTTTCCAAATTTTTTTGGATGTATAGTTAGATGAAGCAGCCCCTGTTCTTGCTGGATTGAAGGAGCCGATAGTGATTGCAAAAGTGAATGCTGATAAGTATAAACGTCTGGCTAATAAATATGAGATTGAGTATGTATCAATTTACTTGTTGAATTCAAGCATTTTACATTATTTTTCAGGGATTTTGCTACCAGACAGGATTGGTATAGTTACTGGATAGTTACCAAAGAGATCTCATTGCTTATTAGAATCCAATGGATGTTAAATTGTTCAGTATGTATACACGTCCTCTACGGTAGCATGACCCCATTTTTCAGAATCCCAATTCACTAGTTAATTCATTGTTCTTGGTTATGTTTTTGTGGTTGTTGTTATGTTTGATGCAGTGCATTTCCTATGCTTAAGATATTCATGCATGGGATCCCTACAGAGTATTATGGACCGAGAAAAGCTGAATTGCTTATTCACCATCTCAAGAAATTCGTTGCTCCTAATGTTGCTATGCTTGGCTCGGATGCTGCTGTTACTGAGTTTGTTGAAGAGGCCGGTACTCTCTTTCCTATATTTATCGGTTTCAGATTGGATGAGTCAATCATAACCAACTTGGCTATAAAGTATAAGAAGAAGGCGTGGTTTGCTGTGGCGAAAGAGTTCTCTGAGGATGCCATGGTGTTGTATGATTTTGATAAAGTTCCTGCATTTGTAGCGATTCAACCAGCTTACGATGAGCGTAACATCTTTTATGGACCATTTGAAGGTCAGTTTGTATTCAAGCTATCAACCCTAGTTCGTATGGTAAATTTTTTATAAATCGGATCTTAGCACTTGACTTTGTCCTTCTAAGATTTTAGACCTTGGCAGTTTGTTTTAATTGCTTTACTGTGACAGTTCATATATCCTTTATTTTTGGGATCTTGGTCTGTGGCTGGGCTTTTGAGGCTGCCTCTTAGAAGCATAATTACTGTAATTATGAACTTTTGGGCATTAAAGTCTGTATAATCAATCTCAATTAGATATAGACATATAGTGATACAGTTTTTCTTTATCCACTCTTATTAGGAGATGTTTTGGGAACATAGGTTGTTAGACCCTATATTTTGTTATGTTGATTCTATAACTCTATTTTAGGTCCTATAAAATTGTATTTGTTGTAGACTTGTAGCTTATTTCAAATTGAATATATATATATATATATATATATATATTTTGAAATATTACAATAATTTGGGATTTGGGGAGGGGGATAGACTCGAACCCACAACCTCATGGTGTAGGTGTGAGGGGCAAACCACTAGATCAACCTCATCTTGTCTAAAACAATATAAATTTAATCTACCTAAAGCAGTATTCCCATAACATCTAAGTTGAACCGTATATGAATTACATGAGTGATGAAAACTTTATTTATGACCTCAGTTAATTGTTTAATTTTATGTGTTAATTTATGAAAACGTTATAATGTTTATTTTCCTTAAGTTCTGATAGATAGATGTTTTGAATCTTTTGTTTTATAGTTGCACATCTGATATAAATTTGATAAACAAAAAAAATAAAAATAAAAAAATCTTGGTTTCTAAGGTTTCCAATTAGGACATGATATTTAACTGAAGGTGTAATTCCTTGATGATTTTTTTTTTGTTTTATTATTTTGGTGTAACGAGACATGAGATAGTAATTAGCGTCTGGTTTATAATCTGTGTTTGATGCAATTATGTTTATCAACTAACTATGCAAATTGCATGGAGATATTTGAACATCAGCAAGATATATAAATAAACTTTATAATGCCTGTTTAGGCTTCTTCTGTACGTCTTGGTAACTCCAAATTTCTGCCTTTTTAGTTTTTACTGCTTTCATTCAAGTTATAATCCTCTGAGTGCTTTTTTGTTCTAATGTAAATTTGAATTACCAAATAGCAGTTTCTTACCTTTCTGTTCCACATATGCAGAGGGATTTCTGGAGGACTTCATAAAACAAAATTTTCTTCCTCTAACTGTGCCTATAAACCATGACACGCTGAAGTTATTGAAAGATGATAAAAGGAAAATTGTCTTGACACTTGTGGAAGATGAGGGTGACGAGAAGTCTAAGAAACTGATCAAGTATTTGAAGGCAGCTGCATCAGCAAAGCGTGATTTAGTTTTTGCTTATGTTGGGGTCAAACAGTTTGAAGGGTTTGCTGATACATTTGAGGCCAATAAGAAGGAAAAATTGCCCAAAATGGTCATTTGGGACGGAGATGTGGAGTACCTAACTGTAAGTATTCCGATCAAACAGTTAACTGAAAGTATTTAAGTCTGAAAATGTAGAGTTTGGTTCTTCATGCTAACTTTGGTGATGCAAGTTTTTGAATGACGATATTTTCCATTCTAGTAAAATGAAGAAATAAAATGAACAACATTTTCTTCTTTTGAGTATGGAGTCATTGGAGTAGGACAAACACAAGAAATAGGGAATAGAAATAGGGTTAGAGAAGATAGAAAATCAGAGGTAAAGAAAGCTATAGAAGAAAGGGTGGGGCTGGGAGTCAGAGGAAAGCATAGGGAATAGAAATACGAAGAGAAACTCAATATCACTTCTTTTCATCAAATCGTAGTATTATGTTTAAACTATAAAACTTAGGTGACAATTTATAGAGAGCAAATGACATCGAATAGGAAACAAAATAAACCTAAAACAATTAAGAAATCTACTTTCCATAATAATATTCTTCAATACAGAAAAAAAATAAAAAAAATTCATAATAAAGCAATACTTCTCTAAGATTCTTTTCTAACTAATTCTCCATAAGTAATTGCTTAAAAAATGAAGTAGTTGTACATTTCATCAGTTATATTCGGATCCATCACCCTGCCTCACCCACATAAGAAAAATAGTTGGTACTTGTACATTTTTTCTGGTTCCATGGAAAAGGCTGCACAATGGGAGGTGGTCTTACTCTCATCCCGTAAAGATCTCCTCCCCTTTTCTAAGCAGGTTTTGATCCCAGTCCTTTCTTAAGATGTTGTAAAGTAAATTTTGAAACTGCAGATTTCCAGAACCTTAATAGAAGTTGACTTCAATCTTTCAAGTTTGCCCAAAACATGGAAGTTTAATATATTATACCCTCACCCTCATCCTCATTTGAAGTTTGTATTAATCTTGTCTGTATACTAGAACAAGCTTGTCAAGTCATTGTCCTTTACATGATTGTTTTGTTAGGTGAAGTGTGCTATATGTGGACTGTTGGTAGCTAAATAAAGCCACTTTTTTTTTTTTTTTCCTTCCAACACATTTTTCTTGTTGCACAATCAGTGCAGTACTTGTACTGATCTACTACATTTATTTTGGCAAAAGGTTATTGGTTCAGAGAGCATTGTCGATGAGGAAGACCATGGGTCCCAAATCTCACGATTCCTTGAAGGATATAGAGAAGGAAAGACGGAACAGAAACGGATTGCTGGTCCATCATTTATGGGCTACATCAATTCACTTATTGGCATTAAAACTGTGTACATCATTGTGTTTTTGGTTGCAATGATTATGCTTATCAGGAGCCTTGGCAATGAAGAACCTCTTAGAGTTGGTACTAGAGACCAGAGTGACCAGGCTACCGATGTCTCGAGGCCTTTAAGGGATGATGAGGGAGAAAAGGAAGATTAAGTGAGGCTTCCTTCTATCTGAGGTTATTTCAGAAACCAAAGACTCATTTTCATACAATATTATATCAGGGAAAGATGTGGTTTGGATTTTCAGATAGATATTTGAATTCCATGCTTTTAGAGTTTCCAGCAGAACCTGCACTAGTGTCACGTTATGTAGAACAGTAAATCTATTTATTTAACTAGAAGTATATAATGCTTTATTTCCATCTCTCTTGGCAACAAATAACAATGATGAACAGATGAAGTCGGTTATGATCATTTAGTTCTTAACTGTGCTTTGATTGTGGAAATTTAAAGTGGAAGAGTTTTGACTGATATGTTGTTTACTGTCAGATAAAAATATTTTGGGTAATTTCACTAAAGTCTATTTTTTTTTTCTTTTCGAAATGAACGTCTTTATCATCTTAGCAACTATAATATTTTTTTTTTGCAAAATACATTACTTTAGTCCATTTTACTAAATTACTAACAGCTATGCCTATGTTGAAATCAACACCCATAAATTTCACATCAAGTGCTCCAGTTTTCAAAACTTTTGTCCATTGCATAGCAATCTCAGATACCACGTCCTAAAGCTCTAAATTAAGAAATAAATAATTCCAAATGGAAGAAGCCAAAATGCCAAATTTAAAAATCTGGAATTACAGTACCGGAGTGCGGCGAGATCCCAACCGGAGCTTAACAAAACCGAAAGCCGGACCGAATTGTTTTCTCCTCATCTCTTCTTGGATCTGAGACAGTGACATTGTGTCGAAATCAAGCTTGGGTGGATCGAACTCGATTGGATCTCAACAAACAAAAATTAAAATATTTTTTATGTTTCTGTTTTTTAATATTAAAATTAATATTCTGGTCGTAATAAAAAAAATTCTTGTTTTTTTAAGAAATTTTTTTTTTCTGTTCTTAATTTGATTATAATTTAATTTTAAAATATAAAAAGTATTTGAAAGAAATTTTGGAAAATTAAAATGTAATAACAAGAAACTTTTAGGGGCAAAATTGACATTTTGTACATTAAGTTATAGTTGACTGTACGAAAAGATCTCTCTACATTTGGAGAAAAACTTCAGTGGGACGGTCCCAGTGACGTGGATATGGGACCGTCCAATCAGAGCACGCCACATATACATTGGGAGAATATGTGGCACACTTGTTGCATACTCTGATTGGACGGTCCCATATCCATGTCACTGGGACCGTCCCACTGAAGTTTTTCTCCTACATTTGTCCTTAGCAGAAAACAATAAATTACAATAAAACCGTACTCTGTACGTTCAAGTCTAACAGCTCTGTAAATTATTTTTCCCTCCTTGCATTGCAACTCTCCAAATGAAAATTATAAAAATCTCAGGACAAAATGTATATCAGAAGCTAATTTATCTCTGAAGGTCGAAAACAAACTCAAAAGTCCCTAAAAAATGGAATATGAACCAAGCCATTAACATTAAAACACAACGAGATTCTGCAACGGCAAAATTCTACAAAGCTCAATGGTTAGTCGTTACTGTACTTTCACCATTGTGATCATCAAAACAAAGCGATCCATCACATCACAATACACTCAACTTTGTGTACAAATTTGTTAAACCTTGACCGTAAGAATCACAACTAAAGTTTTAAAATTATAAAACAAATCACACGATCTTATGCTACAATGTACATATCCGGATTCAGCATGTCACGTTCCTAACATGGCATGAGGCAGCACCAACACAGCGTATCAGATAGAACCCAATGATACCATGATGCTGTAATATGTGAAATTCAGTTTAAAAGGATTTAAATAACCAAGGATCACTTGCCTCTGAGCTTTGTCGCTGAACTTTCAGCTCTCTATATGATACAGTAAACATCAACTTAACATTCTGGAAGAGATTGAGCAGAGGCAAAAGGGGAGAAACTTGCAGCAGATTCACTACAATGCAGTGGATGATGCATCTGATGACCAGACGAACTGACCATATTTGGTGATGCGTTGGCTGGGCTCGGGATATATAGAGACATGTATCTTGTGTTAAGAGGTGATATGGATGGGTAGCCCAAAGAGTGAGGTGACACCAGATAGGAACCATGAGATCTTTGGGAAGATGCATTTCTGAGATCTACAGAACTTCGACTAACACTTAGGGAAGGAGATTGATGGTAGGACATATGAGACTGTAGAATATAAGGTGTGGTAGCTAGAGAGTTAACACGAGAGACTGAAGGTGTCCGTGACATTGCTGGGGCTATTTGTATGGCTGAAGATGATGCTAATGAAGATCTGAAAGATGATAACGCAGAACCAGAAGACATAGAGCCTGGGTTTGATGAAAGTAATGGTGTACATTCTGATGCTGGCGGATCACCAGTACTAGTTCTTGCATCACGCTTGCAAACAGGGCAAAAGGTTCTCCATGCCGTAAGCCAAGAATCAACACAGAAGGCATGAAATTCTGTTGAAATTCCAGTGACACAATATTTAGACATGCACATCAGAAAGAAATATGTAAAAAAAAGCTGCTGTTACCAAATTCAGGAAAGACAAAAAGGATAACATATAACATATAACCCGCACAGAAAGTAGAATCAAACTGCATATTCTCTGTAGCATCTATAAACGACTCGTCTGACGTGTAGAAAATAAGTAGTTTCAGATTGCACATACTTTGCAGAAAAATATATGATCCATTTTTCATGTGGATCCAGAATATCCCAATAAATTTCTTTTATTAATAGTTTAATCCAACAGAGATCTATATATAGTGAACCAACAAACATACAATACTCGACAGGAGAGTTAATATATATATATATATATAGCAGTTATGAGGTGCAGGACCCCGCACGAATTTTTGGTGCAAGATCATTGATTATCACACGTGATGAACAATATAAATTTATTTACACCGATTATCGCATGTGAAAAATTTGTGCAGGATCCCTGACTTGATATTCCTCTCTCTCTCTCTCTCTCTCTCTCTCTCTCTATATATATATATATACACTCAAGCCAAACAAGTCAAATAGCATGTGTGTTACTTGCAAACATTTCTTACAAAAATTCATTATTATAGAACGATAGATTCAGTGCATTAAGTTCGGTAGCACCATCCAATTGAAAGTTTCAAGTTAGTTTCAAGGAAAGAGGAAAAGAAAGTTGTCTTATCATGTCTGTTATGCAGTAACTGGTGTGCAAATTTGCCTATTTTTCTATTAGAGACAACTAGACAAGGAAAGTTGTATTAATGGTAAAAAGAACTACAAAAAATGAGAGAAACGAAAACCAAGTCAGAGAACTGCCCAAAAAGCTAAGGATAGGACATTTTAGAACAGTCCCCAAAAACAGAAGAAAGAATACAAAAGATTTCCTTGCTCAAACAACCACCATTTCCTAATCATGTTAAAAGAGAAGAGAGACTTTCTTCTCATAAAGAAGCCCAGACTTTGACATTCCATGAAGTCATGATCTCTCTCTTGTAATCCTCGAACACTCTTCCATTTCTTAGATCCAGATAATGAAAAATGAAAAAAAAAAAAAAAAAAAAGAGCCAACATCGCATTGTCTCATGACACCGCTACTTTCCTTCTTCTCAAAAAGCATAAAAGTTATCAATCAAAACTCCAGTACACGAAGCTGTCACAATCCAGCATGCTCAATTGCTCATAGATCAAAACCATCACTCAGCGCAGTACAAAAAAAGGTGATCAATAGTTTCTAAATTTCTCTTGCACATGATACACCATAGCATTGACAATTGACAAGTAAATCCTAGTTCTTGTCCATGGTCACTGGTATTAACTTTTCCTTGACATAAGGTCCATTACATGAGTCTTGGTCATCCATATCATTTTTGCAGGTTTGAAAGTTAGGATCATCAATCAAACTATGTAAAAAAAAAAAAACTTAGGTGATAAATTTCCTGATCATTTAGGATTCAAAGGCATCTAGAATCTCTTAATTCGTAATTCATCAGCAGACCCTCCCTCCAAGATGGCCAAAAAATCAGCACACATTTGCCTCTCTATCATTAGTATTCCTACTAGCCTCTAGATCCCAAATGGGGATTTCCATGCTTGCACTTAAAAAGCATTAACGAATTTATTCATTACAAGCACTCCGACTTATAAGATTTTAATTTTCTGGAATGAAATTGAGTATGTGCTTGCCAACTGCCAAGGGTAAATGCCAAGATGTTGTCACTGTACATTACAACTTAAGAAGATCTCAATCTTAACAACACAAAATTACTCAAATGAATCATTTTTTTTTTACCATTTAGCTCTATCAAGAGCCATATCAGATGTTTCTATGCAATTGCTTACATCTAGACCAGTCAAAACGCTAAAAGAAATTGGAATAAATTACAATCACTCTGATTAATGCATCCTATTGGAGTTTAATGAAACATTGTCATACAATAGATTTACAAGGGCACAACATAAACAGTTATATACATTTCAAGCATGTTTTTAGACTGAAACCACATCTTGTGTTATATATATAACTAATCAATAAAATGCTTACCAAATGTGTTGAATGCATGTTTTAATAAATTGAAAACAAAAATGGGAACATAAAACAGGTACCGGACACACCCTAAACCTTCTTGTGACAGGAAACTTAACTACAGTCATTGAAACTCACAATATCACCAATGAGAGACTGAAATTTTTGCAACATATCTATGTAAAATATAAGATATCAATCATACAATTAAAGTACATAAAACTTCACATGCAATCAGTTACACCTTTAACGTTTACAAGTCAGAAAAAATTCAGATTGACTCAAAAAAAAAGAAGAAAAAAAAAAAAACTATGAAATTTGGACAAAAATAACAAAGGCTGCAATTGCCGAAAATAAACATTATGGAGTTTATGGAAGGAACCAAGTTACAAGATGAACTGTCATGCAGAAGTTATTGGCCAAAATACTATGCAGCACACAGACATGGCCAACATTGCCAAGACCCTGAAATAATAGCCATCCAAGTCGCCAAGCAAAAGACCTGATACTAAAATTTTACACATTCAATGTCCTAAACCAATTTGTCAACTATAATATAGAGAAGAGTTTAAGGAGAGAAGCAATGTAGTTAAAATGTAAGAACAAAACAAATATGGTTTGGAATATCAACATTATAATTATGCCCCAAAAAGCATCATTCAAATGCAAAATGAGAAAAGGAAAAAGAAAAAGAAAATGCAATCAGAGAGAGAGAGAGAGAGAGAGAGAGAGAGAGAGAGAGAAGGAAAAAGAATGCAATCCCAAAAAGCATCATTCAAATGCAAAATGAGAAAAGGAAAAAGAAAAAAAAAAATGCAATCAGAGAGAGAGAGAGAGAGAGAGAGAGTTAATGTAGAATGCTAATTACTAACATGTAATATCATCTTTAACATAGTACGAAAGACTTACTGTGATGACATGGAAGAATTCTGAGTTTCTCCCCAAGAGAGAGAGAGAGAGAGAGAGAGAGAGAGAGTTAATGTAGAATGTAGAATGCTAATTACTAACATGTAATATCATCTTTAACATAGTACGAAAGACTTACTGTGACGACATGGAAGAATTCTGAGAGAGAGAGAGAGAGAGAGAGAGAGAGAGTTAATGTAGAATGCTAATTACTAACATGTAATATCATCTTTAACATAGTACGAAAGACTTACTGTGACGACATGGAAGAATTCTGAGTTTCTCCCCAACACTATAGTCTTCAAGGCATATAGCACATGTTACAGCAGTACAATTATCCTCCAAAACAGCTGTGAATATTAGGCTAGGCATCGCTTTTACTAACCGCCTGCTCATTCCATGAAATTCCCGAACACGAGAAGCTCGAGGACCTTCTCGTCTTATACGATGCCTGCGTACAAAGAAGCAAGTAGCCAGCACTGCAGACATGGCAAGAAGGGATATAAAGGAGATTGCCATGATCGACCAAGCTGAGTTTTCAAAGCTTGGGATTATCCAGACCTCCATGTCAGGTAAGCCAACATATTGTTTAAGTATTTCACCCGAAGCTTTTGACACAAACACAGCATGAATTTTTATACCAGCTGAATTTCCTGCCACTGCATTATTTCCATGAATTTTGAGTAAGAGGTTTTCATAGTGGTAAAAATAAACAATTTACAATAAAAAATAAAAGAAAAAATGTAATAAACTATATCTGCAAAAAATTACAGAAAATTAACAGAACAGAGAAACTTTTAAAGGAACTAATCATATAGAATGTCATATCTGTCATGAAGCTTGCTTCCATGAAACAAACACCGGTTTATCTCTTTTACCTCACATTTAAGTTTAATCACTAGAAAATAATATAAGTTATTACTAGCAAATCCAAAGCAATCGTGAAACAACAAACACTGTTGTCTTTTGTAATTCCAATCTAAGATATCGGGATTTTTATTGTGTGAATGAAAGAATTATAAAGATGTTCTACTATATAGGGTTCAATCAGTTTTAACTTAAAGAGTAGAGTACTTTTCTACAACAGCAGAACTGCAACATACACACTAGCTGCAGAGACACGGGGTATTTTGACAATATAACATGATATCGTGAAAATTGGATCCTTGTCTGAACTGTGGTCTTATTTGGATAAGATGATATCTAATTCCATTTGGCATGCTGTGACCTATAACTAAAGCTGCCAATGGCTTAAATGATTTGCCGTCGTCGGCCAGAAAAATTAGACAGCTAACAAAATCCCCACTGACCTCTCATTTAATACATTGCTAACCAAATTTTTATTTTTATTTGTACCACCTGCAGCGGCAGCGAAATCAAACTTGGTACAATGTCTGAGCGCCTTACACCACCAAGCCACATTGGGCGGTGGTACATTTCTAACCAAATTGAATAGCTTTATTTAACACACTAATAATAATAGCATTATTCGCTATGGAGTTAGCTAGCTAATTATCAGATATCAATAACCGACTCTAGCATTAACAGCATAAGCACTCATTCAATCTTATTGTTTTAAAAAATGATCTTACTAATAGCCAAATCAGATAAATAAGCAACAATAAGATCATTAAAAAAAAAAAAAAAAGGCCATTACTTGCAACCAAGATGCCATCATCTTCGTTGTCGTAGACAATAGCAGCTCGGAACCCAGCCTTTTGAGCTTTCCTGACTTTATCTTCAAAGCTACACCCTCCTCTGACAATCAACGTGAATGGAGAACTCTTATTCGAAAATTTTCCAACTTTATTATCATTAGTCAAGTCCGAGCACGCATCAAGAGGCTCCGCTAAATACAGTGTCCCATATTCACCGGACCCTTTTACCTCCGGAGCTGAAAACCATCAATTTCAACCAAAAGCGAAAAACCCAAAACACAAAAAATAAATAAATAAATCAGATCATAAACAAGCAAAAATACACTGCTTGACGAATTAATTATTACTTCAATCAACTAATTTAAAGTCAGATTAACAAAACTTCACCCATCTACTAATTTTCCCGACACTCTCTCATATACCAAATAGAAAAATTAAAAATTTAACCAATAAAAAAGAAAAAAACAGACCGAAATTAGCTTCGATGTCGTCGAAGGAGCGAGAGACGTTTTTGGCGATGAAGACGACGTTGGCTGACGTAAGTAAAGAAATAGATAAAAAAGAGAGCAAATAAACCTCCAGAAGAATCCTCATGGTTTCCATTAAAATCACATAACCCTAATTTTTGTTGAAATTTTTGAGAAAACAAGAAGAGAAGAGAGACAATTAGGGTTTAAAGATTTTGAATGGAAACATCGGCTTCCATTTCAGAAAGAGAGACTGTGTATAATTCGACTCCAATTGGGAGATTGATCGAGTTATTTCTTATTTATATTAGAGCATCTCTAATGGTATTTTATAATATTTTATAATTTTAAATAATGAATTAGAATTTATTTATCTTCAATCACATAAAACGATGATGTGTAAACTGTAAAGTAATGAGAATTGAGAAGGCACAACCACCTTGTTAATTAATTATTATTCAGAATTGTTTATGAACAAGTAGGCCACTTGAGTTGTCTTCAGATAAACACAAGAAACGAGTCATGTTTTATTTGGACTATTCTAGAAATGGACAATAATAAAATTGACCATTTGGTCTTTATATCGTTGACAAAATTAATTTATTTTTTGTTCAAATGAAGTAATGCTACATTGCTTAAATTTGGTGTCTAAATCTGATGCCTGAACATCATTCTAGTCCATTCATTTAAATCATACAAATTTAATACAATTTAAATGAATGGTTTGCGGTGAATGAGTGAGTGAGAGAGATATGGGGCCATTGGCTTCTCCTCATTTGAGTCATTCAGTGAACATGGTCTTTCAAAGGAATGACCTTGTTGCCTTCTCCATCGGCATGTGCTGCACATGATGTGCACCGCCTTATTTACCTAATTTAAATTTTTAATTTTACAAATATTTATTGATTTGATTATCATTTTAATTACTATATTATTGGATAATCTACTTAAGAATTACTAATCATTTTCGGATGAAAGCAATTCGGGTTAATTTTGAAAATTAAATATTTAAATATGATAGATGATCATAAATCAATCACTCGAGGATAATAATTTGAATATTTGTTTTTCAAATAGTTTGTAGTGTTTAATTGAATAATATCAAAGATGAGGTTAAAAAAATCAAATTGTTTTTCGCAGAAACATTTAAGAGAGAATTTCAAAATTCACCTCAAGCCTCAAGGTAACTCATTCACAAAAACAATTAAACAACTCTTTATTTTTTTTGAATTTATACAAAAACTTCTTGTTGTATTACAAAAATCAAAATCAATCTTGTTGTTTCCAAATTTAGTAAAAAGAAGATTAAATAAATATCTCAAGAATTGTTTTTTAAAAAAAAATAGTGTGTGCAGGGGCGGAACCCAGGGGGCATGGACCCCTGCCCCTCTTGGGCCACTGAAAAATATAATTTAATAGTTAAATAATATAAAGAAATTACAAAAAATTATAAATTTACAATTAAATACAATTAATTTTAAATATTTGTAATTTGGCCCCTACAACATTACACTTCAAGTTCCGACCCTGAGTGTGTGCATGTGTCTATGTGTTTATTATTAATATTTTATTAATTTTTTTTAAGGGAAAATATTATTATAACAAAAGCAAAACAGAAACATTAACCAGGATAATCATTCTGGACAAACCTCTCCACACACAGAGGGTTTGATTCCATCTAGAAACAGTCCTTTGTAATATTCAGACCCATCCTAGAAAGATTGTGGGCAACAAAGTTAGCCTTTATAGACACAATATCATCAATAACAATACCAATCTCAGCCTAGTTTGGACTACAAGAATTAATGGTGTTCACCACCCCTAACGCATCAGACTCAACTACAGTTGGAACTAATCCTAAATCAATAGCGAACTCAATTACACGCATAATTACTACCACCCCTGTAACTTGAGAAGTGAAACTAGTCTCCAACTGTTGAACACTCGACGCCATCACCTAACCAAGGTGATTCCGAATAACAATTCTCACTCCCACAGTCTTGTTAACCAAATCAAGTGCGACATCCGTGTAAGGACCTCTATTTTATGATTGACTTATTTAATGACAAACAACATTATGGATGATTTTGTAATGGGTAACTTAGGTTCGCGATGGCAAGCTTCCAAGTATCTCCGTGACTTCAAGAGCAAGAGCGAAATGTATATCACTTGACTTGATTCTTGAAGAGAATAGTTGCACACACACACACACACACTTACATGCATCTCCATTACTCTTGCATTTGTGTTTCTTTGATTGTGTGCATTTATGTCTCAACTCACACTTGCACTTCATTGTTAGATTTAAGTGTGGTTGTGTGTTGTGTAATTCATATCCTAAAATGTGTTCGGAAACGTCTACGCATGCTTGATGGTGTGCTTGTCTTAGCACGATGGTTGACTATTTAAGAAGCTCCCTTTCTTCTCTTGGGTTGGTCTTAGGTCACATGGTCTTATACCATGAGTTTAGGTAATCTTGTTGTTGTCCAAATCTGACATTTGGTCACTCAAATGACTATATCTCTTTCTACAGGCATCAAAATCTTGTTTTATAAAAAGGGGTAGAAAGTAGACATCCATACCTTTCTAATGGTATATTATACAATAAGTTTCGATGTCGTTTGCTCATGTTTTGAGCCGCTTGAAAATCAAGTAGTTATGCTATACCTGTCCCATTTTTGTGAAATCTTTATCAGTGTTTTTCACGAGACAAGTTTCGCTATTCCTGAACAGCGACAAGAACAGCGAAACTTTATCAGTATTTTTCACGTGACAAGTTTCGCTATTCATGAACAACGATTTTTTGCCCAAATTTTTTTAAAACTTCTTCAAAACGACGTAGTTTCACTTAGGACTCCTATATAAATCCCATCTTCTCCCTTCTCTAGTTCAAGAACCCTATATCAAAAATTGGTCTTCCAAGAGAGATAGAGGCAAGGTTTCTAAAGAGAGAAAGCTTACAAGCTTTCATTGATTCACTCTTCATCACTCTCCATGTGCATTTAATGTCTTCCTCACTCATGGGTCTTCATAATTAAGTCACTTGATAAGCAGAACAAACATCTCATCTTCATTTATTGTTCTATTTCATCAAGATATGTCTTTGATTGCTTAGATTAACAAACCTTCACTCTTATTGAATATTTAGTGAAGTTATGACATGATTGGGATTGTTTGTGATATCTTGCATGATTAGGTTGATTTTACCTAAATAGCTAAGCCTTGAATATTCTTGTGAGATTATTTGATAACTAGGCTGATAGACTTATGTTTATTTATCAAGTTAAGCTCTCTTGAATATTCATGGTTGTTTGATTGACAATTAGGTTGTTAGAATTCTCTATACATCTAATTGAACCCACATGTAGAGGCATGTAGGCATTGTTTGATAGCTATGATTGTTTGTCATTCATATCACCTAGCTATGGCTTTATGTTTCTACATTTAATTTAGACATTGATAACTAGTATTTATTGATTTTTTTTTTAAATTCCTAGTTAAGCATTTTGTGTGTGGTCTTACATATTGTTGCATTTCAGATATTGTCACATATTCACTGAAACAAATACTCGCACGGTGTGTTCTAATATATTAATCTAGAGGGGTGAATAGATTTTATCCGATTTTACCCAATTTTTGCGATTAGTCAATTTTCATGAAAATACCCAAAATTAGGTCAAATTAACAAATCAAACATATAAGTGCGGAAATTAAATGACGCTTGATTTTTACGTGGAAACCCTCAACAGGGAAAAACCACGGGCTGGTAAGCACTCGAACCTCGAATCCACTAATTGTGATAACGTTTACATCCTAGGTTGACCTCAACCATACTCGGACTATAACCTGCTACCACTACCCGCAGGCCTGTAAAAGTGGACCTAGTCCAATTGCTCGATCCTCGAAGTCACTACTTGTAATGATGTCTACATCCTAGGTTGACCTCAACCATTTTTGGCCTGTAACCCACCACCACTACCTGCAGGCCTGTAATAGCAACCCTAGACCAAGATTTACTTCTCCGAAAAGATCAACACCCTAAGTGAATAAGCAATGATATCCAAATATGCAAGATAGAGCTAGGGTACTCTAGATGCTTACCTAGGATTATATGATGACAATAAAATCAATCCTAGATATGAAAATAGCTATAGGTCATGGCATACAACTTTAGCTAAGTAAATGATAACCAATCCTAGATACAAAGCTATCACAAATAACCCACAAACATTCAAAAGATTAACTAGTTGATTAAAAAACAATCTATCAACCTAGTTATCAATAAATCACACAAGAATGTTTATGGCATAGCTTTTAGGCAATAAAGGCCTAATCAATTAAGCTATCAAAAAATAATCTCAATCATATTAAAGAGATTAATTAGCTAGATGGTATATTAGCATGAAATCCTAGCTATCAAATAAACAATCTCATTCATATAATGAGATTAATTAGTTAGATGTTAAATAAACATGAAAATCCTAGCTATCATAAATAACCCAATCAACACATAATATCAATCATGTATGTAGAAATTAATCTAATGACATACAAGTAATAAATGAGATAAAATTGATAAGTAGAAACACTAATTATGTAAGATAAAAGTGTTCAACAAATCATACCATGTGTGTTGAAGAAGACCCATGCATTAGCACATGCTAGATGATCCTAGATGATGCTTAGATGATGATTTATGCATGTGGAAATGGGTTTGTATGATCAAAGATGAGTTCTTGGGTGAATTTCTCTCTTTGAAAATCCTCTCAATAAAAAATATGAATTTTTTTGAGTCATTAAAGTGACATAAGGTCAAAGAGGCATATATATATGATGTCCAATTGAAGCTATGTCATTTTGGAAATTTTCCAAAAAGTTTCCGCGCAAACCGCTCTATGTAGGACGGATGTAGGGCGGATTGAAAAATCAATCAGGTGCCCGCTCTACGTAGGACGGGTGAACAGCGGTTTGGGCGCGATAGTGCATCAGCTTCAACTTCAAGCATCTCAAAACATGACCAAACGACATCGAAACCTTTCGTATGATATATCGTTGGAAAGGTATGGATGTCTACTTTCTACTCCAATTTATGGAATGACATTTCGATGTCTGTAGAAACAGTTATGGTCAATAGAGTTACCAAAGGTCAGAAACGGACAACAACATAGTTGCCCTGTTTTGGTGGTCACTTTGGAGATTTCAAAACCAATCCAAACGGTCATGAAATATTACGAATAATATACCGTTGGAAAGGTATGGGTGTTTAGTTTGTCCAGAATTTTACAAAACTCAATTTAAATCTTTTTATAAAAAGTTATGGTCATAAGACCATACAAATGTCAGTTTTGAAAAACATTTAAAACATTGAAATCCAATTTTTTGAAACTAGACGCTTTACTCCAAACAACCAAACCAAAACTACCACTTATCCAAGAGAAGAATGAGACATTCTCAAGTGGTCAACCATCATGCTAAGACATGCACACCATCGTGCAAGCGCGAACGTTTCCGATCACACAAACGGAAACGAATTACACCACACTTAAGACTAATCATGAAGTGCAAGTGTGGGAAGTGAATGCATCCTAATGCCTAAACATGTCATGGCATTGACAATGAATAATATGCACTCAACTAAAATACACATGAAGAGAATTCATGGTTTTGCATCCTAATGCCTAAACATGTTATGGCATTTCAATGAACAAGATAAGATGCAATCAATTAGCATGCATGAATGCCTAAACATGTCATGGCATTTCAATGAACAAGATGCAATCAAATAAAACGTGCAAGAAGAGATGTTCAAGAATATGCATGCACTTATATAAAAACACACAACTCATGCAATAAGATTTATGCATGAGTTGTGTGTGTGTGCAACTAGATCTCTTCAAAGCAAGAAAGCATTAGAATATACATTTGGTGCTTCTTCTCTTGAGGTCTTGAGTAGGCCTTGGTTGTGCAAAACACCAACTATTAAAAACCTAAGCTACCCTTACATCAAGCCCCAATATGTGGTTTGTCCACGAAATAAGCCAATCAATAAATGAGAATCCTTATATTCACTTAGACATTACTTCTCTTCAATGAGTCAAAGTCTTGTGGCTACATGTGGTAATTGCACAAGCAAGTGAAGTCTTGCAACCAAGGGTTGGTTGACAAGCATTTGTCAAGACTCACTATTAAAGGCTTTCAGGTAGAATATATTGTGTTACAAATCTTAAAGTGTGACGTGGTGGCTGATCACGCTCCAAATGTTCACATTTAGCATTCATTTTTCCTATCTTTTGTGTTCGTTTTCGAGCACTTTTGTGTATATAATGTGTGTTTTAGCTATGTGCAGGTAAATATCCCATATAGAAGGTGTTTGTACCAAAAGTGGGCAAAATAGGGCAATTATGTGTGAAGAAGACCACCGTTGGTTCGTGCCGCGAGAATGAACCCGCGGAGTAGGGGAGCATGAACCCGTGGAGAAGACCAGCTTGTTCAGGCCTTCTGGCTAGCTGGAAAGAGCCCGCGAAACGAAGTCGCCAGGCCTCCCGCTAGTTCATCACTTTCTGGCTGGCTAGACATGTCTAGCGAAAGAAACTCACTGAAACTCTAGCTAGCTCGTGCCGCTGGACATTGCTCTCCGGAATGAGGTTGCTGAACCCGTTAGCTAGCTTGTACCTTTTGTCTGGCTAGACATTTCTCGCGGCATGAAGTCGCCAAGACTCTAGCTAGTTCGTGCGGCAAGACATGTCCCGCGGATTGAACCCACCAGACCCCCGTCCAAGCTGAAATGATGATATTTTACAAGGGTAATTTGGTCTTTTCACACCCCATTCATGCCCAAAACTTGCCCAACATATATACATCTCTTTGCCTCTCTTTCTAGGGGTGACCAACCAACAACAACAATTAGAGCTTGGCTCTAACACACCAAAAGAGAGAGAGCAACTCCAAGCCTTCCATATGGGATTTTCCTCCATGGAAAGCCTTCCATGGATAGTAGATATGCAGAGATATGAGGGCTTGTGTGCAAGCCATAGATGTTCATAGATAGGGAGAGCTTTGGAGGCTTGTCTTCAAGGGTAATCCCTTTGCTCATCTCTTGTATTTCTATTGATGTGTAACCCATTTGGGATTATTTGTAACCTACACTTATGTTAATATATGTATGTATTGTTCTTATGATTTGATTTGGTATTGATTCATTCCTTAGTTGTAAATTGATTAATCTCTTATTATGATATTCATGTGTATGGATGATTATATATTGATATGTATGTATGGATGAGATTAGGAGTAGATTAACTAAATGATTAGGAGTAGTTATAATCAAATATCTCATTTGTTTATGTATGTTGGTGTATGATTTACTATGTATGTGTTTAGAATGATTTGAGAGATTGAGAGTGGAGATTGTGCTTGGATAACCATTCCTTGCATAATCTTGGCTATTAGCTCTATGGAATGGAAATAGCTTGTGTGTGCATAACTATGCCACTTTAGCTTTGGTTCATATGTTCTTGTGCTTAATGGGTCTAAACCCTAGACACAATCACTCTTCCGATTGGAGAGTGATGACATGATTTCGGTAATTCCCTAATCAAGAGAACGAACCCTTTACTGGATTAATTGGATTCACATGTTAAACAATCGACATAAATTGCATAGTGTGTTTGGTGAACCGATATCCCATATGTGTTTCATATCTTGCTTATCTCCCAGCCACCATTATTTTCGTAGCTAGGGTGTCTTGCCTCTAGGAGTAGATTAACTTAATTAGGAGTAGATTAATTAGATAGCCAAGACACCCGGCTACATTTCTATCCTAGTTAGTTGCATATCCACACACACACACAACACTGCATTCCATTTACATTGCTTTAATAAACACTAGAACTAGATACAATTAACGGATTCCGTCTCCCTGTGGAACGAACCGTACTTGCTGCTACGCGATCGTAAAGATCCGTGCACTTGCGGATAAACGCACACGTACCATCATTTATGATAGTTTATAGAACTATCTCGTGCGTGTAAGTGGCCAACTTAGGTTGTAAACAATTATTCAAGTAGTGAAGTTCTGTGACTAAGTGGCTAGCGATGCTAGTCCCTTTGAGTTTTCCTTGTTGAAGGTTTCTTACGCAAAAATCAAGTGTCCATTTAATTCTGCACTTTACATTTGATTTTTTTGTTTGTTTGTTTGTTTGGGTTAATTGTGATAAATATCAACTAATCGAAAAGGTTGGTAAGTAATTGATTAACAACTCATTCATCCCACCTCTACGTTGAATTATACACACTTTGTGTATTTTCAATTCGTATTTATCTTGTAAAAGCCAGCACTAGGTGGTTGCCATGTGACCACACCTGGGGTAGCAGAACACTGCTTTCCATCCTCATAATTAGCAAGTAAAAAATTGGACAATAAGTCATTAGACCACAACACCACACTTGTGTCAATCTTGCCACCCAAGTCATGCACAAATTGATTTCTCATGAATCAGAACCGCCAAAGAATTACAGCAAAAAGGGAAACTTCTTCATTCTTTAAACAAGCAAGACGAGAAGAAAAAGTCCTTAAACTCAGCTTTGTCATCACAAACCGTACCTTTCAAAATGCTGAACTCAGAGCGCACAACCTTTTGTAAGTGTCGCAGTGGAAAGTTTTTGTTAAGATCGATAGGTTTTAAAATTTTTATCGTCTTTGGACCTTTTTGTATACCCGAACATGAGGAAGAGATTTGTTTTCATACCTTTGAAGAACACTCCTTCGTTTTCTTTTCAATCCTTCACCACTAAGCCTTCCGAGCTATGTCTCGCGATCTAGCAACTGTGTATGTGGGCACGTCACGAATTCCGAGAGCAGTTGAATGGAGGCTTGAGAGATCCGGAAGACAACCCTTAGTTTTCTTCCTTGAATTCGGCCAAGCTTGTGAAGAATTTTTTTTTTCTTTTTTCTTTTCCTTTCACCTTGCCGCACTCTCTCTCTCTCTCTCTCTCTCTCTCTCAATTAGGGTTAGGTTAGTTTATTTTTCCTGATAAGTATATCTTATGTAAGGTTTTAGATTTGTATTGGCTTGATTCCATTGCAAAACTCTCTTTATTTGTAATGGTTAATTGCTTATGTGTTTCTTGGTGGAAAAGAGCTTCAAAGGAGAAAAACATCTTCTCATGCAAATATCGTCTTTAAAAGGAAAAACGCTTACTTGGATGCTAAGGTATCAATATACTTCTTCCTCTTGGATGCTAAGGTATCAAGATATTTCTTCCTCTTGCAAGGCGTAAATGCACACACACACACACACACACACACACACACACACACACACACACACACACACACACACACACAAAATTCATACATTTGTGTTCCTGCATCGTTGCGCTAACCGCACACACATACATTGCATTCATATGTGTCCCTGCATCATTGTGCTACATTTGGAATAATGCATTCACACACTTGTTGAAGTATGCACATGCATTAGTCTCAATTTGACAAACATTGTAAAATTGCATGTTCTAGGACTATCTCTAGGAAATTGCATACTTGTGTGATCTTATGTTTATTTGTTTGGTTTTTTATTGTCTTGAACATGAATATGTTCTCATATAATTCCTTTTTGAGTTTCAGTCATTTCGGTTATTCACTCATTTGATTTCGAGTTCAAACTAGGAAGTTACGCTACTTTACGTTCTCTTACAATGCATTGTCTTCGTCATCGTGTATTGAGTCGATTTCATTTCCAATTGTCAAAGTTTCATAGTCTTCCTCATGTATTGTTGAGTTACAATTCTTAATCCAAAAGTGAATTCGAATTCGGAGTTCAGAGGCCGAAGAACGCGTGAGGTGTGTGAAAGGGAGCGAATGAGGAGAGGGGAGGCAAAGTGCCACCTTCCCTCATTCCTGTAGAGGCGTGTGGCCACCACAGGAAGGAGCCCTCTCGGCCTCCTCGTGGTGGCCACGCGCCTCCACCAGGATCAAGGTTGAAGGTGGCATTTGACCTCTTTGCCCTTCTTTCTTCTCCAAGTGGTTTCCCTCCCTATTTAAAATTCAAATTTCATCCACCACACTATCACAACTCACACAACTTTTGCATTTTTTGTTTTTGTCATATCTCTCTCATCTCAACTCCGAATTAAGTGATCCAAAAACCAAAATTGTTGGTCTTGAAGTGAGGAACAAGTCTCAAGCATTTTTAAGTTGAAAAAATGTCTAGATTTCTCTTGATGATCTGATCTCAGTTCGAGTTTCATCTTTTCTATTGGCAATCATCTTCTTTGCATTTTTCTTATGATCAACTTGATGATTCTTATTACTTGATTGATGAAAAAATGTTTAGAATGATTTTGATTCCTATTTTAGACTTGTTTGAATGATTTTCGAGTTATATATTTTTGTGATTTTGATTGAACATATTTGAAAGCTAAACTTGATTCACATGAAATTGATTCTAGAAATGTTTTGTATGATGAGCTTGATTGTTGATTTCTAGGTTTAGTTTCATGATCTAAGAACTAGGATTTTTGACTGAGATATTGAATATTCTAAACTAGTTCTTATTGATTCATATGCTTGGATTTCTAGATAACTTTGTGATTGAGTGTTGAAAGCATATTCTAGTTATATAATTGCATGTTCATAGAGTTTGTGTGATCTACTTTCTTTATTCGATTGTGTTTGCATCATTTGCATCACTTAGATCATTTGCCTTGCAAAAGATGTGAAGTCTCTTGTTGTTGAGTGATTCTTCAACATAGAGCAAGGATGACTTGGCAAAGAGTGTGAGACTCTAAGTAAGTCCGAGCAAGAAGTCTTGGTAAGGAGTGTGAGGCTCTAGGTAAATCCAAGCAAGGAAGTCTTAGTTAAGAGCAAGGGGCTCGGAATAACTAAGCAAGGAAGTCTTGGCAAGAAGTTAGGCTTCAAGTAAGTCCAAGCAAGGAAATCTTCCTAGAGACTTAAGGATAGTCTCGGTTAGGGAGTGCTTTCTAGAGGCAAGCGATTTGTCTCGGTTAGAAAGTTGTGGCAAAGTGACTCACTAGGCCCGATGGTAGATTAAGAGTAGTTAGCTTGAGGAGTGTATAATGTGTTGATTGCCTTTGAGTGTGTATCTCTTTTCGTCATAGTGAATTACGATTTGCCGGTGGTTGTGGATTTAACTCATGGATGTTTCCTCTTCGAAGGTTTACCACGTAAAAACATTTGTGTCAAGTTTCTTTTACATTTCATTACTTCCATATCTTTTATTGATTCACTTGTGAATTGTATTCTAAATTGTGTTGATTAAAGCAATCCATTTGTGAGACACACCAAGTGTGTACATCATTGTTCCGTGAAAAAGAAGTTTGAGAGAATTTGGGCATATACCTATTTACCCCCCATTCTAGGTATATTTACACTATAATTGTTTAAGGGAATTTCATCTTATATACTAGGATCCTAGGGTTTAGTAAATCAAGTTAAAATAGGATTCTAAATCCTTTTTTAATTCGGTCACCACTAGGGTTTGAACCTTTGACCTCTTTAAAACAAATAAAAGTGTTAACCGGGAAAATAAGCAATTAATTCAAGGAAGAGCTTTTCCACTTAAAGGACCTCATCCTTCCCTAGCATCCCCCCGAAGAAGCAACCACCCCCCCCGGTCACTCTAAAGCGCCTATTGGGAAGAAAGACCCGGTCCTCCATGTGCCGCGCCTCCTCTAGGACACACCGGATCTAAGCACGGTTCAGTTGAGATCCGGGGTGCTCCCCTAGAATGCCTATTGAGAAGGAAGACTGGGTCCGCCCAGGATCCCGCCTCCAAGACGCGGTCCATCGATGACCCGGCTCCTCTCGAACGCCCAATGAGAGGAACTACATGTTCCAGTATAGGACCCGCTCCCAGCCAGTGACCCGGCTAGAAGCCACCCTAAATAATGCCCACCCAGTCCCTCATAACACACTCATACAACCTGAACGACCCCTCCTCTAGAAGAACTCCTTGAGACTTTCTAGCGACCCCTGCTCCGGAAGGGCTGACGCCAACCCTCACCTTAGCTCACATGGGACGAAGAAAGGACTGAGAGCACCTACAAAGCCACAGCACCAGTCCATCAATGTGAAACGGCAATCACGAATGGGGGAAGGCAGGCAGCCTACGGTCGAGATCATTCGCTGGCCACGCTGCATCAACGGTGGAACCACCCTCCATCTCAGCCCTAATGGAAGTCAACTATCCCATACATGAGAAGGGATACTCTGTTTCTCCAGCAAAATACTCGCAGAAACGCAGCAAACATGAAGATGGAAATGGTGGAAGAAGGAGCCTGACAGTGTACAGCGGGACAGGCACTGACACTGTCCCCCTCTAAGCCAGATTTTGACAACGACTTCCCTCTGTAACAATGACCCATTCAACCAACCAAAACCCCTGGAAACACCACCTATACGCCATATCAGCCCTAGAAAAACGCCTTCATGGACTCAGGGCCTAGGTGGAATGATCAAGACCCTTCAAGGAGTGTGACAACCACGGCCCCGCTCAAAACTAGGGGATGTGATCATGCCCACCAATTACGCCCTAGGGACTAGGGCTCCCGCCTACCAAAACCAAGCTCTTAATAGAGGAAAAACACGGTGGAGCGATCCTAGCCCTTGGTTCTGTACCATCGCGATTGCTGACAATGGGGGACGGTGGAGATGTAATCAGGAGTTCCCGCCTAAATAAGCTGCTTCCACCTACCCCTCAAGGAAAGACACTATAAATACCCCTATGATCCAAGAATAAAGGGTTGGCCTCTGAAAACCGAGACATCCTACTACCTCGCCTAGACAAAGCTCCTATGTGTGTCCTACTTGGCTACTACCTCGCCTAGACAAAGCTCCTATGCGTTTCCTACTTGGCTACTACCCCGCTTAACCCAAGCTCCTATGTGTATCTACTTGGCTACTACCCCTCCTGACCCAAGCTCCTAGGCATGATCTACGTGGCTACCACCTAGCTTAGTTAAAACCCTTGCGAGCTAGCTCCCATTTAGCGAGGGTATCTTACCTCTATCCAATTTGCTTTCGTTGTAATTATAGCACATGTAATGGCTCATAATGTACCCCATCATTAAGGAATAAAAATATCCCTCCTTCTCAGCAGTAAATGGTACTTGTCACGCCCCTATATACACCAAACTCAACCTTATCCCCGCTTGTAGGACCGGTCCGACTGCATTGTACCGATCACTGGCAACCGGACCAAGGGTCTCCCCCGGTACCTACCCCTGGAAGCGAGGAACCATCCCCTACCAGGTCCGGACCAGCTGCAGCGCACCCGTACACCATGGTCCAGGTTATCCCGGGAAACTCTCGACGGATTTTTCAGGATAACAAAAAGTAATCTCTTATTATTTTATTCTTTTGCTCTTGTCAAGGTTCGAAATTGAAACCTTCAAATAACAATTAATAATTCTTAATTATTAATATGTCAATTAAATAATCATATTATTTAATAATATTTAATTAATCAATTAAATAATCATATCATTTAATTAATTCCCAAAATATATTTAAGTTACTTTTGTAACATAATTAATTGGACTATCCAATTCTCCGTGAGCCTTATTACTATCAATCGTAAAGGGCTAATGAACCCACAATTTTGAGCTCCAATAATACTTAGAAAAATTAATTAAACTCTTTCATTAATATTTCACAATTATTAACCTTGGAGTCATTCCACTAAAAACCCAAGGTTATACTCTCGTAACTGTAGATGTTTTACACAACTAAATTATCAATGTCAATCGATATAGCTATTACATATGGTATGATCCTCCACAAGTAATTAATAATTAGAGTTAAGTCATAAAGTCTGTTATACCTCTCTAATTATATATTTTCCTTTAAGTACCATTGATTCTCTAATGAATGGTTATATCCTTCATTCCTTTACGGAAGAAGGAGAGCGCTCTTAATCGTTCAAGTCCCAAATCAACCCTTAAGGGAACTACTCATCTACTTCTCGCAAGAAGGAGTGGATTCCTCTATTGTGTGCATATCTTCCCAGCCATAAGCCAAACCGTGATTCTAAGATACGAGGTTATTGATTGGAAATGCTACTCCGATCTCACCCATGGTATTTCAAGAAACACGATCTAACTCAAAGGAGTCAGTAAGACACTCAGGATTTAGATTACCCATATACATCCATCATTTGTCGATATATATAAATCTTTTCAACTAACGGATCTTAGTGATAGATTCATATAGATCGTGGCCCGGTCCTATATGATCACATCATATAAGGTGCATCCATTCTCATATCACCATATAAGTAGTCTAAGATAAGACCACCGTACATTACAGAATGGACCGCAACTATAGATTAACCACAAATAAAGTACCCAGCTTTATTTACTTTCTACGAACTCTTTAGATTGCATGTCTCAAAATGAATTCCTCTATATATGACATTCATATACTCAGTTTGAAATTACATCTAGTAATCTTGGATGATTAGCACATATAATATAAACGTATGAGTAATGTTAATTGAATGAAATAACTACTTCTTTTATTAATGAATTTATAACATTTACAAATTACAAGCTTTATGGCATAAATCCCAACACCTTTAAGCTGGAACACTCCAATAAGGCATGCACAACTATCTTTGCGCACCTCTTGCAAACTTGGCAGATTTCCACAGTAGGGACTTTTTGATTAGCAAGATTGACCATTGTCGAAATCCAGTTGTGGCAAGTCCGCTAAAGGAAAACTTTAATCTTAGAAGGGATTACTAAATTCCATATCTTCTTCCAGCAAAAGCTTGGACCTTGACTCCTAGAAAGGCATCTGTTGCTGCATCAGGCCAACACCCATCTTGTAACCACTTCTCACTATAAACTCACCGTATAGTGCCAACACGAAGAGTCTGGTCGATGAGTACTGCTAACCGGGATGGACAAAATTGCCAAAATGTCATCTTCCAAGAACAAATCCTTAATTAATTGGGTGTTCCACCCCCTGTTAGAGACTTTAAATTAGGGGTGGGCAAAAAACCAATGAACCGAACCAAACTGATCCAATCGGTTTTTTTTCCAATTTTTCATTGTTCATCGGATCGGTTTGGTTCGTTTTTTAAAAAATCGGATATTCCAGTTCAGTTTCCGGTTCAAGAGTTCGAACCGTTGAACTGAACCGAGAACCGGTGTATATAATAAAAAAATCCCTACATTTTTATGAATCCTATCAGTATCTGCTGCCTCTTTGCCTCTCTCTCTCTCTCTCTCTCTCTCTCTCTCTCTCTCTCGTCTAATCCCTAACCCTAAATCTCTCAACTACACCGTCCACCCTCCTCGTCCGCTGTTCTCGTCCTAGTCCACCGTCCTGCCTCTTTGTTTCTCTACTTCGTTGATTTGCTCAGGTTGGTTAAACATATCGACCTCTTATCTCTTCTCTCTTCTCTCTTGTCCAGATCGATCTCTCCAGAAGCTGCTTTTATTTTCTTGAACTTTTTGGGTGTTTTGGTTCGATGTTCTATCAACTACTACTTCAAAATTTGGTTTAAATGTGATATTTAAGATCGATGTCAATTTCATGCATGACTATTTGTTTGATTTCTGATATACTTTTCTTTATCTATTCTTTTTTTCTTATATAGAAAATATAGGTATCTTAGGATGAAAAATAATGTTGAAATTGGTTTAGATGTTTTTATTATAATGGTATATCTTGTTGAATTTATAAAATAGATTGTGATTTTACTCCGAAGTTTTGATGGTTAGAGTTAAGCTTGTATAGATAGATAATTCACTTGAGAAGTTATATATATATATATATATTCTGTTATACTAAGCTGTGTACTTGTCATATAGCAATTTTTACTGATTGTTGTTGCTGTGAAACATCTTTTGTGTCTTACTGTTTATAGATACTGAAGTTGCATTTTAATCACAATTTCATCGGGTCATGCTTTTCTATATATGAAGGTTTAAATTGCTGGATTTAAGGTTTAAATTGCTGGATTTAAGGTTAAATTGCTGGATTATTTGGCCCAATAGGCCCAACATATGAAAATTTTGTGTTTTTTCAAATTTTCTAAACATGGCAGATTTTAAAAATTAAAGTCTAGTAATTTGACCCAATAGGCCCAAAACCGAAAAAATAAAACCGAACCGGTTCAATCGGTTTTTGATCGGTTCACACTTTTAAATTTTATCGGATCGGTTCACTTTTCAAAAACCAGATATTATCAGTTTTTATCGGTTCACTCGAAAAGTGAACCGATCCATTAAATGCCCACCACTACTTTAAATGGCTAACCAAAGAAACATCGTCATGAACCTATGGAGAATAAACTTTGAAATTGACGGGATGAGGGATCCATTTATCCCCATAAATTGACACTAAAGTCCCAACACCAATCCACCATCAAGTTCCCTTTTCTAACATTTCACAACCTTAACAAAGGCTGTGCCACACAGATGATCCGCTCGAAGAGACACCAGCATCCATGAAACTCTTGCCTGAATAATAATAACCACTTAGCACTCTTCTCGCCAAAGAATTTGGGTTCTTCTCCAACCTCCAGCCCTTGGCTAACATAGCTCGATTAAAAATATTAAGATCATATTATCCCATTCCTCCCTCATCTTTCCCAACACCAATCCTCCTCCAAGAGATGCATATTCTTTTTCACCTCTGTGCTACCCCTCCAAAATCTGTTGAAAAGTTTTTGTAACTCTTAAATAAGACCATCTGGTAATCTGAATAAGCTCATTGTGTAGGCTGGGATAAACTGAAGCACTGCCTTGATTATGACCTCTTTTCCACCCATTGATAGGAGCTTACATCCCCAACCTTTAGTTTATTCCTAATCCGATCCTTTATTTCATTGAAAAGATTCTGCTTGTTCCTACCTGCAAAACCAGGTAGTCTGAGGTACTGATCATGACATCCTACACGCCGAACTCCTAAGACTGTAGCCAAGCGATCACTGTCCTCGATAGAGATCGAGCGGCTTACACATATTCCCGATTTATTACACATATTCCCGATTTATCGAAATTCACTCTTTGTCCTGAAGCTCTTGAATACACATCCAAGATATGTCAAATAGTCTCAATCTTTAACAGTAGCACCCACGAATAAGAGACTGTCGTTCGCAAAGAAAAGGTGGGAGATAATCGGTCCTGACCTGTTACATCTGAAGCCCATAAGGTCCCTATGAGAAACTGATGTATTGATCATGCTTGATAACCCCTTTGCCACTAAAATATACAAGTAAGGGGAGAGTGGGTCCCCTTGGCGGAGACCTCTAGATGGAACCAAGTTCCCACAAACATTGTCATTTACCAAAAAAGAGTAACTCACAGTAATTATACATCCCATCACTCGCTGCACCCACCTCTCGGGAAACCCCATATGAGCCATAAACTTGGCTAGAAAGCCCCATTTTACTCTGTTATAAGCTTTCAATATGTCCGACTTTAGAGCCATAAACCCTCTCTTTTGTTTCTGAACTCGTAAAGCATGAAGGCACTCTAAACCGATGATGGCGTTATCCGTTATTAGTCTGCCCAATATAAATGCGCTTTGTGTTTCTGAGATTACCTCGCTAATAATTTGTCTAAGGCATTCCAACGTTTTTTTTTTTTATAATTATTATTATTTAATTCATCCCACTAATTGCCCATTCACCTTTAGTAAAATATTTATGCACTCTCTCTTTTATCTTTGTGACAAGGGTTAAGTTTCACATTCGTTTATTAAATCTCAAAGTGTAGGGAGACCCGTAATGGGAGTTACATTCTTAATCATACTTGTAACGGTCGATCTCATTAAATCCTAGCAGATTTCTACCAAGTACCAAATTAGGTTAAATTTCAAAAATAAAAATAAAATAAGAGAGCTTCTTTTGACAATCCAATTTTTTTCTTTTTACACTTCTTTTCTAAAAACACTCAATTCTCAAAATTTAAATTTTAAAAAATTCTAAAGACACTTCATTTTGTTACAAGATTATCCTTTTTATCTTTTTTGAATTAAATTATTAAAAAAAGAATTATCTCTCCTAAATCATTAGATTAATTATTACATATTAAATACTCTCTCCTAAATTTTTAATAATCATATTAAACTCTCTCTCCTCCAATACATATCTCTAATTTTCTATCTTCATTCATTCTCAAGTAAGACTAACAATTAGGAAAAAAAAAAAAAAAAACTTACTAATAAGCTTGATTTTTAGGAACCATATGTATGTATATATTAAAAAAAAAAAAAAGTACATTTTTTTTTATATTAAAAAAAAATTGAAATATGAAAATCCTTTTTGTTACTGTTGCAGGTATGTGATTGCCGAGAGAACTTTTATTCTTTCATTAGTCTTAGAAATTCTGAGTTTAATCGAATCTAGTTGAAATAATTCAATATTTAATATATCTTTTTTTTTTTAAAAAAAAATTGACTTTTTAATATATATATATATTACTGTTAGTAAAAAACTAAAATATTCATAAGTTTTTTTTTTCTTTAACTATTAATCAGAGATTGATGAAGAAAGTATGGAAACATGATTATTATTATTTTTTTTAATGGAAAGAGATTAATTAGGAAAGACTGTTTAATATGGTAATAACAAATTTAGGAGAGAGAGAGAGTTAAATATGTAATATTTAATCTAATGATTTAGGAGAGAGAATATATATTTTTAATAATTTTAGTTTGGAGTGTCTTTAAATTTTTTTGTCTTGTTTAGTAATTATAATTTAGGTTAAAATTGTCATTAATAAAAAAAATTTAATTGGAGTGTGAATAGATAATTTGTGGATTGTAAGGAGAAGCTCTCTAAAATAAAACCAACCCATTAATTAAGCGGTTGTCCATTTTGTCTACAAATTGATAGTATCAATCATCTAATAATTCATGGTTATGATAGAGCCGGTGCTTGGCTTTATGGTGTCATTTTTGGTATATATGTATCAATGTATCATGCTGTCCTTTTCAACTCAATATTTCTAGATGGTTACTTGAATTTAGTCCTTTTATGTCTATGATTATATCTTTCCACTTCACCTACCGAATCCTAACTTTGATCAATTAATGCTCATAATATGCTTTACAAAACATCTTTTGAATGTTTATCCAAGTAAAACATTTTAAATAGTTTTCGTTACTTTTTTCTTTTTCCTGAATTTCAGATAAACCCAATTGTACATTGAAATTTGTTTACAATTTCCTTTGTCAGTTTCACCAAGCTATGACAAAAGATTATTCTCTGTTATGTTTTTTTTTCTAAAAGTAAGAAAGAAATGTATTGAATTTCGGCATTTCTTATAAACATGAAATTCGTGGCATGTGATTTGTTAAACAAAATTTTTATTTACTATGTAATATTTGAAGGGAAAAGCCCATATATCTAGCCTCTATTATGTATACATTTGCTTAAATAGTAAATACAAATTTTGTTGTTATTGTTTCGAATTTAACAATTTTAATGGTTGAATTCAAATAGTCGGTTAGATTCAGTCCTCTTTGTGAGGTTTTGTTAGTTTTTTAGTTTATTTTCAGTCCTCTTTGTGAGGTTTTTTGGTTAGTTTTAGTCCCTCTTGTGAGGGTTTGTGGGTTTGGGTGTTCTCTCCCCGGTGTGGGAGCTGTAGTCTGGGCTGTGCCTCAATGTCTAATCTCGATGGTCTCAGTTATAGTAATTGTCTGGATAGGTTATCCAGTTGTTGTAACTCGTTGTTACTTCCATTCAAAAAAATAAATAAATAAAAATAAAAATAAAAAAAATAAACCAACAAAATGGCAGAGCTTTCTTGTAAATTCCTATCAAACTTTTACAAGCCAACAAAGTAAAATTCTTTTTTGTAAGAGAGTTTCTCCTTACAACCCACAAATTATATATACATACTCTAATTTAATTTTTTTTATTAATGACAATTTTAACCTAAATTAAAATTACTAAACAAGACAAAAAAATTTAAAGACATTCCAAACTAATTAAATTATTTATAAAAAAATATCTCTCTCCTAAATCATTAGATTAAATATTACGTATTAAATTCTCCCTCCTAAATATGTTATTACCATTTTAAACACTCTCTCCTAATTAATTTCTCTCCATTTTTCAAAAAATAAAATAAAATCATATTTTCATACTTTCTCGATCAATTTCTGATTAATAGTTAAAGAAAAAAAAACTTATGAATATTTTAGTTTTTTACTAACAGAATATATATATATATATATATTAAGAAGTCAATTTTCAAAAAAAAAAAAAAAAAAGATATATGAAAGCTTGAATTGTTTCAACTAGATTCGATTAAACTCAGAATTTCTAAGACTAATGAAAGAATTAAAGTTCTCTAGACAATCGCATACCTACAAGAGTAACACAAATCATTTTCATATTTCGATTTTTTTTTTTAAAAAAACGAGGTACTTGTTTTTATTATTATTATTATTATTATTTTAATATATACGTACATATGGTTCATAAAAATCAAGCTTATTAGTAAGTTTTTTTTTTTTTTCTTAATTGTTAGTCTTGCTTGAGAAAGAATGGAAATAGAAAATTATAGATACGTATTGGAGGAGAGAGTTTAATATGGTAATTAAAAATTTAGGAGAGAGTATTTAATATGTAATAATTAATTTAATGATTTAGGAGAGATAATTTCTTTTTTTGATAATTTAATTCAAAAAAGATAAAAAAAATAATCTTGTAACAAAATGAATTGTCTTTAGAATTTTTTTAAATTTAAATTTTGAGAATGGAGTGTTTTTAGAAAGAGTAATGCTAGATATCACAACTAAAATCACAACTATTCCAACACAACACATGTGGCACATGATGTGTCAATTGGTAAGTGGATACACATTAGAAAGAGTAATGCTAGATATCACAACTAAAATCACAACTATTCCAACACAACACATGTGGCACATGAGATGTCAATTGGTAAGTGGATACACATTAATAATGATTTATCTCACCTATCTCTGTATTCACTCACCAATTGACACCTCATGTGCCACATGTGTTGTGTTGGAATAGTTGCGATTTTAGTTGTGATATTTATCATTACTCTTTTAGAAGTGTAAAAAGAAAAAAATTAGATTGTCAAAAGAAGCTCTCTTTTTGTAAATGCTCAAGCCAAGCCTAAACAATACCAACGAGATTTTCATTAAATAATATATTATATAGCTAATTTTTTATTCTTTTAACGTTACATTTAATTTTTGTATTTTTTACACTGTAATTTTGAAATTAAATTAGCCCTAAAATTTTAAAATAAAATAAAATAAAATATTTGTAGCCATATATATATATATTTAAAAAAAAAAAAACCTATTTCGAAGAGCCTTTTTTTTTTTTTTTTTTTTTTTGACAAAGAAATTGAGTCAAATTTTGATAAAATAAATAATGGTTAGGATATTTTGATAATTTTTTTTAAGAGATAATTTATAATTTTTCAAAATATTTTGAAGATTGAAGTAGGTTGTCGCAAATCAATTCGACATATCTTGTTTGGTTTGGAAAACATTGTAAATTTTGGTATTTTAATTATATATAATTATGATTTCTTTGTCCAATATTAGGGCCAGTTTGGTATTGCTATGACTTTTATAATAATCACTGTTAACTGTGCTGAAGGAATAATCAGCTGTGAAGTTAATCAGCAAATGTTTGGTTAATTATACTTTTAAAACTACTGTATAGCTCAAAAACAGTATACGTATGTTTGGTAATTTTATTTCAGAAGTGCTGTAATTAGTTACAATGACTAAAATAGACATGATTTTATAACCTTATTTTTATATTTTTCATTAATTATATAAATTAAATCAATATTTAAGTAGAATATTTAAATTAGAAAAAAAATCCATAAGAATAATAAAAAGATTTTAAAAAGATTTTATAAATCAAATCAATATTTAATTAGAGTCTTTAATTTTAAGATGAAATAAGGTATATAAATGATTTTAATTTGATTTTATAATGATAATAATGATATTTTAAAATATTCATTAAATACTGAAATAGATTATTTCATAATCACTTTCAAAAAGTAACCCTTCACCTACTTCTCAAAATCACTGTCAAAACTTGCCAGATTATCAATTAATCACTTTTGGAAGTTTTACCAAACATCATTTTATGTTAAAATTATAAAATAAGCTGATTTTAACTTCTCAAAAGCAATACCAAACTGGCCCTTAATATGTGAAAATGGTGATGAATGATACTCTTTTAAGTTTGACTTTCAAAAGTATCATCATTTTAAGGATTAATTGCAATAATATACCCTAAGTTTTTTCAAGAAGGCTTAATATTCATCTAATTCAATTAATTGATGCAGCTCCCTTGTCGTTAGTCAAAATCCGTTAAAGATAACGGTCGACTGGATTCGTAAGGGTAACATCGTCATTAACCAACTCAAAAAAAATTTTTGGACGGAAACATAATAAAAAAATAATTTATTTATTTTTAAATTAAAAACTAAAAACAAAAAAAAATTTAAAATTTGAGGATTATCTCCTCCGATAGAGATTAGGAATGGCAATGGACTGAGTTTGGGTAGGTTTGGGAAAAACCAAACCCAAACCCGTGAAAGAAAATGACATCCAGACCAGCCCACGAAATGTAGCAGGTTCGGGTTTGGGTTTCACTCGTGGATTTTAGCAAAATCTAGACCCTCCCGCAAACCCGTGAACTTCTAAGAATTTTCGAGTGGGTGTGGCACCCACAAGTTACCCGTGAACCCGCGAACATGCTCTCTACGAATTGGAGCCGAAAAATCCTCCTCATTCAGTCATTCACCCTCCCTTTAATCTCACAAAACAACTCATCCTCAATTTTTTTGGTTCCTAGACAGAATTTTTCATACAATTCAATATATAAGCCAACAAAATTGACTTCTAATTTTGTTAATCAAAATTTACTGTACAGTACAAATACCATACATGATTGAGTATGTGTAAGTGTTTTCAAGTTGGAGGTAGGAGAGGATCTCCATCACATGCTCCACCTTTTTCACCACGGCGGCGATGGCGACCGCTACGGAGACTGGGAGTTCATAGTGGCCCTTGTTAATGACCAAAGCAGTGGTATGAGGCAAAGCAAGCTGCAACAGTCTAAGCATATGTGAAGAAGAAGAAGAAGCAGCAGCAAGAAGAAGAACTAGTGAAGATGAGATAAGAGTGACGTTGGTGAAGCAATGAAAAGAATGAGATGTGAGTTTAGGGTTTTAACTTTTAACTCAAAACTACGTAGTTTTGATATCTGAGTATCTGACTTTTATAAAATTAATATAAATTATATTTTATTTAAATAAACAGGTTCGAGTTTGGTTTTTTCCCAAACCCTCACCCTCACCCTCACCCTCACCCTCACCCGTGACTGGTTGAAATTTCAAACCCAAACCCACCCACGGGTTCAATTATCACCAACCAAACCCTCTTCAAGTGGGTTGGGTTCGGATGGGTCCCACAGGTTTGGGTTTAATTGCCATCCCTAATGAAGATCTGGTTCAGATATTCAGATATCCTCCATTTTAGGAGGAGATCTAAACCAGATCTTCATTTAATGGAGATCGTCGATTGGACGGCGACTTGCATTAGAGATCTGGTTCTCCTCCTCTCCTTCTCCCAAAATGGAGAACCGAATCTCCATTAAAGATCTGGTTAATTCTCTTTGTGAAGATTTGGGTGTTAATATTGCTCAATACTTTTGACACCCAAAATCAATAATATTCTGATCTATTTTGATATCAATTTGTACTTTGTAGGTTATCTCCATTAATGTAAAGTTTTGGATCTCTATTAAACTTTGACACCCAAAACTCCATGATGGAATTCTTTAAGAAGTTGTTAATACTTTTGTATTTGAAAAAATGTTTCAGTTTCAGGAGGGATTTCGGACATCGATGGTGGTTGATAGATTAATCCTTGATCATAATTTTCAGTATCAGTACTGCCTACAACATGAAACTTGTGATTGGTAGTAAAAGTAAACGACCGATTCTCCTGTTGCAAGCGAATTCACTCTTCATAGATTTCTCGAGATATTTTCTTACGAATTTTTGTTATGGCATCTATAATTGCCTCTGGTTTAGGCAGATAAAAATTCCTCGGATGGTGCCACAATCTGTTATACGTACAACAATGTGTTGAACTACTTCAACAAGTCGGCACGCGTAAGATATCTAGCATCTGATGTTCGTACAGCGGTATCCACAACTCCTTTGCGGGCTCCATAGCAAAAGATTATATATTCTGTTAAAGAAATCAACTTCCTTGTCCTTGTTAATGTGATCGCCAACGAGCAAATCATGAAATCCTTATTAAGGGCGGAGGAGTGGAACGATCAAACCGGCATACCAACAAAAAAGAAAAGGTGGCTAGATGAGTTCGATCCGTTAGGCTTTCCAAAACAATAAGAATTTTTCATACTTTCAACAAGTCGTGACAGAGCGAAATCCATTACTGCATAATGATGATTTGTAGCTAATGTATCTCCAATTTAAGATTTTTTTTTTTTTTTAATATCTTGTAATGGAAATAAAATCTGGTAAAATTACGAAATCGAGCTCTGGAATTTCAGTTTCTGATTTTGTCGAGAGAAGAAGAAGAGAGTCTCCTGTGAGACTGATATCTGCTGGGGTTGACAATGGCAAATCTCTACGCTATCTCCAATTAAATATCTGGGAAACACTTTTCAAAAAACAAAAAAAAACAAAAAAAAATCTGCAACCAATTTTGTGCTTATTTATTTATTTATTAATACTTCATAAGGAATTATGGGACCATTAATTTTTATGTTTAATTTTTCAAGATTTTTTTATTCTATTTTTCAACACTTTTATATATATATATATATATTTATTTATTTATTATAAGTTTATTAATTATTTAATTATTACTTATTAGTTTAAAATCGATTATTTTAAGAGTAAAGACAATTCTTTATCTAAAAAAAAGTATAAGCAATTAAGAATTTTTCAAATAAAGCCTAGGGACATTTTGACTTTTTATTCTCAAACTTCAGTCAACTGTTAAATAAGATGTGAGTCAACTGTTGACCGGGGGCCTGCTGCAATTAAATCAATTTATTGAATATTAAGCCTTTTTGGAAAAACTTAGGGTATGCTATTGCAATTAACCCTCACTTTAATAACTTAAATTTTAAAGGCACCAAAATAAATAAACTTCCAAAAATGCACTTACTTTACATATATATATTTTTATTTACTTTTCAGTTTTTTAATTTTTTTTTCATCTTCTTCATCGGCTTCCATTGGAAGTTAAAATGGGGGTTGAAATCGACCTCCATTGGGGGTCGAAGTCGTTCGACCTCCATTGGAAGTCAATGAAGAAGAAGATGAAAAAAAATTAAAAAATTCATTTTTGTCCAGTAAGTCTTGGAAATAAGTCTTGCGTTTTTTTATATTTTTATTTTTATTTTATTTTTATTTTATTTTTTATTTTCGAGACTTATTTTGATGTTTCTAAAACTTATTTTTGTATTTCTGAGACTTATTTTCTAATTTTCGATACTTTTTAGGTAATTTCTGAGACTTTTCAGGTAATTTTTTAGATTTTTCAGGTAATTTCCGAGACTTATTGGGTATTTTCGAGACTTATTTTGTAGTTTCTGAGACTTACACTACAACAGATTGGGTCTTTTACGGCTTGAGTTTTACGGCGCACATAAAAAGCACGTTGTAAATGTTATCTTTTATGGCGCACAAAAAAAGCGCGTCGTAAATGTTATCATTCACAACGTGCACACAAATGCACGTCATAATTGTGATGCATAATTTCTCAAAGACAGTGCGCATTTGAAGAACGCTGTAAAAAAGAGATTATTTACGGCGCGCATATAAGGAATGCCGTAAAAAAGAGATTATTTACAATGTGCATTTGAAGAACACAGTAAAATATGATTATTTACGGTGCACATATGAGGAATGCCGTAAAAAAGAGATTATTTACGGTGTGCATTTGAGGAACGCCGTAAAAAAGAGATTATTTACGACGTGCATTTAAAGAACGCCGTAAAAAAAGATTATTTACGAATCGAAAACCGAAACCGCTGGTTCCAAATCGAAAATCGAAACTGCTGGTTCCGAATTGAGAACCGAAACCATCGATTCCGAATCGAGAACCAAAACTAGGGTCATGTCTAATTCCGAGTACGATTAACGATTGACTCTTTGATCTGACAATATATGATTTTAACAAAATAGTTTAATTAAATGTTATAATAAATGTTTTTTAGTATCAGTTTATTTATCATATAAAAACAAAATTTAAATTAGTGGAATCGATCTACAAATAAAATTTTGATTGAAAAATAATCAATAAAAATTTAATAACAAGTAGAGGTTATATATAAAAATTATGCTTTTAGTAGCACAATCAAAGCAGCAGCAATGTGGATAAGGCTTGGCTTGGTTCACTTATGAGTGTTGGGTTCAACACTCCATGAGAACACCATTTAATTGTGGGTGGGTCATGCATGGCGGGTGGGCGTGGGGGGTCATTTACGGTGTTCTTTCCGCGCCGTAAAAGGGGTACAATTACGGTGTTTTTCAAATGTTATTAACGACGCGTTTTGTATGCCGTATTTGAGGGATATCATTCACGACATCATCTAATACGGCTTGCAGATGAACGCCGTAAATAGTCATTTATGGCGTTCTTTGTGCACCGTAAAAGACCCAATCTGTTGTAGTGTTATTGGGTATTTTTATAATTTTCGAGACTTATTGGACAAAAATTAAATTCTTCATTTTTTTTATTTTTTTTTATCTTCTTCTTTATCGACCTCCATGGAGGTCAAACGATTTCGACCTCCATTGGAGGTCCAATTGGAGATCGATACAGAAAAAAAAAAAAAAAAAAATCAAAATAATGATTTTAATAGCACCATTTTAGGTGCCATTTAAACTTAGGGTTAATAGCACCGGGGGGGGGGGGAGGGGGGCATTTTTGGAAGGAACTCATTTTAGGTGCCATTTAAACTTAGGGTTAATAGCACCAGTTCCCCCTGAACTTATAGCGAAATTGCATAGTGCCCCCTATACTTTTTTTCCTGGCATTAAACCCCTTGAACTCCCATAAATTGGCAAAAATGGATGGATTACTAACTTCTGCCCATTTTTTTGTCACGTGTAGCTACAGTTAGGGGTAAAGTTGGAATTAAAAAAAAACAATTAAATTATAAAAGAAAATCTTCTTTATCGACCTCCATGGAGGTCAAACGATTTCGACCTCCATTGGAGGTCCAATTGGAGATCGATACAGAAAAAAAAAAAAAAATCAAAATAATGATTTTAATAGCACCATTTTAGGTGCCATTTAAACTTAGGGTTAATAGCACGGGGGGGGGGGGGGGGGCCCATTTTTGGAAGGAACTCATTTTAGGTGCCATTTAAACTTAGGGTTAATAGCACCAGTTCCCCCTGAACTTATAGCGAAATTGCATAGTGCCCCCCTATACTTTTTTTCCTGGCATTAAACCCCTTGAACTCCCATAAATTGGCAAAAATGGATGGATTACTAACTTCTGCCCATTTTTTTGTCACGTGTAGCTACAGTTAGGGGTAAAGTTGGAATTAAAAAAAAACAATTAAATTATAAAAGAAAATTAATAACATAAAAAAATTACATATATATTAAAAAAAAAATCTTAATCTTAATCTTACGGTGGAGATCAAAACTTAAAAATAAAAAATAAAATAAAAACATTACAGGAAAAGTAGAAAACCGAAAAGAAATAATTCAAAAAAAAAAAATTATCTTTTCATTTTTTTTTCTTCTATTTTCTCAGCAACCAAACAAAAAAATAAAAAAAACTTTAGATTTCACCAAATTCATCTTCACCCAAACCCACCTCCGCCCTCTAACTTTTCTCCTCTCTCCCTGAATCTCTTCACCAAATCCATACAATCAACCCGCTGCCTCTAGATTGTGTTTCTCTCTCTGTCTCATGTCAAATGCAATTGGATTTTGGTTGATTTCGATTTTGGGTTTTGGATTGGCCGATTAGGGGTGATGGTTGTGGTTGCTTTGATTTAGGGTGGTGGTTGTGCTTTATTTCGATTTAGGTTTGGGTAGTTGTGTGGTGGTGGCTATAGTTCTTCGATTTAGGGTGATGGTTAGCTTTGATCTGGGAGGCGGAGATGGGGTTTCTGGGTTCGGGTTCATTGGGCAGTAGAGATGGTGTTTCTGGATTCGTTGGGCGGCGGCAATGGTACTGGCTGGCAGCGATGGTCTTGGAGATTTGGGTTTGTTTGTTTATGATGTGTTGAAGATGATGATGTTTTTGGATTTATTGGGGACAGAGATGATGATACATAGAAGAAGTTTTTTGGTTTTCAATGTTTCTGAGTATTTTAGGTGACAGTTTGTGATTAAAGTTTGATCTTTGTTTTTTTTTTTTTTTTTTTTTTGACAAAAATAGCTTGCACAAACTATTATACCAAAACATTCTACAAGTGCAGAAATATAAACCAAGATGACAGAACAAAAAACAATATGATGAGATATATGTTTCTGGCAAGCAATTCATCGCCCCAACAAGACAACGTGATCCTTCTGTACTACCTGAGATAGGTTGATGTCGAAGAGCTCACACCGAATAGGCATCTCCATCTTGTAAAAGGGATTCTTCAACACATAATCTGTTTACAATTCATAGATAACTTTCAAGAGACTCTCCATTTGCTGTGTCCTAGGTTCACAGACCACAAAGAACTTGGTCCCAGTAAAGTTTGATCTTTGTTTATTATTGGCACTTGTTCATTTACTGTGCTATTGTAGGTGAAACCGGAATCTGGTTATTTTGGCAATCTGGGTGTTTGTTGAATTTAATCAATGGAGACCAATTATGGAGGCAAGGCTGGAATCTGGTTATTTTGGCAATCTGGGATTTTGGGGTTTGGGTGAAGATGAATTTTGTGAAATCTGAAGTTTTTTTTTTTTTTTTGCTTTGGTTGCTAAGAAAATAGAAGAAAAAATAATGAAAAGATAATTTATTTTTTGAGAAAATAACACTAGACACCATTAATTGGTGGATGGAGTCCCAAAAAGACCACCGACTATTTAAATTGTTCCAAAATCACCATTTTGACAAAAGATTGTTCATTGGCAGCCATTCTGTTAAATTTAACATAAAGCTGCCATTATCTATGACATGACACTCCTAAAGAATAAAATAGCACTAGATACCATTAATTGGTGGGTGGAGTCCCAAAAAGGCCATTATTTTCATCTCTGCAAACTATTCAAATCTGACATATGTCCACATTCAATTGCACATCTCTAAAAATACTTGAGCGATGAACACAGCTCACTCGCGGATTCGCGTCACTTCTGACCTTTGACTGAATAATTGATCATAACTTTCAAAATACCGCCCAGAATTTTACATTTTTTATACCGTTGGATTCGTATCCAAAAATTGAAGAACCCAACATGGACGAAAAAATTTATTTCCTTGCCAAAATTTATTTCCTTGCCAAAAGATACAGTTTTAAGGAAAAAGAGTGATGAACACAGCTCGCTCGCGGATTCGCGTCGTTTCTAACTTTTGACTGAATAATTGATCATAACTTTCAAAATATCATCCAGAATTTTACGTTCTTTATACTGTTAGATTCGTATCGAAAAATCGAAGAACGGAATGTGGACAAAAAAAATTATTTCCTTGCCAAAAGATATAGTTTTAAGGAAAAAGAGCGATGAACACACCTCACTCACGGATTGCGCGTCGCTTCTGACCTTTGACTGAATAATTGATTATAACTTTCAAAATACCACCTAGAACTTTATGTTCTTTATACCGTTGGATTTGTATCGAAAAATCAAAGAACCCAACGCTGATGAAAAAAATTTATTTCCTTACCAAAAGATACAGTTTTAAGGAAAAAGTTTACACAAAAATATCTCCAGCAGAACACAAAACTAAACAAAAAATGAAATGAAAAATAAAACGATTTCTTTTGCGTTTTTTGTAGTAGTGACTTGAAAAGAAAAGTGAAAAAACGTGAAAAAAAGTTTTGAACATCTTTGTCAAATTGTGCCCTAAGATGGTGACTTGATGATTTTACAATATTGCCCCTTCTTGTTTTACTATTTTAACCTCGATTCTAACATGTTATGACATAAGCAAACGGACTTCAAACAATTAATGGGCAAAGTGGCAACAATTGATACTTTCTTTCAATGGAATGGCTAATTTGAGCCATTTGAAAAAATTAATGGCCATTTAGGGACCGTCTCACCAAATTAGTGGCTCTAGATATCACTGACCCTTTTTTTTTTTAATTATTTATTCTTAGTTTTTTATTTCTTTTAAATTCCAACTTTACCCCTAATTGTAGTTGCACGTGAATATGACATGACAAAAAAATGGACGGAAGTTAGTAATCCGTCCATTTTTGCCAATTTATGGGAGTTCGAGGGGTTTAATGCCAGGAAAAAAAGTATAGGGGGCACTATGCAATTTCGCTATAGGTTCAGGGGGTACTGGTGCTATTAACCCTAAAACTTAAGTTATTAAAAGAGTGATACTTTTAAAATTCATTCTTAAAAAAGTACTAATAAATTTTTGAACCCATATTAATATCTTGTCTCGACATCTTATTAGTTGGGAATGTGAATTTCAACTAAGAGTCTCAATATAAAAAAAAAATTAAAAAATAAAAAATAAAAAAAATTCTCAACTTAGTTGAGACTTGAGAGGGATGATTACCTCCAAGCTTCTAGATATTGCCTTGAGCCCTTGACCATATTTATATACAAATGTTACTTAAAAAAAAAAATTATATACAATTGATAGACATTTCCTTATCAAATTTTTAAACAAATCCTAAAATCGTTTTATGTTTTACATTAATAGTTTGAAATAGGGATAAGCGTGGGGCCCACAGAGGCTGGGGAGGGTCCCCCCCACCCCCACCCCCACCCCCATTCCTCTACCCTTCCCCCACCACCCCATCCAAAACCCATTTGAGGAAATTTGGGTATGGGGGTGTTTGGGGGGAGGTTCCCCCACCTTCACCCTCAAACCCCCATTTCCCTTAGTTAATTTCATTTCCATTCCTAATTTTCAATTCGAAAATCGAAATTCGGAGTTTAGAATTGAGTAAATTAAAGTAGCATACCCTCACGTTTGTCAATACCATTGTCATATCGAACTTCTGTTTTAGAGCAAATTGTACTCAACCTCCCTGAGATTTGGCCTCTTGCACCCAGAAACAACATTATCATTAATTTTCACAATGGCTGCGCATGAAGGTCACTGGGATATAATAACCAGTCCAACGGCGAAGACTCCCCACCCCACTGTAGGTGGGCGTTCTTCGTACCTTGTTGTTGGTGAGCGGGCGTTACCCACTAACCCGCGAGCGCGAACGAGCCTCCCCTATCTCTTAAAGTTCTGCCTTAAGAGGAAACGGCTGCCGGGATTGTATCCTAGAGCCGCGAACTGTATATATAAGGGAATTGCATATAGGACTATTTACCGATTTCTTCACACTCACACCCCCTGCTGTTAGGGCAAACTAAACTGTTGACTAACTATTACCTTTAAAAGACTAAATTACCCTTGATTCCTAAATCAAACATCTTAACCCAAGAAAAAAAAAAGTTAGGAGACAGTTCTTAACATAAAAAAAAATCAAGTCTTAAAAGTTTTATTTAAGAAAATATTTTCAATAAACTGACCCAAAAGCATATATTTAGACAAGAAATCCTGGTTAAACTGATAATTAACCAAAATAATAATCAAGTGTGAAATCAAATCAAAAACATGTAGGTCACCACACAAGATCGGTCCTAATTTTTACCAACTCTCAAAAAATGGTTGATGAAACTTTCCATCCCCCCAAAAAAGTAATAATAGTAGTAACAAAGAAGCTGATTGCAATAATTAAGGTCATTGGGTTTTTTACTCTTTAAAAATAAAATAAAAAAATACACAGAATTACATATGCCTACGTCAATATAGTTGAGATTGAGACTCCTAGCTCAACAATATGACCTGAATTACCAGGGTGAGTCCTCTTGCATTTTGAACTTTTAACATTTTTTGAACATCTTAACCCAGAAAAAAAAATCATATTTTATTATGCATTTTTTTTTCTTTTCCAGTTTTTCAATTTTTATTTTATTTTTGCTTTTTAAAATTGTTTTGTTTTTAAATTTATGTTTTTTTTTTAATTTTTATATTTTCTAATTCAATTTAATTTTCAATTATTTAAAATTTTAGAAGGAGAATGGAGAATGCTCTGTAGGAGGGTATAATGGGAATTTGAAAGAAATTAAATCAGCATGAACTATATCAATACCTAGCCGCCGCCGTCCCACCCCAACCAACTACCAAAAACCTTGTCGCCGGCCCGACTACCCACCGTCGTCAGCTCGGTCCCAAACCTCTCCAACCCTGTCGCCGACCTCCGATCGCTCTTCACCACACCAGTTCTGGTTCCGATTCCACTTCACCGAGAGCTATTTGGGCGACTGCCACTGCTCCGTCCGCCAAATCTCACTCCTTGCTTTCAGTCGCCTCTCCGCACAGCTTCCTTGCTTCCACTGCCCTCGCTGCCCACGCCATTCATCTGCAGATTGAAAGGTCTTTAATTTATTTTATATTTAATACATATCGGTTTCACAAGGCCATATAATTTTAGCATCATAACCATATAATATTAGCTACATATTTCCTTGATTCTCGAGTTAGAGGAGTTTGCATTAATTGATCACTAACTCATTGCTCAATAGACACCATAAATTGAATATTGTTGCTTAGTTGATGTTTGTTTAGACCAATGGCTTCTATGGAATTATCGGATCTCTTTCTAGAGCTTGAGTTTTGGGCTAGAGCCCCTTCAATCCAAACAGACTCTCACATGGACGGACTTCCTAAAATAGTAACAAAATCTTATGCCCAAACAATCTCATTCGCCATTGCACCGGTTTCTTCGACTCCGAAGAAAAAAGGTGATTATGTTACAGTCAGAGTCAACCCGAAAGCTTATGAAGAACGGTTAAAACTTTACAATTATTCTCTTATCGATCAAGTTGTCTTGTCAAAGGGAGAGGAACCATGGAAGATATTGGCTCTTAAAGAAAAACTTCAATCTATTTGGAAATTGAACTCTCAATGGCATCTCATCTCTCTTGGACAAGGTTTCTTTCAAATTCTTTTGAATTTTGTGGACGATAAAACATGAGTTTGGGGCATCAGATCGCTTCATTTGAAACCTGGAATTCTAAGACTTTAGCCATGGACTCAGAATTTTAATCCCAACACACAGCGCACGACGAATGCTCAAATATGGGTGCAATTTTACGATTTACCTTGGAAGTTTTGACACCCTCAAATCCTTTCAGACATGGCACGTGGGATCGGAATTCTGCTAAAGTTTGACATAGCTACCCTAGAGGGTGATTATGGCCATTTTACTCGCATGCTGATTGATGTTGACCTTTTTAAGCCTTTGCCTGATTCCATCATGATAGAGGTTGGGGAAGATTGTTTGTTTCCGACTTTTTACTTTAAGAATGTTCCAAGTTTTTGCTCGGTTTGTTGCTCTATTGGTCATACGACTGCTTCATGTCATCATGCGATCCGATTAACAACGACTGTCACTACCGAGCCAAAAGATAAGAATCCAGAAAGTGGAAGATCTAGAACTTGACAAGAGTACAAACCGAAACACAAGTCAAGAGATATTCCGACTTCTCGAATCTTTGAGACTATCAAATCGGGTATTGATGTCAATGCGACTAAGCCCGATGAAGCTGAAACCTTTCTTCCAAACAAGACAACTCTAGACCCGGCTGACTCTTCTAGTTCACTCAGGCCAATCATCCCTTTTAGACAAGGGAGAGGCCTTGAAAAAAACTGTTTGTTTAGATGATTTGACATACCTATTACACACTGAGCATGTAGATGCTGATGCCCTTGATAGATCCTCCTATGGTAGAGCCACATTTTCACAATCTTGAGGGTGAAGTTAGTTCTGACACTGATAGTGAAGGCACCGAATCAGACTTCAGCCACCCCGCAGCTTTAGACATCACAGGTATTCACGGTGGAGTCTCTTGGGCAGATCAATTGGAAGATTTAGGTTGGAAGAAGGTTATCGCTAAAAAAGGTAAGAAGAATAAAAACTAGGTTACTAGTGTTGTTTCGCCCAAAACTAGGGCTACTAAAAATAAATTGTTACATAAATGATTGTCCTTTATTGGAACTGTAGAGGTATTGCAAAAAGTGATACCCAATGTACTTTGAAAGATTTTTATTCTCGTCATAGACCGAATTTTGTTTGCATTGTTGAACCATTGTGTGCTTTTGATTCGATTGCTTCTACTTTTTAGCGCTCCATGGGGTTACACTTTATTGGTGCTAATGCTAGAGGTACTCGTAATATATGGATTTTTGGGTCTACTGCTTTTCAAGATGCTACTATTGTTCTGTCTCATTCCCAACATGTTATTATTTCTGCTAATTTATGTGGGATTGTCCATCGGATCTCTTTTATTTATGCTAGTGTGAACTACATCACCCATAGATCTCTTTGGAGCTCTCTTATAGACATTGCTGGTTCGGATTATCCGTGGCTTGTGCTTAGGGATTTCAACTCGGTTCTAGGCGCTCATGAGACCACTGGTAACGTTTCTACTATATCTTGTGATGATTTTCGTGCTGCTTTGACGGTTTATGATCTTGTTGACATTGAAACGAAAGGAGTTTTCCATACCCAGATCGGCCGAGGTAGGCGTCGTATGGTTCTTTCTCGATTAGACAGAGCTATATGTTCCCATTCTTTGCTAGATGCTTGGTCACAGATAACTTGTGTTACTTTGCATAGATCTTATTCAGATCATCACCCTTTATTGGTTTCTTGTTCTACAGGTGTTTCGCTGGGACCACGGTCCTCCAGGTTTCAAGGTATGTGGGTTTCTCATCCTTCCTTCCTTCCTTCCTTCCTTCCTTAATTTGGTTAGATCGGTTTGGTCATCCACTATTACTGGGAGTGGTACTGGGATTGTTGTTCATAAGTTGAAGCTGTTGAAAAAGGCATTGAGGAGGTGGAATTGGGAGGTGTTTGGGGATATTGCCTTGAATGTCACTAATGCTAATAAGAAGGTGATGCTTATTCAGAGCAGGATTGGTTCTGAAGGTTTTTTAGATGATCTTTTTCGTCTTGAGATTACCGCTCTTCCAGATTTGCATAGTGTTCTGAAACAACAGGAGATTTTTCTAAAAGAGAAAAGTAGAGTCAAGTGGCTTGCTGAGGGTGATCGGAATTCAATTTTTTTTCATTCATTGCTAAAGCATAGAGGAGGAAAAAAGTCTCTTTCCTCCATTCAAATTGGTGAGAATATTTCTTATGATCCAGCTGAAATTGGTGAGCATGTTTCCTCATTTTATCAGCATCTCTTTTTGGATCCTAGCAATGATAGTTTAGACTTCTCTATAATTCGAGAGCATGTGCCTTCATTGGTAACTGTTGATGAGAATGCTTCGATTCTCTAAGTTCCCTCTTTTGATGAAGTGAGGAGTACTATTTTTTCCATAGATCCTCTGAGTGCTCCTGGTCTTAATGGTTTCTCGGGTAGATTTTATTCTCATTGTTGGGAAATTGTGGGACATGATGTGGTTTTAGCTGTGCATGATTTTTTTCACACTGGTCAAGTTTTCTCGGGTTTGAATTCTAATTTCTTGGTCTTTATTCTGAAGATTCCGAATGCTCTCTTGGTCGATCAGTTTCGCCCGATTGATCTTGGTAATTTCCTGTTTAAGGTTATCACTAAGATTATTGCTGACCGTTTGGCTGAAGTTTGCTCCCGCATTATCTCTCCAAATCAATTTGGTTTCATTAGGGGTCGTCAAATTGGATACTATATTGCCGGTGCTTCTGAATGTTTTAATGTGTTAAGTAATGGTAGTCGCGGTAGGCACTTGGCTTTAAAAATGGATTCTTAAGGCTTTTGATTCCATTAGTTGGCATTTTCTCTTCAAAGTCCTTCGGTGTTTTGGCTTCTCTGAGAGTTTTATTGGTTGTGTAAGGATTCCCATCTATTGATTGGCTTATTTCGTGGATAAACCACATATTGGGGCTTGATGTAAGGGTAGCTTAGGCATGTGATGATTGATGACTTGCACAATCAAGGCCCTCTCAAGACCTCAAGAAAAGAAGCATCAAAGGTAAATTCTAGTGCTTACTTGCTTTGAAGAGATATAGTTGCACACACACACAACTCATGCATATCTCTAATTCTTGTATGTGGTGTGTTTCTATATGTGTGCATTCATGTGCTTAAATATCTCTTCATGCATGTTTAAATGATTGCATCTTGTTCATTGAAATGCCATGACATGTTTAGGCATTAAGATGCAAAGTCATGAAGTCTCGTCATGCATGTTTCAATGATTGCATCTTGTTCATTGAAATGCCATGACATGTTTAGGTATTAGGATGCAAAGCCATGAATTCTATTCATGCATGTTTTAATTGAGTGCATCTTGTTCAATGACAATGCCATGACATGTTTGGCATTAGGATGCATTCACTTCCCACACTTGCACTTAATGTATGATAGTTTTAAGTGTGGTGTAATTCGTTTCCGTTTGAGTGATTGGAAACATCCGTGCTTGCACGATGGTATGCATATCTTAGCATGATGGTTGACCAATTGAGAAGGTCTCATTCTTCTCTTGGATAAGTGGTAGATTCGGTTTGGTTATTTGGAGTGAAGTGTCTAGTTCCAAAAGATTGGATTTCAATGATTTGATTTCAATGATTTGATTTCAATGATTTCAATGTTTTTCAAAACTGACCTTTGTATGGTCTTATGACCATAACTTTTTATTAAAAGAATGAAATTGAGTTTTGTAAAATTCTGGATAAACTAGACACCCATACCTTTCCAACGGTATATTATTTGTAATATTTCATGACCGTTTGGATTGGTTTTGAAATCTCCAAAGTGACCACTAAAACAGAGCATCAAAGCTGTTATCCGAATCTGACCTTTGGTCCCTCAATTGACCATAACTGTTTCTACAGACATCAAAATGTCAGTCCATAAATTGGAGTAGAAAATAGACTTACATACCTTTCCAATGGTATATTATACGAAAGGTTTTGATGTCGTTTGGTCATGTTTCGGTGTGCTCGAATTTGGAGCTGAAGTGCTGTCGCATGTTTTTGCGGCCTGGCCGCAGAATGCCCAGTGACGTCTTTTTAACATTCTCAAAACGTCGTAGCTTCATTTGGCACCTATAAATACCCTTTTATCTCTCTTTCTTCAATATAACTCTCCCAACTGAAACCCTAGAGAGAGAATTCACTTTCTAGAAAGAGGGAGATATTCTTGAGAGAGAAAGAGAGATTCTTGAGAGAGAAAGCACCAAGCTTGCTTTTTTAACTCTCCAAACCCAAAATCCATCATCTTCATGCATCTATAAGCATCTTTAAAGCATGGGTCTTCTTCAACACACATGGTATGATATGTTGAACACTATTATCTTACATAATTAGTGTTTTTACTTATCAATTTATCTAATTTATTATTTGTATGTTCTAAGAGTAATTTCTACATACAAGATTGAGATTATGTGTTGATTGGGTTATTTTGTGATAGCTAGGTTTTATTGTTTATATACCATCTATCTAATTAATCTCATTAGATGATTGAGATTGTTTTTTGATAGCTAGGATTTCATGATTGATATATACATCTAGCTAATTAATCTCATTGAAATGCTTGAGATTGTTTTTGATAGCTATTGTATCTAGGATTAGTTATCCTCTACATAGCTAAGCTTTATGACATGTCATTTAGCTCTTGATATCTAGGATTGTATTAATTGTCATATTATCATCCTAGATAAGCATATAGGGTTACCTAGCTCTATTTGTTCCTTGAATATCATCATATATTCACATAGACATTTTTATCTCTTCATTGAGAAGTAAGACTTGTGTGGCTTCCCGGATTAGGTTGCCTTTTGTCACAAGAAATTGTAAGTCTTGTGTGATGACCGGGATTAGGTCGTACACCTGGATTAGGTGTTCACATAAGCAATTGGACTAGGTTCACTCATACCGGGAGTAGGTAGTGGTAGTGAGTTACATACTGGGATTAGGTTGTAATCTTCATTATCATTAGTGGATTCGAGGTTCGAGTGTGGCGCACTTACCAGCCCGTGGTTTTTCCTGTGAGGGTTTCCACATAAATATCAAGTGTTATTTAAATTCCGCACCATATTACACTTGTTATATTATTGTGACTAGTTAGGGGCATTTTCGTAAAATTTACATTCATGCAAAAATTGGGTAATAATGATTAAAATCTATTCACCTCCCTCTAGATTAATATTGAACACACCGAGTATTTGTTTCAGGTTGGGTTGCGGCTATTTTTGATTCTGCTAGGATCTCAATTCTTATTAATGGTTCCCTTCAGGGCTATTTCCCCTGTTCCTGTGGTGTGCGGCAAGGTGATCATCTCTCCCACATGCTTTTTTGTTTAGTAGAAGATTTTTTGAGCAGATATCTTACGCATTTAGTTGACTCGGGCTCTATGATTTCTATCTCTTCTTCGGTTGGGATGCGTGCCCCTTCGCATTTTCTTTTTGCTGATGATGTTATCCTCTTTTATCGGGCTTCTCTTCATAATCTACGAGTGATTTTAGATGTTTTTACGTTTTATGGCTTTCTCTCAAGTCAACGAGTTAATTGAGAAAAATCTTCCATATTCTTTGGCAAAGGCATCTCTGGGCATCGAATTACTAATTTCCTCTCAATGTCTAGGTTGCATAAGGGAGGTGATTCAATGACTTATTTAGGGTCCCTCTTTTCATTGGTGCGCCTAAACGTCGATGGTTGATCCCATGGGCTGATAAAATTAAAAGTAAATTGGAATCGTGGAAAGGTTTCTCTCTTTCAATGGCAAGCAAGTTATATCTTATTAATTCAGTGATTATGGGTTCCTTCCTGCATTTGTTTCAAGTTTATCATTGTCATTCATCCCTTTTGAAAGATTTAAATGCTATTATTTGGAATTTTTTTTGGACTGGTTCGATCGATGGTCGTAAATCTGTCCAAGTTGCTTAGAAGTCTTGCTGCAAGCCTAAGGATAGTGGTGGTCTTGGTGTTAAAGACTGAAAATAAATAATAAACGTGTCCTAAAGTAATCTAGAGGGGGGGTGAATAGATTTTAAACAATTTTACCCAATTTTTCGAGATTAGTCCAAATTACAAAAACGCCCCAATCTAGTCAATATACAAAAAACATACAAGTGCGGAAATTTGAGGACACACAATATTTACGTGGAAACCCACACGGGGAAAAACCACGGGCTGTTATGTGCGCCACACGAGAACCTCGAATCCACTATTTGCAAATACGATTACAAATTAGGTTGACCACATCACACCTAAATTTACTAATCCGTCTTTGCTACCCGCGGGCCTTTAATAGTGACTCTAGTCCCTTGCTTGCAAACTACCTAAGAGGTAAATACAAGACTTGTCTCTAAAGTGAAGAGATAGCACAACCTAAGGTGAATATGTGAAATACTCAAGATGCTAAAAATGCAAGGTTAGACATTTTAAGCTTATCTAGGCAAGGATGAACATGTTAGACAATCCTAGATATCATATTACTAGATGACATGCATAAACCAACACTAAATAAGCAACCAAAATCCTATATGCATTATCTATCACAATACAACTCACAAACCACAATAAAACAATCTTGAAACTAAGTCAAGTCATAAAGATGCAATCTTGAATCAATTCAAGTGATAAAGAAGCTATCTTGTAAAGCAAGAACATATAGATATGAGAATGATGTTCTAGATACAAGTCATGTGAGCAAAACTAAAAACCCTAGATGAAATCAACCTAGAATTATGCTAGATGATAAATGAAAGATGCAATATGAAGGGTTTTGTGATTTGGAAGCTTAAAGATGAAGTCTTGATACCTTGGCTTGAAGATACTCAACCATGCTCTCAAAAGTGTAATTTTTGCTCTACAAACCGAGCCAAGACTATCAAGACATATATAAATGGGATCCAAGTGAAGTGACATCGTTTTTGAAAAAAACGGTTCAGATTCCCGTCAGCTGCGCTGGTGAAGCGCTGGACGACCAGCGCAACTCACCAGCGCACGCCCTTTAACTGGCAAGGGCGCTCGACGAGTGGCGCGCCTCAAGGGCGCAAGACCAGCGGCAACATTCTGGACGAGATGCGCTGGTGGAGCTTGCGCTGGTGACGACCAGCGCACCAACAGCGACAACCTACTGGAGGAGTTGCGCTGGAGGAGAGCGCCGGTGCAGACCAGCGCACGACCAGCGGTAGTCCACTGGACTAGTTGCGCTGGTGACACCAGCGCATGACCAGCGCACACACTCCCTTAAGCACACAAACAAAAGTGCAAGGGTCAAAAGAAATGCATCCTAAGCCTAACTAGATATGCCATTATAATCACAAGATGTAAGAAGAGAGATTTAAATACCCAATGATGCACAAAAACTTCAAACACAACATACAAGTAAGAGTTATGCAAGTGTTGTGTGTGTGTGCAACTACATCTCTTCAAAGTAGAGTAAGTCAAGAAATCTACCTTCCTTGAAGCTCTTGATCATGCAATGAGGTTTTCTTCCATCCTAAGCTATCCTTACATATAGAACCCCATTGTGATTTTGCCAACGAAATACGCCAATAAAAAAAGAGGCACTTACAATCTCCCCCTTTGGCTATTTCGTGACAAAATCACCACTCACATAGCATCCTCACAAAATAAAAGATTGGTCAACAAAAGTTTTCTACATTACAATTAAGTTCCTAGTCTAAGTCTTGAACATCTTCAAGTCAAATCCAAGCTTGTAGAAAAGAAATCCAACCTACACACAATCAACAAGAAAAATACCTTCCAAGAACAAGTGTGGGAGAGATGCTAATAACAAAAGAAATGTCATTTCAAAAGGTTTCAAAAAAAATCAAACAAGCAATGTAATGCAATGCAACTCCCCCTAAATGCAATCATCTCCCATCATGGGTTACTCACTCTCAACTCCCCCTAAATGCAATGCCTAGAAGCACAAATTCTCCCCAAACCTACTCCCCCTTTTTGTCATGAGATAGGCAAAGGGAGTCTCTCCTAATAGGTAAGCATTAGCAAGGAGAGCTTGTAGCACGAACACATATGCAATCAAATAGGCAATTTTATGCACCTCAATCAAGTAAGAGAGATTCAAGGAGTTTTATTTTATGACAAATGTGTGACAATAATGCTTTGCATGCAAGACATGTTGCATCTAAGACCAAAGCAATGGTATTTGGTAAAGCAAACAACAAAGGTTTCCAAAAGAATTCAAACCAATTTCACCCTTTGTCATGGAAAAAGCAAGGAAATAGAATTTTAGTATTTCAAGACAAACAACTATATCCAACTTTATAGGCAAAACAAGACATGAGCGACTTTGCACCCTATTTGATTTTTCCGGGTGAGATACCCGTATGATAGTAGCCTTGTTCTACAAATAAAGAAAGAGAGACTTTGGATATTAGGATCCTTTTGATTTAAGTCTCAATATTGCTTTTGCACACATATTTGCATTTAACATTTGCAATCAAACATTTCACATTTTCATCTCATACTTTTCAACTTAGGTATGTCATTTAAAAAGAATCATCATGTCATGGAGATCAATTAAAGGTCATTCAAAAAGTACTTCCGAAGTACATCTCCTATTCCAAAAATGCATGTTTGAGCATAGATATGACATGGATTGCAAGCAAGGCAATGTAGCACACTTATTTAGAAAAATACATATAAGTATGTACAACCAATCATCTCAAGCAATTAACTAAGAGGCATAAAAAATATCAATGTGGCACAATGTATGATCATGCAACTTTGCTCTCTTTGCTTGTGCTCCCCATATGGGGTCAACACACACCAAATCAACCCAATTGACAAATCCCAATAGACTTGCTAAGGTTCCCAAATCTAATGGTGTCTAAAGGCTTTGTAAACAAATCCGCTAGTTGGTCATTTGTTCCCACATGTTCCAATGCAATGGTTTTGCTCTCAACTAGCTCTCTTATGAAATGGTGTCTAATGTCAATGTGCTTTGTCCTAGAATGTTGGACGGGATTCTTAGAAATGTTAATGGCACTCATGTTATCACAAAATAAAGTAAGAGTACCTTGCTCCAAGCCATAATCGGCTAGCATTTGTTTCATCCACATCAATTGAGTGCAAGCACTACCGGCGGCAATATATTCCTCCTCGGCCGTGGATAGGGAAATTGAGTTTTGCTTCTTGCAAAACCAAGAAACCAAATTGTTCCCAAGGAAGAAGCAACCGCCCGATGTACTCTTCCTATCATCACAATTTCCCGCCCAATCGGCATCACTAAATCCAACAAGACTTGGATTAGTGTCAAAGGAGTACCATATCCCATGATTTGAGGTACCATTCACAAACCGAATGATCCTCTTCACCGCCACAAGGTGAGACTCTTTGGGATTAGCCTGGTACCTAGCACAAACACCCACACTAAAACAAATATCGGGCCTACTTGCGGTCAAGTAAAGCAAGCTACCTATCATGCCACGATATAGACTTTGTTCCACATCCTTTCCACTAGCATCTTTGCTAAGTTTCAAGGTGGTGCTCATGGGTGTGTCACAATGTTTGGCATTCTCAAGGCCAAACTTTTTCACTAGGCTCTTAGCATACTTAGCTTGGGATATAAAGATCCCATCATGCATTTGCTTGATTTGCAAGCCTAGGAAATAATTTAGTTCACCAACCATGCTCATTTCAAACTCATGAGACATGACATCAACAAATTGTCTAACTTTGGATTGGTTGGTGGAACCAAATACAATGTCATCAACATAAATTTGAGCTATGAATAGCTCATCTTTAGTGCACTTGATGAACAAAGTCTTGTCAACACTACCTCTTGAGTAGCCATTGTCAACAAGATAAAGAGTGAGGCGCTCATACCAAGCCCTCGGTGCTTGTTTCAACCCATATAGAGCCTTCTTGAGGCGATAGACATGAGAGGGGTGGTGTGGATCCACAAACCCCTTGGGTTGCTCAACAAACACTTCCTCATGCAATAAGCCATTGAGGAAGGCACTCTTGACATCCATTTGTTGTAACTTGAACTTGTACACACAAGAAATGGATAAGAGAAGCCTTATGGACTCAAGACGGGCAACGGGAGCAAAAGTCTCCTCAAAGTCAATACCCTCAATTTGAGAGTATCCTTGTGCAACAAGCCTTGCCTTGTTTCGCACAATGTTGCCATCCTCATCGGATTTGTTCCTAAACACCCATTTAGTTCCTATGACATTGGTGTTTTTGGGTCTAGGAACAAGAGTCCAAACCTCATTTCTCTCAAATTGGTTTAGCTCTTCTTGCATGGCAAGAACCCAAAACTCATCTTCCAAGGCTTCGTCAACCTTTTTGGGTTCTATTTGAGAGGTGTAACAAGTGTAGCTAATTTGATTAGCTATTTGACGCCTAGTCCTAACACCCTCTCTAACTTCTCCAATGATATCATCCTTATCATGGAGCTTTCTAACCCAAGGAGCGGGTTCATTAGAGTCCAAAGGGGGAACTCTATTAAGAGGCAAATCATCCTCTTCATCTTGGTTTGACTTCACACCACTAGAAGTCTCACCACTTTCCTTCAAAGGAAGGTCATTCACCTCACAAACATCCTCCTCATGGTTATCATGTTTGGGCCTACAATCATCAAAGACAACATTTGATGATTCCATAACACTTTGAGTCTTTAGATTAAAAACTCTATAGGCCTTGCTATTAAGTGCATACCCAATGAAAATACCCTCATCACTCTTGGCATCAAACTTGCCAAGTTGATCCCGGTCATTTAGTATATAGCACTTACTCCCAAAGATGTGGAAGTAGCTCACATTGGGTTTTCTACCCTTCCATAACTCATAGGATGTTTGTTTAGTCCCGGGCCTAAGGAAAACTCTATTCCCTATGTAGCAAGCCGTATTGATGGCTTCGGCCCAAAGATTTCTAGGGACTTTGTTGCTAAGCAACATCACACGGGCCATCTCTTGGAGGACTCTATTCTTCCTCTCAACAACACCATTTTGTTGAGGAGTCCTAGGGGCCGAAAATTCATGGGAAATGCCTAAGCTATTGCAAAAATTTTCAAACTTAGCATTTTCAAATTCTTTCCCATGATCACTTCTAATTTTCTTAATGCTTTTAATGTGAGAAGTTTTCTCATTTTGAATTTTGACACAAAGCATTTTGAATTTCTCAAAGGCTTCGGACTTTTCTCTAAGGAAGTAAGTCCAAGTAAACCTAGAGAAGTCATCAATAACAACAACAAGAATGTACCTTCTACCACCTAAACTTTCGGTTTGAATGGGACCCATAAGGTCCATATGGATGAGCTCCAATGGCTCTTTGGTGGAGAGGTATTTGCCTTTCTTGTGCACACTCTTAGTTTGCTTTCCTTGTTGACAAGGTCCACAAACTTCCTCAACCTTTTTCCCAAACTTGGGAAGGCCCCTAACAACATTCAACCTATCAAGGACTTTCAAGTCCCTATAGTTCATATGGCCAAGTCTTTGGTGCCACACCTCAATTTGCTCACTAGTAGACAAGTTACAAGAGATGAGATTAGACTCAAGACAATAACAATTGTCACTTGATCTCTTGCCTTTCAACAAAACTTGCCCATTTTCCTTAAGAATAGAGCAATCAACTTTTCCAAACATAACCGAAAGCCCTTCATCACTTAAGTGTGATATACTAATGAGATTGGCTTGCAAGCCATCAACATAGAGAGCATTGGGCAAGGAGGGTAAACCGGGAATAGATATATTACCTTTCCCTATGACCTTTTTCTTAGATCCATCACCAAAGGTGACATACCCACCATCCTCCATCACAAGAGATTCAAAGAAACTCTTGTTTCCGGTCATGTGCCTAGAACACCCACTATCAAGGTACCAAGTGTTAGAGGCATTTGCTTTTAAGGCAACTTGGGCCACATAGCAATAATAGTCATTATGTCTACTCATCCTAGGTGAAACATGGTCATTCCTAGGAGCCATTGGTCCATTAGCTCTAAAATTTCTAGGTGCATGCATTGTGGCTCTTCTAAGCATATTTTTCTCAATCATACTTTCTCTTCTACACAATTTAATATACTTAAGGCAATTAGGCCTAATATGGCCTTCAATTCCACAAAAATGGCAAGTAGGAGTAAAGTAGGAATTCATACCATAGCCTTGAGCAAACATTTGTGGCCTCCTTCTATTTTGAGTTGCTATTTGATGTTGAGGCAACTCTCTCCTTTGTGGTTGAGCCAAGTTGGCATGTCTTCTAGGTTGAGCATGAAAGACCCCATGTTGAGCTTGTGGGATCCTTTGTTGTGGAGGTCTTGGTTGTGGAGCTCTAGGTTGAGGAGGTCTTGGTTGTGGAGCTCTAGGTTGAGGAGGAGCTCTAGTTGGAATCCTTGCTTGTGCTTGCTTGGAGGATTCACCGACTTCAACCCACTTGGTTGTTTGTTGAGGGGTTTGAACATTCTCAACCTCCTTGCTCTTGACAAAAGTTGTCTTCTTCAAGGATGTGGCTTCCATTTCTTCCACATATCCTAACCCCTTCTTGTCACTAGGACTCTTCCCACAAGATAGCATCTTGTCAAGCTTCTCGGTTCCGGAAGTCATCTTAGCAATCAACTCTTTTGCTTCCATGAGCTCTTTCCCCAAGCTTTGTTCACTTTTCTTGACCAAGACTAACTCCATCTTCAACCCTTCTTCTATCTCTTTTGCCTTACTCATTTCCTTGCTCAAATGAGTCACTTTGGATGTCAACTCAAGCTTCTCCCCTTTCAACTTTTGTATCTCCTTTTTCTTCTTCAATCTTGAGTTCTCAAAGAATCTCATGAAGTCATCATAGTCCATCTCTTCATCAAACTCAAAATTTGACGTTGAGGAGTTACTCCCACCATTTGAGTCATTTTCATCCACTTCTTCTTGCTTGTCATCTTCCTCTTCTTTATCACTCATAACTTCATTGCTATTGTGAGAGGATGAGAAAGCAATGAAGTTGGCAACTTGGTCTTCCTCATCATCCGAAGACTTGTCTTCATCTTCTAGGTCATCACTATCACTCCAAGTAACCGCCATGGCTCTTCCTTTCTTCTTCTTCAAATTTGCACATTCGGGAGCAATGTGTCCAAACCCACTACACTCATAGCATTGGACACCCTTCTTATGGTCTTTCTCTTGAGCTTGCTCCACTTTCTTGAAAGGAGCCTTCTTCTTTACAAACTTTCCCTTGGAGCCAAACCCTCTCTTCTCAAATCTCATGAATTGCTTGAACTTCTTTGCCATCAAAGCAATTTCTTCATCCGAGTCTTCTTCATCTTTCTCAACCTTGACACTCTTCAAGGCAAGACTCTTTTGCTTCTTTGGAGGTGTAGTTGTAGGACCTTTCCTAGATTCATACGCCAAGAGCCTTCCAATGACTTCACTTGGCTTCATTCTTGAGTAGTCACTATTTTCCTCCAATGCCGTCACTTTGGATTCAAACCTCTCGGGGAGTGACCTCATGATCTTTTGTTTAATTCTTCTATCCGAGTAGGGATCACCAAGTTGGTGACTTTGGTTTACTATATCCATGAGCTTCACTTGGAAGTCATTGAAGCACTCATCATCCTCCATCCTTATGGTCTCAAATTGCGTTTGGAGAACTTGAAGCTTGGAATCCTTAACCACATCGGTTCCTTCATGAGCCGTCTCTAATATATCCCAAGCTTCCTTTGCTATCCTTGTAGTTTGAATGAGCTTGTATTGGTTGTCATCCATGGCACATAGGATTGCATGCATGGCTTTGTTGTTCCATTTTGAAGCCTCAAATTCTTGTGGAGTCCATTGTGCCTTCGGCTTGAGGACTTCCTCTCCACCTCCCGTAGGAGTCATCATAGGTGGAGTGTATCCATCTTCAATCGCCATCCATGCCCGGTCATGAATTTGACTCACATAAGCTTCCATTTTGCCCTTCCATGAGGCGTAATTGACCCCGGTGAGCAATGGGGGTCTTGTGCTAGAGGCACCCTCACCTCCCATTCCATTTCCACTCATTGTGTTTGGGTTTGAATGAAATGAATGCACACAAACAAACTAAGCACACACCACAATGCAAACAAATGCAAGAGACTTTAACAAGAGCAAGGGATCTCCTAATTATGTTAAGGAACCCGCTCTGATACCAATTGAAAATAAATAATAAACGTGTCCTAAAGTAATCTAGAGGGGGGGTGAATAGATTTTAAACAATTTTACCCAATTTTTCGAGATTAGTCCAAATTACGAAAACGCCCCAATCTAGTCAATATACAAAAAACATACAAGTGCGGAAATTTGAGGACACACAATATTTACGTGGAAACCCACACGGGGAAAAACCACGGGCTGTTATGTGCGCCACACGAGAACCTCGAATCCACTATTTGCAAATACGATTACAAATTAGGTTGACCACATCACACCTAAATTTACTAATCCGTCTTTGCTACCCGCGGGCCTTTAATAGTGACTCTAGTCCCTTGCTTGCAAACTACCTAAGAGGTAAATACAAGACTTGTCTCTAAAGTGAAGAGATAGCACAACCTAAGGTGAATATGTGAAATACTCAAGATGCTAAAAATGCAAGGTTAGACATTTTAAGCTTATCTAGGCAAGGATGAACATGTTAGACAATCCTAGATATCATATTACTAGATGACATGCATAAACCAACACTAAATAAGCAACCAAAATCCTATATGCATTATCTATCACAATACAACTCACAAACCACAATAAAACAATCTTGAAACTAAGTCAAGTCATAAAGATGCAATCTTGAATCAATTCAAGTGATAAAGAAGCTATCTTGTAAAGCAAGAACATATAGATATGAGAATGATGTTCTAGATACAAGTCATGTGAGCAAAACTAAAAACCCTAGATGAAATCAACCTAGAATTATGCTAGATGATAAATGAAAGATGCAATATGAAGGGTTTTGTGATTTGGAAGCTTAAAGATGAAGTCTTGATACCTTGGCTTGAAGATACTTAACCATGCTCTCAAAAGTGTAATTTTTGCTCTACAAACCGAGCCAAGACTATCAAGACATATATAAATGGGATCCAAGTGAAGTGACATCGTTTTTGAAAAAAACGGTTCAGATTCCCGTCAGCTGCGCTGGTGAAGCGCTGGACGACCAGCGCAACTCACCAGCGCACGCCCTTTAACTGGCAAGGGCGCTCGACGAGTGGCGCGCCTCAAGGGCGCAAGACCAGCGGCAACATTCTGGACGAGATGCGCTGGTGGAGCTTGCGCTGGTGACGACCAGCGCACCAACAGCGACAACCTACTGGAGGAGTTGCGCTGGAGGAGAGCGCCGGTGCAGACCAGCGCACGACCAGCGGTAGTCCACTGGACTAGTTGCGCTGGTGACACCAGCGCATGACCAGCGCACACACTCCCTTAAGCACACAAACAAAAGTGCAAGGGTCAAAAGAAATGCATCCTAAGCCTAACTAGATATGCCATTATAATCACAAGATGTAAGAAGAGAGATTTAAATACCCAATGATGCACAAAAACTTCAAACACAACATACAAGTAAGAGTTATGCAAGTGTTGTGTGTGTGTGCAACTACATCTCTTCAAAGTAGAGTAAGTCAAGAAATCTACCTTCCTTGAAGCTCTTGATCATGCAATGAGGTTTTCTTCCATCCTAAGCTATCCTTACATATAGAACCCCATTGTGATTTTGCCAACGAAATACGCCAATAAAAAAAGAGGCACTTACAAAGACCTTGGTATTCTTAATAAGGCCATACTTAAGAAGTTCACATGAAGGATGTTGACTGAGGAGTCCTTCGTTTTCACTTATCTCCGGGCTCGTTTTTTCACCCAAGATCACAGACCTAGATCATGGTATGTTGTTTCTTCTGTTTGGCCAGGTCTAAAATTGCATTATACTCCCCTGATGATTGAGTCTAGGTGGTTAGTTGGTCGTCATTCTAAAGCTTGTTTTTAGACGGATAACTGGTTAGGAGATCCGTTGATTGATCTGGTTGAGGATAGGTCATCGTTACACCCTCTTTTGGATTCTGTTGTGGGTGATATTTACTCAGATGCTACGGGTTGGGATATTCCTACTTCTTTTCACGCTTCACACCCAGATGTTGCTTCTGAGATTGAGAATGTGGTGATAAGCACTGACCCAGACTCGTTAGTTTGGACTTGTTCCCTGGATGATGTTGTTTCTTGTAAATCTGCTTATGATTCTCTTTCTGAGGTTAGGAGTTCTGTTTTCTAGGGTAAGCAGATTTGGGTGCCTTTTATTCCTCCATCTCGCTCTGTCCTTATTTGGCACTTGTTTCATGGTAAGATTCCTACGGACATTGCGTTGCGTGCCAGAGGTTATATTTCACCATCTCGTTGTCGGTTTTGTTGTGCTATAGAGGAAGACTTAAGACATCTATTTCTTGACTGTCCGTTTGTTCGTGGGTAGTGGGATGTTGTATCCTCTACATTTGGTCATAAGCTTAAATTGGATGGTACTTGTTTGGACCTTTGGCAGAAGGCGATGAGGATTGTCTTTAGCACTCAACTGAAAGCTCTCTGGCGGGCTTCTATCATCACGGTTTTCTAGGTGGTCTGGTTCCTCCAGAATCAAGCTACATTTGAGGGTGGCAAGCCTATTTTTGCCGATGCTCTTTCCTTGATTTGGCGTTCCGTTCGCGAGGTAGACTCCCTTTAGTCTAGCACTATGAAGAATTTAGTGGATGAACTTCAAACTTTTCAACGACTTCATGTCTCTGGTTGTCACTCCAAGGCTCCTCGCATTTTATAGGTTAATTGGCACCCTCCCCGCCGGGCTATCTTAAGGTTAACATGGATGAGGCGGCTTTTGGTAGTCCTAGTCTTACTGGTTGTGCAGGGGTTTTTCGCACATGCAGAGGTTTCGTTAAAGGTTGCTTTGCTATTCCTCTTGGTGTCTGCTTTGTTTTTTAGGCTGAATTGGTCGTTGCCATCCACGTTATTGATTATACTTGGACTTTTGGCTGGCGTAGGTTATGGTTGAAGAGTGATTCGACTTTTGTTGTGGATATCCTTCGTTCTAGGTCTCGTAAGGTTCCTTGGCGTTGGCGCCCCGCTTGGGATAAGTGTTTGAGCTTAATCTCTCAAATGGCTTTGCTGTCACTCATATTTATCGGAAGGTAACCAAATTGTAGATAGTTTAGCATCCAGGAGCCATAGTATCGTCTCTCCTACATGATGGTGGACCGCTCCGAATTTTTACAATTCCTTTATTTTCAATGATTTTTATAGCAGACTTTTTTTTAGGTTCTGTTGATCTGTTTTTTTCTTTTGTTTTCTTTTCTCTATTGTTCTTTTTCTTTTTTCTTTAATAAAATGTTGGGATTGGGTTGATTCTGATCCTCAACAACCTTATCTAAAAATTTTTTTAAAATTTTATTTGATCTCCACCATCCATGTTTGGGATGGATGGTGGAGATCCATTTTTTTTAAATTTTTGTTTTTTTTTTATTAATTTAATTTAGGGATCAGAAGTAGTTTAGTCTTTTAAAGGTAACAATTAGTCAACAGTTAAATTTGACCTAACGGCAAGGGGTGTGAGTGTCAATTAATGATAAAGTTATTTCTAGATGTAAAAGGCCAAACCTCAGGAAGGTTTAGTGCAATTTGCTCTTTGTTTTAATTATGGGAAGATACCTTTAATGGTGTAAGGGCAAAAGTCTTTTTAAACGAGAAAAAGTATAATAAAATATTGAAACAAATATATCATTAAAAAAACAAATAAATCATTGAAAAACAGAAAACTTTGGAGAAAAACTTTGAAGATCTGGTGAGATCACAGTATCACACCAGATCTCCTCTAAAATTGAAGAGTTGTTAGGGCGGTGGTGGCAATAGAGATGGTAGGCGCGACGTTGGTGGAATCGAATGTTTTGTTCGATTGTGTCTGGTTTGATGAAGGCTGCGACGGTAGGCGTGGAGGTTAGTTGGGTTGTGTCTGATTTGATAAGCGCGGCAGCAGAGGAGGTGGATATGGTGGTGGTAGAGCCATGTATTTTGCTGGGTTGATGAGTGCGGCGGCGGTGGGCGTGGTGGCGATGAAGCTCTGGTTTTTGTTGTGGGTTGGGTTGTGTTTGATTTAATGAATTTATGAGAATTGAAATTTTGTTTTGTACAAATAAAGATCTGCATTTTATTAAACTGGTTTTGGTGAAAATTGGATTTTAAAAATGTTAAAAGAGTCTATATTAATCCAGTGGTATTCAATTTAGATTTCTATGGACTTTTAAAGAGTCCTTCTAAATGTCTTTCTAAATCTAGATGTATTGAATTGAGACTTTAAAAATGTCTACAAAAATCAAGGTGTGTTCAATTGAGACTAGATTTTAAAGGATTTTCTTAAGTCATAGATTTTGGTGGACTTGATATTGAGAGGTATAAATATCAAAGGCCACAACAAGTCCAGCCTTCTCAAGGATTTTGAGTTTTTCTTATTGCTAGGGTTCGTTACTTCTATTTTCATTTATTTATCTCTTTCATGGTTGAACTTCTAGAATATGCTAGGTTATGATTCTTGATATGGTTAACTTGATGAAAGTAGAGACCATTATGATGATTTATAGCCTATTCAATTTATAGTGGCGGTTATTAGTTTTTATATGTTTTCAAAATATACAAAGGCCTGTTGGAACCCCAATATTTTTGACAAATGGCCAGAATTTGTAAATTTATTTGGATGGGTTCTTCTATATCAAAAATTATGAAAAATTATATGTAGATAGAATGTTATGTCTACTATTATTTTGCAAACTTTCATGATTTATAAATAAGTATAAAAATTGTTATAATTTTTGGAGTGGACAAAGGTCAATATTGATTTCTGCTGGACAGATTCAGGAAACAAGAAAAAAATGAATGTTTTCATATACAAATGACCATGGATTAAAATGATAATTTTACTATAGTATGTCATATATGTCTAGATTATCCATGTCCAATTTTGTAAGATTTGGAGCTGTAGAGAATAAATTAAAAATCGTGGATCAAAGGGTGGTTAGTTGTGACAAGGTTTGGGTTAGGGTTATGCATTTTTTTTTCTTCAATATTTTATGTATTGTTATAAACTATGTCACTTTCTTTTATTTGTGATTGACTTTAGTAATTGAGTAGAAATTATTGTCGGTTTTTTTTTTGTTTTTTGTTTTTTGTTTTTTTGTTTTTTTGTTTGTTTGTTTGTTTGTTTGTTTTGGTGCAATGTTTATTCATACATAAAGTTTTATGTATTCATATGTTATTTTTTTTGGGTTTATCTTGAAAGTTGAGATCTTCGTGAAAATTGAGCTTTGAAATAGAGCTTCTCTTCGACTGATTGATTGGGCCATATACAGGTATAATTCATCTATCTATAATAGAAGTATAAAATAACAAATCCATGAAAGTCTGAGATAAATGTATAAACAAATCCATAAAAGTCTGAGATATATATATATATATATATATATATATATATATATATTAAAAAGTCAATACAAATACCTTGTTTTTTTTTTTTTTTATAAAAAAAATAGATATATGAAAACTTAATTTGATGCAACTGGATTCGATTAAATTCAGAATTTCTAAGATTAATGAAAGAATTAAAATTCTCTAAACAAGCATATACCTACAAAAGTAACAAAAAACATTTTCATATTTCAAATTTCAATTTTTTTTTTGAAAAACATGGTACTTGTTTTTTGAGTTTAATATATATATATATATATATATATATATATATATACATATATGGTTCCTAAAAATCAAGTTTATTCGTAAGTTTTTTTTTTTTCCTTAACTGTTAGTCTTGTTTGAGAAAGAATTGAAATAGAAAATTAGAGATATGCATTGGAGAAGAGAGAGTTTAATACGGTAATTAAAAATTTAGGACATAATGTTTAATATGTAATATTTAATATAATGATTTAGGAAAGATAATTTCTTTTTTTAATAATTTAATTAAAAAAAGATTACTTCTCGGATGAATCCAAAGGCTACGATGGTTCGTCCTAACTTTTATTAAAATAAAATGGAGTGTCTTTAGAAATTTTATTTTTAAAATGGAGTGTCTTTGGAATATGAGTGCCAAAAGATACAAATGATAATCTTGGAATAAAATGAAGTGTCTTCAGAATTTTTTAAAATTTAAATTTTGAGAATAAAGTGTATTTAGAAAAGAAGTATAAAAAGAAAAAAACTGGATTATCAAAAGAAGCTCTCAATTTACAATTCAAATCATCATATCTTCCCAAATTGCCTTTTTTTTTACACCAAATTGTCATAGTCCTTTTCTTAAATAATAATAATATTATTATTTTATATACCTCTTTTTTATTTTTCTAAAATATCATAACAAACATAAGTTATTCTTGAAAAATTATCGTTTTTGTCTATATTATCATAAGTTCATTGTAGTTTATAAAGTAATTTTTTTTACTCGATTTGAAATATATAGTTTAAAAAAATTAAAATTTCATTAATAATATCAAAACTCAAATATGCTAAAAAATGCAAGATGTCAATGTTTATTGTATTTTAATATCTCTAACTTGAAGGATATATTTGCTAATTTTCTTTTTAAAATAAAATAAAATAAATTTAATAAATATTACTCAACCCATTTTACTTTTGAAGATTTTTGCTCACATATTTGGAAATGACAATTTGGTGTAAAAAAGGGCAATTTGGAAAGATGTAGATGGTTTGAGTTTTAAATAACATGCAAAAATAATTCATTAATGATGGATTTAAAATTTATTTCTGAAAAGTCAATGTAGGACAAATGTCAAAAGGAAAGGGGAGAGTAAGTTGAGAGAGTGTATCTAGCACTCCTCTACAATAAATGTATGGGATAATTACCCCGGTGGCCATCAATCTATGCCACCACTATCAAAATAGCCACTAAATGGGGAAATGGATGGAAAATGGTCTTTTTTGGCAAACATTGTTACACTAATGGTCATTCCATCCAATTCCATCCAATAAGTGGTATTTTGGTAAATATGAGGATGACATTAATTTATCTTAGATATTTTTTGGAAATCAATTTTTTCTTTTGTTTTTCGAAACAAATAATTATATTTAGTGTGTACATATACATATAACATATCTCAAACATATATATATATATATATATATATATATATATATATATATATAGTTTTTCTATTGTCAGTTCGAACTGACAAAAAATATATCAGTTCCTTGTATGTGGGTCATTGGATTTAAATACTTTGACTTGGCTGCATGCACTTGTCAAAACATCTTTTAAATCCAATGGCCCGTATGCAAGGAACTGATATATTTTATATCAGTTCGAACTGATAATAGAAAGACTGTATATGTATATATATATACATATATATTTCTTTTCAACTTATCTCAAATATATTTTTTAAAATTTTTAGATTTTGTAACCTTAATCTTTTCAAAAAAGAATATATATATATATATATCTTTTCAACTTATCTCAAATATGTTTTTTAGAGTTTTTTTGATTTTATAGCCTTAATCTTCTCAAATATATATATATATCTTTTCAACTTACCTCAAATATATTTTTTTAGAATTTTTAGATTTTGTAGCCTTAATCTTCTCAATATATATATATATATATATATATATATATATATATATATATATATATATATATATGTTAGAGATACGCTATACGTATATATACACTAAATATAATTATTTGTTTCAAAAAACAAAAGAAAAAATTGATTTCCAAAAAACATCTAAAATAAATTAATGTCATCCCCTTATTTACCAAAATGCCATTCATTGGATGGAAATGGATGGAAATGGATGAAATGGCCATTAGTGTAACAATGATTCCCAAAAATGGCCATTTTCCATCCATTTCCCCATTTGATGGCCATTTTGATAGTGGTGGCAAAAGTTGATGGCCACTAGGGTAATTACCCCTAAATGTATTTGTTTGTTTGTGTAAATTTTTTCTCTAAAATAAAGTGCGTATTTGAAAGGATCAATGCATATATAGCAAATACAGTCCTAATATATTGTTTTACAGTAGATAGTAGTAACTATTTTTATGTTTTTTGTTTTTTTGGTTGAAACAAGTAGGTATTTTTATGTTGATCGAATTATAAAAAACTTCAAACATAAAATGCTACCTACAAAAATGCAGATAGTTTTTGTCTCTTTATATTCATCACCCTAACTTTTATATATATATATATATATTTGGTAAATCAAAATGTTTTTTTATTTGTTGCCATTTCTGTTTGACCACTATTTTTGTTGTAACCTTTTATCAAGCTAGCAAAACTTTGTAAATACATAATGAAGAAACTTTGTAAATACATAATAAATCCACCAGACGAGTAAAGAAAAATTGAATCACGTTAAAATTTCTGGTCTATTGGACTATTATACCCTTGTCTTTTCTGATGTTCAAATTTTGAATCATCTGGTTTTTTTTGGAAATCAAAATTCCTAATATTTGCAGGTTCTAAGGTTAGATTGTCCCCCACTTTTTTGCGATCGTCTAAATAGAATAATTGTTTCTATGTTGAGTGCAATTACACGTAGAGGCAGGGAGTCAACTGCGAGAATAACCATGTATTGTCTCGAACTCGCATTATTCATAAGAGAAGGGGTTTCATTGTAATTATCCCCTTCATTCATTATGCATGGTTTGAAGTTTGAATAGAATTGACTGGCCTGGAATTAATAGCATGTGAAGTTGCACCACCTACACTGCTCTAGTGCTGTGCATGTACAAACCAAAAGGACATGTCACATGTAACATGTATGTTCACAATAACTTGAAACCCTTGTCTTTACTTGCTTTTCCTTTATTAATTATTAAGGTTGATAACTTGAGAGTTCAGGAAAAAGTAAACAAAATATTTTTATAAGAATAGATAAATTATTAAGGTTGACAACTTGACATGAAAGCTTGTAACCTTTACGGTAAATGTATTTGTTTGTCTGTGTAAATTGTTTCTCTATACGTATTTGATAGGGTCATTGTATATGTAGCAAATACAATCCCTATTTATTGTTTTGCGGTAGATAGTAATAGCTATTTTTTTTTAATACATAGCTATTTTTATGTTGATCGAATTATAAATAACTTCAAACAAAAATGTCACCTACAAAATGCATATAGTTTTTGTCTCTTTATATTCACCAACCTAACTTATATATATGGTAAGTCAAAATGTTTTTTTATTTGTTGCTATTTCTGTTTGACTGTTTTTGGTGTAAGTTTTTATCAAGCTAGTAAAACTTTACCAATACATAATAAAGAACATGCATGCCAGTTGCCAACTTCGTGATTACATTTTGCTTAACCTAGTCGATAAAGAGAAATCTTTTTTAAAACTTGCTAAAATAACTACGGAACTTGACATATATATATGAGTGTGTGACATCTAGTCATATATATGTATGTTAATTTGTTGTAATAGATGATTCATTTTATTCATTACTTAATTAATTGTTTTATTTTATCCTAAAGTTCCCCTAAAACTTTGTCAGTTTTAAAGTAAATATACGTTATTTTTTAATTTTATTTCTCCATATTGATATTTCCTCAAATATGGATACCTAATATGTTCACAATAACTTGAAACTCTTGACTTGCTCTTCTTTTTTAATTGTTAATGTTGATAACTTGAGCAATCCGACGAGAGTTCAGGCAAAAAAATTAGACTAAATATTTTCATAATATAATATATGAATTGTTAAGGTTGATAACATGATACGAAAGCTTGCAACCTTTACAATAAATGCATTTGTGTGTTTGTGTATATTTTTTTTCTCTAAAATAAAGTACGTATTTGAAAGGGTCAATGCATATATAGCAAATACAGTCCTAATATACTATTTTGCGGTAGAAAGTAGTAACTATTTATATATTTTTTTTTGTTGTTGAAACAAATAGGTTGATCGAATTATAAATAACTTCAAACATAAAATATCACCTATGAAAATGTAGATAGTTTTTGTTTCTTTATATTCACCACCCAACTTTTATCTATAAATATATATATATGATAAGTTAAAATGTTTTTTATTTGTTGCCATTTTTGTTTTACCACTATTTTTGTTGTAACCTTTTATCAAGTTAGCAAAACTTTGTAAATACATAATAAATAACATGCAAGCCAATTGCCAACTTCGTGATTACATTTAGCTTGACCAAATTGATAAAAAGAAATCTTTTTTAAAACTTGCTAAAAAAAACTAGGGAACTTGGCATCTAATCACCCATATTATATATATATATATATATATATATATATATATATATATATATATATATATATATATATATATATATGAATAAGTGTGTGACATCTAGTCATAAATAAGTATGTTAGTTTGTTGTAATAGATGATTCATTTTATTAAATACTTAATTAATTGTTTTATTTTATCGTAAAGTTCCCTTGAAACTTTTTTGGTTTTAAAGTAAATGTCCGTTGTTTTTTAATTTTATTTCTCCATACTGATATTTTCTCAAACCTAGATACCTAACATGTTCACAAGAACTTGAAACCAACATGAACTTGAAACCTTAACTTTAGTAGCTCTTCCTTTTTTAATTGTTAAGGTTGATAACTTGAGCAATTTGACGAGGGTTCAAAATAAATTAAACAAAATATTTTCATAAGAATAGATGAATTATTAAGGTTGACAACTTAACATGAAAGCTTGCAACATTTACAGTAAATGCATTTGTTTGTTTTGTATATTTTTTCTCTATAATAAAGTACGTATTTGAAAGGGTCACTTCATATATAGCAAATAATGTAGTCCCAATATATTGTTTTGCGGAAGATAGTAGTAGCTATTTTTATGTTTTTTTTTAAACAAGTAGGTATGTTTATGTTGATCGAATTATAAACAATTTCAAACATAAAATGTTACCTATGAAAATGCAGATAGTTTTTGTCTCTTTATATTCACCACCCTAACTTTTATGTATATATATATGTGTGTGTGTGTGGGGGGTAAGTCAAAATGTTTTTTTTATTTGTTGTCATTTCTGTTTGACTATTTTTGTTGTAACATTTTACCAAGCTAGCAAAACTTTGTAAATACATAATAAAGAACATGCATGCCAATTGCTAACTTCATGATTACATTTAGCTTGACCAAGTTGATAAAGAGAAATCTTTTTTAAAACTTGTTAAAATAAGTACGGAACTTGGCATCTAATCACCCATACTATATATATAGAGAGAGAGAGGATTCATTTTATTCAATACTTGTTTTATTTTATCCTAAAGTTCCTTTAAAACTTTTTCAGTTTTATAGTAAATAACCGTTGTTTTTTTAATTTTATTTCTCATATTGATATTTCCTCAAATCTGAATACCTAACATGTTGACAAAAACTTGAAACCCTTGATTTTACTTGTTCTTCCTTTTTGTAATTGTTAAGGTTGATAACTTGAGCAATTCGACGAGAGTTCATAAAAAATTAAACAAAATATTTTCATAAGAATAGATGAATCATTAAGGTTCACAACTTGACATGAAAGCTTGCAACATTTACAATAAATGCATTTGTTTGTTTTGTATATATTTTTTTTCCTAAAATAAAGTACATATTTGAAAGGGTCACTGCATATATAGCAAATGCAGTCCCAATATATTGTTTTGCGGAAGATAGTAGTAGCTTTTTTTATGTTTTTTTTTTTTTTTTTTTTTTTTTTAAACACGTAGGTATTTTAAGGTTGATAACTTTAGCAATTCAACGCGAGTTCAGAAAAAATTAAATAAAATATTTTCATAAGAATAGATGAATTGTTAAGGTTGACAACTTGACATGAAAGCTTGCAACATTTACAATAAATGCATTTGTTTGTTTTGTATATATATTTTTTCTAAAATAAAGTACATATTTGAAAGGGTCATTGCATATATAGCAAATGCAATCTCAATATATTGTTTTACGGTAGATAGTAGTAGCTATTTTTATTTTTTATTTTTTTTAAACAAGTAGGTATTTTTATGTTGATCGAATTATAAATAACTTTGAACATAAAATGTCACATACGAAAGTGCAGATAGTTTTTGTCTTTTTATATTCACCACTCTAACTTATTTTTATATATGTGTGTGTGTCACCACCACTACAAGAAAATATTGATTTCTTGACAGTTATTTGTTGACAGTTTTTAACTGTCATAAATCCTTGATAGTTTTTAACTGTCATAAATCCTTGACAGCTTTTAACTGTCATAAATCCTTGACAGCTTTTAACTGTCTCAAGGATTTATAACAGTTAAAAACTGTCAACATTCAAGGATTTATGAAAGTTAAAAATTGTTAACAAATAACTAACATTTTTTATATTTATACACCACCGTCCAGCCATCGTCCGTCGGCCCCCTCCGTCTCCACCCCTCCGTCCGGCCACCGTATGGCCACCCCCACCCCTCCGATTACTAATCGAACCAAAATTGGTACGATTTTGGCCCTTATTCCCGTCTCCTTATGCTTGAGTCTCGGGCATTTCCCCGTGTTTTAATATTGTTAATTGAGTATTTTCAGGTATTTATAAAGATTAAGGGCATTGTGGTAATTTGGAGAGATTAGGGGCAAAAGCGTAAAATATAAGGTGAATATTGAAGTTTCTGCAATATTGGAAGAGATCAGGGAGCGTTCCGTAATTCGCCATGGAAATCAGGCATGAGCGCCACGTCAGCATTAGTGAAACGGCGCGTTTAGGAGGAGGGTGTGGGCCTCTAAACGCGCCCCAAATCATTTCTAAATACGCCCAAATGCATGGCCCTAAACACAAGGCCCAATCCCTTGCCTAAAACTGATTAGAGAAGGTCTGTGTGCACCCCAGAAAGGACAAACCTTATACCCAAATGCACCCAGCCCGATTGCTGAGTACACCCACCATCTTCTTCAACTTTCCTCTTCTTCCTCCAGCAGATGCGAACCAGTGACACCCCTAAAACCCTAGCCCACTACCACGATTAAATCACCGAAAACCGACCTATCTTTGGCCGGTCTTCAGCCCAGACGAACGGCGGTGCCCTCACAAGGCTGGTCGTTCCCTTTTCTGCCCTCCAAACCACCGAGACGAGCAGATCACGATCTCCTCCAAATCACGCCTCTTTCGCCCTTTGGTCGCCATGAAAACTCCCTATTGTCGCTAGTTTGCTCGTTCGTTGTCGCCACGGCGACAGGGAGTGTTTTTAGGCACCAGTTCATGTCGCCACCATTGTCGCCTGAAGCCAAACTGCGAACTCCACTGTGTTCACTTGTGATTGGTTGAAAATTACCAAAGTGCCCTTGAGGGGCCAAAATGGTAATTCGCAAACTCAGGGGGATGTTTTGGTAATTAGCCACTCATCCTCTGATTTGAAATCACTATAAATTCAACCTATTTTTCCTTTGAGAATATACTTGTTCAAGCAAGAAATTCCTTCTTCCACCATTCCTAATCCACCCATTTCTCCTCTCTAATCTCATCAACAAACAACTAGACTACCTCACATAAATCATTCCTCTCTTTCCATATTCTCCACCCATTTCCTTTGTCACTCTCTATATAACTCCACCTATCTAGACATATTCTCTTCTCCCACTCTTTGCACTAGGAGCATCAAAGGAAAGCAATGATCAAGCATTAAATAAGAAGGCCCAAAGGTGATTTCTTTATTTATTACTTTCTTTTTATTTGATTGTAACTATGTGTAATTAAATCCCTAATATCTATCATTAATTGTTAAGACCATTCTCTTATCTAGTATTGTTGATGTTGGATTTCTATCTATTCAATTTCTTTATATTATTGTTATTTACTTTTCTAGTTTATTATATCTTAATCAATCAAAAACCAAAAATATGATTAATGTTTTATGCACCTAGATTATACTAACTTAGATTATATAACAAATTGATTAATCTAACCTAATCCATGTGGAATGAATCCTTACTTACCGTTTTACCAATCTTTACATCCTAAAATGATTTTCTAGTGGTAAAATTGGTTTTCTAAATGAACACATAAAAACATCATTTTGTTGTGCACAAACGGTCACATCAGTTACTGTCCGGCCATCATCTGCCGGCCCCCTCCATCCCGTCGCCTTACGACCATCGTTAGCCAAACGCTGCCCACAGCCGTCCGACCGTCGCCGTACGACAGCCGTTGCCGACCCACTTCTGATAATAATGACAATTAATTGTCATTATTAGGAATCCAACTTGAAACCTCAAGTCAAAAGTTGTAATAATTGAACAATATTCATATATGACCTATATGAGTTGTTAAACAAAAAAAAACAAAAAAACAAAAAAAAAAAAAACAAAAAATTAAAAAATTAAAAAAAAAAAAAACTTGTTAGATAAATTTAAATTTATTCAACTAATCAAAATTCTAATTTTTACGACAAACATATATTAAAAAATATTTATTGAAACTCTTAATAAAATTATATTTTTTAAAACATATATAGTCGAGTTAATGGTCTATACTCTATGGTCACGAATTGTAATGGGAATGAGAATGAGAATGGAAAGGAAATGAAAGGAAAGGAAAGGAAAGGAAAGAAAAAGAAATCTGAGTTTTTTGTTTGGTTGGAGCTTTATAATTAGTCTCTGAATCAATATTATTTTGTTTGATTAACAACATAATGGAATGGAATTAACTGTATTTTGACCAAAAATACCCCTAATTATAAAACATTCATAATATATAATTTTTTATTTATCTTTAATAATTTTTTTAAACATTTACTTCCTATTTTCAACACCAAACAAAATCCCGATATGGATTTATTTTACGGTAAGATATCGGTTTTTGGGCAAACCGATATTGGATAAGTAAAATTTTAAATTTAATAAATTTACTTTTAAAAAATTCAAAAAAATAATTTAAAAAATGTTGTTTATTTATTTTGCACCCTCTTATGTCATACTAAGAGACACGTTAATAATCCAATTACCCATATAAATTAGTAGTCTGAGTCTTACATTTGTTCATTAAATTGCAATATGCATGTTGAGAAATATCTCTCATGTAGTGAGAGTTGTATTCTAAATCATGCTTATTACAATTGATGTCACAAGTCTCCTATAGGTCATGTTTGGTTAAATGGAATGGAATGGAAAGAAAGTCATTCCATTCATTTGGTTTGTTAAAATGCAATGGAATGGTGATTCCATTGGAATGGGGATTCCACCATTTTGGTGGAATGGGCATTCCATCCAAAAACCAATGAAAAGTCATTCCATTCCAAACTAAAATTTATATTCCATAAATACCCTTATATGCCCATACTCCATTACAAAAATACCTTCAGCTCCTTTCCAAAAATAATATATTATTATTATATATTATATTAATGATATATAAATATTTCAAAAGACACAAATCCATGGTCTCCCGCATGACTCGACTTGTTGCCCACAGGCCTCTTCCAGTTAAAGAATACGTTCAGTCCACAGGTCTTGATAACTGTCTTATCCCTTCTTCACCAGCTGAACAATATGTTGATCTTGAGATTGGTCAACCTATGATCGACCACTGGATCAATGAAGGCTACTCTCACCTTCATATTGGTGCTGTACGCCTTATTCTCACTCTCCATGGGCGCAAAGGTATTCCAGTCACTGCAAAGATAGCTTTACTCAACACCATCTACAAAAGCTATGAGCAAGCAGTCATTGGTACTTGCTTATCCACACTTCATGCTGGTAGTATCTCCCTGACTTACTACCCGAATTTCAACATCCCCCTTCGGGATCCAAATCTGCACACCTGCCTTAAAGTTCAGATCCAGATCACTGGTGCTGATATGCAACCAGATTCCTTCATGGCTACACTTCACCACCAGATCGCTTACCGCCTCCAGGATCATGCCCTTGATCTTCCCATCCCCGGCCATACCGGTGATACCCTCTTCATCAAGGCAGAAAGAGAAAACGATATCCCCACTATAATTCAGATCCCAAAGCAGCTTTCTAAAGAAAAACTTCTTGAAATTATGCCTTTGGAATGGATATCCAACTACGAAAAAGCCTTCCAAAACACCACTCCGGTCATCGCATCTAAGTCCTCCCATAAAAGACGTGAGGATGGCTCCATTTTGACAACTTTCAAACCTGTCTCCAATACCTCTTCTAGCATTCCCCCGACAGCTCCTCCCATCTTCCAAGCTCTTATGATCAAACCAGTCACCACTGAAGATGATATCCCCATACACAACTTTGAAGCTGACGGAACTCCTATCTTCACTGACAAAATCAACGGCCATTTCATTTAGGATGATGACCCTTCTATGTGTGATCCTAACTGTGATTGCAGAGAATGCCTTTCGGCCTTTTCCATCCCTTGCAAACCAGCCATCAAACCACATAGACCTGACCGGTCATCCAAGCCTTGGATAGGTCTTCAACCCGTCAAACATCCGCCTTTACCCATCTATGACCGAGCGCTACAGATCCTTCGATCTGAAGGCCTCCTACCTGATGTCCAGCATCAGACTCCTATCCCCTCACCAATCCCTTGTTTCATGGCATCCAAATACGATGCTCACTTCCCACCACTAGAACCCAGGTCTATTTTAGACAAGAATCTTCACTCCAAACCTTATATCCAAACTTCTGAAGTCCAACCTGATGGTACATTCAAAAAACCATCCCAAGCAGAACAAGTCCTCAATTGGCACACTCAAAATGCAGAAGCTCAAAACAAAGTTCTCTTCTCCATTGATCAAAAGATTGATAAGGTCAACAACCGTGTCAAAACACAATACCACCGTTTCTTGTCTATGGACAAAGTCTTCAGAGATATGTACTCTGATCTTCAGAGTCGCATTGCCAAGCTGGACAGTGATCTACATAGCTACATCAACCAAGGATACATTGGCCCAAATTTCAACTAAAAAGAAAGAGAGATCAGACAGCTCAAGGCTCAGCTAGAACAAATGAACAAAGATAAGTTGCACTCTGCTTCTATCTCCTCTTACCACAAGCCTTATACTCGTTCACTCTTTTCTACATCTCCACCATATTCTCCTCCTCCCCCAGATGACTCACAATTCTTCAAATCCACTGGAGAATTATTCAAACGATATCCTCCCTTGCGGTCACAACCAGCCCCGGTCCAAAAAAGATCTCACTCCATCTTCTTCCAAGAAGGAGAAACAACCTGTATTAGACCCATTTGACCCTGTCCTACATGCTTCAATCCATCGTCATTTTCACTCTGACGAAGATTCTGATGTTCATTCCCTTCAGTCGACACAGTTCTCCGACGATACAGTACTATCCCCAGAACCAGAACCTGAACTGGCAGAAGAATTCCGCCAAACTCTCATGGCTTCCAGGACCGATCCTCAGCCTTCCACTCGTACATATGACTCTCCTGATGAAGCTTCTAATATTCCATATGTCGAAGAGCCTGCTGATCATCCTCTTCCAACCCATTCTACCTCAGCAAGACCTACTCATGGCCCCTGGTTTACTCTTGACAATGCCTCTCCAGACACATGGAGAAAAAAAATTTCGGAAATGAGCGCCTGGCTTGATCTCCAACTTTCAAAACCTGAACATGATCTTGAATCAGCTCTCCGTGAGTTTGTATCAAGATTCACTGGTTCTCTCAGAGACTGGTACCAAGCTCTTGGTGAATACAGACAACTTCAATTTGTCCGTACTGACTCGGCATCCCAAGCTATGGGTCTTATTTTCAGAGAATTCCTTGGTGATCCTACGCATTTTCATACTCAAACAAAACAAGAATTTTTTGAGATGAAATGTTGTTCTTTAAAGAAGAAAGACATCCAGCACCACTACTCTCGTATGTCAGAACGATATCATATCCTTGGTGGTATCAATGATCCCAGCCTTAAACACGTCTACCTCAATTCCCTTCCTTCAGAGCTTCAAGATGAGCTCCACAGAAAAATAGAATCTTCCGGCAGAACTATACCGGACATTACTCTTGGTGAAATCCACATGTTCACACTCACCTCCCTCGAAAAGCTCTGTGCAACTCAGAAAGTCTTCTCCAAAATGATCAAAGAAGGAAAGAAATATGAGTCTCAATGCCGACAACCATCTCTCCAGATTAAATGCAAATCTACAGACCAGTGCACCTGCAAGACAAAAAAGAAACGCCACTTTAAACCCCAGCATTTCAAAGACAAAACGCATTCCAACCGCTTCAGATCCTTCAGACGAAAAGTCAGACGTGGAAAGAACAAATCCACCAGATGTTACATTTGTGGACAACCAGGCCACTATGCGAGACGTTGTCCGAACAAGAAAATCAAGTCTGCTAAGCTTGTCCAGCAAATATCTCAACTTGCAGATTCTATTCCTTCCGATGTTGATGTTGAATCCGTCTTCTCAGAACAAGACGAAGTTACTGACGACACAGTCTTCATCATTCATGACACTGGTGCCCCGAATTCAGAACTTGATACTGACCATTACTATTCCTCAGGTGTTGCGGGCACCCCAGATGTCTTCCAAGCCCAAGTGGCCAAGCCACTTCCCTCTATTGAACCGACTGGACCACAAGCCCACGTCTAAATTCTTGAAACCAAATACTCTAAACCTATCAATGTTATTGCCTACTTTGACACTGGTGCTCACACCTCCATGATGAACCCCAAAGTCCTTCCAGCCCATGCATGGACCCCACTCGTCCGACATTTCAGAGCTGCTGATGGCCAGATTTTTGCTACTCATCTGATATCAAAGTCCAAAATTGGTATCAAACTGTTCCCATCTTTCACCTATTGGACTCGAATCCTTGGCACTCCTCTCCCAGACAAAGATATCCTCATTGGTTGGGATGTCTACAGCAAATGTGGAGCCCTCAGGATCCTCCATAACGGAATCCGATACAAAAGATATTTTAAAACTTTTGCCCTTCTCCCAAAAATATTCCCACTTTTCGAAATACACCCGACTTTCCAGCATATCCAACGGAAACTGCTACGGTTTTGCGTAGACAGCCACTCAGACTTCCATTATCCCTCCCCTTTATGGAAAAATCCTGACTTCTTCATCCATCTTCCTTTCAAACTTAATGAAGACGTCAATCCTACCAAAGCCACCCACTCCGGGATGTCTCCCTCTGATTTACGATTGGCCCAAGATGAATGTGATACTTTACTCCAACAAGGCCTCATTGAACCCACTTCCTCTCCATGGGCCTGCCAAGCCTTTTATGTAGAAAAAAGGTCTGAATTACGTCGGGGATAAAAGAGGCTTGTCATTGACTACAAACCGTTGAATCTCTTCTTACGAGATGACAAATTCCCAGTTCCTAGGACTAATACATTATTTGCCCAACTCTCCAAAGCAACTATCTTCTCTAAATTTGACCTCAAAGGTGCTTTCTGGCAACTCGGTATACATCCTAGTGGCAGATACAAAACAGCTTTCTGTCTTCCCAATGCCTAATACCAGTGGAAAGTTTTACCCTTCGGTCTCAAAACGGCTCCATCTCTTTTCCAAAAGGCCGTTACCAGAATCTTCCGCCCTATCCTTTACTCCGCTCTCATATACGTGGATGACATCCTCCTTTTTTCTTCCACTGAAACCTCTCATTCCCAACTCCTTACACAGTTCCTCGCTCTCATAAACCACCATGGTATCATGCTATCCAACAACAAAAGTTCACTTGGCCAAACTCAAATTGAATTCCTTGGCATGAAAATTTCTCAAGGCTAGTACTGCCCAGGTCCTCATATTGCCTCACAACTCCTTGACTTCCCAGATTCGAACCTGACCACCAAACAAGTCCAACAGTTCCTCGGTATTATCAATTTTATCAGGGACTTCCTCCCCCAGGTCAGCCGACACACCTCGGTCCTTTCTCAAATGCTAAAAAAGTCTCCTCCACCATGGTCACAAGCTCATACCCATGCCGTCACTAAGCTAAAGAAACTATCCCAATCCCCTCCAGCCCTTACTATTCCCTCTGACGGTCACCTTATCCTCTAGACAGATGCTAGTGATTCTCACTGGGGTGCTATCCTCCTTGAAGAACGACAAGGTATCCGGTCCTATTGTGGACATGCTAGTGGACAATTCAAAACTTCCCAAGCACATTACCACACAGTCTACAAAGAAATCATTGCTGTCAAATACGACATCCAAAAATTTGACTTCTACTTGAGGACACAGAACTTTACTGTGGAAATGGACAACTCCTCTTTTCCCAAAGTTCTTGAATTTCAAAATAAGATTCCTCCTAATCCACAACTCCTCAGATTGAAAGATTGGTTTGCTCGCTATGACTTCACTGTTAGGCACGTGAAAGGTCATCATAATATAATAGCAGATATGCTTTCACGACCATCCACTATCCATTTACTCTCCTCCGTGAAAAAAATCCCCCTTGTCTTCATGGCCACCTCAGCCTCATCCTCATCCTCATCCTCATCCTCTACCACACCACCACCATCGAACCCACCTGTCGGGGATTTCCCTCCAGAATTACAAGTTTCTGCCACTCATGGTCGTGCACCTTCTCTTGACCAGATCACTGATTTCGCCAGACACTATCTCCCAATCTATCGTTCTAGGATCCAATCCCAAGGTGTCCAATGTGACGTCTCCAACCCCACCAAACCCTTTCTTGACCCTTTCATCATGCCGCCATATTTCTATTTCTCCAAAGACCTTCTTTGGTATTTATGGTGCTTGTCTATTCTACATCACTTTGCTTTTGTTTTCCCTTTACAGGCTATGTCAACATACCTCAATGATCCCAGCCTACGCTGTTCTCTCCTATGGACTTTCCTCCAATGGTTCAATCCTATTGCCATTTGGAATCGAGACCTCCTCCACCTTATGGGTAACTACAATTTATGGAAACTCACCAAACATGAGGCCGAAGCTGTTCAATGCATTTGGATCTTACACCGTCCATACAGGTACAATCCTCATAAAAAGTTGTTATGGACCACGAATATCAGCTATGAATGGCACACCACTTATGACTACCCAAAATGGTATCCGAAGACCATTCAAATTCCCCTGCTGAATTTCCTCTGCAATGCCAATAATAACTTCACTGATGAACATTACATCATTCCTGATGTCACTAGACAATCCGGTGATCCAGAAGATCCTCTCTCGGTCCAGAGCCACATGATTGACTCCCAAGACCCTTTCATTTTCAGCACATGGCCCTGCCTGATATGTGGAGCCCAAGATTCTGATGATGACAACCATGCTACATGCAATCTAGACACCCCGTAACTCATGGCTTATGCTTTAATTATGTAAAGTTTTTCGGTGTGTTTTACTTATGCTTTTACTTCGGGTATTGTAATAGTGAATCGGCACTTCAACTGACTTTGTAATCATGCTGCCTGCCACCTGTTTCGCATGGCACTGTTTGTTGTTTGTTTGTTTTCGGTCTCTCCTGCCTATAAAAGAGACCCTCCTCTTCTTGTAAAAATCATCAACCGATTTATAAATATTTCCAGTGTGTTTCCTTTCTATGGCTTCCTAAATCTTCATTTGTTTTCTAAATGATCTGAGAATCATAGACTGTAATGATCCAAGTATGCTCTGTGATTGCCTTTAATTAAAGGATCCTGCACATCAGAAAAGGATTTTGGTTCCATTGGCTTAAGGTCCTTATCTGTTTTCATGGTGTTCCTCTGCGAAGTACCCTGTCCAGCCGACAGATAGGCGCTTTTGGGGAAAAACTTTGGACACATGTTTACAGTTTAAGGCTCCCTGCCCTCGCCGTGGTATCAGAGCCAATTAGACAAGAGAGCTATAAACCGTCGAAAACATGAGTAGGGGTTCTCGCCTTGAGAGGCGTGGCGAGGCGAATCTTGGACTCTTACCCTACCATGTCCTGTCAAGGCTAGCCACCTTGAAGGTTGCACACTCGAGAAGGTGATGCGTAAAATTGTTTCTGAGGTATCTTTAGTTGCCACCACAGATCCCCCTGAGCGGATCTCGGGGAACTGACTAAGCATATATTATATTATTATAATATATAACGATAAACATATATATATATATATATATTATATTATATTATTATATATGTTATACTATCATATATATTATTATATATATTATATTATTATACATATTATATATTATTACATATTATATTATATATGTATTATATATATATTACTAGTTGGAGGGGCACATGCAATGCACGTGCCAAATTTGTAGTATTGAATCTTAAATATAATATATGCATATAATTTTTTTTTTATATGAATACAAACTTATTTACAACATATTTACAATAAAAAGTCGATAGTATTTCTAATGTTGCAATAAAAGCTGTAGGCATGACGATAATCCTTGGTTTGGAAACACCCTCTGGATAATTATATTTACAGAAAGAGTATATAAAACCAAAAAGAAAAATAGAAAACCTTTTCCAAAGCTCGAGTATGTATAATAATGCCTAATAATTCAACAGTTTTATGTATCAATAATTTGTCTTTAAACATTTAACAAGACATCATTTGAGTTCCATCTACTATATTTATGGTAATTTGTATCTCTTCTTCTAAATAACAAGAAATCTATCATAAGCAAAACCACAATAGACAGAATGTATAAAACCCATCGGGCAACATAACAAAAGGAACATGTAATCAATTTTAAATTTCTACATCTGAAATTTGAAGCTATTTAGAAAATAATACAACACTCAACCAAATCTATGACAAACAATAAGAATATATCACAGTTCTGAGACAAACGACAATTAAAAACTTTCTCTATTCATTTAGAGACTAAGAAAAGCTGAAAAACAATGAAGAAATTAAATAAGTTCCAACAAAATTTCTTATTAAATAAGATGAAATGGAAGATAGCCAAAAACTAAAATTATTTTCATGTCACTCCACAAAATCAAATGCAACGTATCTTAATATATCCAAACAGTAGAGTTCAACTTAAAGCTTTTAAATGAAAACATTACAAATTACACAAATATCCACCTGAAAAAACAAAAGAAAAAAAAAATCCTAGAAAAATACCACCAAAAACACCAAATTAGATAGCAATAACAATAAATTAATAGTGATTGATCATTCAAAAAAATCCAAATAATAACACAAACAAAAAACTCAAAAGTTGAAGAAAGTTGACCTGATGCATGTAATTCCAGTATCTGTTAGATCCAGCAAGCAAAATAGGGATGCTTTTTATTTTTCTCCTTTTTTTTTCTCTTTTTTTTTTTTTTCTTATTTTTGCCAACTCACTCTTCTCTTATCTCAATCCCTTTTTTTTTTTTTTTTTTTAATTCTTATTTTTACACCTCTTCCACTTGTAACCTAGCATAGCTTTGCCACCTTTAATCCCAAATTGCCACTGTCCCATTTATTTATTTTTTTATCTAAACTTTTATGCACCAAGATGAGTCTATCTTAGACTCGGGCTCAAGCTAGGGTTCGAACCCGGGTCATGTGTTTGGGTTTGGATACACATACTTTTCTTGGTAATTTTGAAATAGTAACGGGATATATATGTTATTTCAATACAAAAGAAAATATAAGGAGCTATAATTCGAGAATCATTCACAAAAGGGGAAAAACCAGTGCAAGAACTATAATGCTACTACAAATCATATGTATAAAACAGTGGGGAGAGGGAAAAAAAGGAGATATATACCATGCAATATTACCTCAAAGTTTTGTATCCATTACTGTCAGAAGTTGAGGATGGAGATGGAGCAACCTAAAAAAGAGTAAAAATCATAATTTACTGACTGCTGTAAAAAAAAAAAAAAATACTGTATCTGGGCTCAATAAAAATGATAATTTGATTGAAAAAAAAGGGGAAGAAAAGGATTAAGGTTTTGTGAACAGAACATGCATCACATGTGCATACAGAAATTGATAGTTTCCAAACAATGAACCACTGGGATTTAGTACACAATGTATTCATTCATTAGACCAAATTTAACATTGTTAAACCACTCAAACAGGAATGCATGTGATGCATATAAACAAGGAAGTAGTACCAAATATTTAAATTGCCCCATTCGTAATATTTTCCCACAACCTCATTGACAGAATAGAAAAACAACTCAAATTTTATAGGACATCTAAACATGTCCAAAGTGTAGGAACCCAGGGTTACAGATTGCGCAACGGAAGGGTTTTAAAAAATTTTATGCAATCATCAAGTAAACCTAATTGTATAGTATTAATCGAAAACAACAAAGAAGGTGAAACGATTTCATACCAGCGTTGGAGGCTCCTTCTCTTTAATACGATATGCTCCCTGATTTGAACCACAAGATCTTCCTCGCTATGACCCGGGATTGATAATGGCGTGTGGGCGCATCACGGTATTCAGGAACAAGGAGGATGAAGAGACACATGAAAACAACCCCTTGTCTTGTATGGTGAAGTTCGACCACTTGATGTCAAAAGCAAGCAAAGGAAACTTTTCCCTTTTCTTTTTCTCTTTGAGTTGGCTGCACACCTCTTGTTCTCTTTTCTTTTTAATTTACGTGTGTTGATGTTGGTGTGTCTTAAATTTTTGTTTAATTAGTTTCTTAAAACATATATATCATATATGTATTTTAACTGATTACTTTAATTAATAAATCCGTTAAAATATCTAAAATTTATAAGGATAATTAATAACTTTGAATTTAAACGTTTTAAATTCAAATTTGATATTTAATTTAATAAAAAATAAAATAATCAAATTATCTTATCTTCATTCAAACACAAATATCAATCAACATCCTCCAACTAATGGTTAATTGCATAATTAAATAATCTTATTATTTAATTAATTTAATCACTAATATTGATAAATTAAATAATCTCATTATTCAATTAATTCCTAAATAAATACGTGTCACTTTTGTAACACAATTAATTGGACAATCCAATTAATCAACTGTGACCCTTGTTACCTAAATCGATCGGGCTAGCAAGGGGACCTAATGGACCCACAATATTTTGAGCTCCAACAATCCTTAGAAATAATTAATTAAACTCTTTAATTAATATTTTATGATTATTAACTCCGGTGTTATTCCACTAAAAACCTAAAGCTGCACTCTCTCAACTGTAGACGTTTTTACACAAACCAATAACTCTTGGTGTCCATCGATATAGCTATTACATATGGTATGATCCTCAACAAATAGTTCATAATTAGAGCTGGGTCATAATGTCCGTTATACCCTTCTAATTATATCTTTCCATTAAGTACCATTGATTCTCTAATGAACAATAAATCCTACATTCCTTACGGAATTAGGAGAGCGCTTATATTGTTCAAGCCCCGAATCAACTCTTAAGGGAACTACTATCTACTTCTCACAAGAAGGAGTGGATTCCTCTATTGTGTACAAACCTTCCCAGCCACAAGCCAAACCGTGATTTCAACATACAAAGTTATTGACCGGGAATGCAACTCCGATCTCACCCATGGCATATCAAAAACCACAATCTAACCTGAAGGAGTCGATAAGACACTCAGGATTAAGATCAATCATATATAGCCATCATTTGTTGATATATATGAATCTCATCTTTAAATGGATCTTAGTTAGAGATTCATATAGATCATGGCCTAGTCCTATATGATCACATCATACAAGGTGCCTCCATTCTCATATCTCAATATGAATGATCCAGGATAGGATCACCGTACACTACGAAATAGACCGCAGCTGTAGATTAACCACAAATAAAGTACCCAGCTTTATTTGCTATCTACGGACTCTTTAGATTCCTCGTTTCAAACTGCATCCATCTGTATATGACACTCATATACTCAGTTCGAAATTACATCTGGCAATCTTGGATGTTAAGTGCACATGTTATATATATAAAGTATGACACAAAATGAATGAATAAACTACTTCTTTTATCTATGTTCAATTCACATTTACAAATTACAAGCTTTAGGGCAAAACCCCAAACACAAAGAGAATGACCTTTTAGTTAAAAGTCACATTTGGCCTAATTCTTGGTCATTTTGTACTTCACATATGCTGCAACAAGCAGAAAATGCACACTTATGATATAATCCAAATCTATGTTGGTAAATCTTAAGTTTATATGGAAAATACAATATCATATTCTTCCTAATTATATCGCAAACCATGCAATTGTATGAAACAGAGAGCATGAAAAGGAGATAGATGTGCAGCTCATCTTGTGTATCATGAGTTTAGTACACAGCTCAAAGGTGAAATTTGCATCCACACAGCAATAAAAGCCCTCAATGATATAATCAATATATTTATAATAACACTCCCCTGCATATCCGGGAGCAAAAGAAAATCTCTTCATCCATATATAGTGGAAGTCTATGAGAATTAAGTTCTACCATGTTTACACGAACAAAATTATCAGAATTCAGAATACAAAACCTAACCCAACCGAGAAAACAAAACCATGAATAAAATCCATTTACTTCACCAAGTAATAATGTAGCTCTCTTTCACTTAAGGATCCCATACAATTTATAAAAGGTAAAAGCATTCTAATTGCAATCCAATAAGAGACAGAACTTACTTCCCATTGATTTGACCACAAAGACATAAAATTTGGCAACATACTTTCATATTCAAGCTTCAACGAGCAAATAAAACATAAAAATCACAACCCAATTAAGTGACCAACAAATTAAACCAACCCATCATAGAAAAAAAAAACTGAACCTTGGGGTGAGCAAACGAAACCGTTCCTTTAGTGGGAGGATTGTGGTAGCCTTGTAGGGGTGGTGGTGGTGGTGGTGTTGTTGTTGGTTAAGAGAAGGCCTGACGACGTGGTGGTTGTGGTGATTGACATCCAAAGGAGGTCGAGGGTGAGGAGGATACGAAAGTAGAGGGCCGTGGTGAGATGGGTACCCACCATTACTGGGATTGGCGACGGTAACCGTCTGATCAGTTGAATTGGGACGTGAAGGCTTTGGTCTAAAGCCAGGAAAAAAGGATAAAGGGGGAAATAAATCGATTGGTCACACTTGAATTGGAACCGAGAAGGATACAGAGGGAAATTGAATCAGAGAAAGGGCAAAAGAAAACAGGGGATAGAGAGGGAAATAAGGCTATTGTGCAAACCAAAAACTACCCTTTTGAAAGTTTTAGCCTATTTTATATATATAGGATATTATTATATATATATATATATATTATATGTATTATATGTATTATATAATATATATATATATTATTATATGTATTATATATTATATATTATATATAATTATATATATAATATACTTTCATATTTTATTATTATTATCCATAATATATCATGTTATTATGAATGTTTTATAATTAAGGGTATTTTGGTCAAAATACAGTTAACTCCATTCAATTCCGCTGTTAACCAAACAAAATAATATTGATTTAAAGAATAATTCTAAAGTTTCAACCAAACAAAAAACTTAATTTTCCTTTCCTTTCCTTTCCTTTCCATTCCTCATTCTCATTCCGATTACCATTCTGATTACTATTCCACTATGTAACCAAACGTGACTATAAAATATTAGCCAATAACTCGACTATATATGTTTTTAAAATATAATTTTATTAAAAGTTTCAATAAATATTTTTTAATATATGTCGGTCATAGAAATTAGAATTTTGATTTATTGAATAAATTTAAATTTATCTATCAAGGTTTTTTATTTTTTTATTTCAAACAACTCATATAGGTTATATATAAATATTGTTCAAATGTTAACACATCAAATGTTGTAGTCAAGTAGTAAAGACTTAAAACTATTGACTTGAGGTCTCAAGTTCAATTCAATTTAATTATCATTATTATCATAAGTGGGTGGTGGTCGGTGGTCCGGCGGGAGGCGATGGTCTGGTGGGCTTCCGGCGTCCGGCGGTGGCGTGGGAGGTAATCTATAAATATAAAAAAAAGTTATTTAATTAAATATTAAATAATAACAGTTTTTAATTAAATATTATAAATATTATAATAGCATTGTTGACAGTTTATAACTGTCAAGAAAAATAAATAAATAAACAATCATAAAAGAAAAACTGTTAAGACTTTTCTTGATAGTAGCATTGTTTTCTTGTAATGCACCCTAACTTATATATATATATATATATATATATATATATATATATATATATATATATATATGTGTGTGTGTGTGTGTGTGGGGTACATTAAAATGTTTTTTTGTTTATTGTCATTTTTGTTTGACTATTTTTGTTGTAACCTTTTATCAATCTAGCAAAACTTTGCAAATACATAATAAAGAACATGCATGCTAATTGCCAACTTCGTGATTACATTTAGCTTGACCAAGTTGATAAACAAAAATCTTTTTAAAATTAAACTTGTTAAAATAACTAGGGAACTTGGCATCTAATCATCCATATTATACATACACTTTTTCTATTGTCAATTCGAACTGATAAAAGATATATCAGTTCCTTGCATGTGGGCCATTAGATTTAAATCTTTGACTGGGCTGCATGCACTTGTCAAAGTATCTTTTAAATTCAATGGTCCACATGCAAATAACTGATATATTTATATCAGTTCGAACTGATAATAGAAAGACTGATTATATATATATATATATATATTTATATTTATATAGGGGTATTATCACTAAAGTCCCTATTTTTTTTTTCATGAATTGTCACCTATTTAAATATTTTTGCCATATTAGTCACTTTAGTCCCTTGTTTTTTCAAAATACATCACTTTAGTCCATTTGACCAAAAAACTAATGGTCAACTATAACAGAATATGTAAAAATATAATTTTACCCTTTATTTTTTTTAATTTTTTGTTTTAGTCCCTCTAGTTTCAATAATAGCTGGTCAACCCCTGAAAAAAAAATTAAATTGCCTCCCATCAGGGATCGAACCTTCAACCTTAATGTTAAAAGCCACAAGGTTTAACCAACTAAGCTACTCTAACTCATTGTTGAAGGTTTGATGATTTAAATGTATATATATATATATATATATATATATATATATATAATTTGTTTAAACTAATTTAAATATGTTTATAAAATTTAAAATCAAAACCTGTATTTTTTTCTTTCTTTCTTTATTTGGATTTTTTTAAATATATACATTTAAATCAACAACCTTCAACAATGAGTTAGAGTAGCTTAGCTGGTTAAAGATTGTGACTTTTAACCTTAAGGTTGAAGGTTCGATCCTTGATGGAGGTGTTTTAATTTTTTTTCAGGGGTTGACCAGCTATTATTGAAACTAGAGGAACTAAAAGAAAAAATTAAAAAAATAACAATAAAGGGTAAAATTATATTTTTACATATTATGTTATAGTTGACCGTTAGTTTGATGTATTTTAAGAAAATAAGGGACTAAAGTGACTAATATGGTAAAGATGTTTAAATAGGTGACAATTCATGAAAAAGTAGGGACTTTAGTGATAATACCCCATAATGTGTGTGACATATAATCTTATATATGTTTTTTTTGTTTTTTTTTCGTATCTATCTATTTACCTATTTAAACTAGTTATTATTATTATTTTTTTAAAGCTTTTACCATTGATAGGATTCGAGTTGCTGACTTTAGAGTTATTTACCCAAACCCCAAACCCATCCATTTACCAGCTGAACTATGCCCTTGGAGGCGTCATATATAGGTATGTTGATATGTTGTTAGATGATTCATTTTTATTTTTTTTTGGTAATTCCACGAGGTATCCCTCACTCCGATCGGCAACCGATCGTTAACAAGTGGAACTAATCCCCACTCGGCCCGAGAGACATGGGACAAGGCCTGGCCAAGTGTTGCTCCAAAGCTGGCTTGAATTCGGGCAGTGCCCGAATGATTCGACCGTCGTGGGGGCACTTTGCCATTGCGCCACAACCAACTTGGTTATGATTCATTTTATTCAATACTTGATTAATTGTTTTATTTTATCCTTAAGTTTCCCTAACACCTTTTCAGATTAAAATAAATATCCGCTGTTTTTCAATTTTATTTCTCCACATTGATATTTGCACAAATCTAGAAACCTAAACCAATTTAAATGTGAGGCAAAGAGGCTTTTTTATTTTATTTTATTTTATATTTATTTTTTTTACAAACAAGCTTATAGTCAACATGTTTATTCTTACGTAAATATTGTTTCAACTTTATTCTTATGTAAACACTAGTGCTGAGTTGCTGGGAGTTTATCACAATTTATCATGTGATGTCAAATTGCAGATAAATGCATTAAATGTAAGATAAAAGAGTGTATATATTGCACCTTTGAAATTTGTATGTACATCCCAAATTATATATTCTAAAATTTCAAAATTACCCTTCCATCAATTTATTAATATATATGTTTTACATCACATTAATATAATATTTAATATTTTAAATATCATAATTCATACCAAATATTATAAGTAGTTTCTCAGAAAAACCAAACATCATTGCTAACGAAGGCCCAATTACTTTATTGGACTGCCTTTTGGGCTCGAAATATTATTTGGGTTGTTAAAACCCCACCATGTTCTAAATAACCCGATCACTTTTTTTTTTTTAAATTACTATTTTGCTTCCTGTCAATGTTTTTATTTATTTTTTCTTAAAAAATAATAATAATAATAACGGAATCAAGTATCCTTTAAGAAATTGCAAGAATAAAGAATAAATACAGGGATGTATGGATTTCATTTGTTCCATGGTGGCACATTATGTAGACAAATATGCATATTATAAACTTTGTGGTAGCAAAAAATGGTCCATAGGCCCAAACATGGAAAAGCCCAGATCTTTATGCTGAAACCAAACTAGGCCCACGTGCAACGGCCCGACCCAAGGCTTATACCACTAAGACTTGGTAGCCTGAAATCAAGTCAAACATCAATTACCTGGAATCAAGTCAAACGTCAGTTTTATAAAACAAGTAACGGCTGATTCAAAGAGGATTTTTCTCCGAAAATCTCTCCTACAATCAAACCACTACCAGGTGAATGTTGGGGAGGTGATCTTGGCCTATAAATAACAAAGTTCAGTCACAATGAACTCTCTCTGAAACTCTTAACTAAAAACAAAGCATAGAAGCGTCTTGAAAATCTGATCACATTCACTCCGGCCACCTGAACTTGATCTAAATCGCATCTGAGACATAGCTACAAATCACTCATAATCATTGCTCAGCCCAAGCATGCCTAAGGCTAATAATCTGACCCCATCTTCATTGTTTTATTTATCTTTGTTTCTCTCTTATTGTTCTTTTACAGGCTCGACCAAGAAGACAACGAACTTCGTTCGACAAGCTAACGCTTTTGCAGGTTAATAGAGGAGATGACAACCCATGTTCAACCAAGTTGCCTTGGACATAATACAAATCCGACTTGATCCACATAATCCGTAGGACGACCCCCTACAGTTTGGCACCCACTGTGGGGCCCATTGTAACTTTACAAACGAGCTAGTCGAATCGATTGTGAACAACTTCTCAACATGTTTGGAGATGAAAGCACAGCAACCGTCGAAGAGTAGATCGTTGCACTGACTGCCCAGATGACTGCAAACACAGAAAAACTGCGGGCACTTGAAGCAGAAAATGTCACGATTCGAGCGACGAATGGTGAACTACGAGCCTTGATCAACAGAGTAGCACCCGGCAACGCGACGGGAGCGCCCTATCATGGCTCCAAATGGTGAATATGAGGTCGTTATAACAGCTCTGATCGCACCTGTCGACCCTATAAGACCAGACATGAACCCTAATGTCAGACATGATCAATGAACGCCTTAGACGGCACGAGTCGAAATAGACCTCAACAACTTACCGATCCGGAATGAAATGTCGAATGGGCAGGATCTAGCCATGGATCTACAACCTGAAAACGCCCTGAGAACACCGGTGTCACTCCAGTCGACACCGGGATTGGTAAAATCAGGATCTGATCTACATTTATTTGCTGACCCAGAACTTTCTCACAGGTTCGTAGAAATAGAAGCCCTTATCTAAAGGATTCCAGGGGTCCCAACTCCAATAAAGAAAAGCATAATAAACAGCTTCGTCGTCTCACCCTTCTTCGACGTAATTGCCCTAGTCGAGATGCCTAGAAAATTCAGCTTCCCAAACATGAAGCAATACGAAGGAACTACAAATCTGGACGACCACATAGCGCAGTACAAACAAAGGATGTTCACTGCGGCAATCCCACGTGACCTAAGAGAAGCGTGCATGTGCAAAGCCTTCGGGTCCAGCCTTAGTGGCCCAGTATCAAATTTGCCTAACAATTATATTACTTCTTTTGCGTAGCTCACAGATACATTCGTGGAGCAGTTTGTGAGCAATCACAAACTAGAAAAGTAGTCGGACGACCTATATACCATAACGCAGAGACACAACGAAAATTTGAGGACTTATGTCAGATGCTTCAACAAAGAGAAAGTGCATATCCCGCATTGCAACCAAGCGACCACCATCTACACCTTCAGAAAAGGTCTCATGTTCGATTCCGACCTTTATAAAGAGCTCACTAATTATCCATACAGGACAATGGAAGATGTATTGGCAAAAGCATGGGCCCATATCAAATGGGAGGAAGACAAAGCCAATTTCGTAGGAAAGGTCAACAACTATGCGAATAGAAGAAACGATCTAGTCGATAGAAGGTCGAACGATAGCAGATCAGAACCATACCCGACCAACAACAGACGGAACACTCAATCATGGCATGAAGGCTCAAGCGACAGACGGTCATACGAGTGTGACCACCCAAGGTCGAGTCGACCACGTATCCAAGTACTGGAGTACAATCTCAGTATCGAGCCAGTCGACCTTGTAGCGGTGATGAGAGAGATGGGTAAGACAATCAAGTGGCCGAGAAAAATGAATGCACCCCCAAAACATCAGGACGCGAGACTTTGATGCGAGTTCCACGGAGATCACGGTCATCGAATAGAGGATTGCATTGCCCTCAAACTAGAAGTTGCAGAACTTCTAAAGTAGGGACATCTGTAAGAATTCCTGACGAATAAGGGGAAATAAACCTTCACCCGACGCAATGAAAAGAGGCAAACCAGTGCAAACAGCAATCCACCAGAGCCACCTCGACAAGATAGAATAATCAATTACATCACAGGAGGATCTGAGGTCAGATGCGTGAGCTACTTTACGGCGAAGAGACACACGCGACATGTGTCGAACGTAGAAATTCAACCTGATAGGGAATACCCCTCAAAAATCGATGAGACCATCTCCTTCAAATCCACAAACAAATCAGATTTGTTTTCTTCTCACCATGATGCACTTGTTATTTTAGTACATATTGCCAATTGCCTAACAAAACGAATTTTAATCGAAAATGGTAGTTCATTGTAATATATTTAACAGTGCCTTAAGAGAAATGCAGGTTGATGACTCCAAACTTAGCCGCCGAACGACCATGTTAAAAGGGTTCAGCGGAGAACAAAAGAGTACTTTAGGCGAAATTGTTCTACCAGTTTACGTTGAAGGAGTCAACCTTTGCATCAACTTCCTGGTGCTCGATTGTCAGTCTCCATACAATGCAATCTTAGGCAGACAATGGATACACGAGATAAAGGCGATCCCGTCGACCTACCACCAAATGATCAAATTCCCTACTAAATGGGGAGTATGAGAAATCAAAGGCTAATAGAGAGCAGCTAGAGAATGATACTAAAATGCCATGAAGAAAAAGAAAGAGGAATTATAGCAATTATAGGAGACCAAAGTCGAGTCGACCCCAAATGAGCCAAGTATGGAAGAACTCGACGAGGTGTCGATTGATCTGGATCAGCCAGAACGTAAAGTTTTCATCGGATCCAAACTACCAAAAGGGATACGCGAGCAAGGTCGATTTCTTGAGAGAATGACGGAGTAGTTTTACCTGGTCACATTCAAACATGGTCGGCATCAACCCAGAGGTAATAGTTCATAAATTGCAGGTAAACCCAGATCACTAGCCCGTAAAGCAGAAGCGAAGGAAATTCACTCCAGAAAGGAATAAAGTGATCAATGAAGAGATCCAGAAGCTGTTCGACATCAGATCGGTTAAAGAAGTGAAGTACCTTGACTGGCTGGCAAACGTTGTTGTCGTGAAGAAGAAGAACGGTAAGTGGCTTGTTTGCATCGACTTCACAGACCTTAACAAGGCGTGTCCCAAAGATTCATTCCCACTTCCCCACATCGACATGTTGGTCGATGCCACAGCAGGACATGAACTACTCAGCTTCATGAATGCCTACTCTGGCTACAACCAAATCATGATGCATCCTAACGACCAAGAGAAAACCGTTTTCGTCACGGAGCGAGGTATTTTTTGTTATTAGGTTATGCCTTTTGGTTTAAAAAATGCAGGTGTAACCTACCAACGACTAGTTAATAAAATGTTCGCCAAGATGCTTGGGTCGACAATGGAGGTCTATATCAATGACATGCTGGTCAAGTCCCTAATCGCTTAACAACATATCGAGCACTTGAGACAATTGTTCGACGTACTCGACTAATATGGTATGAAGCTAAACCCTACTAAATGCTCTTTTGGTGTGTCATCAGGGAAATTTTTAGGCTATCTAGTCACCCAAAGAGGTGTTGAAGTCAACCCTAGACCAAATTTGATCGATAAAAGGAATCGAATCACCTAGATGCGTCAAAGACGTGCAGAAACTCACAGGTCGCATATCAGCTTTGAACAGATTCATCTCCAAGTCGTTCGAACATTGCCACCCTTTCTTCAACACATTGAGAAAGAACAAGGCATTCGAAGGGAACGATGACTGCCAAAAGGCGTTACAAGACTTGAAGACATACTTGACCTCACATCCGTTGCTGTCGAAGCCAAAATACGACGAGACGTTAATCATATATCTGGCCGTATCCAACACAGTTGTAAGTGCCGTATTGATTAGAGAAGAGAATGGCGTACAACATTCGGTATACTACATGAGTAAAGCGTTACTCGTCGCTAAGACCCGTTACAGTTGACTAGAAAATTGGCACTAGCTCTTGTCGTAGCAGCACACAAGCTGGGACCATACTTCCAATGCCATTCCATTAATGTATTAACTATATATCCACTTAAAAATATTCTTCATAAACCTGAACTTTCAGGTTGAATGACGAAATGGGCTATCGAGCTTAGCGAATACGACATTAGCTTCCACCCGCGAACGACAATGAAATCACAGGTATTAGCTGACTTTATTGCAGACTTTACCCCTTATGAGAATGTGTAGGCTGAAAAGGAACTAGTAGCCCTCACAGAAAGTCCTAGTCCTACGACTAGGAAATGGACTTTATAAGTCGATAGTTCCAGCAACATCAAAGGAAGCGGACTAGGACTAGTGCTCAAATCCTCGCAGGTAGACATGTTGGAGCAGTCGATCCATTGCAAATTTCGTGTGACAAACAATGAAGCCAAATACGAAGCGCTAATTGCTAGGCTCGACCTCGTAAAAAGCTTGAACATTAAGAAAATTCAAGTACAAAGCGACTCACAACTCATCGTCTGACAGATGAATGGGTTGTATGAAGCCAGAGACCAAATAATGACAGCGTACTTGGCGAAAGCCAAACACCTACAGTCGACCTTCGATGAGTTCACTATCCAACAGATACCAAGGTCAGAGAATGCCTGAGCGGATGTGTTGGCAAGCCTAAGGTCGACAGCAACCAATGGTTCAAAATCTATACATGTCGTACAACTTATGTCGCTGACAATTCAAGAGGCCGAATTAGTCGCACTAGTCGACCAAGGAGCAAGTTGGATGGATCCTATACCAAATTATCTGCAAGCCGACATCCTACCAGGGGACAGATCCAAAGCAAGGAAGATCAAAGCAAAAGCTGAAAAATTCTGCATTTTATACCGTAAGCTCTATAAAAAATCATTTACAGAACCCTACTTGAGATGCATTACCCCACGAGAGGTGTACGACGTCTTCAAAAGTCTTCATTACGAGGAATGCGGAAATCATTCTGGTGCTCGAAGCTTGTCGAACAGAGCCATCACAGCCGGATACTATTGGCCGATAATGCGATCTGATTCCCAAAATCATGTGAAGACTTGTGACAAATGTCAAAGGTTTGCACCAGTATCGCACCTCCCCCCAGGTATGCTAAACTCAATTTCAGCTCCTTGGCCTTTTATGAAATGGGGAATGTACATTGTAGGTAAACTTCCTACAGATCCTGGCGGTTTCGTCTACATGTTAATATTAACAGACTACTTCACCAAATTGGTCGAAATTAGAGCATTCCAACAACTACGCGACATTGAGGTACGCAACTTTGTTTGGAAAAATATAATTTATAGGTTCAGAGTACCTTGGAAAATAGTGACCGACAACGGATCCTAATTAATTTCGTATGCCTTCAAGAACTTCTGTGATAAGTATGGGATGAAATTACACTTCTCAACACCACGCTATCCTCAAGCCAACATGTAGACAGATTCAACGAACAAAACCATAGTCAACACACTAAAGAAGCGTTTAGAGGCAGAAAAAGGTGAATGGGCAGAAAAACTCCCAGAGATACTATGGTCGTACAGAACTACTCCTTGCCAATCAACGGGAGAAACCCCGTTCTCGCTTGTTTACGGCTCTGAAACGGTGATCCTAATAGAGACTCGACTTACGACGGCTCGAAGTGAAAACCCAGATTTGGAGCAAAACAACTTGGAACTCGCTTTCGAATTAGATCACCTTGACGAGCGTAGGGAAAGTGCCTCTATGAGGATACAATCATACCAGCAACAGGTCGCATGATATTATAACAAAAAAGTAAGGACCAGAGTATTCAATATCAACGATTACGTACTACGACGAGTCTTCCAAAACACCAGGGAAGAAGAAGCAGGAAAGCTGGGTCCGACGTGGGAAGGCCCCTACCAAATAATTGATATAAAGAGGCGATGGGCGTATAAATTACATGGACTCGACGGTCGAGAGATACACAACAGTTGGAACGCTCTTCATCTAAAATAGTACCATTTCTAAAACTTGTCTATTTCTATATTTTATTTATGCAATTACATATTCATTTTATCAACATTCAATACTGACAAGTCGACACACGAGGAGTAATGATGAAAACTTAGTGCAAATAAGTGCAAAACTGAGCTCACACAAATTTTTTTTACATCTCGCTCTTCATAAGTTATCGACATCGATAAGCAATAATTTACTATTGTAGGAACGACACGACGTCCTGCATTCAAAGATTTACAAATGATCAAATCGGAGTCAATACAACTCCTAATATCCTCATTTCGACATTTCATACATGGAGTTGGGGGAATAGTATGACGGACAAGAAATGCGTCCGTAAACTCAAAGAAATGTGTTGATCGAACAACTCATGTACGCGATTTTCCTATGTAAAAACGATCGTGTCGTCTAATAACACATGTACGTGATTTTTATGTAAAAAAGGTCGTGTCGACCTAATAACGCGTGTACGCGATTTTCCTACGTAAAAACGATCGTGTCGACCAATAACACATGTACACGATTTTCCTATGTAAAAATGGTTGTGTCGACCAATAACGCATGATCAGACTATTTTATATCTATTGGAGGTCCCCCAATTCTGATCATTTGTCTCGTTTTCAAGCGTATTTTTGAATATAATGTTTTGTTTGAGCCTTGTGTAGGTACATATTCCCTACAATAAGGTTTTGAGCTTAAAGATTAGTTTGGGAGGTAAAATGAGCCAAAAACGAAAGAAATTGGAAAGTATGTTGAGTGCCGCGCCTCATCGTCGAAACAAACCACGGCATGATCTAAGCCCAACTGTGTCTACGGTTGATCTGTCGTCAAGCAAGAACGCGTCACCGAGACCGTGGCAGAACCCTCTCAGCATTCCAACAGCTTACGGACGAAGTGTAGAAAATCAGGCATTCGGCGAACCCTACCACCGATTTGCAAACTGCTGTTCAACATCAGAGAAGTCCAAGAAGCATTTGGCAATCAAGGCTGCCGATCGCAACCACCGATTCGACCAAAATCAGCAAAGGGCTGAAATTGTATATGCTCGTGCAGAACGTACAACTTGCGGGGGTCATATCTTCCTCCTCAGATCAAACAAAGTTGATATCCTTATATATTCGGAAAGCCCTAGAAGTCTAGTTTTCAGAATATTTTACGGATTATGATTCCAGGTTTTCTGCTGAAATACTGAAATGTCCAAATGGCTACTTTAAACAACGGCCAGGCCGCTGAACCAAACCACCGATCAACTCCAGAAAGTCATTTTTTAGGTGAATTTCAGGGACAGTTTCATCCTTTCACCCTGATTTTAAGCCCTAACCTCCCTACACTATATAAACACCTTATTTTCTTCTCTCCCATCAGAATCCACTCTTCATACACTTTTTCTTCTTCTTCATTTTCTTCCATCTAAATAAGAGAGAGAGAAGCTTTCAAGGGCATCCACCATATTTCATGGATTCCTTCCATTTCATCTTATACCCATCATCCACCATATTTAGGAGTAGATTGCATAAAGATAGGAGTGGGCTTTGGCCAAATTCGAGCTAGACAAAGGAAGGAGCTCTTGAAGGAGGTTTTCTTCAAGGGTTGTTTCTCACTCTCTATGTATTTCTTGTTTTTTTGAATATGTAATCCCCACTTGGGAATATTTGTAAACCTAATTTGTGCTCAATATATATGTTGGTTGTTTTTATATCTAATTTGTGTTTTGATTCACTCTTGTTGTTTATTGATATATCTTTTATCTTGAAATGCATGTTTATGGATGATTGGAAATTGATATGTGTTCATGGATGGGATTATGAGTAGATTAACTTAATTGTTGGAGTAGTTGTAATCAAATATCTCATTCGTATGTGTAAGTCTTTGGAAGGTCGAAATTGCATGTCGTGAATGAGTTTGAGTGACTTAGAGTTAGGATTGTGCATTTGGAGGGGCTCTCAGGGCATAATATTGGTTAATTAGCTAGGAAGAGTGGGTGAACCTATAAATTTCCATATTATAAGGGTTTGGTTCATTGTTCTTGTTAACAATTGGACTTTAGCTATTTCTCACTCTAGGGGCTCTAGGTGAGTCATGGTTAGAGTTACAATTATTGGCCTTTGGCTATCTCTCACGCTAGGGGCTCTAGGTGAGTTATGGTTGGAGATACAATCACTCTTTCCATATTCATTGTACCTAACGTTGCCATTTTACATTATCGTGTTAATATTGAGACTCAATTTAACATCGGTTTATATAATGTGTTCACAAATGTTGGTTGCGGTTTCGTGTACGAGGGGCTCTCGGCACACTCTTCAACCGTTAGCTCTATGAATGGGTATAAATCGGATCGAGGCAAGAATGAACCCTTAATTAAAATTGGATGCACTTAATGCCTAACAACCAATTATTTGTGCACTTATGTATGGTGAACTTGTTGAACCTTGTATGACCATTTTCATACATCTCTCTTATCCACCATTTTATTTATCACTTTAAACACCATTCTCACCCTTCTATATTCTCTTTGTTTTTATTTATTTTCATTTCCATTCTCTACACACACACACACACACATACACCGCATTGTACATACATTTCACACACACCTTTCTCATCACATCCGCATTCTTATTTACATTGCTTTCAATAAACACTAGAACTCGAAACGGTTAACAGACACACACACACCGCATTGTACATACATTTCACACATACCTTTCTCACCACATCCGCATTCTTATTTACATTGCTTTCAATAAACACTAGAACTCGAAACGGTTAACAGAAACACCTCCCTGCGGAACGATACCCTCGCTTGCCGCTTTACTAGTCTTTTGCTAGTTTAGAGCACATTGCGTAGGAAACTCCTTTTAGATGAAACAATCTTTTGATCCTCGCATTCTTTTGACGACGTAAAAAGCGAGTATCAATGCATGTACGTGATTTGCCTATGTAAAAACGGTCGTGTCGACTAATAATGCATGTACGCGATTTTTATGTAAATAAGGTCGTGTCGACCAATAACGCATGTACGCGACTTTTATGTATAAAAGGTCGTGTCGACTCAATTATGCATGTATGCGATTTTCAATACTAAAATATCATGTCGACCAAATTACGTTTATGCACGAGTTTATAGGCTTGTCTCATGCAATTAATTATAAATTATGCGACCCCATTATACGATGGTCGAGTCGTCCCCACAATTATATCAAATCAAGTGAACTCCCCATGCATAAATGAAGTCACTAAAAAAAAAAAAAAAGCAAAGGCATATGATCAAAACATAAATATATAAAGGTCGGTTTGACCAAATCATTCGAAATTACAAAAAAGAAGTCGACACGGGAAATTATAAATAGTACACCTATTCGACAAAGATAGAAAAATGAAAGGCAAATAACAATTGTAAATGAGATCAATTTTGGACGGTGTCATCAACGGACATATTAGGATCCACAACGTTGTCGACATCCTTCTCAACCTGCCTTTCTGCACCCACCTTCTCATTTGCTGCCTCTTCAACTAGGGACCCCTCGAATCTAAGACACTCCATCTCATCATAAATGTTGATCTCCGCTTGCAACTCAACAGGGTTCCACTTAACATGCTCACCCGATAAAAATAGCCTAGACAGTTCCGCCCTAACCTTGCATATGGCCTCAATAGAGATCGATAGAAGTTGCCCATTCAGACCAACGATTTGTTGCTCCTGCTCTACAATCGTTGCTTTAGCCTTTTCCAGCTCATCACGACGTCGATTACTCTCTTCCTTCAACGCCTTCAGTTCTTCCTCAAGAGCAAGATTTTTCTTCTCCAACTCTTTATTGGCCTTGTCGAACGTGCCACCTTCCTTCCTAAGGGTGTCGTTCGCCTTTTGAAGCTTTGTGCATATTTCTTTGTTGATCTTATATCTGTCGTGAAGATGCATCTGCGCTTGCAAAACCTACAAAACAAATATCATATCACGAACTACTCAAAACTCAACAGAGAAAAACGAAAACTTAGAAAATATAACCTACTTACTTGAAATGTCGAGAGAAGACTCGCCTCGAACACCTCCTCCGCCTTTTTCCCCTTAAGATAATCCTCATCAACAGGAAAAAGAAGGTCGCTAGACTTCCCTAGGAAGCTGCTAGGCTCCTTGTACGCCGACACTCCTGGAGGGAACAACACTAGTGTCGAGTCGAGGGTCGACGAGGCACTAACAACCGACTTCCCCTTCGGCATGACCTCAGTACTCTTTTTACTATCAACATTAGCAGTCTTCCTTTTCTTCTTCTTGGGACTCGACTTTGGAGAAGAAAGAAAGACATGCTCCGATATATTGACCGACTTCTCCTTCGACGCATCCGTTGCTTGCTTCTTCTTAGCGGTAGCTCTCTTCTTACTCATGTTCTCCTTAAGAAACTTTAACACTTCAGCGGAATCTAGCATGTTGAACTTCGCGCTCGACATCGAGGTCACTGCGAAACAACGTTCGACATCATTAATAGGCATTAGAAACTTCATATTACATTACAGAATCTCAAGACTCCTTCTAATCCAAACATACGATACGAAATCTTTCACATGAGGATACGGTGCTCGCGAGATATTCAATGTCGACCAGCGCCATAAGCTACTAGGCCTAAGTTTACCTTCCGTAAGTAATACTCTCATACTCCTATCTTTAGTAAGATTGGTTAGTGTACTCTCAGTATGCTCATGTGCCTCGTCGCACGACAGCTTACTCTCTGCACCCATTACTTCTACATAGACAATTAGACTCGTCAATACTAAGGGTAACTTTAAAAGAAAATTTTTTAAATGACAGTGGTAGTCAATACTCACCATATCGGTTTCAAACATGTGGGTAGCGAAATTGCGACCTCCCCCAAGGACCGTCGATCGGAGGACCTTTAGCGAAAAATAAGGTATCCTTCCAATGTCGGTCGTTGGTTGTAAGGTCAGCAACAAGCTGATGGTCTTTAGACCTAGGTACCAGCATATAACGACCTTTATCACTTACGTGCTTCTTCAAGTAATAATTATGTATGAAACACTCTAATCCAATCTTCAACTCATTTCTCTAACGGAGAACAGTTAAACTCAAGAGTATCCTCCAACTATTTGGCATCAACTGGCCAGGAGCAATATCATAGTACAACAACATCCATAGTATAAAATCTATGAAATATTGTTTGAATAAAGCTACAAATCGATGGTGTCAAGCACAATCGAGAAAACGATGAAGAACACAACCAAGAACACACTATTCCAGGCAAACGTCTTACAGATATTTCTACTAAGTTTCCTATATCAACATAGAAGTAAGTTTCATGCAAAACAAACAAGAATAAATTAACTTTTCACTAACCATGAAAGGAATCGAGGCTAAAATTGCTGGAAAATCGATCAAACACCAAATAGAAGACCTGTGAAATTCTTTGCTGAAGAACAAAACTTTTCAACTGTTGAGAGTTCTTTCCAACACGCGTGAAAATGAGAAGTAAAAAAATTAGTGGTTAAGTTTTGGTTCTTAAACCAAACACTTAACCACATACGCCACCTGTCACAATCGCTGCGGTTATTTGATAACTACAGTTATTTTAAAATTTAAAACCCAAAATAAATGTGCCAAAAACGAGGCGTTACATCAGCCATGGGAAACTGAACCGCTTCAAGTCCCATCAATTGGAATTCCAATCTTAACGGTGTACGAAGTTATCGAACAACAAGTCACCTCAAAGAACTGTCATCAAAATCGCTCGACACGTTGTCGACTCACCACTTAACTTGACAAAAGCGATCCCTCAAGAGATGTTCCTGATACCACTCGAAATGACATTAAGTTGACTACACGAACAACTCGGCTAAAATCACTCTCTAAATTTGGTGATCCCATCTTTAAAGAGTGGGGGACAAACTGTGGTAGCCAAAAATGGTCTATAGGCTCAAACATAGAAAAGCCCAGATCTTTATGCTGAAACCAATCCAGGCTCATGTGCAATGGGCCGACCCAAGACTTTTACCACTAAGACTTGGTAGCCTGAATCAAGTCAAACATCAATTATCTGAAATCAAGTCAAACATCAGTTTCATAAAACAAGTAACGGCTGATTCAAAGAGGATTTTTCTCTGAAAATCTCTCATACAATCAAACCACTACCAAGTGAACGTTGGGGAGGTGATCTTAGCCTATAAATAACAGAGTTTAGTCACAATGAACTCTCTCTGAAACTCTCAACTAAAAACAAAGCATAGAAGCGTCTTGAAACTCTAATTACATTCACTCTGGCCAATGGAACTTGATCTAAATCGCATATGAGACATAGCTACGAATCACTCATAATCATTGCTCAGCCCAAGCATGCTTAAGGCTAATAATCTGACCCCATCTTCATTGTTTTATTTATCTTTGTTTCTCTCTTATTATTCTTTTGTAGGCTTAACCAAGAAGACAATGAACTTCGTTCAACAAGCTAACACTTTTGCAGGTTAATAAAGGAGACGACAACCCCTGTTCAACCAAGTTGTCTTGGGCCCAATATAAATCCGACCTGATCCACATAATCTGTAGGACGACCCCCTACAAACTTGTATCATGGTGGCACATTATGTAGCCAAATATGTTGTGTGTTTAGATTGTCCTGTTTTTTGGGATTTTGGTTTTCCTAGTTCTTTAGTTGATTTGGCTTGTAAAGATATATATATTTTTTTCCCTCTAGCCGGGTTGAATAAAATTCCTTTTACCCTTAAAAAAAGCAAGAAGTTTTAATTGACCAAGTTGCAGCAAGTCTTCCTCGACATGACTGTTTTAATCGAAACACAAGGGAAGCTGCATCAAGTCTTCAAAGCTGTTATTTATTTACATCAACACTTAAAATTCAAATTATATAACATAAACACTTAGGTCTCGTTTGGTACATTGTAATGTATTGTATTGAATTAGATTAGATTGTAATAGACTGAACTGTATTGTATTATACTATTATTGTCAGTACAATAATGTGTTTAGTGATATATTGTATTAGTCTGTATTAAATAATACAAATGTTTTATAAAATATTGTATAATATAAAATTGTATTTAATAAATATTAAAAATAATAATGATTATAGATTAATAAATTATTAAATTAAAAAATTAAAAAATTTTGATTATTAAAATTTTAACAAATAAATAATAAATAAAAATTATTTGAAATTGATATTCCTAAATATTTTTAATATGTATGAATTAAATAATTATTTATATTTCACGATAAATTGTTAAGAATTATTGAAAATAAAATAATATTGTTATAATTAACAAAAAAAAGTTATAAAAATAATAAAAGGTTAAATTTTAACAGCAAAACATATTAAAACAAATATCATATATTGAGTCCTAATATAATTTTACAAACATTTGCACAATGCAATCATATTAAAAAATTTCTTAAACTCCATAATATATTTGGTTTAATAATAATAATAATAATAATAATAATAATAATAATACTATAGGTATATGAACAAGAAACGTAAAATTTATATACGAGGATAGAATTTGCATAAATATCTTCGATTACAAATATAACACAAATTTGTTATATTTATTTAACATAAACATTATTCAATTAAAATTTAATTTGGAATTTATAATAAAAATAATTATTTTAATTTAGTTATTATAAAATTAATTTCAAAATTATATTATAATCAGTTTTAAAATTTTAATATTTTGTATAATTTTAATATTTTATATGATTATATTAATTCTTTATATAATTTTATTTGATAAAAAAAATTCACCTACAAAGCATATTGCTTCTATACAAAACGACATCCGCTTTCCTTTAACATTATAGGATCATCAGATAGAAATATCATCTTTAAATTCTCACATGAAACGATTATGTTCAATTATCTTATGTTCAAATGAGTAGCACTAGTATCTCTAACTATGATTACTGCAATTTTTGCATGGATGTCCACATTAAAATTTACCGATTTTTCTTGGATCAATCCATCTTGAATTGCTTTTGTATGATATTGTCTTTTAGCTAATCTTTTTGTGATTTATAAATGAATTAGTTAAGATTCAAATTTTATAACTTAAACACTTAAAGATATATGGAACTAATTAAAGAACCACTTACAAAGCATATATATACTTCCAATTATCAAATTGTAATGATTCAAAAAATAAAAAATTCTAAAACCTGGAAAGTTCATTCTAAAACCATGGCACTGCCGCACTAGGCACTAATGACAGAAAAACAATATATTAGAAGATGACAAAACACACTAAATGATATAAAAAAAAAATAATAATAATAAAAATAAAAAAATAATATAAAGTATTAGTTGCCCGTCCCATCTTCTGCACGTAACAATAACCACTTTCTTTTAACATTTTTCCAACAGCAGGGTTATGGGTCTGAAATGACATCTTCAATTTCTCACATGAGACCACCACGTTCAATTGTCTCATTTTCAAATATTGTCTCGCACTAGTATCTCTATCACTGTATATGATTATTGCAACTTTTGCATGAATATTCACATTAAAATATACGGATATTTGTTTTGGGTCAATTCATCTTGAATTGCTTTGGCATCTTGTTCATTAACGATTGTTCTTGAGACATTGATGTTGAAATTCAAAAATGTTATCTGACTTTCTTCTTGTCGAAAAGGTTCAATTGATGAACTTGAGAGAAGATTTTTCCTGTAGTAGACATGAACATCAAAGTACTCCTAGAAATATAAACCGTATACGTCGCTAGGATTTTGTATAGAGAAATTAAAATTCCATGCAGCAGTTAACAAAGAGATATTCCCTACGGAGGCTATTGAAGACATAACAACAAAGGAATTGACAGTTGCTAAGTCCTTGAAATATGGGAAGCAATCCATTTATCAAACGTTCAAGCCCATTACCCCCTTTCCTGGATCTGATTTCCCTGTGGCCAATCTGCTGGACAGGGATCATCACAGCTGGAATTTGAACAAACTGGACCAGGTCTTTCTCTCCATGGACAAAGAAGCTATCCTCTCCATTCCTGTGAGCCTGCGTGGTGGTCAAGACTGCCTTACTTGGCACTTTGACAAGGGTGGATCCTATACTGTGAAGTCGGGTTATAGGTTAGCTCTTCAGGAAAGGATCAAAGCGTCTGTGTCCAACTCTGCTATGGTTAGTAAATGGTGGTCCTCTCTTTGGAATCTCAATATCCCTCCTAAGATAAAGATATTTATTTGGAGAGCTTGCCTTAATGCCACCCCGTCCCTGTTTAATCTTTGGCAAAGAAAAGTGGTAAGCCAGCCCCGCTGCACCATCTGTGGTTCCGGCGTGGAGAGCACTGCTCGTGCCCTTTTTTGGTGTGCTCAAGCTAGGAAGGTGTGGGGTTGCACTCGTTTTGACAGTTTTTTCGACAGTTTTAGAGAGCTCCCTGTGATGGAAGTCCTCTCGGGCCTCCTTAGCCGTATCAGCATCTCTGAGCTCGCTCTTGTTTGCACTATCACCTGGGCTATGTGGGAGAATCACAATGCTTCCTTTAATGGCGGCAAGCCGAAACCTCCCTCGGTTTTGGCATCTTGGGCAGGAGATTTCTTGTCTGAATTCCAAGGCACTATTCGTGCCATGAGCCCTTCCCTGCCCTCCCATGTTGCTCTTCCTTGTGCTTATTGGATTGCGCCTCCCCCTGGTTTGTTTAAGCTCAACTCTGACGTTGCCATTCGCAGAAATTCGTTGATGGTTGGGCTGGGAGCTGTCTTTAGAGATGACAAAGGTAAGGTAATTGTGGCTTTGTCAAAGCCTATGGTCGGAAATTTCAGCGTTGAGACTGGTGAGCTTCTTGCCCTGCGCGAGGGTCTCCTAGCGATTGTAGTTTTATTGTCAATGATATTAAGGCCCTGTTCTTAGAAGTGGGTATCTGTAAGTGCTAAGCCACCCCTCGATCGGGTAATGCCTTAGCACATAACCTTGCTTCTATGGCCTTCTCCTCTGTCAGAGAGTGTTTCTGGTTAAATGTCAGTCCCTCTTGTTCTTTTTCGACTGGTTAATGTATCGTTTTCTTTCCAAAAAAAAATAAAAAAAATTGATTGATTGATGTGATGAGAAAATAGAAAGTTCATTTGGTAGTAAATATATAAAATAATAGATATATATATCATGGAGAGAAAGAAAAGAATCGTATTGTAGTTAGAACAGGACTTTATCATTAATTAGTCTTTTTTTGTTTTTTTTGTTTTACAATATCTATTTATTTGGAATCATGTATTTTTTTAATTTTTTTATTATTGGTAGGATTCGAACCACTGACATGAGAGTCATTTGCCTAAACCTCAAACTTGTCCATCTACCGGCTGAGCTACACCTCTTTGGACAACATTCTTCTTTTTCTATTACAACAAAGTGTACCTCTTGAGTTTGAGAAATACGTGTAAATAACGTGGACTTCTTTTTCACTTTATTTAGAGTAAATTACAGCTAATAAGGTTTGGCCTTTGACAATAAAAAACAACTTTATCATTAATTGACAATAACCTTCCTTACAGTTAGTCAGAGTTAGTCAAGTTTAACCATTGACTGGATTTCGTCACTACAAATACCTAAATGCCTATGAATAAAAAAAAAATCTGATTTTAAAAATAAATAAATATATGAAAACAAATTTGGATCTCCACTATAAAAAAAATTGAAAATTACAAATTAAGAAAAAATGTGGAGACATAGGTTGTATCTCTATATTTTTCTTCAAATTCAAAATTCTAAAAAATTAATAATCTGGATCATCAAAATCCAACTAATAACATTTTCTTAAGATAATTTTTTCTTCTTTCATATGGATTCCAGAATTTTTCTTCATATTCAAGTTTTTTAGATTTTTCAAAACTAAAAAAAAAAAAAAAAAAAAAAATGGCTTATCTAAATTTAATCTAACAACGTTTTCTTCTTCCATTGATGTATTTCCAAATTTTTCTTCAGATTCAAGTTTTTTAGATGTTTCAAAAATAAAAAATAAAAAAAATGTGGCCAAGATGAATGGTGAAGATTTAAAACTTTTAAATCTATTTTTTAAAATAAATAAAAAGGCTTGAATGGATGAAAATACATTTATCTTTGTTAAGTTCGACTAACTTTGACCAATGGCAGGGGAGGTCATTGTCAATTAAACATAAAGTTATTTTTGATTGTCAAAGACCAAACCTTAGGGAGGTTGGCTGCAATTTGCTCCTTTATTTATGTTATTATTTTGAGCAGCTATAAACCTATGACAAATATTTATGGAAATCTAAAACCTTTATTTATTTATTTATAAGTTCTTTTTACACAAGGCGAGAACCAATTTAATCCGATTTTGTCTATAATTCGAAATCTAATTCAATCCAGTCTAAGTCTGTCAAGACCAGGTTTAAATTTTAGCTCGAATGTAACCCGATCCAATGAGCGGATATTTCATGTTAATTACTTCGTTGGATTCGGTTCGATTAGATCTTTAGGTCATGAGTCATCCTCTAATAAGATAAGAATTAGATTGACTCAGTTGTAAACGTCTAACACTTGTATCATAAAATATATCATGTATGGGTATCACTGTTAGATGTTGGTTTTTATTTATTATATTCCATATACGGTACTACAACGACTCCAAACCTGGATCTTTGTCACGCTCAATGAGCATTATTTTCACCAAGCTTGTTGATTTATTTTATTTTATTTTATTTTTATTTTTTTGACAATATCTATTAATTCGGGATTATATATTTTTTTAAAATCTTTCACCATTGGTAGGATTCAAGCCACTGACCTGGGAGTCATTTACCCAAACCCTAACCTCGTCCATCTACCAGCTGAGCTACGCCCCTATTGGCCCAAGCTTGTTGATTATTGTAATTGTAATTACCGCAGGCTGTATATTTATAGTTCAGTCTATCAGTAATTAATAATGTTCTTAATTTCACCAGCAACTTTTGCATTTATAGTTCCACACCAGCACGATATAATTTTATTTTATTTAAAAACAAACACTAGTAAGAATTTAGAGACATCAAATTGCAAACAATTGTATCAACTGTATACTGTATTGTAAGACTATATCAATTAACTATGTATAAAATTAGAGTGTGTGTGAATATTACCATGAATTTCAGACCCGCCAAACAATTTATTTGAAATTAAAAATAATTTAAAATCATTTAAAATTGATAAAACCAAACAATGTAAATAGCCGATTTTGAAACCGAAATCTACAGAAAAGTGATTTTAATTTGTGAAAATAAATTCGATACAATAAACAACAAAACGAATTCGGATCATTACCGTTCACCATACGGAATTCGAATCTCTACAATGGAAGCAGATCACCGTTCACCATATGGAATTCCAAACTCTACAGCGGAAGCGGATCGAACACCTGGGATTGTATCACCGGTCTGAGGACGATCATGGAATCGGAAAGTCCTTCTAGCCACAATGCATATACCCACACTTTGATTGAAGATGGGAGAAAATTCTACAGATTTTCTCCACATCTCTTACTATGTTTCTCTCTGTATTTATGTCTCTCCCAAGACTAGAACACACACTCACATTGTGTTTCATGTTAATGCTATGTATTGCACATGCATGTGTACACTTTTAACATGTTCTGTTTTGCACCCAATACACCAGACAACATCCATTGTTGCCTCTTGCATATTGCACACCTGCACAATATCAGACTTCCCATCTCTCATACACTCTCACTTGATACACGTTATGTGTATATGGTTTATGCCTTGTGTATTTCAGTTTCTTCAACTGATGCCATCTAATAAAACTGCTTATGCAGTTATTGGTGCATGGGCTCATGCTTGGGCTTTGAATGGGATTTACATGGGCTTAGGCTTGGCTCTACTTGGGTGTCCAACCCATACCCAAATATACTAACATCTCCCACTCATACAAGTGGGGCCAACACAGTTAAGTTACCACAAGCCCATCATGGGTGCAACATTATTAATCAACATCTCTCATTCCCCAAAATGGCATAAGATGTGATATATATACAGAGGAGTCTTTGAGACTTTAAACACAAGTATTATCATCATTATCATCAACAAAGTGTTCATACGGATAAATGCATTGTGTGACCTATGAATAATCAATGTATATAAAATGGAGCTAACAATCTCAAATCTCAATTGTAAATTCTCTATTTACAAGATATAACATTGTTCATTGTTGTATCCTAAATTTAATTTTATAATTTTTTATCAGTCCAAAGCATACTTAATCCCTCAAAAAAGCTATGCTTGACTTTATCACATTTCATGTATTCACAATTGTATCTCCAAATACAATTGGCCGGCCAGTGAATACATAAGTCAGATAAAAATTCATTAAATCTTCTCATTCCATCTTTATCTCTCGGTCTCTAGAACAACTGTTACCTTAGACGTGCCCTATAGGCTGAATTATCATAGCCATAGAAATAACACGCTAAATGTGCTAACATTATCTTGTCACTTCAAGATAGAGTGAATGGTCATGAGGACACCATTTGAAATTTATGTAAAACTTCAATGGAACTTACACAATGAGGAAGCATGGATTCATTCTCTCATTTTCCATATCGGTCACTTATAGCACACATGGTATGAAACGTGTGTTACAGTGAATTTCATTCTAAATAAGAATGCATATGTCTTTATATTATTCACTGTACAGATCTTAGTCTAGTCACAACTCTTGTGACTAACTTGAGTTCTTAAAAACTCACCTCTCTCCGGCGCTATATTAAGACCTCATACCTGGTTTGATCAGGTATCAATGATAGTGGGGTTTATCACGATCAGTTCTAAAATATTTGTACATTTATTGTGAACCTCATCTTGACCCAGTCAAGGCGACAAATTCATATATATTAGCTCCGCGAGAATATATCCTACATATTCTCTAATATATATGGGTCTTATCTCAGCCTACTATCTCTGCAACTGAGGCGACCGCGAGTGTAAGAATGTCGGTCTCAACCTAACGACATTTTCTATTACATTATGTGTGTAATTATGCTAGCATAAATATTAATTTCCTTACTATTAAAGTTATGTCACAATCCTCTCAATCTAAGATTATATTGGTATACATTAACCAATCTTGTAGCATAATTTCTATTGGGCCTTGTATATATCACAATGTACAATAAGTAGTTAATCGCACTTTTAAGGTATGTCATAATCCTCTTGACAACATCTCAATACTGTAATCTCGGATTATATTGGTGTCCACTCACCAATCTTACGGCGTAACTAATGATAGACTTTATATATATCACAATGTACATGAGACTCTATATGGTACTAACATGAGGAACTTGTCATCAATTCCTTGATGTTATGGAGTTTCAAGGTACATGATAAGGTTAAGAGTTTGTGATTTCATAATAGGAGTATCTATGAGCTTGAAATAGCTCATTTTGAATCAACTCTTACTCCTAATATACAAGCCACTTTGCTCATATAAAATCTCAATAAAATTTGAGAATTACCATTTCATTATGGTTTTACAAACTCTTCATTATTTCTAGCCAAAACATATAGTCCACAGATATAAATAATATAAAAATTATCTTCAACCTGTTTAGTGTACTTACCATGGCTATCTTTTGTTATCATTAATCTGTAAGACATTACAGCTTGATGAAATCAAAAATACCACTTACTAGAGGATTGTTTCAAACTATACATTAATTAAGCAAGCACACTTGTGCGCTCTTGGTCTTTTGAAACAAAATTTACATGATGTTCCATGTAAATCTCTTCCTCTAGTTCTCTATCGAGAGGTACAATATTTACATCCATTGATGTAATTTCAGGTTCATGTGACTAGTGCTAGAAAAATGCGTATGGAAGAAAATTTTACTTCCAGAGAATAAGTTTTTTCACTTGCAACCAATTGTGCCTTATACCTCTCAATAGTACTTTCCGCCTTACGTACAATATGTGAAACCCATACGTTCACAATGGCCTAATGACCAGGCGGTAAGTGAATCAAGTCCCGGACACAATCACTTTTGTAGACTCCATCTCCTCTTCCATAACTTGTTCACTTGATTTCAAAGCTAGTTTATGTGCTTTCAATTGAAGATTTATGGTTCTAGCTTTGATTGACATGTTTTGGTTTCTAGATAATTTTGGGGTTTAATCCAGATCTCTAATTACATGTACATAAGAATTAGTTACATTTGCATGTGAGCTTGATTTGTGCTAATCTAATTCTTCATAGAGTGTGTTTGATCTACTTACTCTATTTGAATGTATTTGCATCATTTGCATCACTTAGATCATTTTACCTTGCATAAGGTGGAAGTCTCTTATTGGAGTGTGATTCTTCAACATTGAGCAAGAAGTCTTGTCTATGAGTGTGAGGCTCCAGTTAGACAAGCAAGGAAGTCTTGGCAAGGGGTGTGAGGCTCCGGTAAGTCCGAGTGTGGAAGTCTTGGCAAGAAGCAAGTGGCTTCGGTAAATTCGAGCAAGGATACTTTCTAGAGGTATACGATGTGTCTCGGTTAGAAAGTAGAGGCAATCTTTTCATTAGTAAAAGGCCTTAAGGGTAGGATAGAAGGGATATTCAAGAGAGAGCGTTTCATGTGATTTGATTGCTTTTGAGAGTGTACTTCTTTCCAACCAGTGAATTGGGTGTTGCTGGTGGTTGTAGATTCAACTCGTGGATGTTTCCTCTTCGGAGGTTTACCACGTAAAAATACTTGTGTCAAGTTTGGCTTTAAGTTTCTTTACTTCTATATCTTGTATTGCTTTTAACACTTGTGTAATTGATCTTATATTGTCTTGTCAAAGCAATTCATTTGTTAAGCTTCCTTGTACATACAACTTTGTTGTTTTAAAAAGAAGTAGAAAAGAATTTGGAGCCTATACCTATTCACCCCACTCTAGGTATATTTACACTATAATTGGTTAAGGGAATTTCATTGGCAATGCCCCATATTTTATCCCTTGATTCTCCCTAACCAACTAACCAATTTGAAATTCAAGGTTCTGAATAGCCGCTTGAGAATGTTGAGCAACTTGATCTATTTTTGCATCCGGCTTTTTCAAAGTATTATCTTGAAATTCCATGCGGTTGTTGTGGTAGCCAAAATCTGGCTCTAGGCCTAACGTCCAAGCCCAATTGCCATATTCTATAGGAATCTGGGTCAGGCCAATAAGAAGTGGGTCGACCCAAAGCCCAGTTTTCTTAGTCACAACCACCTGTTGGAAGTTGACTAAGTCAGGTAGATATAGGATCGTGGTAACTGCTTAATTAGAGTCTCATTCAAATTCAGATAATCAAATCCCACGAAAAGAGGATGTGATATTAGGGATTTGATTCCTCGTTATCTATGAAACAACCTCTACTTGAATGCTACAAATATGATCTCCCTTTGACTAGAAAGGGATTTTGATTTTCTCCCCATAAACTAAAGCTTCTCGCATACTGAAACTCTTCACAAATCTATACTTGATCACTAGAATCTACTAGTTACTTAATCATTAGAATCCTCTAGTTACTTGATCACAATTGTTCAATTTGTTGATATACACTTGCTTACGTTGTAATTTCAATATCAACACCTATTTTCACGCCCTTGTTACGAATCTGTTGCTCTAAAAGATACTTTGACGAATCCTCGATAGGCTCTACGAAAGCTCCACAGTTTGCTTTATCATTCAAGCATTTAAGTTGAGTGTTATTTCAATCATTATATTAAATTACTCTATACAATTGTTTTCAATGAGTAAGTACCTGACTTAAGTGTCAGAGAGTCCCCTAAGGGACACTCCCCTCTAGCTCTTTTTTTCTTCATCTGTTTTTCAGGTCATACGAGTGCTCGACGTGTTCATGCCCATTGAGCTCTAGTCACAAGTTGCAGGTGACCAGTGATCTACAACTATAGAGCGATCCCTTATAGTTGTCTATCTTGGTCATGAATTTAAAGAACATATCCTCCAATGTTAGCTTCCTCTCTTGTTGTTGATTAATGAACTGATTCTGAAATCCAGGCTGTTATTGGTTCTGAAAGCTGTGTTGTTGATGTTGAAATCTAGGTGGTCTAACATTGGCTTGTTGTTGTTGATTGCTCCATGAAAACTGTGGATGGTTTGTCAATCCTGGGTTATAAGTGTTTGAGTACGGGTTGTTCTGCGGATTGACTGGTTTTTGGTTGAAGTTATATACATATGAGACTTGCTCGGATGGTTCTTGAGCAAATGGGTTGCCTACTTGGCAATTCGTGCTCATATGGGGTCTAAAACACAAGTCATAACTTGATGATTCTGCTTGGATGGCATTGGCATTGGCATTCCACTTGCTCATTTGCTTGGATAATGCCTCCACTTACACCCATAGGGAAATGATTTCATCAACTTCAAGAATTTCGATTGCCTTTCTTCGAACTTGTCTATTGTTGGACCACCGGTTGTTGTTCGACACCATCTCCTCTATAAGGTCATATGCAATATCGGTTGTCTTGTTCATTAGAGCACCACTAGCTACGGCATCCATAAGGCTCCAAGTGGAGGAGATCATCCCTTGGTAAAAGGTTTGCACTATCAACCACTTGGGTAGCCCGTTGTTTGGGCACTTCCTCAACATTTCTTTAAACCTCTCCAACGCCTCATAGAGCGACTTCATCTCAAACCGAGCGAATGAGGTGATGTTGTTCCTTAATTGGGATGCCTTTCTTGGTGAGAAATACTTGTTTAGGAAGGCTTAGGCAAGTTCTTCCCTAGTAATGATCGAACTGAGAGGTAATGAGTTCAACCATGCCTTCACTTTATCCCAAAGAGAGAATGGAAATAGCCTTAATCGAATAGTGTCATCTGATACTCCATTCTACTTAAAAGTATCACATATCTCCAAGAAGCTCTTTATATGGGCATTTGGATCATCATTAGGTAGCCCCCCCCAAATTGCATCATTGTCACTTTCATCTGAATAATAGTCGGCTTGATATCAAAGTTATCGGTGGCTACGGTTGGTCTTCTGATGCTTGATTGGTTCTGATCAACTGTTGGCACTGCAATGTCTCATAATGCTCTAGCATTATCAAGATCTTGCCTTTCTTCTACAGGCCTCAAATGAGGATCCATCGCAGCTTAGTTCCTTGCTTCTTTTCTTCTTTGTCTAGCAATCTTTTCTATCTTCGGATCAAAGTCTCCATCATAGCTTGATTCCTTGCTTCTTTTCTTTTCTGTCTAGCAATCTTTTCTATCTTCGAATCAAAGTCAAGAAACCATAAATTGCCCTTGTACAATGGTTCATACAAGAAGCACACAACATGTAGAGGATAAAACAGAAACAAAATAAAAATCCAAAGTTGTAATAACCTAAGTAGTATCGATATTAACAAAGCGCGCAATCCCTGGCAGCAGTGCCATAAATTGACACGCGATAAAGTTACCCGCAATTGTACTGGGTCGGCACATGCAATATAGTGAAGTAGAGTATCATTCCTGCAAGGATTGAGATGCTAAGTACCAAAATTGTGAAAATATATATGCAGTGTGTCTAAACAACCTAGATGAGGGGGTGAATGGGTTGTTAATCCGATTAGTTACCAATTTTTCAGATTAGTTAATATTACAAAAAAAAAATCCAATTCAATGAAATACAATCAACATAATTAAAGTGCGGAAAACAATAAATAACACGTTGATTGATTTACATGAGAAACCCACAACTGGGAAAAACTCACGAGTTATTCTGCTAGCCACACACGGTCCTCAAATGCACTATATGTAATGATGTTTACAACCTAGGATGACCTCTAGTCACACCACTCTCGGTCACTAACCCACCATTACTACCCGCAGGCATTTCATAGTGATTCTAGACCAAAATGCTCATGCACTACACACTGGCGGTAGTCACAAGACTTAACTATCAATGAAGAGATCAATAACCTATGTGAATATATGATAATATCCAAAATGCAAATAATGATAGGCTACACTAAATGCTTGTCTAGGAATTCAAGATATCAATGAGAACAATCCTAGATATCAATATGTCTATATGAATACTCATAAAGACCTAACTAGATGAAGACATGCAAGTCTAAGACCTAATCATCAAACAAAGCCAAAATCAACACAAGTTGTCATTAAACATGGTAAGGATAATAAATATGCAATTAATGAATGCAATCAATGAGTCATACACATCAATGTCTAAGTGCAAAGCATAGAGACTTAGCTTGAGGCCAAAATGGTCCTAAATGCTAGCTATCAAAATACCAACAATCTCAACCAACAATTAAGAACACAAACATACTCAAAACATGCTTAATCAGAGAAACATACAATTAATCAACAAAGTAATTGCTAATCCTAGGTGATGCAGTAAAATCTGTTCAATTTATAAGAAAGTTTGTTCACTAGGATCGGTGATTCTATTGGTCGAAAACCAATTAATCTATGAAGGTTTTACTCTAAATGCGAAAAACAAAATTGCATAATGCTTGGTTTTGAAAATTTGTTGAATTCTAATAATAACCTAAATTATGAATACTTGAACTAAAGACTAAAATTAATCTCAAATCACACAAGGGATGAATATATGGAGAGAAATACTAGAGAATCGATGCACCTTTCTTAGACACTCAATGCTCTCAATCAGTCTCATTAAACACTTCAATATAGTTTAAGGGCTTGTTTTAAGATAAACAATTAAGTTCCAAAATCCTTCCCATCACTCGCATAAGGCCATGTGACAAGTGACGGTAAAAATCCATTAGACACAAAACTCTAAGCCAAATTAACGCAGCAAGGCCATGCAAGCATCAACTTTCAAATCTACTAAACTTGTGATTATGGTTTAAATGGAAAAGGCCATCTACATCTAAACCCTGATCTCATGGATAAACTAAATCACAAACTCATATCAATTAAGGCAACAAAATAATACGAGCAAGTAAAATAGAGCAATTAATTCAATAGACAAGACTAAACCCCAATTGAATTACTAATGATAGACTAATTGATTACATCGAGTTATCCAAAATTGGTTACATCAATCCCCTAATTAAAGGTTTAGTTACACATCAATGGAGAAGATAAAAACATTGAAGAGTTGTAGAGAAAACCCATATTGGTCATGAGAGCTTCTTTGTATGGAATCTTCTTCTTCTTTTTGCTTCCAATAATCCTCCAAGGATGAGTGGAATTGAATGAATGAATGAATTGAATGAATGTTTCTATGTGAAAGAATTGTGTTCTAGGTCTAATCCCTCTGTGTGGCTTTGTGTTTGATGGGGGATAACTCTCTTTTGTGGCTTAGGACCTCCCTTGGCTGTCTATAATTGAAAAGAATAGGAAGTATTTATATGTGATTTTTCCTTGTGAACCCCCGATTCTTCTTAGGTTTAGGAAATCCACTAAGTGGAAAAGTAGAATGAAATAAGGAATGAGAATCCTTTCCTAACTTGGATTTCCTCTTTTGATGATTGACTCCTAATTTGAGTTTAGGAAGTTTCCCAAACATGTCTTGGCCTTCTAGAGTCATTAGAATTTTATTTGGGAAGTTTTGGACCAATTCAGAGTGAAAGTCCATCAAAAATATGTAAAACCGTGGCATAGGTCACTCCTTGGGTCACCCGCAGTCCAAACCGCGTAATTCTTCTGCTATGCACCACTCCTCAGACTGCTGGGTAGGTCATTATGCTTGAACCGTGGTCAAGGCCGCAGTTGACTTTTCCAACTCTGACCTTCAGTTACTAAATTAGTCATAACTTCTTCTAGAAATATCATAATTGCGATCCAAAAGGTGTGCCAGAAACTAGACTACCAGGGATTTCAATCCATAGGTGGTAGGACACACGATTCAATTGGAGCTAAGAGATATGGACCCTGCAACTTTACAGTTATGCAGTGGCCAAAATTCACCTTTCCACGGTTTCTTCCAATTTGCTTCTTTTCTCCATCTTTTGACTTCTTTTCTTCTAAAATAAGATTCAACACCACTTCTATGGAATGTGACCTACACATGCTTAACAAACACATTAAACAACCTAATTTACTCGAGAACAAAGCATAAATAATAGGAAATAGGGGCTTAAAACATGTACAGAAATGGACGGATCACTAGGCAAAGATGAACAAATAGACAAGATATAGGTTCTAGAACATGTTCAACTTACAAGGATGTGAAAGCATGAAGACCCATGAGAAAATGATGTATGGAGGATGCGAGATGCACATAGGTTTTGTGTTTGGTTTAGAAACAATCAAGTCTTAGAGCTCTCTCTCTCTCTAGGAGTTAATCTCTTTCTAACAATGTGAAAAATGAGCTCTAATTCGGCCAAGAAGGGAACAAGGAATACATACATATACATATATATATATATATATATATATATATATATATCAAGCCCTAGCCGAACTGACGTCATTTTGAACAAATTTGTCAAAAACTCGTCAAGACTTTTGTGCGTGTTGCAGTACGGATAGGGTGTCCCAACCACGGTATGCACGACGTGGAAGCCCTGTGGCTCTTCGTGGTGGGGACCACCGTGGAGGTAAGGTCACCAACCGCGGTACCCTACACGTGAAACCATTGGGTTCTACCGCTGTGAGTGCTGCGGTATAGGCAGGTGCTTAGGGAGCGACCTGCACCGCGGTAAGAGTTAAAAACTCTTTTCCCAAATTCTCAAACACACTTAAACTATATGAATTTGGTGCAAGTGTGAAGTGAGTAAATGGCATGCATGGGAATAGATAAAATCATGATTAATCACCAAGCATGTGACACACAAAAAAATATGCAAGATATGAAAATGCAAGAGTGTGATGATAAAACATAAATGCACACAATTAAGAGAAACACAAGTGCAATAAAAGAAATGCAATATGAAAATGTGTGTGTGCAACTAAATCTCTTCAAAATGCAAGTTAAGTGATTTACCTTTCGCTCTTAAAGCCACGGAGATGCTTGGACGCTTGCCATCGAGGACCTAAGCTATCCATTACAAACTCATCCCCATATGTGGTTTGTCATGAAATAAGCCAATCAAAAATGAAGAATTAACAAATTGGTTAAGCTCATTACTATTTGGAAAATCGAATAATTGATGGTGGTGTGAAAATTAAAGGGATAGTATCATTCCCTCACCACCCCCCCCCCCCCAATATTTTGCCCTAATTGTCCCCCTGTATTTTCCTTAATGGTCGTTCTTCCCCCTAAAACCAAATGTATTCACCATATTCCCCCTTCCCGTTAACCTTTTCGTTAAAACATCTAACTCTGACAACAACAGTTGATGGAAAGACTCTTTACCCTTGAAAGATAAGGGTAGTTGATTGCTTGAAGAGAAATGAACCCTTAATGGGCTATATTGCACTCTATAAAGACTAATATAATATTATTTATTTTTAAAAAAAAAACAATATTGAAAAATAAAAAAATAAAAAAATAAAAAAGGGAAAGATCAACACCGTTTATCTAAGAGATGGGCGGTGGAGATGATAAATAAATAAAATAATAAATAAATAAATTCAAAATCAATTCATCTCCAGATTCAATCTCCACTGTCCATCCCATATATGGACGATGGAGATAATTAGAAAAAACAGCAAAAAAAAAAAAAAAAAAAATCAACAATTCATCACCAACACCAAACCCAGAACTTCTTCATCATCATCGTTGTCATAAGGATCTCCACTATCTTATCTCCATTGATGGAGAGCACCACCTCTACCTAAATGAAACCAAAGAAACCACAATTATTATCAACCTCAAACCACAATCATCCACCATCATCACAAAACCTAGAACCGAGGATCATAACACCATCATTAGTTTATCACCACCATACCAACACCATATTCAACATTTGTTTTTTCTATACCCATAAACGCACCAGAAAATCAGAACCTAGAAATGCACCATAACATCTTTCAACCCATAAACACACCATTCTTAACCCCCAAACGTAGAAAATCGAAACCCCAAAACCCAACTCAACCCCATCAACCAACAACACCCACACGCATAGCAAATTGAATCGAACATTCAACCGAACCAAACCCCCAAAACACACCACCACCACCCCCAAATCAAAAACCCCAAATCGGCACCAAAGTAATGTCCATTGAGAGGAGATTGGCACCACCAAACCAAACACAAGGTTTAGAGAGAGAGAGAGAGTGTGTGTGTGTGTGTGTGTGTGTGGACTCGAGACAAAGAAAAATAGTATGTGGATTTGAGAGGGGAGAGAGAGAGGGAGAGAGAGACTGAATTTGTTTAGGTTTCTGAGTATTTTGTGTGGTGGTGGTAGTGTCTGAGTTTGTATGTGGTTGGTGAACTAAACAATTACAATTATTTTCAATTGTATAATTTTTTTGTTAATTCATTTTTTTAAAGTGATTATTTTGTTAATTCATTAATTTTTTTTTAATTTTCTAATTATATCATTTTATAAATTTTGATATTAATGTTTTTTAAAATTAATTTTTTATTTTAATATTTTGTTTATTTGATTTTAATATTAAATATTTATTATTGATTTGACATTTTTGCCCTCTCATTAAGTCACATTTATGTTCATTTATTAAAGTTACTATTTTACCCTTTGAGTCAATGAGAAGATAATAGTCAACTGGACTTTTTAATGGAAAAGATAACGGGAAGAGGGTATTTGGTGATTACTTTTGTTGTTAGGTGGACAAATGGCCATTAAGCAAAATACATGGGGGCAATTTACTAATAGGGAAAAATATAGGGGGGGGGGGGGTGTGGAATGGATGATACTTTCCCAAAATTACAACCAACTACTACAATCTAAACTACTAGAAGCAATTTCAAACTAACAATTAGCTAAAACAACTTAGAAAACAAGATGTGATATAAATAATGATATGAGGTAGCTTGGGTTTCCAATTTCACTAAATTAATCCTATCAAATGATTTTAAATGCCAATTCAAAGAGATATGCAAGTTAATGTTGAAAACCATGTTCATTTAATCCTCACCAATATTCTCTCTCAAGCAACAAAGGATATACTTATATGCAACAAGAATCTATCTTTCGATGACTATTAGACATATAAACAAGTTCATTGAGAGCTATGATACACATTTAGAGGCTACACATGCAAGTTCGTATATTTTTATCTCACTAAACATGCAGCAGACATTTTATAGAGCATGTTGTGTGTGTCAACTCTCAGTCCTTAACACAACAACCAAAGATCATTCAAATGGTGGTCAATCACTCATAAGCAATGCGAACATAAATACCCACACAACAATCAACAATTATACTCAATAAAATGTATTTTTCATTCAATATTCATAATAAGGATCCATTGTGACCTTAGTTAGATAGCTTTAGTTCATGTTCAAGGTGACAAAAATACAATTTTTAAGTACAAGCTTAAACAAGACTAAATACAAAGAAAAGGAGAGAAATAGATTAAAAAAATTTATAAAAAAAAACTCTATTGAAGCTCCCTCTTTTGTTGCTTGATGTGTCCTCCTCTCCAACTTTTTCTAAAAGTCCCTTGCCAAAAATGTGGATTAAAGATGGTGGATCTAAGTTGTGTATGGTAGAGAATGTGTTTTTTGATGAGAGAGTGTGTAAAAATGGAGTCTTGGGTGTTTTGGCTAGGGAGGGGTGTTTTTGAGTGTATTTGGATGGGGGTTGGTTATTTTGGGTGTTTTTGGATGGAGGATGATGATCTAGGCATAAAAAAAATGGAAGATATTTATAAGAGGGACCATTTTAGGGCAAAATCTCGTCATTTAGCAAAGGTTCGGGTGACTTGGTGAGACTAGATGCCCAAGTTGCTTAGGTCTCTGGTTTGCATTTTTTAGCTTCGGGAACTAGTTACTAAAATGGTCAAAACTTCCTCTAACAACCTCAGAATTGTGAACCGTAAAGTAGCCAAAAACTAAATATCTGAGGCTAATATATGACTCATAACCAGGTTCGATCTGAGGAGAGAGTTATGACCTCCGCAAGTTGGACGTTTTGCTGGGAGGGATCCATGCGAGTTGTGGAGGCGACTTGCAAGTGGCCCAGGCAAGTAGCCTAGGTCGCTGGAATGAAATCTTGGTTTTAGGCAGAAATTCAGGCAAGTTGTGAAGGCGACTTGCAAGTTGCCTGGGCTAGTGAACACTATTCTCTTTACTTTGAACTTTTATATCGCTTTGTCTCCATACTTCTCCAATTTCACTCAAACGCCAACTTTAAGAATTTTTATCTACACAAGCTTATTCAAAAACATCAATTTTACTCAAGAAACCAAGCGAAAAGACTCAGATGGTTATATAGCTCTGAGGTACTAGTAATACGACTAAAGATCATGCCAGAGAGTGGATCATTGACTAAGGATGCATGTTTCATATGACTCCAAACAAAAATTTATTTACTACGTTTCAAGAACAAGGTGGTTGTAAAGTGCTAATGGAAACAATATGGCATGTCAGGTGACAAGGGTTGGAATTGTTAGACTCATAATGTTTGATGGCATAGTTAGAACATTTGGATATGTCAAGTATATACCAAATTTAAAACGAAATTTGATATCACTCAGCACATTGGATAAGCATGGCTACACTTTTATGTCATCATCTGGTCAACTAAAAATGGGAAAAGGTATATTGACAGTCATGAAAGGTACAATAAGCAATGGATTGTATGTACTTGACGATAGCACAATAGTAGGAGATGTAGTAGTTTGAACAGATACATATCATGATAAGACCACTCTTTGGCATCAAATAATGGGCACATTAGTGAAAAGCGCTTATCCGAGTTAAGCAAACAAAGGCTATTGTGTAATAATCATTTTTTCGAAGATGCATTTTTACGAGCATCACGTCTTTGGCAAACAAAGCACACTTAAGTTCTCAACTGGTAAACATACAACTCGTGGGATATTGAACTATAGTCATGCAGATCTCTGAGGGCATTGCATAGTAGTAACTCAAGGTGGAGATATGTATTTTCTATACCTTGTTAATGATTTCTCTAGAAAAGTTTGGGTGATTTTGTTAAAGTACAAGAATGGTGCTCTGTTGAGATTTAAACAGTGGAAAGCTCTTATGGAAAACCAAATTTAGGTAAAGATAAAGGTGCTAAGAACTGATAACGGGTTAGAGTTTTGTGGTGGAGAGTTTGAGGACTATTGTAGAAATACTGTTATCACAGGACATAAAATTATGGGTATAAGTTCCTCATATTTTTTATTGGCTTATTTCGTTGATAAACCACATTTGGGGTTTATATTATAAGGGTAGACTAAGCCTTCTTTGTGTTGATCAAGCTTCAAAAGCACGTTAAAGGTATATCGCTTGTGCTCTTCTATTTGAAGAGATTTAGTTGCATACACACACACATCTCATGCATTTTCATATCTTGTATATCTTTGTGTGTTTGTTGTTGGTGCTCATTCATGTTATATCTCTCTTCATGCATGCTCATTCTATTGTATCTCATTTGATCATTGCCATGCAATATTTTGTCTTAGAATGCATGTTTTTCTTAGGCTTGTGTGTTGTTGCCTAGTTACTGCTATGGCTTTCACAGCAGTCATCACAGCAGTTTGCTACCAGTGAGCACCGCTATCTACCGCTGTCATTGCCGCCCTTGGTTTCCATAGTGTTGTGCTTGCTTAACAGTGGAAACCGCTGTCAAGACCGATGTGGCTTCCACAGCAGTTTGACCTGATCGTTTTCAATTTGGTCTACCGTTGTGGCTTTCACGACAGTCGAGCCCTGTTTTGTCAAAACGATGTCGTTTCTTTTTGACCTGCTATACATACTTTCTCTTCTTCCCCATTTCGTCTAAGAGCTTGAAATTTGAGTTTCTTAAGAGCTTAAGAGTGTCTTGCAAGAAAAGTCTTCAAGATTCAATCTTTGTTGACCAAAACCCAAATACCCATCATCTATTCATGAATCCAACATCATCTAGCATCATCTAGGTTGTATTCTCCCATGGGTTTTTATCAACACACATGACTTGGTAAGTAGAACACCATCTTCATTCATTTTAGTGTTCTTGCTTAACAAGAAATCTCTTTTATGACTTGTTTGCATCTAGATTAAGTTTTTATCTACAAGTTGAGATTTTTGTGTTGATTGTTGGGTTTTGTATTATGATAACTATTGCATCTAGGTTTGCATTTATTTAATATAGCTAAGTTATATGTATGTCATATAATAACATGATATCTAGGATTGTTTGACTTGTTCATCCATAGTTAGATAAACATTAAATGTGTTGACCTAGCATTTATGCATTTGATATTCACATAGGTTGTTATCTCTTCATCGAGTGTTAAGTCGTGTGACTAAGTGGATTAGTGCACAAGCAATTTGGTCTAGGATGTCTATTAAAGGTCCGCCAAGTAGAGTGGAAGGGTTAGTGACCAAGAATGGTTTGATTTGAGGTCTACCTAGGTTGTAAACTTTCATTCAAATAGTGGATTTGAGGACCGTGTGTGGCTAGCACAATAGCACGCGAGTTTTGCCCAGTTGGAGGGTTTCTCACGTAAATCAATTGACGTGTCATTTATTGTTTTCCGCTTTTAAATTGTCAATTGATTGCTTGTTTTTTGGTTAATTGTGAATATTGACTAATCAAGAGAAAATTTGGTAATTAACTTGATTAAAATCCATTCAACCCCCCCCCCCCCCCCCCCCCCCCCCCCCAAAAAAAAAATCTAGGTTAGTTTAGACACACACACACACACATATATATTCAGTGAGGAAAACACCTAAACAAAAGCTGAACGGATGAATATGACTTTGCTAGAGAGAGTCAGATGCATGCTTTCAAATGCAAAGTTACCAAGGCAATTTTAGGTAGAGGTTGTTGTAAGGATTCCCAATTATTGATTGGCTTATTTCGTGGACAAACCACATGTAGGGCTTGTTGTAAGGGTAGCTTAGGAATTGGTGAAAATTCAATGGCCCTCTCAAGACCTCAAGAGAAGAAGCACCAAAGGTAAATTCTAGTGCTTACATGCTTTGAAGAGATCATAGTTGCACACACTCATAACTCATGCATATTTCTTATACTTATATGTCGTGTGTTTTCATATGTGTGCATTCATAATTGTTGAATATCTCTTTATGCATGTTTATTTAATTGCATCTAGTTTATTGAAATGCCATGACATGTTTAGGCATTAGGATGCAAAGTCATGAATTTTATTCATGCATGTTTGAATTGAGTGCATCTTGTTCAATGATAATGCCATGACATGTTAGGCATTAGGATGCATTCAATACCCACACTTGCACTTCATGATTAGTCTTAAGTGTGGTGTAATTCGTTTCCGTTTGTGTGATCGGAAACGTCCGCGCTTGCACGATGGTGTACATTTCTTAGCGCGATGGTTGACCACTTGAGAAGGTCTCATTCTTCTCTTGGATAAATGGTAGTTTTGGTTTGATTGTTTGGAGTAAAGTGTCTAGTTTCAAAAGATTTGATTTCAATGTTTTAAATGTTTTTCAAAACTGACCTTTGTATGGTCATGTGACCATAACGTTTTATTAACAGATTCAAATTGAGTTTTGTAAAATTTTGAACAACCTAGACACCCATACCTTTCCAACGGTATATTATTCGTAATATTTCATGACCGTTTGGATTGGTTTTGAATTCTCCAAAGTGACCACCAAAACAGGGCAACTATGTTGTTATCCGTTTCTGACCATTGGTTACTCTATTGACCATAACCTTTTCTACAGACATCTAAATGTCATTCTATAAATTGAAGTAGAAAGTAGACTTTCATACCTTTCCAACGGTATATTATATGAAAGGTTTGGATGTTGTTTGGTCATGTTTCGGTGCACTCGAATTTGGAGCTGAAGTGCTGTTGCATGATTCTGCGGCCTGGCCGCCGATTTGGCCGCAGAATGCCCAGTGACGTCTTTTTAACATTCTCAAAACGTCGTAGCTTCATTTGGCACCTATAAATACCTTCTTATCTCTCCTTCTTCAATATAACTCTCCCAACTGAAACCCTAGAGAGAAAATTCACTTTCTAGAAAGAAAAAGAGATATTCTTGAGAGAGAAAGAGAGATTCTTGAGAGAGAAAGCATCAAGCTTGCTTCTTTAACTCTCCAAACCCAAAACCCATCTCCATCTTGCATCATTCAACATCATTTGAGCATGGGTCTTCATGGTTTCATGACTAGGTAAGTTAGAACTTCATTGAATATCATTTAATGTTCTTCTTACTATAGATTAGGTATTTATTGCATGATTAAATACCTAGACTCTCTTTATTGCATATATTTATGAGTCTTGATAGCATGATTGTGTTTGTATTTTGATAGCTTAATTGATTATGTCATTTTTGCCTAAAAGTTAAGTCATAAACATTCTTATGTGATTTATTGATAACTAGGTTGATAGATTATCTTTTAATCAACTAGTTAAGCTTTTGAATGTTTGTGAGTTGTTTGTTGACAATTAGGTTGTTAGAATCATCTTGCATCTAATTGAGTCCTCATGTGTGTTCATGTAGGATTATTTATGATAGCTAGGTTTTCATACTTATATGCCATCTAGCTAATTAATCTCATTGCATGATTGAGATTGTTTTTTGATAGCTAGGATTTCATGATTGATATATGCATCTAGCTAATTAATCTCATTGAAATGTTTGAGATTGTTTTTGATAGCTATTGTATCTAGGATTGGTTATCCTCTACATAGCTAAGCTTTATGACATGTCATTTAGCTTTTGATATCTAGGATTGTATTAATTGTCATATTATCATCCTAGATAAGCATATAAGGTTACCTAGCTCTATTTGTTCCTTGAATATCATCATATATTCACATAGGCATTTTTATCTCTTCATTGAGAAGTAAGACTTGTGTGGCTTCCGGGATTAGGTTGCCTTTTGTCACAAGCAATTATAAGTCTTGTGTGATGACAGGGATTAGGTCATACACCGAGATTAGGTGTTCACATAAGCAATTGGACTAAGTTCACTCATACCGGGAGTAGGTAGTGGTAGTGAGTTACATATCGGGATTAGGTTGTAATCTTCATTATCATTAGTGGATTCGAGGTTCGAGTGTGGCGCACTTACCAGTCCGTGGTTTTTCCCGTGAGGGTTTCTACGTAAATATCAAGTGTTATTTAATTTCTGTATTTTATACTTGATTTATTGCTTTATCTAGTTTGGGGTAATTTCGTAATATTGACTATACACGAAAAATTAGGTAATATCTTTAAAATCTATTCACACCCCCTCTAGATAGTTTTATACACAACGTGCAATATTTGTTTCAGTTGTAACTACAACTACTAATCTTATTAACAGATGTCATTGATATACTATTAAGTTCAAAACACCAGAAGATAGATGGTATTACAAACTTGCTGATTATAGCAAGATCAGAGTATTCGGTTGCACAACCTATGCTCATGTTAGGCAAGACAAGTTAAAATTAAGGGCTCTGAAATGTCTATTTCTCGGGTATCTAGAAGGAGTCAAAGGGTATAAACTCGGGTACAAAGGAGAAAAAAGTGGAAAATGTATAATCAACAGAGATGTGATTTTTAAGGATGATGATTTACTATAATTAAATGGTAAATCAAGTCAAGAATCTAGTCATGACTTTGATCAAAGGTCTTATATGCAAGAAAAACTCAATGTTGAGGTGGAGCAATCTGAGGTGAAGTCTCAGATTCAGTTAGCAAGTAGAGATGAAGCACCTGAATCATCAAGTCATAATCAGACTAAGGATATCGGTTGGCTAGGAACAGGGATAAAAGAATAATTAAGATATGGCTATGTTGATTTAATTGCATATGCTTTAAGTGTTACAGTAGATGTTGAAGAACAATAGCCTATAAATTTCAAAGAAGCAATGAATAATACCGATTCTCAAAAATGGATGTCAGCTATGAATGAGGATTTAATGTCTCTACACAAGAATCACACTTGGGAGTTGATGGATAGACCAACAAAGCAAAAGGTGATTGACAATAAATGGGTGCTTAAGAGAAAATAAGGAATTCTAGGAGTTTAGCTGGCTAGGAATAAGGCAAGATTGGTAGCCAAAAGGTACAATAAAAATGAGGGAGTAGATTTCAATGAAATATATTCACCTATAGTCAAGATGACATCAATAAGATTGTTATTGGTTATGGTTGATCATTATGATCTAGAACTCAAACAAATGGATGTAAAAACGGCCTTCTTACATGGAGACCTTGATGAGACGATATTCATGGAACAACCTGGAAGTGAAAATCAACTTTGTTTGTTTAGGAGGTCGTTATATGGACTTAAACAATCTCCTCGACAGTGGTATTTGAGGTTTGACTCTTACATTACCAATTGTGGTTTCAAGAGAAGTTCATATTGAAACTGCCTAAAAGTGTGTCTAAACAACCTATAAGGGGGGAGGGGTGTGAATGGGTTGTTAATCACTTAAGTTACCAAATTTTCGATTAGTCAAAGTTTAAACCTAGAAATCAACAAAGACAATAAAATTCAAGTAAAAAGGCACTTGATTTTTACGTAAGAAACCCTTCAACTTGGAAAAACCCACGGGACTAGCCTCGCTAGCCACTTAGTCACAGAAATCCACTATATGATAGTTAATTACATCCTAAGTTGACAATCTAGTCACACTTCTCAAGTATCGTAACTTAAACCTATCTACCTGTAGACCTTTTATAGTGACTCTTGACACTTACTTGTGCAACTACCACGTGTATCTACAAGACTTGGACTCGTAGAAGAGAACTAATACCTAAATGAACATGTATGAATGCTCAATGTAAGTATGTGCTAGACAAACACGCAAAATACTTAACTAGATATATAGAATGTAAATCTAACAACCTAGTTATTAGCTAACCCCAATAATCTTTATAACTTCACAAGATATGAAATAAAAATGAAGTCTTTGCAATAAACATGCAATAAAAGTAGAAAAATAAATAAGATGAGATGTTTGTTCTTACCTACTAAGTGAACATATGATGAAAAACCATGCTTAATGATGATAGATGAAGCTTTAAATGCACATGGATTTGGGGATAGAGTGTTAAAAAAAGCTTTTTTAGAGCTTTTCACACTAGAAGACTTCACTCTCACTCTAAAGGTATGATTTTTGAAGTTGTTGTGAGTCACTTATACTAGAAACATGAAAGAATGTATATATAGAAGCCCTAATTAAAATGACGACATTTTGACAAAAAAACGCATCAATGCGGTTGTTGGCTGCAATAACACAACCACAATAGAGACCTGTAAAACCTTTGGAGAGAATTGCGGGTGCTCAAAATGTGGTTGCTAGCCCCATCAACTCCTAATAATTCTCTGGAGAGAATTGCAGGTGCTAACAATGCGGTTGCTAGTTGCAATACACCAACAACATCAACTACAAGTAATTCTCTGGAGTGAAAAGTGGGTGCTAATAATGCGGTTGCTAGCCGCAATACGCCAACCGCATCAACTCCAAGCAATTCTCTTGAGTGAAATGTGGGCACTATAATGCAATTGCCAACCGCATCACACTGACTTCAATAACTCCCAGGAAAGGGAAAAACAAGAAAAGTGGGGACCTTTTCAAGCAATCGAACCTTCGCACTAAGACAAGCACATCAACGTGCAAGTGCGGACGTTTCCAATCAACAAACGGAAATGAATTACAACTCAAACACACTAAAAACTTTTCATGAAGTGCAAGTGTGAATTTAGAGAGATGCACATAAGAAGATGAAAACACAAATGAATGAATTGTGTGTGTTTGTGCACCTAATCTCTTCAAGAGAACAAGTCAACTGATATACGTTTGAAGCTCTTGTTCTTAAAGCTTTGGGGATACCAAGAAGAGTGTTGATCACAATCACGATAATAAGTATACGAACATGTATTCGACCCTTACAACATCATCCTTATGTGGTTTATCACATAAATAAGCCAATCACTAAAATGGAGGAACTTACACATATGACAGTTGCTTCTATATAGAAGAATAAACAACAAACAATAAAGTCTTTTTGCTTTTGTACGTTGATGATATGCTAATAGCGTGAAAGTCACAACAATTGATTAAATAAGTGAATAAGCTATTGAATGCTGAGTTTGAAATGAAGAATCTCAGCATGGCTAAGAAAATTCTTGGTATGGAGATTCTGAGAGATAGGAAAGCTGGAACGTTGTTTGTTTCTTAAAAGAGTTACACAGAAAAGGCTCTTAAAAGGTTCAACATGGATGGTGCAAAATCAGTGATGGTTCCTATAGAAGTGCATTTCAAACTCAGTGTAGAAATGTGTCCATCTTCAAACGAAGAAAATGAGGAAATGATCTGGGTGTCATATGTTAATGCTAGAGGTGTGTGATGTATTTGATGGTATGCACAAGACCAGATTTGGCTTATGCAGTAAGCATTACTAGTAGATATATGGAGAATCCTGGAAAAAGTCATTGAGAGGCTATAAAATGGATGTTAAGATATCTAAAAGGGACTACAGGTATGAGTTTTTATTATAGAAGATCATAAGGAAGAGATTTTGGTGTTACAAGTTTTGTAGATTCATATTATGCTAGAGATAGAGATAATCGAAAATCTTTGATAGGTTACTTATTTATTTTTGAACAAGGTGTAATAAGTTGGAAAGCTCAACTACAACCGGTTGTGGTTTTGTCCTCAACATCAATAGATTATGTTGCAGCAACTGAAGTAATTATGGAAGCTTTATGGCTTCAAGATCTGGTGAATGAAATGGATCTAAATCAATCAATGATCAAAGTGTTTTGTGATAATTAGAGTGCGATACATCTTACAAAGAATAGTATGCCTCATAAGTGTACCAAACACATAGATGTGAAATACCATTTCATTAAGGATGTTGTAGCAGAGGAAAAAGCGGTGGAGAAAATTTCTACTAAAGAAAATCCAGCAAATATGCTTGCAAAACCCATTCCAACATAGAAGTTCAAGCAATGTTTGGACTTCATTCAAGTTCTAGAGGTGAAGCCTTGAATGGGAGGTGGTGACAGTGTTTCAATAAGAATCTTGATCATATACAAGTCAAGGTGGAGATTTGTAGAGAAATTGACTTGCATATGATGGGAATATATGAGATAAGCTCACTGTAGGTGATTATGTGCTGCAGTAGAGGAATATTTTATGTAGATTGATAGCTGGCCAGGTTGTTAGAGGACAATGAGTTTTTTGTCAGTTGGAGCTAATATATTTGTTAGTAAATATACCTCATTTGGGGTAATACAATAGAGAGAGAGGGAAAAGATTTTCCTGGTGAGAAAGTTATAGAGAAAATACTTGTAAACTTATAAACTCTGTGTATTGATGAGTGAAATCTATGATGGTGTAAAACTCAATTTCTCATAGTGAAACTGATTCAACTGTCCAGTGGATGTAGGATCTCTATTTAGTGATCCGAACCATTTTAATTTCCGTTTGTTCTTTCTTTACTGTTCTATTTGCTTTATGTTTATTTGGTTGTGTGCAAAGTTTCATTTACTGGTGTTCATATCTTGCACATCATCTAGTTTAATTGGAATCAAACAAAACATTTATAGAGTGAAAATACTTAAAGTCAAAATCATATACTTGTAGCCAAAGTCACATGCATCGAGCTAATGTCACGTGCTTAAAAGTCTTATAATTGAAGCCAAAGTAATCCTAAGACTTTTCCAACAAGAAAACTAAGGCACACACGCTCCCGCGCACAAACCACATGTCTCCAGAAGCTTCACGCATCCCAAAAGTGTACTCCATGGAATTCACATGCCAATCATTCAGTTGTCTTTTGACCCCACTTGCCTATGTGCCTTACCTCGATTTTCAACGGTTTTCTCTGTTGGCTTCCTCTTCAAACTCCTCTTTCTAACGACACCTCATTCGTACCAGTCAGACCTCGTCTAGACCACTTCCACTCAATTGAGTTCCATTTGGTCATATCAAATGGTCATATGGGTATGCGAGCCAAATTTCAACATCATCAGAGTTGATTTTGTAGTTATTTTTGTGTGTGAATTATGTAGCATTATTATTGTTTTATAAAATGGTTTATAAAGTGATATTTTAATGGATGATGGTAACTTCGATAGTCTACTCATGCAAAATAATTTTGTAAGATGAAGTGCTATTTGTCCAAATTTGAATGCAAAACATAAAACAACAATATATAATTTTTCATTGGGAAATGTTAGTAGTAACCACCAAAGTCCTACTAAGAAGATCAGATTCAGGCTGGCCTGTGTCAGCAAACTTGTCTCCAAAGAAATTTAATTAAATGCTGTCTAAAATTGTTGCTTATTGATTAAATCTTGATAAAGAAAGATGAATTAATCTAAAAGAAAAGTCAGCTACTTGGCTGCTTAAGACTTACACAACTAAGTTTAATTTCTCTAGATCAAATTTCACTAACAGATGCTTAGAGACACGGACATAGTTTTAGCTGCAACTTAAATAGTTTCGAGTTTTATATTAACTAAATAAGGAATGTACAACTATATAACGTGAACTAATTGGATAAGAGTACTAAAGAGAGAGTTGTGAGCTTGAAGCTTACATGTAATTGAGATTTGAGGTTGAAGAAAGAATATTTAGGGATCGTTTTTTTTTTTTTTTTTTTGCCTGAAGATTAAACTGTTCTGAATTTTCCTGAAGCATAAATAGTGATAGAAACTTGAATCTAAATGACATGTTTGTTATTTATTTTTATTACATCTGAATATAGTATCAACTTGATTGTTTTTTAAAAATAAAATGGTTTAAAAACAAGTAATTTGAAATTTATACCTATGTTACTATTAATTGTTATGTATTTCATTTTATTTGATACAAACAACTAAATAAAAATAATTTTACAAATCCGAAACCATTTTTATGTAATAATCATGACTAATTTATGATAAATAACTGTTTCTTTTGAAAAAAAAAAATATGATAAATAATGATTTAGAAATTGTTTTGATTTAAAAATAATAATAATAAATTGAAGATTCGATCTAATGATTTGGAATTAAGTTAAAAGTCACGATTTGTTACTTTTTATTTTAAGTTGTTTGACCACTTAAAAAAAAAAAAAAAAAAAAACTTAATAATTTTAAATCAGTCTCATTAAGTTTTAAGTACAAATAACGAACGATCCTTTAGTGTGCAGTCGAACAATTTTCTACATAGCGACGTTTTTTTTTTTTTTTCATCATCCTAACGACAGTGCCTGGTTTTTCCTGTTTAGAGTTTTCTATATAAAAAGCTCATTTGCACTACAGAATTCTTTCCAAATGTCCTCTTAAACTTCTGACAGCTGAAAAGTAGGTTATGCCTACTTTTTTACAAGATCACGTTGCAAGTTACTGTTAGCGAACAAACATTTCACTAATACGCGCGGAAACGTTGCCGGATAGAACACAAACAAACACAATGATAAAGAAGAGATAAGATGAAGAGAAGTAATTTAAATCCAAATCACACAACACAAGAATTTACGTGGAAACCCAAATCAGGGAAAAAACCACGGCCGTCAGGACGACAAGAGAAAGTTCCAATATGTAGTAAATTGTTACAACCACACACTCTCAGGATCTCTCTCTAAATAATACCCCAAACCCAATTACACCCAATGCTCACTTTGAGATCTCTCTAGTATTTGCTATTTTGCTCCACCACTCTCAGGTGTTTTTCACACTCTCACAATAACCTAGTTATTATGGTCTATTTATAAGAATTACAAGGAGTTGAAACTAACAAGGAAATCCTACTCCTAGTCATACAAGAATACTTATTCCACATAAATACTATTTCCTATTTAATATAAGTCTTCTTGTAAAGGAGAAATCCTTTTCCCATTAGAACTTCCAGAAGCAACCAATTTCCTCTTCCATGAATATTTCCTGATTCAACGCATGCTTGTGATTAACTATGATTCAAGTTGCAATTGGCCAAACAATTGAGACCGCTGCCAAACAATTGGCAGCGGTGTCCTACCGCTGCCATGACCGTTGCCAAAGCCACAACGGCTTGGCAGCGGTTTCGGCTGTTCTCCGCTTCTTCAGTTCGTTTTGCCTCCAAGCCTCCCTCAATCATAACCTCATACTTCCAAACGCTCTCACGTCTCCAGGAAGTCTCCGCATTGCTAAATTGGGTTTGGTAACCATTGGAGAATTCAAGTCATATCCAACAGTTGCAACATAAATTGCTTGACATGTTTAGAAGAATAGAAGGTGTACCAAAACAAGTAGGTTCTGCACTTCTGCCTACCTTTCTACAAGATCACATAAGTTGCTTGTCATGTTTAGGTGTACCAAAACCTTTCTCGAGAAGCGAACAAAGAAAACAATTAAAATTCTCACTCATTTTTTTTTTTGACTAAATATACATCGCCTATCTAAGATATTAAAAAAAATTTATAAATAAAAAATAAAAATAAAAAGTGACCTGACACATTTTTTGTGACAAATTGTACTGTATCACTGTTGGTATTATTTTGTAACAAATTTTTCTATTTATCATTATATTTTGTTCAAATAAAACTTTTTAAAAATAATTGTCATAATTAATTATAAAACTTGATAATTTATGATAAATAATATAATTAGTCACAAAATTAATTTTTTAAAAAATATAAATTTTATTTTATAAATAATTAAGTTTTTAAAAGGCATCAAAATCGATTAATATTTACATTAAAAAAAAAAAGAATCAATTAATATTTTCTTTAAAAAATATATTTTTAAAAAAACCCACACCAAAAAAATACCACAATTGTTTTGTGTATTTTTTTTCCTTTCTTTTTTTTTCCTTAAAAACACTTTTTAGATTTGAAATAATGTTTCATCAGAAGAAGTACTGAGATTATAGAGAAAATTCTACCCGGATAAAAAATGTAAGCTTCTCTTGATTTCATTTTTTTAGGGTTTGTTTTCTTATACTTGTTTTTCAGGGTCGGAATCTCAAATTCGAGTTTCATATATTAAAATTGTCTTTGAATAAGGTATGGTTTTTTTTTTTTTTTTTTTTTCATGTAGAATTGTATATATATATTTATTTATTTATGGATTTTTTAAGCTTTAGGGGGGGTGTATTCAACCCAGATTTCATTGGATTTTGATGGATTTGTTTTAAGTGATGGATTTTGGTGAAATTCACAAATCCCACAGATTTCATTAGATTTTGTCGGAATTGTGTAAATAGTTCGTTGGAATTCATTGGACTTCGTTAAGTAGAATTGGATGGATTTGGATGGATTTATAAGGATTTGTCTTAAATAATAATAATAATAGTCAATTTTTTTTATCAAACCCAGATCAAACCAAACCTTTCTTCTCAAACCCAGGTCAAATTTTTTTCCCTTCCTTGCTCAAGTGAAGCATTTCTCTTCTTTCTCCCCAATCTCTTCTTCTCACAACTAAACTCAGATCAAAACCCACCGTCAACTGTCCACCACCGCCATCTTCATCAATTTTTTCTCTCTCTAAATGCAGTCGAGAAGATCGAACACTCTCTCACGAATCACTCACCTTCATCAACATCCACCTTCAAGAAGATGACATCGGTCGCCTTCAAGACCAATGAAAGGAACCATTTTAGATGGTGGTTTCTCTAGCTCTACTATGAATCTATGCCAATTTTTGTTTGGAGTGTTTTGATTTGTGTGTTTATTTTTTTATTACTTTCAATTTTTTGATTTGGTTTCTGTTATTGAAACTATAAAATCAACAACAAACATGGGTTAAAGATCTTGTTTCCAGAGAAAAAAAAAAAAAGCTTTGGTTTAATTTCCAGATATCTTGGTTCCAAGTGGGAAATCTGAGAGAGATCTTGAAATGTAACAGTCCAGAAGAAAAAAAAAAAAAAAAAAAAAAAGGCATGAGATTTTTGGAGATCTGGAAATCTCTTGCTATTATTACCGGAGAGAGCTCTTGAGAAGAGAGAGAGTTATGAATTCTTCACAAATTTTTAGGTTGAGGCCAAGATTTGAGAATTCCATTCCTATTTATATTTTTCACTGTAAAATCCAACTAAATCCATCACTTAACCAAATCCAACCAAATCTATTGGATTTCCAAAACACCCAGATTTCATTGGATTTGTTTAAAATCCTTCAAAATCCGAGTTAAATACCCCCAGACTTTGTTGGATTTCAAACAAATCCAATGAAATCTGAGTTGAATACACCCTGATTTCTAAAATCCAACAAAATCAAATCAAATCCAACAAACTCCAAGTTGAATACACCCCCCTTAATTTGTTTTCAATTTTTTTAAGGAACCCATTATTATTATTTCATGATTTATATTTTTTTGTTCTTAGATTTCCACAGTATATGTCAATATGATTCTTATGGAATAACCAATTGTTTGATGCAATATTGAAATCTTTTTCTCTTGATTTCATTTTTTTAGGGTTTGTTTTATGGTACTTGTTTTTCTGGGTCTGAATCTCAAATTTGAGTTTCATATATTGAAAGTGTCTTCGAATAAGGTATAATTTTTTTATTTTATTTTTTTGTATGTAGAATTATATATATATATATATATATATATATATATATATATATATATATATATATATATATATCTATTTAGGTATGTTTTTTACCTTTAATTTGTTTTCAATTTTTTTAAGGAACTCATTATTATTATTTCATGATTTTAGTTTTTTATTCTTAAATTTTCATGGTATATGTCAATATTAGTTTATATGCATACTAATTGTTTGATAAAATGATTCTTATAGAACAACCAATTGTTTGATGCAACCAAATTGTTATTCTATAATTTATCATGCAGATCATAGAAAAGAGTTCAAACACTCAATAAGATATTTGATATTTGGCTGGATGAATAGATTAACATTATGGAGGACTTTATATGAAGATGAATTATATTTGGATATCAAATTTATAGAATTTAATTTATACTTTTGCTAAGTATTGCCAATATTGTTGCATTTTTCCTCGGTTTTATTTTGGTGACTTTAATTTGTTCTCACTAATTTTTTTTTTTCTTCATGTCTTCATATATACAAGCTTCTCTTGCTAAACCTAAAGATTCTTTAGCTACCTGACAACTGACAGTAGATCATTGGCTTCTAATATTTCACAATCAAGACCTCGGAACTTTCAAGTTTGTGGTTATGCTATTGGAAGTTATAGTGTGTGACCTAACACTTATGTTAACTTAGACTAGCCGGGTTTACATGTGTTATTTAGAGTAGACTCTGAAAGATGTTGGATTACTTTTGTTTCAATTCGATATTATGTTAGTTTTTGGATATTTTATGGAATTATTATTTATAGAACTCAATGTCATTCTATGAGTGACATGTTTTATTTGGTTATATATATATATATATATTTATATTTATATATTTATATTTAAATTTATATTAAATTTTGACAATTGATTAAATTGTCACTAAGTATCTATATAGTAACTTAATATTCATATTGTTAATTGTCACTAAGTCTGTATTGTAGTGACAATTATTATATGGTTAACTTAATTGTCACTAAGTTTGTCTGCAGTGACATAATTTTAAGATGATTATTTGTCATTAGATTTAAGAATAGTCACACTTTTTAAACAATAAATTGTCACTATGAATGTGTACAGTGACAAAATCTTTAAACAGTTAATTGTCACTAAATACTAATCTAGTGACACAATGTTTAATTTGTCACTGTAGTCAATCAAATCTACAATTGATTTCGATCGTCGAGGTGAGCACTGACAACCTGAAACAATAAAGAAAAAAGAGCGATGCGGACCACAGGAGGGGGTGTTCCCTTAGGGGACTCTCCGACGCTTAAGTTAGTATTATATTTGATATATCGAGCAAAGAGAATAGTAAATAACAAACCGTTTTTGTTCGATGTGTCAAATTGTGCAATTGGTCAATCAGGATTTGGTCGATGTTGATAGTCAAACAGTTTGATAGCTTGAATGCCTTGATGAACTCCTTTGTTTGACTTGGGTCGATTGAAGATTGGATTAGTCTTTATTCGAAGGTGATAGTATCGAATCGACTAGGCGATGGATCAACAATTAATGCTAGATGAAAACCAACGCAATAAATGTTAAGAGAGTTGAATTGAGCGTAGAAGATTTGAGAGAAATTGAGAGCTTTCGCATAAGTTGTGAAAGGTCCGGGCCCTTTCTATAAGAAGGGCTCCCATATTTATAGTGAAGACCAAGAGCCTTCACCACTTATGTCCTTTATGAGTGAGCAACGACCACGGGTCATTCATTGCCCGTTTTGATTCATTTGAATCTGGAAATAAAGGTTGTAAGACGTTGGGATTCGTGTAACGTCTGTCATGATGGCCATCTTTTATGACATCTTTGACCACGTGGCTTTTTGTCTAACTGAGATGGGTTTTATTGATTTTTTGGGTTTATTCTTTAGTTGGGCCAGGTTAGGGTTTTTGGGCCTATTTCTGAAGGTTTCCATGATACTCTTAGTCCTTTTTGATAGTAGGCTAGTTTATTGGGCCAAAGGCCTAATTTTGACCACTACAATCTAGGGTTGGGCACAGTCCGGTTTGGTCCGGTTTTGACTAGAACCGGATCAAACCAAGAATTTCGATCTTTTTAAAAATAGGACCAGTTTGGACCATTCATTTTTTCAGACCAGACCAGGCCAAATTATATAATTTATTCGGTTCGGTCTGGTTCGGTCTAACGGTTTTTGACTTGAAATCCAAATGCTTGACCATTTAAAAATATATATGGCATGATAAAGTGAGCAATTAACGAGATATGCAAATTACTGTTATGTATGGTTCATCAAACTAAAAAAAGCTAAAAGAGTAATAAAAATAAAAATAAAATTAAAGTGTTAAGTAGAATTTCTAGAAGTAGAAAAAATAATAATAAATAAAATCACTTGCTATTGCTATAATCATGACAATGCAATTGAATGTATGCAAGTCAAAAAAAAAATTTACAACTAAATCATGAAAATTGCACTAATTTAGGGGGGTGTAGTCAATTAGGATTAATTAGGATTCTTGAAGACATTTAAAGACATTTTTTAAGTTACAGATTTTCATGGATTTCTACAGACTTTTATAAATCCACATGAATTTTCATTGATTTGTTTAGACATCCATCTCAGACTTTTATGGATTTGTCTAGACATCTATCTCAGACTTTTGTGGATTTGTTTAGACATCTAAGGATTTTCATGGATTTGTTATCTCTAACTTATCAATAGTAAGCTAATTATAGCTAATTATATAAAAAAAAAAAACCTTTGAAGTTGGAATGAGCAAAATTTGATACACCAGTCAATCTATATTTGCGTATATATATATTATGAGGTTGTTGCTGATGCAAACAAAGAGATTGAATCGAATCCAAAATTGGCTAAGGCTTTTATGAATTTGTTATCTCTGACTTATCAATAGTAAGCTAATTATAGCTAATTATCAAAAAAACCTTTAAAGTTGGAATAAGCAAAATTTGATACACCAGTCAATATATATTTGCGTATATATATAGTTTGAGGTTGTTGCTGATGCAAATAAAGCGATTGAATTGAACCCAAAATTGGCTAAGGTTTATCTGCGTAAAGGCACTGATTGCATGAAGTGCAGATGAATTATTTTTCTTTAAAATAAAATGTTAATAAAGAGTTTTTAAAAAAAAAAAAAAAAAAGCTAATAAAGAGTGAGCATTTTGGTGTTTGATTGAAGGCTCTACAGATTAATTTGGTGTTGTTTTGTGCAGTTTTAGCACGTAGTGAGTTTATATAATTATGTGACTGCAACATATTCTCACATATATAATTATGTGTAGTTTTTTTTTTTCCTTTTTAATTCACAGAACATGCTGGGGATGGAAGCTTATTATTCTCACATGCATCGGTTTTTTTAATTTTTACATATTAATGCTTTTCGTTTCTGTTTTGAGAGAGAGGGAAAGCAAAATCCACCAAAATCTTTGGGGAGAAGGCCGGACATGTTATGACATTTGATATTTATATCTCTTACCATCAAGTCCACCAAAATCCATCAAAATCCATGACTTAAGAAAATCCTTTAAAATCCAGTCCTAATTGAATACACCTTGATTCTTGTAGACATTTTTAAAGTCCTAATTCAATACACCTGGATTTGAAAGGATTCTTTAAAAGTCCATATAAATCCTAATTGAATACCACTGGATTCATATGGATTCTTTTAAAATCTTTAAATGTCCAAATTGAATACACCAGGATTTATAATGTCTTTAAATGTCCTCAAGAATCCTAATTGAATACACCCCCCTTAGTTTAATAGTAATAATTTTTTTTTTTTATTATTATTAGTAATAACTTTGTAAAATAATGGAAACAAATTGAAATCTTTTACCATCCCATGCTTGGAGTTTTATTTGTTAATGGAGGTTTTCATTTTGTACGAACTTGTACGGTTGGTGGCCGAAAAAAAAATGAAATAATAAATTAGGGTTTTTGGCTTTAACCTTTTATTTTTAAAATTTTATTAAAACGTTTTGGGTCTGACATATAATAGTAATACTTAAAGTATTCGGTTTACGGTCTGTCCGAGTTTAATATACTTGGACCATAGACCGGATCGAACCATACGGTTTTACTAAAATAAATCTATACGGGTTTTTTTTTTAAGTACAAAATCAGACCAGACCAAACCAAACAATTTGGTTTGGTTTGGTCCGGTTTACCGTGTATGAGTTTTTTTGCCCACCCCTACTACAGTCACTAATTAAGGTCAAGTGATAATGCGTCACTAAAAGTTATTATTTGTGAAAAGTACCAAAAAACTGTTATAAATACTTTTAATGACGGGGTAAAAGTGATAAATTGTTAATGACACTTTTTTTTGTCATAATATTGAATTTGTGATAATTTTTTTATTTATAGTGACAAATATTTTGTAACTATAGGTCAATTTTCTTGTTGCAATCCCATTGAGACATTTCCTGGGAGAGAAAATGAATGCAAGCTATCTTTGATTTCAAGCAAACTGCATTTAACATAAACGGCCCCATACAATATGTGTCACAGTTTCCACATCCATCAATCCATAATTCTTATTAATTTTTGTCTGCATGGTCGGCTCACTTGTTGCCGCTGCTATAGTGCTATGTCCATTGCATTTACCTTTTTATAAAAAAAATCACCAAAAGCTACATTTACAAAGTCAGAGCCTATGATATGATGGTAAGTTAATGCTTGGCTTATAAACTTGTGTTCTAAGTTCTAGCTTGTAAACTGTCCTAACTTTTTATATGTTTATGTTTCTGAGAAGTGTTTTAAAATCCAAACGACTTAACATATTCAGTTGTGCGTGGCATCATTGATACTCTTCTTTCTTTTACTGATTTTATATGTTTTCAATATGTTAGATTTTATTATATTAATTGTCTAAATTTTTCCCAGCTTCACATATGGGTGTGGTGACTCATAAAGATCAATTTTTTTTTTTTTTTTTTAAGTATTACACGATTACATAAATTCGGAGTTTTTTAGGAAGGGGAGGACTCGAACCTGTAACCTTATCACTAGACCAATCTCATCTGGTCGATCGTTACTTGTGATCACTAACATAACTGGCCAAACCTCTTACACATAAACTTAATTGTGCTGGTTGGTAGTGCACATTTTTTTAATTTTTTTTCTCATATCTTGTAGAGTAGGGTTCAAATTCCACATCTTGTTTTTGTTGTTTTTTTTTTTTTTTTTTGGAACTGGAAATTCTATATCTTGTTGATAAGAGTAATTGTATTCTGTAGGCACCCCTCTCTACCTTTGTCGGAGCAGCTATTCGAATCATGCTAATCGAATCATGCTAATCACAATTCCATCCGGATTATATTTGACTTAATTTTCTCATAAGTAGATTTAGAATAAATGCAAATTATAATTATATACTCAATATAGTCATATACTATGGTAAATTATTGAACGACTCACTTCGTACTCAAAAGCTCAAGCTCAGACTGCTAGCTAGCACACACTAATCTCTCACAATTTAGGATAAAATATAGACGAATTCAACTAGGTTAAAATTAAACTAGTAAGTAAAAAAGGTTTCTGATATATTATAGAAAATATTTTTGTAAATTCCAAAATATTATTGGAATATATATATATATAATCATACGTTATAAGAAAATATATGTAGCAGTTAAAATCAATTTGCGATAGGGTATTATTTGGACAAAATTTTAGACGATATAATACCCGGCCGTTTACTTTATAAAATTGATAATGATCTAAGAAGAAGATAATGATGGCAGTGAAATGATAATGCACTACATACTATATTGTTTTTCCTCTCTTGTCTAGGTTGGTGAAAAGAGTCAAATTAAAGAGAGTACTCTTGCTAGTGCTCAAAAAGAGAGAGAGAGAGAGAGTACTCTGGTTTACATTATAATAACTAATATATTATAAATATATATATATATAGTAATTTTCCAATAAGAATTTTTTACGATATACACTTTAAGCACTTTCGATGAAATTGCATGTAATATATTGAATCTTGATTTGATTTGATTTTTTTTTTTTTTTTTTTTTTTTTTTTTTTATGGATGGTGAAAACATTGAAATAAATTTATGGAAAAAAATTAAAAAAAATTCAGGTGCAAAAACTAATTTTTTTTGATTGTTTTGAAGATAAAATATTTAAAAATAGAGAAATTTAAGAAAAAAAAATAGTTCTCAAATCCAAAAAAATTCTATATTTTTATCAAATGTGTATTTTAATTTTCTTAGGATGCGTAAAAATAAATCAAATCAAGATTCAATATATTACATGCAATTTTATCAAAAGTACTTAAAGTGTGCATTGTAAAAGTTCTCATTGGAAAATTATATATATATATATATCATACTTTAGATTAGTCAATAAGTGATATAATTAGGCCGCACAGGTTGATGCAGAAGGAAATGATTCCGAGCGTGGTTAATTATGTTCATGTTTCTTCGTCTTCTATTGAAGTATGCGTGCCTTTGTAAGATTTATATTTAAGGATCTATACACAATTTTTTTTTTTTTCCTTTTTTGTAATTAAAAAATGGTTTCGATTTTTAATTAAAAAGTATATAAGTGACCTAACACACTGACACACAACTAAGAAACACGATGATGGAGAATCTAATTATGGAGAAACAACATACAAATTTATAAATTATTATTATTATTATTATTATTCTAATAATTAAAAAAAAAAAATGAAGTTGCTAAAGTTAAAAATCATCCTTGTGCTTTCAAAAAATAAATAAAAAAAATCATCCTTATCGATCTCCACCCAACAAAACAGATCTTTTGGTCTCCTGTCTCCCACTCCACGCACGCCCCTAAGTCACAAACAGTAATCAAACTCTATATTAAACAATATATATATATATATAAATAATACAAGCTTCTTTTGAAAGCATCCTTGTGATAATAATCCTTGTGATAATATATTATTCTTTTCTTCTATGTATATAAAATAATTTGTCAATATTTGTTAGTTTCACTATAAGGTCTGTTATAATTGTATAAAAATTCAAGATTCAAAAAAAATAAAAAAATAAAAAAAAATCAACACCAAACGAGAGTCTACTGATCGTTGGGATGACCCGTATATTTATCCTTACAACTCTGGAAAAAAAAACTCATCATGCACGCATGACGCATGTTTCTGAAATGCAAAAGGTACTGAAATTCGAAAACCACTAGCAACATTGTAAGTGATTAATTAATGGGATAGTATCATTTTCCCCCTTGAAGTATGGCTTATTAGTAATTCCCCCTGTCAACAAACTTATTCGCCAAAATCCCCCCTCTAGTTAGCTTTTCCATTAAACTAGATAACTCTGACAGTAGCAGAAGACTCAAAGACCATTTTGCCCTTGATATGTGCTCTTTGAAGATAAAATACTGTTGTGCCCCTAATATGATCTGTTGGACACCCAACTGCTAATTTTGAAAGTATAAAAATACCCCTCTTCTCCAATAAAGCTACACACATTCATATTTTTCTATTTTGCTTTCCAAAGATATCTGCAACAGTTATTTAGCTAAAATCATTTATTTCTCTCTTCTGCACATCTATTTATCCCATTTAAATATTAATACATACAAACACGTCTGCAACAGCCATACAATCATTCATTTCTCTCTTTTACACATCAATTTCTTTCCTTTACACATTAATACAATCATACAAACACATATGCATGCACATTTTCATACATTCATCTTCCACCATGGAAGGAAGTTCAAGCACAAGAAACAACAATGGTGGAACAATTACATTGAGAAACAAACCATTAAGTGCTTGCATTCATATATGAATAATTCAAATTAACTTAGCATGCATACATGCTTATAATACCATCAAAAGCAACAAAAAATATTCCCATAGCTAACCACACAAAATCCTACCAAGTGGTTGCAAAACCATGCTTTTGATCCAACAAAAAATAGCAAACAAAATATGTATCAACACCTAAGCACTAATCAGTTTAAGTGCTTACAAAGAGCTTACAAAAATACCCATTTCTGCTATGTAATCAGTCTAAGTGCATAGTCACTTGGGATTGTTGTTGGGTCTGAACAACAGTGAGAGGCTGAGAAGCGAAGGTACCACCACCTTGTGCTGGTTGAGAATATGAGGCATCTGTTGTAGCCCTCTGTACACAAAAACAGCAACAAAACACAATGATTAATGAATACCATCGATAATTTCAAAAGGATTTTAATAGAGCTATTATTACCTTATTACTTCTAGAAGTTTCAACACCTTTGCAAGTCCTCTTGTTATGGCCAGCTTGTTTGCATTTTGCACAAATAACACTCCCACGCCTAGCTGCTTTTTGTTTCTCACCAAATTCCCTTTTCCTTAAAAGCTTCGATCTACCAGCTTTCTTTTTCATTGGTGGTGGAATAACAGGTTGTACATTAATATCAGCCCATGTAGATAAGTCGAGAATAGGATGGATCATACTACAGTATGTTGTTTCAAAAGCTGACTTTGACAAGCTAGGGTGAATAAAGTCAATTAACCTCTCCTTCACTCCACCCATCCCATAAAAGTTTCAAATACCAACAAATGCATGGATGCATGGCACCCCACTAATTTTCCATTGCCCACACTCACAGGTAGCATCTCTTAATTTGGCAGTATATGCCCTAGTTAAATCCAACATCTCATATTCCCCCTCTCATGCATGTATCATTTTAAGGACTCTACTCTCCAAACTAGCTTTCACAATCCTCTTGTTGACAGTTGGTGGGAACTCACTTTTCCACCTAGAGCAATCTTCTTTTCTTTACTGAAATCTAGTCATCACCAACCTTCTAATGTATTCTAGCAAACTCAAATATGTCCTCACCCTATAATCCCCCAACAGACTATTGAAAGCTTCTATCATGTTATTAGTGACATGATCAAACTTAATACGAGGTTCAAAGGCATACCTAGACCAATGTTTGGGTTCAATTTCTTCTAACCATGCTTTTGCACCAACACTAACAACACCTATATCAGCCATTACTCTCTTGAACACATGCCTATCATAGGCCCTACTAGCTTCCCAAATTGGATCTTTTAGCTTTTTGGTTGAATATGTTTTTCTAAAGTTGGCATAAATATGTCTTGCACAATACCTAATTATAACATGTAAAGGCAATTAGTATATGCAATAAATTGGGAATTTAAACAACAAAAGATTTTGAAACATTTAAAAAAAAAATTAAATAAACCAAAACAATACCTTACCTAATTATAACATGTAAATGCAATTAGTATATGCAACAAACTGGAATTTAAACAACAAAAGATTTTGAAGCATTTTAAAAAATAAATAAATAAACCAAAATAGTACATTACCTAATTATAACATGTAAAGGCAATTAGTATATGCAATAAATTGGAATTTAAACAACAAAAGATTTTGAAATATTAAAAAATAATAATAATATTAATAATTAAAAAAAACAGTACCTTATATTTGCTTTTGGCCATTCAGTTTTCAAAGACCCTAGCACCCCCTTCTGCCTATCACTCATGAAACATATTAGGCGGTCTTCAGGGTACTTCAAAAATCCACGCAATGTGGTCAAAAACCAAGTCCAATTTAACAACGTTTCCCCTTCACATATGCAAACCACTGTTTGCATCGAATGCAACAGCCGAAAGAAGTACTCCTCCATATGGCCCCTTCAAATGGCAGCCATCAATGTCAATGAAAGGCCTGCAACCCTCCATAAAACCCATTTTTTGTGCTTCAAAGCTAAGAAAACACCTATGGAAGGTTGGTTTAGGTTGTTGTAGTGCAATATACACTGCTGAACCTGGATTACATTGTTGCACCATGAATGCATATCTCCTAAGATGACTAAAACATACAATATGCTCTTTTTTCAAAATAGTTAATGCCCTTTTTTTTTTTTTTTTTTTTTTTTTTTTTTGCCTTGTACAATCTTTGAGCATCAACAGTGACATTAAATTGCTCTCTTAATAGATCAGCAATGACCCCACACTTAATATCTGGATTGTTCTTGACAATTGTTTCAAACTTACTTGCTATCCATTTCGACCTAGCCTCTTCACTTCTATAAACCCTATGACACTCATGGTTTTTTTTATTGTAAGTCTTGACTTACATTGTTACATCATTTAAAATGTTAGAAGCATGCAACCTCTAAGGATATCCCTCCTCTTTACATTCATATGTCAACCTATTATTATCATTTTTCATTTTTTTTTAAAATTAAAACCCTCTTAAATGGCATAGTCTTTCAACAATGCCCTTAAAGAGTACACACTGTCATGTGTTTGTCCAACCTTGAATTCTGTATGACCACCTACCATTTTCTTAAAAGGGTTGCCCTTCATCAATCTAGCTATTTTAGCTTTGGGCTTTTCATCTTTAGACTCACTAAAATACTCATCATCACTCTTAGATTGATACCCTTCCATCAATTCAAGGTTGACACACACGTCCTCCTCTTCTACAATAGCAACTGCCAAAGCACCATGAACCTCATTCATTTCATCATCTACCCCATGTTCATTCCCAACCCTATCCACACCACCATCTTCCCTAGCATCATCAACCTCAACCACTTCCTCACTGTCACTACCCACACTAACAACGTCACTACCCACACTAACAATATCAGGTACATTGATCGGAACAATTTATACACCTTTTAAGGTCCCAATTTCCTATTGTTTTTTCTCATTTTTGAGCATTTTTTGTGAAAATAATATGTTTTGTGAGCCTTGTGCAGGTTCATTTTGTATTGGGGAAGTCATCGTGTGGCAACGGGGTGTTTTCGGGCCAAAACACATCTCAAAAGGCAAAAAAGAGCATTTTCACGATACGCCTCGTCAAATCGTATCGCGTCAGGCCAAATAGTGTACTGAGTCCGAACCGTGGAAAAGCATGAAGGAGTTTCTGGGACCTTTCGTGGCACGAGTTGTCAAAGTGAACCGTGTCCGAACCGTAGAAAAGCAATGTGGAGTTTCTAAGAACTTTCACAGTACAAGTCGTCAAAGCGTACCGCGTCAGACCAAATGGCGTACCGTAAGACTTTTAAAAGGCATAATGTGGTACATCTCGTCAAAGCGTACCGTGTTACGTACTGTGAAACACACCAGACTTACATTTTTCAGGGTATTTGCTGAGGGGTAATCTCATCTTTTCACCATATTTTCGTGCCTTAACTCCCCATACTATAAATATCCCCTATTCTCTCTCTTCTAATCAGATCCCTCACTCCATCTCTTTCTTTTCTCCTCTCTCACACCCAAACCCTTTTCTCTTCATCTTCTTAATCTCCTTCACCTTCTTCACCAAATAAGAAGAGAACCCAAGCTCCCATAGAGGTTTTTCCTCCATGGGAGCTCCCCATACATCTCCACAACCCCATTTTATACTTCCTCCATCCATTTTAGAGTAGATTGCAAGGAAATATGAGTGGTTTTCCAACCAAATCCGATCTAGGAAGGTTATGAGCATCTTTGGAGGACTTGTCTTCAAGGATTTGCTCTTATTTACTCTTTTCTTTGTATTTCTTGCTTCTTTGATGTGTAACCCGATTTGGAGAATATTGTAAACCTTCACATGTGCAATATATGTATGTTTGTTCTTAAATTCATTTGGGTTTTGATTTACTCTTTGTTAATTGGATGATTTAAACTATAATTGTGATATTCATGTATTTGGAGGTACAAAATTGATATGTGCCCATGAATGGGATTAGGAGTAGAGTAATTTAGAGTATGATTAGTGTAATTTAGCATCCCATGATTGTTGATTGATTGATGGATGACCAAAATACCATGTTTAGAGTAATTTGAGTATAGAGTTTTAGCTCCAAAGAGTGTGAAAGGTTTCAGTTCAAGCATTGAATATGCTAAATTGGCCTTGGTTCAATATTCTTGTGCTTAATGGGTCTTGTTATCAAGACACAATTGCTCATCCTTGGCCGGATTGGGTAATAAATTGATTTAGGGATAATTCCCAAATCAAGAGAATGAACCCTTAACCTAAATTGAATGTCCTTAATGATAAACAACCAACTATTTGCACATTGTTGTTAGGTGAACTTGTTTCCCATGTCTAGCCATCCTAGGAAGATTGATAAAACCAAAACCATATCTAGAGTAAAGATAAACTGATTTCCTCTTGTGCTCGTGTAGTTATAGGGGTATTTCATTGCTTAATGCTTTCACTCGATTAGCCTCCTTGTGGATGATATTTAGGATGTGTGTTATATATCGCGTGGTTCACATTAACATGCTCAATGTGATATCCTTTATATTTGACCAGTGAGTTGAAAGATCACTAGGCCGGCGTGTAGAGCTCGTATGTGTGTCCCACAGTCCTTAATGAATCCATGCATTTATGCATGGATGTAATCTCTAAGACATCGAGAGAGATTAGAGATTAATTAAAGGGACACGAGCATATAACATTCGTGTTATATATGTATCTTGTATTCTTAATGCTTTTACTTGGTTGTCATCCCGTATTTGGTTAGCCATTGTGAATGAATTATTGACTATAGTATAGCCCACACGGTTGCACATTACATGCCCAACGAAATAATCATTGTATATGACCAGAAAGTTGAGAGATCACTAGGCTGGCATACAGGGCTTGTGTATGTGTCTCACGGTACTTAATGAATCCATGCATTGTGTGGATGCGATTTCTAAAACCTCGAAAGAGGTTAAAGATCAATTAAGGGGACACAAGCCTATGATATACTTGCATATTGAGGGACTAGGTGAGTCTAGATCTTAATTAGGAAGATTGTTCTGGTTGAGTCATCACCTTAGAGTAACCACATTGCATGCCATCTCTCCATTCCATTCTATCCATGTATATATTATTGTTTACAATTTATTTAGTTTAGTATTATTTACATTCTTTGCACACACAACACACAAGTCCTTTTGGAGTGTTGTTTAATAACGCTAGAACTGGTGACGGTCAGCGGATTCCATCTCCCTATAGAATGATACCCTCACTTGCCGTTGTGCTAGTCTCTATGACTCGTGCGCTAGTGATGTCGAACTTAATTGTTCATCTTTTGACGACACTGCAACGATGTGTCATCAGACGTCATCATCACCCTCATAGTTAAAATCATTATTTTGCAAAATCACTAAGCCCTAGATTTAGGTTAAAATCATTAGTAGGTGGATTGGGGATGTTAAAAGAATATGCTGGTGGGAGTGGGATATATGGTTTCTTTTCTACATCAAACACGATTTTTCTCTCTTTATGATCTACAAACGATCTAAACAAATCTACTAGCTCCATATCATTGGTAACTTCCTTTCTCTCACTAGACCATGGGCAAAACACCCGCATATAGTATTCCTCACTTGGAACTTCCTCACTACCAGTGATTTTTTCAGACAATGCATGCAACAATGTAATCAGGCCGATGTTATCAGCATCACAACTACCAAGATCAACCAAAGTAGTGTCATAATTGCCTACAACATCAAGTATATCCATGTTCTTACTGTCTAAAAAAAAAAAAAATTAAATCACTGCGCAGACATAATATATACATATCAGACATACTATATACATATGAAAACATTAAATATACTATATACTAAATACCCACAAAAATACGAAAATAAAGATACAAAGATATATATATATATCTTTGACAGAAAAACACAAAGGCACCTTTTCTCCCTCAAAATCCAATTAAATTATGTAGTAAATTTTTAGGTGGCAATAGAGCCACCTCAAACATATTGACTATTGTATAGTTAGATTTATGTGATGTTTTTTTTTTTTTTATTATTTGAAATATTGGTGATGTCATATTATTATTTGTAATAAGTTATTTTTAAAATAATCTGTGTTTCTATACATGAGCCGTGCTAAGGGCAGTAAGCGAATGCCCTAGGACACTCATGCCGCGACATCTGTTAAAATTTTTTTTTTTTTTTTGCTCTTTCAATATTTTTATACAATAAATGAGAACCTCGATTTCCATTTTATTTACATCAACTTCCATTCTGTTTTTATCCCAAATTTTCTTTAACTCAAACTGTCTGTTGAAAGTGGAAAGGAATTAGAGGGCATGTGCTGCACATGGGGAGGTTGGCAATCAAGTATAAAAAATAGTAACCTTCATATTTCTTTCACTGGTGCTTAATAGTACTAAAACAAACAAACAGGAAAAAAAAATAACAAAGAGAAACAAAACAACACCCACAGAACATAACAACCAGCTAACAACACCAAAACACACTGCCCTTTATTTTCATTGTCATAAGAATCCTTCGTTAAGTTACTATTTTACCTTTGGAGTCAACAACAACTTAACAGTCAACTCTCCATTTTAACGGAAAAGCTAACGGGAGGGGGGATTTTGGCGAATAAGTTTACTAACAGGGGGAAGAATGGCCAATAAGTAAAATACAGGGGGGAGAGTTACTAATATGTCATACTTCAGGGGAGAAAATGATTCTATCCCTTAATTAATCTATAAAAAAGATGCTAGCTAATTGTTCTACTTCAGACATGAAATGTAACAATTTTATTATAAACCATGATATATAAGCTAAAATCACCACTTTCAAAATGGTTCTGTTTTTATATTAATTAAAATAATCTTTTGTAAAGGAATTGATTACTAAGATTTATGTTCAAACTTAAATATATATTACTATTAAATTATTATTTACAAATTTAAACTATTAAATCTAGCCAAATTTAATGATTAGCATCAATTTTATTACGTTCTGGATCCAATTCTACTAATTGATTGTTTTTTAATTATTATAAATTTAGGAGGTGAAAGAAGGGAACATTCAAACCAAAATTTCATTCACGTATAGTAATAGATGAGTATATAACAGGATTAACGCTGAACCCCATGGTTAGAATTATAGATTTTAGGAGTAATTTCACAAACCTTCCCTGAGTTTAAACCTAATTGCAGCTAAATGGATATTTTGCTCAAAATTACACAAAACTCCCCTAATATTGGTTGACTTCCGTTAAAATTAACTTTGACTAAACTTTGAGGATAAAATGACTCTAATACCCCTATTTGTATTATTTTATAACCTAAAATAAATAATTAAATAAATATTATTTAATAAAAATAATGAGGATAATACTGTTATTGCTTTAGATATTCATCACCATTTTCGGAGATATATTATATAATATATAGTAAAAATGTTGAGGATAATGTTGTTATTATTTTTTTCAGGTTAATTGCACATTATCCTCAACATTTTTATTATATATTATATATTATATCTTTGAAAATTGGTGATGAATATCTTTAAAAAAATAATAATAACATTATAATCAATGTTTTTATTAAAATTGATTTTATTAAATAATATTTATTTGATTATTTATTTTAGGTTTTAAAAGAATAAAAATAGGGGCATTAAAGTCATTTTACTCTAAAAGTTTGGTCAAACGTTAAGTTTAACGGAAGTCAACCATTGTTAGGGGAGGTTTGTGTAATTTTGAACAAAATCTCCATTTAGATGCAATTAAGCTTAAACTTAAGGTAGTTTGTGCAATTACTCCTAGATTTTAATATTAGGAAATAGTTGCAAATAGCCAAAATAATAATAATAATAATAATATGTTTTTCTATTTTTATCTACCTCTAAAAAAATTGATACAGTATTGAGCTCCTAATGTGACAAAAATACTCCTCTGACTTTATTTTTCTTAAATAAATTTTAAATGAAAAAAAATAGAAATTTGTCGTTGGATGCAAAACAATTTTTTTTTTTTGGAAAATTTGAAAATCCATTAATGGCATTTTTATCCCATAAGTGAAAAAAATTGAAAAGGACAATAAAATTGTTGAGAATGATAAATTTAAAATTTCATATATTTTTATTAATAATTTTGAAAAGACGCCAGTTAATAATAACTATTGATGATTTGGCTGTGGCTTAATCTTTCTAATTAAATTTTCAGTTTCAAAATTAAATAGATGTAAAGCTATAGCTAGCACATGTAACATATAACATACCCTACTATAAGTTGCTGTCACCCTGTCATAGTTAATTTATGACTTCCGACTAAATAATATATATATATACAGTCCCGATCTGGTCAATGCATCCTAATATAACTTTATCAGGATATTGAATGTGAGCCACTAGTTTTGATAAATGCATACACACTTGAGTTAAAGTATGTAAAACGAATGACTCACATTCAATATCCTCACGAAGTTATATCAGGATGCACTAACTTGAAAATTTCTGTATATATATATATATATATAATACCAAAGAGGTGGCAATCAGTTGAAAAATTAACGGTGGTCCTATATATTATTCATCATATAGTCCTTGCTTTTCAATTTTCATCACTCACTCGGTCAAATTTTGGTGGCATTGCTTTAATTTATAGAGAGCACTTTGGAGTAAAATCGCTTAGGTAATTACTTAAAAGCAGCTAGCATCTGTATAATAACAGTTTTAAAAAAAAGTACTTTTCCAATAGAAAATTTCTTTCTAGGATATATAACATCTACTAATTTCTTCTCAGTCATATAAACAACAATATTTGTTTCCTTGATTTGTCATTGTTTTAGCATTAGCATGAACCGTAGAATGAAAACTCCTAAATAACAAAATTGAAGAATATAAATTAATGCAACAGCGGTTGTGGGCCAATCCACCGTAACTTTTGATATAAAAATTGTCTAATTCAATTATGAGTTCAGATGCTTTAGAGTTTAGACCAATAAATTTTGTGGATCCCCTCTTTTCTCGGTGACCTTAAAGAGATCTTGGTAGGTCGAGAAGAAAATCTCTTTATAGGTTAGAGGTATTAAATTTGGAGTCCAAAATGTGGAAATGCCATCCTTAATTCAGTGTTTCTACGGTGATATTTTCTACATAATAAAAATTAGCGGGGGATTTGTGTGTATGTTTTTTTTATTTGGTTTCATAATCTAAACAACCGGTTTCACGAAGAAAGATGATAATAATGAAATAGATCTTAACCCCTTGATTTTTTTTTTTTTTTTTAATATTACACTGTTATATAAATTCGAGGTTTTTTAGATAGGAGGAGAATTCGAATCTACAACCTCGTGGTATAGGTGTTAGGAGTTTACCACCGTACCAATCTCATTTCGTCTTAACCTCTTGTTACAGTATTATGTACAAACTCAATAATAATAATGAAATAGATCTTAACCACTCGTTATTATGTACAAAATAAATAAGAACTTTTGTAGAAGTAAATATTCTTAATATATCCACAAAAACTAATATTTACTTCCTTTCATCCATTATAGAATCCTGATTTAAAAGTTGATCGACCAGTACTATTCGCTCACAAATCACAAACATCATTGGTTTCAGCAAACGTGCAGACCTTGGAATTAAAGTCAATAAATATTGTCTTTTAGTGTTTTTAATCAAGTTTTTTTTTTTTTTTTTTAAGTATTAAATTATTAGATAAATTTGGATTTTTTTTAAGGGGTGGAGAGACTCGAACTCTCAATCTCGTGGTGCAGAATTAAAAGTTTATCATCGTGTTTTTAATTAAGTTAATCATAAAAAATAGACCATAATTAATTTTATATATTTCTAATAAATTTTGGCTATTTTTCACTTCAAAATCTCCTTAATTAATTATGTATTTAGAGTTTTAACTACTAATCTGTTCACCAATTTTTCTTTTTTAAGCACGTATTATAGACATTTATAACATACTATACACATCACTACACGTTTACCATGACAACGAATAGTTCTGATCTATTCACCGGACATTCAAAATCACAATCGAAACTACCAAATGAATCAACTTGTTTAATAATATATTTTTTGAAAATTATATATCATTGACCTCCTTAATTAATTTTTAATATATAGGTTGAATATTGACCGATATTGGTGGTTGAAGTTTCAATAACGTTAACAAACACAATATTAGAGGTATCTGAAAGTTTTCAATTTTTTTTATTAAATTTTAAAATAATTGATTTATTTTTTATTTTTTATTTTGATGTTGTTACCAACCTGGTTCGAACGATGGTGGCATGAAACATATATACTCAACTCTCAAGTCATCGTACCACCAAATCCAACGTAACTACGTAAGCTGGGTAAAATAATTGAATCTAATTAACGAATATAACTCTATAATTTTAGTGATGTTAATGTTTTCAAAGATACAGAAACCCTAGTTTTTTCACTTTCATATTTAGTGATTATGTGTATAAAGTGAAAACTCTTTACGCATAGAATTAATTATGGGTACGGACATTGACACCCATAAATATGGGTATGCTTAAATATATATGTCTAAAATTTAAAATTTAAACATTACTATAAACACCCATCTTAATGACAATAGTACTCTTATACACGATTTCATACCTGATAATTTTTATACACGATTTCTGTTGGTATCGATATAAAAGAAAAAAATAATATGTATTTTATATTGGTGTCAATCAAGATCCCGTACTATGTGGAATTCGAATTTGTAACACACGAAAAGAAAAAAAATTACTGATGCCACAACCATTTCCAAGCGTCTCCACACTTGTGAGTTTTTGTTTTCTGTTTTTTTTTTCTTTTTTCTATTCTCTCTATAATTTATCTTCCATTATTGAATTTTGATGTAATTTTTGTTTTATCATCTGGGGTTCTTTCTTCTTTACGTGATCTTGATTTTCTTTATTTAGTTATTTGTGATCTGGGTGTCACCTAATTTGCATCACTTGTGTTATATGATAATGGGAGATTTTAATACTTGAAATAGAATTAGGGATTAATTAGGGTTTAGTTTTTTATTTTTATTTTAATAAAGTGATATAGTTGAAGATATGAGTGTAATTAATTAATGGGTATACATAGTATTTGGTTTATTTTTAATTAAACTAATTTGTGTTTATTGGTAAAATCATATTGGGATATTTTTGTAATTAAAATTTGTATTAAAATATGGGTGTGCTTATCATATTTATGGGTGTCAATATCGGCACCCATTAATTATATGTATAAGGAATTCGTTAAAGACAAAAAGGAAGAAGAAATAAAAGAATCCTCATATTAGAAAAGAGTGGTGATATTAGCACACCCCCTACTGATCTATTTATGCCTCACTTTTTAAATTATTTAGTATTATTTTTTTCCTTTATCAAAATTACTAAAAGAGACATACAATTTAAGAAAAAAAAAATTCTATAAAGTAAATCTAATAAAACCCCACATTCCTTTTCTAAAAAAAAAAAACAAAAAACAAACAAAACGTTCTTTTAATCCTCTTCTTGAATTTTTTTTTTTTTTCATAACTCTTGAACCCTAAAAATACTTGTATGGGTCCTATTTTAACAATAAATCAAACACTTGGGGTGCATTAGACAGATGGGATATTGATTATTATTTAATCTCATTACTCTTATAGAATCTAAAAGTGAAATTATGATAACTAAAACAAATACTTGCTCTTTGCTTCTTGTTTCATTTTGTTTGTGGGCTGTTTCATTTTTTTTTTTTTTTTTTTCTGTGTGTTTTGTCTTGAGTTGTTATGTTCTTTGCTCTTTTCTTGTGGCTGTTTGCTTGTTCTTTGTCTTGTGACTTCATGGTCTTTTCTATAAAGCTTGATGTTAAAAAATAAATAAATAAATAAATAAGAAGAAAAAAAAAATCGTTCATGGAAGGTGAGAGAAAGACGAGACCAGAGATAAAAAGATTAAGATAGATAGAGATATTAGAGATGGGGTTTATTAAGTTTGAAAAATAAGTAATATGGTAGTTTTGGAAATAAATAAAATAAATTAATAAAAACATTTAACTTTATTTAATTAAATCAAAATGTAAACAAGTGGGGCATAAATAGATCAGTAGGTGGTGTGCCAATAGCACCACTCATTAGAAAAACCAGTAGAAATATAATGTATAAAATGTAACAAACAACTATTTCAGGAAACTAAAACGGTTCTATAACATTAATTATTTCAAAAAACTTTTTTGTTGTTGACATATTACATTAATTCTAATCATAAAACAGTTAAGCTAATCCCATCAACTATTTCAAAAAACTTCCAAAAACAAAAAAGTATCAAAATTAGAAATCCGTTACACAATCATAAAGTATACGTACATACATTGTCATTTAAGTAGAAATTATTAGATATGGATTCACTCACACGATTTTCATTTGGTCTTACAACCTAAAACAATAGTCGAACCTAGACAATTAGTCACATGAGTTGAATATTTTATATACCCTAAACAATTGATCGAATGATCACGTAATAACTATACCTATAGAGAAATAAAAATGCAAACATTCATAGTATACATCGACTATACGTAAGGACTTAACTAGGCAAGGGTTATTTATATATTTATTTTTATTTATTTTTTATTTTTTATTTTTATTGAACATCGACATCACCTAGTTATGAGGACATGGTAAGACGTCCTCGTAAAATGCATATTCTAAATAAATGCGTTATCAAATTTTATTTTATTAAAAAGTCAAAACAAATTATAAGAGAAACATAAAATGTGAATACAAACACTAATTAAATTATTATATTAGTTTGATTCATTTGAAATATACTAATACAATGTTACGAGAAATTTATTTAACAATATCGTTAGTTTGTAAATTTAAAATTGGATTATCCCTAAAATATCATTAACTATATTTAACAATAACCTTAAAATTTCAAAACAAAATAAAATATTTAAAACCATAATATATATTCGCTCAAAGATATATAATTTGAAGACTAAATGTTGATGTTGATAAAAAGATCAAGCCAAATTTGGAGATTGGGGAAAAATAATTGTTATTATAAAAAGAAGAAAAAGAAAAGAAAAACATTATTTTTTTTTTCTACTTTTAATAGGAAATAAAATTAATTGTTTAATTATTATTTTCTCTTACTATTTTAAATTTTTTTTTTAATGGGGGTCTAGGGTGGGCTCAGCCCCCATATAGGTAAGTCCATCTGTACGTGTAATTCGAAAATTAAAATATCAAAAAAAATAAATCTATAAAAAGAAAACATGGTAGTCAATTTGAAGATAGAATAGTATTTTTCAACAGTGGTCCAGTATTGCATTACTTGCACACCCACATGGGGTTATGTACGCTTCACTCATAATCTCATTAGTCATTACCATCACATGAAATACAGCAAACACATATCTAACTTGATCTTAATAACAATAATAATATTCTAATTTTACAATAATTTTGGAAGATCAACATAATTTTAATTAAAAAAAAATTAAAAAAAAGAAACATAACAAAAACAGATCGATAGATAGTCATTAACATAAAGTACTTTGAACATTTTTATTTTTTTTACAACATGAAAAATAAATTTGGAATATATTCTATGATCACTTACCGATCTTAAATCCGGCGAGGAGGGTGATTAATTAGATCATAAGATGATCTGGTGGATCTTGGTAGATAAACTATCGACTCAGAAACTGCACAAGTTCTTTTACAAGAAGTGTAAAGATTTACAAATCCAAACCTGTCACTAATGCTCCTTCCAACTTTATTATTACTACCGACACTCCAGAAATTGCTAGTTGATGAATCGTCATGATCATCACGATCACCATCATCATCATCTTTGGAACATTCAACCAATGCAGCCACAAATGGATCTTTAATTCTGAAACTCTCTGATGATGAAGTAGAGAATTTTTTACTATTTCCAATAATATTATCTTGGAAATGGTGTTTTTTGGAGCTTTGTGGAGTGACTGGAGGAGGCAATGGGAGTTGTTTGATATTCAAGAAGGTGGGCTCTTTCTTTTTGTGAATATTTTTCTTGGGGACTCCTGGCAAATGTTCCCAAGAAAATGGTTTCCCGAAAAATCTTAGTGGGGTGGCAGGAGTACTACGAAGAGGGGATTCGTCGGGAAAAATATACGAAGATCCGAGAGAAGAAGAGGAAGACGAAGAAAATGAAGACGAAGATGAAGACGAAAACGAAGGGGATCGTCGGGAATGAGGGCTTTTTTTCTTGTCCGGAAAAATGCTAGTAGTTGTAGAGGAGTCCATTGGCTTTAGAGAAAGAGAGACAACTACACTTTTTGTGTGTGTTTTTTTAACCTTTTGGTCTTCTTTGCTTGTATTTATGGAAATGAGAGAGGAAGTTGCTGATCAAGATATGTCACATTATCTTGGAATTTTAAATGTGAAGAACAATTGAAAAAAATAAATAAATAAAAAATAAAGAAGAAATAATTTGGTCAGAGAAAAGGACCCCATGTCATTGATGAGAAAGGATAGGTTAAGGAAAGGGACTGGGGGACAGGAAGGGAAATAAACATCGGTGGCGGTGATAAAGCCACCTTTAATTAGATGTTATTGTGTGGTAGCTGTTGGGGAACATCCAGATTCAAATGGATCTGACCCGGTTTTGTATTCGAACCACGTTCCAATCTGTATTGCTTAGACCATCTTTAATACATTGCATCGAATTGTTGCAACTTTGCAGTAATTTACAACAACTTAAATATCAATTATTTTTTTCCATCTCCAACCCGTTACACAAAATTTTTCTCTTAAAAGAATATTCTCTTAAATATTCTTTTTTTATTATTTATCAACAATTAACATTTCACCTCATAATTAACATAATATTACGATAAGTTAAGAAATTAACAAATTAGTAAGTTAAGAAATTAAATTAAATTAACTAAATATTGCATTTATTATTAAGTTAGGAATTCTTGAAATCGGATACAACTGAAAAAAATTTAATTGAATAAAAGTAAAAATTGTGATTAAACAAAACTTTTAAATAAGAGATACAATTAGAATAAATTAGTCAAACTATAATTAAATAAAACTTTAGGGAGTAAAAAAAAAAGAAGGCAAAGTAGCGCCAAGCCAACAGCTGTGCCAGAAATGTTTATTTATTTATTTATTTTTTTTTTATATTGAAAGAAACATTACACAACAAAGAAAACAGACGAAGGGCTGGGATCCAGCCACAAATACTCCCTAACAGAGGAGAAAGCTAGCGAAGCTAGTTTATGTGCTAAGGAGTTCCTCGATTTAGGAGAGGCTTGGCACTTACAAGAACTAACATCAGCTAAAAGGACCTTCATGTCATTTACAATAAAAGAGGCATCCCTTAACCTCGTAGAAGGCCTAAGCAAAGAGGCAGCAACATAATTAGGGGAGATTTCAGCAACATTGATAGGAAAATTGTAAAATTTGGCCAGCATGAGACCTTCACGCAAAGCTAACAGGTGGCTGACCTCAGCAAAGAAAGAGCCAGGAAGCAAAATGGATCTGGCAACAAGCACCTTACCTTTGTCATCCCTGATCGCAGCCCCCACTCCAAGACCAACAGAATTTCTACGAGAAGCAAAGTCCGTATTAAGTTTCAGAAGGCCAGGAGGGGGGGCAATCCAATCAAGCGGAATGAGAGCAGAGGAAGAAGGTAAACTTGGAGAGCAAACAAGCTTGGAATTTCTGTACTCCTCAAGCAGATCCAAAGCAAAATTCACAACCAGACCAGGGTCTCTTGCTTTGCCATTGTTTAGCAGAGAATTACGGTTCTCCCAAATTACCCACGCGACCATACAAACCAGCCCAAGATCGTCCAAGGAAATCTGAGCAGCCAAACCCTGTAAGATGTCCAGTATAGGAAAAAACCTGAACTTTGCAATGAGATTTTCGAAAGGGGTGCCATACCAGATATGCTTCACCAATTTACAGTTGAACATCACATGGCTTATATATTCTACAGAGGATGCACAACTCTTGCAATAAGGATCAGTAAGAATTTTCCTTTTCCAGAGATTGTCAAGGGATGGAGCAGCATTCAAACACACTCGCCAAACAAAGAATCTAACCTTGGGGGGGAATGTTTAGTCTCTACAGAGATTTCCACCAACTGCACATTTTAGAGGGATCAAAAACTGAAACCTGTAAATTGCTCTCCACGGCTAAGCTGTATCCGTTGCGAACCGAGTAGTCCCCCGAACTCTCGAAATGCCATCGAAGAGAATCTTGGCCACCAGACCAATTGATAGGGATTAAGAGAATAGCAGCTTTGTCTATTAGAAGAAGAACCTGATCAATCTTCTCAGTATTCCATCCCCTCATATACCTGTCAATAAGATCAGAAACCAAGATATTTGAACCAAGATCGAGAGTGATCGGTAAAAAAGAGTTAGGATGGGGAATCCATTTATCCTTGAAAACCCGAAGGCTGTTGCCATCTCCCACGGACCATCTCAGACCCTTCGAAAGAAGTTCTCTCCCCCACAACAAGCTCTGCCATATGTGAGAGCAGTTTGCCTTAGCGGAGGCTGAAAGAAAATCGTCCTGTAGAAAATATTTAGCTTTGATGACACAGGGAGCCAGAGGATCTGGACAGTGAAGAATCTGTCACGCTTGTTTTGCTAGGAGAGCTTGGTTAAATAGAGAGGGGTCTTTGAATCCTAAGCCACCATTGGATTTTAAGAGGCACATAGACTTCCAACTGATCCAACTGATCTAACTAATCTTCCTCTTACCCTCCCTAGAACCCCACCAGAATTTTGACATTAAAGCACTGAGATCCTTGCAAATGCTGAGAGGAATTTTGAAGATGCTCATGGCGTAATTCGGGATGGCTTGGGCCACCGCTTTGATGAGAATCTCCTTTCCTCCATATGAGAACATGTTGCTCTTCCACCCACGCAGCTTATTACTAACCTTCTGTTTTAGCTCATTGAACACACTGCACTTGTTGCGTCCTACCATAGAGGGAAGACCAAGGTAAGTGTTTTGAGTATTTCCATTTTTTATGCCCAGCAACATCTGAATGTCCCGTCTCAGGGAGGCCGAAACTTTTGGACTGAAGATGAGTTTGGACTTTTGTAGATTGATTTTCTAACCCAAACCCTTCTCATGCACCTCAAGGATATTCCGAATGCAGATGCAACTAATCGTTGAAGCCTTGCAAAACAAGATGTTGTCGTTAGCAAAGAACATGTGGTTAATCAACGGGTTGCCCCTACAGCTTCTTGAGCCAAGAACCCGACCATTTCTCTCCGCTTTTATGATAAATCCCGAGAAGGTTTTAGCAAAAAGAAGGAAGAGGTAGAGGGAGAGAGGGCACCCCTGCCTTAGGCCGCGGGAAGGAGAGATCGAACATACATTCTGACCGTTCAGGAGAAAAGAGAGTCTTGATGAGGAGATACAATTTAAGACCAATCTAATCCACTGTACTGGAAAATTCATCCTTCTCATAATAGCTTCCAGGAAAGACCATTCGACCCTATCATATGCTTTACTCATGTCGAGTTTCAGCGCCATTTGCCCTCTGTTGTATGCATAAATTCGCCAACCCGACACGTCATCAAAAAGAGTCAGTAAAGATTGCCACGTCACTCACTGACCGGGTCAATAAAGGAAACATGACAAGTCAATGTTGAAATACCTCGAAACCAAAGAAGTCAGAAACACGCTCGCCGAAACTGGATATGTACTCGCCAAATCTAGATATATGGTCGCCGAAGAAGCGAAACCCAGATAGAAATATACTCACTGTACCAGCACACTGGGCCTAAACCGACTCGGTAGAAACACGGAAATAAACCCTACACTTTAAGAAACCCAAAAGACAACAAGGAATCAAGGGAGGAAAAGGTGAAGACCTACCTGTATCCGTGACAGCGTGGGATTCCCAGTACGAATCTGAAAGAAGATCCTACTACGAATAGGACTAAAATCAAGGGAAAAACCCTAAAACATCATGTATAAATAGAACCACCTATCCCTCGAGGAAGGGGGTCAGAAAAAGAAAGCAACTGTAAGAGAGATCTAAGCGTGTAATAAGGCAACGAAAACCTAGTATTATTTTTCTGCCCTTAGGGGCGCCGTGGTTTTTTTCCCGTTCAAGGGTTTTCCACGTAAAATCTGTCTTTTACATACCTTCTTAATTTTCTTGTTTATATTAAACCGATATAATTGTTGAGTGCGTGGCAATCCAAAAATCACCGTCAACAATTGGCGCTAGAAGAAGGGGGCTTTACAAAAAACTTCGAGGAACCCTTGCGAATTAAAGAACATGAACATGAGCAACGACAGTGACAGAGACGTTAACTCCAGCGGAGATCAGGTTATTGAACCAGCTACGCTGACAGGAGATAGGGTAGTAACGATCGGGGAACAATCGGCGGCAACACCAGGGACTAGGGCCGCCGACCCTGGGATTCTGCAGCACTTCCAAGCTGCGTTGGTAAACCTAATCAGCGAAGCCAACAAGATAGGGCTTTCGCTTCCCATCGGTTTGGGAGTTTCATCCCCTTATGAGTTAACTATCCCTGGAAACCATCCTCCCGGAAAGCTACGATCAGAAGTTCACATCGCAACCCCTGATACTCAAGCAAGACAATCCGCCGAGGAAACTCCCCAGGACCATCCAGAGTATTTCGAAAGGAGAAAACAAATGAAAGGAAAAGGTGTGATGAATGAAGAATCCAGAGAGGAGCGAGACCAGGCGCGGACACATGGGGTCAATTCCGGTGACACATACCAACGAAACCGATGGAGACACCGTTCTATCTCGTCTGAAGATAAGAGTCCGCGTCCACAAAGAGAGTTACGGTCCAAAAGAACACGGCGAAGGAGATCCGAAAGCGCAGAAGATCGAAGGAGCCCGGATAATAAGAACAACCATGGGAGAATGACAATTAAGAGCAGACTTGATCCAGTAGGAGAGCCGACTGGTCAGCGAGATGTCACCCTACAAGAGCTATCAAGAAAGGTTTCAGCGATGGCACGAAGGTACGGTCGTAACGTATCTTCAGATGATGAGTCAGACAGCCCATTCATTGCTGATATTGCTCGCACCCAGTTCCCAGACAGATTTAGAATGCCAACCATTGAGCAGTACAAGGAGAACAGGGACCCGAAGGAACATGTTCGCCAATTCCGCAACATCATGGCCCAGTATTCATCTAATGACGAGCTTTTATGCCTCACTTTCCCTCAAACGTTCGGCGATCTCGCCTCTAGGTGGTTTGGAAGACTTCAGCCTGGAAGTATAAGCAGTTTCTCAAACCTCAGCAAGGCGTTCATAAGATAGTTCATGGGAAGCGTGCAGAGAAGGAAGTCACTCGCTCATCTATCAAATTTAAAACAAGAGCATAATGAGTCAATCAAGAAGTACCTAGCAAGATTTGGTAAGGAAGTTGCTCAAATTGAAGATGCCAGCGATGTAGCTGTGATCGCCGCTTTCACCAATGGGTTACAAAGCAGGCGATTATCTTTCGACCTGCGAAGAGAGAGACCAAAAACTTATGAAGAGATGATGGAAATAGCTGGCGACTATGCATTAGCAGAAGAAGAAGAAGAAGAAGAAGTAGCACAAGGGGGTAGCTACGTGCATGGACACAAACCTGACTCAAAACCGGATCAAAAGGATGACAAGAAGACGGTATCACGTGATCGCCAGAGAGAGGAGAAAGGCCAAAAGGGGCACTCGAGAGAAAGCAAAGGAAATCCTCGAGCCAGTAGGTTTCGAGGAAGGTACAACCGCTACACCCCTTTAACCGGCGATCAAGAGGAGATATTTTCTATGGTGGAAGACAAAGGACTCGCTAAATATCTACGACAGCAGTCAGCAAATGCCAGGAGAGACACAACTAAGTACTGCCGATTCCACAAAGATCATGGGCATGAAACCTCAAAGTGTTTCCAGCTGCGTGACCGCATTGAAAGTTTGATCAGAGATGGGCACCTGAAGGATTTTGCCTTGAAGGGAGATAAATATGGTGGTCGCCAGGATAGCCGCCAGGGAAACGGGCAGGAAAGGAAAAGTCCAAGGAGGAACAGCCCTAACGCCACCATAAACACCATCTTCGGCGGACCTCATACTGGGAGAAGCAATCGAGAAAGGATGTCAGAAGTTCGAGAAGTAATGTATGAAAGCAGAAGCATGGAGATCAATTCCGTACAGAGAAGCCCCAAGAAGGGAAGAGAAGGACATGACCCTATAACATTCACAGCAGAAGACTCAGACGGGATAGATGCAAAACCTAACGATGCAATCGTCGTAGGGGTTCGAATAGCCCATAGGGATGTCCTTCGGGTGATGATTGACAATGGAAGTTCAGCCGATATCTTAAGTGCCAGAGTATATGATGAATTGCGGCTGGACAGAAAAGATCTCGAGCCATTCCATGTACCACTAAAGGGATTTGGTGGCGCAGAAGTTAGGTCGTTAGGAACTGTTAAACTGCCGGTGAGATTTGGTACAGCACCATGCCGGCGAACAATCCTTTTGGACTTTGTCGTGGTTGACATCCATAATTGGCCGTATAATGCTTTACTTGGCCGACCGTTTCTTAACAAAGCTCGAGCTGTCACTTCAACCCATGCGTTGAAAATAAAATTCCCTACAGAATTTGGTGTCGGAGAATTGAGAGGGTCACAGGAGATGGCTCGCCGCGCCAATCTATCAATCTTCAAAGATAAAGCAGGGATGGAAACCTTAAACATATTCGAAGTGGACAGGGAGGTGCAGGAAGATAGTCCGGGAAACTTCGAACTAGACCCAAGGGACAAAACGAGCAGAGAGAAAGAAGAACCAACCGAGTCAGTTATTCTAAACGAAGCGGAACCAGACAAAACAGTAAAGATTGGAGCAAGGCTGGCTAAACAAGTTAAGAAAGATGTGACAAACTTGTTGAAGGAATATATGGGGATTTTCGCTTGGTGCCACGAAGACATGCCAGGGATTGATAGAAGTGTAATTTCGCACAATCTGGCTGTGAGTGAGAAATGCAAGCCGGTTGTGCAAAAAAGGAGGAGTTTCAACCCAGAAAGAAGTGCAGCGATAAAGGAGGAAGTATCAAAATTGCTCGCCGCAAGGTCAATCAGAGAAGTTAAATACCCAGAATGGGTGGCGAATGTGGTCTTAGTGAAAAAGAAAAACAATCAATGGAGGATGTGCGTCGACTTCACCGATCTGAATAAAGCCTGCCCCAAGGATAGCTTCCCTCTACCAAGGATTGACCAGTTAGTCGATGCAACAGCTGGACACGAAACGTTGAGCTTCATGGATGCATATTCAGGATATAACCAAATAAAGATGCACAAGCCAGACGAAGAGAAGACAGCGTTCACCACGGATCAGGGGTTGTATTGTTACACGGTCATGCCATTCGGCCTAAAAAACGCTGGGGCAACTTACCAGCGCTTGGTCAACAGGATGTTCGCCAGACAAATCGGGAGAAACATGGAAGTCTACGTTGACGATATGCTAACAAAAAGCACCACAGCGGATAGACATACAGATGACCTGAGGGAAACATTCGACGTGCTGGTCAAGTATGGAATGAAGTTGAATCCAGCAAAATGCGTATTCGGCGTACCGTCTGGGAGGTTCCTCGGATATCAAGTACATCAAAGGAGAATAGAGGTGAACCCTGAAAAAATCCAAGCACTAGCAAAAATGGTCTCGCCAAGAACTCTGAAAGACGTTCAAAAACTCACAGGGTGCTTAGCATCGCTGAGCAGATTCATAGCCAAATCAACAGACCGATGCCTACCATTTTTCAAAGCTCTAAAAAAGGGAAAGGGAATCGAGTGGAATGAGGAGTGTGAAAAGGCTTTCCAAGCCTTGAAAGATTACCTAGGGCAGGCACCGCTGCTATCAAAACCAGAAACAGGAGAAACGTTGTACATGTACTTGTCCGTCTCTGGAGCAGCCACAAGTTCCGTGCTAGTAAAACAGGAAGATGGGGTCTAGAAACCAATATACTACACCAGCAAAGCATTGTTGCCAGCCGAAACCAGATACTCGCCGGCTGAAAAATTGGCACTAGCTCTAATAACAGCAGCGAGGAAGCTGAGGCCATATTTCCAGGCTCATAAAATCAGAGTATACACCAACTGCCCATTGAAGTTAATCCTGCAGAAACCAGAAGTATCCGGTCGATTAACAAAGTGGGCAATCGAGTTAAGTGAATTCGACGTAGAGTACCTCCCAAGGACAGCAATTAAAGCCCAGGCAGTGGCAGACTTTGTAGCGGAGTTCACCGAACCAAACGTGGAAGTAGCGAGAATGATGGAGGAAGAAAATAAAAAAATATATAAATGGCAACTCCGCGTCGACGACTCATCAAACACACATGACAGCAGGGCAGGAGTAGTAGTGTCAACCCCAGAAGGAGATTCAGTCGAATGTGCCTTGCGTTTTGACTTCAAAGCTACCAACAATCAAGCCGAGTACGAGGCACTCATAGCAGGTTTAAAAATCAGCACAGTCCTAGGAGCAGACGAAGTGGAAGTTTTTAGCGACTCTCAAGTTGTTGTCAATCAAGTACTAGATGAATACCAAGCAAGAGATGAGAGCATGATCACCTACCTGGAATTGGCAAAGGAGTTATTAAAAAGATTTAAAGAATACAGGATTGTTCATGTCCCCCGAGAAGAGAACGAGAAAGCTGATGCCTTGGCCAAACTGGCATCTACCACAGTCAGCATCTGGCCCAAAAATATTTCTATGATCCGCTTATTGCATTTGAATATAGTTAAAACAAAGGAAGTTGGGGCGGTCTTTGGCGAAAGGGACAGCTGGATCACACCGATCATAGAATATCTCATCAATGATGTACTCCCAAGTGACCCGTTAGAAGCAAAGCGGCTGAAGTACAGAGCTACAAGATACTCAGTACTCAATGGAGAACTGTACAAAAGGGGATACTCGAGGGCACTACAGAGATGTGTTGGGCCTGAAGAAGCAGAAGGTATCCTGAGAAGCATACATAGTGGAAATTTTGGGAACCACGCTGGGGGCGCCAGTCTAGCCCACAAAACATTAAGGCAGGGTTTTTACTGGCCAACACTGTTCGCCGACTCCAAAAGGGTGGCAGCGAGATGTGAGGCTTGTCAGAAGATTGCTAATAACATCCGACAGCCACCTGAACTCTTGCAAAGTATTACCTCGCCTTGGCCGTTCGCCATGTGGGGGATTGACTTGATCGGCCCAATGCCAACAGCAACTGGAGGAGCAAAACATGCCATAGTAGCTGTGGATTATTTTACAAAATGGGTAGAAGTCGAGCCATTGGTACACATAACCGAAGCAAACACTGTAAGCTTTGTGAAGAAAAATATCCTTTACAGATTCGGGATACCAAACACCATCATCACGGACAATGGGACCCAATTTGACGGGAGGAAATTCAGGGAGCTATGTGACAAGTACGGCATCAACAACTACTATGCCTCTCCAGCACACCCACAGACGAATGGCCAGACTGAAGCAGTAAACAAAATCATAAAACATAACCTGAAGGCTAAATTGGTAGTTAAAAAGGGCAGCTGGGCAGACGAATTACCACAGGTACTTTGGGCATACCGAACCACAGAAAGGAGTTCAACATGCGAGACCCCATATTCCATGGCATATGGAGCTGAAGCTGTCATTCCCGTGGAAACATCTTTCTCTTCGCCGAGGGTGCAACTTTTTCAGCCAGAAATCAACATTGATATGCTAAAGTGCGGCCTAGATGAATTAGAGGAAAGAAGAGAGCGCGCGCAAATAAGGAATACTGCATACCAACATAGGGTAGCCAGATATTACAACTCACATGTGCGTGAAAGAAGGTTCTCGCTGGGCGACTTAGTGCTGAAAAGGGTGAACCAAGGAACAAAAGACAAAGCTGCAGGGTCACTCGCAGATAAATGGGAGGGGCCTTACCAGATTACAGGCATAGCTGGCCATGGGGCATATCGCATCACACGAGAAGGTTTTGGCGAACTACCCCGTCCATGCAATGCGCAGTACTTGAAGATATATTATCCATAACTTGGGGGTCAAATTTAGAATTGGTGTGAGCCTTTTATTTTTTCTTAGAACAGTTTTCGTACTAGTATTTGTTTTCTTTTCTTTGCGATTATGTTAACAGAGTTGCAGGAATTATCCAAATAAAGAGTAATTTATTACTAAGAAATCGCGACTTGACTCGCCAATTACAAAAAGACACTCGCCGACGTATGTCAATACCATTGCGTAAAGACGAGTTTCGTACTCACAGCAGTGAGAATAAGTGACAACCCAACGAAATTAAAAACCAGCCGAAAGCGACTTAGTCGCCATAGCCCAAGCTACAGAAATCAGGGGATCGCTCCCACAAGGAGAATAAGATCTCCGGAGAAAAACTTGGTATGGGCAAATATGCCCTGAATAAAACACCAAGTACGCCAGAACTCAGCAATGGCAGCTGAATAAATAAAAACATGTTAAAAACTTGGTGTATGGTCGGATACGTCCTGACAAATACTAAGTACGCCAAAATCCAGCAACGGCAGCTGAATACAAACTAAGTTAAAAAACTTGGTGAAACGCTAAGTACGCCAAAATCCAGCAACGGCAGCTGAATACAAACTAAGTTAAAAACTTGGTGAAACGCTAAGTACGCCAAAATCCAGCAACGGCAGCTGAATACAAACTAAGTCAAAAACTTGGTGAAACGCTAAGTACGCCAAAATCCAGCAACGGCAGCCGAATACAAAATGTGCTAAAGACTTGGTGAAATACTGAGGAAATCGAAAATTCAGTAAAAGCAGCTGAACGAAGAAAAAGTTTATAACTTCTCATAAATAAAGTTATTTACAATTAAAGAATTAAAAATGAAAATACAAAAAATCAACTAGCTGCAGGAGGGTCCTCGCTATCTTCCTCATCTTCGATCTCCTCATCTGAAGGCCAGGCGACTTCCTCATCCCCTTCTGGCATAAAACACTCGTAATCCCTTCCAGCAACAGGGCCCAAGTCAGGCTCAGCACCAGAACCAGAAAAACTACCCTTCCGACCCGAATAATAAGTATTGAAGGTACGCTTGCTGGGGATTTCTAAATGCATAGGGTGAGGTTCAGTCATGTTGTAGTGACAGTGGGCTTTCCAACGTTTTATCTGCTCTTTAATCGAGTCCACCCCGCTGGCCATATGCTGTTGAAAAGACCGGTCGAAACGCCCCAGAGCTTTCTCATTGGAGTGATCCTTCATGGCGAAGAATTTCTTCGCCTGACTCATGCCTTTCTCAAATTCACGCAATAAAAGTGCGTCATAGGCAGGGGATCTCTTGAAATGATCAACCGATTCAACCTCTAGCACAACTTTGAGATCGTTCAGAATAACTTCATGCGAGGACAACTGGTTGCGCAAATCCAAGGCTTCACGTTCAGCTTTCTCCTTTGCCTCCTCAGCCAGTTGCTCAGCCTCAAAACGTGCTGCGAGTGATTCTTGATTAGCGGAGAGTTGCTCTCGCAGCAAACGAATCTCTTCCTCAGCAGCAGCTAATTTATCTTCAGCAACAAGTTTAGCTGAAAGATAGCCATCCGCAGATTCCCTCATCTGAGCAAGATGCTGAGTATGGATTTCCTCAGCAGAGAGTTTCTCAGCGACCAAAATAGAAGTCTGTTCCCGCAGGCGTTTCACATCCCTCGAAAGGAAGTTCCCTCGCCTGTAAGCGTCGGTCAACTCAGACATCATCTAAAAAAGAAAAACAGTCAAGTCAGGAAACATACGAATGAAAAACGCAAAACACAAAAATCGCAAGAGACTCACCAGGGACTGACAATCGAAGAAAAATTCCATCTTCTTGTTGCAGGATCTGCTCTTCAGGCGCTCCCAACCCTCATCATTGTAAATATTGTTGTTCATTATATGTGAGCAGATCTCTGCAGCCGTGAAATCTGAAAGGGACACACACCCCTCTCTCTCACCAACTCCGGTTGGATCCACGGGAGGAACTTCACGGGCAACACCCGAACCTGACGCGGAAGCCCCAGTTTGCTTTGATAGCCCCGACCTATCAGCTGGCCCCGGCTGACCAGATGGCCCAGGCTGATCGGCAGACGACATGTTCGGCTCCTCTACAGTCGCTGGAGGAGAAGCCGCACCAGTTGGAGACAAAGCAGGAACATTCAATTCACCAACTCTTTCAGGAGGTGGAGACGCTACCTCACTCATCCCTTCAGCGGGGGCTTCAAGCACAGTTGGATGAGTAGAAGGAATTCCGGCGAACACAGGTCCATCAGCACCCTCCTCGTCAGAAGAAACAACATACTGCACGACTCTTGATGCCCGCTTCAAAGGTCGAGTAGTATGGTCAGGGGTACCCTCAGCCGGGCGCTTTCCTCTACCAGTCCTGGGAGTTAGATCATTCACAGGATTCAGAGGAATTTCAGGAACATCTGCATCAAAAATAGGAGTGTCACGGACTGGCCCTGAAACTCCAACTTTTTCTTTTCCCTTGCGGATGGAGGTAGCTGCAGGAGTGGTCGCAGCAGAAGTATTCGCAGCAGGTATGTTCACAGCAGCCTCTGTGTACACAGGGGGTTGCTCCGATTCGACCCCACCCTCAGGAATATCACCAACTTCCTCACCATCGGAGGGATCGCCGCCATCCGGACTAGCAAGTCCTTCCTTGGCCAACCCAGCAGCATGTCTTCTACTGGTTGCCTCAGAATTCTTTACTGCCCGGGCGTGTTGATCACAAACTGTGTCAAAATCGCACACTGCAAAGAAAAATAAACAAAGTATCAACTAACAGAATAAGATAGTAAAACAAAGGAGTGGACAAAGACTTACAGCGAGGAAGCCTTGCATGTAGACGTGGGAAAATCCCCTTGGAAATCATTTTTTCCTCATCCAAAAGGAAGGACCTATCCCTTTCTCTCAAAGGGAGGACAGCTGCTGCGGCGAGGTGAGAAACCTCCCTATTCAGTAAAACAGGGGCCGCCTTCAACCAAGCTTCAGGCGATGTGAAGTGCCTGGGAATCTTCTTCGCCAAGAAATTGTGGCGACTACTGGCGGGCAAATGACGACCCCACTCGCCATCAACGAAAAACCAGCTGTTCTTCCACCTCTTGTTCGAAGTGGGAAAACCCCAGATGAACCCCTTTTTCTTCTCATCGCCGGAGATTTCCACTTGACCGGGGTTCGCCACACCCTTAGGAATCCAGCTCTCCACGGGCGAAGAGATAAGGAAATACGTATCACCATGGCCCGCCTGCCTTAGCGTGTAAAAATGGCAGATTTCACGAGGAGTAGGGGGCCCGTAACCCTTCAACTTCCACATAAGGCACAGGCACATCAATATCCAGTAGCTATTTGGAGCAAGCTGTGCCGACGCAATTTGAGCCTCCGCAAGAAATCTAGCGATGAAAGGCTGAAGAGGGAGAGTCACCCCACAGCTAAGCATGGCCCCGTAAATGGCGACTGCATTTTCAGGAGGATTCCACACAGCCCGGTCGCCAGGTAAGATGAGATTCACCGAGTCTGGCAAGTCAAAACGACTCTTGTATTTACAAAGCTCAACCTCGCCGACCACGTTTACCTCCGTATCAAAAGAACACGGATGGTTTGGCGAGAAGTGTAGCCTATCCCTCTGATGGTCTTCAACATCAGAGTCGACAATCGTCTGCGCATCCAGCAGGGATTCACGTGGAACCCTAGAAGCGCGTCGTCTACTGCTTGTGGGTCTAGAAGATTTCGGCATTTTTGGAGAACCGCTGTTAGAAGATGAAGGAGAAATGTTAGGGATAAAATCATCTCCAGAAGACGGAACATAAACAGAAATTGGGACGGGAGAATCTGGACGAAAATTACGAATCAGAGATTCAATTTTGTCCGTAGTACTTTTATCACCAAGCTTCATGGCTTGCATCATTCGATTAAAAAGAGAAGAGCGTAAAGAAGGGTCCATGGGAACTCACCGGAAAACCCTGGATTCACGGAAGATTCATATAAAAGCAGGAACAATCGATTCCAATGAACCGTCTGATAAACAGAAAACACAGGGAAAGGACTGTAGCAAGCACTCGAAGCAACAAGGTAGATAAAAACGAAGAATCGAACTGTTCTTTTTGGCTCTGAGAAAACCAGTAGAGGAATAAAATGGAAAGAATGAAATAGAGAAGAGAAACGATTGGGCCTCAAAAAGAGGGAGTTTCGAAATTCAAAAAAGAAAATCAAGTAAAAAGATATGCAATTAATGAGAATGACAGCCACAGTGACCAGCCACAATAGCCACCATCAGAAAACAGACACGTGGCATCTCGGGGAAAGCCAAGCGGTCAAAATGTCCCTTCGTCCGTCAGGTAAATGGGTGCGTCAACAATTATGTGGACCAAGTTGAAAGCTTGCACCAGAAGAATCAATTAATCAATACAGCGCGTGACAAAAAGGAAAGGAGGAGGCATTACAAAATGCATCGAAACCTTGTAAGTATAAAAATAAAAACTACTCGCAGAGACAAACGAAGTAAGAAGAACAAATCATTCGCCCAGCTCGGAGTATTTATGGGGGTATTGTTGTATGCATAAATTCGCCAACCCGACACGTCATCAAAAAGAGTCAGTAAAGATTGCCACGTCACTTACTGACTGGGTCAATAAAGGAAACATGACAAGTCAATGTCGAAATACCTCGAAACCAAAGAAGTCAGAAACACGCTCGCCGAAACTGGATATGTACTCGCCAAATCTAGATATATGGTCGCCGAAGAAGCGAAACCCGGATAGAAATATACTCGCTGTACCAGCACACTGGGCCTAAACCGACTCGGCAGAAACACGGAAATAAACCCTACACTTTAAGAAACCCAAAAGACAACAAGGAATCAAGGGAGGAAAAGGTGAAGACCTACCTGTATCCGTGACAGCGTGGGATTCCCAGTACGAATCTGAAAGGAGATCCTACTACGAATAGGACTAAAATCAAGGGAAAAACCCTAAAACATCATATATAAATAGAACCACCTATCCCTCGAGGAAGGGGGTCAGAAAAAGAAAGCAACTGTAAGAGAGATCTAAGCGTGTAATAAGGCAACGAAAACCTAGTATTATTTTTCTGCCCTCAAGGGCGCCGTGGTTTTTTTCCCGTTCAAGGGTTTTCCACGTAAAATCTGTCTTTAACATACCTTCTTAATTTTCTTGTTTATATTAAACCGATATAATTGTTGAGTGCGTGGCAATCCAAAAATCACCGTCAACACCCTCTATTCACTGATTTCTTTCGGTTTTGGGAATGGAGCATTTCAAAGGCCACTAACATGTTGTTAAAGATCTATCTACTAGGTACAAAAGTAGACTGGTATGGAGAGATGATATCCGACATCACTTTCTTGAGTCTTGCGGCCATTGACTTTGTGACAATTTTATATATCACATTACATAATGAGATCGGCCGGAAATCCTTGAGGTCTCGGGGATTCTTCACCTTCGGAATTAACACTACATTGGTATCATTGTACTCCTTAATCGACACTTCCCCACTCAGAATTCTGAGGCATGCTCGAGTTACGTCTCCTCCAATCACACTCCATGATTTTTGAAAAAAAATTGCTTGAAAACCGTCTGGCCTGGGAGATTTGGTTGGAGATAAATAAAAAACAGCACACTTCACTTCCTATGCCGTAAACCTTGAGCTGAGAGTCTTCCTCATGTCATCATTCAATCTGGCTCTGACATCCTTTAAGGCTTTCTTAATATCTTGAGTTGAAGGATTGGTGGAATTGAAAAGAGAGGAAAAGAATTCACTAACAGTCCTGCCTAAACCTTCATTCTTGCCCTGCATACAACCGTTTGCATACAGTAGACTAGTGATGAAATTTTTCTTTTTCCTGGCTGTGGCTCTCTGGTGGAAATATTTAGTATTTCTATCCCCTGCTTGGAGCCATTCAGCTCTGGAGCGCTATCTCCAATACAATTCCTCACTATCCAACAGACCCTCAATTGATTTTTCAAGAGCCTTGATGGCGTGCATTGTACTAGGTTTTCCACTAGCCCTATACAAGCACTCAACTTCTTTGTTTTTCTTATTAATATGTCTACGAAGATTACTGAAACGATTCTTACTCCATCCCATCAACTACATTGCACACCTGCTAAGTTTGTTGTTTGGATTAATTGACGAAGTTGTGTTTCCATTCATCTTCCAAACAGATTCCACAATTGAGTTGAATTCCTTTTCCTTAAGCCAAAAGGGCTCAAACCAAAAATTTCTTATCCTGCCTTTTAGGAAACGAGACTCGGACTCACTATTCAGGAGAATTGGACGGTGATCCGAGAGATTAAATCCCAAGTGAACCACATTTTCCTTCCAGAAGTTCTCCTTCCATTGATTGTTGGCCAAAAATCTATCTAATCTTTCTTGGATATTGTTCTTTCCACCCCTCTTGTTATTCCAAGTGAATTTAGGTCCCGAGAACCCCAAGTCTAAAAGATTACAATCCTCCACTGCTTGACTGAATTGAAACATACTAGAAAAAGATTTCTCCGACCCTCCCACCTTATCACTCATGCTAAGAATTTCGTTGAAGTCCCCTCCACAAACCCATGGGAGGTTATCGGAATCACTGAGACGTCTCAAAAGAGCCCATGAATCTTTCCTTCTGCTAGAAATCGGGTCACCATACACTCTCGAAAACCACTAAAGGAAACCATCATCCATACAAATTCGTGCATCAATGTGGCCAGTAGAGAACGAAAGAACCGAAACCACTAAACTGTCTTTCCATAAGAGCATAAAGCCCCCACTACTTCTAATACTATCAACACAAAAGCAGCCACTATAACCAAACAAATTTATAAACTTGTCAGTCCTCCTTCCATACAACTTTGTTTCTAAAAGAAAATCTAAATCCGGGGAATAAGTTTTGAGCAACCTTGACAAGGTTGCAAACGTACGGGGGTTTCCCAGCCTCCGCACATTCCAGCTAAGACCTATCATTACTCCTGACGGGCCTGGTTAACAAGCTCCACCAATATCCATTTTTCTAATTCCACTATTGTATTCTTTCCTTTTTTTCTGATCCCTAGTGTCCTTCTCCATAAGATCAAAAACCACTTTCCTCTTACACCCAAGGCCCTCCTCTTGATTCTGTGACGATTTTTTATGTGGTTGATTATCTAGAGATAGAATAGACGAAGGTTGAGTTTTCATAGGGCTTTTCCCTTTCCTAGCCGGGGTAGTCCCCTTAGCTGTAGAGGTAGAAGAGTTACTTCCCTTCGAAATCTTCCTGTTGGACTTGCACACATTGAGCAATCTGTTAAGAGGACTTGCAATTTTTTCCAGTGTTGTGTTGTTGTTGTCCCTCACGTGCAGCTCTCTTCCACTTCTTACTTGTTTTCTTGGGTGGTATGGACAAGGTGTTTGAAATTTCCTGTTGCCTGGGTTTCACAACTGAATCCACCTCAATAAAGTTTTCTTCCTTTATGGGCCGTACTCCTATCTGTAAAGAGACTGGGTCTGGATCCTCTTGGATCTCGCAAGAGTTTATTGGGCCCGAAATGGGTTCACTATTAGGGAGGCACAAGACTCTTGAGCAACTGACTGAACCAGAACCTAGCCCATCTACACACATTTCATCCACTTTTGATGACCCAGTTTCTATAGTAATTAGGTTATCCTGTTGTAACTCCTTCCCTATTGTCTTCGCCGCCATTGATAAACTTCCAGAATCTGACTTTTGGGGAGCCAAGAAATTAGATCTCCTGATTAGTGAACCGTCTCCCTCTGTTTCCCGAGACCCCTCTAACGATTTGCCCCTTTCTGATGAGCTCTTATTTGTTTGAGAATTTGATCTATTCTGAAATTTCTCAAAGATTGTAGCTATGAGCCAGAACCCAAATTTTGTTAGCAAGCCCTCTAGAGCTGCCTTCCTTGCCTCCTCATCCAGACACTCCTTATTCCCGTGACCAATTCTCCCATATGTAAAGTAGAATTCCGAAAGTCTCTCATATTTTAAGCCCACCATTGTCACTTTCTCATACTTACCCAGTTTCAACCTTAGCCAACGTTTCAAAGGTTTGTAAATGTCTAGTTTGACCTTTACTCTCATATACTTCCCCCAACATTCTCTGGATTCTGAAAAAATCTCCACCACTTCCCTGATTTGTTCAGCTAGCCATCTTGCCGTTCTCCGATTCATACACATTATTGGGATATCATGTATTTGGACCCAAAAATCAGCTCTATTAAACCCCAGCTTGGATATGTTTCCTGAGACTTCTAGCTTCTCTAGGACAATCAAGCTCTTACCAAAATGCCAAGGTCCTCTATGCCAAACCCAATTTCGATCTTCTTTGTTGATGAAATAGAACATAAAAGTATTTTCCCCTACTAGTTCAACCTCAACCTACCCAAAAGGGCTTAGATCTATTCAATCAGACCTTTAAAAGCGTCTATGTTGACCTTTTTCCCTGATAGAACCTTTCCCACCAAACATTTATCAACATTATCAACCTCATATTGTATAACCTCCTCTGCTATTTCACATACCGCTTCATCTTCATCCGCTAGGGATAAGCCTTCGTACAACTGTGAAATATGCACTGCACTCATCTCATAAAGAAAAGAAAGCAACCAAGAAGAACTCTAAAAGAAACATAGACCAGAAAAGAGACCTCTACTCCAAAGTAGCGCAATTTATTATGCCCGGTTGAAGAAGTTTTTTGCGCCACTTTAAGATTTGCCGCACCACTAGTTGGAGATGCCCACTGCCTATTGCTATTATTTGTATTTCACATATGATTTACGGAAGGAAAAGTCAATATCAATTTCAGTAAAAATTATGCGGTTTTAAATTTTTAGAAATATTGGTGGAATATAAAAAAGTATTATCAATATTCTCAAAATATCAGGAATATTCAAGAATATTTTTTATATCCATACGTACCTCCAAAATACATATTTACTTTCTTATTATAACAATAAAAAATAAAAAATAAAAAAAAAACAATTTATGCAAAAGATTAATGTAACAAACATTCTTCCATAATAATTAAAAGTTCAACGTAAGTCACAAATATCTGAATACATATAAATCTTCAACATAAGTTCACTTGATACCAAAGCAAATGCATTATATGCACCAGTAAACACAGTCCCAAAAAAAAATGGAAAAATGTTGGTTCGATGGTAGTTTGAACAAAAACTAATAATTTAAAATAAAATAAAATAACAACGGTCTGTCATCTTTTTGCTTCCATTTTCAAACAAAAAAGCTTATCCCGACAAGATTCAAATATGTTGTTCATAGCCTACAATAAAATTAAGCTTGATATACAACTCAATAATATTTGTAATAAAAAGAAATAAAAATAAATAAATAAATAAAACCTAATCCTTTAGTGATTTGGGATTATTGCTGATATTGTGGCTGAGGTGAGGATTCTTGTTCATCGCATGTTGAGTTTGTATGTCTCCCCTACAAAAAATGTAAACAATGAGAAAATAGTTAAATGTACATACAATTGTCTTAAACATTTATAGTTTAGAACTACAAAAAAATAAAGTTTTTTACCTTCTTCTTGTTCAGTTTGCTGTTACCCTCGGATTTCTTTTAGCAAGAGCTTATATTATGCCTAAGGCATAGCGTTGCACATGTTCCCCTGGATTCCTATTTCCCCACGTCTCTCATCCCCATTTGGGGAAAAATTTTGGGGGAAATAGGGAAATGCGTGGGGATGGGAATGATTTTCATCCCCAAATTGAAATGGGGATGGGGATGGGGATGGGAAGAGGTCGAGAAATGAGGAAAATGAGGAACTGGGGTTGGGGATGGAGATACCTCCCCCCAAAATTCCCCATCCTTATTTTCCCCAAATGGGGAAATGGATGGGGATGGGGATGGGGATAGGGATGGGAAGTGGGGATGGGGAAATGAGGACCTATATCCATCCCCATTTCCTTAATGTGCAACCCTATCAAGGCCTCGACATCGAACTACTTTACTACTAGTAGATTCACCTTGCTCTCTTATCCTCTTCACCTTTTGTCGCCCTGGTTTTGTTTACACTATAGGAGGCAAAATTCTATCATTTGGAATCTCAGGCCATGTGCGCTGATCAGGAATAGGATGAATTATAGGTTGATATGTTTGTGTGTATACCTCTTTTTTCAATAAGGCATGGACAAATTGGGCTGGTTCAGAGATGCCATCATGATACATTTTGTGGCTTAATGAAGCCATAGCATGTTTACATGGCAAACTACTAAATTGGCATGCACCAACCACAAGTGTGGTATCTAAAATCAACAACCCATTTCATGCCAAACTCATCAAGAATCTCAAACTCAAGATCATTAACGGGCAATACTTGCATAGATCTCCCCTCTTGCCTAAGCTTTTCCAAGGTTCTATGCACTACACGAGGCAACTCAGTCGACCAACGTGTACATTATGTTCTCCTTTTATGCATCCTCTTCATGACTTTTCTTTGCAAGTTTTCCAATAAGGTCAACACAGGATGATTTCTTAACTTTCCAATCCAACTATTAAATGCTTCTGATAGATTATTGGTTGCATGATCGCACACCATACTTTAGTATCAATGTCTGAAAACCATTGAAAAGTTTTAACATCTAACTTTTTAATTGCAGCCATTGCTTTATTGTGATCCCAAATATTTGTGCTTCTACATGCAGTCCAAAATAATTTTTTGTATTGTGGACCTGTGTATTTACTCCTGAAATTAGCAAAGATGTGTCAAGCACAATGTCTAATGCTAGCTCTTGGTCAATATATATCAATTGCATTCACTAAACCCTTTTGTCTATCTGACATGAAAGTAATTGGCCTGTTATCTAATAGCCCCATAAAATGATGCAACGCATTCAGAAACCAACCCCAACTATATGAATTTCCCCCCTCACATATCGCTACTGCAAGTGGAAAAATATCGTTGTTTGCATCTAAACAAACTGCGGACAATAAAACACCTTCATAAGGACCCTTTAGGTGACATCCATCCACCCCTATAAAAGGTCTACAACCATTCAGAAAACCCAACTTCTATGCCTCAAAGCTGACAAAGAATCTTTGAAATGAATTAATACCTGGTGGCATTATAGTTCTCATTAATACCATTAAACCATGGTTTCTTTGTAGTAATATGTGTGCATACTATCTCATCATACCATATCATCTTGCATGGTTCTCCTTCAAACTCCCTAAAGCTGCTTGTTTTTCCCTATATAATTTGTTCATGTGTACTTCCACTTGATATTTAGTTCTCAACTCATTATCTAACATCAATAAGGATACCTGGGTTTCGCTCATTTCCCCTAATTTTTTTACAATCCACAATGTTGATGCCTCAAAATTTTGAAGCATCCTCTGACAAAGAAGCTCTTTTTCATAGGTTTTTATTTGAAATGAAACCTCATCAACCAAGTGGGAAACATGAATCCTCCATGGGCAGTTATGATATGCACAAGTTGAAGTCAACCTTTTTCTCTCATTTTTTACCCTATCCATTTTGAATCCTTCTTGAATAACGTAATCTTGAAGAACTTCTTTGAAATGTTCTTCATTGTTAAAAACTTGCCCTACAACCAATTGAATTTTACCATCAAATAATAATTTGAATTCACTCCCATTTAATCCTCTACCCATTCTTTGGACTGGATCTTTGTCTTCTGAGCTTTCATTGCCAAAACATTCATCATTGTTTGACCGATATCCCTCCAAATACCTATCATTGTCACCACCAGATTCAACACATCTTTCTCAATTTCAAGTAGTTCAGTATTTCCATCAACTTCCACATATGAGAACATTTAATTTATAGCAATATCATTGGCATCAACAACTTCTCCATCACCAAAATCTGCCACATTATCATCAAATATTGCTAGATTTGTTGCATTGATTTCCTCTTCCACATTTTCATCTACTGCAATATTTTCCTCTACTGCAGTAAGATCCTCAGCTACAATATTTTGATTTACGGTAATATTTTTCTCAACCTAACACCCTCCTCTTCATTTCCAACTGGTTTTAATAGTACAATAAACTCAATTTTCCCCACAGCTCTACATACAAATTGTTCAAGCGTCGACACCAACTCACTCTCAATGTTGATCCCAACGTCTTCATCATTCCAGGGAAATCGAACACTCACCTTGTACAAATTATGACGCTTTGTATTGCAATTATATTTATCATTGTGTGCGTCAAACAAAGATGAAGAAGTCATTAAACCTTTTGATAGATATCCACATTTGGACTCTAAGGAACCTGATCCTTAGGTTAGACATCTTCATAACAAAGATGATATCATTGGAGATGTTGATGTGGGTGTTAGGAATAGGCATCAAAGAGCTAATCAAATTGGATATACTTGTTACAGCTTTCAAATAGAGACCAAGAAGGTCGATGAGGCCTTGAGTGATGAGTTTTGGTTTTTTGCCATGTAAGAAGAGCTAAACCAATTCGAAAGAAATGAGGTTTGGACTCTAGTTCCTAGACCTAAGAATACAAATGTCATAGGCACCAAATGGGTTTTTAGTAACAAATCGGACGAAGATGGCAACATTGTACGCAACAAGGCTAGGCTTGTAGAACAAGGGTACTCTCAAATTAAGGGTATTGATTTTTAGGAGACATTTGCTCCCATTGCCTATCTTGAGTCTATAAGGCTTCTCTTGTCCATTTCTTGTATGTACAAGTTCAGATTGCACTAAATGGACGTTAAGAGTACCTTTATCAATGGCTTATTGCAAAGGGAAGTGTTTGTTGAGCAATCAAAAGGGTTTGTGGATCCATACCACCCCAATCATGTCTATTACCTCAAGAATTCTTTATATAGGTTGAAACAAGCTCAGAGGGATTGGTATGAGTGTCTCACTTAATTCCTTATCGACAATGAATACTCTAAAGGGAGTTTCGACAAAACACTTTTCATCAAGAGCAAGAAAGATGAGATCTGTATAGCTCAAATCTATGTTAATGATATAGTGTTTGGATCCACCAATGAGTCGAAGGTCCAACAGTTTGTTGATGTCATGTCTCATGAGTTTGAGATGAGTATGGTGGGGGAATTGAATTGTTTTATAGGTTTGCAAATTAAGCAAATACATGATGGGATATATATATATATATATCAAGCTAAATATGCAAAAACCCTAGCGAAGAAGTTTGGCCTTAAGAATGCCATACATTGTGACACACCCATGAGTACCATCTTGAAGCTAAGCAAGGATGCTAGTGGCAAGAGTGTGGACCAAAGATTTTATCATGATTGGTAGCTTGTTTACCTTGACCACAAGTAAGCCTGATATAGCTTTTAGTGTGGGTGTGTGTGCTAGGTACCAAGTGGATCCCAAGGATTCCCATCTCTCCGTGGTGAAGAGAATCATTTGATATGTGAATAGGACATCCAACTATAAGACATTTGACACTAATGCTAGTTTAGTTGACTTTAGTGATGCAGATTGGGCAGGGAATTGTGATGACCGGAAGAGTACATCGGGCAGTTGTTTCTTCCTTTGGAACAACCTTGTCTCTTGGTTTTGTAAGAAGCAAAACTCCATCTATTTGTCCACAGCTAAAATGGAATACATAGCCGTATGGAGTGCTTGCACGTAACTCTTATGAATGAAACAAATGCTTGTGGACTACGGCTTTGATCAAGGTACTCTAACCCTTTATTGTGATAATTTGAGTGTCATTAACATTTCCAAGAATCTGGTTCAGCACTTTAGGACTAAGCACATATATTTTTAACATCACTTTATTATGGAGCTAGTTGAGAACAAATGCATTGCACTTCAACATGTTGGAATCAATGATCAACTAGCAGACTTATTCACAAAGCCCTTAGATTCAACTAAGTTCAAGGCACTTAGTAGGTCTATTGGGAATTGTCGTATCCCTTGATATGGTTTGGTTTTTGACCGAATGATGGGAGCTCAAGCAAAGAGAGCAAACTTGCATTAATTGAAATGTTAAAAAATTTGATCAACTTTATGCTTCTTCATTAATTGCTTGAGAAACTTGGTTGCACATATATGCTTATATGGTATTTTATATAATAAGTGTGCACTGTTGCTTTGTTTGTAATCCATGCCATTGTTTAGTTCAATAATGGATTTTTGGACTAGAAAAATTATTTGGGAAGTACTCTTGAATGACCTATAATTTATCTCCATGACATGAGAATTTTATTATAACATGCTTGAATTGATATGCTTGATATTTATGATTGCTCAACTTTGAATGCAAATGTGTGTCAAAGAAAATGACAAGACTACAATCAACAAGAATCTTGTATCCATTCAATCAATAAGGATGTTACATCCAATGTAGTCTAGTCTCTTTTCTTAAATGTGTAAACAATGCTACTATCATACAGATATCCCATCTGGAAAAATCAAATGGGATCTTATATATCTATGTCTTCGTTTGCCTTTAAGGATGATATAGTTGCTCTTTTCTTACAATTTTTTAGAAACTATATCTTGCTTGCTAATTACAAAATGGTACAAATTCGTTTGAATTCTTTGGAAACCCTTTTGATGTTTCAAATATCATTGCTTGAAACTTTGATGTTATATGTCTTGCATACAAAGCAACAACTTTACACTTTTTCCTTAAAATAAATATCTTTGAATCTCGCTTAATTATTTAAGTTGCATAAACTTCGTGTATATGATTATGCAAATATCTTTTGTGCTAATAACTCTCTTTGCTAAAGCAACCCGATTATGAATACTACTTTGCCTATCTCATAACAAAAATGGGGAGTAGGATTTATGAAAGATATGTGAGTTTTTGCTGTGGGAGAATCAAGCTTTAAAAGGGAGTAACCCATTTAGGGAGAGCATTGCATTGCACTATATTTCATATTGCTTTACTTTAATGCAAATGCTTTTATATTTGAGCTTTCATTTTTGATCTCCTCACATAAGTGTAGTTGCTATGTTTTGTAGGGTTTGTTTATTCTATAAGAGATTGAAGACTTGAAAATCTAGACTTTAGGTATCTTTATGTAATGTAGAAAAACAATTGTTGACCATTAGCCTTTTTATTTGTGAGGATTAATTGTGAGTGGTGGTTTTGTCACAAAATAGCCAAAAGGGAAGATTGTAAGTTCCTCACATTTTAATTGGCTTATTTCGTTGACAAACCACATTGGGAATTAGTATGTAAGGGTAGATTATGTTCTTCATTGTTCATAATCAAGCTTCAATGGCATTCCCAAAACCTCAAGCTTGAGCACTTCAAATGTATAACACTTGTTCTTGACTCTTTGAAGAGATCTAGTTGCACACACACACACACACACACACACACACACACACACACACGATTCATACATGCTTTGTTCATCTTGCATTTGTGTTTGAATTGTTTATATGTGTGCATCCATTACACTTCTCACACTTACACCTCATTGTTAGATTTAAGTGTGGTTGTGTGTTGTGTAATTCATTTTCTGAAGTGTGTTCAGAAACGTCCACACTTACATAATGGTGTGCTTGTCTTAGCGCGATGTGTGACCACTAAAAAGGTCCCCTTTTTCCTCTCTTGGATTGGTCTTGGGTCACATGGTCTTATACCATGAGTTTGGGCAACTTATTGTTGTCTAAATTTGACATTTGGTTACTCAAATGACCATATCTCTTTCTCAGACATCGAATCCTCATTTTGTAAAAAGGAGTATGTAAGGATTCCCATTCATTAATTGGCTTATTTCGTGGACAAACCACATGTTGGGGTTTGAATTGTAAGGGTAGTTTAGGTGATTGATGATCAAGCTCAAAGGCCCTTTCAAGACCTCAAGGTGACAAGCACTTCAAAGGTAAATTTCTAAGTGCTTACTTTGCTTTGAAGAGATATAGTTGGACACACACACATTCCATGCATATCCATACTTTGTGTATATTGTGTGTTTTTATATGTGTGCATTCATGTTTTTAAATATCTCTTCTTGCATATTTTATTGATTGCATCTTAGGATTAAAATGTCATGACGTGTTAGGCATTAGGATGCATTCACATCCCACATTTGCATTTCATGTTTGTTAGTCTTAAGTGTGGTGTAATTCATTTTCGTTTGTGTGATCGGAAACGTCCGCGCTTGCACGACGATGTGCATATCTTAGCGCGATGGTTGACCACTTGAGAAGGTCTCATTCTTCTCTTGGATTAGTGTTAGATTTGGTTTGGTAGTTTGGAGTGAAGTGTCTAGTTTCAAAAGATTGGATTTCAATGTTTCAAATGTTTTCAAAACTGACCTTTGCATGGTCTTGTGACCATACCATTTTATGCAAAGTTTCAAAGTGAGTTTTGAAATTTTTGTACAAACTAGACACTCATACCTTTCCAACGATATATTATTCGTAATATTTCATGATCGTGTGGATTGGTTTTGAAATCTCCAAAGTTACCACTAAAACAGGGCATCTCTTCTATTTTCCAAATCTGACCTTTGGTCACTCTATTGACCATAACATTTTTTACAGACATTGAAATGTCATTCCATAAATTGGAGTAGAAAGTAGACTTCCATACCTTTCCAACGATATATCATATGAAAGGTTTCGATATCGTTTGGTCATATTTCGAAATGCTCGAATATTGAGCTAATGCGCTGTCGCGAGCATTTCCAGTAGGTAGGCGCTGTACGGTCGCTCTACAGAAGCGCTCTACGTAGAGCGCCCACCTGATACCTGATGGGAATTGAGGCTTAGCGCTATACAGACCTGATCGATTTTAATCGGTCGCTATATGGTCGCTGTACAAAGGCGCTGTACGTACAACGCCCAAGGTAAAAACAGGGTTCATTTTTCAAAACGACTCCACTTCATCTTGAAACCCTATATATATCCCTCTTTCATTTTAGGTCGTTTTTAGGAGTCCAAAAATCATATTTTTCCCTTAGAACATATTTCAAGAGAAAAAAATTCACAAGAACTCTTCTTTATTCACTCAAAGTCATTCCTTGTTCATCAAAGTTCATCTAGGATCATCCATGATCATATAGGATGCATCCATGCATGGTTTTGCATCATCACATCTTCCTTGGTATGTTTTTCACCAACTTCATCTAATTTTAGTGTTTTTCATATTAAGACATCTCTTTAATTACTTGTATGTTTTTAGATCATACGCTAAATACAAGATAGAGATTATTTGTGATGTATTGATTGAGTGTTGTATTGTGATAGCTATCTAGGTTTTCATAATCTATGTTTAGCTAAGCTATTTGACATGTCATTTAGCTCTTGATATCTAGGATTATATTAATTGTCATATTATCATCCTAGATAAGCATATAGGGTTACCTTGCTCTATTTGTTCCTTGAATATCATCATATATTCACATAGGCATTTTTTATCTCTTCATTGAGAAGTAAGACTTGTGTGGCTTCCGGGATTAGATTGCCTTTTGTCACAAGCAATTGTAAGTCTTGTGTGATGACCGGGATTAGGTCGTACACCGGGATTAGGTGTTCACATAAGCAATTGGACTATGTTCACTTATACCGGGAGTAGGTAGTGGTAATGAGTTACATATCGGGATTAGGTTGTAATCTTCATTATCATTAGTGGATTCGAGGTTCGAGTGTGACGCACTTACCAACCTGTGGTTTTTTCCCGTGAGGGTTTCCACGTAAAAATCAAGTGTTATTTATATTTCCGCAACATATTACACTTGCTATATTATATTGTCTAGTTTGGGGCATTTTCGTATATTTGACTAAACGCGAAAATTGGGTAATAACGATTAAAATCTATTCACCCCCCCCCCCCCCCCTATAGATTAATATTATAACACACCGTTAATTTGTTTTAGAGTAGAAGGTAGACATCCATACATTTTTCCAACGGTATATTATACGATAGGTTTCGACGTTGTTTGGAGATGTTGCGCTGTAGCGATTTTCGCTATTCTTAGGAGCAAACTTTTTCCAGAGAAATTCGCTATCCAACTTTCACTATCGTAGGGAGTGAAATTGGGAGAGAACTTTTTCAAGAGAAGTTCGATGTCCAATGTTCGCTATCATAGGGAGCGACCTTGGGAGTGAAAAATTCCGTTTTTATTAAAACGATATATATTTGTCTATGGCTTCCTATATATTCTTCATCTCTTCTCTCATATGTTTTTAGACTTTTAGTGAGAGAAAATGACTTTAAGAGAGAGAGAGCTCTAAGACTCCATTTTTACCCAATCAATCTCAAAACCCATGTGCATCTAGCATCTCCATTCATCATCCAAACATAGGTCTTCTTTGTTTTCATGACTAGGTAAGTTGAACATGTTATTAGATTTCATTAATACTTTCATTGTTCATCCTTACCTAGGTTTAGCATTTATTGTATGATTAAATGCATGACTTATTTTCTTAAGCTTATCATTGAATATGTTTGAGTCATTGTTTGTTGTTGATTGAGATTGTTTCTTCATGATAGCTTGCATCTAGGGCATTCTTGCCCTCTCTAGCTAAGTCTTTATGTTTTGCATCTAGACATTGATAATTAGGAATTGTTGATTGCATATTTAATTTCCTAATTAAGCATTTGGTGTTTGCCTAACATTAATTGCATTTAGAATATTTTAATATATTTACTTAGGTTGTTTAATCTCTTCTTGAGTTAAGTCTTGTGACTATGGAGTGTTAGTACACAAGCAATTGGTCTAGAATCACTATTAAAGGCCCGCTGGTAGAATGGAATGTGTTAGTGACCAATGACGGTTTGATTAGAGGTCAACCTAGGTTGTAAAATTTTATTCAAATAGTGGATTTGAGGACCGAGAGTGGCTAGATGAATAACCCGTGAGTTTTGCACAGTTTGAGAGTTTCTCACGTAAATCAATCAACATGTTTTTATTGTTTTCCGCACTTATATATCATTGATTGCTTGCTTGTTGTTATTGGGTGATTTGATAATATTGATAAATCGAAATTTGGTAATTATTTTTTATTAAAACCTATTCAACCCCACCCCCCAGTTGTATTAGACACATTTTGTTTTTGTTTATTATTATTATTTATTATTATTATTATTATTATTATTATTATTATTATTATTTAATGTTTAGAAGGATAATCGAGTTGCGGATTGTTTAGCGTCCAAGAGCTCTAATATCGTTACTCCTACATGGTGGTGGACTACTCTAGACTTTTACACTTCTTTTATTTACGATGATGTTTGTATCAGCCATTCCTATAAGTTATGTTGATTTTTATCCCCTCTAAATTCCTATGTTGTCTCTTCTTTTTTATTTTAATAATATGTTGGGATGGGGTAGATGATGGGCGTGCTAAGTAGGTAACAACTTAGTTGTAATGTCTTGGTGCATCTACTGATATCGATCACCAATAACCTTATAAAAAAAAATAATAATAAATAAAAACATATAATATTATTATTATTTCGTACAGCTTAGAAGAATGTTCCACTTGAAGTCTCTAATGAACTTCATGATGGCGTATTTCCCTTGACCATAACTTTTGTTTTGCATAATTGTATATATGAATATATGATTATAGGACTGGGCCATTATAATAGTATATAAATTGGTAATCTTTAACGAAAATTGTTATAATTTATTAGAGTTTAATTTCTTTTCCCAAATTTTGATTCATGTGATGCATGAGAGACCGTATATCACATTAATATGTTAATCAAACAATTGCTCTTTTCTTTTTTATTTTTTTTTCACATAAGGCATCTTCAAGATGAGGTTGGTCCAGTGATTTGCCCTAATATCAATCGCACACACACCATAAGATTGTGGGTTCGAATCTGTCCCCCACCCAAATCCCGAATTATTGTAATATTTAAATAAATTAATAAAAGAGTCCAAAAATGTCTCTAAGTTTTGATCTTTTTTTTCAAAAACAAGGGAGCCGATATTGACACCCATAAATATGATAAGCACACCCATATTTTAATAAAAAATTTAATTACAAAAATATCCCAATAGGAATTTACCAATAAGGACAAATTAGTTTAATTAAAAATAAACAAAATACTATTTACACCAATTAATTACACTTAATATCTTCAACTATATCACTTTATTAAAAATAAAAATAAAAACCCAAACCCTAATTCAACTTTAATTCTATTTTTATTTTTTTAAAGAACGAGAAGAACAGAAGCCCAACAGAGCCAAAATCTCCCAATATCATATAACAAAGTAATGGAACAAGAATTTTGGAGGACTCCGATCATACAGAGGTACGTATTTATTTATTTATTTATTTATTTTTGTTATGAACTCTATCAATGAAAAAAAATGAGAAGTAATTTTTTTTTTTTTTTTTTTAAAGATAGCAGTACATATCCCACTATTGGAACAATTATCAAATTTTTGTAAATTCTCAATAGAGCATGAACAATGTTAGAGTCGAATGGACTATGGACAACAGTAGTGAATTTACAAATTACGAGGTATAGTTATGATTATACATTATATCAAAATTTTAGTTTTTGTAGAAGAGAAAACAAACTTAAATTATTTTTTACTTGAAAACTAAATTTTGCGTGTTCTCTCTAGATTCGAAAGAATCAAAGTAAGGTTTCAAAGGGTTCAAAAAATTTTTGTCACTATTTGAGGCAGTTCTTGTAAGAATATCACCACTTTACTAATTCAAGTTTAAAAGGCACCTATTTAGGTGACCAGACAAAAATACTCTTATTTTGTCAGTTTGTGTCTTTTCAAACCTAAAGAGAAAACAGTTGATAGAGAGAGAGAAAACATCGGTTGCAAGAAATACTCCTGAAAACTTCACAGCGAACTCACCAGCGAACTCACGGTGAACAACAAAAACCACATCAAAACAACAACCTTAAACTGGTTGTGTGAATTTTGAATCTAATTGAAAAGGCTCGGGGACAAATTGAAAAGGCTCGGAGACTATTTACAAAGTCTCGGAGCCAGTGTTAAAAGGCTCGGAAAAGGCTCGGAAAAGGCTCGGAAAAGTCTCGGAGATCCAAAATTAACAAAAAAAAGTTGATGGTTAAAAAGGCTCGAAAAAGGCTCTGAGACTATTTACAAAGTCTCGGAGCCAGTGTTAAAAGGCTCGGAAAAGGCTCGGAAAAGTCTTGGAGATCCAAAATTAACAAAAAAAAGCTGATGGTTAAAAATGCTCGGAGACTATTTACAAAGTCTCGGACAGTGTATGAAAAGTCTCGGAGAACTGTTGAAAAGGCTCGAATACAATGTCAAAAGTCTTTGTTCGAGACTTTTTGAATCTCCGAGACTTTTAACATTGTATTCGAGCCTTTTCAACAATTCTCCGAGACTTTTCATACACTGTCCGAGACTTTGTAAATAGTCTCCGAGTCTTTTTAACCATCAGCTTTTTTTTGTTAATTTTGGATCTCCGAGACTTTTCCAAGCCTTTTAACATTGGCTTCAAGACTTTGTAAATAGTCTCCGAGCCTTTTCAATCAGTTCAAAATTCCCAGATCTTCATCGTCTGCTACACAAATTTTTATAAATTAAAACCCTAACCATACTCACATCGACAAATCAAACCAAAACCAAATCGACCACCGCGAGCTCAGCGGGGAGCTCGACCCCCGAATGTGTCTATGTAGCACCATTAAACTAATTATCCAATAATGTTCAACCTCCATTGGAGGTCTGTTAAACAGACCTCTATGAAGAAGATGAAAGAATAAAAAAAAACTTCAAAGTAAGAGAATGTGTGTAAAGTAAGGGCATTATTGTCCGTTCACCATAATAGGTGCCTTTTAAACTTAAGTTATTAAAGTGGTGACTTTCTTACAAAACCACTTTAAAAAGGTGACATTTCCCACCATTTCCACAGGTTTCAAATTGTTGTTTTAGTGGGTGTTTGTTGTTTGGGTTCATTGTGGCTTGTTGGTTTGTTATTCCTATGTTCCTTGCTTTGGTTGATAATAAAATCTTGCTATTTAAAAAAAATAAAAAAATAAAAATAAATAAAAATAAATAAAAAAAGGTTATTGTTATAAAAGAAAGTTTGTATTGGGTACAAGTTTGATCACGTAGTGTTTGCTTGTTACTCTATTTTATTTTTTTTTAGAAGAGAACTCCGTTTCTTCATTGCTATTTTTTTTTATTACGTTTTTTTTTTTTTTTTTTTTTTTTTTTTTTTTTTTTTTTTTTGCTTACTAAGTTCTCATGCATTATATCAAAAGATTAATTTTGTTTTTATTTGTGAATTGTATTACTTATATATATATGTACTATATGAAGGTATTTTAAAGTAGGGAATCTTTAATTCAATGGACCCGTGAAGTAGGAAAAAACAATGGATTTGTGATTATAATAAAGAGATCCGACACAGGTAACGGTGTTACCCAACTTTAAATGCATATATTGATGCATTTCCAAAAAGATTCCAACCATTCATTCATCGAGTCCAGAATGTTATAGGTGATGGCAATTGTGGATTTAGAGCTATTGCTGACTTGCTAGGATTTGGTCAAGATGGATGGTTACAAGTAAGGAAGGATTTGTTAAACGAATGCATTCTCCTTTAGGTAATTACAAAAATGTATATAAAGCATCAGAGAAGATAGAACAATTGACTCAGCGGCTATCATACTTTGAGGAATTTCTAAGAAATTATCGATGGATGAGTATACTTGACATGGGGCATCTTATTGCATCACGCTATAATATTGTTCTATTTCACTTGTCAATGCAACAATGCCTTACTTTTCTTCCTCTTAGATCGTTGCTAGTCGATTCAATATCTCACAAAGAAATTGCTATTGGATTTGTAGACGGCAATCACTTCGTAGAGGTATTATAATTTGTTTTATTAATAGTTTTTACTATTTTTTTTTAATACATATTTGTCACCTATTGTCATTAACAATATACTTATGATTTTATTTTAGGTATTCTTTTTTACCGAATCATCCTGTTCCACCTATAGCAGCTGATTGACATAAATGTCATCAACCCATTGCAAAAGGATGGGAAACGACATATACTTCTTGACTTCTCGTATACAATATTTTCAAAAAACTGCAACTAATAATGATGGTGATAGTTAGAAAACAATAGATCTTCCTACTGATTAAACTATTTTGCACGGAAACTCTTGTCGGCACTTTTTTGTTTTTTAGAACATTTCAATACTTGTTTATTTACATTTGAAAATTGTATTAATTTACATTAATAATCTATGAAGAGTATTTTTTGTTTAAAAGTTTTCTAATGATGGTGCTTTTACTAGTGAAATAGTGTAATATTGTTTTCCTCTGTTGTTGGTAAAGAACAAATAGTAGGATTTTACTTTGGAGGAAAGCTTGATAGCTGATAGTCTTAATATTTATTTTGTTATTAATGTTAATATTTCTTTTGGTAAAGAACAAATAGCAGGACTTTACTTTTCATAACTGCATGTTCAAGCACTCTTGTTCATATAATAAATATAATAAGTACGCCTTAGGTAAATACACAGCCTGAAATTGGCCTGAAGTAAAGATTCTCAAAATTTAAGAATTTAAGAATTTTCGAAACTGTGTTTTTGAGTCTGGAGAACTTAAAAATTTATCATTTGTAAAATTGGATGTGTTAATAACTTATGAGGGTTTATAAATAAATTGTATTAAAATGAAAACATTCATTTAAATAAGGGTACTATTAGCATTAAGATGGGTGTTTCTAGTAATGTTTTAATTTTAAATTTTAGACATGGGTGTACTTATAAATATGGGTGCGATTATCATATTTATGGGTGTCAATATCCGTATCTCAAAAACAATTCTCTAGTTTCAAATTATGGTCCAGATTCATCTTTCTAACCTTTTTTTTTTTTTTAAATAATCGATTCGTAAGGAGAATTTTTGCGATTATCCCTTGTAAAAAATTCTAATTATGGGAAAGTTTCTAATTTTTAATTAGAGAAAAGATCTTTACCCCCTAACCTTTGCCCTATTAGAAAAGGTGAGGACAAGGTTTGTCCGTATTGGCCGTTATTCCCCCCGAAATCGAAATAATGTAAAAATCACCCCTTTTGTTAGGAATTCCATCCAAAAGTAGAGTTGATCGTTAAAGAAGGAGGGAAATTTCTTAATCTCATAAGTGGGGACAGTAAGGGTAATTAGGGTTGAAGGTTAAAAAAGTAAATTAATATTTATAATAAATAATATATTAAATCAAAAATCAAATAAGTGGAGAAGATCAAGCCAGGTCACTCCTCTACCCATTAGATTTTTTTAAGCAATTCTCAAAATAATTTAGATTTCACAAAAATAAAAATAAAAAACAAAACAAAACATAAAATAATAATAATAATAATAATAATAATAATAATAATAACGAGTGAGAAATCGAGATGTAATCTATTTGTAGATCAGCTGCAAACCCAGAAAAAAAAATTCAAAGAACAATCAAACTCAGCAACAGCAGAACCAGAAATCTTATTGAGTGAATTGTTATTAGCAATTTGCTTACACCAGTGCCAATTACTCTTACCGCCACTCACTCTCTGCACTTATACTTTGTACCTCTTCTTCAAATTATCTATCTTGCTCTTAGTGTCTGTTTGGGAGAGCTTATCTACTGGCTAAAAGAGATTTTTTAATTAAAAAAGCTCTTTTTAATTTTTTTTGTATCGTTTGGTTGTCACCCAGTAGAGCTTTTAGATGATTAAAAAAGTTATTTTACGTTTACTTGGAGAAGCCCAAATTTAAAGCTTTTCCAAGTAGATCTTTTGGAGTTTTTTTAATAACACTAAAATCTCCAATATAACCCTATAATTTAATATTTGCTAGAGTATTTTGGTAATTCTATCATTAAAAAAGCTCTCTTTTAATTGACAACCAAACGACTAACGACTTTTATTTAAAAGTTCTACCTCTAAAAGATCTACTTCTAAAAGATCTACTGCAAAAAGATCTACTTGAAAAGCTCTCTCAAACGTACTCTTATACTGCTCCACACTCTTCCACGCCTTCTGCTGTTTCTCTCCTCCTCCTCCTCCTCCTCTGCCGCCGCACCGCTCTACCACAGCCTTTGCCACCTCCTCTCAGTCCCTCCCTCTCAGTCAAACAACTCTCTCTCTCTCTCTCTCCCCCATACAACTATTTATGTCTCTCTCTCTCTCTCTCATCGTCATCATCATCTTCTCCACCAAATCACCACCACCAAATTCATCTTTGTCTCGATCTCATCACGCTGAGCTCTCTCTCTCTCTCTCATGATAAAGATCACAGCAAATTAAATGCAAAAATTAAATATTAAAATCCATCACGCACTCTTTAATATTACACGAAACCCAATATAACTATCAATATCTTCTTCTCTAGTTTTAATTTTTTTTCAATAGTCCAAGTTTTGACCCTCCACTTTCAGTTCAAGTAAAAGTAATAAACGCCGATCATCTCTCTCTCTCTCTCTCTCTCTCTCTCTCTCTGATTTTTAGGTTTGCTTTTTCTGGGTTTGGTTTCGATTTTGGTTTCGATTTGGGGTGGTGGTGGTTGGGATTGAAGCTTTTGTGTTCTTGGTTTGGGTTTCTGATCGGTGGGATTGATCAATATTTTGTTTGTATTTTTCAATTTGATTTGAATCTGGTTGAGTGGAAAATAATGTTGAATCTGGTTTTAGATCTCCACAGATCTTCGATTTTTTATATTTTTTATTTTAGTTATTTGATAAAAGAGATGGAACTGATCCAATGATTTGTACTAGATCTAAAAAAATTTTAATTTTTTTTTATTTTAATTTCGGTTTTTAAAATTAAATAAAAAGAGAGAGATCTCCACCGTCCATCTTTGAGATGGACGGTGGAGTTCCACATCTTTTTTTCAATTCTATTTTTTAATTTTCTTTTTGTTTTTTGTTTTTTTGTTTATAGTTTTTATTTAATAAATATCTGGAGGGTTAAATTGTCATTTCCTGATTATTTGAAGGATAAAATGGTCATTTGATCATTAGGATTGACGGTCAATGCTTTTTTGGACATAAAAGGTAAGAGAAGGGAGAGATTTTACATTAGTTTCATTTTAGGGGGAAGACCAGCCAATATGGAAAAATCATGCCCTCACCTTTCTAATAGGGCAAAGGTCGGGGGTAAAACAATCTTTTCTCTTTTAATTAAGTGTTGGACAGAAATTTTTTTTAATTAAAAATAATAAAAATCATGTATCATGTAGGCTTTTATATGACCGCTTCATATTAATATATTAGGGATATTCATATTTTAGTCCCTCTAGTTTGATATAATTCTATTTTAGTCCACTAATTTGTAATATTGTCATTTTTAGTCCTTTTGTAACTATTTCCGTTAAAAGTACAATTCCTGACATAGACACAGGACAAAATGACCTTGCAGATGCCCTTGAGTTTGGTTGACATTGGCAAAATGACCATGATGCCCCTCCAACAAAAATCCATTTATTTAATCTAACCGAAAAAAAAAAAAAAACATAAAAGAACAAAATAATAATAATAATTTAAAGGTGGAGATCCCATATGGATCCCCACAACAAACAAACAAACAAACAATTTTACCCTTGTTAAAAAATTAATTTTTTTTTTAAGAAAATAATAAATTGATTTGTGGAGATCCATAGATGGATGGTGAAGATCCAATCTAAATCTCCATAAATCCAAAGACCTCAATCACCATCCTAACCACCAATTAACCTCCAGTCCTTCATCATCACCACCAGATCTACAGTCCTCCATCATCACCACCAGACCACTTTCACCAACTCATTCACCACTACTAAAACACCACCACCAACCGAAACCCAGATCGAAACCAAATCCAAATCAACCCAAACTACCACTGTAGAAGCATTTACTGTAGAAGCCGTGGAAGGCGCTGTAGGGATTGAACCCACAGCGTAGAGTGTGAAAACAAAAACAAATATTGTGTAAGCGAGAGCAAGAGGGGTTAATTGTTGCCCAGATCGTGAGAGAGAGAAGAACTCCATATCATGTTCTTGCCCAAATCCGGTGATTTAGGGTGGTGCTAGGGTTTTTAGTGGTTTGATGGTGGTGGTGGTCTGATGGATGGATATGGTTGAAATATTTTTTATTTTTTTTAATATTCTTATTTTAATTTCTGTAAATATTTATTATTTAATATTTTAATATTTATCATTTTATTATTTAATAATATTTATTATTTAATTTAATATATATTTATTACTTAATATAATAAATAATATTTATTATTTATTAAATTAAATAATAAATATTGTTTTTTAATCAATTTGTAAAATACCATTATACCCTTTGGTCTGAAAAGATTCTAGAACCTCTGATGTTGTTTTAACCTTTTACCCTCGTCTATCGGAATTGGATGGTAAAGACTATAAAAACGATTGTCAATGAACTAGTGGACTAAAAAAAAACAATACTCCAAACTAGTGGACTAAAATAGAATTACATCAAACTAGAAGGACTAGAATAGGAATAGCCCTATATATTGATTAAATTTAATGAAGACATTTTCCAGAATTGATTACATGACAATGATTAAACAACTTTTAAATGGGTGGTGAAAATATTGCCATTTGCCAAGTTGATTTTCTTCTACATTACTCCTACCAATATTATTGTATTTTTTTTTTTTATTAGTTCAAACTTAAATCCATTAATTTATATCCCATTGAATTGTTAACATTTTTGTTTACGCGCAATTAATTATAGCAAAAGTTTGTTATTTTAATTTCATCAAATATATATTACTCTAATTATTTATTATTATCCATGTCCTTTTCTTTACATTTTGATATATAAACTCAAAAGTAATATATATATAGTCTTTCTACTGTCAGTTCATCCTAATATAAAATATATCAGGACGAAGAATGTGGACTATAGATTATAGAGAAGCTTTGACAAGTGCATACACTTTGAGTCAAATTATGTAAATCTAATGGTCCACATTCTTCGTCCTGATATATTATATATCAGGGACGAACTGACAATAGAAAAATTATATATATATAGTATTTCTACTGTCAGTTCATCCTGATATAAAATATATTAGGACGAAGAATGTAGACCATAAATTATGGAGAAGTTTTGACAAATGCATACACTTTGAGAATAAATGCAGTTATTAACAATAATTGGATTCCCGTGGTGACCAAATCAAAAAGGAAAGTGAAGCCAACTTTTAAGATTTTATCTAATTTCAAGTCTCAAATGAGTAAGGAAAGTTCTAAGCATCTCCATATTGCTGAGACCAAGATTTGCCATGATTATGTGGCTTCAATTGCCCAAGCAAAATTAAGTCTTGTCTCTAATTGGACTGCACATGATGATGCAGAAGGGAATGATTTCGAGTCTAGTTAATTATGTTTATGTTTATTTGCCTTCTGTTTAGGCCTGCCTACGTGCCTTTTAAGATTTATGTTTTAGGGTCTGCGTGCCCCTCTGCTCTGCTTTGCTTTTTTGTATTTTTTTTTATTAATAAAAGGTTTTGGATTTTTAGTTAAAAAAAAATTATTCAATAACTTTCCATACAAAAAAAAATAAACTGAAAACTTATATTAGTTCCACTCGTATCAGCACTAAATATATATAGGGTAGTGTTAACTTGTGTCCTAAGAACACATGATAACAACCACTTTATTGCTATAAAAGGAAAAAAAAAAAAAAAAAAAGTCACTGCATTTATTGTCTCATTACAATAAATTCAGTTATTGATATATGTTTTTATTTCTCTTTTTAGAAATAAAGTGGTAGTTAACATGTACCCTTCAGGGCACATGTTAACACTATATATATATACAAATTTTCTATTATCAATTCATCATGACAATAAATATATCAAGACGAAAAATATGGACCACTAGATTTACATACTTTGACTCAAAGTGTATGCATTTGCAAAAACTTCTCCATAATCTGTGGTCCACATTCTTCGTCATTTTATATATATATATATATATATATATATATATGGGTAGTGTTAACATGTGCTCTGAAGGATACAGATTAATTATCACTTTATTTCTAAAAAGAGAAATAAAAACATATATCAATAACTGCATTTATTGTAATAAGACAATAAATGCAGTGACTTATTTTTTTTTTCTTTTTATAGCAATAAAGTGGTTATTATTATGTGCTCTTAGGACACAGGTTAACACTACCCCATATATATTTAGTGCTGATACGAGTGGAACTAATATAAGTTTTCGGTTTATTTTTTTTGTATGGAAAGTTATTGAATAAATTTTTTTTAACTAAAAATCCAAAACCTTTTATTAATTAAAAAAAAAAAACAAAAACAAAAAACAAAAAAAGCAAAGCAGAGCAAAGGGGCACGCAGACCCTAAAACATAAATCTTAAAAGGCACACCGTGCCTTAACAGAAGGCAAAGAAACATAAACATAATTAACTAGACTCGAAATCATTCCCTTCTGCATCAACATGTGCAGCCCAATTAGAGACAAGGCTTAATTCTGCTTGGGCAGCTAAAGCCACAGAATCATGGCAAATCTTGGTCTCAGCAACATGGAGACGCTTAGAACTTTCCTTACTCATTTGAGACTTGAAATTAGATAAAATCTTAAAAGTTGGCTTCACTTTTCTTTTTGATTTGGTCACCACGGGAATCCAATTATTGTCAAGCACAGGATCTATTAGACCATGATTAGAATTTGAAGCATAAACATCTTGGAAGTTATTGAATAATTTATGCTGATAAAAAACAGTTTTTTTTTTTTTTTTCATATAAATTTAACTTTTGTTTTTTTTTTTTTAGAGTTAAAATAATGAAAAAGACACATAATTTGCATTTAATCACTTGGTTTTTAATTAGTCAAAGTCATTTTCAAGAATAATTTTACTCGTTATCTAATGGAAGGTCTATATTTAATCAAAAGTGATTGAAAAGAAAATTTATTAAATTCTTGTTCAATAGCGAGATTGAAAATCGTTTTCTATTGGTTAATTATTTAAAAAAAAAATGAAAATGAGTTTGAAAACACATTTATTAGGTTTTCCCAAAAATACCAATTACCAATTTTTAGAAATCATATGTCAAATTATATATGCAAATACGCGTGTATACGCATTTACTACCACAACAATAGGTGAAAACAATTGTATCAATTATCATACCTAATTTCCTTTCCAAAAAAATAAAACAAAAAAATAAAATAAAAATTAGAGTGATGCTATTGGTAACCCACTAATGATCTAATAATGCCCCAGTTTTTTAAAATTCAAAAATTTACTTGATTTATTTCCTAAACTGCCCCTTTTAATTAGCTTTCAAACTTAACTCACCTTATAAAATGCACTTTATATGTTTTCAAAAAAAAAAAAAAAAAAATTCTCTTTCTCACGCACACATACATCGCCCCTCCTTTTTATTTCCCTTCATTTCATTTATTACAAATTTACAATATGATCAAATTAAATTCTAATAAAACCCCACATCCATGAATAATGTGTTTATCTGAAAAAAGTTTTTTTTTTTTTTTTTTTTTAATGCTTTAAACCCTAATTTTATTTGCTTATTTTATTGCATACAACTTATATTATTGAAGAAACCGATAACATCATGCATTTCAAAGCAATCATTATTTAAAAGTAAGTTTGAAGTTACTTGTATTATTATTTTTTTTATTTTCATTGTCACTAAGTTTTTTCTTTCTTTCTTTTTTGCTCTCTAATGAACACAATATGATCAAATACATTTTTATTTATTTATTTTTATCTTCCCTATATGATAAGCAACATGAATGAAAAAAAAAAAAAAATACAATGAAGGGTGCTGGATGAGAGTAAAAGAAATGGAGGAAAAAATGTACATAACTATATATATATATATATATAGAGGATTTTTTTTTTTTTTTTGAAATATATAGAGAGAATTTATGAAACATATATAGAGAGCATTTATGGGGTGAGTTAAGTTTGGAAGATAAATAAGAAAAGGGTAGTTTATATCAAATAAATTTTTGAATTTTAAAAATTGGGGCATTATTAGATTATTAGTGGGTTGCCAATAGCACCACTCAAAATTTATCATACATAATTATACATGCATATGCTAGCGCAATAATAAATAGGTGACAACGCCCGCATAGGTGTAACTTAGCTGGTAGATTGACGAGTTTAGAGCTTGAGCAAATAACTCCTAAGTCAGCGGCTCGAATCCTACCAACGGCCAAAAACTTTTATAAAAAATACATGATCTAGATTGGTGGATAGATAGAAAATGTCAACCAAATATATATATATATATATATATATATATATATATATATATATATATATATATATATATAGGTGAAAATAATGTGGAAATAGGCTTAAATAGCACAAAATCCATAGTGATTTTTAGGAATAGCATTAGATTAATAATTTAAGTTTAAATGGCACCAGTGAACAAAAATATCCTCATCTTCTTCTTTTATTACTTTTCTGCCATTAGATTTAAAAACAAAATCACCCAAAAAAACCTACATTGATGTAGGACCACCATCAATGAAGGTGGAACACACCTCCAATAGAGGTCTATTTGACCTCCAATCGACCTCCATTGAAGGTCGCTTTTGACCTCCGTGGCGATTTGTTAGATCGCCAATGAAGATCGAAGTCTGTTAAGTTTGACCTCCATTGGAGATTGATGAAGAAGATGAAAAAAATTTGGAAAATTTTGTATTTTGTCCAATATACCTCAGAATTTGTAAAAATACCCAATAAGTTTCGAAAATTACAAAACAAGTACCGAAAATACAAAATAAGTCTCAGAAATACCCAAATAAGTCTTGGAATACAAAATAAGTCTTTGAAATACCCAAATAAGTCTCGGGAACAAGAAAATAAGTCTAAAAAAACCCGATGCTTATTTTTGTGATTGTGTTTTTAGGGTATTTTTGTCAGATTCACATTTTAGATGCTATTAAAGCTTAAATTATTAAGTTGGTGCTAGTCTTAACAGTAAAGGAGTAAAAGAGTGCTAGAAAATTTTTGAGCCCTAAAAACAATTGTGTCAAATTTCAATCATACATAATTACCTTGAGCATAAACATTGATGTGAAAATTACATTTTACTAAACTCGTCACAAGTGCATGAATCGTGGTGACCCATATAGAAGCAAGTAGAATTCGTTCTACAGGGAAAAGTGATTATTGACTATAACTAATTTTAATTCTGATTAAACTAAAGTAACCAAGTTTGAGAGATTTGATGATTCAAAATTAACAACTAAATTAATCTAAGAAATCAATTAAAAAGGTTTGATCAATGGATAAGAAGAACTAGGTAATCAATGATCCCCATATGTAAACACTCAATGTTCATTTATTAACTCCATTAACATGATTCAATTCAAGTCAAGGCTTCATTCTTATCTTTATTATGACTATTACTGTATGACCACGGGATAAGTCAAGTATTCTCAATCGTCACTCACCCTTGACCTACACGTGAGCATAACCAAGAATCATTTAAGCACAAGAATATAAGAACCTAAAACAACTTTGCATTGACCTATGTCGAAGATAGAATTTATTTGTTCCATTAAATATTAATCGAGACTAAGTATTGACCTATATCATAATCTTTGAATTATCAAAACCCTAAACTTGTATTAATACAAATCAACACAAGCAAAGGACTAAGATATAAGATGAATATAACAAATCTCAACTTGAATTAATAAATAAATAAAATATGGAGTTCATCTCAAACAAGAGTAATTGTATAGGTTTACATTGATTCCCTAGTTATGAAATTAGTTACACATAATAAAAGTGAAAAGAGAAGAGTAAGAATAGATAAAACCCATGATGGCCTTCAATGAGCTTTCCAAATCTTCAATGGTGTGAGTCTTCTTCTCCAATCTTCAATCTTCTATGTGCAACAATGGAATAATTTGTCTTGGATTTGTGTAAAAGAAAGAGGAATTGGGGTGGTGACTGGTGTGTCCTGAAATTAAGGCTTCCAAGGGGTTTAAATAGGTTTAGATGCTAGGTCAAGTCCTTAGCCGATAAGGAATTCGACTCTCTTGAGTCTAGAGAATCCTAGCCTTTTTTGGGATTTTATTTCTTTTCTAATCAATTAAATTGATTCTTATTCATGTTGGACAAGGATTAGGTGACTACATACACATCCAAAAGGTAAATTTCCCGTTCAGCCTACTTGTAATGTGAATCCCGTCACTATTCACGAAATTTTCACTAATCTGAAATTCCCATACTCAAGCAGGAATAACTCCCTCTAGAAAAACCGAAATTACAATCCGTAAAGTTCATAGGAAACTAGACATCCCGGGCTTTCCAACATGCAACCCAGTTCAATTTGAGGAGGGAGATATGGCCCCCGCAATCCAGTTGTTCTGCACTGGTCCGGATTTCTTCTTTCGCAGTTCAGACCGCAGTTTGTGAACCTCGTCTTCGACCGTGCTACACCTTTGGAAAACATTGCAGTTGGTACCGTAGTTCAACTCTTTCTTCTTGGACCACAGTCTACATCGTGTTAAGTCTCTGGAATGTGCCGCGGTTAACACCACAACTGTGAACCACGGCACAGACCGCACCAACTTCCGATTTTTGTCTTTTTCTTCATCTTTCGACTTATTTTATTCCAAAATAATATTTATCGCCAATTCTAAGGAATGTGACCTACACATGCTTACAAAAACACATTAAAAATACCAATTTCACCCGATAAAAAAGCTCATTACATAGGAAACAGGGGCCAAAATCATATGTAGATCGAATTGGACCGATCAAACACAAACATGTGTATCATTTATGAATGAAAGTGAAATTTATAAAATAATAATAATAATAATAATAATTCTATCATAAAAAATTAATATTTTTTAAATTTTTTTTTTTTTTTGTTGCAAAACCTAATCATCTATCTAGAAGTTTAACTAACTGACTTACATTTTACCTATATACATAACTGTTAATCACAAATTTTAGAATAATAAAAGAAAAATACAAACATTATGGTTAATATGGGGTGAAAAGGAAATGAAATATATATATGTATAGATTACCCAACTATTAATTTGAAGAAGTTATTATGAGATGACTGATGAGGTTGGTCTGGTGGTATACCTCTCACACCTATACCATGAAGTTATTAGTTCGAGTCCTCCCTCTCCAAAAAAAAAAAAAAAACTTATGTAATATTTCAAAAAAAAAAAAAAAAAAATCAGGAGAAGTCCAAAAAAGAAAATAAAACTAAACTCATAAACTCATAAATGATAATCATGATATCATTCCTTTAAAATAAATAAAACTTAACTGAACTTTTATTTGTACCTACAATATATATATATATAAAGTGGTTCTCTCATAAGGGATCCCTTATTTTAATTTCGGTAAGGACTTTGATGAAATCACATCTATTTTTATAAATTTTGATCTGATTTTTTTTTTTGTGTGGATGATATGTTCAATGAAATCTACCTATAAATAAAATTTGAGAATTTTTCAAGCACTACAACTATTTTTCTTGAATTTTCCTATATTTCGCCCATTTTCCTATGCATTCATATTTAACAAAATCGGGATAAATTATTGTAGTGCTTGAAAAATTCTTAAATTTTATTTCATTGAACCTATCATCCAGAAAAAAAAATTCAAATTAAAATTCATAGAAATCGATGTGATTTTATTAAGGTCCTTACCGAAATTAAAATAATGGATCCCCAATAAAATACTTTTTGTAGAAATATCTATTGATATTTCGAGCCATCATTTTATTTTCGATTACGCAAATAAAAAAAATTAGACATTACATTAGTTCATAAATCATGAATCTATCTGATTCAGAAGAGAAGAACTTGCCTCAGTATCTCAATTTCAATTCAAACATGGGTTGAATCCGACCGGCAAGGGATCTATTTCATTCAGTCAGATAGCTCAATTTGTGCTAATCCAGCAAGCAGAATCCTCCAATTAAGATTAGTCTTTTGAGTTATTATTTTATTCCCATTTTCATTTCCCTTAAAACTGAAAAGAAGTAATTTGATTGGTATATGCATTAAAAAATAGCACTAATTCTTGGAAGAACCAAAGCTCTAGATTTGATATAGAACAACTTAGTATTGCTTCATGAGATTTTCACCTCATACGTCTCCTCAGGGCCACAAATAAATGTAAGGACCGGGCAAGTATTCGTTATCTTGATATGGTTATAGCATAGATAGACTCGTGGAAGGTCCCCAATTATACCAATGGAATTATGTCTGCTATAAGAATAAATCACCTAAGAAGTAATAAGTACTTGGGCATGGACTTGTAAACCTCCTATTTGCCAATAGAAATGTTGGCCTATTGAATCAAGAAATCGGTTTGATTGCCCATCTTTTTGATATAATATTAATATAGATAATATATAAGGCATCCTCCGGATAATTCAAATCGAAGCAATTGGATGTCCGATTGGGGCCTATATGACATGACCGATCAATAGAAATACTCCAACACTCCACCTTTGTCATATATTCCATACATCACACTAGATATTTTTAACTATATTTTTTATTTATTTCATTTTATAATTTATTTTATTTTAATTAAATTAATAAATTCATTCTTTTTTTTTCGCCATTTTATTTTATTTTATTCTTTTCTTAACATTAAAATTCAACATTCACCGTCATATTGACAATAGCGTATCGAACAACTATAATTCGATCATGGATAAGGATAAACGGATCCATTTATCTCTGTACCTATTTATCTCCATAACAGAGGTTTGGTTTTTTTCTTTACATCATTCAAAATTAAAGTAATGGGTTCGCTGGTCAATAATCCCTCTTTTTGTGCTACTCCTGCTCCTAGGGCGGGAAGAATATAATAAAACGCGAAGCATGCTCTTGGTTTCCCAACCTATTTGTTGCTTCTAAAGGCTACCCTCTCTCGGCTGGATGTTGGTCCAGCCTACTACAAGGATCCCGTATCAACCCAACCTATAAAAAAGGGCATCAAAAGCCCTTGTATAGGTTGGAGCTTGCACCATCTTCAACTCTTCTTGGGATCCAGAGTTTTTCGAGAAAAGGTCCTATCCTTCAATATCATGACTGGGTCGACAAGGCCAGATCATGAGTAAATAGAAAATCGAACGCTTTTTTTGGACAGGCTAGACAAACCTTTTTTTTTTTCTTTTGATATTTCCGAACTGATGAAAGTAATTTTTAAAAATTGGATGTGGAAACAAAAAGACAAAAAACTTTCTAATTCTAAAATTGAAAAGCAAAAAAAAAAATGATAACCAAGAGAAAAATACAAAAGAAAAGAAAAAACAGAGATACCAATAGCAGAAATGCGGGTCGAAGCATATGGTTGCCTAGCTGGTTAACTGCTATTAATGAGAATAGTAATTCACTATTCTTAACATTAGGTCCTGGAGACTTGTAAGATCCTAGATCTTTGTTGGCTTGATTCCATTGCAAAACTCTTTTTATTTGTATTGATTAGTTGCTTAGGTGATTCTTGAAGAAAAGAAGCTTTAAAGGTGGAAAGCAACATCTCATGCAAATGTTGTCTTCAAAAGGGAAAGCTCGTTCTTGGATGCTAAGGTATTGAGATCTGTTGACGGTGATTTTTGGATTATCACTGAGTCAATAACTAAATCAAAACAAACGTCAAACAAGAAAGAAAATTAAAACATGCAAAAGACAGATTTACGTGGAAAACCCTTGAATGGGAAAAAACCACGGCGTCCCGGAGGACAGGAAAATATCACTGAATTACTTGGCTTTGTTACACACTCAGATCTCTCGAATTCTTGCTTTCTTTCTCTTTTGGTTTTTTCGAACCCCTTCCTCGTGGGATAGGTGGTTCTATTTATACATGATATTTAGGGTTTCCCCTTGATTTTAGGCGTGTTTGTAGTAGGACTTCCTCTTGGACTTGTATTGGGAATCCCATGTTGTTACGGATTAGGATAGGCTTTCCTGCCTCTTTATTCTAAGACTCCTTGGTGTAGAGGGCTTTCCATGAGTGGGGGTTTTACCATTGTGCTTCTGCTGGGTCGGTTCATGCTTAATAGGCTGATGCAGCGAACACCCCTTCTTCTGGGTTTTATCCTTTGGCGACTACATTTCTGACTTTGGCGAGTATATATTTGATTCTGGCGACTACACCCTTGACCTATTAACTGATCCATGTTTTCCCCTTTGACTTGGTCAACGAGTGACGTGGCATCCCTTCTTTCAGCAATTATTGACTTTTATGATGACGTGTCCGTTTGGCGAATTTGTACACACAACAATACCCCCATAAATACTCCGAGCCGGGCGAATGGCTTTACTTCGTTTGCCTCTGCGAGTAGTATTTATATCTATGCCTTCAGAATTTTGACGCATTTTTGTAATTAACTCTCTCTCTTCTTTTCATCGTGTATTGTGTTGATTCTTTCTGTGCAAGTTTTTAATTTCAGCCACACAACTTCTGGCGCTTCCACTTACTTGACAGGTGAGGGGATATTCTGACTGCTTGGTGATCCCCGAGACGCCACATGTCCATTACCTAGTGGTGACTATTGCGGCTAGTTACTGTGGCTGTCACTCACATTAATTGCATATCTTTTATTTGATTTTCTTTTTGAATTTCAAAATTCCCTCTTTTTAAGGCCCGATCGTTCCTTCTTCCTCACTTTGCTCTTTTCATTTATTTTTCTATTTTCTCCTTTGTTCTTCTCTCAAAACAGAGCTTCTTCGTCTTCCTTAGAAATCTCTGTCACGATCTATTCTACTTTGCTGTCGGATGGCTTGCTTCGAAAATTGATCGTGCTTATTTCTCGATGCCCCCAAACCTCTTGCTCATCCTTCGAACCTAGGGTTTTCTAGTGAGTTCCCATGGATCCTTCCTTACGTTCTTCTCTTTTTAATCAGATGATGCAAGCCTTAGAACTTGGTGATAAGGGTACTACAGACAAAATCGAATCTTTGATTCGTAATTTCCACCCGGATTCTCCGGTCCCCATTTCTGTTTATATTCCACCTTCTGATGATGACTTTTTTCCTAATGTTTATCCTTCTTCGTCTTCCAATAGTGAGTCTCCAGAAATACCGAGATCTTCTAGACCAAGTGGAAGCAAACGACGTGCTTTTAGGATTCCTCGGGGGTCCCTTTTGGATGCGCAAACGACTGTTGATTCTGACGTTGAGGACCATCAACGGAACAGGCTGAACTTTTCATTTGATCGCCCCTGTTCCTTTGATACTGAAGTTAATGTGGTTGGTGAGGGCAAGCTCCGTAAGTATAAGAGTCACTTTGGGATTCCAGACTCAGTGACTTTGATGTTGCCTGGTAGCCGAGCAGCGTGGAATCCTCCTGAGAATGCGGTCGCCATTTATGGTGCCATGCTTAGCTGCGGGATTACCCTTCCTCTTCAACCTTTTATTGCCAGGTTCCTCGCGGAGGTTCAAATTGCACCTGCTCAACTTGCCCCAAATAGCTATAGGATTCTCATGTGTTTGGGTTTAATGTGGAAGTTGAAAGGTTATGAACCCCCCACGCCTCGTGAGATTCGCCATTTTTACACTTTAAGGCAGGCTGGCAACAATGGGACATACTTTCTTCTCTCTTCGCTCGTGGAGAATTGGATCTGTAAGGTTCCCATTTGTTGATTGGCTCATTTCGTGGACAACCACATGTTGGGGTTCTTTGTAAGGGTAGCCTAAGCATCGGTCTTATTGTTCGAAGTCCTTTGAAGACCTCGTGTTGATAAGCACCGAAGGTAAATTTCTATGTGCTTACTTTTCCTTGAAGAGATTAGTTGCACACACACACTTAACATTCATTGCATATGTGTGCATTCTCTTCATTTGTCACATTTCACACTTGCACTTATTTATTATAATTTTGTTGTGTGTAATTGTGTCATGTTGTTGTGTAATTCGTTTCCCGATAACTTTCGGAAACATCCGCGCATGCACTAGAATGTGCTTGGTTTAGCGCGAGGACCGCCTATGGAGAATGCCCTTGGCTTCTCCTTGGTTTTCACCTATCTAGGTGATCGGCGGTTATGATCGGCGGCCTGGCCGCCGAATGAAACCGCCGTTTCAGTCCAGATTGGTCTGAAGCATTTCTGCTGTTAAGATCGGCGGTCAAGACAGCCGTTCGAAACCGCCGTTTCAAGACCTGATTGATTTATCTCTCAGTCTAATTCGGCGGTTGAATCGACGGTCACGAAACCGCCGTTCATACCTGATTGATTTTGATCTCTCTGTTTTGTTTCGGCGGTCACGAAACCGCCGAATGAACCGCCGTTTATGCTCTGTTCTTCACGAGCTCAATTCGGCGGTCATAATCGGCGGCCTGGCCACCGATTGAAACCGCCGATCGGCGCGTTTCTTTGAAACTTACTTAAACGACCACACTTTGGTTTGGCCCCCTATATGTATGCCACTTTGACTTTAGGTCAATTAAGAGAGTTCATATTCAGAATTCATACTTAGTATATTTTTCAAAGAGAAGAAAAATTCCAAGAACTCAATTTTTGATTACTCAAACACTTTTTCATGATCATCAATCATCATCTAGCATCATCTTAGATCATCTAGATGTCATCTTGCATGGAATCTTCATCATACTTTGCTTGGTAAGCTTTTCACTAATATCTTACATGTTTTGTGTTTCTCTTATCTAGCAATCTCAATTAATTACTTGTTTGTTATTTTGTATGCTTCGGATACAATATTGAGATGAGTATGATGTATGTTTGAGAATTTGTATTGTGCTTGCATATTAGGTTTTGTGCTTAATATTGATTAGCTAAACTAATTGACATGTCATTTAGTTTTGATATCTAGGATTGTTCTAATTGCATATTAATCATCTTAGATAAGCATATAGGGTTTCCCTTGCTCTATGTTGCATTTTGGATATTCATATATATTCACTTAGGGTTGTATTCTCTTCTAGAGAAAGTAAGTCTTGTGTGTAGCAACCGGGATTAGGTTGCTTAGATCGCAAGCAAATAGGACTAGGTTCACTCATACCGGGATTAGGTAGGTGTGTGATTACTTCCGGGATTAGGTTGTAATCGTTTGCACATTTAGTGGATTCGAGGTTCGAGTGTGGCTTACTTACATAGCCCGTGGTTTTTCCCGTGAGGGTTTCCACGTAAAAACCAAGTGTTGTTTTAATTTCCGCACCATATTACACTTGCTTGTTTATATTATCTTGAGGGCATTTTCGTAATTTTGACTAACACTAAAAATTGGGTAAAAAGCGTAAAATCTATTCACCCCCCTCTAGATAGCTTTATACACACCGTGCTATAATTTGTTTCAGGATCCTTGAGGGTATGGCGAACCCTGGGCAAGTGGAGGTTTCCAGTGATGAGAAGAAGAAAGGTTTTATTTGGGGCTTTCCTACCTCAAATAAGAGATGGAAGAACAGCTGGTACTTTGTTGGCGGTGAGTGGGGTAGAGATGTGTCCGCCAATGGTCACCTAAATCTTGCGGCGAAGAAGGTTCCTAGGCATTTTACCTCTCCTGATGCCTGGTCCAAAGCTGCCCCTATTTTGTTGGATGAGGAGGTGTCTCACCTTGCTGCTGCAGCTGTCCTTCCTTTGAATAAAATGGGTCGATTGTTTCTTTTGGACGAGGATAAAATGATCGCCCAGGGGCTTTTTCCGCGCCTACCCGCCAGACTTCCTCGCTGTAAGTTCTACTTGTTTTCTTTTAGTATTATAGTTTTCCTGTCTCCATTTGCTAACTTTTGGTGAGTTTCTGCAGTACATGATTTTGACACAGTTTGCGATCTGCAAGCTCGGGCAGTTAAAAATTCTGAGGCTGCCAGTAAAAGGCAAGCTGCTGGTTTGGCTAAAGAGGGAGTTGCTAGCCCGGATGGTGGCGATCCCTTAGATGATGAGGAAGTTAGTGATGTTGATGGGGGGCGTGTCGAGTCGGGGACTTCCCCTGTTCGCCCAGAGGTTGCTGCGAGTGCGCCTGCTGCGAGTACTGCTGCGACTTCTCCCGCTGCGACTGCCGCCGCGACTGCCTCCAGTCGTAAGGGAAAGGAGAAGTTGGGGGTTTCAAGTGTGGCTAGTGACATCCCCATTTTTGATGCGGATGTTCTTGAGACTCCCCTGGATCCTTCAAGCGATTTGACCCCCAGAACCGGTAGAGGCAAACGTCCGGCTGAGGGTACGCCTAACCATGCTGCTCGACCTCTGAAACGGGCGTCAAGGGTCCTGCAATATGTTGTTTCTTCAGATGATGAGGTCGCTGAAGACCCTGTGCTCGCCGAGGCTCCCTCCGCTGAAACGGCTGTCCTTGGAGCTTCTGTTGAGGGACCAGATTTGACGGAGCCTTCTCTTCCGGAGGTGGTAAACAATTTTGATGCTCCTACCATTTCCCCAACCGGTTCAACTCCTCCTCCGGCAGCCGTGAATAAGCTGGACACCTCTTTTGCTGGCCAACCAGGGTCAGCTGATCGACCAGGGCCAACTGATAAGCCGGGGTCGTCGAGACAGCCTGGGGCTACTGCGTCTGGTTCCGGTGTCGCTCATGAAGCTCCTCTCATTGATCTAACTAATGCTGGTGAGGGAGTCGGGTCTGTCTCCCTTTCAGATTTTACGGCTGCAGAAATCTGCTCATATATAATGAACAACAATGTCTATGTTGATGAGGATTGGGAGCAGATGAAGAGAGGGTCCTGCAACAGGAAAATGAAATTTTTCTTCGACTGCCACTCTCTGGTGGGCTTCTTGCTTTGCCCATGTATTTTTTATTTGCACGTATCCTGACTTCTATTTTTTCTTTTCAGATGTTGTCCGAGTTGGCTGATAATTATAGGCGAGGAAATTTTCTTTCAAAGGACGTGAAACACCTGCGAGAACAAACCTCCCTTTTGGCAGCTGAGAAACTCTCTGCTGAGGAAGCCCATACTCAGCAACTTGCTCAGTTGAGAGAATCTGCAGATGGTTATCTCTCAGCCCAACTGGCTGCTGAAGAGAAATTAGCAGCTGCTGAGGAGGAGATGCGTTTGCTGCGAGAGCAACTTTCCATTAATCAAGAATCGCTCGCAGCACGCTTTGAAGCTGAGCGACTAGCTGAGGAGGCAAAGGAGAAAGCTGAGCATGAGGCTTTGGACTTGCGCAACCAGTTGTCCTCGCATGAAGTTATTCTGAACGATCTCAAGGCTGTGCTGGAGGTTGAAGCGGTTGATCATTTCAAGAGATCCCCTGCCTATGATGCGCTTTTATTGCGTGAATTTAAAAAAGGCATGAGGCAGTCGAAGAAGTTCTTCGCCATGAAGGATCACTCAAATGAAAAGGCTCTGAGGCGTTTCAACCGGTCTTTTCAATAGCATATGGCCAGCGGAGTGGATTCAATTAAAGAGTAGATAAAACGTTGGAAAGCCCACTGTCGTTACAACACGACTGAACCTCACCCTATGCATTTAGAAATCCCCAGCAAGCGTGTCTTCAATACTTACTACTCGGGTCAGAAGGGCAGCTTTTCTGGTTCTGGCGTTGAGCCTGACTTGGGTCCTGTTGCTGGAAGGGATTATGAGCCTTTTATGCCAAAAGGGGATGAGGAAGTTACCTGGCCTTCAGACGAGGAGATCGAAGATGAGGAAGATAGCGAGGGCTCTCCTGCAGCTAGTTGAATTTTTGTGTCTTTCATACTGAAGGATTGTAAATCTTTATATCTTTAGTTTCTCTTTTTGTATCTTCATTCTTAATTCTTTAATTGTAAATGACTTTATTTATTAAAAGTTATAAACTTTTTCTTTGTTCAGCTGCCTTTGCTGACTTTTCGGTTTACTCAGTATTTCACCAAGTTTTTAGCATATTTTTGTGTATTCAGCTGCTATTCGCTGAATTTTTGCTCAGTGTTTCACTTTGTAGCATTTTTGTTGTATTCAGCTGCCATTGCTGGATTTTGGCGTACTCAGTGTTTCACTAAGTTTTTAGCATATTTTGTTGTATTCAGCTGCCATTGCTGGATTTTGGCGTACTCAGTGTTTGTCAGGACGTATCCGACCATACACCAAGTTTTTAACATGCTTTTATTTATTCAGCTGCCATTGCTGAGTTCTGGTGTACTTGGTGCTTATTCAGGGCGTATTCGCCCACACCAAGTTTTTCTCTGGAGATCTTATTCTCCTTGTAGTGGCGATCCCCAATTTCTGTAGCTTGGGCTATGGCGACGTAGTCGCTTTTGGCTTGCTTTAGTTTCGTTGGGTCGCTACTTATTCTCATTGCTGCGAGTACGAAACTCGTCTTTACGCAATGGTATTGATATAAGACGACGAATGCCCTTTGTAACTAGCGAGTCAAGTCACGAATTCTCAGTAATAAATTACTCTTTATTTGGATAGTTCCTGCAACTTTTGTCAAAACAGTAACATAGAAAAAATGCTAAAACGGAAACTACTTATGAATAAAAAACTTTGAACTAAATCTTTAGAAATAATGAAAAAGTCAAGGGTAATATATCTTCAGGTACTACGCATTGCATGGCCGAGGTAGTTCGCCAAAACCTTCTCGAGTGATGCGATATGCCCCGTGGCCAGCTATGCCTGTGATTTGATAAGGCCCTTCCCATTTGTCTGCGAGTGATCCTGCAGCCTTGTCTCTAGTTCTTGGGTTCACCCTTTTCAGCACCAAGTCACCGAGTGCGAACCTCCTTTCACGCACATGTGAATTGTAATACCTGGCTACCCTCTGTTGGTATGCAGTGTTTCTTATCTGTGCACGTTCTCTTCTCTCTTCTAATTCATCCAGACCGCATTTTAACATATCAACATTGAGTTCTGGTTGAAAGAGTTGTACTCTTGGTAAAGAGAAGGACGTCTCTACGGGGATGACTGCTTCAGCTCCGTAAGCCATAGAATATAGGGTCTCACCTGTTGAACCTCTTTCTGTGGTTCGATATGCCCAAAGTACCTGTGGTAATTTCTCTGCCTAGCTTCCCTTTTTTGCTGCCAATTTAGCTTTCAGGTTGTGTTTTATGATCTTGTTCACTGCTTCAGTTTGGCCGTTTGTCTGCGGGTGCGCTGGGGAGGCGTAGTAGTTGTTGATACCATACTTGTCACATAGCTCCCTGAATTTGTTTCCATCGAATTGGGTCCCATTGTCAGTGATGATGGTGTTGGGTATCCCGAATCTGTACAGGATATTTTTCTTCACAAAACTTATAGTATTGGCTTCTGTTATATATACCAATGGTTCGGCTTCTACCCACTTTGTAAAATAATCTACAGCTACTATAGCGTGCTTCGCTCCTCCAGTTGCTGTTGGCATTGGGCCGATCAAGTCAATTCCCCACATGGCGAACGGCCAAGGCGAGGTAATACTCTGCAAGAGTTCAGGTGGTTGGCGAATGTTATTGGCAATCTTTTGACACGTCTCACATCTCGCTGCCACTCTTTTGGCATCGGCGAATAATGTTGGCCAGTAAAAACCCTGCCTTAATGTTTTGTGGGCTAGGCTGACACCCCCAGTGTGATTCCCACAATTCCCACTATGTATGCTTCTCAGGATACCTTCTGCTTCTTCAGGCCCGACACATCTCTGCAGTGCTCTTGAGTACCCCCTTTTGTACAGTTCTCCATTGAGTATTGAATATCTCGTAGCTCTGTACTTCAATCGTTTTGCTTCTAATGGATCACTTGGGAGTACATCATTGACGAGGTACTCTTTGATGGGTGTGATCCAGCTGTCCCTCTCGCCAAAGATTGCCCCAACTTCCTTTGTTTTTACTATACTTGGCTGCAATATGCGGATCATAGAGATATTTTTGGGCCAGATGTTGATTGTGGCGGATGCTAGCTTGGCTAAGGCATCAGCCTGCTCGTTTTCTTCTCTGGGGACATGAATAATTCTGTATTCTTTAAATCTTTCCAGTAGCTCTCTCGCTAATTCTAGGTAGGTGATCATGCTTTCATCTCTTGCCTGGTATTCATCTAGTACCTGATTGACAACAACTTGAGAGTCGCTGAAGATTTCTACCTCATCTGCTCCTAGGACTGTGCAAACTTTTAAACCTGCTATGAGTGCCTCATACTCAGCTTGATTGTTAGTAGCTTTGAAGTCAAAACGCAAGGCACATTCGACTGAATCTCCTTCCGGGGTTAACACTACTACCCATGCCCCGCTGCCGTGCGTGTTTGACGACCCGTCAACGCGGAGTTGCCATTTGAATACTCTCTTATTTTGCTCCACCATCATTCTTGCCACTTCTACACTTGGCTCGGTGAACTCTGCTACAAAGTCTGCCACTGCTTGGGCTTTAATTGCCGTCCTTGGCAGATACTCTACATCGAATTCACTTAACTCGATCGCCCACTTCGTTAATCGACCGGATACTTCTGGTTTCTGTAGAATTAGTTTCAGTGGGCAATTGGTGTATACTCCGATTTTATGAGCCTGGAAATATGGCCTTAACTTCCTTGCTGCTGTGATTAGAGCGAGTGCCATTTTTTCAGCCGGTGAGTACCTGGTTTCGGCTGGTAACAATGCCTTGCTGGTGTAGTATATTGGTTTCTGGATTCCCTCTTCCTGTTTTACCAGCACGGAACTTGTGGCTGCTTCAGAAATAGACAAATACATATACAGTGTCTCTCCTGTTTCTGGTTTTGACAATAGCGGTGCCTTCCCAAGGTAATCTTTCAGGGCCTGGAAAGCTCTTTCACAATCTTCGTTCCACTCGACTCCCTTTCCTTTCTTTAGAGCTTTGAAAAATGGTAGGCATCGGTCTGTCGATTTAGCTATGAACCTGCTCAGCGATGCCAGGCACCCTGTGAGCCTTTGGACGTCCTTCAAAGTTCTTGGTGAAACCATTTCTGCTAATGCTTGGATTTTCTCCGGGTTCACTTCGATTCCTCTTTGATGTACTTGATACCCGAGAAATCTTCCTGATGGTATGCCGAACACGCATTTTGTGGGGTTCAACTTCATTCTGTACTTTACCAGCACATCAAATGTCCTCAGGTCATCTATATGTTTATCTGCTGTGATACTTTTTGTTAGCATATCATCAATGTAAACCTCCATATTTCTTCATATTTGTTTGGCAAACATCTTGTTGACTAAACGCTGGTAAGTTGCTCCAGCATTTTTCAGGCCGAACGGCATGACTGTGTAACAGTATAACCCTTGGTCTGTGGTGAATGCCGTCTTTTCCTCATCAGGCGCATGCATTTTTATCTGGTTATAGCCCGAGTAAGCATCCATGAAGCTCAATGTCTCATGTCCTGCCGTTGCATCGACCAACTGGTCAATTCTTGGTAGCGGGAAGCTGTCCTTGGGGCAGGCCTTGTTTAGGTCGGTGAAATTGACGCACATCCTCCATTGATTAATCTTCTTCTTCACTAGAACTACATTCGCCACCCATTATGGGTACTTAACTTCCCTGATGGACCCTGCGGCGAGCAACTTGGATACCTCCTCTTTTATCACCGCACTTCTCTCTGGGTTGAAGCTTCTCCTTTTTTGCACCACTGGTTTGCATTTTTCATTCACAGCCAGGTTGTGTGAAATAACACTTCTATCAATTCCCGGCATGTCCTCATGGCTCCAAGCGAATATCCCCTTGTACTCTTTCAGCAGGCTTGTCACATCTTTCTTGACTCGTTCAGCCAACCTGGCTCCAATCCTGACTGTTTTATTCGATTCTACTTCATCCAGAACAATGGACTCAGTTGGCTCTTCCTTCTCTCTGCTTGCTTTGTCCCTTGGGTCCAATTCGAATGCTTCCGGATTTTCTTCCCGTACCTCCTTATTCACTTCGAATATGTTTAAGGTCTCCATTCATGCCTTATCTTTAAAGATTGAAAGGTTAGCGCGGCGAGCCATCTCTTGTGACCCTTTCAGTTCCCCGACTCCAAATTCTGTGGGGAATTTTACCTTCAAGGCGTGGGTTGAAGTGACAGCTCGGGCTTTGTTAAGAAAAGGTCTGCCAAGCAAAGCATTATATGGCCAATTATGGATGTCGACTACAACGAAATCCAACAGGATTGTTCGCCTGTATGGCGCCATACCGAACCTCACCTGCAGTTTCACAGTTCCCAAAGATCTTACTTCTGCACCCCCGAAACCTTTCAGCAGTACATGGAAAGGTTCTAGATCCTTCCTGTCCAGTCGCAGCTCATCGTATACTCTAGCACTTAGAATATCTGCTGAACTTCCGTTATCAATCATTGCCCGAAGGACATCCCTGTGTGCAATTTGAACTCCCACTACAATTGCATCGTTAGGCTTTGCATCGATTCCGTCGGAGTCTTCCGCCGTAAATGTTATGGGGTCATGTCCTTCCCTTCCTTTCTTGGGGTTCCTCTGCACAGAATTAATCTCTATATTTCTGCTGTCATGCATTACTTCTAGGACTTCTGACATCCTTTCTCGATTGCTTCTCCCAGTATGGGGCCCGCCAAAGATGGTGTTTATAGCGGCGTTAGGGCTATTCCTCCTTGGACTCCTCCTTTCCTGCCCGATCCCTTGGTGGTTATCTTGGCGACCACCTTGCTTATCGCTTTTCAACATAAAATCTTTCAGGTACCCGTCCCTGATCAAGCTCTTAGTATGATCACGTAACTGGAAACACTTTGAAGTTTCATGCCCATGATCTTTATGAAATCGGCAGTACTTTGTAGTATCTCTCCTGGCGTTAGCTGATTGTTGCCGAGGGTATTTGGCGAGTCCTTTGTCTTCTACCACAGAAAGTATTTCCTCCTAGTCGCCAGTTAAGGGGGTGTAACGGTTGTACCTTTCTTGAAACCTGCTGGATTGAGCGTTTCCTTTGCTTTCCCTTGGATGTCCCTTTTGGCCTCTTTCGTCTCCCTGGCGATCATGCGACTGTGTCTTCTTGTTGTCCTTATGTTCCGACTTCGAGTCAGGCTTATGGCCATGTACGTAGCTACCCCCTTGTGCTACTTCTTCTTCTTCTGCCAATGCATAATCACCGGCTATTTCCATCATCTCCTCGTAAGTTTTTGGCCTATCCCTTCGTAGATCAAAGGATAGTCGCCCACTTTGCAACCCATTGGTGAAAGCGGCGATAACAGCTACGTCACTGGCATCCTTAATTTGGGCAACCTCTTTCCCGAATCTTGCTAGATACTTCTTGATCGACTCATTGTGCTCCTGCTTTAGATTCGATAGATGGTCGAGTGACTTCCTTCTCTACACGCTCCCCATGAATTGTCTTATGAACGCTTTGCTGAGTTTTGAGAAACTACTTATACTTCCGGGTGGAAGTCTTCCAAACCATCTAGAGGCGAGGTCGCCGAATGTTTATGGGAAGGTGAGACATAGCAGTCCGTCATTGGATGAATACTGGGCCATAATATTACGGAATCGGTGAACATGCTCCTTCGGATCCCTGTTTTCTTTATACTGTTCAATGGTCGGCATTATGAACCTATCTGGAAACTGGGTGCGAGCAATGTGATCGACGAATGGACTCTCTGATTTGTCATCTGAAGATACGTTGCGACCATACCTCCGTGCCATTGCTGAAACCTTCCTTGACAACTCTTGTAAGATAACATCTCGATGGCCAGTTGGTTCTCCTGCTGGGTCGAGTCTGCTTTTAATTGTCATTCTCCCATAGTCATCTTTATCATTCGGATTCCTGACAATATGATCATCCGCGCTTTCAGATCTTCTTCGCCGTACCCTTTTGGATGGTAATTCTCTTCTTTGTCAGGGACTTCTGTTTTCAGATGAGATAGAGTGGTGTCTCCGCCGTCTCCTTTGATGCGTGTCATTAGAATTTGTCCCATGTATCCGCCCGTGATCTTGTATCTCTAGGGATTCATCGTTCATCACAGCTTTTCCCTTTCTATATCTTCTTTCCTCGAATCCTTCAGGGTTGTCCTGGGGAGTTTCTTCGGGGGTCTGCCTCACTCGAGTGTCGGGGGTGGCAATGTGGACTTCTGACCGTAATCTCCCAGGTGGATGGATTCCAGGTGTGGTTAATTCGTAGGGAGAGGAGATTCCCGGGCCTATGGGAAGTGAGAGTCCTATTTTGTTAGCCTCACTGATCAGATTCATCAACGCAGTTTGAAAGTGCTGCAGAGTTTCTGGGTTGGTTGCCCTAGCTCCTGGCGTTGCCGCAGATTGTTCTCCGATCGTCGCCGCTCCATTGCCTGTTGGCGCAGTTATTTCAACAATCTGATCTCTGCTGGAGTTGCCATCCTTGTCGCTGTTCATGTTTTTAAGTCACAAGGGTTCTTCGAAGTTCTTGTTCAAATTATCCCCTCCTTCTAGCGCCAATTGTTGACGATGATTTTTGGATTATCACTGAGTCAATAACTAAATCAAAACAAACGTCAAACAAGAAAGAAAATTAAAACATGCAAAAGACAGATTTACATGGAAAACCCTTGAATGGGAAAAAACCACGGTGTCCCGGAGGACAGGAAAATATCACTGAATTACTTGGCTTTGTTACACACTCAGATCTCTCGAATTCTTGCTTTCTTTCTCTTTTGGTTTTTTCGAACCCCTTCCTCGTGGGATAGGTGGTTCTATTTATACATGATATTTAGGGTTTCCCCTTGATTTTAGGCGTGTTTGTAGTAGGACTTCCTCTTGGATTTGTATTGGGAATCCCATGTTGTTACGGATTAGGATAGGCTTTCCTGCCTCTTTAGTCTAAGACTCCTTGGTGTAGAGGGCTTTCCGTGAGTGGGGGTTTTACCATTGTGCTTCTGCTGGGTCGGTTCATGCTCAATAAGCTGATGCAGCGAACACCCCTTCTTCTGGGTTTTATCCTTTGGCGACTACATTTCTGACTTTGGCGAGTATATATTTGATTCTGGCGACTACACCCTTAACCTATTAACTGATCCATGTTTTCCCCTTTGACTTGGTCAACGAGTGATGTGGCATCCCTTCTTTCAGCAATTATTGACTTTTATGATGACGTGTCCGTTTGGCGAATTTATACACACAACAAGATCCTTCTTCCTTTTTGCTAGGTGTAAGCGCGCACACACACATACACACACACACACAATCCATACATGTATGTCCCTGCATCATTGTGCAAACATTTGGTATAACACATTCACACACATTTAAGTATGCACATGCATTGGTCTCTTATAGACAAACCTTGTAGAATTGCATGTTTTATGACTATCGCTTAAATATGACATACTTGTGTGACATTGTGTTTATATATTTTTGTTTCTTGTATTTTAGACTTGAACATGTTTTTATTTGATTCCTTATTGAGTTCCAGTTGTTTCGGTTACTCATTCATTAGGTTTCGAGTCCAAATGATGTAGCTACGCTACTTTGCATTCTCATTCGTTGAGTTGTCTTTGTCATCGTTTTCTGAGATGAATTATCAACCATTTGTCAAATTTTTGTAGTCATTGTTGTGCATGAGGGAGTCACAATCCGTAATCCAAAAACGGATTCAAAATCGGAGTTCGGAGGCTTGAATACGGCTGAAGAACGTGAGAGGAGCGCGTGAGGGACTAGCATGGCCGAAGGCCATGCCTTGGCCACCACGTGTGGAGGCCGTGTGCCACACGGCCAAAGCACCCCTCTGGCCCCGTGTGCCACACGCGCCCCACACGGCTGGGGTGACTTGGCAGCCTTTGATTGGCTCGTATTCTTCCCTCCTTGAATCCTTTAAAAGCTTCCCTCCTTCCCTCCAAACAAAACAAGAAGAAAAATTGAAAAAGATGAAATCAGAAATTTTCTCTCAATTTTAGTTTTCTTATTTCGATCATAACTCTCTCATACGAAATCGAAATCGAGTGATTCAAAAACCAAAATTGTTGGTCTTGAAGAGAGCTACAAACCTCAAGCATTTTCAGAGTCATTTGAGTTTGTGATATTTCACAGCTTGCAGATTTCTGTCCGAGATTCCATTGTTGTATGTGAAACTTCTTCTTATCACTTTCTCTTTGATCATCTCTTTTAATCTTCCTATTTGATAGATGATTTGTGTTAACAATGATATTAGATCATATTCTAGGGGTGTTTGATCATTTGTTAATTGATTTTTAGCTTTGTGATTTCTCTTGAACATATATTTGCTAAACTTGATTTAACTTGAAATTGATTCTAGAAATGTTATATATGATGTGCCTCACGATATTTTCTAGGATTAATTTCATGATCTAAGAACTAGGTTTTTAGTGTGATATATTGAATATTCATACCTTGTTCTTATTGATTCACATACATGTCTTGATTTCTAGATACATTTGTGATTATTTGTTGAAAGCATATTCTAGATTATCATTGAACATGTACATAGAGCTTGATTGATCATCTTGCTTTATTTGATTGTGCTTGCATCATTTGCATCACTTAGATCATTGCCTTGTGGAAAGGTTAAAGTCTCTTGTTAAGGTGAGTGAAGCCTTAATTTTAGCAAGAAGACTTGGCTAGGAAAGGATTCCGGATAGCCAAGCAAGAAGCCTTAGTTAGGATCAAGAGGATCCAGATAACTAAGCACAAGTCTTAGCTAGGAGTATGGCACTCCGGATGGTTGAGCTAGGGAAGCTTGACTAGGACCATTGTGGTCTAGATAGCTAAGCAAGGAAATCTTCCTAGAGGCTTTTTAGTCTTGGATAGGGCGTTGCTCTCTAGAGGTGTAGGACACACCTTGGATAGGGAGTAGGCTAGGTGATTCACTAGGCCCGAGGGTAGATTAGGAGTTGATAGCTTGAAGTGGATATTATGTGTTGATAACTTTGAGTGTGTAAGTCCTTTTCATATAGTGGATTGCTTTGCCAGTGGTTATGGTATCAACCCGTGGATATTTCCTCTTTGAGGTTTTACCACGTAAAAACTATTATGTCAAGTTTCGCTTTACTTTTGCTTATCTTCCATACTTTACATTGATTGCATATCTTGTATATTGATTTACTCTTGCATCAGTTAAATCAATTCATTTGTTGAATCTCTTCAAGTGTGCATTTTCTTTGTTATAATCCGCATAATTTTTAATATTGGAAGAATTTGGGCCTATACCTATTCACACCCCCCTAGGTATATAATATACTATTGCTTAAGGGAATTTCAAGACTTCTTGGTTCATCATGCTATTGCTCTAGGTTTACATACAACTACATTGATCTTAGTAAATGGTGCTTTAGATGCACGCGGTTCCAAGTTAATGCCAGATAAAAAAGTTCGGATTAGAATTTTGATTCAATTGAAAACTATTTTTTTCTATTCCTAAAACTAGGAGTTTTGGTGGTTGACTCCCTTCTTTCAAATTGTTTCTCATTATTAAGAAAATGTAACGAAGATAAAATATGAGCTTGTTTTATAGCAATAGTAATTAATCGTTGTTCTTTTTAAGGTTAATCTATTCACCCGTCTAGATAATATTTTGCCTTGTTCACTAATAAATCGACTAATTAAACTCATTCCTAATAGATTGACCCCAAAATAACATATCCAAATTATAACAAAGCCCATAGAAGCCACAATTGCGGAATTAAAACCTTCCGATTTTTTATTTGTTCGAGTATGGAAATAAATCCTGAATATAATCCAAGTAATAAATGCCTGCAAGATTATTAACAGTACCTTTTTTAGAAAATGTTAATAAATTCAAAAATCCATTTCGCCGCCCAGTAGCGACAACCGTCTTTTTGATTGGTACCGCATCGGCCTTGTTCTTGGGTATTGGAGCAACATTACCTATAAATCCCGGAGAAATGGAGGTTTGGGCTCTTGAGGGCTTTGGTGTTGCTCATGTTTTACAAGAGATGCTTACTTATAAATCCGATCATATTAGAGCTCGCCAAGAAGTACTTGGTACTACGATCATTGGAGGAACATGTAAGTTCAAGATCCAAGTGGTAGTATCAGGTCCCTTAGCTATTGTTCTTGAAAAATGACCCGGTCTGGCCCCTTCCTCGAAAGAAGTTTTTATGGGATCCCTATCTACCAAAATTTTTACTTCTGGTTCCAACGAATGAATAATCATTGAGTCCTTTGACCGTTAAAAGTAGGTAACCCGTTCCCTGTGTCTTTGTTTCTATTGCATTCTATCTCATTGTATCACATTCTGTTCTGCGATATTTGAGAATAACCGTCAATACCTCGGTGTAGGTCCGAGATAATCCTTTGTTCCGTAGTCCGGGGGCTATTTCCAATTAGCCAATTAAGAATTCTCAGATGTACTAGTACTAGGTATAGTAGATGCTATCACACATACAATCATACTCAATTCGATGTAATTGTTTGATCTTAAAGGGGATCTTCTATAATTTCGCGCGTGAGGGGTTATTTCTTGGTTTCGTCCAGTCATTAATAACTTGATTATTTTTAGATAATAGTATATAGAAACAACACTCGTAAGGAGTCCTATTGAAACCAAGAAATCGTACTAGGAAATGGAATCCTAGAATGTCACCTTATATCTCAGCAAAACATAAAGGTATTCATATTACAAATCTGACAAGAACTGCTCGTTTTTTATCAGAATCTTGTTATAAAGCAGCGGATTTAGTAGCACGAGCTGCAATAAGAACCCGGTGTCATTATATTATATTAATAAAAAAAGGCTTGGTGGTATGTTAACGAATTGGTCCACTACAGAAACGAGACTTCATAAGTTCAGGGATTTGAGAGCAGAACAAAAGACAGGGAGACTCAACCGTCTTAAAGTATTGTAGTAAAAAAAAAATGGATACCTTGGAATTAGGTAAACTCATTACCGGATTCTCGATTTTCTCATTTTTGAATTGGTTTATATTTGTTATAGTATAAATAGGTGGTTAGAAATCCTTTATTTTTGCAATACAACTACTCTTTTGATTTTGGAAAACAAAATATCTTTATCAATATACTGCTTCTTCTACACATTCATCTCCAACCCATAATAGGGACCGTCATTTGTATGAATCATATTGCTTGGTCGTGTAGATCCACAAGATCATATGAGTTTGAGGGACAATTATAGGCATTTTCAAAGCCGAGAGGACCTATACGTGGTTTCTGGGTCAAAGCGGTACTGGATAGACTCGCTCCATGAGGTCGACGGTGTGCCACGGGTGGTGGGCTTAGAGCTATTGAGTAAAGTTATACTTCCGACTTAGAACTTCACAACTCATAATCCGATTGGTTTTTTTTATCTTTATGCAAAAAAATATTTTAGTTGCTACAACGATATGTCCAATATTATCTTGACTGGTTCTTTGGATGCAGATAATGCGAAGCAATGAGTTGGTTATTAGTTCTATAGTTATTAGTTCATACTCTGGGCCCTGGTCCGTTTTTTTGAATCCTAGCCCTAAAAAAAAAAAAAAAAACCAACGAGTCACACACTAAGCATAGCAATTATATCTAAGAACCTAGTCTCATGCAAAGGATAGTCAGTTGGTCTCAAGTAGCTCTGTCTTTATTGCCTTGGACTTTACCTCCGCGACACCCCTAAAAAGGCATATGTTGGGACACCACTTGTAACACGTTGTATTCCACTATTCACTATAATTATAGGAACACATACAAATACCATAACTACATATATAGGAACGTAAGCAACTTGTCCTAAAACCTCTTCTCTTTGGCCAGTAGTCACCTCGTGCTATAAGGGCCAGTGTCCTTCGTGGGTGACTAGCCGCATGGCACTCCCTTAAGACCTCCTTCCTTAAGTCTCCAACCTATGACACGTAGAGGCAATTCCCTCTGGTGATGGTGATCAAGAGCCCATCCTTGATCCAAAACCTCCGTGTCTTTCCTTCTTATGGATCGAAGATCGGATATATCGACTCTATTTTCCTATCGGACTTGTGAAAGTACTTGCCTGATTGTGAGAAGAACTCGTTAGCCCTTATAAATTATTGTACGACAATACTTATTTAGAAAAGAACTACCAGTTCCACGTCTGTCTTTCACCGGTGTGATGCAATTCTTTAGCGGGGAAGTTTTCATTAGCTGGTATAAGCCACCCTTCCGTATAATGGAAAGGAATAGAAAGCCGGCGAAGGTCCCTTCCCTAACTCTAAGATACCTTATGTGCTATCTTAAAGACCCGGCACAGACTGACCCTACACTAGTCAGTGTTGACAATTATGTCACTGAAGCCCACCGACCAAAATGTACTCCTATTCTCACACTAGCAATATAAGATTGGTCCAAAAAATGACCAAAAGTATTCTCTTCGTAAGAGAGTAGTTCTTCATTCACAGAATCAGTATTCGTGGAACTTGAAGATCGGCCTCACTACAAAGGGCAGATTTTCTCGTAGCCCATACCTGAGTGCCCTGTTCGTGCCGCTTCGGAACAACAATCAAATCCTTTTATGAGTTTGAGCTGCAATAGTATTCCGAACTCAAAGAAAGAACCTTTTGTGTGGGTCAGCCTTTATCTAATTCTGTTCCGTCAGGCTTCGCCTTCTTCGATTTAGAGATCCCTTCTAGTTGTCCTATTCCTAGCTGGCTTCGTCTTTTTAGCTTTTAACATCTCTTTTTATCGGCTTACGAGTCGTTGTCAAAAGGCTAGACCAACAGCAGGCGATGACGGACGAACCTGTGTTGAGTGCTACACCCGGACTACAATGTACCGTTTGAGGTGCACACGGATCAGATTACGCGATCGGAGGTGATATGGTGCAGGAGGGGCATTCTGTTGCTTACGAGAGCCGGAAGCTTAATGACCGGGAACTGAGGTACTCGGCACACAAGAAGGAGATTGCAACTTTAGTGCATTGCTTACGGGTGTTTAATTTTACTGGTCTGTCTGTCGCCAATAATTAATTCTCACTGACCGCGTCCTATAGGTATCATTGAATCAATAGCAATAAGTCATGTTTGAAAAGGCTCATATACGGAACGTCTCGAAATAATACCTGGATCGGGAGGTTCAATTAATCGAGATTCAAAAGCTGAAAACCTCGACCATCAATAGGTTTAGCCAGGGCATTTATAACACAACCCAAATAAGCCTCGCTTACTGGTATCTAAGCAATTTTTCCTATTGTTTTTACAGAACTTCCCTGGATCCCTTCTGAGAAAACCACTAAATATATATATCACAATATCGATATTTTTCATCTACTTATTTAATTTACAGAGGTCTCATAAAAAAAATTGATTACCCGATTTTACCCTTCAGTTATTTAAATTTTAATTCAAAACTCTAAAGATCGGTGTATCGAGATGAGGATAAACGGGAGATTTGTAAATCTTGGGATCTTCTATGCTGACAAGCTGACACATGAGAGAGTACACGTGCATGTGCGTGATCAATCTATTTTTGTTGTCACCTCGCATGTGAGTGGGTGATCTGTCTCTATATTGAACACTACAGTACAAATATGGCTCAAGTGGGGTATAGATCAAAAATTACATGTATGTCACTACGATTTAGATTAAACACTCATTAAAATAAGATGCATTAAATATCATTAAATTTAAAAATGTAAACAACAAAAATTGTTGATATCAAGTTATCAACCTAATGAATGAAATTGAAGTAATTTATTAATTGTGTCACTTTTGTCTGTTAAGAATGTCAATTCAAATTGCAGCGATCAATACTAGGAAATATATGGCTGGTCTTTGGACTTTGGCATTCTCTGCGTTTGGGGACTTCCTTTTTGATGTTCCCCCCCTGAAATTGCTGGTCCCCTGAAAGATGACTTTGAGGAGTCTGCTAGATCTGTTTTTAGATTCTAGTCTTTGTCACGGGCTTTTGCCCTCCCTCTAACAAAAAAAAAAAAAAAAAAAAAATAGGAAATATATATGAAAGAACTCAATTACACCGTATTGTAATTCTTTAATAATTTGATTTCTCTTTGTGAGAGAATATATATATATATAGTAATTCGGACATTTTCTCTACATAAAAGGCTTGACAAGCCCATGGAGAGGAAGTGGGCTCAATGAGGCCTTGTTGAAGTAATGTATCACATTTATCTTGGGCCAATCGTAAGTCAGATGGAGACATCCCTGAGTGGGTGGCTTTGGTAGGATTGACGTCTTCATTCAGCTTGAAGGGGAGATGGATGAAGAAGTCAGGATTTTTCCATAAAGGGGTTGGATGATGGAAGTCTGAGTGGCTTTCTACGCAAAACCGTAGCAGTTTCCGTTGGATATGCTGGAAAGTCGGGTGAATTTCGGATAGGGGGAATATCTTTGGGAGAAGAGTAAAAGGTTTAAAATCTCTTTTGTAACGGATACCGTTAGGGAGAATTCGGAGGGCTCCACACTTGCTGTAGACATCCCATCCAATAAGGATATCCTTGTCTGGGAGAGGAGTGCCAAGCATTCGGGTCCAATAGGTGAAAGAGGGGAACAGTTTGATACCAATTTTGGACTTTGATATCAGATGAGTAGCAAAAATCTGGCCATCGGCAGCTCTGAAATGTCGGACGAGTGGAGTCCATGCATGGGCTGGAAGGACTTTGGGGTTCATCATGGAGGTGTGAGCACCAGTGTCGAAGTAGGCAATAACATTGATAGGTTTTGAGTATTTGGTGTCAAGAATTTGGATGTGGGCTTGTGGTCCAGTTGGGTCAGTAGATGGAAGTGGCTTGGCTATTTAGGCTTGGAAGACATTTGGGGTGTCCTCACCACCTGAGGAATAGTAGTGGACAGTATCAGGATCTGAATTCGGGGCACCAGTGTCATGAATGACGAAGACTGTGTCGTTAGTAACTTCGTCTTGTTCTGAGAAGACGGATTCAACATCAACATCGGAAGGAATAGAATCTGCAAGTTGAGTTATCTGTTGGACAAGTTTAGCAGACTTGATTTTCTTGCTTGGACAACGTCTCGCATAGTGGCCCGGTTGTCCACAAATGTAACATTTGGTGGATTTGTTCTTTCCACGCCTAACTTTTCGTCTGAAGGATCTGAATCTGTAGGAATTCTTTTTGTCTTTGAAATGCCGGGGTTTAAAGTGGTGTTTCTTTTTTGTCTTGCAGGTGCACTGATCCGTAGATTTGCATTTAATCTAGAGTGATGGTTGGCGGCATTGAGACTCATATTTCTTTCCTTCTTTGATCATTTTGGAGAAGACTTTCTGAGTTGCACAGAGCTTTTCAAGGGAGGTAAGTGTGAACATGTGGATTTCACCAAGGATAATATCCGGCATAGTTCTGCCGGAAGATTCTATTTTTCTGTGGAGCTCATCTTGAAGGTCTGAAGGAAGGGAATTGAGGTAGACGTGTTTAAGGCTGGGGTCATTGATACCACCAAGGACATGGTATCGTTTTGACATTCGGGAATAGTGGTGCTGGATGTCTTTCTTTTTTAGAGAACAACATTTCATTTCAAAAAAATCTTGCTTTGTCTGAGTATGAAAATGTGTAGGATCACCAAGGAATTCTCTGAAAATAAGGCCCATGGCTTGGGAGGCCGAGTCAGCACGGACGAATTGAAGTTATCTGTATTCTCCGAGAGCTTGGTACCAGTCTCTGAGAGAACCAGTGAATCGTGATACAAATTCACGGAGAGCCGATTCAAGATCATGTTCAGGTTTTGAAAGCTGGAGATCAAGCCAGGCGCTTATTTCTGAAATCTTTTTTCTCCATGTGTTTGGAGAGGCATTGTCAAGAGTAAACCAGGGGCCATTAGTAGGCCTTGCCGACGTAGGATGGGTCGGAAGGGGATTATCAGCAGGTTCTTCAACATATGGAATGTTGGAAGATTCATCAGGAGATTCATATGTACGGGTGGAAGGTTGAGGATCAGTCCTGGAAGCCATGAGAGTTTGGTGAAATTCTTCTGCCAATTCAGGTTCTGGTTCTGGAGATAGTTCTGTGTTATCTAAGAACTGTGTAGACTGGAGGGAATGAACATCAGAATCTTCATCGGAGTGAAAATGACGATGTATTGAAGCATGTAGGACAGGGTCAAATGGGTCCAATACAGGCTATTTCTCCTTCTTGGAAGAAGATGGTGTGGGATCTTGTTTGGACCGGGTTGGTTATGACCTTAAGGGAGGATATCGTTTGAATAATTCTCCAGTGGATTTGAAGAATTGTGAGTCATCTGGGGGAGGAGGAGAATATGGTGGAGATGTAGAAAAGAGAGAACGAGTATAAGGCTTGTGGTAAGAGGAGATAAAAGCAGATTGTAACTTAACTTTGTTCATTTGTTCTAGCTGAGCCTTGAGCTGTCTGATTTCTCTTTCTTTTTGGTTGAAATCTGGACCAATGTATCCTTGGTCGATGTAGCTATGTAGATCACTGTCTAGTTTGGCAATGCGACTCTGAAGATCAGAGTACATATCTCTGAAGACTTTGTCCATAGATAAGAAACGTTGGTCTTGTGTTTTGACACGGTTGTTAACCTTGTCAATCTTTTGATCAATGGAGAAGAGAACTTTATTTTGAGCTTCTGCATTTTGAGTGTGCCAATTGAGGACTTGTTCTGCTTGAGATGGTTTTTTGAATGTACCATCAGGTTAGACTTCAGAGGTTTGGATATAAGGTTTGAAGTGAAGATTCTTGTCATAAATAGACCTGGGTTCTAGAGGTGGGAAGTTGGCATCGTATTTGGACACCATGAAACAAGGGATCGGTTGTGGAATAGGAGGCTGATGCTGGACATCAGAAAGGAGGCCTTCAGATCGAAGGATCTGTAGTGCTCGGTCATAGATGGGCAAAGGCTGGTGTTTGACGGGGTGAAGACCTATCCAAGGTTTGAATGACCTATCAGGTTTTTGTGGTTTGATGGCTGGTTTGCAAGGGATGGAAAAAGCCCAAAGGCATTCTCTGCAATCACAGTTAGGATCACACATTGTAGGGTCATTATCCCAAATGAAGTGGCCGTTGATTTTATCAGTGAAGATAGGAGAACCGTCAGCTTCAAAGCTGTGGATAGGGATATCATCTTCAGTGGTGACTGGTTTGATCAAAAGAGCTTGGAAGATGGGAGGAGCTGTCGGGGGAACGCTAGAAGAAGCATTGGTGACAGGTTTGAAAGTGGTTAAGATTGAACCATCCTCTTGTCTTTTGTGGGAGGACTCAGATGTGATGACTGGAGTGGTGTTTTGGAAGGCTTTTTCGTAGTTGGATATCCATTCCAAAGGCATAATTTCAAGAAGTTTTTCTTTAGGAAGCTGCTTTGGGATCTGAATGATAGTGGGGATATCATTTTCTCTCTCTGCCTTGATGAAGAGGGTATCACCGGTATGGCCGGGGATGGGAAGATCAAGGGCATGATCCTGGAGGCGGTAAGCGATCTGGTGGTGAAGAGTAGCCATGAAGGAATCCGGTTGCATATCTGCACCAGTGATCTGGATCTGAACTTTAAGGCAGGTGTGTAGATTTGGATCCCGAAGGGGGATGTTGAAATTCGGGTAGTAAGTCAGGTAGATACTACCAGCATGAATGGTGGATAAACAAGTACCAATGACTGTTTTCGGTCTCTCCTACCTATAAAAGAGACCCTCCTCTTCTTGTAAAAATCATCAACCGATATATAACCATTTCCAGTGTGTTTTCTTTCTATGGCTTGCTAAATCCTCCTTTCTTTTCTAAATGGTCTGGGAATCATAGACTGTAATGATCCAAGTATGCTCTGTGCTTGCCTTTAATTAAAGGATCCTGCATATCATAAAAGGATTTTGGTTCCATTGGCTTAAGGTCCTTATCTGTTTTCATGGTGTTCCTCTATGAAGTACCCTGTCCAGCCGACGGATAGGCGCTATTGGGGAAAAATTTTGGACACATGTTTACAGTTTAAGGCTCCCTGCCCACGCCATGGTATCAGAGCCAATTATTGCTCCGGGCTTTAAAAGAGCAATCATGAGTAGGGGTTCTCACTGTATGACACGCAGTGACGAAGTACGGTCTCTTACCCTACCATGACCCGCTGGATTAACCATCCATTATGGGTTGCACATTCGAGAGGATGTGCGTAAAACTGTTTCTGAGGTATCTTGGGATGTCACAACAAGCGGCTCCTGCGAAAGGAGTGTCAGCTCGTGGTCTCAATGGTATCAGAGCCAGTTATTGCTCCGGGCTTTAAAAGAGCAATCATGAGTAGGGGTTCTCACTGTATGACACGCAGTGACGAAGTACGGTCTCTTACCCTACCATGACCCGCTGGATTAGCCATCCATTATGGGTTGCACATTCGAGAGGATGTGCGTAAAACTGTTTCTGAGGTATCTTGGGATGTCACAACAAGCGGCTCCTGCGAAAGGAGTGTCAGCTCGTGGTCTCAATGCATGAGTAGGGGTTCTCACTGTATGACACGCAGTGACGAAGTACGGTCTCTTACCCTACCATGACCCGCTGGATTAGCCATCCATTATGGGATGCACATTCGAGAGGATGTGCGTAAAACTGTTTCTAAGGTATCTTGGGATGTCACAACAAGCGGCTTCTGCGAAAGGAGTGTCAGCTCATAGGTATGGGCCTGTGACCATGGAGGAAGAGACTTTTTTAGCATTTGAGAAAGGACCGAGGTGTGTCGGCTGACCTGGGGGAGGAAGTCTCTGATAAAATTAATAATGCCAAGGAACTGTTGGACTTGTTTAGTGGTCAGGTTCGAATCTGGGAAGTCAAGGAGTTGTGAGGCAATATGAGGACCTGGACAATATTTGCCGCGAGAAATTTTCATGCCAAGGAATTCAATTTGAGTTTGACCAAGTGAACTTTTGTTGTTGGATAGCATAATACCATGTTGGTCGATGAGAGTGAGGAACTGTGCAAGAAGCTGAGAATGAGAGGTTTCAGAGGAAGAAAAAAGGAGAATATCATCCACGTATATGAGAGCGGAATAAAGGATAGGGTGGAAGATCCGGGTAACGGCTTTTTGGAACAGAGATGGAGCTGTTTTGAGACCGAAGGGTAAAACATTCCATTGGTATTGGGCATTGGGAAGACAGAAAGCTATTTTGTATCTGTCACTGGGATGTATACCGATTTGCCAGAAAGCACCTTTGAGGTCAAATTTAGAGAAGATGGTTGCTTTGGAGAGCTGGGCAAATAATGTATTCGTCCTAGGAACTAGGAATTTGTCATCTCATAGGAAGAGATTTAATGGCTTGTAGTCAATGACAAGTCTCTTTTTTCCACGACGTAATTCGGACATTTTCTCTACATAAAAGGCTTGACAGGCCCATGGAGAGGAAGTGGGCTCAATGAGGCCTTGTTGAAGTAATGTATCACATTCATCTTGGGCCAATCGTAAGTCAGATGGAGACATCCCTGAGTGGGTGGCTTTGGTAGGATTGACGTCTTCATTCAGCTTGAAGGGGAGATGGATGAAGAAGTCAGGATTTTTCCATAAAGGGGTTGGATGATGGAAGTCTGAGTGGCTTTCTACGCAAAACCATAGCAGTTTCCGTTGGATATGCTGGAAAGTCGGGTGAATTTCGGATAGGGGGAATATCTTTGGGAGAAGAGTAAAAGGTTTAAAATCTCTTTTGTAACGGATACCGTTAAGGAGAATTCAGAGGGCTCCACACTTGCTGTAGACATCCCATCCAATAAGGATATCCTTGTCTGGGAGAGGAGTGCCAAGGATTCGGGTCTAATAGGTGAAAGAGGGGAACAGTTTGATACCAATTTTGGACTTTGATATCAGATGAGTAGCAAAAATCTGGCCATCGGCAGCTCTGAAATGTCGGATGAGTGGAGTCCATGTATAGGTTGGAAGGACTTTGGGGTTCATCATGGAGGTGTGAACACCAGTGTCGAAGTAGGCAATAACATTGATAGGTTTTGAGTATTTGGTGTCAAAAATTTGGATGTGGGCTTGTGGTCCAATTGGGTCAGTAGATGGAAATGGCTTGGCTATTTGGGCTTGGAAGACATCTGGGGTGTCCTCACCACCTGAGGAATAGTAGTGGACAGTATCAGGATCTAAATTCGGGGCACCAGTGTCATGAATGACGAAGACTGTGTCGTTAGTAACTTCGTCTTGTTCTGAGAAGACGGATTCAACATCAGTATCGGAAGGAATAGAATCTGCAAGTTGAGTTATCTGTTGGACAAGTTTAGCAGACTTGATTTTCTTGTTTGGACAACGTCTCGCATAGTGGCCCGGTTGTCCACAAATGTAACATTTGGTGGATTTGTTCTTTCCACGCCTAACTTTTCGTCTGAAGGATCTGAATCTGTAGGAATTCTTTTTGTCTTTGAAATGCCGGGGTTTAAAGTGGTGTTTCTTTTTTGTCTTGCAGGTGCACTGATCCGTAGATTTGCATTTAATCTAGAGTGATGGTTGGCGGCATTGAGACTCATATTTCTTTCCTTCTTTGATCATTTTGGAGAAGACTTTCTGAGTTGCACAGAGCTTTTCAAGGGAGGTGAGTGTGAACATGTGAATTTCACCAAGGGTAATATCCGGCATAGTTCTGCCGGAAGATTCTATTTTTCTATGGAGCTCATCTTGAAGGTCTGAAGGAAGGGAATTGAGGTAGACGTGTTTAAGGCTGGGGTCATTGATACCACCAAGGACATGGTATCGTTCTGACATTCGGGAATAGTGGTGCTGGATGTCTTTCTTTTTTAGAGAACAACATTTCATTTCAAAAAATTCTTGCTTTGTCTGAGTATGAAAATGTGTAGGATCACCAAGGAATTCTCTGAAAATAAGGCCCATGGCTTGGGAGGCTGAGTCAGCACGGACGAATTGAAGTTATCTGTATTCTTCGAGAGCTTGGTACCAGTCTCTGAGAGAACCAGTGAATCGTGATACCAATTCACGGAGAGCCGATTCAAGATCATGTTCAGGTTTTGAAAGCTGGAGATCAAGCCAGGTGCTCATTTCTGAAATCTTTTTTCTCCATGTGTTTGGAGAGGCATTGTCAAGAGTAAACCAGGGGCCATTAGTAGGCCTTGCCGACGTAGGATGGGTCGAAAGGGGATTATCAGCAGGTTCTTCAACATATGGAATGTTGGAAGATTCATCAGGAGATTCATATGTACGGGTGGAAGGCTGAGGATCAGTCCTGGAAGCCATGAGAGTTTGGCGGAATTCTTCTGCCAATTCAGGTTCTGGTTCTGGTTCTGGAGATAGTTCTGTGTTATCTGAGAACTGTGTAGACTGGAAGGAATGAACATCAGAATCTTTGTCGGAGTGAAAATGACGATGTATTGAAGCATGTAGGACAGGGTCAAATGGGTCCAATACAGGCTGTTTCTCCTTCTTGGAAGAAGTTGGTGTGGGATCTTGTTTGGACCGGGTTGGTTGTGACCTTAAGGGAGGATATTGTTTGAATAATTCTCCAGTGGATTTGAAGAATTGTGAGTCATCTGGGGGAGGAGGAGAATATGGTGGAGATGTAGAAAAGAGAGAACGAGTATAAGGCTTGTGGTAAGAGGAGATAAAAGCAGATTGTAACTTAACTTTGTTCATTTGTTCTAGCTGAGCCTTGAGCTGTCTGATTTCTCTTTCTTTTTGGTTGAAATCTGGACCAATGTATCCTTGGTCGATGTAGCTATGTAGATCACTGTCTAGTTTGGCAATGCGACTCTGAAGATCAGAGTACATATCTCTGAAGACTTTGTCCATAGATAAGAAACGTTGGTCTTGTGTTTTGACACGGTTGTTAACCTTGTCAATCTTTTGATCAATGGAGAAGAGAACTTTATTTTGAGCTTCTGCATTTTGAGTGTGCCAATTGAGGACTTGTTCTGCTTGAGATGGTTTTTTGAATGTACCATCAGGTTGGACTTCAGAGGTTTGGATATAAGGTTTGAAGTGAAGATTCTTGTCAGAAATAGACCTGGGTTATATATATATATATATATACAATTTTTCTCTCCGCAGAATGAACTAATTTTATTTATGTTAGTTCCACAACTATTAATCATCGGATTCGCATATTTCAATTTAGTCAAAGTCTTTTTAGACTTAATCAATAACTCACAAGTTTCGTTATAATCTTAAAAGTTCAGTTCGATCCAAAGGAGAGGAAAAAATATATATATATTTATATATGTATAAATACAGTCTTTCTATTATCAGTTCGAACTGACAAAAGTTATATCAGTTCTTTGTATATGAGCCACTGGATTTAAATACTTTGATTGACAAGTGTATACAGCCAAGTCAAAGTATTTAAATCCATTGGCCCATATGCAAGGAACTGATATAACTTTTGTCAGTTCGAACTGATAATAAAATTTCTATGTATATATATACATATATAAATATATTCTCATTTTATTTTTAAAAAATATAATAATTCAATAATATTTTGTCTTTTATATTGCTGCATCAGTACACCATTAAAATTGTTTTATTTTAAAATGGTCACATACAACTCACATATTTAATGATGTGCACCAAAGCGAGCTTGCCTGTGTCTAGATTCAGGAAGTCCGAACTTTTTGACACCACTAGCGTGTATGGCGGCGAGCTTCTCTGAGAGCATATGTTAAAAGTGTATTTAAAAAGTTTGAATTCAAAAATTGCATAACAGTTATGTTTTTGTTCTACTGTTATAAAATAAATTTTTGAATGTAATTATTATAAAAAAAAACAAAAAAAAAAACGTTTTGTTTAAATGAGTGTGTTTATTATAAAAGGATTTGAGCCTTTGAGGTTGTTATCTGATAACAACTTTATATATTTTAAATATTATAAAAACATTGTCTTTGAATGTTGTTAACTGATAACAATGTATAAAACGTTTTTATTTTTTTTATTTCATTTTAATGGCTGGTTTTTAATTTGTCTTTTCAGTTATGATTTTCTAATCCTATAAATAGATGCTTTGCCTCATTCACAAAATACAACATTTTGAAACAACAAAAGCAAATTCTTGAGTGTTCCTTGTTAGTATTCCGAGTAATCTTTGAAAGAGTTTGAGCATTCCGGTTCTTCTTTGTGCAAAGAAGTTCCGAGACAGAGGTGATTTTGGGCTGTTTTATCCTGGGGACGACGTGGCAACTTTGGAACTGCTTGCACAATCAGGTCAGAGCCGCAAAACGTCTTAAAGAGAGCGACATTGTCCGCGACTCAGCCACTTTCCAGGTTTTTCTATTCTAATTATATTGTGTACTGATTGAAATATTTTCCAGCAACAAAATTGGTTTTAAAATAATTTCCAGCAACAATATTGTCTTTTTAAAAATAATTTCTAGCAACAAAAAATTATTTTTGAAACACTTTCCAGCAACTATTTGTATTGAAGAATTTTGCAGCAACAGCATCTCTAATGCAATGGTGGCTTGTGAAAAAAAGAGATGTCATGTAGGATAAATAAACATTCTGTTAATAATTGTGTCTCCAATGCAACCGTGTATATTCAACTTTAAGTTGACGTGGCAAAAAAAATATTAGACATTGTCAACATGACCGTCTACTTTTAGACGGTCTGTTGTACATCTATTTCTTAGGTTGACTCAGCAAACATTTAAAACTGTCATTAATTTTTTATATATTTTTGGTAAGTAAATAAAATAAAAAATAAAACAGGAAAAAAAAAATAGACACGTCATTAAAAAAATTATGTTTTAGACAGAAGCATTGGAGACCAAATTTTGAATTGATTGTCTATCAAGTCTGTTTTTATGCCACATTGGAAGCAAGTCTCTTGATATTGTTGTCATGTCAACGATTATTGGTATGCAAGCCACTTTTGCATTGGAGATGCTCTGAGACCACCTCCAAAGGTGCCCTTTGTTTTAATTATTTCAATGTGTTATTTTGTCATTTGTATTTTTTTTTTTTTTTTTTTTTTGAACTGTTTATATTATTCACTTTGATAATATAAGGGAGTGTGTGATATTTCAGAAGTCCAAAATGGGTCAATACTCAATATAAGTATATAACGGAAGACTTAACCACCGTTGAGTGCACTGGGTGTTTAGACTGAAACTTTTCCATCTAATTGTATCAGGCCAAACGGCCCAAACATCATGGGTTCAATATAATTTCCCCTATATCACACACATCTCTTTTGATGCCTTAAAGTGTTTTGTCTACTTAAATATTTTCGAAGTCCAGCCTATTAATGGCCCAAATTATCATGGATGATAATCAAGATCTTCGGTCCATGTCCAACCTTGTTAGTTGGGTTAAATTATGGGTTCCATAGGACCATAACTCAATAACCCAAAATGATGTTCATATTTGTCGCCCAATATTAACGTAAAAATTAATAAATACCCTACATATTTCAAAAGTCGTTTTTAGTCACCGTCTAAAAATGATTGCATGACAAGATCAGGTTGGCTTAAGAGGCAGAGTGGAGTCGGTAGGTGTGGGGCATGGATTGGTTTGGGTTGGGTTTGACTATAGCCAAAACCCAACCCAAACCATTATTTAATGGGTTTAATTTCTTACAACCCAAACCAAACCATTTACAAGGTTAAACCAAACAAAACCAGACCGATAAAAATCGGTTTTGTTTAATGGCTTAAGAAAATAATTACATTATTTTTTTTATTTAAACAAATATAATAATATCAAATTATCAATATCAGTAGTTAACCCCATTATCAATATTCTAAATTATAATACTTGTTATATGTGAATTTTCGTCAGATATTAACGCATCATCAAATTAACAAGAGGATTAAAGGAAATACGCCACGTCGACAAAGCCCGACCAAGGACTCGTTGCTCGAAGAGTCAAAAACCCTCGCCGAACAGGGGACACGAAGTGAACCTCGAGAAGGGGAGCTCGGGCGAAAGAGAGTCTCGCCAAGGGTTCTGGTCAGCCGAGTAGTCCATCCGATAAAAGTCGCTCGCCCAAGTCGAGACCCAGCACGTCATTAATGGTAAGTGGTCCGAAGAAGAAAATCTCGCTTGGAATCAAGGGTCAACAATCACACTTCAATTAGGAATCAATCACGAAAAGTCAGAACCCAAATCAAGCACGATTGTCAGCTACATTTAATCGGGAATGAACATCAAATCAGGACGTGATTGAGACAAACACAAACTCTAAACGGGAAGAATCACAAAAGGATTCTACAAGTCAACTACTTGTACGTCAGGACTAGATTGGCTAAATAAGTGTATAAATAGCACTCATTTTTCAATGTAGAACACATGAGAAGTAAGCAAGCAACAGAAAAAGAGAGAAAAGTGAGAAAGAGCTCTGTAAACACCATTTTTATAATGAAGTATTATTTAGCCGATACCGGCACTCGTGGTTTTTTTTTCCCTTTTTTTATAGGGTTTTCCACGTAAATCTGTCTTCTCTCACATATTTCATATCATTCACCACTGCCGTATTACAGGCAACCCCTTTTAATTAACCATAATTCTAGTTGACGAAAAATCACCGTCAACAATACTAAATTTAACTCAAGTATAAACGCTCCCACAAATCATCCCATACCTCATTTGCAATGATAGAATAGATGACACTATTGGCTAGTTCTAGCGAGATGGCGTTCAAGATCCAAGAAAGAATCATGTCATTGCATCATTTCCATAGTGCATACTTATCTTGGTTTCTCTTTCTACGACGGTGGCTTCATAGTACCATCAACAAAAACGAGTTTGTTTTTAGCACTAAGAGCGATTGTCATAGAGCGGCACTAAGTGCCATAATTGTCTCCTGTAAAAGGCTTTGAAACAAGCACCATCCCTGGATGATCAGAATGGTGAATGAAAAAAGGGCTTGAGGGACCCTTGGTGTCATCAAACTTTGAGGAGTCTCCCATAACGAAAAAAAAAAATATTTGTCTCTTGGAAAAGAAACTGGAAAAAAAAAAAATTTCTCTGATACCTTGTCAAAATTGATAGAAGAAGTATATTTCTTGTATATTGATTTGAGAGAACGTACGAGGTATATATAGCAAAAACGTTATATACAAAACTCATACAATTAAGCTATTTTATTCCTATAAGACACTAATAAATATTCAAAAGGAAAGATCCTAATTGATTTGGGTCAATGATTCTCTGCGATTCAATTTGGAAGGTAATATATTAAGATTTGATTGTCTTCAACTTGGAAGGTAAATCTTCTTATTTTCATAACATTAACTATTGAGCACTCGTTTTCTCCAATCCAGATAGAATTCACCGTCGACACACTTCACGATATCTTTCACTTTGTGCCTGCAGATCACCCTCAATTATTCCTTGTCGTCTGGAGGTCTCCAAATTCAGGATCTAATATTTTGGGTGTCAACAATAACATATATATATATATATATATATATATATATATATATATATATATATATATAGCCTTTCTATTGTCAGTTTGTCCTGACAATAAATATATTATGACGAAGAATGTGGATCACAGATTATAGAGAAGTTTTGACAAGTGCGTACACTTTGAGTCAAAGTTTATAAATCTAATGGTCCACATTCTTCGTCCTGATATATTTATTATCAGAACGAACTAATAATAGAAAGTCTGATATATATATATATATATATATATATATATATATATATATTTGTATAGTCTTTCTATTGTCAGTTCGTTCTGACAATAAATATATCAAGACGAAGAATGTGGACCATAGATTATGGAGAACCTTGAGTCAAAGTATGTAAATCTAGTGGTCCACATTCTTTGTCCTGATATATTTATTGTCATGAAGAACTGATAATAGAAAATCTGTATATATATAATGGTTTGGGTTGGTATGATTTTATTTTTTTATTTTTTTTTTAACAGCAAAGAGAAAAGATATTATTGAAAAAGGCCAACAGGCCAAAGCAAACACACAAGCACTACAGCAGGGCCAGCGACAAAAACATATGCGAAACAACACCAGCAGACAAATACACAGCACAAAAAAACATCAAATATCACCCCAAACAATGAAATCCCTAGCCCTTCCCGATCCCATTTTAGCTAAGTTGTCCGCAAAGGAATTGGTACTCCTAGGATTAAACGAGATTTGAGAGCCCTCTAAGCACTTCATGATGCACCGAATGTTGTAAATCTGATTAACATGATTATAGTTGCCAAAACCATCACCTTTAACCCAAGAGACAACCGTCATGGAATCACTAACGAAGTCAAGATTCATGCCATCCAAACTCGGGTTGGAGAAGAAAAGCTGACAAGCCTTTTCGACTGCCAAAATCTCCGTCGTATTAAAGTCTTGAACACCCACATGACAAGAGAACATACACAAAACCGTACCCATTGAGTCTCTTAAGACCCCGCCAATCCCTGCCGAGCCCGATTTGCCCAACGCCGACCCATCTACATTGAATTTAAGGCGATCACTAAGGGGAGGAACCCACACCATTTTCTTTGGAACTTTTCCGATTTTAGATTCACCACATAGGTCCTTAATATTAAGAAGCATTGAGGTAATGAGATCTTTGGACCCTTTGGCATAATGTTTGAACCACCAACAAATTCTGAACTTTACCATATCAAAAACCTTTACCCAACAAACCTATTCATTCTTGAAAACAACTTGATTATAAGCTTCCCAAATGGATCAAACCACAGCGAAAAACAGAGAGTTCCACGCTCTGGTGCTCTTCGGAGAGAGACACAGGCTAGTCCAACAATTCTTCCAGTTCAAGATCGAGTTACTGATGCAACTTCTAACATCTCACCAATACATACAACCCGTCCATAGCTTCCAAGACCCCTGACATTGCAGAAAAAGATGGTCATTCGTTTCCTCAGCCTGACCGCATAGAGGACAATCTTTGTTGATGAACTGAGTCAAACCAAACTTGCACAAAACCTCCTTGACCATCACTCTTTGTTTTAGAAGTTGCCACATAAATAGTTCCACCTTAGGAGGGCAAATTCCTTGCCACACAAACTTGGAGTCCAAGGAGTCCTCTGTACTGTCGTCTTCTATGGCCTGACGAAAAGAAGCAACCAAAAAGAGACTAGAAGGAGAAAAAGACCAAGCCAAGGCATTCTTAAAAATTTTTTTGACTTCGACACAATTAAGAATGGTGCAAAAAGCATTCCACTAATCCATTTCCCATCCAAAAAAGGACCTACGAAGCACCACATTCCACTCCCACTGAGAACCATTCCAAAATCCAAACTCTTTAATTAGACCATTCTTATTAATAGAGAGGGCAAAAATTCTTGGAAAAGACTCCTTTAAGGAAACTGAATCGGCCTGGATATCTGTCCAGAATAAAGCTCTTTCCCCATTCCCAATTACTATCTACATTCCCTCCTTTAAAGCTTTTGCTGAACTGGTGCCTTCTTTGAAAAGCTCAGCTACGACCTTCACAAAACCTGAAGGAGCAGAGGAGGTTTGCCAATTCCATGATAGAATGTTGCTGACCAGCCCATATTTGGCGCATAAGACCTTCATCCACAAGGCATCCTCTTCGTTGCCGAATCTCCAAATCCATTTTGCAAGCAATCCTTTATTTTTGTCCAAGACCCTTCAAATCCTAAGACCGCCTTTTTGTTTGCTATGACAAACCGAAATCCAATCGACAACATGAAGTTTCTTTTTATCAATTCCATCACCCCAAAGAAAGCTTCGTTGGATTCTTTCTATTGTTTGAGCAATCCCTACTGGGATTTTAAAGACGGACATGTTGTATATAGGAATACTTGAAAGCATCGATTTGATGAGGACCACCCTACAACTTTTGGATAAAAACTTCCTTTTCCACAGCGCCAAACGAATTTTGATTTTGTAAATCATAGGGTTCCAAAAAGCCTTTAAACCGGGTCTTGCCCCAAGAGAAAATCCAAGATACGAAAATATGAGGGTTGCGGTTTTACATTTAAAACAATCAGCCTAGATTTGGTTAGGCGCCACTTTGTTGCCCACTCTAGCGATGCAAGACTTGTGATAATTTATTCGAAGATCGGAAATCAGCTCGAAGCACCTTAGGATACGCTTAGAATTGCGAAGGTACTCCAACTCTGGCTTGATAAACAAAATTGTGTCATCGGTGAATTGAAGGTGCATTATATGAGTACCACCACCATCGAAGTCCTTTCCCTTTACCAAATGCAGCTTAGCAGCCCTTTGAAACATGTAGTTCAACCCTTCCACTGCGATATTGAAAAGGAAAGGTGACAAAGGGTCACCTTGGCGCAATCCACGGCCAATTTTGAATTGATTTGTTGGACTGCCATTTACAAGGACTGAAATCATAGGTGTTGAGATACATTCCCTCATCCAACTCCTCCATCAAGAGCCAAACCCCATCCTTTCCATCATAGAATCGAGAAATAAATGATCAATGCTATCGTAAGCCTTTTCAAAATCCAGTTTCACCACTAATCTCCCTTCCTTCTCTTTCTTCCATTTTTGTATAATTTCTTCCGCAATGATGAAGTTGTCTGTAATTTGACGACCTTTGACGAAGGCCGATTGGGATTCGCAATGACGGAGTTCATCACCTTCTTAATGCGATTAGCTAGTGTTTTCGATAACACTTTGTATAGTGAGCTTACCAAACTAATTGGTCTGAAGTCTCCCATAGTCTTCAGATTCTGAATTTTTGGAATGAGGGCTATGAAGGTATGATTTATCTCTTTCACAATGGAACCGGTCTTATGGAATTCCTTAGCGAAAACCATGAAATCCTTCTAAATGACCTCCCAATTTTGTTTGATGAAATTCAGATTTAATCCGTCTGGGCCTAGAGCTTTGTCTCCATCACAACTGTTCAAGGCCTCCCAAATTTCCTCCAAGCTGAAATCTGCCTCTACACTCTAGCTTTCCATGGTCGATAACATCCTGATACTCCATCTCTCAATCGATGGCCGTTGCTAAGACACCTGCTGAAAATACTTCCTGAAGTGTTCAAAAACTCCATTTCTAACCAGTTGAGGTTCTGAAACTTTGATCCCATTGAAAGACATCTCATTGATGAAGTTGTTTCTTCTCCTCCCATTAGCCACAATATGGAAAAATGTTGAATTTCCCTCCTTAAGCCACTAGACTCTCGACTTTAGCCTCCACATTTGTTCTTCCAACCTAAGACCCTTCCACACCTCCTCTAAGGACTTCAGTCTCTCCATTCTCAGTGATTCTGTCTAGCCTTCCAAGACTGCCCTGTTATTAATATCACACAATTTTGTTTCAAGGTTTTTCAACAAGAAAACTGAAATCTTCTTAGTGGTGCTTCCCTTTTTAAGCCTAGCTTTAGTTAATCTTGCTTTTACGGCAATCAGGTGACCAGGAGAGCCTGCCACTTTGCATTCCATCCACCCTTTGATGGCTTTCTCCATCAAATTTTTGTCATCCAACCACCAGTTGTAAAGGCGGAACGTGAGGGGGGGGGGGACCCCAGTTTTTGGAAGGTTCACGGATGATTATAGCGTTATGGTCCAACAAACTTCGTGACAACCCTCTTTGCTCCAGAAACGGAAACCACATCAACATGAGAGGGGAAATCAAAAAACGGTCCAATCTAGCCCATTCTGCCCTTTTGCGCGAATTAGTCTACGTGAATGACATGCCGTGAAGAGGCAAGCCCACCACTTTTGCATTCAGCACTAAGGAATTAAAGTTCCTCACTGAGCTCATATTGCAACCAGCCCCAATTCTTTCAGAGGGATCAAGAACGGAGTTGAAATCTCCTACCACACCATGGTCCTGGTAGAGAAGACTGAGCGGTTATAATGAAATTCCACAATTGAATCCTGTCGTCCTCCAACCTATCCACGTACACATTGCAGAAAACTACATCCTCATTCAATGAAATCAGCTTGCCTGCCATAATGATACACCCTCTTTCCGAAATACATGCATTAACCTTGAACAAATCGTCATTCCATAAGGAAATCAAACCCCCAGCGTACCCATTAGCATCCACTGAAATACTTTTATTAAGAATGTTCCCTCCCAAAGACCTAGTAGTTCTAAAATCGCAGGATTTAAGCTTGGTTTCTTGAAGGAAAAAGACCATGGGCTTATAAGAATTCACCAATTTTCTCACTACCTTACGTTTTTCCGCTTTCCCGAGACCCCTAACATTCCAAGAAATCACTATCATAGAAAAACAGAGACCCCTAGAAAGAAAACAGAAGAACCACTTAAACATTGTTTGAGTTCCTCATCCTCTCCTCCTCCTCACTTCTGCTGTAAGGTGTTTTTCCTTCCTATTGAAGTCGATTCCTAAAGCCACTCCCGTTTCAATGACTCTAACAACTTCATCTTCCAACGACCACATTCTACTGACGCCTTCTGTGTTAACAACCTCAATTTCTAACTCCCCTTGATCATCCTTCTCTTGGCTCACTGCCTTGTATCTTTTTGGGTTTGGGTTGGTATGATTTGATAAAACACAACTCACAAACCAACCCAAACCAATTGAGTTGCTCAAAAACAACCTAATAGGTTTTTTTTTTTATTTATTTAACGAAACCAAACCAACCCTTTTAAATTGATTTGGTTTGGATGGGTTAATCAGTTTGGCGGTTTGGGTGTCCACCCCTAGGCGGAAGTATGAGCAAACTAGCCTAGGCTTCATCCTAGATTAGCTTTTTCTAAAAAAATAAAAAGATTAATGAGTTATTTATTTATTTATTTATTATTATTATTATATTAAAGAGTGGTGATATTTGCACACCCCCTATTGATCTATTTATGCTCCACTTTTTAAATTATTTAGTATTTTTTTTTCCTTTATCAAAATTAGTAAAAGAGACATACAATTTAAGAAAAAATATATTCTATAAAGTAAATCTAATAAAACCCCACATTCCTTTTCAAAAAAAAAAAAAAAACGTTCTTTTAATCCTTTTCTTGAAATATTTTTTTTTTCATAACTCTTAAACCCTAAAAATACTTGTACTGGATCCTATTTAAACAATAAATCAAACACTTGGGGTGCATTAGACAAATGAGATATTGATTATTATTTAATCTCATTACTCTTTTAGAATCTGAAAGTGAGATGATGATAACCCAAACAAATACTTGCTCTTTGCTTCTTGTTTCGTTTTGTTTGTGAGTTGTTTCATTTTTTTTCTCTCTATGTGTTTTGTCTTGGGTTGCTCTATTCTTTGCTCTTTTCTTGGGGCCGTTTGCTTATTCTTTGTCTTATGACTTCCTGGCATTTTCTATAAAGCTTGATGTTAAAAAAAAAAAAAACACTAAAAAAGAAAGAAGAAGAAAAAAAAAATTCATGGAAGGTGAGAGAAAGACGAGACCAGAGATAAAGAGATATGATCAGATAGATAGAGATACTAGAGATGGGTTTATTGAGTTTGAAAAATAAGTAAAGGGGTAGTTTTGGAAATAAATAAAATAAATTAATAAAAACATTTAACTTTATTTAATTAAATCAAAATTTAAACAAGTGAGACATAAATAGATCAGTAGGGGGTGTGCCAATAGCACCACTCTTAAAAAAAGGTATAAATACAAATGAAAGACAATTACAATATTAACATTGCTTGATAATTCATAAAAATGGTCTAGTTTATTATTATTTTTATTTATTTATTTATTTATTTGAAGGTAAAATTTCAATAGAACAGAACTAAGGAAGACAGTCTTCCCGAATTACATCACTAATGGAAGGAGGAAAAGCCTCCAACCATAAAACATTAGACTCAGATGATAAAGCCAACTTAGATAAAGAGTCAACAGCCTTATTAGCACTTCTAGGGATAAAAGAAATAGCAACACCAAATTGCCTACACAAAGAGACAATATCCATAATAACGGCACCAATATCAGCATTGGTAGCTTCATTCGCATTGATCAAATTCACCACCCATTTCGCATCGCTTTCCAAAGTAGCAGGAAGTAAACCAGCATCAGACGCAAAATGCTAACCTCTCAGATAGCCATTGCTTCAACCACCGAAGGCGAGAAACAAGCAGAGAATCTCTGGATCGAAGGTTTATAATTTTATTTACTTGAGACAATCTTAGTAGATTCATTAGGATGATATACTCAATATTTTATTGACACTCAAACATATTAAAGTTTCCATTTTCTCTCCATTCTCCGCTAATTCCATAGATAAATAAAACAAATTTTGAATTCCTTATTCCATTTGCTAAAGTCCGAATAAGTATGCATTTATTTCGCTTGCTATTTTTGTTTTGTTTTTTTTTTTTTTTTTTTTTTTTTTTTTTTTTTTTTTTTTTTTTTGTCCTTTTTTAAAAATGTTTTAGGGGCAAAGATCATTATATCTTTAATTTCTTATTTATGTACATACTTTTTAATTAGGAAAATTTTACTATATGGTTTGCTTTAAATAAAAATAAAAAATAAATAAATAAATAAATAAACTACTAAGTACTACCGCTCAGTGTGGCTTAGGTAGAAAATTACATTTATTTAGCATGACAATGTCACAATTTTGAGTCGATGCATCACATGTGGTACGTATACCAAAAAAAAAATACCTAATTTAGCCCACCCGGACAACAAGTTCTGGCTTTGCCCCTTGTTGGCTTAATGGTAAACTCCGCACACCTACACCCACCTCTAATTTCTTGAAGGAAAAAAAAAAGTTACAATGCTCAATCCATAAGGGAGAGACACACACATGACATAACCAAAGAGAGAGATTAATTACGGTGTTATGTGAATTCAATTTTCATATAAATATATAATATATACAAATTCATCATTTTATACTATTTCACTTAGGGTACGGATATTGACACCCATAAAACTTATTAGTACACCCATTTTTATAAGTACACCTATATCTAAAATTTAAAAATTAAATATTACTATAAACACACATCCTAATGCCAACAGTAACCTCATTGAAATAAATATATTCATTTTAATACATATTATTTATAAATACTCTTAATTATTACCACACCCAATTTATAAAAGAAATCATATTATTTTTGGAATCAAATCCTTTTTTAATGATGATCCAATTTATTTTTGAAAATATCTCGAATATAGGAGTCTTATAAAAAAGAATATGTATATGGGGTCAATAGATTTTCAATTTGGAATTATCTTATTTATACAGCTATCTTAAAAATAAATTCTTATTGATACCTATGGCTATCTAAAAAAAAAAATTGTTGATATTTACGGCTATAGTTAAAAAAAAATGTTGTTTTTTGATAAAGTTTATAATTATACATAAAAGAAAGACAAAAACAATATGATAATCATGTAATGATGATAAAATTTGATACTTGAAATAAAATTAGAGTTTAATTAGGGTTTATCATAAAAATTATGGTTTATCATAAGTTTTTTTTTTTTTTTTTTTTTTTTTTGAAAGGTAAGTTTTTTTTTAATAAAGAAATATAGTTGAAGATATGGGTTTAATTAATAAATATATATAGTATTTGGTTTATTTTTAATTAAAGTAACTTGTCATTATTGGTAAATTTCTATTGGGATATTTTTGTAATTAAATTTTTTAATAAAATATGAGTGTACTAATAAATTTTATGGGTGTCAATATCGGCTCCCTTTCACTTATCAACAATTACGTTAAGAGAAATTTATTTATTTAAACTAAGAAGATTTATTTTCAAAGATATAATTTGTTTGGTATGAAACAGAAATCTCTTCAAAAATAATAATAATAATAATAGTATGAAACAGAAATTTCAAAATCTATAACTTTTTTTGTAAAAATTTTAAGTGTTGTACGACCAATGATACAACTGTTATTATATATTGATTTTAAGTGGAAATCGTTAAAAATATCACATAAATTAATGAAATTTGTTTTTAACCACATACTATTAATAACTATAATATAAAATTTAGTTTTAATCTATTACGACAAATTATGAAAATACCCCTATAACATCTTTTCTATTTATTGCAAAAAATATATATATAAACTTGAAATCTTGGAAAAAAAAAAAAACCCTAATATTTTGAAGAAAGCGTAAAATCTTGATTTTTTTTTAATTCAAAATCACTAAAACACCCCTCTAAAATAATGTTTTTATTTTTTTTATAAGAGAAAATTATCGAAACATCCCTCCCGAAAAGGGTGTTTCGGTAATTCATTATAGGTTAGGGTTCTACTTTTTTTTTTTTTCTCTTTTTTATTTTACAAATGAACAATGCTATCGGGAAGGGCTTGCCCTGGTAGTGCTATTGCCACGCCTGGCGGCCACGCTGCCAATAATTTGTTGACATTATTGTGTAAGACCCCCCTTTTTTTTTTTTTTTGCTTGAACATAAAAAGAAATCCATTTTTTGATTTATATATTTCATCTATTTCAAAACCGGAATTTGGGGATACATGTTACACCACAATTTTGAATCATCTAAAGTTGTCAATTTTGACTAGTAGTTGAATAACAGAGGAACCAATTCAATATATTTCGTAAATCATATAGACGAAACAAGCTAATACAAGAAAATTAAATAATAATAAAAAAAGTATTATTTCACGGAAACTTGGGGATGAAATTGATATTTATCCCTTACAAGCAACAAACTTTGCGAAACTCTACTCTAATAAAATAAACAAAGGAATAAAAAATATCTTTTGATAAAGTGTAAAAGTATCTTTAAACAGGAAACACAAAATTGGTAGAGTGATGGATCAAACTTTTTTCATCTTTTAATTTTCGCAAATTTTAAAAGTTTGTGATATATTTTGATATTTGTGACAATAATAGAAAGATAGAAGACCGGATATGATACAGAAAATTCAAACTTTTTACCAACTTTAGCTTCGATACAATTTTGCACACCACCATCCATCATCCATGAACCTTTAACCTTATAGATTTTTATAACAAAAAGAGATCCAAAAAAGTGTAAGTGGATTTTGTGGTCCAACCATTCAAAGACACAATATTTTACCCTGTACATTCCATGCCCCGCTTCGCAAACACTTATCTACACAGTTATCAGTTAGGTTTTCTTTTTGTTCATGTAAGAGAGTTTCGAATCGAATCCCACGTACAAGATGGTTTTTGGAGGGAGGGTTCAATGTGGAATAGAGTCGTATTCTTTGACGTGCATGTGCATGTGAAATTAATAAAAATTTGAACATTAACTAACAATTATCATCCTTGGATACGTTGGTTGTGGATTGGTTCGAGTAGTTGCACCGTATGTGATATATAAACAATTTTTTTTTTTTTTTTCGAACCTTTGATTTTTTTAGCAAGATGCGTTGCGTTGGTAATAACTAATAAGCACTCACATCTACATTTATACATTTATAAGGTTACAAGTTAGAGTTATGTCACTCTCTCCCAATCTCGAAATATTGTAAGAGTTTATTTTTTTAATTTTTAATGGATTCTTTTGATTAAAATCCAATGCTTAATAATTATTCTTTTAATTATACAGATAAAGTATTATGATTTTTTATTATATTATTATTTATTAAATAAAGGAATACTTATCTCCGCTTTATGACACGCGCATAGAAGGTGCAACAGTGCAAGTAAAGAGGGATCTGGTGAGTGGGCACTGGGCATCACGTGCCAGTGGCTTCGTCTGCTCGACACGCGTCACTGCCCTCATGGTGGAACCCGACAACACACTACTTAAATTGGGAACATATCAAACTCATCCCTAATATTTAACAAAATATCAATTAAGTCTAAGTGTTTTAATAATAATGTATTTAAGTCCTCATTATTTCATTGAGTAAATAAAAGTCCCTATTTATTCAACTTGTATTAAACAAGTCCTTGTGACTCGGTGCGAGTTGTTTCCATTAATTTTTCAGCTAAATTTTATATAATATATATATAATATAAAATTAAAAACAAATATAAATTTTCTTTTATAAAAAATAATAAAATATATGGAAATGACATAGGCTCTATGACCACTGTTATTTTTTCAAATATTTTTTTAATTTAAATTATATAAAATATTTTGAAAATAAAATAATTTTTAATTAGTATTTTGTTGATTTTTCCAATTTTAATATCTATTAGTTTTTTAGTTTTAGTTTTTAAATATATGATTTTTTTATTATATTGTTTAATTATATTTTATGTTCTCAAATTCTTTTAATTTTCTATATTATGATATTTTTAAAATATAATATCTATTTTGTTTAAGTAATTTATATTCATTTATTTTCATATTTTATATTGTTGTTAAGGATTTTCTTTTTATTTTATTTTATTTTATTTTATTTTGTTATTTTAATTAACATTTAAAATTGAAATTACAAAACCACTCTTTCGCACTAACATTAAACTTAACTTCCACAATTCAAATTTCAAAATGACTATTTTAAATCAAATTGAAATAATTAAGAATGATTTTTTATAGTAACATGAAACTATGAAGATTTGTTTGATGACAAATAAATAAGAGGTATTAAATCAATAATTATTGAAACGAAAAGGATGATAGTGAAACTTTTCCACTTAATTTATGTGACATGACATCGTTGAGTTGCTGATGTTAATGGGACCACCACTATCTTTGTCTGTGAGCGTGACAACCCAATGAGAAAAGCGAGAATCAGTCTAGGCTAGTGTAGCTTGAGTAAAACGTATAGTAGCATGTCAAATTCAGTACCACTCTAGATGACGTTAGTGAACCCAAATATGTGACGTTTCTGATCTGGAAGGTTCCACCGAAAAAAAGCCATTTCCGGTGTGTTTTTTATGATTTGCTACATTGACATGAATTTTGTTTGTTTATTTATTTACTTTTTTAGAATATGATGAAAAAATAAAAATGAGAAAGAAAATGAGTGGGTTTTGCTTTGCTAGAAGATATATATATATATATATATATATATATATATATATTGTTGTAAAATAATTGAAGAAATAGGTGAAGAATAAATAAGAACAGTTGAAGAACATGAATAATATTTGAAGATCATATAATAGGTGAATAAATGAAAAAAGTGATGAGAGATGCGGGAGAGATAGATGATTACTTTTGAGATATTTTATAAATGATCTTATCAGTAGTTTACAAATGAGATAAACACACATATATATATATATAGGCAAATAACTGACCACGTGGCTACATGGGTGGATTAACTTAGTGACCAAGAAAGCATGTTAAATGGTCAACAAAGTGGAAAAGCCAAAAATATTATAATACCCCCCCTTGGATTTTTCACTACTTGAATTGTAATTTTCTAGGAAAAACCCAATGGGATAAAACCTAGTTAAAATACATACAATGATATTCTGGATCTTGTGGGGTTGGACATTCTCAAAACTATCTCGTTAAAAATCTTGTCAGAAAAACCCAGTGGGATAAAATCTGAATGAAAGGAAAAAGAGTATAGTGCACATACGTCCGTTCTGAACTTTGCTCCCCCTGATTGTCTCATTAAAACCTTGTCAGGAAAACCCAATGGGATAAAAACCTGATTGGAAAGAAAAAGAGTACAATGCACATATGCCTTAATATAATTAATATACTTCATTTGATATGCTCTCCTTGAAAAAAAAAATCCTTGTGAAGCAATCTTCTAGATTGCTGAACTTCAATAACATTATAAATGTTTGGAGGAAGTATAAGCAAAGACTTGCTTTATGAAGTAATATCCATATGGAATCCTTTTCAAAATCTTTTCAACATATTCTGACTGATGGACAAACATTCCATTTGATCTATGCTCGACCTTCAGGTCAAGATAATATTTTCTTTCCCACGCCTTCATTTTTAAACTCATTTATAAAAATTCAGGAGTTTTCAAGAGCTCTCCAAGAGCTCCAGTTAAATTCATATCATCAACATATGTTGTGAATATAGTAAATTCGGTTTCTTATTTCTTTATGAAGACACATGGGTATATAATATAATTATTATATCCTTATCTTATTAGATATTAACTAAGATGGTTATACCACATCTGTTCATATTGTTTTTAATCCATGTAAGGATTTTTTTATGTTCATCAAATACAGATTACGAGATCTCGATTTACATGCTTCTAGCATTTTAAATCCTTCCAAGATTATAAATATCTGCATTGAGTGAATCATATAGATAAATTATTACTACTTCTGAAGACGCATTTCAAGCCTTTCAAAGGCAGCCAATTTTATCAAAAATTCGGAACGTAATCGTATTCATCACTAGTGAATACCAAGTTTCTGTAAGAAACCTTGTACTGTGAGTCGTGCCTCATATCTCACGATCTCGTTTTTCTCATTTCGTTTCCGTATAAAGACCCATTAGTATCTAACTATTTTGACATCTTTAGGTGTCTGCAGTACTATTGGTCTAAATACTTTATGTTTGGTTATATGAAGTCAATTCATCTTGAATTGCTTCTTTTCACTTAGACCAATCATGCCTTTTGTATACAATCATTGATATTATGAATATCATAATTATCATTTATAATTTCAGTAGCGCTACTGTGTATAAAAATACATCATCAATGATTGTTTCTTTATGATTCCACATTTCTCTTATATGATCTATAGAAATTTTCTCAATTTCAATATAGTTGTATCTCTGTTGAGATTTCTTTCCATTTCAATGGATTTAGTTACTATATGGACTTTATAGAAATTTTCTTAATTTCAATATAGATGTGAAAAGAATACTCGGTGTGTTCTATATAAAAAGCTAGGGGGGGGTGAATATATTTTATCTAATTATTACCCAATTTTCGCGTGCATGTCAATTTTACGAAAATACCCCTAGCAAGTCAAAAATACATACAAGTGTAATAAGATGCGGAAATTAAATAACACTTGATGTTTACGTGGAAACCCAACCACTGGGAAAAACCACGGGCTGTTTAGTGCGCCACACTCGGACCTCGAAATCCACTAATTGAAATGGAGTTTACAACCTTTGTAGACCTCGTCTAACACTCCAGTCAATAACCCCCCACTTCTACCACGCGGGCCTTTAAAAGTGGCTTTAGTCCAATTGCTTATGTGACCACCTATTCCCGGTGTCCGACCTAATCCCGGTCAATCACACAAGACTTAAATCTCTCAAAAGAGATGCACAACCCTATGTGAATATGCAATGATATCCAAATATTGCAATAAGAGCTAGGGTACTCTAGCTGCTTACCTAGGATTATAAGATGACAATATAATCAATCCTAGATATCACATATAGCTATATGTCACGGTATATAACTTTAGCTAAGTAAAGGATAACCAATCCTAGATACAAAGCTATCACATAAAACCCACAAACATTCAAAGGATTAACTAGTTGATTAAAAGACAATCTATCAACCTAGTTATCAATACATCACACAAGAATGTTCATGGCATAGCTTTTAGGCAATAGTGACCTAATCAAATAAGCTATGAAAAATAATCTCAATCAACAAATGAGATCAATTAGCTAGATGGCATATAAACATTAAAGCCTAGCTATCAAATAATAACTCAATCAACACATAATCTCAATCTTATATGTAGAAATTAATCTAAACACATATAAGTAAAATATGAGATAAAATTGATAAGTAGAAACACTAATTATGTAAGATAAAAGTGTTCAACAAATCATACCATGTGTGTTGAAGAAGTCCCATGCATTAGCATATGCTAGATGATCCTAGATGATGCTTAGATGAAGATTTATGCATGTGGGAATGGGTTTAGAGAGATAAAGATATGATCTTTAAGCTTTCTCTCTCAAGTCTCTCTAAATATCTCTCTAGGGTTCTTATGATCAAAGACTTTTAAATCTGAACCAGAGATAAGGATGTATTTATAGAGACCAAAAACAGGGCAGGTGAAAATACAATTTTGCCCTTGAAACGCACCGATCGGCCGTTTCAATCGGTGGCCAGACCGCCGAATTGAACCCGAGACGAACAGGGGAACAACGGCGGTTTCATTCGGCGGTTTCGTGACAGCCGATCCCAACCGCCGAATCAAACCTGAGAGATCAAAATCGATTAGGTATGAACGGCGGTTTCAAACGGTGGTTGTGACCGCCGATCGTGACCGCAGAATTGCTCCTGGAAGCAAACGACAGTTTCATTCGGCGGCCAGGCCGCCGATCATAACCGCCGATCACCAACAATGGTGAAAACCAAAGAGAAGCCAAGGGCATTCTCCGTGGGCGGTCTTCGCTCAAAATCGAGCACACCAACGTGCACGCGCGGACGTTTCCAAACATCCTTCGGGAAACGAATTACTCTACACTAAAATCTAACATACATGAAGTGCAAGTGTGGGTATTGAATGCATCCTAATGCCTATCATGTCATGGCATTTCATATAACAAGATGCAATCAATTTAACACAAGAAGAGATATTGAATAATCAATAAAGCACAATGCACACAAAATATAAACACAACATTCAAGAATAAGAGTTATGCATGTTGTGTGTGTGTGCAACTATATCTCTTCAAGGCAAAGTAAGCACTACAAATATACCTTTGGTGCTTGTCCTCTTGAGGTCTTGGAGAGGGTCTTTGATCTTCAACTAATCACCTAGACTACCCTTACAACCAAACCCTAACATGTGGTTTGACCACGAAATAAGCCAATCAATTAATGGGAATCCTTACAAGATGTATCTCTGTTGAGATTTCTTTCCATTCAATGGGTTTAGTCATTTCATAGACTTGTGTCTCATTAGATATATCAGACTCTTACAGAGTTGATTTAGAGAAAGTGGATTTATTTATAACTCGAGTTTTGTTTACATTAGGATCCTAATAACAATATCTTTCTTAAAAGGTTCATAAGCTTATGATATGCATCAGATGATTTATTTGTTGTCATTTACTCTGATCATTCTTTAAGAACAATCACCCGACCGAGGTTTATAAGATGACAACTTATAAAATTTTGTTACCTTTAATATATCAGGTAACCGATTAATAATTATCTGATGATAAATTATCTTTCGTATTTGAGTGATACGAAGATTAAAATGAGACACATTTATATATAGAGAACCGAACTGGTATCTCTATTTTGTATAAGAGTAACTTTTCATTTACTCTTTCTGGAGAAACTTTCCATTTGGAAATTAATCAATATAATAATACATAGATTGTGTGTAAAAATATAAACTATCAGAAGTTTAAATGATCTAATTGGAAGATTAATCAAAATCAATATTAATCTCATAATGATATAGAATTCTTATCTTAGATCATGCCAGAGATGAAATAAGGAGATATACTACACAATCAAATATCTTAAAAACGTGAGCAAGTCAATGACCAATTACAAGTTGTAATGGTAAACAATGATGATAAGTGGTGATCATAGATGAATGTATCAACATGTAATATAGAATGTCCTATATAGAATGTCCTATATAGAAATTGGTAATTGAATCAAAATAATAAAGTTCTCATAATTACCTGGAAACGTTTGATAAGTGATTCCGTTGATCTATTCTGATTATGAGTACATGCGAAAACTGGATGTTGAACATCGATCTCAATTGGAGAGATTTGATAATACATAAACATGTGATGATCTCGTAGATGTATCAATTAGAACTATAAAATAATGGAAGGATTCATTTGGTGGATGAATATATCCACATATACCCTCTTGAATGATGGGGATTCAAAACCAACTTTAGAATAAGATGGTTTATTTGGTGAATGAATATATCCACATACAACCCCCTATTTTGGTTAGTGATATAATCCAGATGATAAATCACACAGCTTTTCTATAATCAGCTTCTAGCCTGAATCACGCACAGATATTCAACATTCTTATTATTCATGATCTCAAATGATATTAATAAAGTTATATGTCTTTGATTTAAGCATATTTCTTTATGTTCTGCTTGAATGATATAAAGTATCATTGATACACAATTTAATACCATCTAGTAATAAGATTGTGGCTCTTCTAGAGCCTTTAATCAGATCCACTGGATCTGATATGGTATTAACCTTATATGCTTTTGAACTAAACATATTTCTTTATGGTGTTCTTTGAATAATATCAAGTACTATTGATACATAATTGATTATTGTTTGATAACAACATCGTGGTTCTTCTAGTGCTTTCTATTAGATCCGTTGGACCTAATACATTAATAACATTTGCTCTCAGCAAAGTCGAATTCATAAAATATTTCTGACTCCGTAGAAATGTATGAGTCTTTACACTATCGGTAAGACATATATTTTCCCTTCTGGGAATTTTATGGACATTATTTGTAATGTCATTTTATATCTTATCTGAAATGATAATAATTCCGCAGAATTGTATGAATCGTTGCACTATCATCATTCCATGGATATATTTAATTATCCCATCCATATAGCAATCATGGCCTGGATCCATGCTTTTAATTTTGCAACAAATATGTATACATAACACCATTAATACAAATATGAAATATCAATAAGTGAAATAATAGAGAGAATAGTACAAACTTGGATGCTCGGTTCGAGGTATATATCTCTCTGCGGAAAGTTCCGATAAACAATCCAGAAACACGAGTGAAGAATGTTCTGATAAAATTTCAACCCCATCGGACCACAGATCAAAAAGATATCACTCTTCGATGAAACCTGTGCAATACTAGAATTTTCTCTTCTGTTTTCTGCACAGCCCTGTTCGGAGCTGCAGAACTCACCATAGAGAATTCTGATTGACAATCCCACTTTATATATATTTAAGAACTACAAGAGTAGAATGTGCTGACTAAATTTCAGCTCAAACCGATCTTATACGTAGGAGATATAATAGCTTGATCAAGATTGCGCAGTGATGTTCTTCACACAATTTTTGCACACACACCCCATTTTTCTTCTCTTTTCTAGTAAAATATTTCCAAATTCATTATACATGATATTAGGATCTTAAATCATTTTTATGAACCTCACAACATCCTGTTGGATGTGTAGATCATTTTTCTCAAATGAATGATATGTAAACATATCACTTCATATATATGAGATAAAATAAAATCATGAATCATATTAATTTTTCGAACTTCCGGTTCGACCATGAACTGTAAGTTCATATATAAGTTCATAGACGGGGAATGGGGCGGGTATGGGGAAGGCCCCTCCAACGGGGAATCCCCAGCCCCGGCCCTGCTTCTCTTAATACGGGGATGGGGACGGGGACGGGGACAGGGATGGTTTGGGAGGGTGGGGATGGGGATGGTAAAGCATTCCCTGACCCTGACCCGCCCCGTTGCCATCCCTAATAAAGAGACTTTTTCAGTTTACACACCATGTTGCTCTAATTGGATCCCATCTTGCATCCTGAAGGGGAGTCCATATAGACTTCTTATTCTAGGTTTCCATGCAGTAAAACATTTTTGACATCAAACTGGTGTAATGGCCAGTTCAAATTTGTTGCTATAGAAAGAAACACTCGAATTGTGTTGATCTTGGCTACAGGAGCAAAGGTCTCCCCATAGACAATTCCATAAGTCTAAGTGTAACCTTTTGCCACTAGTCTTGCTTTGTATCGTTCAATGGTGCCATCTGCCTTGAACTTTACAGTATATATCCATCTGCAACCTACTGTTCTTTTCCTTTTAGGAAGGGTAGTCATCTCCCACGTGGAATTCTTCTGAAGGGCCTCTATTTCTTCATTCATTGCTTGAGTCCACTTGGGATTGTTTAGAGCTTCCAGCACATTACTTGGAATAGACACTGTATAATTGACATACAAATGATGCACCTGACAAAGACAGCCTATGTAGAGACATATGGTTTGCAATAGGGTATTTAACCTTTGCATTAGGGCCATGATCATATTTTTGCCTAGGGACTCCTCTAGTTATACGAGGGGGTAATTGATAACCTATGTTTTCTATATGACTTGACTCTTAAAAAAATGTTAGAGTTAGAGTTTAAGTGTTCAGTTACCTGTGGAGATTCTTTAGGACCTGATTGGATGAGTGATGGTGGTAAAGTAGGAGAAGCTATAGAATGGAAAATTTGTGAAGCATTATCAAGAGACTCCATTTCTTGTGGCTCTTACTGTTGTTGCACCATTATAGCCGGTGAGTAAGTAGTCACTACATCCTCAAGTGTTGTTTGAGTTGGCTTGTGTTCTGAGACATTCTGTAGAATTTGGATGATTTGATTCTGAGTATCTTCTACAAAGATAGAGTTGTTCTCCCTTTACAGGGGATGCTTAGAATCTCCCCCAGAGTAGTAAAACTCACGCTCATTGAAAGTAACATCTGCATTAATATATAAGGTCCGAGTAGAAGGCTGGAAACATTTATAGCCTTTCTAAGTGTCAGCATACCCTACAAAGACATAGCGTAGTGCACACGGATCAAGCTTGCCATGCTGGTGTGGATATACCTGGACATAAGCAACACAGCCAAAAACACGTGATTCAAGATTTGGTGTGGACGGCATGGTGAGGAGAGTGTTCAATGTCTGAAATGGAGTTTGATATTGAAGGGTACTGGATGGTGTTCTATTGATGAGGTAAGTAGTGGAACAAAGAGCCTCTCCACAAAAATGATGGGGCATATGGGCCTTAAATAACGAGGCACAAACAACTTCTAAGAGATGACGATTCTTACGTTCTGCTACGCCATTCTGTTGTGGTGTATAGGCATGTGGTTTGATGAACAATCCCATTATTGCTTAAAAAATTATGCAAGTCATTGTTGACGTACTCTCCTCCATTGTCAGACCTAAGAGTTCTGATTTTCTTGTCAAACTGAGTAGTAACATATTGATGAAATTGTTTGAATTTGGAAGTAAATTCATTTTTCTGCTTCATGGGGAAGACCCATGCCATCTTGGTGCAGTCATCTATAAATGTTACAAACCACTGAAAACCATGAATAGTAGGAACTCTTGATGGTCCCCAAACCTCAGAATGGACAATCATGCAAGGCATAGAACTTTTATTCAATCTTAATGGGTAAAAAATACGATGGCTTTTCGTAAAAATACAAGTTTCACAATGAAAATCTGATTCGGCAAACTTAGAAAACAAATCTGGAAATAAAAGTTTCAGATAACCAAAAGAAGCATGCCCTAATTGTCTATGCCACAACCAAACCTTTTTCATCCTGACAGACTCGTCCCCTCACATGATGTGCTTGACTTAATCTTTTACTGCATTCTTTTGTCAAGTCTAAATAATACAACTTTCCCCTCATAGTACCACATCCAATCACGGCCCTAGTGAGAAGATCCTAAAAAAGACAGTACAATGGCCAAAAACACACAGTACAATTAAGGGAATCAATAATTTGAGGAACAAATAACAAGTCATAATCGAGAGAAGGGATAATCAAGACATGATCTAGATTTAATGATGATGTAATAGATGCCTATTTCCGACATCATATCGATAGTTAGCGCATTCATCATAGTTAGAGATAGGGAACCTTTTCCCTTAACTGGGTAGGTGGTTCCATTGGCACTGGTAAAATGTGTTTGACTTGACGGTTTGGTAGAGTGTAACCCAGTAAAACTATATGTCATGTGATAGGTGGCACAGGTGTCAATAATCCATGATCTATTACAAGTAAGTGAAGATGTGCAAGAAAAAATACTTGAGGTGGCCAAGGTCTTGGAGCCAGATGTACCTGATGAAGGTTCTGATATGATCTCTTGGGATAACTCAGTCGATGCAAATGAGGCTCTACTTGAATCCTTCGTTCGCCCTTTGTGAACCCATCCTTCTGGATAACTAATGACCTTATAACAACCCTTTATTGTATGGTTATCTAAGCCACATTTGGTACACTTCATTAGGGGTCGGTTACGAGTGGAGTCAGAGTTTTAAGTAGATGACCAAGAGTGCTTGGACCTTGTGACAATCAATGTTGCCGCTTCAGATGTGACACCAACTTCAAACATGGTTCCTTGTCTGTTACTCTCTCTTTTAATATGTGCATAAGTTGCCTCCAATTCAGGTTTAGGCTTCATCATCAAAATCTCTCCTCTTATTTGATCAAAATTATTGTCCAAACCTGCAAGAAAGATATAAACTCGAAGGCGGTCAATCTCTTTGCATCTGATTTCAATGTCTAATGGATGCTTCATGTTGCTTGGATTTAATTGATCAAGTTCCTAAAAAATCTTGGTGAGTTCACTATAGTAATTGGCAATAGGTGCTCTATTCTGTTTCATTGTGAATGATCTTTTGTGTAGATCATAAATTTTTGCCTCATATGAACCATCATAATATGTTTTCTTGATTGCATCCAAGACTTGCTTGGCCGTGTCATAACGGATAAACCGTTTCATTTGATTGGGTTGCATGGCATCAAATAACCAACTCTTGACTTGGCAATCCGACGCACACCATTTGTTGTATGTCAGGTCTGTGGCTACAGGTTGGGTCGTATCACCAGTCAAGTGGCCATGTTTCTGTCTTCCAGCAATCTTCATCTCTATGACTTGATGCCATAGAGAATAATTATTTTCATCGAATTTGATTCCAGTTGAAAAGTTGGAATCATCTCCTTGGATGGTGACAATCTGGGTGGTTGATTTTGACTCACCAAAACCTGATTTTGATTCACCAGGAACTGAATTTGATTCAAATTGTTGGAGTCGTCTTCACTTGTCATGATGACGGCTCAATGAATGATAGATGCGTTTGGCTTTTGGTCTATAAGCGATATGAGTGGTGTCGAAGCAATTGATGGAGAAGCGAATGATTGCTGCTGCAAGAATCTGGACTGGGTTTGTATGGTGGTATGGCGGCTGTGGAAGCGTGCTAGGGTTAGGTCAAGATACAGTCATGATCGACTGCTCTGATACCATCTCAAATTGGGTGAAGAATATATTCATTCATATTATTACAATTTGCAGCAATACAAAGATTATATACAAATACTGGAAAAACTATTATAGGAAAGAATCATACAGAGAATAATTATGATTCCTATAATCTTGCACAACCAATAGTTGACTTTATTCTTTGAGACTAATCGGGAATGTATAGCTCATTTGTCAAAATGCACATTGTGAGATTTGAACCCATCACCACTTATGTGAAAGGGATGTGCACTGCCAGCTCTACTAAAAGGTGATCCGCTATTCAATGATTCAATTGACTATTATGAATTCGATAAAAAAAATATATTTATTATTTAAGATTTTATTCTTAATCATTATATCATTTCTTTATACTTTTGAGAAACCGATAGTTTCTAGTAATAAATCTCATTAAATTCCTTGAGGTGTGACTAGGGATGGCAATGGGTCGGGCAGATTTTGCTTGCCAAATTCAAATCCGAAACCGCGAACAATCTTGCCACCCATACTCGGCCCACACCCACTAAAATTAAGCAGGTTCGAATGAAACCCACAGGTTTTATACGGGTTTGCGGGTTCACGAGTCACATCTGTAAAAATATATTAGCTTATATATATAATTAATATTTTATTATAAAATGAAAATACCTACAAGGTTATACTAAACAACCTAAAGGGGTGGGGGGCGGTGAATAGGTTGACACACTAGTTTTAAAAATTCTTTCATGACTTATGTCAAAACATTGGTGAGCATACAAATTAACCTTTAACAAGATTTTTATGAAAAAACAATTAACACATGTATGCTTGATTCACCACCTTTAGTCTACAAAACATATACCAAGAAACAATGTATCTCATATACAAGTATATTCAATGAAGAGCAAATTCCACAAGTTGTACTTTGAATATTACAATGTAAATTCACTAAGTAGAACTTTACAACTTGATATAGAATCACAAGATACAATGTTCAAACACTTACAAGATACAAGAAACAAATGTTGATTCAACAAACAATGTGTGCATCTCTTTCTTTATCAATAACTTGTTTACAAGGATGTGAGGAAATGAAGATCTTAAACAAGTTATATTGATCATACATACAAATATAAAGAGATAGAGATAGAGATAGAGACATTTGACACATTGATTTTTACGTGGTAAACCTCCGAAGAGGAAACATCCACAGGTTGAATCCACAACCACCGGCAAGTAATCCATTGTGACAAAAAAGACTTACACACTTAAGGCTATCAACACATGATATCCACCCTAAGCTATCAACTCCTAATCTACCCTCGGGGCCTAGTGAATCACCTAGCCTACTTCCTATCCGAGATGTGTCCTACATCTCTAGGAAGCAACTTCCTATCCAAGAAGCTCACATCTCTAGGAAGATTTCTTGCTTGACTATCCGGATCACAAAGATCCTAGTTAAGCCTCCCTAGCTTAACCATCCGAGTCCTCCCAACTCTAGTCAAGACTTCTTGCTTAGTCATCCAGATCACAAAGATCCTAGTTAAGCTTCCTTAGCTCAACCATCCGGAGTATCACACTCCTAGCTAAGACTTAATGCTCAAGATGAAGCTTCACTCACTCCAAGATGAGACTTCCACCTTTTGCAAGACAAATGATCTAAGTGATGCAAATGATACAAACACATGCAACATAGAATATATGATCAATACATCCTATGGAAATTAGAAATAATCAATGAGCACACAATTGTATATTTTTCTAGTTTATTATCCAAAACATGACACCATACAAAATGATGCATGAGCATATGAAATGTATGGATAAGGTACACTCCATGAAGATCTAGACACAGACAACAAAGTTCACAAAACAAAGTTGTCTAGATCTTAAACATGAACAAAAATCTAGAGCATGCAAAACACCTAAAACATGTCAAATCCTAGATTCTATTCATGTTACTAAAGCTTGAAAACAAAGCATGTTCATTAAGCATATATTCAAGACTTTAGAACGCAAACAATAAAAATGCTAGAATCATAAGATATGATCAATGAATATTCTAGCAAGTATTTAGAACAAGGATATAATTAAATGATCAATTAAATCCTAGAAAACTCTAAATACAAAATCAAATATGCTAATCCTAAATATGTTCAATTAAAGGATTCAAGAACATGCTAAGGTTATTAATCATAAAATGAATCAATCAAGTCACAAATAACCCAAGATATCAAGTTAAGCACAATACAACTCTCAACCATGTGAAAAACTATAATAATAGAAAACTAGTTCACACTTGTCTCTAATTAGACTTGATTAACTTTGATTATGAAGCTATCTTTTCAAATAGCATTCATCATACATACACATACATATAGAAGAAGAAAACCCTAGGTAATTGAAGATCAAAAAGGATGAAATCATAAAGTTTAGTTCAATACCTAAGAATCCCATGCAGTTTCGGTTTTGAGTGAAGAACCACCTCAAAACGTGATCAAACAGCTGCAAACCTTTTTGGAGAAGGTAGGGGACTTGAATACAAAGATTCTACAACTTGAATCACTTAATTCTGAGTTCGTATGAGAAAGTTATGGTGTTTGAAAATTGAGAAAGTTGGAGAGAAAATTTCAGCTTTAGTGTTTTTCAAATTTTCTTCTTAGAATGAAATGGGAGGGAATGGAGGATATTTAAAAGAATTCAAGAGAGGGAAAAATGAGCCAACCACAAGCTGCCATATCACCATCCACGTGTGGACCGCGTGTGGCACACATGGGCAGAAAGGCAGCCTGGCCGTGTGGCACACATGGCTCACACGTGGCTTCCTTGCTTAGCCATTGGCCAAGCAAGGTCCTCTCGCGCTCCTCCCGCATTCTTCAGCCATATTTGGGCATCCGAACTCTGAATTTGAATCCGTTTTCGGATTACGAACCATGACTCCCTCACGCACAACAAAAACTATAAAAATTTGATAAAAGGTTGAGAATTCATCTCGAAAAATGATGACGAAGACAACTCAACGAATGAGAACGCAAAGTAGCGTAGCTACATCGTTTGGACTCAAAACCTAATGAATGAGTAACCGAAATGACCGGGACTCAATAAGGAATCATAAGAGATCATGTTCAAGTCCAAAATCAATAAAATGGAAACAAATAAACACAAGTTCTTACAAGTATGCCATTTCCTCGACATAGTCTTAAAACATGCATTTCTAAAATGTATGACAATATGAGTTTAATGCATGAGCATACTAAAACATGTGAAAGTGTTATATAAATGGTGCACAACAATGCAGGGACACTCATGAATGATTTGTGTGTGTGTGTCTTACGCCTTGCAAGAGGAAGAAGAATCTTGATACCTTAGCATCCAAGTATGCGTTTTTCCTCTTGAAGACGATATTTGTATGAGAAGTTGCTTTTCTCCTTTGAAGCTTCTTTTCACCAAGAACCACCTAAGCAACTAATCAATACAAATAAAGAGAGTTTTGCAATGGAATCAAGCCAACAAAGATCTAGGATCTTACATATAAAAATATTATAACTTTGGGTGAATTCACAAAGAGCCAAAAAAATTATAGGTTTATTAAAAATGTCTAGCAATTTATATTTTATTGTTTTCATCACTTTTGACCACTTTAACACTTTTGGACAAAATTTAAAAAAAAAAAAAAAAAAAAAAAAAAAAAAGGGTTGAATTAAAAAAGCTTATGTTTTGTTAGGGTTTTTACAGGCAAAAAACAGAGAAGAAAAAGGAGAGAGATTGTGCCATCGTTCATCGAATCCGCTGCTCTTGTTGTCGACACCATCGCCCTTGCTTGTCGACGCTGTCTTCAACTAGCGTGCTTGTCGAATCTGTTGCTCTTGTCGCCATCAAAGTTGCATTTTTTTAAATCCATCCACCAAGTTTTTCGATTTACAAACCAATTAAATTAATAAGAATTTGTAGTTGAATTAAAGTAAAGTGAGCGAGTGAGTTATGTTTGAAAACCGTGTAGACTTAATCTAGTTCTGCAACTGCCTTTTTTTTTTTTTTTTTGAAAGTTCTACAAGACTGCAACTGCATCAATTTTTTATTCAATCACAAAACAATAATAAAAATAAACGTAAACATATATGCATGTATTTAGAATCCATGAAATCAATTCTTTGTTCATCCATTCCTTGACTATATGTGAAAATAAAAATTATATTTCCTGATTGATGTTGGGTTTATTAACTATATATTATTAGGGTTTATGATAGATTCGGTGTTCAACTTATAGGTATAGGAAGTAAATTTAATTTTCAATTATAAAAGCCATGTATTTTAAGTAATTAAATGTAAGGATATTTTGGAAATAAAAAAGTTTCATTAAAACATGGGTGGAGGAAGATATTTTGTAGGTGGCAATAGAGCCACCCTATTTTTAATTCATTCTCCCTTGATTCATGTATTATTGAAATTTTATGTCTAATATTTTTAAATGATAAATATTAATATATTTTTTATTGTAAAGTGGGTTCGGGTGAGGATTTTTTTTCAAACCCACAGCCGAACCCGCTGTGGGTTCAATTTCTGACCCATACCCACCTGTCAGTCGTAAAATCACCACTCAAACCTGACCCTCCAAGGTTGGTTTTTGGGCGGGTGCGGGTCAAATTGCCATCCCCGAGGTGGTTAGGTGCGACTTCAATTATTAATGTTCCAAATTGTTTTGTAAACTATAAGAAACCTCCTTTGGTAATCGGTATTCTCCAATTTATTTATTTTTATTTTATATATATTGATAGATAGAACTCCTATTTATTTGCTGAATAGATAGATCGACCAAAAAAATCATAACTATACTTAACAACAAAATACTAGGCTTGAAAGTTTGGACATCAACTCGTACAAAAAGAAAAATGATCTCCTCACACTTACAACTAAATGTCACTATAAGAATGCGTTTGGTGCATGTGATTGGATTATATATGATTGGACTAAAATAATAATGTCTCTTGTTTGGTATAATATGGGATAGGATTAAAAAAAATAAAAAAATAAAAAATAAATAAAAAATTGAAATTTTTTTTTTTTATGAGAGGTCGGTATAAAATTAAATTAAATTAATTTTTAAATAAATAAAATCATTTTAATTCAATTCAAATAAAAGAAAAGTAAAATCATTTTAAATTAAAATTGGTTAAAAAATTATTGAAATTATTTTTAAATTTTGAATATTATAATAATTCAAGGGTTGGGGAAGGGGAGAGACTCGAACCCACAATATCGTAGTATGGGTGTGAGGGACATACCACTGGACCAACCTCATATTGTCATTTTTTTAATTTGATATTAAAAATATATTTTATAAATGTTAGATTAAATACGTATTTAATTAAAGTAAGAAAAAAAAAAAAAAAAAAAAAAAAAGAGCTGGGACAATATTTTGTCTCATCCTTTGTGGCAGGACTACTTCCAACAGGATTATCGGTCTACATGGGATTGGAGAAATCTACTACCTACTTAACAAGTTAAAAAAATAATTAGGAAAATATGGGATGGTAACTTCTTTATCTACTACCTACTTATGTTTTTTTTTTTCTTTTTTCAAAGTACTACCTACTTATGTTATGCGGGTTATTCATACATGTTACATGTTATAAGTTGTGTTTTTTTTTTTTCCCTTATTTAAAAGTAAATGAGCTGGGTTAGGTTAATTAAATTCTAAAATTTATCATCATTCTTTCCAACCTTTGTCCAGATAACTTTAATCATATAAATGTAAATATAGTTGTCCTCAATTCTCTTGGTAATATTTTATTTGTTATTCTTCTAATTTACCGACTTGATAATGTTTTTGGTTAGAATTGCAATTAAATATAATTATCACCAATATTTATAGTTGAATAATCCTAATAAAATTAGACTCATTCACAATCATTTATTATTATTATTATTATTATTTAAATACGTCTATTTGATCTATCGAGATTAAACAATCCTACAATACGTCAATGTATTCCAAATATTTACTTCCATAATGATAATCGAATCCTACACTTATTACGATATATAAGGTATCAAGATTTGAATCTTTTGCTTGAGTCTTTTGAGTCTTTTGAGTGGATAAAGATCGAAGATAGTAAAATCTTCAACCACCACCTAGACAAGGAGCTTTGACAATTCAGAATCATTTATGATATCAAATGTAATAAATTTTGGTAAGAAAGACAAAAAAGAAAAGTAATTCATTTATGGGGTAAATACACCGTGACTCATCCTTTAAATACAAAAAAGAATAACTATGGATTTGTCTATCAAACATCCTTTAATATTAAAAAAAAAAAAAATTGCCTATGGACAATGGTCATTAAAATTTTAGAAATGAAAATAATCTTTTCTTCTTTTTTTTTTTTTTTAAGAAAAAATGTAGAAGCTAGTATAAATAATTTTATTAAAAAATTAAAATTTAAAAGCAGTAAAAAAAAATTAAAAATTAAAAAATGAAGATAATTTAATTTTTTTTTTCCTATTTTTATTCCATCGAAAATATTTTCTTCAAATAATTTATTTTAATTGTTTTTTTTTTTTTTGTAAAAATATTATCTTCATTTTTTATATTTTAATAATTCTGGGTAATTTAGTCTTTTTGTTAGTTCAGTTTTAAGTGAATGAAAGATTCAAATAGATAAATACATATCTACTCTCTACCTACACTTATTTCAAATTTTACATGTGTTAAATTTTAATACGGATATAGAAAAAAAAAATGGACATTGGAAAATATTTTATGGGCGGCAACAAGCAAACCGGCCTAAAAGTTATCAATTTGCATTTATAGTAATTGAAGACGGAAGAGTGTGCTACCAACTTCTCAAATCTCAACAGTAAAAGGAACAAAGTTTTCCAATTCTTGACGAATGAAATCTTTATAAATAAAATAAATAACATGAATTTTTGGGAAACTAAACATGCAGGTGATGCCTTGTTATAACTTATGAATTTTGATCCTCTGCTGAACTGATTTTTGTTCTATCCTATATAGATCTGTTAACATGTGTAATCAATGGCTGTCATTTATTTCATTTTCATTATTTTTAAATATAAAGTCCTATTCTCAAGTGTTTTAGAACAGAAAAAAGATCAGCATAGCAGAAGATCCCGATCCATAACTTATAAGTAAAAATTGAAAACTAATCTACTCTCTCTTTACCCTTCTCCAACTTCTGCAACTTTTATCCGTTTTTGGATAGATTTCATTCAATTCTAACAGGCCTAATTATAGGCATACACAGTTACAGGTAACATTTTATGAAAATTCAGCAAACATCTTTGATTTTTTTTTTCCAAGACAGGTCCACAATATCAATTTGTGTGTAAGCATCTCAACTTTTGTTAAGATATAACTTTTAGAATCAATTGTTGTACTTAATTACTGCACGTTAGTATCTTGATAGTTGTTGGATTGCACTCATATCAATTTGTGTCTATGATATTTTTTAAAAAAAAAAAACTCTAAGGTCTACTCTCTAGTTTCAAATTTAAAAGAAAGGACAATGGTAGACATCCAACCATTTTTGTCCAACTTTTTGTCCAACCCCTGATGTGTCAGTTGGTGAGTGGATTCATATTAATAATGATTTATCCATATATCCACTCACCAACTGACATATCAGGGGTTGGACAAAAAAGTTGGATAAAAAGGTTGGATGTGTAACATTATCCTAAAAGAAAATCTCTTAATATTTATCTGAAACACCTTATAACTTCAAAATTTAATTAGCAAACCTCTTGATTATGTATTAAATATGGAAAACCACCTGTCAAAATTCAGTACTAGAGAGTAGTGGGCTAGGGGAGGGAGGGGGGATGACCCCCAAACACACAATTTTTTTAAAAATAATTATTAATATTTTACCCCAAGTTTCATTATTATTTATATTTTACCATCTTACTGAATTTGTTACAAATCAGTTCCTTTTAATTTTATTTTTTTGAAACACAGTTCCTTTTAATTTTAAGATGTCTAAATTTTTACAAAACTTGAAAAATGAAAAACGAAAAACCAGGACCAAACTTTGCCTCTTCCCACACTCTCTTTGTCTGTCTCTCCTAATTACCTTAAAAAAAACAGAGAGGAGAGAAGAGAAGAGAAGAGAAGAGGAAAAAAAAGCCGAACGGCGCTCAATAGAAGCAACATTCTATAGGAATCAGGATCCTCTGCTATGCTGATCTTTTTCCTGATCTAAAACACTTGAGAATAAGACTTTGTATTTAAAAATAAAAAAAATAAAAAAAATAAATGACAGCCATTGATTACACATGTCAATAAATCTACATAGGACAGGACAAAAATCAGCATAGTAGAGGATCCAAATTCATTCTATAGACCATCATTGAGAAGCTGCCACGTTGCACCATCTACTGCCACGTTGCACCTTTTTTCTGTAAGAATTTCACTTTGACGTGGCATCCACTCGCCAATCGCCACCTTTCTCTTCTCTACTCAAAAATAAATACACCCCCCCTTCATAACACTCCCTTCTGCTCTCATTACTCCATTTTCCTCCCACCCAAACAAACACTCTTTTCCCTCCCCTTCCCTTTCTCTACAAATTTTCCCACTCATTTTCTCGAGAAAATCATAGAATGCCTGAGCCATCATCAGCACCACCATCCGACGGCCCAGATCAATCCAAAGATGTCTCCTTTCCTCGAGATTCGCGTGACTTGCCCTCTTTAATGTCTTCTTGTTATCCTATCACTCTCAAGGTACGTACACTGAAAAGGAAGGAGTTTTTTCTTTTGTGGTGCAACGGTGTATGTTTACCAGACTCTGTTTGACCGTCTTTTTTTTGTTTGTTTGTTTCATGCAGTTCATTGACGTGTCGTACCGGATCAAGATTGAGAACAACAAAGGAAAAGGAGGCAGTTTGAAGCGCATGTTTGATCGTGGATTCAAGCCGTCTGATCACCTGAGTTCAACGGCTACGAATAATACTATCCAGGAAAGGACGATTTTGAACGGTATCACAGGCATGGTTTCTCCCGGTGAAATCCTAGCCGTTCTTGGGCCCTCCGGGTGCGGGAAATCAACGTTCCTGCATGCAATAGCAGGGAGGCTACAAGGCCACGGCGGATACACCGGAACAATTCTCGCCAACAACAAAAAACCCGACAGACAAGTCACGAAACGCACCGGATTTGTCACCCAAGACGACCTCCTCTACCCGCACCTCACCGTCCGTGAAACACTAATTTTTTGTTCTCTTCTTCGACTCCCCAAAACTCTCTCTAAGAGAGAGAAGACCTCCGTGGCCGAGTCAGTGATAGCGGAGCTGGGTCTCACGAAATGCCAGAACACCATTATCGGGAATAGCTTCATTCGTGGCGTCTCCGGCGGAGAGCGGAAGCGCGTGAGCATAGCTCACGAGATGCTTGTGAACCCTAGCTTGTTGATTCTCGATGAACCCACGTCGGGTTTGGACTCGACGGCGGCTCACAGGCTGGTTTCGACGCTGAGGTCGCTTTCTCAGAGAGGTAATAAGGCCATAGTGACGTCCATGCACCAGCCGTCGAGTCGAGTCTACCAGATGTTCGACAAAGTGCTGGTGCTGAGTGAGGGCCGGTGCTTGTATTTCGGGAAAGGAAGCGAAGCTATGAGCTACTTTGAGTCTGTTGGGTTCTCGCCGTCATTTCCCATGAATCCGGCAGATTTTCTCCTCGATCTCGCAAATGGTACGTAAGCTTTTAAATTATGTTTTCGTTTCTTGGTACAGTTTGGTTTCATACTCTGTTTTTTTTTTTTCTCCATTTTTGACATGCTTCGTGTTCTGTTATCTTTCAAAGAAAAGTTGTTCGATTCAAGAAAAGTTAATTAATACAGTTTCCACTTTATTTACCAAATTATCACTCACTTGATTAGTACTATCCTAATTTTCTCATGTTTGTTATGTTTAATAAACGAGTGAGATAGATAGTTCATTGGTAAGAATACCAAAAAATAATAATAAATGAGTGAGACAAGGAGAGAGTCAGAGTTGAAGTATACATCATAACATCAAAGTGAAGCATATAGTTACTTATGTTATGTTATGTTAGGTGGACCAAAAACAAAGTTATTGAGACTCATTATTAGGACAAGGTCATATGTGGCATTCACTTTGAATTACTTCTCCATACCTTTTTTTATTTGTTCATGGTAATATGCATGTATTGGTCTCATTTAACACCTAATTCTGGGCCATACCCATCTTTTAAGCATGACTTTGGTGCGTGCCCTACTCATGCTTCATCCAATTATACCAGTCTATACAATCATTATACATACATGTGCCCCAACTGGGACGATCTTATGCTGATTTGAATTCTTACTGGAAATCGGAGACGTGAGTTTCAGATAAACAGAGGATCTGGGTTGCGTTTCGTGTTCTATTAGGTGACTTGGCATTCTTGATCTTTATTCAGGATGGATTGTTTCGTTTTTATTTTTTTTTAGTGTGCCCCCATCTACCTTGTTTGTTGGTGCAAAAACACCAAAAGCAAGGAAGAAATGGTGGTTTGATGGTGGAAAATAACAATTATTTGAAAATGTTGAAAAGAAATACAAGTAAAGGTGAGAAAACTTTATAGTGGATAAAATCGATTAGATACGTATTGGGTTTTGATTTTAGAAATCGTGGAGAGTTCTGTTTCAGTGGAGAGAAAATTATAGTGTTCTATTATTGTACACGTGTCGCGTTTGCTTTACTTCGACGGTCTTTGTTTTTTCTTTTTTTTTTCTTTTTATTGCCCTTCTTTAATCCTACTTAAATATTCATATGATATGATGCCTGACACTCCTCATGGTTCCTTTTTTCAACTTTTTTTCTTTTAAAAAAAAAAACTTAATGGTACGAATACCCCCTGAATTGTTCGTGAATTCTAAATATATCCCCTAAAGTTTTAAAATGGTCACTAAACCCCTGAATTCTTAAATTGTACAAATGTTTTTTATTTCTTTTTATATAAATAAATTAGTTGTTATCCTGTACCCTTGGGACATAAGTTAACACTACCCTATATATATATATATATGTAATATTTAAAAAATATATATATATTGTTTTAAAGTTATTCTTAAAAACTCAAAAATTTTGTTTTAAAATCATGAATAAAATATTTATGCATATTTTAGTCAATTAAATGATTTTTTTTTTTTTTTTTTTTTTTTTTAAGAAAATATATGTTTTCAAGTATCCTGGTGTTGGGAAATGATTGAGTAGTTTAATAAGGTAAGTACAGACATTAGAATCATATTCTATTTTTGAAGTATTAGTATTTTTGTATATATATTTTTCATTATTTTATTGAGGAGTTAGCAGAACCTATTTTGAAACTAGAGTTGTGCAGATTTTTCAATTATCAAGAAAATTCCAATATTTAGATTTAGTAGTAAAATTTAGAGAGAGATGATTAATGAATAATCATATAATGTGGTATGGAGATTGGAGAGTGGGACCCTACAAATACAATGAAATCCTTTTCTACAGGATTTGTGATCTTGTGAGTTATGGACCATCCACAAAAGGATAGCATAACATCAAGAAACTTTTGTTACATATAATAGCTACCCAAATTAAAACATATGATGAATTATTTGTTTGTACGATCCAGTTGACTTTATATACATTAGCGGATTTTGGTAGCGACAGGTCAGTCTACTCTTTAGGAACCAGATCCTAACATTATCTATCATATAAAATCTCCAAATTTTTTTTTTTTTTTTTTTTTTTGGTCATATTCTCTGGTTTTTCCTTAAATCGATCTAATTATGACTTGAAATGATATTGAAGCTAGTTTTACTAGAGTCTCGTGTTAAATCTCCCGAGAATTTTGGTTTTCTTTCATAAACTACATGGTATAGAATTAGATAATGAAGTAGAAAGTGTCGAATTATACAATTGAATAATAATTATATTTTTATATATAAATTTATTTATGATCATCATAGTAATCATGTTAAAATTAGGTTTCAAGCCACTGGCTAGGGATGAAACCAAATATTTTAAGTAGTATGAAATTGGTTTTGAATTAATAATTGTAGGGTATGAAAAATGCTTATAGAATGTGGTGGGTTATATTATTATATCACTAATTAATTAGTCCAAACTTAAATAATGTAGAGAAAAACTTTTGTTGAAGTGCAGTTTGACTAGGTGTAATTGTAATGTTGTGGAGTCTTCGTTTTAGGCATATTATTAGTTAATTAATTTGATACTTTATAAAGATAATTAAAGCTAAAAACTAATAGAGATAATAGGGATTTAGTTTTTTAATTAATTAATTAAGTTTTGCTTTAATCTATTCTTGGACACCATGATACTAAATTAATGTGGATTTTGAGGTGGAGAAAGTTGATGACGACATTTATAGCGTGAGGAAGCATCTTATATAGGAGCATTTGGATGGTGGCACATCGCATCCTTGTCCAGTTGTCCCTTTGATAATTGGTGTCACTATTCCAATGCATTATTTATTATTATTATTATTATTATTTAATTTTCTTTTTATTAATTAATCTTAATTTACTATAACATAATTATCTAGTAGCAACATAGGATAACCAATTGATTAGGTATTCGTGGTACGAATTCTCTCGATTGAGATGAGTTGTATAATAATATTCATTTATCTTAATATGTAGTAAAAAAAAAATACTCCTTTATTATATATTGTACGGCGTATATATATTTTTTATAGATTCGTCAAACCTCTTTGTGATTGATGACGAGTGTGTTACATCAGAATAGTAAAATTTATTTTTTACTGTTTATCATGTTATGGGTTCAAAGATATTGGATAGTATGTCATGTTAGGTGATATTTTGGATAGTGATATTTGACCAAAACACTAATAAGTTTTCCAATTTTGTCTCACCCCCTAAAATTTAGTGGTGAAACAAAATGATTTTCCCATGAAAATCTTCCAACATTAGAAAATTCAATATTTTGACCAAATTTGAATTGCATAACATATATATAATTTTATTTTATTTTTACTACAAATTATTGCTCTAATAAGGATACTAAGCTGCCCCACATTTTCATCATTGCACACTTGTCAAAGTTTGACCTAATAAAATCTCATGAAAAATTGATCAAGCCAACATTTTTTTTTTTCTTTTCAAAAGTGCTTTACTTATTGATCACTTATTTCTCCTTTCTCCTTCTTTTTATATTTTATTTTTGGTTTTAATATCAAAATCTCAAACTTAGTATAAGTTGAAGAGCAACACGTGTTAAGATGCTTTGATCTCCACACACACACTTCCCACCAAAGTCATAAAAAGTGAACCTTTGTGGGTTTTTATTTATTTTTCTCTGTTTGTTTTTTAGAAATAAATAATATTAACATATAAAAAAAATGGGAATTAATTAAAAGTAAGTGGAGGTGGCTCAACATTTATATATATATATATATACATAGTGGCATGCAAGCACCAACTTTTAGTGGACTCCCGCCTTTGCCACCTACATCGGTCAGCTTTTGTTATCTCTTTCTTTGTTGTGTTTGTGTGTGGGTTTGCTCCCCATCATAATTTGTTTGTACATATCACTAAATAATTTTTAAACAATACTAACCAATAAGATTTCCTAATTTAAGCTTTCCTGAGTGAGATTATTTGTCATTGTGATCCAAAGCCAGAGGAGTCTCTCATTAGTCATTATTCCAAGTTTCCTTGATTGAGATATTGTCTATTGCTCTATTAGATCATCAAAACAAAAAAGCAACCTCGACTTTCCAACATTAAATTTATTTGTGTCATGAAAGGACTGACAATTTTCATCCATTAGATCGATGTATTCAACAGCTAAGAAATGAAAATTTAAATTTAAAAAAAAAATTAAGAACGTAACTATGAGTTTGCTTCAATGTTTTACAATAATAACTTGTTGATTTGAAGTAAGATATTAACTGTTGATTCGAAATGTTTGTCATGATCATCAGGTGTAAGCCATTGTGATGGAGCAAACGAAAGAGAGAAGCCAAACATCAAACACTCCCTGATTACTTCTTACAACACTTTGTTGGCTCCAAAAGTAAGAGCTGCTTGCATGGAAGCTCCTTCTAATAATAATAATCTCCCAAGAAAAGAAGCACTTTTGTTAGCAAACCAGCAACCTTCCAAAGAACATAGAAACACCAGCAGATCATCATCATCATCATCAATTGGCTTCTCCACTTGGTTGAATCAATTCACCATTCTCCTCCAAAGAAGCCTCAAAGAAAGAAAGCATGAATCCTTCAACACCCTCAAAGTTTTCCAAGTAGTCACTGCCTCAGTGCTCGCCGGACTCATGTGGTGGCATTCTGATTATCGAGACATTCAAGACCGTTTAGGCCTTTTCTTCTTCATTTCCATCTTCTGGGGGGTCTTGCCTTCGTTTACCTCAGTTTTCGCCTTCCCTCAAGAACGTGCAATCGTAGTCAAGGAAAGAGCTTCCGGTATGTATACCCTATCTTCGTATTTCATGTCTCGAATCATTGGAGACTTGCCTATGGAGCTGATTCTCCCCACGGTCTTCCTCATCATAACATACTGGATGGCTGGATTGAAACCTGAATTGGGTGCATTTCTCCTCACACTCATCGTCTTACTTGGATATGTGCTTGTCTCTCAAGGGCTCGGGCTTGCTTTAGGAGCAATCATCATGGATGCCAAACAGGCCTCAACCATAGTTACTGTCACAATGCTAGCATTTGTACTAACAGGAGGGTTTTACGTGCACAAAGTCCCGTCTTGTATGGCTTGGATCAAGTACGTATCCACAACTTATTACAGTTACAAGCTGTTTATCAATGCCCAATACGAAGGCGGGGAGAAGCTTTGGTATCTCTTGGATTGTGGAAACCATGAAAGAAGAGAAAATTTGAGGTGTAAGTTTGTGGAAGAAGACATTATTGGGCAAATCAGCCCTGCAACTAGTGTTGGTGTCATGATGTTGATGCTTGTGGGTTACAGGTTATTGGCTTATCTTGCACTGAGGAGGCTCAAATTGTGAAAGTTGTTTAAACAGCGATCGAGAATATGGATTTGTGCAGGATGTGGGTTGGAGATGCATTGCAGGAGGAGGATTAGATTTTACACTAACTGTAATTTGATCAATCATTGTAAAATTTCAAGGGTTTGAGCAAGTAAATGTAAAAGGAAGAAGAAAAGAAAAGAAACTTTTTAGATTATCGTTTTAGGGCCTATGTCGCTTTGCTTTCGCCTCTTATTTTTATTTATTTTTATTTTTTATTTTTTATATATATAAAATAAAATAAAAAATAAAAAATAAAAAGAAGATGATGATATATCAATATTGTTATTTTCTTTCTAATTATCATGCAAAATCGAAATCAATTTATATTTCTTCTATTAGTATTTTTTTTCCTTCTGTGAACTTATATTAACAAAAGAAAGTTAGATGGTCGTAACAATTTTTTTTTTTTTTTTTTTTTTTTGACAATATATATTAATTCGGGATTAGGTATTTTTTTGATAGCTTTCATCATTTGTAGGATTCGAACCGTTGACTTGTGAGTCATTTGCCCAAACCCTAAACTCGTTCATCTACCAGCTGAGCTATGCCCCTATTGGCATGGTCATAACAAATTGTAATGATACTAAATCAACTTCGTAACTTAACAAAACTAAACATCTAGTTGTAACGATATAAAGTTTGGATATGTAACATCCTAAAGACCTAAACCCACCAAGTAGATATTGTCCGTTTTGTTTTTTGTTTTTTTGGCTTCAGGGACACGGCCTTAAACCTTCACCGATTTGAATTGGATCATGGGCTTTACCCAAGTGTCATTTACCCATGGCCCAAAACGCATTTACTTAGTTAAGATAGACCTTAAGGCTTATATACAAGTTCATGACCTCATTGCTACGACGTGGGATGTGACAATCTCCCATCTTTGGACATTGTGCCATTGTGAGGGTTCAAAAACACAATCACAAATTTACATCCACATCGAGGTAGTCCTGACATGGTTTCGATTCCGCGGTTAGGTGGAATCAGAACTAGAACCGTCTTTAGGCGGTTTCAATTACAGTTCCAAAACTGTCGATTCCGGTTCTGATTTCGACGGAACCGTTGATTCTGAGGCCTTTTTTTAATTAAAAAGAAAACTCAGTCCAAGAGAGTAAGAGACCAAGAGGAGACTGAACTCATCGAGGGAAGAACTGAAGATGATGTTGCAGAAGAAGAATCGAAGGGATTTGGGGTGGATCGAAGAAGAAGAGGATGGGATCAAAGAAGAAAAAGAAGAAGAAGAAGAAGAAGAATCAGACCTGGCGAGGGGCTGACGGCTGAGTAAGAAGAAGAACTGAAGAAGGATTTAGGTTTAGTTTAGTTTAGGATTTAAAATATATATATATGGTTCCAGTCCGGTTCAAACCGGCCGGTTCCACGAAAACTGGAACTGAAACTGAAACTGAAACTAGAACTAGAACTGGAACTGGAACTGGAACTGGAACTGGAACTGGAACTGGAATTGAAACTGGAATCGGAACCGGAACAGAATTTTTCGATTCCAGTTTTGATTTTTACGGTTTGGTTCTGGTTCAGTTCCCCGATTCGAATCGAAACTGTGTCAGGACTACATCGAGGTAGCGAGCTCACTCTGATACAATATGTAACAGCTTAGACTTACCAAAGTAAATAATGTCTGCTTCTTTTGGGCTTCACATATGTGCCCTTCACTCTCCACTATAATAAATAGGGTCTTTTTCGAGTGCTAAATATGATCACAAAAATGTCAAAAAGTCATTGAAAAATGTGTATTTATGACGGAAAAATGTCACTAGTCTCCATCGGAAATAATCCTATTTTGATGAAATGTTGGAAATACAACATTTCCAAGGGCTGTGAGTTGTTAGAGATAAAGGAACCATGATGTTGCAAAAGGTTTTGGGTATTTGTCATCAGACATAACTTATTACCGACGAAGATGGTGGTCGGAAATAATGTATTACCAAGAAGCATTGTAGTCAAAAATAATGTTTTTTCAACAAAACAAGTGATTGGGAGTAATGTATTTCCAAGGGATGAGGGAATAGGTTGTTTACAAATTAATTACCGATTTTTCGATTAGTCAAGATTAAAGGCAAACAACATTAAAAATCAAGTATAAAATGCAGAAATTAAAGAACAATTGATTTTTATGTGGGAAACCTCCAACTGGTAAAAACTCATAGGACTAGCCTCGCTAGCCACTTAAGCAATATAAATCCAGTATATGCAAAGTAGGTTACGCCCTCAAGTGATACACAGACTCTCACTCTCCACAGCCTCAGGCTATGGTCACTTCCCACTTCCCACTTCCCACTTCCCACTTCCCACTCACAACTCTTGGTTCAATCCTAGTAATATCTTTTAATCCACTACTCTTGGCATGAGCACCTCCCAATCTACCTCGCAGGCCTTTTACATGGGTCTTGGCAATTTGCTTGTGCAACTAGCACCTTAGCCACAAGACTTTCCATTTGCTTACACTACAAGAAATTTAGTCTTTCCCCACAAAACTTTAGGAGACAAAGCAAGATTTGTAGGCACAGTTAACTTTTCCCCACAAAACGAGTTTCGTTGGAAAAGATAACGTTTTGTCGGGAAAGGTAACCTTTCCCCACAAAACTCAAAATTCATCGGCTGAGGGTACAAAATTTTTCTCAACCTTTCCCCACAAAACTCACAATTTGTCGGCTAAGGGTACAAAATTTTTCCCAACCTTTCCCCACAAAACTCAAAACTCAAAACTCGTCGGCTAAGGGTATAAAATTTTTCCCAACCTTTCCTCACAAAACTCAAAATTCGTCGGCTAAGGGTACAAAATTTTTCCCAACCTTTCCCCAAAAAATGAGTGTTGTATGTATAAATTCGCCAAGCAGACACGTCACCAAAGGGGTCAATAAATGATGAAGAAAAGGTTGCCACGTCACTCATTGACCGGGTCAAGGGAGAGAATGTGGCCTGTCAGAATGTCAACGTTTTAAATCAATAGTCAAAGGTGTGGTCGCCAGAGCTAGATATATACTCGCCAAAGGTAGAAACGTGGTCGCCGAAGGATAATGTCCAGGAGTGAAGGTGCTCGCTGCATCAGCATACTGGGCCCAAAGCGACTCGGCAGAAACACAGAAATAAAACCCTAACCTCTAGAAGACCCAAGGCAACAAGGAATCATAAAAAGGAAAGGAGATAGAGCATATCCGGATCCGTGACAACATGAGAATCCTAGTACGAATCAAAGGGGGAATCCGACCACCAACACGGCTAAAAACAAGGGGAAACCCTAATTAACATATATAAATAGAACCATCTATCCCATGAAAAAGGGATTCGAAAACCTAGAGAGAAAAGAGCAATTGTATGAGAGATTTGAGTGTGTAACAAAGCAATAGAATCGAGTATTATCTTTCTGCCCTCTGGGGCGCCGTGGTTTTTTTCCCATTCAAGGGTTTTCCACGTAAAACTGTCTCTTGCATGCATTCTTGATTTTCTCGTTTTAAACTGAATTAATATAACTGTTGAGTGCGTGACAATCCAAATTTCACCGTCAACAATTGGCGCTAGAAGGAGGGGGTCATAGAACAAAAACTTCGAGGAACCCTTGCGAATTAAAGAATATGAACAACGACAGTGACAGAGATGGTAACTGTTAGGACCCCGGTTTACCAATCACGCAGCGGAAGGTTTTTAAAAAAATATATATTTCATAAAGAAATACTATGATTGATAAAACCTAGGATCTATTTTTCGGAACAGTAAAACAAAAGAAATCGAAATCAAAATATATATTAAAAGGGAAGAAACAATTTTCTTCATACCTACGTATGAGGCTCCTTCACTTTAATACGATATGCTCCCTGATTTGAACCACGAGATCTTCCTCGCTATGACCCGGGATTGGTAACGGCGTGTGGGCGCGTCACGGTACTCAGGAACCTGAAAAAAAAAGAAACACAAAACAACTCTTGTTTTGTTGTTAGAAGAATTTGGCCACCCTTTGTTTGTCAAGAACAAAAATAAAAAAACCCTTTTTTTTTCTATGTGTGGCCGCACACCCTCTGTCTCTATTTTCTTTCTTTCACGTGAATCAATGTTGGTGTCTCATTCTTGTTGTTAAATCACTCTTTTATAAAAATTATATATATCATATATATATATATTTTATTTTATTTAATAGATATCATCTAATTTGAATTTAAACTATTTAAATTTAAAATTAATATTTAATTAATTAAAAATAAGATAATCATATTATCCCATTTTTTAAATATAAATATCAACTAACACCCTCCATCAATAATTAATTACATAATTAAATAATCTTATTATTTAATTATTATAATCATTAAATACATTAATTAAATAATCTCATTACTCAATTAATTCCCGAATAGATACGTGTCACTTTCGTAACACAATTAATTGGACAATCCAATTAATTAACCATGACCCTTGTTACCTAAATCGATCGGGCTAGCAGGGGACCTAATGGACCCACAGTATTTTGAGCTCCAATAATCCTTAGAAATAATTAATTAAACTCTTTAATTAATATTTTCATGATTATTAACTTCGGTGTTATTCCACTAAAAACCCGAAGCTGCACTCTCTCAACTGTAGACGTTTTTACACAAACCAATAACTTTCGGTGTCTATTGATATAACTATTACACATGGTATAATCCTCCACAAGTAGTTCATAATTAGATCTGGGTCATAATGTCCGTTATACCCCTCTGATTATATCTTTCCTTTAAGTACCATTGATTCTCTAATGAACAATAAATCCTACATTCCTTACGGAATTAGGAGAGCGCTCATATTGTTCAAGCCCCGAATCAACCCTTAAGGGAACTACCATCTACTTCTCACAAGAAGGAGTGGATTCCACTATTGTGTACAAACCTTCCCAGCCACAAGCCAAATCGTGATCACAACATACGGAGCATATTGATCAGGAATGCAACTCCGACCTCACCCATGGTATATCAAAGACCACGATCTAACCTGAAGGAGTCGATAAGACACTCAGGATTAAGATCACCCACATATAACCATCATTAGTTGATATATATGAATCTCATCGTTAAACGGATCTTAGTGAGAGATTCATATAGATCCTGGCCTAGTCCTATATGATCACATCATACAAGGTGCCTCTATTCTCATATCTCCATATGAATGATCCAAGATAGGATCACCGTACACTACGAAATAGACCGCAGCTGTAGATTAACCACAAATAAAGTACCCAGCTTTATTTGCTATCTACGGACTCTTTAGATTGCTCGTTTCAAACTTCATCCATCTGTATATGACACTCATATACTCAGTTTGAAATTACATCTGGCAATCTTGGATGTTAAATGCACATGTTATATATAAATGTATGAGACAATTTGAATGAATAAACTACTTCTTTTATTTATGTTCAATTCACATTTATAAATTACAAGCTTTAGGGCAAAAACCCCAACAATCTCCCACTTGCACTAAAGCATGTGAGACATGTCTTGTAAACCTAGACTCTCTAGGTGACCAGTAAACACTTTAGCCGTTAAGGTCTTCGAAAATGGATCAGCAATCCGTACATCCTAACAGGATCAAATCCTGTCCAGAATACACTAACATATAGTTTCTCGTTCTCCGAAGATACTTGAGAATAGTCTTAACAGCAACCCAATGATCCAATCCTGGGTTGGACTGGTATCTGCTGGCTACTCCCACTGCGAAGCAGATGTCCGGTCTCGTGCATAACATAGCATACATGAGACTACCTACTGCTGACGCATAGGGAACACGTCTCATATCCTCAACTTCTTGAGGTGTCTTAGGACACTGTTCCTTAGACAAGTGAACTCCATGTCTGGATGGTAAATTACCTTTCTTGGAGTTCTACATCGAAAATCGCACAAGAATCTTGTCGATATACGATGCCTGAGACAGTGCTATGAGTTTGTTCTTACGATCCCTTAGAAGTTGGATCCTTAGAACATAACTCGCCTCTCCCAAATCTTTCATTTGGAATTGGCTAGCCAGCCTGCACTTTACTTCAGATAATACCCCTACATCATTCCCAATGAGTAGGATATCATCTACGTAAAGAACTAAGAAAACTACCTTCTTGTCAATGATGCGCTTGTAGACACAAGGCTCATCAACGTTTTGCTCGAAGCCATAGGTTTTGATCATATCATCAAACCTTATGTTCCAAGATCTAGATGCTTGCTTAAGTCCATAAATAGATCTTTGCAACTTGCAAACCTTTTGCTCTTGATCTGGAGACACGAATCCTTCTGGTTGCATCATGTAGATGCACTCTTCAAGATTGCCATTTAAGAATGCAGTCTTGACGTCCATTTGCCAAATTTCGTAATCAAAACAGGCAGCAATGGATAAGAGAATCCGAATAGACTTAAACATGGCTACTGGCGAGAAGGTTTCTTCATAATCGACCCCCTCTTTCTGGGTATAACCCTTGGCCACTAGCCTTGCCTTGAAGGTCTCTACGTTCCCATCTACTCCTTTCTTTCTCTTGTAGATCCACTTACACCCTATGGGTTTCACCCCATCCGGTAAGTCTACAAGTTCCCAGACTAAGTTAGAGTACATGGACTCTATCTCGAGATTCATGGCTTTAAGCCATTCCTCTTTATCAGGATCTTCCATTGCATTCTTAAATGTCAATGGATCATCCACACTATCAGCAGAGACAACATCTTGTCCCTCACTTACACCCAAATAGCGTTCAGGCTGTCTCACAACCCTAACACTACGCCTAGGTGGTAGTGTATCCCGAATAGGAATCATCTGACTCTCAGATGTTAATGGATCAACAACTCTTGTTGACTGAATACTGGTCTCACCAGGCTCCAACTCATTCAATACAATTTTAGAACGAGGTTTATGGTCACTAATATAGTTATCCTCAAGAAACATTGCATTTGTCGATACAAATACTTTATTATCTTCGGGACTATAGAAATATCCACCTCTGGTCTCCTTGGAGTATCCTACAAACAAGCAGACCACAGACTTGGGATCTAACTTTCCAGTTCTGTTCTTCAGCACGTGTGCTGGACACCCCCATATGCGAAAATGTCGCAAACTAACTTTACGACCATTCCACAACTCTAGGGGAGTCTTAGGAACAGATTTGGATGGCACTACATTCAAAATGTATGTCGCTGTTTGTAACGCATATCCCCAAAATGAATTTGGTAACGATGAGAAACTAATCATAGATCTCACCATTTCCATTAGGGTTCTATTTCCCCTCTCCGCAACACCATTCTGTTGTGGTGTTCCAGGAGCTGTGAGTTGGGATACTATCCCACACTCAACCATAAAGTCTTCAAACTCTTGGTCAAGGTACTCACCTCCACGATCAGATCGTAGAGACTTGATAGTCTTTCCAAATTGGTTCTCAACTTCAGCTTGGAATTCTTTGAACTTTTCAAAAGTTTCCGACTTCCGTTGCATTAGGTAGACATATCCGTATCTCGAGTAGTCATCTATAAAGGTGACATAATACTCATAACTACCCCTTGCTTTAACATTCATCGGTCCACAAACGTCTGAATGTATAAGCTCAAGTGGTTCTTTAGCTCTAAGCCCTTTTCCAGTAAAAGGTCTCTTGGTCATTTTACCTTCTAAACAGGATTCGTAGACAGGTAAGGTGCCAACCTTTAACTCACTTAAAGATCCGCTTTTAACTAGTCTGTTTATCCGGTCAAGGTTAATATGACCAAGCCTTAGATGCCAGAGATACGTTTCGTTTTCTGGAGAAATCTTATGTCGTTTAGTTTTTGGTTTTTCAACCTTAAACATTTCGGTGTTGAGCAGTGTTGTATGTATTAACGGTCTTAACACATACAAATTGTTTTCATTACTTCCTGAACAAATATTTAGACCATTCTTTGCAATAATAACTGATTTATTATCAAAAGAAACAGAATATAATTGTTCTAACAACTTAGAAACGGAAATTAAATTCCGTGTAAATCCAGGAATGAAAAATACATTGTCCAACAATATAAAATTATTATTACAAAAACGCAATCTAATTACGCCCACTGCTCGTGCGGACACGACATCCCCTGACCCCACACGCATAGAGAAGGCTCCCTCCTCAAGCTGTGTCCAATAATCAGTCCACTGTAAAGAAGAACAAACATGGTTAGTGGCCCCCGAATCAACTATCCAAGGTGAAGAATCATCTTCCACTAAACACGACTCAAGAACAAGTAAATCATATTTACCTTTTGTTTTCTTCTTCTTGGCTACCTCCTCTAGATACTGAGGACAGTTCCTCTTCCAGTGCCCGACCTTGTCGCAATGGAAACATTTTCCCTTGCTCTTGTCGATGGAGGTGCCTTTCTTTTTGCTCTGGGCTTTCTTGGGTTTGGGCTTACCCTTCGCCTTCCCAGCAGACCTCTTCCTCTTTCTATTATTGGAGGAAGATGGTTTGGCAACATTTGCCTCACCGGTCTTGCCTTTGCTGTCCTTAGTCAAGGACTCAAAGGTAGAGAGCTCATTGAGCAACTGTGTGAGACTGAACCTAAGCTTGTTCATCCCATAGTTGCTCTTGAACTGATCGAAACTCTTTGGAAGAGTCGTCAGTATGATGCTCACCTGACTGGGTTCATCAATGGCCCCGCCATTGATTTCTGCCGTGTTGAAGTAGGACATCATGTTCAGGACATGTTCCCGAACTGATGAACCCTCCTTCATACGAGCGAGCATAGCAGAACGAACAGCTTCATGCCGCTTTTGCTCAGAGGGTTGCCCAAACATAGCCTGCAATGACTCCATTATTTCGAATGCGGTAGTCATTGCTTCGTGCTTTGTGACAAGCACGTCTGTCATACTAGCTAACAGATATGTTCGGGTCTTCTCATCAGATGAGACCCATTTCTCGTATGCCTCACGAACTCTTTGTGCGGCATGGGCAGTAGGCGCTGGAGGACATTCCTCCGTAAGCACAAACTTAATGTCCTTGGTGACCAAAATTGCATTGATATTGTGTTTCCATTTAGTGTAGTTATCACCAGTTAATTTTTCATTGGCTATGATTTGTAATAGTGCAGTTGACATGGCTGAAAAAACATAAATTAAGAATTCATTCAGTCATACATTCAAAACATGTGCGAATGTTCGGCATAAAATTAAACATGATGCATGAAAATGTTTAATGAACAAGAACAACCCTAAAATGTGTTACTATGCCACGACAATCCAACATACCACAAGCAAGTGCCGCCTTAGGGTCGGTCAAATTCTTGCATGTTGGATCGAGACATTCTCAATCAAATGTTATACCAGAATAACTCTTATTCCTCTAACATTCAACCATCGTTTATTTCAGTCAGGTTTATAATTAACCAATTTAATTAAAACCTTGTGAGTGTAACCTATCATTTCAAATCTCTAGAGCTTAACTCGAGAATTGCCGCCTTAGGGTCGGTCAATCCCGAAATCCCCTCAGAAATCCTATCCGTTAGGAAGTCAACCTTGGTATTGATTCTTATGGAAACCCTCCTTAGGGAGGACGAAAGCAAAGCCGTCACGAGGCCCCACTCAAATCTCACGGTGTTGAACTAATGATGGAGACCGTGGGATATAATGTCATATATCCCTCTCCCACTCACTATTTTATAATAAGGGTTTTCTATAGTAGTTAATGCACCTAGATATTTACAAGATTAAACGGCTAATTTCAATCCAGTTGTCTAACGCATTAACCTTTGTTTATTAGAATCTAATTCTAATTAACTAATAAATTATTATGAATTTTAACTCTTAAAAAAAAATAATCTATTAGTAACAATTCTAATCTATGTAAACAATATACTAAGGCTAGAATTATTCAACATGTGTTACCAAGTTTTAACTATTAAAACTAAACACATTATTAGGCCCATTAATAAATTGATTTAATCAAATTAATCTAATATTATTAAAAAGGCCCTATTAATCTAACTAATTTAACTCTTAAAAAAAAATAGATTAATAATTAATGAGAATTTACCAAGTTTTAACTATTAAAACTAATCTTATTAATCTGTAGCCATTTATGTGTATAGCCCATTTTAATCACATTAAAACTAAAACACAACATAAATTAGGCTAACATGCATGTATGATATATCAACATATATTTATGTGTAGGCACAACTAGTCTAAATGACATTTGTATGTATGGCAATGCTTAATCATCACATAATTAAAAACATACATGAGTTGACCGAGTATCGTGGATTATTTAACCTACAATAACAAGAATCTAATTACAAAAATACCCAAGGCATTCCTTGGTCTTCAAGTCTTTAGGATTCTTATTTATTTTGGACTTTTAACCAAGTCCAACTTGTTAAAAAAAATTGTGACCCATCTCATGAATCAAACCTAAAGCCCAAAATCTTGTATCCAGTAAACAGTGCCGTTATGAACAGTACCACCGCATGAACAGTTCCAGCCGTGAACAGTACCCCGCATGAACAGTTCCAGCCGTGAACAGTACCCCGCATGAACAGTTCCAGCGGTGAACAGTACCTGCATGAACAGTTCAAGTGAACAGTACCGCAATGAACAATTCAGTGGTGAACAGTACCAGCATGAACAGTACCAGTGAACAGTACAGTAAATGAACAGTACGCATGAACAGTCCAGCTGTTTCCGATTTCGCACTTTCGCCATTCGTCTTCTTCATCGGATTTCTTCTTACATATTTAATAACAAAATACATAACAGAAAAAATACAACAAAGAAAATACAGCAGGAAAAAATATATAAAAATTACATCCCGTGATTAATATTACAAAAATATTACAACCTTTTATAATAAGAACCCTAAATCCACGACACCATACAATTAACGATCAACTATGTTTTAAAATTAAACCATTCAATTAAAAACAACATACAGTCAATTAAAATAGTGCCTACACATTCATACATATTAGGAGCATCGAAATCGATTCTCCTGTTCCGAAAAATTGGCTATAATACCAATTGTTAGGACCCCGGTTTACCTATCACGCAGCGGAAGGTTTTTAAAAAAATATATATTTCATAAAGAAATACTATGATTGATAAAACCTAGGATCTATTTTTCGGAACAGTAAAACAAAAGAAATCGAAATCAAAATATATATTAAAAGGGAAGAAACAATTTTCTTCATACCTACGTAGGAGGCTCCTTCACTTTAATACGATATGCTCCCTGATTTGAACCACGAGATCTTCCTCGCTATGACCCGGGATTGATAACGGCGTGTGGGCGCGTCACGGTACTCAGGAACCTAAAAAAAAAAGAAACACAAAACAACTCTTGTTTTGTTGTTAGAAGAATTTGGCCACCCTTTGTTTGTCAAGAACAAAAATAAAAACCCTTTTTTTTTCTATGTGTGGCCGCACACCCTCTGTCTCTATTTTCTTTCTTTCACGTGAATCAATGTTGGTGTCTCATTCTTGTTGTTAAATCACTCTTTTATAAAAATTATATATATCATATATATATATATCTCTTTTTAGATATCTTTTTTAATTTAAAAAACAAAATCTTTATTTTATTTTATTTAATAGATATCATCTAATTTGAATTTAAACTATTTAAATTCAAAATTAATATTTAATTAATTAAAAATAAGATAATCATATTATCCCATTTTTTAAATATAAATATCAACTAACACCCTCCATCAATAATTAATTACATAATTAAATAATCTTATTATTTAATTATTATAATCATTAAATACATTAATTAAATAATCTCATTATTCAATTAATTCCCGAATAGATACGTGTCACTTTCGTAACACAATTAATTGGACAATCCAATTAATTAACCGTGACCCTTGTTACCTAAATCGATCGGGCTAGCAAGGGGACCTAATGGACCCAATGGACCCACAGTATTTTGAGCTCCAATAATCCTTAGAAATAATTAATTAAACTCTTTAATTAATATTTTCATGATTATTAACTTCGGTGTTATTCCACTAAAAACCCGAAGCTGCACTCTCTCAACTGTAGACGTTTTTACACAAACCAATAACTTTCGGTGTCTATTGATATAACTATTACACATGGTATAATCCTCCACAAGTAGTTCATAATTAGATCTGGGTCATAATGTCCGTTATACCCCTCTGATTATATCTTTCCTTTAAGTACCATTGATTCTCTAATGAACAATAAATCCTACATTCCTTACGGAATTAGGAGAGCGCTCATATTGTTCAAGCCCCGAATCAACCCTTAAGGGAACTACCATCTACTTCTCACAAGAAGGAGTGGATTCCACTATTGTGTACAAACCTTCCCAGCCACAAGCCAAACCGTGATCACAACATACGGAGCATATTGATCAGGAATGCAACTCCGACCTCACCCATGGTATATCAAAGACCATGATCTAACCTGTAGGAGTCGATAAGACACTCAGGATTAAGATCACCCACATATAGCCATCATTAGTTGATATATATGAATCTCATCGTTAAACAGATCTTAGTGAGAGATTCATATAGATCCTGGCCTAGTCCTATATGATCACATCATACAAGGTGCCTCTATTCTCATATCTCCATATGAATGATCCAAGATAGGATCACCGTACACTACGAAATAGACCGCAGCTGTAGATTAACCACAAATAAAGTACCCAGCTTTATTTGCTATCTACGGACTCTTTAGATTGCTCGTTTCAAACTTCATCCATCTGTATATGACACTCATATACTCAGTTTGAAATTACATCTGGCAATCTTGGATGTTAAGTGCACATGTTATATATAAATGTATGAGACAATTTGAATGAATAAACTACTTCTTTTATTTATGTTCAATTCACATTTACAAATTACAAGCTTTAGGGCAAAAACCCCAACAGTAACTCCAGCGGAGATCTAATTGTTGATCCAACCGCACCGACGGGGGATAGGGCGGTGGCGATCGAGGAACAATCGGCGGCAATACCAGGAACTAGGGCAGCCGACCCCGGGGTTTTGCAGCACTTTCAAACTGCATTGATAAACCTAATCAGCGAGGCTAGCAAAATAGGGCTTTCGCTGCCCTTAGGGTTGGGAATTTCTTCTCCTTACGAGTTAACCACTCCTGGAATCCGTCCACCCGGAAGACTGCGATCGGAAGTTCACATTGCAACCCCTGATGCTCAAGCAAGACAATCCACTGAAGAGACTCCCCAAGGTCACCCTGAGGATTTCGAAGGGGGAAAACAAAGGAAGGGAAAAGGTGTGATGAATGAAGAATCTAGGAAGGAACGAGACCAGATACGAACACATGGGGTCAATTCCAGCGACACTTACCAAAGGAACCGGTGGAGACACCGTTCTATATCTTCTGAAGATAAGAGTCCTCGTCCGTGAAGGGAATTACGATCCAAAAGAGCACGACGAAGGAGATCCGAAAGCACAAAAGATCGAAGGAGCCTGGATGATAGAAGCAATCATGGGAGAATGACAATCAAAAGCAGACTCAATCCAGAAGGAGAACCAACTGGCCAGTGAGATGTCACCCTACAAGAGCTATCAAGAAAGGTTTCAGCGATGGCACGAAAATATGGTCGTAACGTATCTTCGGATGATGAATCAGATAGCCCATTCATCGATAACATTGCTCGCACCCAATTTCCAAACAAATTTAGAATGCCAACCATTGAGCAGTATAAGGAGAACAGGGATCCGAAGGAACATGTTCGCCAATTCCGTAATATCATGGCCCAGTATTCATCTAATGACGGGCTGTTGTGCCTGACCTTCCCGCAAACATTTGGCGACCTCGCCTCCAGGTGGTTTGGAAGACTCCCAAACGGAAGTATAAGCAGTTTTTCGAACCTCAGCAAAGCATTCATAAGGCAATTCATGGGGAGCATCCAGAGAAGAAAATCACTCGCTCACCTATCAAACTTGAAGTAGGAGCGCAATGAGTCAATCAAGAAATACCTGGCAAGATTCGGGAAGGAGGTTGCTCAAATTGAGGACGCCAGTGATGTAGCTGTGATCGCCGCTTTCACCAGTGGGTTACAAAGTGGGCGATTGTCTTTTGACCTGCGAAGAGAGAGACCGAAAACTTATGAGGAAATGATGGAGATAGCTGGCGACTATGCATCGGCAGAAGAAGTAGCACAAGGGGGTAGCTACGTACATGGACACAAGCCCGACTCAAAATCAGATCACAAGGATGATAAAAAGACGCAATCACGCGATCGCCAGAGAGAGGAGAAAGGCCAAAAGGGACATCCAAGAGAAAGCAAAGGAAACGCTCGAGCCAATAGGTTTCGAGGAAGGTACAACCATTACACCCCTTTAACCGGCGATCAGGAAGAAATACTTTCTGTGGTAGAAGACAAAGGACTTGCTAAATACCCTTGACAGCAATCAGCAAATGCCAGGAAAGATACTACCAAATACTGTCGATTTCACAAAGATCATGGGCATGAAACTTCAAAATGTTTCCAGCTGCGTGATCACATTGAAAGCTTGATCAAAGATGGGCACCTGAAGGACTTTACTTTGAGAGGGGACAACCAGGGTGGTCGCCAGAATAACCGCCAAGGAAATGGGCAGGAAAGGAAGAGTCCAAGAAGAAACAGCCCTAACGCCACTATAAACACCATTTTTCGCGGACCTCATACTGGGAGAAGCAATCGAGAAAGGATGTCAGAAGTCCGAGAAGTAATGTATGAAAGCAGAAGCATGGAGATTAATTCTGTGCAAAGAAACCCCAAGAAAGGAAGAGAAGGGCATGATCCATAACATTTACAGCAGAAGACTCAGACGGAATTGATGCAAAGCCTAACGATGCAATCGTAGTGGGGGTTCGAATAGCCCATAGGGATGTCCTCCGGGTAATGATTGACAACGGAAGTTCAGCGGATATTTTAAGTGCTAGGGTATACGATGAGTTACGGCTGGACAGAAAAGATCTTGAACCTTTCCATGTGCCGTTGAAAGGTTTCGGGGGTGCAGAAGTGAGATCATTAGGAACTGTGAAGCTGCCGGTGAGGTTCGGTACAACACCATGCCGGCGAACAATCCTGCTGGACTTTGTTGTAGTCGACATCCATAATTGGCCGTATAATGCTTTGTTTGGTCGACCGTTTCTCAACAAAGCTCGAGCCGTCACTTCAACCCACGCGTTAAAAGTAAAATTCCCCACAGAATTTGGAGTTGGAGAATTAAAAGGGTCACAGGAGATGGCACGCCGCGTCAACCTATCAATCTTTAAAGATAAGGCCGGGATGGAGACCTTAAGCATATTCGAGGTGGACAAAGAAGTGCAGGAGGATAATCTAGAAACTTTTGAATTGGACCCAAGGGACAAAACGAGTAGAGAAAAGGAGGAGCCGACTGAGTCGATTGTTTTAAACAAAGCTGAACCGGATAAAACAGTCAAGATTGGGGCAAGACTGACCGAACAAGTTAAGAGAGATGTGACAAACTTGTTAAGAGAACACAAGGAGATTTTCGCTTGGAGCCATGAAGACATGCCAGAGATTGAAAGAAGCGTGATTTCACACAACCTGGCTACAAACGAAAAATGCAAACCAGTAGTGCAAAAGAGGAGAAGCTTTAACCCAGAGAGAAGTGCGGCAATAAAAGAGGAGGTGTCTAAGTTACTCGCCGCAGGATCAATCAGAGAGGTTAAATATCCGGAATGGGTAGCGAATGTAGTTCTGGTGAAAAAGAAGAACAGCCAATGGAGGATGTGCGTCGACTTCACCGATTTGAACAAAGCCTGCCCCAAGGACAGTTTCCCACTACCAAGAATTTACCAGCTGGTCGATGCAACATCTGGACATGAAACGTTAAGCATCATGGACGCATATTCAGGATACAACCAGATAAAAATACACAAGCCAGATGAGGAAAAAACATCGTTCACTGCAGATCAAGGATTATACTGTTACACAGTCATGCCATTCGGTTTGAAAAACGCTGGAGCAACTTACCAGCACTTAGTCAACAAAATGTTCGCCAGGCAAATAGGAAGAAATATGGAGGTGTATGTCGACGATATGCTGACAAAAAGCATCACAGCAGATAAGCATATAGATGACCTAAGAGAGACATTTGAGGTGTTGGTGAGGTATTGAATGAAATTGAATCCGGCAAAATGTGTGTTCGGCGTACCATCTGGAAGATTTCTAGGATATCAAGTGCATCAAAGAGGAATAGAGGTGAATCCCAAAAAAATCCAAGCGCTGGCAGAAATGGTCTCTCCAAGAACTTTGAAAGACGTCCAAAGACTCACGGGATGCCTGGCATCGCTGAGCAGGTTCATAGCTAAATCAACGGATCGATGCCTACCATTTTTTAAAGCCTTAAAGAAAGGAAAGGGAGTCGAGTGGAATGAGGATTGTGAAAGAGCTTTCCAGGCCTTGAAAGATTACCTTGGGCGGGCACCGCTGTTATCAAAGCCAGAAACAGGAGAAACACTGTATATGTACTTGTCCGTTTCTGAGGCAGCCACAAGCTCCGTACTGGTAAGGCAGGAAGAGGGGATCCAGAAACCGATATACTACACCAGCAAAGCACTATTACCAGCCGAAACAAGGTACTCGCCGGCCGAAAAAATGGCACTCGCTCTAATAACAGCGGCAAGGAAGTTAAGGCCATATTTCCAAGCTCATAAATTCAGAATATACACCAGTTGCCCACTGAAACTAATCCTGCAGAAACCAGAAGTATCTGGTCGATTAACGAAGTGGGTGATCAAGTTAAGTGAATTCGATGTAGAGTATCTCCCAAGGACGGCAATTAAAGCTCAAGCAGTGGCAGACTTTGTAGCAGAGTTCACCGAGCCAAGTATAGAGGTGGTGAGAATGATGGTGGAGCAAAATAAGAAAGTATTCAAATGGCAACTCCGCGTTGATGGCTCATCAAACACGCACGGCAGCGGGGCAGGGGTAGTAGTGTCAACTCCGGAAGGAGATTCAGTCGAATGTGCCTTGCGTTTTGACTTCAAAGCAACTAATAATCAAGCTGAATACGAGGCACTCATAGCAGGCTTAAAAGTTTGCACTGTCCTAGGAGCAGATGAGGTAGAAATCTTCAGCGACTCTCAAGTTGTTGTTAATCAGGTGCTAGATGAATACCAGGCGAGAAATGAAAGCATGATCACCTACCTAGAGCTAACAAGGGAGCTACTGGAAAGATTTAAAGAATACAGAATTATTCATGTCCCTAGAGAAGAAAACGAGCAGGCTGACGCCTTGGCCAAGTTAGCATCCACCACAATCAACATCTGGCCCAAAACTATCTCTATGATCCGCCTATTACAGCTGAGTATAGTCAGATCAAAGGAAGTGGGGGCAGTCTTTGGTGAGAGGAACAGCTGGGTCACACCAATCCAAGAGTATCTCGTCAATGATGTACTCCCAAGTGACCCATTGGAAGCAAAACGGTTGAAGTATAGAGCTATAAGATACTCAGTGCTCAATGGAGAGTTATACAAAAGGGGGTACTCAAGGGCACTGCAGAGATGTATTGGGCTTGAAGAAGCAGAAGGTATCCTGAGAAGCATACATAGTGGAAACTGTGGGAACCACGCTGGGGGTGTCAGCTTAGCCCACAAAACATTAAGACAGGGCTTTTATTGGCCAACACTATTCGACGACGCCAAAAGAGTGGCAGTGAGATGTGAGGCGTGTCAAAAGATTGGCAATAACATCCGCCAACCACCTGAACTCTTGAAGAGTATTACCTCGCCTTGGCCGTTCGCCATGTGGGGAATTGACTTGATCGGCCCAATGCCAATAGCAACTGGAGGAGCAAAGCACGCTATAGTAGCTGTGGATTATTTTACGAAGTGGGTAGAAGCCGAACCATTGGTACATATAACAGAAGCAAACACTATAAGCTTTGTGAAGAAAAATATCCTGTACAGATTCGGGATACCAAACACCATCATCACGGACAATGGGACCCAATTCGACGGTAAGAAATTCAGGGAGCTGTGCGACAAGTACGGCATCAACAACTACTACGCCTGCCCAGCACATCCACAGACGAATGGCCAGACTGAAGCAGTGAACAAGATCATAAAACACAACCTGAAAGCTAAGTTGGCAGTAAAAAAATGGGAGCTGGGCAGATAAATTACCGCAGGTACTCTGGGCATATCGAACCACAGAAAGGGGTTCAACAGGTGAGACCCCATATTCCATGGCATATGGGGCTGAAGCTGTCATTCCCGTGGAAACAGCATTCTCTTCACCAAGGGTACAACTCTTTCAACCAGAACTCAACATTGATATGCTAAAATGCGGTCCGGATGAGTTAGAAGAAAGAAGAGAGCGCGCACAAATAAGGAATACTGCATACCAACAGAGGGTAGCCAGATACTACAACTCACATGTGCGTGAAAGAAGGTTCTCGCTTGGCGACTTAGTGCTGAAAAGGGTGAACCCAGGAACAAGAGACAAAGCTGCAGGGTCACTCGCAGACAAATGAGAAGGGCCTTATCAAATTACAGGCATAGCTGGTCACGGGGCATATCGCATTACTCGAGAGGGTTTAGGCGAACTACCTCGTCCATGCAATGCGCAGTACTTGAAGATATATTACCCTTGATTTTTTCATTGCTTTTAGGATTTATTTCACCCCTTTTTATTTCTTAGACAGTTTTAAAGTTTTAGCATTTTTTCTGTGACTATGTTAACAAAAGTTGCAGGAGGTATTCAATAAAGAGTAATTTATTACTAAAAATCATGATTTCACTCGCTGGTCATAAGGGGCACTCGCCATCGTACACCACCATCATTACGTAAAGACGAGTTTCATACTCGCAGCAATGAGACCTGGCGAGGAAAAATAAAATCCCAAGTTGCAAAAATCAGCGATTGCCATCAAAGGGAAATAAAATCCCTAGAGAAGCAAGAAAGCCCGCTGAAAACAAAAAAGATAAGCAAAAAGCAAAAAGCAAAAAGCAAAAAGCAAAAAGCAAATGGGGGACGTCACAACCGTATGCTAAAACTCAGCAATGGCAGCTGAACAAATAAATAAACATGTTAAAAACTTAGTGTATGGTCGGATACGTCCTGACAAACACTAAGTACGCCGAAACTCAGCAATGGCAACTGAATAAAGCTGTAAAATATGCTAAAAACTTGGCGAAACACCAAGTAAGCCGAAAACTCAGCAATGGCAGCTGAATAAAGCGGTAAAATATGCTAAAAACTTGGTGAAACACCAAGTAAGCCGAAAACTCAGCAATGGCAGCTGAATAAAGAGGTAAAATATGCTAAAAACTTGGTGAAACACCAAGTAAGCCGAAAACTCAACAATGACAGCTGAATAAAGCTGTAAAATATGCTAAAAACTTGGTGAAACACCAAGTAAGCCGAAAACTCAGCAAAGGCAGTTGAACAAAAATAGAGCTAGAGGAGTTGTAAAATAATTTATAGAATCAAAAAGTCATTTACACTCGAAGGTTCAAGAAAGATATAAATATTTACAATTGAAGACCTAATCTCAACTAGCTGCAGGAGGTCCCTCGCTGTCTTCCTCATCTTCGATCTCCTCTTCAGAAGGCCAGGTAATCTCTTCGTCCCCATCTGGTATAAAAGGTCCATAATCCCTACCGGCAACAGGACCCAAATCAGGTTCAGCACCAGAACCAGAAAAGCTGCCCTTCTGGCCGGAGTAGTAAGTGTTGAAAACACGCCTACTGGGAATTTCTAAATGCATAGGATGAGGCTTAGTCCTGTTATAACAGCAGTGGGCTTTCCATCGTTTTATCTGATCTTTAATCGAACCCACTTCGCTGGCCATATGCTGTTTAAGAGACCTGTCAAAGCGATTTAAAGCATTTTCATTCGAATGGTCCTTCATGGCGAAGAACTTCTTCGACTGCCTCATGCCCCGTTCAAATTCACGCAGCAAAAGCATATCATAGGCAGGGGATCTCTTAAAATGATCAACTGCTTCAACCTCCAGCACGGCCTTGAGATCATTCAAGATAACTTCATGCGAGGACAACCGGTTGCGCAGGTCCAAAGCCTCACGCTCAGCTCTCTCTTTTGCCTCCTCAGCTAGTCGCTCAGCCTCAAAACGTGCTGCGAGTGATTCTTGATTAGCGGAGAGTTGCTCTCGCAGCGAACGAATCTCTTCCTCAGCAGCAGCCAATTTATCTTCAGCAACCAGTTGAGCTGAAAGATAACCATCTGCAGATTCCCTCAACTGAGCAAGTTGCTGAGTATGGACTTCCTCAGCAGAGAGTTTTTCAGCTGCCAAAATAGAAGTTTGTTCCCGCAGGCGTTTCACATCCCTCGAAAGGAAATTCCCTCGCCTATAGGTGTCAGTCAACTCAGACATCATCTGAAAGGAAAAACAGTCAAGTCAGGAAACATGCGAACGAAAAATACAACATGAATACCGCAAGAGACTCACCAGGGAGTGGCAATTGAAGAAAAATTCCATTTTCTTGTTACAAGACCTGCTCTTCACATGCTCCCAACCCTCACCAACATAAATGTTGTTGTTCATTATATGTGAGCAAATCTCCGCAGCCGTGAAGTCTGAAAGGGAAACAGACCCTTCTCCCTCACCAACTTCGGTTGGATCCACGGGAGGAACTTCACGGGTAATACCCAAACCTGACGCAGAAGCCCCGGGTTGCTTTGATGGCTCCAGTTTATCAGCTAGCCCTGGCTGACCAGATGGCCCAGGTTGATTAGCAGAAGATATGGTCGGCTCACCCACAGCTGTCGGAGGAGAAGCTGCACCAGTCGGGGAGGAAGTAGGAACATTTGACCTATTAACTCCTTCAGAAAGAGAGGACACTGCACTCACCCCACCAGCAGGAGCCTCAGGAACAGGTGTTTGAGTAGAAGGAGTTTCGGTGAATACAGGTTCATCAGCACCCTCATCGTCCGAAGAAACAACATACTGCACGACTCTGGATGCCCGCTTCAAAGGTCGAGCAGTGTGATCAAGGGTGCCCTCAGCCGGGCGTTTGCCTCTACCGGTCCTAGGGGTTAGATCATTCGCAGGATCAAGGGGAGTTTCAGGGACATCCGCGTCAAAAATAGGAGTATCACTGACTGACCCTGAAACTCCAACTTTCTCTTTTCCCTTACGGTTGGAGGTAGCTGCAGGATTGGTCGTAGCAGCAGTAGTCGCAGCAGGAATTTTCACAGCAGCCTCTGTATACACAGGGGGTTGTCCCGATTCGACCCCACCCTCAGGAATATCACCAGCTTCCTCGCCATCGGAGGGATCGCCACCATCCGGGCTAGCAACTCCTTCCTTGGCCAAACCAACAGTATGTCTTTTACTAGCAGCCTCAGAATTTTTCACTGCCCGGGCTTGTAAGTCACAAACCGTATCAAAGTCCATCACTGCAAAAGATAACCAAATGTCACTAACAAGATAAACAAAACAGTAATATAAAAAAGAAGAAAGACTGGCGAAACTTACGGCGAGGAAGCCTGGCAGGTAAGCGTGTGAAAACCCGTTGGGCGATCATTTTCTCCTCATCCAAGAGGAAAGATCTACCCCTCTTATCCAAAGGAAGGATGGCTGCCGCAACTAGATGAGAGATCTCAGCATCCGACAAAGCAGGAACCGCCAGAGAAGGAGAAATGAAGTGCCTGGGGACCTTCTTCGCCAAAACATTATGGCGGCTGTTGGCAGGCACATCTCTGCCCCACTCGCCACTAGCAAAAAACCAGCTATTCTTCCACCTTTTATTCGAAGTGGGAAAGCCCCAAATAAAACCCTTCTTCTTCTCGTCGCTAGAAACCTCCACCTGACCAGGGTTCGCCACACCCTCAGGGATCCAATTCTCCACGGGCGAAGAGAGAAGGAAATACGTACCACCATTGCCCGCCTGCCTTAATGTATAAAAATGGCGAATCTCGCGAGGCGTAGGGGGTCCATAACCCTTCAATTTCCACATCAGACACAGGCACATCAATATCCTGTAACTGTTTGGGGCGAGCTGGGCCAGCGCAATCCGGGCATCCGCTAGAAATCTGGCGATAAAGGGCTGAAGAGGGAGCGTAACCCCGCAATTGAGCATTGTGCCATAAATGGCGACCGCATTCTCAGGAGGATTCCACACTGCTCGATCACCCGGCAGAGTCAAAGTGATAGCATCTGGAATGTCAAAGCGGCTCTTGTATTTACGAAGTTCGTCCTCGCCAACCACGTTAACCTCACAATCAAAAGAACATGGGCGATCAGCTGTGAAGTACAATCTACTCTTCTGATGATCTTTAACATCAGAATCGGCGGTGGTTTGGGCATCCAGCAGAGACTTTCGAGGAGCCCTAGAAGCTCATCGTTTGCTGCCACTTGATTGTGAAGACCTCGACATCGCTGGAGAATCACTAATGGAGGACGAAGGAGAAATATTAGGGATAAAATTATCTTTAGAAGATGGAATGAAAACAGAAAGTGGAACCGGAGAATCTGGGCGAAAATTGCGAATCAAAGATTCAATTTTGTCCGCAGTACATTTATCACCAAGCTCAATAGCTTGCATCATCTGATTAAAAAGAGCAGAACGCAAGGAGGGATCCATGAAAACTCACCAGAAAAACCCTAGGTTCGAAGGATGAGCAAGAAGATTGGGAACGTCGAGTTGTAAGAACGATCGATTTCGAGGCAAGCCGTCCGACAGGGAAACGAAATGGAAGAAATTCGTGGCAGAAATTTCTGAGGGAGATGAAGGAACTCTGTTTTGAGAGAAGGAGAAAATAGAAAAATAAATGGAGAGAGCAAAGTGGGGAAGAAGAAGCGACCGGGCCTTAAAAAGAGGGAACTTTGAAATTCAAAAAGAATAAAAAAAGGAGAGAAAATCAAATAAGAGATATGCAATTAATGTGAGTGACGGCCACAGTAACCAGCCGCAACAGTCACTACCAAATATTGGACAGGTGGCGTCTCGGGGATCACCAAGCAGTCAGAATGTCCCTTCACCTGTCAAGTAAGTGGAAGCGTTGAAAGTTGTGTGGTTAAAATTAAAAGCTTACACTGGAAGAATTAACCAATCAATGCAACGCATGGTGAAAAGAAGAAAGAGGGAGTTAATTACAAAAGGCGCCGAAATCTTAAAGGCATAGATATAAATACTGCTCGCAGAGGCAAACGAAGTAAAAAGAGTAAGTCATTCGCCCAGCTCGAAGTATTTATAGGGGTATTGTTGTATGTATAAATTCGCCAAGCAGACATGTCACCAAAAGGGTCAATAAATGATAAAGAAAAGGTTGCCACGTCACTCATTGACCGGGTCAAGGGAGAGAATGTGGCAAGTCAAAATGTGGCAAGTCAGAATGTCAACGTTTTAAATCAATAGTCAAAGGTGTGGTTGCCAGAGCTAGATATATACTCGCCAAAGGTAGAAACGTGGTCGCCGAAGGATAATGCACAGGAGTGAAGATGCTCGCTGCATCAGCATACTGGGCCAAAAGCGACTCGGCAGAAACACAGAAATAAACCCTAACCTTTAGAAGACCCAAGGCAACAAGGAATCATAAAAAGGAAAGGAGATAGAGCATATCCGGATCCGTGACAACATGAGAATCCTAGTACGAATCAAAGGGGGAATCCGACCACCAACATGGCTAAAAACAAGGGGAAACCCTAATTAACATATATAAACAGAACCATCTATCCCATGAAAAAGGGATTCGAAAACCTAGAGAGAGAAAAAAGCAATTGTATGAGAGATTTGAGTGTGTAACAAAGCAATAGAATCGAGTATTATCTTTCTGCCCTCTGGGGCGCCGTGGTTTTTTTCCCATTCAAGGGTTTTCCACGTAAAAACTGTCTCTTGCATGCATTCTTGATTTTCTCGTTTTAAACTGAATTAATATAACTGTTGAGTGCGTGGCAATCCAAATTTCACCGTCAACAATGAGGTTGACTAAGGGTACAAAACTTTTCCCCAAAAAACAAGTTCGTTGGGAAAGGTAACATTTCTCCACAAAACTCAAAATTCGTAGGAAAAAGTTAACGAAATTTTTTCCTTACAAACATTGTATTCGAAGGGAAAAGTTAATTAAAATTAAAATTATATATATACTAAAATTAATTAATTAATTAAAAAATATATATGCTAAAAAATATTAAAAGTTAATTAATTAAAATTAAAATTTTTGGATAAATCCACCGCCACCAAACTAATCAATAGTGGACACCTAGTACATAAAACTTTGATTAAATAAAAATATATACTATACACTTATAAAAAATATATATATATATAAAAAGTCTTATCCAATATATTTCCACTTCCTATGTTTAGGGTGTGGCATCTTCTCTGCAGTTGGTCCTCATTAAACTAATCTATCTAGGGTTGCACATTTTCCCTCGAATCCCCAAATTCCCACGTCCCCATCCCCATTTGGGGAATTTTTTAGGGGGGGGGGGGGGGGGGGATGATTTTCATCCCCAAATTGAAATGAGATGGGGATGGGGAGACCCTCCCCCATCCCCATTTCCCCATTTTCCTCACAAATATATTGAAATGGGGATGGGGATGGGGATGGGGATGGGGGCCCCCCCATCCCCATCTCCTCATTTTCCATAAAACATATATAAATATAATTATATATATATATTAATATAATTATATATAAATAATTATATTAATATGTTATATAGTTATATATATATTAATATATGGAATGTTTGTTTTTTAATTGTTAATTTAAATTTTCTAGTCAAATGGGGAAATGGGTGAACGGGGAAAAATGGGGAAAATGGGGAACTAGGGTTGGGGATGAAGATACCTCCCCCCAAAATTCCCTATCCCCATTCTCCCCAAATGGGGAAATGGAGGGGATAAGGGATGGGTTTGGGAAGTGGGAGTGGGAGTGGGGATGGGGATGGGGGGACCTATATCCATCCCCATTCCCCAATGTGCAACCATAAATCTGTCATTAATTGTTAACTGATTAACTCTTATCACATTCTCGATTAGCACAATCTTAATTGATTATCACTTTGAGGTATTGATCATTTAATTAAATAACATAAATTGAAAAAAAAAAAAAACATTATCACCAAACCCGATTTGTAATCCAATATATGTTTTTCATTCAAATTAGATTTTTGATTAGTTGAATAAATTTAAATTTATCTAACAAGTTTTTTTTTTCTTTTTTCTTTTTCTAACAACTCACATAGGTTATATATAAATATTGTGCAATTAACAACAAATCAAGTGTTGTAGTCCAGCGGTAAAGGCTTAACACTTTGATATGAGGTTGCAAGTTTGATTCCTCATAATGACAATTAATTGTCAATATTATCAAGGGTCAAGGGTGGGCCGGCGGTGGTCGACGGTGGGTGGGCCTGCTGCTATACATTCGTTTGCTAAGGTTTCAGCCGACGAATTTATTTCTTCGGCTAAAACAGGTTTTAGAAATGTGCAACTCATTGTAATTCATTGTGACCAATTTTCCTTGTAATCGTTTTAGTATATGTATAGGGGTTTTGATATGGAATTTGCCAAAAGGGGAGATTGTTAGGTTTTTGGTTTTTGTTGGCATATATTCCATATCAAAACGTTGTTTATCTTGTATTGATAAGTGGTCTTAGAAATGATGATTCAAAGCTTCAAAGAAAGACTCAGCTACGGCTCATGCAAGATGGTGTCTTGAAAAGAGGAATAAGCTACATTGCTCATCAAAGGTATAATTGACCTCATTCCTCTCACAAGGCATAGGCGCACACACACATGGCATTCATTTAAATCCCTGCATAGTTGTACTCCTTTTGTATAACACATTCACACACTTGACAGAGTATGCACATGCATTAGTTTCAAATTGACAAACATTGTGAAATTGCATGTTTTAGAACTATGTCTAGGAAATTGCATACTTATGTGATCTTGTGTTTATTTGTTTCCGTGTTATTGTTTTTGGACTTGAACATGATCTCATATGATTCCTTATTAAGTCCCGGTCATTTCGATTACTCACTCATTAGGTTTCGAGTCCAAACAAGGATGCTACGCTACTTTATGTTCTCATTCATTGAATTGTCTTCGTCTTTATGTATCGAGTCGAATTCTCAACCTTTTGTCTGAAAACGGATTTAAAATCAGAGTTCAGAGGCCCGAATATAGCCGAAGAACGCGAGAGGCAAGCAATGGCCAAAGGCCATTGGAGGGCAGCCCATGAGGGGCACGTAAGGCTCACGGCCTCACCACCTCTCTGCCCCGTAAGGCTCACGCGCCTCTCACGGGGTGGTGAGGTGGCTGGCCGTGATTGGTCTCTTCCTTCCTCTTCCTTCTCTCTCCCCATTTCATTTAAATGTCCTCATTTTCCCTCACTTTCATTTAAAAGAAGAGAAGTTTGAAAAACACAAGTGCAAAATTTTCCTCTCCAATTTTCTCACCTTCCAAACACCATAACTTTCTCATTCGGACTCCGAATTGAGTGATTCAAGTTGGAGAAGTTTCATAATCAAGTCCTCTACCTTTTCTAAATGGTCTTGTAACTATTTGATTGAGTGTTCTAGTGGTTCTACCCACAAAACTGAACTAGCTCGTGAATCTTAGGTATTTGACTAATCTCTGTGTTTTCTTCTTTTATAACCTTCAATTACCTTGGGGTTTCTTCTTCTATATATATACGTGTATGTATGATGAATGCTATTGAGAAATATAGCTTCATAATCAAACCTAATCAAGTCCAATTAGAGACATATGTGAACTAGTTTTATAGGATTCTAGGTTTTCACATGTTTGAGTGTTGTATTGTGATTAGTTTGATATCTAGGGTTATTTGTGGATTGATTGATTCATTTTATGATTAATAACCTTGACATGTGCTTTGATCCTCTTATTGAACAAATCTAGGATTAGCACTTGTGATTTTGTATTTAGAACCTAATAGGATTTAATTGAATATTCATTATATCCTTGCTCTAAATGTTGATTAGATTATTCATTGAACATATTTTGTGATTCTAGCATTTTTGTGTATGTTTCTAATATATTGAATATGTGCTTCATGTATATGATTGATTCAAGTGTTAGATGTGTGAATGAAACTAGGAGCTATATGTTTTAGGTGTTTTCACATGTTTTAGGTTTTAATTCAAGTTTTGCATCTAGACTATTTGACTTGTGTTCTCACTTGATTTAAGTCTAGTTTTCCATGGAATGTATTGATCACATGTTTTATATTGAATTGCTTGTTTGCATCATTTGCATTCATGGATCACACTTAAGAAGTCCTTGTAAAAGATATGAAGTCTTGACTAGGACAAAGTGTCTAGATAGTCAAGCAAGGAAGACTTGGTTAGGACAAGAGGTCCGGATAACCAAGCAAGAAGTCATGGCTAGGATCGGGAAGGTCCGGATAGCTATGCAAGAGAGGCTCTCTAAAGACATGAGTGTCTTGGATAGGGAGTTGGATACAATATTGGTAGGCCCAGACGTTTGGTTAGACATAGACTCCAATAGAAAGTGGTATATGGGATGTGTATGCACTTTTGAGGAATTTCTAATCTTCCAACGATGTTGGTTAGACATGGACTCCAATATATGGTGGTTTCACATCATTGAGGGATTTCTTATCTACCAATAGGGATTAGGTAGACATAGACTCCAATAGATAGTAGATCATAGGTTAGTCACTTTTAAGGAATTTTTAATCTATCATCCAATATATATAGTACCCAATGGTTGTAGTTCAACCCATGGATGTTTCCTCCTTGGAGGTTTTACCACGTTAAAAAATCTCTTGTGTCAATTCTTTCTATCTCTCTCTTTCATATTTGTATATATGTATGTTTTAATCTTGTTGCATAATATTCTCTTGTGATGTATATTGTAACAAGATTTTGTTAAGTGTGATATGTAAGCAAATCATTTTGATCATAGTTGTATATGTAATTCTTTTGTTCTTTGATTCTTTTGTATAGTTATATTTTGATTGATACTTGTAACATATTGAACATTATTGGAAATACAAGTATTCTTTATTGATGAGTTTTTAATGTTATTCTTCCTCTTGATTCTTGTTAATGTATGGACAATGCTTTAATGATCACATGCTTATTTTGTCTATACTTGTATGTATAGTTTATGTGTTGTAATGTAAGCTACCTTGAGGGACAAACTTGAGTTTGTTTCAAAGGATTGAAAAATGTGTAAAAACCTATTCACCCCCTCCCCTCTAGGTATGCTTTAGGAAATTTAACTACGTTTGTACATTTCAAAGTGTTATTTAATTTCCACATTTTACACTTGATTGTAGTTTTGACTGGATAGGAGTTTTTATTAAATATTGACTAATCAAGAAAAATTTGTAATCAACTTGATTAAAATCTATTCACCCCCTTTCTAGATATAATTAGACACGCCATATTTGTTTCAATTGGTATCAGAACGGGTTCCTAAACATATTTAGAAGATTCGTGATTTTTGGTGTGTTTTGCATTTTGTTCGATTTTTGATTATTCATACACTTGCATTCATTTCATTCATTCATAAACACTATGAGTGGAAACGGAAGTAGAAACGATGATGCTTCGAGCACAAGGCCTCCATTGCTCACCGGGTTGAATTATGCCTCTTGGAAATGCAAGATGGAGTCGTACATTTGCCAAATCCATGATAAGGCTTGGATGGCGGTTGAAGACGACTACACCCCACCGATGATGACTCCTACGGGTGGAGGAAAGGATGTACTCAAGCCTAAGGCTCAATGGAATGCTCAAGAATTTAAGGCATCAAAATGGAATAGAAAGGTGATGCACGCCATCCTATGTGCCATGTACGAGAATCAATACAAATTGATTCAAAACACTAAGATCGCCAAAGAGGCGTGGGATATCCTAGAGACGGCACATGAGGGAACCGAAGTGGTTAAGGACTCTAAGCTTCAAGTTCTCCAAACTCAATTTGAGATGCTTAGAATGGATGAGAATGAGTGCTTCAACGACTTTAAGATCAAGTTGATGGACATAGTCAACCAAAGCCATCAACTTGGTGACTCGTATTCGGATAGAAGAATCAAGCAAAAATTATGAGATCTCTCCCCGAAAGATTTAAGTCCAAGGTAACAGCTTTAGAGGAGAATAGTGGTTACAAGGATATGAAGCTAAGTGAGGTGATTTGGAGACTTCTAGCTTATGAGTTTATGAAGGGTCCTACCTTCACACCTCCTAAAAAGTAAAAGGGAATTGCTTTGAAGGCCTCCAAAGTAAAGAATGAGGAAAATGATAACTCAGATGAAGACATAGCCTTATTGTTGAGAAGGTTCAAGAAATTCGTCAAGTTCGAGAATAAGGGTTTTGGATCCAAAGGCCAAGACTTGAACAAAAAAGCTCTCTTCAAGAAGTTTGAGCCTAGGCAAGAGAAAAGTGAAAGAAAAGGGATCCAATGCTTTGAGTGTGGTGGCATAAGACACATTGCTCCCAATTGTGGAAATTTGAAGAACAAGAAAAAAAGGAAAGGTGATAGCCGCCACTTAGAGTGGAAGTGATGACTCCGATGAGAGAGATGAATCTTTGGATGATGAAGATGAAGTGGCTAACTTTATAGCCTTTGCCTCCTCCCACCAGAGCAAAGGTACTAATGAAGAAGAGGAAGAGAGTCAAGAGGAAAATGACTCAAGTGAAGATGACTCCTCATCTAACTCCATAAATGGAAATGTGGAGAAAATGGATGTTCATGACTATATAGTCAATTTTGAAAGCTCAAGGATGAAGAACAAGAAAGAAATTCGAAGGTTGAAATAAGAAAACCTTGAGCTATCAACCCAAGTTGACCACTTGAATGGAGAAGTGGTGAGAGCTAAGACGATTGAAGATAAGTTAAGGGATGAGTTAGACTTATCTAAGAGGAGTGAAAAAGGGATGAAGAGGGGGAGCTTAAAGATGCTAGAGAATTGATAGATAAGATGACCTCTAGCACTAAAAAACTTGACCACATGTTAGATGTTGGAAAAAGGCCAAGTAACAAGAAGGTTCTTGGGTTTGAAGATGACAAGGAGTCCTCTACTCCAAGCAAGACCATATTTGTCAAAAGCATGAACATCAATGAGTCTCCTCATTCTCAATTACCTAGGAAGAAAATTAACCTAGGAGAATGTTCAAGAAGTGCTCAAGTGAAGGTGGCACCAAGAAGTCCACCTCAAGTTCAACCTAGAAGAGCTCCTCAAGCTAACTTCCCTCAACCTAAAGTCTATCAAGGGAAGAGACCAATCTTGCAAGCTCAACCGAGGAAGCAACCAAGTATTGGTCAACAACAAAGAAGGAAAGATCCATTCCAACAACCAAGACAACCTGATTGCTTCACTTCTACACTTTGTGTAGCCTCTTTTTCGTATCGTTTTGCGTCTGTTTCTTAGGTAAAACCATGTTTCTAACGTTCTAAATAAGTCATACATGGTCAATTTAGTTTTGTAGCTCAAACGTCTTGGACGGAGCTGAAAAGAGGATCAAGAAGGCATTAGTAGCAAAAAGGTGACCTCAAGGCGAGCTCACCTGAGCTTGCCCTCAAGGTCGCTATCATCTCAATCCAGCCTTCCCAAAACAAGGTAAAGGGGACCTCAGGGCGAGCTCACCAAGATCACCCCCAAGGTCGCTTTGGCCTCAGGTCTAGTCTCCCATAGCATGCTCAGAGGCAACCTCAGGGCGAGTCTAGTAAGGTTGCCCCAAAGTCGCTAACTGTTAGGTTTCTAGTTTGTGTTGGCATGTATTCCATATCAAAACGTGTTTCTTTTGTAATATTTAGTGGTCCATATGTTGAAGATTTATGAAGACGAAGAAAGTCTTGGCCACAATTCATGCAAAATGCCAGCTTCAAAGAGATATGTGCTTAATTGATCATCAAAGGTAATATAAGACCTCATATCTCTTACAAGGCTAGGCACACACACACACATGGCATCCTTGTGTGTTCCTTCATGGTTAAACATCATTTATATATCACTTTCACACACTTGATAATATATGCTCATGCATTTATACTATCTTGACAAACTTTGCTTATTGAATGTTCTAGGACTATGTCTAGGAAATAGCATATGTGTGTGTCTTTGTGTTTGTATGTTTCTGTATTTTTGTATTTGGACTTGAATATGCTCTATTATGATTCCTTATTGAGTTCCGGTTGTTTCGGTTACTCATTCATTTAATTTCGAGTCCAAACAATGTAGCAACGCTACTTTTCGTTCTCATTCGTTGAGTTGACTTCATCGTCGTTTTCCGAGATGATTTCTCAACCATTTTTCAAATTTGTGTAGTCGTCGTCGTGCGTGAGGGAGTCATGGTTCATAATCCAAAAATGGATTCAAAATCGGAGTTCGGATGCCCAAGATACAGCTGAAGAACGTGAGGGAGCGCGCGAGAGGCGAAAGTGGCCAAGAGACCACGTGGCCCAAGCCGTGTGGGAGCCGTGGGCCCCACGGCCAGAGAGCCTCTCTGGCCCCGTGTGGCCCATGCGCCCCCCACAGGCTGGGGTGATGTGGCCACTCTTGATTGGTCCATTTTTTCCTTCTCTCTCCTCCTTTTTAATTCCCTTCATTCCCTCCATTTCATTTCCAAGAAGAAAAATTGTAAATCCCGTCAGAATTTTTCTCTCCAATTTTCTCACCTTCCAAACACCATAACTTCTTCATACGAAGTCGGAATTGAGTGATTCAAGTTGGAGATCGTTCGTAATCGAGTCCTCTACCTTTTCCAAGTGGTTTGGCAGCTGTTTGATGGATATTTCTGGTGTTTCTACATAGAAAACCGAACCAGCTCGTGAATCCAAGGTGTTGGTCATATCTTTGGGATTTCTTCTTTTATAACCTTCAATTTGGTTGGAGTTTCTTCTTCTATATATACTTGTATGTTTGGTGAATGCTATTGAGAAAGATAGCTTCACAATCAATCCTAATCAAAAGTCTATTTAGAGACATTTGTGAACTAGTTTCCATGATTCTAGGTTTTTCACATGATTGTGAGTTGTATTGTGATTAGGTTGATATCTTAGGTTGTTTGTGACTTGATTGAATCAATTTTGTGATAAATGACCTTGAGATTTGATTTGATCCTTTGATTGATGAAATCTAGGATTATTGTATTTGTATGTGTTTTAGAGCAATCTAGGGTTTAATTGATTTACATCTTAAATCCTTGCTCTATATTTTTGGCTAGAATATTGATTGATTTAATCTCATGTATCTAGTATTTTATTGTATGTTGATAGCATCTTGAACTTGTACTTCATGAATATATTTTGTTCAAGTGTTGTATGTGTGAATGAGACTTTGAGCTTATGTGTTTGGTGTTTACACATGCTTTAGGTTTTATTCTTGTATTTTGCATCTAGACTTTTATTACTTGTGATATCACATGTTTAGGTCTATTTGTACCATGGAATGTATTGATCACATGTTCTATGTTGAATTGGTTGTTTGCATCATTTGCATTCACATGATCACACTAGGAAGTCCTTGTAAAAGGCATGAAGTCTTGGTTAGAGTCGGGATGACTCGGATAGCCAAGCAAGAAGACTTGTCTAGAGTCGGGATGACTCGGATAGGCAAGCAAGGAGTCATGGCTAGAGTCGGGAGGACTCGGATAGTCATGCATGGGAGGCTCCCTAGAGGCATGAGTGCTTAGGATAGGGAGTTGGCTATTATATTGGTAGGCCTAGGCGTATGGTTAGACATAGACTCCAAAAGAGCGGGGTACACGGAAGGTGTATGCACTCTTGAGGAATTTCTAATTTTCCATCGATGTTGGTTTTGTGTGTTGTCCAATATATGGTGGTTCCGCATCATTGAGAGATTTAATTTCATATTTTCCAATAGGGTTGGGTAGACTTAGACTCCACTAGGTTGGGTGAGCTAAAGATTGGTCACTTTGTGGATTCTCTATTTTTATCATCCAATATATATAGTACTCTAATGGTTGTATTTCAACCCGTGGATGTTTCCTCATTGGAGGTTTTACCACGTTAAAAAATCTCTTGTGTTAATTTTTCCTATCTCTATCTTTTATATTTTATTTGTGTATGTTATTATCTTGTTTCATATTATTCACTTGTGATATATAGTGAAGCAAGTATTTGTAAAGTGTGATTTGTGGATTCATTCTTTTGATCATTTTTGTATATATGATTCTTTTGTATATTGTAATTTTTTGTATAGTGATATTTGATCACTCTTGTAACTCATTGAACATCTATTGAAATACAAGTATTCTTTGTTGTTGTGTTTATTTGTTCTTATACCTCACACAACTAGATGATATACATTGACCTTGTTCACATGATTATATTCTCATATTGTCTATGTATGTCTTTCTTGGTTTATTTTGTTGTGTGTAAGGCTACCTTTTTGTTCAAGGGATTGAAAAAAGGTGTAAAAATCTATTCACCCCCCCCCCCCCCCCCCCCCCCCCCCCCTCCTCTAGGTATGCCTTAAGCAATTTAACTACGTTTGTATACTTTCACTAACCACTCAGATCTAAACCCCTTAAAACAGAGCAAGAAAGCGATCTCAGTAGGCGACCTCACCAGATCGCCCCAAGGTCACTAACCACTTGGGTTCAGAAGTTATTCCTTGATTGCGACCTCAGGGCAAGCTCACCAAGATCGCCCCAAGGTCGCCCTTAGCCCAGATTTTTGTTCTCTTCAAGGAAATTACTCCCTTGCCCCTGACCTAATCAGCCCATATATATATGTTAGGATTATGCTCAATAACAAGAGTATAATATTGTAATTGACAATCTTTTTCATATTAATAAAGTGATTTCTGGTTTAACAAATCTTATAGCATTTATAGTTTAATATTATAATTGTCAAAGTAAATAATCATAAGGTCTAAAGACTATGAGAAAAGAAGAATTGTTCGTATATCTGGATATGTATGAGGAAGACACAATTCTTTAGTTAGTCTTGAATAATGTTCACAACTTAAGTTAAAGGTTGGGCACCTTTACCTTGTTAAAGTTGTAGAATTCTTTTGCTAGCATTTGAGTGGGATCAAATGAGTTATGATGAGTCTAAAATCATCGGAGGGTTTTCGAGTAAAAGAATCTAGTGCACTGGGTGCATTGAACTGGATCACAATGAAAAGCTTTATCTAGAACCGTCAATAGATAATAGCCTTTTCATTATCAGGACAATCGGAGAGTCTATCTTAATCCTGAGATAAATGAAGGACTTATGGTTGCAAGTGGTATCATTTGAGTTATCAATGAGTACGATTATATAGCATAGTCTATCCTCGATAGTTTGGTGATATTCATTTGTTAATCAATAGAGGACTTCATTTATAGATATGGACATCGTGGCTCCATTTATTAAATGAGAGTATAATATCATCATATGGATGTTTTGAGGTAATTGGATATTAAATCTCAACGTTGAGTTTTCGATAGCGACTATTGAAAACATGGCTTCTGGACAAGTCAAAGTATCCAAGTTCAAAACATGGTCATATGAGTAAATATGGTAACTTGGAGAGTTATAGACGGTCTATGAGCTCTTGGCGATTACTGATATTAATCATGAGGATACACTATCTCCAATATGATTGTCTAGGGTATGAATGAGGAACATCTTCTTATTCTATCTTTATTTAAGAGTTCAATTTTAGCTCTTTAGTGGAATGAGTTAAAATTAATGGATCGGACCTAAGTTAATCATTTGTTGATTGTGATTAGGTTATGTCTATTGAAGCTTAAATTTAGATAGCCCGCCAAGATCCCCAATCCACACGGACTTGTATGGATCACTTGATATGTTCTACCGAACCAATTTATGGGTCCATCTAGAATTGTATTTAATATATTAAGAATATAATTTGCACATTATTTATTTAATGGGCTGATCAATTATATTAATATATTAATGAAAGGCATGTGGGCTTGTTTCTTTTAGTAAGAATGGGTCTGGTTCACATGTGGGCTTTTTAATTAAAGTCTAATGGATTAAATAAAATATGAAAATAATATTAAGCCCATATATATATGATGTGGGCGGCAAGACAAGTTTTATAGTCTAAAATATTATTTTATTTTATTATTTGATTAAATGGAGATTAATTAATTTATTAGTTAATCATTTAATTGAGAATCAAAATCTTTTTCTGATCAGGAAATATGTTTCCTAGATTAAATACTATTGGTAGTAGTATACTAAAGTAAAAGACTTATTTGGTAAGAAGATAAATAATAAGTTTTATTTATCTAATCAAATTAGGAAGTCTTTTATTTAGTCAAAAAGAATTAAACACTTATGAGTTGAATTAGGGTTAGGATTCTAAAGTTGATGGTAATTAGGGTAAAGCACAAATCCTCTTTAGTAGAGAATTCGGCCAACACTAATTAAATCAAGAGGAGAATTCGGCCAACCCTAGTAGAAAGAGAAGTAGAATTCGGCCACCCTATATAATACACATTATAGGGTTCGGCCACCTGAAGCTCTCTCAATTGATTCACTTGATCAACTTCTTCTTCTTCTATTATTCTCATAGACAAGTGTTTGATTTTTTCGGCCAAGACACAAGAGAGAAGAGATTATTCTATTTTCGATAGTACACTGATTGCTTATACATCAATAGGTTTTTGTGTACAACTTCGAATAAGGTTCACGAGAGTTTCGATCATTAGATTGAGAACTCAAAAGTGACCGGAATAATCTTTGTAGTCTTTTGGATGTTTTGTGACTAACGATAAGAAAAAGAGATTTTGTTTATCCATCCTCAGGTACGCAATTCAAAGAAAAGGGAGACCACGCTCCTAGGTGATTCACTTTCGTGCTAGGATTGAAGATCTTGCGGATTACCATCGACGCAAGTCAATCGGATCACACGACAAAAGGTATTCTACTTTTATTAGTATATATATATGTTTAATTAATTTAAAGGGTTAAGGTTCATCAAAGAAAATTTTTTAAAATATACTAAACTTGTTTTTAGTCTCGCTTCCGCTACGTTGACCGTATTTTTCCCTACAATATATTCATTTGCTTTTTCTCTGCAAAGGTACCAATTACCTACCTAAGAATATTCACTAAATCATTTTCCTATATCACCATACTAAATCCTACACAATCCACCAACACTTGACATCAATCCATGATCATTTCTTGTTCTTGGGAGATAGGAAATTGAAGGAGCTTGGAAGAGAAGAAGAGCAAAGGAAGAAGAGAAGATCTACATAGTTTTCTCTATACTTGATCTCTTTCATTTTCTATATTTAGCCATGTATTCATTTGATCATATATATTGTAATGCTTACCTGTGTAATATGAACTAATTCTCTAGTGCTAGGATTTGATGTAGCCTCACCATTGACTATATATATTTATTGACCATTGTTTTATCCATTATGTGCAATTGTAGTTTGTATGGATATTTTAGAGTAATTAAAGCTATCAATAGATTGATCTCCTATTGATTGATTTTTTATTGTGTGTTATGAACCGACCGGAGACACACATACATCGTGTTCAACGAAATGTCTTCTATGCATGTCTAGAAAAGTAGACCTACTCAGGCTAACGTATAGGATTCCTTAGTGTGCCAATGTTCTTACTAAACTCATACATATATTCTGAGTAATCGAGAGACAAGCTCGGATATGATTTTGGTGTGACCTACACTACTCGACCGAGATTATAGGTTAACAATTGGATGCATGAGTCTATGAATTGCATGAGCATAATTTGGGTTTGCAAGTGAGTCTAGAGAGGAATTTAGGAGAGGGTGGGGTGTAGTCAAGGCTTAGCATTATTTCCTTCATTATTACACTTGATTTTAATACTTGTCATTTCTTTATCGCAATAGTATAAATCCTTTTTATTAGTTTAATTTAACTTGCTTGATGTATTCAAAGATGAAAACCTTCCTATATTGCTTGTTTGAATAGCGCTTAGGCTAATCAATTTCGGTAATTAATCACTCGATCCTTGTCGGGAACAAATAACCTTGTACTACTCTCTGACCTCGTACAATTGCGAGTGTCACTAAGAGATAGTCAATTTTTGGCGCCGCTGCTGGGGATTGAGCGGAACGATTGATATCGATACTAGTTAGTTTATTGCTAATTTGAATTTTTTAATTTAGTTTGTGATTTTCTCTTTATAGGTACATTTGATCTTGCATACACCTGCACACGAGAAGCCAAAATCTTCACTTCTTGGATTTTGACCCTGAAATTGAGAGATTAGCTCTAAGAAATAAACATGAAACAAGGGTGAGAAGAGCAGAGATGGAAGATCTGAATGCACAATTAGGACACCTGGGTTTACCTCCTGTGGCAAATCAACATCAGAGGGAATTGCCTCTTATGGCAATTCCAGATCAAGAGGGTTTGCCTCATGTTGAAGATGAACGCCCTCTACAGGATTACATGATGCCTAGAGTCAAGTAGAACCAGTCATCTATTCGCCGACCAACAATTGCAGCAAATTCCTTTGAGATAAAGCCATCGGTTTTGAAATTCCCTTAAGCAATATAGTGTAAAATATACCTAGAGGGGGTGAATAGGTATAGGCCCAGATTCTTCCTTTATACAAAAATATGATGAATACAAGAATTAAAAGCACACTTGATAAGTTTTAACAATTGAATTGATTTACTCAACGCATGTGAAAATCAATATACAAGTGATGCAATCAATATACGATATGGAAGATAATGAAATATAAAGCGAAATGGACACAATTATTTTTACGTGGTAAAACCTCAAAGAGGAAACATCCACGAGTTGATACCACAACCACCAGCAAAGCAATCCACTATACGAAAAGAATTTACACACTCAAGCTATCTACACAAGATATCCGCTCAAGCTATCACCTCATAATCTACCCTTGGGCAAGTGAACTACCAAGCCTACTTCCTATCCGAGATGTGTCCTACACCTCTAGAAAGCAACTTCCTATCCAAGACACTCACGTCTCTAGAAATATTTCTTGCTTGTCTATCCGGATCCTCCCGACCCTAGACAAGTCTCCTTGCTTGACTATCCGAGTCCTCCCGACTCTAATCAAGACTTCTTTGCTCTATCCACAAAGCTTCACTCACTTTGCTAGGGACTTCAACCTTATACAAGGCAATGATCTAAGTGATGCAAATGATGCAAATCACAATAAAATAAAGTATGATGATCAATTAAACTCTATGAACATGCTTAGAGATAAACTAGGATATGCTTTCAACACACAATCACAAAAAGTACCTAGAAATCAATGCATGTAAAATCAATAAGAACAAGTCAAGAATATTCAATATATCACACTATAAAACCTTGTTCTTAGAACATGAAATTAAATCTAGAACATGTCATGAGGCACATCACATATAGCATTTCTAGAATCAATTTCAAGCAAAATCAAGTTTAGCAAACTATGTTCAAATGTGAATCACAATGCTAAAACTCAACAAATAATCAATCATAAAACCCTAGCATATGATCTAACATCCTTCTCAACATATTTCATCAATCAAATAGTAAGATTAAAAGAGATGATCAAAGATGAAATGAAAAAGAAGAAGTTGAACATACAAAGTTGAACCACGTACTGAAATCTGGACACTGGGAAAAATCACGAGGTCAACTGACTCTGAAAATGCTTGAGGTTTGTAGCTATCGTTGAGACCAACATTTTTGGCTTTTGGATCACTCGATTTCGAGTTCATATGAAAAAGTTATGATTGAAATAAGAAAAACAAAATCATGAAGATTTCTGCAGAAATTTTCTTTTCAAGTTTTCTTCAAGTTATGTTTGGAGAGAGAGAGAAAATCATATTTAAATGATTCGAGGGAACCAAAAACGATCCAATCGAAGGCGGCCATGTCACCAATCCCCCTGGGGGGCGCATGGGCCACATGGGACCAGAGGGGTGTTCTGGCCGTGGGTCCCACGGGCTCCACACAGGGTGGCCTATGCATGGCCTTTGGCCATGCTTGCCTCTCGCGCGCTCCCTCACGTTCTTCAGCTGTATCTTGGGCATCCGAACTCCGATTTTGAATCCATTTTCGGATTACGAACCATGACTCCCTCACGCACGAGTACAACTACAAAAATTTGAAAAATGGTTGAGAAATCTTCTCGAAAAACGACGATGAAGTCAACTCAACAAATGAGAATGCAAAGTAGCGTAGCTACATCATTTGGACTCGAAACCTTATGAATGAGTAACCGAAACGACCAAGACTCAATTAGGAATCATATAAGAATATGTTCAAGTCCAAAACACAAAACACACAAACAAATAAACACAAATTCACATGAGTATGCCATATCAAAGAGATAGTCACAAAACATGCAATTCTACAATGTTTGTCTATAAGAGACCAATGCATGTGCATACTAAGAAGTGTGTGAATGTGTTATACCAAATGTTTGAACTACGATGCAGGGACACACGTGTATGAATTGTGTGTGTGTGCTCTAATGCCTTGCAAAAGGATAGAAGTCTAAGTATACCTTTGACGCTTTCACCTCTTGAAGACAATATTTGCACTAGACGTTGCTCTTCAACTTTGAAGCTTCTTTTCTTCTAAGAACATCCTAAGCAACAACTAATACAAATATAGAGCGTTTTGCAATGGAATCAAGCCAATACTAATCATGAACCTTACAGGTTTTTCAGATGATTGGCATTACTTGTATGTTCAATGGATTGCCGAGTGATGATCTAAACCTACACCTTCAGAACTTCAACGAGATATGTGACACCTTCAAATACAATAAAATTCCCGAAGATTTTATTGAAGTTATTCCCTTTCTCTCTGAGAAATGATGCAAAGGTGTGGTTGAACTCGCTACCACCAAACTCGATCATCACCTTTGATTAGTTGGCCCAAACATTCTTGAACATATTTTTTCCTATAGGGAAAGCTGCTCGCCTTAGAAATGACATCATTACTTTTGCACAGTTTGAGAATGAGAGTCTCTACGAAGCTTGGGAAAGATTTAAGGAGTTTATTAGGAGATGTCCTCACAATGGTCTTGCAAAGTGGCAGACTTTGCAAGCTTTCTACCAAGGAATCACAATGTCAACTAGGAATTTAGTGGATGCGGCTACTAGCGGTTCTCTAATGAGCAAATCAATGGATGCGGCTAATGATCTCCTAGAAGAAATGGCACTCAACAATATCTATTGGGGAAACCAGAGGCAATTACCAAAGAAGGCTCTGGGTTTGATAGAAGTAGATAAGTTGACAAGTGTAAATGCTCAAATGGTGGCACTTCAAAATCAAATGAACAAGATGAGTACAGGGCCTAGTAATGTGCAAGTAGCCTTATATGAGTGGTGTTTGGGGCCACATTCTAGCATTGATTGTCAAGTTGGAAACCTGTTCGCTTCGGGTTCACAAGAGCAAGTCTCCTTTATAAACTACAACTGGAACTTCCAAAATCAACTCCAACAACAATATGCCAACCAAAATCCCCAAAACAACTCTTTTTCAAATGCTTACAACCCGACATGGAGAAACCACCCAAACTTGTCATGGAGGGACAACCAACCCCAACAACAACAAAACCTCAACCAAAGATAACCCCCCGGATTCCTACAACCACAACAACAAAACTACCCTAACCAACCCCCAAACAATCAAGGGGAGAGAAAATCTAACCTAGAGGACCTCTTCTCCAAATACATAAGTTGGATACTAGAATAGAGACCCAAGACTTAGCTTTGAGGAAGCTTGATACGAAGATTGACCAAGTTGCTCAACATTCACAAGCCTCAATCTAAAACTTAGAAATGCAAGTCGATCAACTAGCTAGGGGACAACAAAGGTCTTTACCAAGCGACACAGTGATTAACCCTAAGAAACAATGCAAGGCCATTGCATTAAGGAGTGGTAAAAAGGTTGAATTGCCGGAAGACTTTGGGAAGGGAAAAGAAGTTGTTGAAAAAGAGGGTATTATTAAAGAAGAGATTGTAGAAGAAAAGAATAGTTCTAGCCATGATGACGTGCCTACCACATCACAAGATCCTCCTCCACAACCCTAAGTCAAAGCCTATGTTCCTCATGTACCATATCCGCAAAGATTGAACAAACACAAGGATGCTCACAATTTCGGCAAGTTTTTGGAGATATTTAAGAAACTTCACATCAACATCCCCTTTGCCGAAGCATTTTCCTAAATGCCTACTTATGTGAGATTCCTCAAGGAATTGCTCTCTAACAAAGGAAGCTAGAAGAATTCGAGATAGTCGCATTAACGGAAGAGTGTAGTGCGATCCTACAAAACAAACTCCCACCTAAGCTAAAGGATCCCAGGAAATTCACAATCACATGCACCATTGGCCAAACGGAGTTTGGGAAGGCATTGATCGACTCCGGGGCAAGCATCAATTTGATGTCATACTCAGTTTTTCAAAAGTTGGAAGTGGGGGAAGTGAAACCTACTCATGTCACCCTACAACTAATTGATAGGTCAATCAAATACCCAAGTGGAGTCATGGAAGACGTCTTGGTAAAGGTAGAGAGTTTGTACTTTCCTGTGGATTTTGTGATACTAGAGATGGAAGAGGATGTGGAAATACCTTTGCTTATAAGTAGACCTTTCTTGAAGACAGCAGGGGATTTGATAGATGTGAAGGGGGACAAGATGACATTGAGGCTAGGAGATTAACACATGGTGTTTGACATGAAAAAGGCGGCTAAGAGGCCGATGGAAGTGGATGGGCGTTTGATGATTGAGGTTGTTAAGCTGTTAGTTGAAGATTTTGTTAGAAAAGAAACTTCTAAGGAACCATTATAGACTTGTATAGTTCATGGAGCCTCCGAGGAGGATGAAAATAAGGAAGTTGTGGAATATGCTTTACACTTGAACTCCTAACCATTGAAGAGCTTTAGAGAAAGAATGAGGTTCGAGGAGTTAGGGGAGGGGAAGCCTAGACTACCCCTATCTATTGAAAACCTCCTAAGCTTGAATTGAAGCAACTACCGGAGCACTTGAGATATGCTTTCCTCGGTGAGTCTTATCACTTCCGGTGATAATTTCGGCATCCTTATCAAATATTGAAGAAGAGAAGTTGTTGAGGGTTCTAAGAAGCCATAAGAAAGCCATCGGTTGGTCTATCTTCGATATTAATGGTTTGAGCTCTTCGATTTACATGCACAAAATATTGATGGAGGAAGAATTTAAACAAATAATGGAGCACCAAAGAAGATTGAATCCTAATATGCAAGAGGTAGTTAGAGATGAGGTTTTAAAGCTTTTAGATGTGGGTATTATATACCCGATTTCAAATAGTCCGTGGGTTAGTCCAATACAGGTGGTGCCTAAGAAATAAGAGATCACAGTGGTGCCCAGTGAGCATAACGAACTCATTCCAACACGGACCGTCACAGGTTGGAGAGTTTGTATTGACTACAGAAAACTCAACACGGCCACGCGGAAATATCACTTCCCCTTACCCTTTATAGACCAAATGTTAAAAAGACTAGCAGGGCACGAGTACTATTGTTTCTTAAACGGGTATTTTGGTTACAACCAGATTCAAATAGACCCCGAAGGTCAACAAATGACAATGTTCACGTGCCCGTATGAGACGTTTGTTTACCGAAGAATGCCCTTTGGACTTTGTAACGCTCTGACACATTCCAAAGATGTATGATAGCTATCTTCTCTGACATGGTGGAGAGGTATATTGAGGTCTTCATGGATGACTTCTCCATTTTCGGGTCATCATTTGATGGTTGCTTAGAGAACTTAGGAAAGGTGCTTGAGAGGTACGAAGAGACCAACCTCATACTCAACTGGGAAAAGTGCCATTTTATGGTCAATGAGGGGATCGTGTTGGGACATTGAATCTTATCTGAAGGGATTGAAGTGGACAAGGCAAAAATTGAAGTGATAGAAAAGTTGCCACCTTCGATCTCAGTGAAGGAAATCCAGAGTTTTTTGGGACACGCCAGATTCTGTAGAAGATTCATCAAGGATGTTTTGAAGATTACGAAGCCTTTGTGCTCCCTCTTGATAAAAGACGTGCCATTTTTGTTTGACAAAGAATGCTTGAAGGCTTTCGAGCTTTTAAAGAAAGAGCTTATTTCGACTCTAATCATAAGGGCCCCGGATTGGGACCTACCCTTTGAGTTGATATGTGACGCTAGCGATTATGCGGTGGGCACCGTATTAGGTCAAAGAAAAGAGAAGTGTCAACATGTTATTTACTATGCAAGTAAGACATTAAATGAGGCACGGGTCAACTATGCAACAATAGAAAAAGAATTGTTGGCCATCGTGTTCGCTTTTGACAAGTTTAGGTCATACTTGGTGGGATCCAAGGTAGTTGTCTACATGGACCATTCAGCCATAAAGTATCTTCTAACAAAGAATGATACAAAGCCGAGGCTTATAATATGGGTGCTACTCCTCCAAAAGTTCAACCTTGAAATTAGAGATAAGAAAGGAACCGAAAACGTGGTTATGGATCACCTTTCAAGGCTTGAGAGGGACGATATTGGGAAAGTTGATAAGCCCATTAAAAGAAGAGTTCCCCAATGAGCAACTTTTTGAGTTGCAAGGTCACCTAGTGCCATGGTTCACGGATGTGGTGAACTACCTAGCTAGTGAGATAGTTCCACCAGGGCTAAATGTGCACCAAAAGAGAAAATTCTTTGCTGAGTTGAAATTCTACCTTTGGGATGAGCCGCTCTTATTCAGAACATGTGGAGATGGGATAATTCGCTGATGCGTTCCCAAATAAGAGATGCTAGATATCTTGAGTCATTGTCACTCTAAGGAGTGTGGAAGCCACTTTGGTTCTTCACGGATGGCTAGGAAAGTCCTCCAATCTGGTTTCTGGTGGCCATCATTATTCAAAGACTCAATGAGCTTTATAGAGGCATGTGACTAGTGCCAACGAACCAGTAACATAACAAAGAGAGACAAGATGCCGATGGACGTCATGTTAGAAATGGAGCTTTTTGATATCTAGGGCATAGACTTCATGAGACCATTCCCAATTTCCTATGGGAAGAAATACATTCTAGTTGCCGTAGACTGTGTCAAAGTGGATTGAAGCGATTGCCACTCCAACATGTGAAGGAAAGGAAGTGACAAAGTTCTTAAAAGGGAATATCTTCACTCGTTTCGACACACCACGAGCAATAATGAGTGATGGAGGTTCTCACTTCTGCAATAAGAAGTTTGATGCTTTATTGAAGAAATACGGAGCGAAACACAAAGTCGCCACCCCGTACCATCCACAAGCCAACGGTCAAGCCGAAGTCTCGAACAGAGAAATCAAGAGTATCTTGGAGAAAACTGTGGGGATTATAAGGAAGGATTGGGCCAAGAAGTTGGAAGATGCGTTATAGACCTATCGAACGGCCTACAAATCCCCTATTGGTATGTCTCCATTCCGTCTAGTGTATGGAAAAGCGTGCCACTTGCCATTTGAGCTTGAACACAATGCATGGTGGGTGATTAAGCTCCTCAACATGAGCATGCGAGAGGCCGGTGAAAAGAGGTGCCTCTAACTAAATAAGCTAGAGGAACTATGGCTTGAATCATTCGAGAATTCAAGGATCTTCAAGAAAATACTAAAAGGTGGCACAACAAAAGAATAGAGTTCAAGGAGCTAAAGGTGGGTTAAAAGGTGCTTTTGTTCAACTGAAGATTGAAGTTATTCCCGAGCAATCTAAAGAGCCGCTGGATGAGTCCCTACACGATCATTGAAATTTTTCCTTACGGAACCGTAGAGATCGAAGGTGATTAGAAGGAAAGGTTCAAGGTGAATGGGCAATGGCTCAAGATCTTTTGGGAATTTAAAGATGAGAAACTCAAGGAGGTGTTTCACTTCTAAGATCCACCCTGAGCCAAGAAATCAAAAAGGGAGGTACCATCTCTTGTACATAATAGTTTTAGAAATGTTAGTTATCTAATTTTTCAATCCTTAGCTTAATGTTTTAATTTTTATCATTTTGCATTTTAAATTTCACAACATCTTATTTGCTCGCATTTTGTGCTTTTCAATGATAGATTAGGGGTGTTTGATGTTGTGTGCAAGTTGTTTATTTTTGTAGGTTGTTAGTGATTTTTTTTTTCTTAGCTCTTCAAGACATCTTTAACCAGTAGAAACCAAGATGATAACGACCCCAGGGTGAGCTCACCAAGCTAGCCCCAATGTCACCTTTATTAGGTAAAAATCCTTTCAAAAAGCCGAGACGAAAGCGAGCCCAGGGTAACCTCACCTTGAGCTCGCCATTGCACCTAGAAGATCAGTCAAAACCGAGGCAAAAACGACCTCAAGGTGAGCCCAGAGCGATCCCAGCCAAGCTCGCTTTCTCCTTGATCCAAGAGTATAACGACATCGTTTATGCAAAGGCGACCTCAGAAAGCGACCTCACAAGCTCGCCCCAAGGTTGCCTTAACGCAATTTCTAGAATAAAAACGTTAGGTCGTGGAAGATCAACCAAAAACACAAATTTCTCTCCACAAAAGCTCTTTCCTCGGCTGCAGCAACTATGGGTATCTCTACAAGGTAATCCTAGCCCTAATCTTCTCCATTTATGTTATAAAAAAAATAAAAAAAATAAAAAATAAAATAAATAAAAAAAGGCATCTAAAACATCAAACTATCTACATTATAGTTTTGCTTCACTTGAGAAGGATTATAGAGGATATTAGGGATTATTTTGAGTTTCAAGTACTTTATGAGATAAATTGTTAATTGGGTTTTGATTAGAGGATCATTGCATGTACTTTAAGTGTGGTGTGAAATTGGTGTGCGGTTTGAGAAAGATAATGGCGAGTGGTAAGAAAAATAAGCGAATTCTCAATAGAGAGGAAGCCTCGGGAACTTCAAACTTTTCCATGTTCCCTCTTCTCTCAGGGAAAGGAAAGGGTGACATAGTCTCACCGCCCCTAAACCCGAATGACCCGAAAAAGTGGGCATTGTACGGTAACAGGAAGGTTTGACCAAAAAAGGGCATTAACTTGAAGGTTTTTGGCTCAACTTTCATTCTAGAGGCAGTGAGAGCGACGGACTGGGTTGGTTTTGTTAGAACCCATAATGTGGCAACACTGGATTTGGTTAGAGAATTTTATTACGCCATGGTCCCTTACCATTTCTCTCAAGGGATTCCCGTGATAGTTCAGGGAAGGAGGTCCATATTACAGCCGCCAGGATCAACGATTGGTTTGGCACTTCTCAAGACCTATGCGGCTATGTTGACAGCATTTTCAACCATGAGTTCTTTGAGTTGTACAACGGGTATTTGGCCACTGACTTAAGGATGGATGAAAGCCCGGTTGGGAATGAGTATCGCTGTCCTTTGTTGCTCAGCCAACTCAAGCTAGATGCGGCCTTCTAGAATATGTTCTTTGACTACTCAATGGCGCCCAAGACCCACCGCACCGATTTAGGATTTGACATCGTAACGCTACTTGTTCTGTGCATGGAACATGCTTCAAATGGACATTGGCCAAATTATAGTGCAGCACATACATAAGGGTGCAAAAACAAAAGGGCCACTGCTTTTCCCTTGCCTTATCACCCACTTTTGTGAGTAGGCTGGTATTGATTGGAATAGGGAAGGAGGCAACCTGATTCAGCCGATGACTGACATAGGAAAAAAGACCTACAATGAACTTGCCAGACGTAGAGGTGTCAGGCCAATTAGGGCTAATGTGCTCGATGATGACATGGGCTTGAATGAAGATGACCTTCTCGAGGATGATCCGGATGACGCAGATTATAATAAATAAAACCTTTGAGGTGATCCAAATGCGAGCGCAGGTAATTAGAACCCGACCATGGCTCAGATGATGCAAATGATGAGCTTACAATTGGTTGCCAACACCCAATACCTTCATGCTATGAGCCAGCGAATGGACTCCAACCACCAGGCCTATATGGGTGAATTCTCGAACATAAATCAGAGGTTGGATGCTTTCCAAAAGGGTTTGGTCAGTCATGGTGTCGAGATCCCATTCATTTACCGAAGGGAAAATAGGCGTCCTTCCAGAGGGCTAGAAAGCAGTTCCCAGCAAGCACCGTCGGACCCAAACATGCCATTTCAGGACCCCAGTTTTCCATATCATGGCCCGTAGTTGTCGGTCACCCGCATTTGATTTGTTTTATTTTATTTGCTTCTGTTAGACTTTTATCTTTAAATTGTTTTCGCTTTTTAACTTTTGCTACTTTAAGTACTGTTTTATTGCTTTTTGGACATATTTGTTTATTTTGGATTACTATTCTGATTTAAGTTTTACTTCTTTTTATTTTTCTCTTTCCTTCGTTTCTATATAGATTAATAGTGTGGATGATCTTTATGCATAGTTTTAGTGTTTTTGGTTATGCATTTGGCCCCCCTCCCGCTTCTAAGATAATATTGTCCAATCCACTTTTATGCAAACATTAGGGACAATGTTTCGTTTAGGTTTGAGGGTGCGGCCATTTTTTGACCATTTTTGCATGATTGTTTTGTTTGTGTTGATTTTTTTGAGATTTTTTTCAATTTCTGCTTGATTGTGTGTTTTGTGAGTTAAGTTCTATCCGTTCTCCTGATTCGAGCCAAATTTTGGAGCATTAGCTTGCTTATTGAGATGCGTTTGGGTTGTGCCTTTGGTGGCGATTTTTGCATGTATTGAATCCCTAAGTCTAGGCAAAGGTTGTGCTAGTTAAAACTACACCACATTGCTTGCACGCACTCTACCAGACTCGAAAGTGTCTTAGTGATTGGGTATTGTGCTTAAAATGTCTAGATCATTAGTGGAGACTACCCGTATGAGGCCAGAGCCTATATAACGTCGTTATGAGTGTGATTTTTTATTGTCTCATCTTAAACACTCTTCTTGTAAATAAATAAGCATAAATAAAAATGATCTCACTCCATACTTTCGGCATTAAAGAGCGCCATTTTAAGAACATCATCGTCGTTTTTGCCTTTGTTTGCTTGCTTAACTCGTACCTTTAGAGATGACGTAGGCTATGTGTGTTAAGTCACTATAAATGTCCCAAACACGTCCCTTGCCTTGTGTGTGCTTGATTGTCCTATCTATGTTGACCTACCCACTAAACCCTATCACTATATCCACCTATTTCATATATATATATATATATATCACCATATCTTATATAAACACTAGACCACCCTTTGCTACGATTATGACTTGTTATCATAGCAAAATGAAGCTTAACAAAAATCAAAATTGTAAAAATAGCGTGTACTCATGCTAGATGTGTAATTTGTTCAAAGAATAAGGCTCAAAATATATATATGAAAAATTAAAAAGTGCTCAAAGAAAAAAAAATAGCACAAAAAACCTTCTAATCTTTAAAAATGTAAAAGTTGTCAAAATGTAAAGCAACTTATTATAGCACAAAATGTTAATTGAATAATCCGTGCCTAGATGCTATTATTGTGAAGAGCGTGCCAAATAAAAACTTAAGCATAATTGGTAACTAGCCCATAATTCAGTACCTACCTAGCCTCCGTACCACTAATTCACTATAACCTCACTTGAACTTTATAGAAGTCCTAATTGATCTTTAGAAGGAGTTGTAGCTTGTTAATAAAGGTATAAAATGGTGCTCTGCTCTTGTTCTTAATGTTCAAATCCATTCTTGTGGTCCAATGGCATTTAAACTTTAGCGGTTTTTCAAAAATTGTCATATGCGTGAAAATTTTGAAAATTTTGAAAATTTCTTGTGCATAATCTCCAACCGCATATGTTTGTTAAGTGAGCCTAGGTTCTAAGTGGTAAGATGATAGAGATCCTGAAAGGTACAAAGTCGAGGCGAAATGCTATCTTAAGACTATTGTGTTCGATGCTTTTTGAAGCTATGTTCACTAAGAAGTATAGAATTACAATCTCTCTTGTTGTAGCACCTTAACTTGCACTTCCCAAGCTTTATCTTAGGGGTCTTAGCATGTATATGCCTCAATCCGGTCTAACCTTTATTGCATCTCTGTCTTTGGTTGGCTCAGTAGGAAAGATGTTTATGGGTGTCGTACTGCAAACCCTCACGAGACTTCACTCGTCTACTAGGGATCGCTTAGGGGTTTAAAAAGTTTATAGCACGTGTCAAGTGCCATCGTGTCACCCGCGAAAGCGGTGTATTATTTTTTTATTTTTTTTCCTTTTTTGTTTGTTTGTTTGTTTGTTTTGGTTTTGCTTGGGGACGACCAAAAGATAGGTTTGGGGTATTTGATTGCTTCACTTCTACACTTTGTGTAGCCCCTTTTCCGTATCATTTTGTGTCTGTTTCTCGAGTAAAACCGTGTTTCTAACGCTCTAAATAAGTCATGTAAGGTTCATTTAGTTTTGAAGCTCAAATGTCTTGGACGAAGCTGAAAGGAGGATCAAGAAGGCATTAGTAGCAAAAAGGTGACCTCAAGGCGAGCTCACCTGAGCTCGCCCTCAAGGTCGCTATCATCTCAGTCCAGCCTTCCTAAAACAGGGCAAATGCGACCTCAGGGTGAGGTCACCAAGATCGCCCCCAAGGTCGCTTTAGCCTCAGGTCCAGCCTTCTATAGCACGCTCAGAGACGACCTCAGGGCGAGTCTAGCAAGGTCGCCTCAAGGTCGCTAACCACTCGGGTCTAAGCCCCCTAAAACAGAGCAAGAAAGCGATCTCAACAGGCGACCTCACCAGATCGCCCCAAGGTCGCTAACCACTCGTGTTTAGAAGTTATTCCTTGATTGCGACCTCAGGGCGAGCTCACCAAGATCGGCCCAAGGTTGCCCTTAGCCTAGATTTTTGTTCTCTCCAAGGAAATTACTCCCTTGCCCCTGACCTAATCAGCCCCTTTATATATTCATTTGCTTTTTCTCTGCAAAGTTACCAATTACCTACCTAAGAATATTTACTAAATCATTTTCCTACATCACCATACTAAATCCTACACAATCCACTAACACTTGACATCAACCCATAATCATTTCTTGTTCTTGGGAGATATGAAATTGATGGAGCTTGGACGAGAAGAAGAGAAAAGGAAAAAGAGAAGATCTACATAGTTTTCTCTATACTTTATCTCTTTCGTTTTCTATATTTAGCCATGTATTCATTTGATCATATATATCGTATGGCTTACTTGTGTAATATGAACTAATTCTCTAGTGCTAAGATTTGATGTAACCTCACCCTTGACTATATATATTTATTGACATTTGTTTTATCCATTATGTGCAATTGTAGTTTGTATGGATGTTTTAGAGTAATTAATGCTATCAATAGATTGATCTCATATTGATTGATTTTTGATTATGTGTTATGAACCGATCGAAGACACACACACATCGTGTTTGACGAAATGTCTTCTATGCATATCTAGAAAAGTAGACCTACTCAGGCTAGTATATAGGATTCCTTAGTGTGTCAATGTTCTTACTAAACTCATACATATATTCTGAGTAATCGAGAGATAGGTTCGAGTATGATTTGGGTGTGACCTATACTAATCAACCGATATTATAGGTTAACAATTTGGTGCATGAGTCTATGAATTGCATGTGCATAATTTGGGTTTGCAAGTGAATCTAGAGAGGAATTTAGAAGAGGGTGGGGTGTAGTCAAGTCTTGGCATCATTTCCTTCATTATTATACTTGATTTTAATACTTGTCATTTCTTTATCGCGATAGCATAAATCCTTTTTATTAGTTTAATTTAACTTGCTTGATGTATTCAAATATGAAAACCTTCTCATATTGCTTGTTTAAATAGCACTTAGGCTAATCAATTTCAGTAATTAATCATTCGATCCTTGTCGGGAACGAACTTTACTTAACCTTGTACTACTCTCCGACCTTGTACGATTGCAAGTGTCACTAAGAGGTAGTCACAACCACAAAAACATGGGAAGGCTCTAATGCATACACAAGATTATAGTATGATTCCTAACTTTATTCCTACATGTCATTTTTGTGGTATTAATGGTCACATTAGACCAAATTGCTTTCATTATATTAAAATGCGTAAAGGTGAAAGCATGATTGGAAAGAAAAATGCTAGAGCCAAGATGCATGTCCCTAGGAAAAATAGAGCCAATTTGCATGATCCTGGGACATCTAGAGCCCATGTACCTATGACCACTAGTAAAGAAAGTGTTTCTCCTATGTGGATTAGAAGAGATTAATTCTTTTACTATGTTGCTCAAATTTCTTTGAAGGCAAACTCTTCTAATTTTTGGTACTTAGATAATGGATGCTCTAGGCACATGACGGGAAATAAGAGTTTCTTCGAGACTCTTGGATTTGTCACCTTTGATGATGGGCCTGAAAAGAGAGTTGTAGGGAAAGAAACCATCTCCATTCCCGGTTTACCCTCCTTGTTCAATGCTTTATATGTTGATGGCTTAAAAGTCAATTTAATAAGCATTTCTCATCTTAGTGATGAAGGACTTTCCCTCTTATTTAGCAAGAATGATTGCTCAATCCTAAAGCCCGATGGACAAACCTTATTGAAAGGGAACAGATCTAGCGACAATTGCTACTGTCTTGAGGCTAGAGTTATCTCTTGTAATGTGTCCAAGGATGAGCAAATTAAGTTGTGGCATAAAAGACTTGGCCATATGAACTATCGGGATTTAAGGATCTTAGATAAGTTCAATGTTGTGCATGGCCTTCCCAAGCTTGGGAAGAAAGCCAATGGAGTTTATGGACCTTGCCAATAAGGGAAATAAACCAAAAGCATACACAAGAAGGGCAAGTATCTCTCCACCAAAGAGTCCCTAGAGCTTTTCCACATGGATCTTATGGGTCCCATACAAACCGAGAGTTTAGGTGGAAAGAGATACATTTTTATGTGTGTAGATGATTTCTCTAGGTGTACATGGACATTTTTTCTTAGAGAAAAATCCAAAACTTTTCATAAGTTTAAAATGATTTGCACTAAACTTCAAAATCAAAAAGACTTCGACATTAAAAGCATTAAAAGCATTAGAAGTGACCATGGGAGAGAGTTTGAAAATGCCTACTTTGAAAGCTATTGAAAGCTATTGCAATAGCTTAGGCATCTCCCATGAGTTCTCGACTTCTAGGACACCTCAACAAAATGGAGTTGTTGAGAGGAAAAATAGGGTCCTTCAAGAGATGGCCCATGTGATGTTGCTTAGCAATAATATCCCTATGAACCTATAGGTCGAAGCCGTCAACACGGCTTGCTATATAGGAAATAGAGTCTTCCTAAGGCCCGACACTAGACAAACCTTCTATGAATTGTGGACAGGTAGAAAGCCAAATGTTAGCTACTTCCACTCCTTCGGAAGCAAATGCTACATTTTAAATGACCGTGATTAACTTGGCAAGTTTGATGCTAAGAGTGATGATGGTATCTTTATTGTCTATGCCTTGAATAGTAGAGCCTATAGAGTTTTCAACTTGAAGACTCAAAGCGTCATGGAATCATCTAATGTTGTCATAGATGATTGTAGGCTAAAAACTATTAACCATAAAGAGAAGGTTGCTATAGTAGATGATTCTCCTTTGGAGAAGGTTGTGGAGACTCTTATTGATGGGAGGTCTAACCTTAATGATGAGAACACACAACCTATTGATAGAGTTCCTCTCTTGAACTCTAAAGAACTCACTTCATGGGTTAGACAACTCCATGATAAAAATGATATCATTGGAGAAGTGAATGAGAGTGTTAGGACTAGGCATCAAATAGCTAATCTAATTAGCTACACTTGCTAAACCTCTCAAATTAAACCCAAAAAGGTTGATAAAGCCTTAAATGATGAATTTTGGGTTCTTGCCATACAAGAAGAGCTAAACCAATTCGAAAGGAATGAGGTTTGAACTCTAGTTCCTAGGCCTAAGAGCACTAATGTCATAGGCACCAAATGGATATATAGGAACAAATCCGATGAGGATGGCAACATTGTGCGTAACAAGGCAAGGTATGTTGCACAAGGGTACTCTCAAATTGAGGGTATCAACTTTGAGGAGACTTTTGCTCTCGATGCTAGTTTAGAGTCCATTAGGCTTCTCTTGTCCATATCTTGTATGCACAAGTTCAAATTGCACCAAATAGATGTGAAGAGTGCCTTCCTTAATGGCTTCTTTTAAAAGGAAGTGTTTGTTGAGCAACTCAATGGGTTTGTGGATGCATACCACCCAAACCATGTCTATCGCCTCAAGAAGGCTTTATATGGGTTGAAACAAGCACCAAAGGCTTGGTATGAGTGCCTCACTCAATTCCTTGTTGACAATGATTACATAAGAGGTAGTGTTGACAAGACGTTATTCATCAAGAAAAACAATGATGAGCTTTTCATAACTCAAATATATGTTGATGATATTGTGTTTGGCTCCACCAACAACACCAAATTCCAATAATTTGTTGATGTTATGTCTCATGAATTAAGATGAGTCTTGTTGGTAAGCTAAGTTACTTCCTAGGTTTGCAAATTAAGCAATTGAATGATGGGATTTTTATAACCCAAGCTAAATATGCAAAGAACCTAGTGAAGAAGTTTGGTCTTGAAAATGTCAAACATTATGGTACACCCATGAGTACCACTTTGAAGCTAAGCAAGGATGCTAGTGGAAAAAGTATGGAACAAACTCTATATTGGGGTATGATTGGTAGCTTGCTTTATTTGACCGCAAGTAGACCCAATATTTCCTTTAGTGTGGGTGTGTGTGCTAGGTACCAATCAGATCTTAAGGAGTCTCATCTTTCTTCCGTTAAGAGAATTATTCGTTATGTAAATGGGACATCCAACTATGGAATTTGGTACTCTTTTGAAACTAATGCTAGTTTAGTTGGCTTTAGTGATGCGGATTGGGCAGAAAATTACGATGATAGGAAGAGCATATCGGGCAGTTGCTTCTTCCTAGGGAACAACTTGGTCTCTTGGTTTTACAAGAAGCAAAACACTATTTCCTTGTCCATGGTCGAAGCCGAGTACATTGCCGCAGGGAATGGATGCACACAACTCCTATGGATGAAGTAAATGCTAGTCGACTACGGATTCAATCAAGGTACTCTAACTCTTTTTGGTGATAACATGAATGCCATTAACATTTCTAAGAATCCAGTGCAACATTCTAAGACTAAGCATATTGACATCCGACATCATTTCATAAGAGAACTAGTTGAGAACAAATACATAGTAATTGAACATGTATGTACTACTGATCAACTAGCGGATTTATTTACAAAACCCTTAGATGCAACTAGGTTTCATGCACTTAGTAGATCTATTGGGATATGTCTCATGGATTGATGTGGTATGGAAATTGACCCCATAAGGGGAATTCAAGCAAAGAAAGCAATCTTGCATACTTGTCACATGCAAAAATTTGATATACATTATGCTTCTTTATTAATTGCTTAAGTATTTTGGTTGCATATATGCTTATATGATATTTTCTTCAATAAGTGTGAACCACTGCTTTGATTGCAATCCATGTCATATTTATGTTCAAATATGCATTTTTGGATTAGGAGATTTACTTAGGAAGTACTATTTGAATGACCTATGATTATCTCCATGACATGATGATTCTTTAAATGACATGTTTAAAATGAAAAGCATGATTTCAAATGGCATGCTCAAAAATGAAAAGCATGATTATTGATTGCAAATTTCAAATGCAAAAAAATTGTGTGAAAAGCTAATGAGACTCAAATGAATAAAGGATCTCGTATCCGTTCTAAGGATTTTAAAATCCAAAGTCTCTCTTTCTTTATTTGTTAAACACAGCTATCATCATACGGGTATCTTACCCGGAAAAATCGAATAGGGTGCAAAAAGTCGTTCATGCCTTGTTTTGCTTATAAAGTTGGATATAGTTGCTCATTAAATTGAATGATTGATAACTCTATATCCTTGCTTTAATTCATGACAAATTGTGAAATTGGTTTGAATTCTTTAAGAAATCTTTTTCATTTGCTTTGCCAAATACCATTGATTTTTGGACTTAAATGCAACATGTCTTGCATGCAAAGCATCTTTATCACACATTTTCATAAAATAAATCTCCTTGTTTCTCTCCAATTAATTGAGTTGCATAAAGTGGATTTATATGATTATGCAAATGTCTAGTATGCTACTATCTCTCTTTGCTAAAATGACCCGGTTAGGGGGGAGTAGTATGTGTAAGGGAGTTGTAGTAGCTAATTCGCATTTTGGTGAGATTACTAATTGAGGGGGAGTAACCCGCTGAGAGGGAGCATTGCATTGCACATTCACTGCATGATGTTGCTTGATTTCTTTAAAATGCAAATGTTTGTTTTGATTTCACTTGATCATCTCACATTGCACTTTTCTTGGAAATTGTAGAAACTTTTTTTTTTGAAGGATTGATTGTTCTACAAGAGATTGAAGACTTGAAGATCTAGTTTTTAATTATTTCTTTGTAATGTAGAAAATCATTGTTGACCTTTAGTTTCTTTTTTGTTGTGAGGATCAATGTGAGTGGTGGTTTTATCACGAAATAACCGAAGGGGGAGATTGTAAGTTCCTCAAGTTTGATTGGCTTATGTCGGTGACAAACCACAATTGGGGTTTGAAATGTAAATGGTAGCTTAGGTGTTGGTAATCAAGCTCAAAAGCTCTCTCAAGACCTCAAGTTGATAAGCACTCCAAAGGTATATCACTTGTGCTTAGTTTTTATTGAAGAGACTTAGTTACACACACATATTTCTCATGTTTGCTTATATGCTCATTGCTCTTGTGTGCATTCTTTTCACATCTCACACTTGCACTTCTTTATTGAATCTTGTTGGTGTTAGTGTGTCTAGTAATTCGTTTCCCGAAGATTATTTGGAAACGTCCGTGCATGCACGTTGGTGTGCTTGGTTTAGTGCGAGGATCGCCTTCAGAGAATGCCATTGTCTTCTCCTTGGTTTCACCTCATTTGGTGAAACAGCGGTTGTGATAGGCGGCCTGGCCGTCGAAAATCGCCGTTTGATTCCAGTAGTCTCTGGAAGGATTCTGCGATTATGATCGATGGCCATGACTACCATTCGAAACCGCCGTTTAGACCTGATTGATTTAAATATCTCGATCTCAAATCGATGGTTGTAATCGGCGGCCATGAAACCGCCGTTGTTCCTTAATGCTCTTGGGTTCAATTCGACGGTAATGATCGGTGATTGGTGGCCGCCGAATGAAACCGCCGATTGGCACGTTTCAGGGGAAAACTTATCTTTTCACCAAGCCTTTTGTTGCTCTCTATAAATATACCATTATATCACTCTCTTTCATTCAGCTCTTTGAACATCAAGAACCCTAAAAGAGAAAGAGAGATTTTTGAAGGAAAAAACACAAAGATTGCTCATTTGATTCTCCAAACTCATATCCATGTGCATCAAACATCATCTAAACATCATCTAGGATCATCTAGGATGTATCTATGCATGAGTCTTCTTCAACACACATAGTTTGGTAAGTTGAACACCATACTCATTCATTTTAGTGTTCTTACTTATCAATTAATCTTTTTTATTACTTATATGCATTTAGATTAAATTCTATTTACAAGATTGAGATTATTGTGTTGTTTGATTGTGAGTTGTATTTTGATAGCTATAACATCTAGGATTATTTTATCTTTGATAGCTATGTTGTATGTCATGTCATATAGCAATATTGATATCTAGGATTGTGATTATTGTCATCTTTCATCCTAAATAACTTACATGCATTTCCTCGGCTTTTTTACTAGCCCAATTGTCGTTCTTGTAAGTATTAAATTTCTTGAAGTATTCAAACTGAGAAGGTTCAATGCCATTTCAATCAAGCTGTATATAACCAAAAAAAAAAAATTAACAATATAATATTTTATTTCCAATTCTCCACCATATTATATACAATCACATTATATATAGAAAAATTAAAAGAATTTGAACACCACATTGTTTATCTCTATCAACCACAACAACTCATAAAGCCATCAACTACTACTACTTGATTTGAAATAAAATACAGTCTACAAATAACGAGTATAAGAGGAATAAGTTTATTTTTACCTCCTCCTTTCTATATTTTGCCATAGGAACACGACCCGTAGTGTGAATTACTCTCTTCGGTGCATCTCAACTTTTTTGTTTCTCTCACTTTTTACATGCAAAAGTCATTACAAAGTTAAACAAATAAGAAAGAATACTATATCCACCAATAAAGTTTAGTTTAGTTTTTTTTTTCTTTTTTTTTTCTAATTTAATTACCAGCCATTCTTTAGACAACCAAATATCAACCATTTTTGACCATGTCGTGAGAGGAATATGTTCTAGGCCATTGGTGTATCGTTCCTTAGTTGTGGCGAACTTTTTGAAAACATGTTTTCTTATACTTGACATCCATTCTAGATATCGAATCCTAACATGTTTATTAAATGCCGCCTTTAACACCTCCTCAAAACATGTATAATTGAGGTTAGACTTGAAGTGTGTATATAATGTATCCAACTCTTCTTTAAGTATTGAGTATATATTACCCGAGGGCCTTTGATGGATTGATTGAATAAAACACCTAAATAACAGACGGCCTCTGCGGTTATGATCCTGAAAAGTAATCATATAAATAATATTTCATATACTAATTATCATAAGTTATGAAAAATTACAACTTACAAAAAAAGAATTTGTTCATTTCTATGACCTGTTATCATAAACTTCAATTGTAATGCCATATTCCTTTGTATCGTTACTCTTTCCTCTTCTTTTAACACGTTTAGATCCTATCATTATGATAATATACATAGAAAGGTAGCTGTCAATTCATATATATATATGTCTACACTAATATATAATCAAAAAGGTTATTATAAATATATTACCTTCAAAGTTAGGGTGACCATCAGAACATAAATATTGAGTTTCAATTATTTGGTTATTTAGAGATTGTATCATATGATCATGTTGCTCAATAGAAGTACTAGCAGGATACTTATTTCGTCTTGCCATCCCTATCACTTAAAAATATTTAATAATATAAGTACACTACCAAAAAAAAAAAAAAGGGGCTATTGGACGTTTTTTTTTTCGTCCCAATAGCCCAAAAATCGTCCCAATAGGTCTATTGGGACGAATAAAATTCGTCCCAAATTCTGTCGCCTCAGGTGGGTCGCAATAGCTTCTTTAGGACGAAAATTGAAATTCGTCCCTTAAAACTACCTATAGGGACGATTTTGTTTGTTCCAATTGATAATATATAGGGACGAAATTATTCGTCCCAATAGATTACCTGTATGGACGATTTTTGTTCATCCCCTTTGACAACTTGTAGGGACGAAAAATTTCATCCCATTAGATAAATTTTCGTCCCTATAGGGACGAAATTAAAAAATATATATATATATATATATATGTTGCCCACTCAAGCCACCCAACACACAATTGCAAATAATATGTGTTATCACTGGGTGTTGAACCCAGCTCACCCACGCGCACCCACCCGCCTTATCCACCTTGCTGGAGCTTTGAATATGATAATAATAGCATAATTTTTATATATAACCTCTAATTGTTATTAAATTTTTATTGTTTTTTTTTTCAATCAAAATTTTATTTGTAGATTGATTCCACTAATTTAAATTTTATTTTTATTTGATAAACAAATTGATATTAAAAAATATTTATTATAACATTTAATTATATTATTTTTTTTAAAATCATATATTGTCAGATCATATGGTCAATCGTTAATCGTACTCGGAATTAGACATGACCCTGGTTCCGGTTCTCGATTCGGAACCAGCGGTTCCGATTTTCAATTGGGAACCAGTGATTTTGGTTTTCGATTCAGAATTAACGGTTTCGGTTCCAGTTCCAGTTCCGATGATTTGGTTCTTTTTTTTTTTAATAATAGAAAACCTCTCAAGACTAATAGTTATTGATCCTTATAAAGAATTTATTGGAAAAAACAAAATTCATCTCGATAGAGAACCACTTTGGACGAACAAAATGATCCATATTGCATCATTTTCTAATTTATATAGTAATTTAATTATTAATCTACCTTTAAGGAAAAAATTTATTAAAAAAAAAAAATCAAGAATTTTCAACAAAATTAATTAATTAGTTCTTTGTTTTTTTTTTTTTTTTTTTTTGGATTTTTGAATGGATAACATATTTTATATCATAAATTCCAGTATTTTGATTATGTCAAAAAAATTCGAGTACTTTGAAGAATTTTTATCAACTATGTATTTATTTTATTTAAGCATTTCTATCAATAAATAAAAAAGAATGCCACAAGTGAAAATATAAAAAGAGATGAAATAAGAAATGAAATAAGAAATGTTATAAGATGAAAAGAAAATAATAGTAATAAGAGAGAAAAGAGAGAAATAAATGACTAGAGAGAAACAAATAAAATGTTTAGGAAAAGAGAAAAAAAATATGAGAGAGAAAAAATATGAGAGAGAAAAACAATTAAGATAATTAATGATCATGGAATCTTGACCATTCAGACAAGTATGATCTAATGGATACATAAGTGTGGCAAATCCTGTGTAAAAAAAAATGGTTAAGATGCACTCATAACCATAAATACAATAACTATTATACACATCAAAATAATATATAATTTTTTACCTCTATTATTTACCTCATTTTCTCTCCTTTCATCTTAAAGTAATATTTTCTTCATCTTCGTCTTCTAATACTTTTTTCACGTTTCTTTCTTCACTCACATTCATCTAAGCTTTTGAGGATTAATTGAAAACACTACAAAAAAAGGGCTATTGGGATGATATTTTTCATCCCAATAGCCCTAAAATCGTCCCAATAGATATCCTATTGGGACGAAAAAAATTTGTTCCTAAAGATTATACCACATTGGACAAAATTTGTCCCAATAAACATTCTATTGGGATGAAAATCTATTTTTTTTCGTCCCAATAAAATGTCTATTAGGACAAAATATATAATTCATCCCAATAGACTACATATTGGGACGAAAAAAATTCGTCCCAATAGACAGCCTATTGGGACGAAAAAAAAACGTCCCAATAGATTTTTCGTCTCAATAGGTCATTTTTCTTGTAGTGGCAAAAAAAAAAAAAAAATAGTAGCATTAAGTTTTATGCATTTAAAATTATTAAATGATTGTAAAAAACTACTACCTTTAAAGTTTTGTTTGAAAAGTCCATTGACTAGTGAGGCAATGACTACACAAGCAAGTATATTAATTCACTCCAAGAAATACATCCCTCGAAGGGATAGCAAAAGTCTGTATATGTGGTAAATGAGGAAGCTTGAAATAGGTGTGCTTTATTTATTTATTTTTCATTTCTAATTATTTGTTAAACACCACACCTAGTTATCTCTTATATTATTTTCAGTCTATAATTGGTGAGTTATTATATTGAAATTATAAATAAGCCAGTTTGCAAACATTTAAAATAATATATGAATACATTTTTTAGTATTGCATGCAACATGTTTGATAAAATTCCTAAATGAGTTGTTCATATGTTTCACTCCTCCTTTTATCATTTAAGATACATATCTCAATCTCATTATTATTATCAGCTTTTTTATCATCAACAAGGATTACAAAAATAAAAAAATAAAAAAATAAAAACATGGATAGTCTGGAGGATGCTAAGATGCAATTCATAGGATAGTGATCAATTTATTTGTTAGTATTGCACAATGTTCTAGTAAGCGCTAGGAGCTAGTCGGGTGGAGACCCAGCGCCTAGCGCCTAGGCCGATTAATCGGCGATTAATCGAGGATTAATCGGAAAACACAATTACAAACAAATTCCAATTAGAACTCCAAAGAAAATTATTTCCAACAAATTCTTTCCAAATCCAATCATAAACCATGAATTAAAACTAATTAATTTCCTCAATTTCCTCATAAAACTAATTAAAATCAATTTGGACAAATTTAATTAAATAAAAAATGAAAAAAATAAATAAAACCAATTAAATTTAAAAAATAATATATATATATATATATATATAACTAATTAAAAATAATAATAAATAATGAATTAAATAATAAATAAATATTTAAAAAAATCTTATCCTCTCTCTCACAAATTGTGAGTCATAACTCACAATCTTATCCTTTCTGTCCAGACTTTGTGAGTCACAAACTCACAATCCATCGATCTCTCTCCAGACTTCCAGAGACCGTCTTTCTCCCTCTATTGCCATCGCATCACCGGTCGTCTCCCTCCCTTATTCTTCCTCCTCAATCCGCCGCCTATAATCTCACCCACTGCTCTCAATCCGCCGCCTCTAACAACAAAGAGAAGTGGGTACGATCATGAATCAAATTATTAGGGTCTTCTCTTTCACTCATTTAGATTTTAGTGCTCTCAACCATACTGACAGACCAGCGAACTGGCGAGTTGGAGACGGCTGCGAACTGGCGATGGAAGACGGAAGCTTTCGGCGACTGAAGGCAGGCGGCAAGAAGCTTTGTTTGGCAATTTGGTATTTTGATTAGGTTAGTGTGTTGTTTGATTGAAAAAGAGGGAAAGCAGTGAACTGAACATATGTGAAAAATGTGAAAAAACGTTGTCGTTTTCAATTTTTTTTTTTTTTTTTTAATTGTCTAGGCGGAGTCAACGGCTTTGACTCCGTTCGGCCGCCTAGCCGATTAGTCGACAACTACCCCGATTAGTCGGAAACCGTCTAATTGCTCCGATTTGCCTGTTTCTCTTCCGTTTCCAGCCGCCTAACCGTATTGGACCGATTAATCGGCCGCCTAGGCCGATTACTAGAACACTGGTATTGCATGTAACATGTTTGAGAAAATTCCTAAATGAGTTGATATTAAATTTCACGTCTGTTTTTTTTTTTTTTTTTATCTTATATTGAAACTTCTACTATTACTATAAGTTAAGAATTGTTAGATTTAGAGATACTCATTTAGGAATATTGTAATATGAATGAAATTTCGATAGTTTTATCACAATTCATAGAATCACAATTCATAAAACACCAACCACCAATCTTTAAATTGTTCATATATTTCGATTATAATATAAATACTTACCTTCCGAAAGAGAGTAAAACTAGTTGGATGATCAACTTCAAACTAAATTTCTTCGGCCAATGTTTCCTACATCATGAACAAATACCGTTGAACTTAATTTCATTAATAATACATCTAACGTGCACGAACCTTTATTTCATGAAGAAAAAATAAACGAAGCTTGATAAAAGACTTGTTTAAACCCTAAAAGAAATTATGGCTTTTAGATACGTGACTTATTAGAGAAATAAAGAGGTATATTTAAATGAAAAATAATTAAACTTTTTCCTAAAACAATAATAGGGTTTTGGAGTCGATCTTTGCTTTGGATCATGGGCTTCACATAAGCGTCTTTCACCCATGGCCCAAAACACGTCTATTTAGTTTAGAGAGACCAATGCTTATATACAAGTCACAAACCTCACTTGCTAACGATGTTGGGTGTGAGAATCTCCCCTCATTGGACCTCGTGACCTCGTGAGGGTTCAAACACAATCACAAATTTACATCCATATCGGGGTAGTGAACTTTCTCTAATACCATATGTAATAGCTCAGATGCACCAAGTAAATATTGTATGTTGCTTTGGGTTTCACATATGTGCTCTTCACCCTCACATATTTGCTTTGGATCATGGGCTCCACGCAAGCGTCTTACACTCATGACTCAAAATGCATCTACTTAGTTAAGAGAGACCGGAGCTTATATACAAATCATAGACCTTACTCATTAGCGATGTGTGATGTGTCAATCTCCCTCACCTTCAAACCTTGCATCCTCGTTACAAAACCAAGGTCTTGACCAAAGAAGCACCACTTTATGTCCAAACTATCCACACCTTCATGAAATTGATGAATTTGATAAGATCTTTTGTATGGATGTTAAGAAAAATGAGATATGTTTGGGAAAAAATTCAGAATTTTTCAGATATAGGAAGTATTTTTCAAAATGGATGATGGAGATCCATTTTCTATTTATTTTTAAAAAATTTCATTTAATTTATTCTAAAATTACACAATTATTTGAAATAGGGGTAAAATAGTACTTTCAAAGTTTTGACCATTACTTTTTTTTTTTTTTTTTTTTGTCAAAGGGGCCATTTTGATGTATTTTCGAAAAGTTGTAAACCAAATACTTAAATACCCGTAAGTTGGGTAAAAAGTGACAATTTACCAAAACATAAGGACTAAACTGTAAGTCCCCCTTTTTAAAATTTAAAAACAATAATGTTATGCAACCAAAAAATTAATCTAAACGATGTGACAAATACTTTGTCATTATTTTGCTATTTACCACATTTTCCCATGATTTATATAGTGATAACAAATGACTAGCCAAATTATACATTATAGAGGTAAAAAATAGCACAGCTCAAATGATGATTCACGGGCTCTAAATAAGCCACAAGACTCTAAAAAGGTCCACCTATTGAGTTAGACCCAATAACTCATCAACAACCCAAACTATAAGTCCACTTTAGCTAAGTCTCATTGGACTTATAGTGGACAAAGAATGGCATGCGACCCAATAGTCAAGCCTAACTTCAAATCTCTATTATACCAAGTCAACTTGGACTAAGTCAAATCGCCAAAGAATCCACTGTCATCAAGTTTGTAGCATCAAGTAACGTCACCATAAATCCTGAGATTCTTGAAATAAACCACTAATCACGTCCCTAGATTTTAGCAATGATTTAAAATGAGTCAACTGTTGACTCACTCCCTTACTCCTATAAATATCAACCTCTTCATTTAGAAGAAAGGGGCTCAACTTTACTCATGCAAGAGCAAGTTATTGCTCTACAGTTCACGATATTGCTAAGCTGCCACTTAGTCGACCTTGACATGATTGATGCCATACCATGTTTGTCTCCAGTCAACCTCAACTACGTTGATCTACAACCACCTTCTCTACCGTTGGTCTCCAATTTGCATTATACTACGTTGGTCAACACTTTTGGACTGGTCGACATCAAACAGATGTTCGCAACATTGTTTGAGCATACTACGCTTAAGTAAACTCTTAACATACTCTTATGTAAGCTGTACACAAGGTCATCATCGACCACTCTCCAAACGACCTTCACGTCGAGAGTGACCACCTTGCCAACCAAGCTCCATCATCTGTTCTTCGACTTACACAGGTCCAACCATCCTCCGTTCTACGACCTACATTTGACCTACAATTTGTTTATAATTCTCATTCCATTTGCTATTTCTTTCTATCTATTTATTTGTCACTGTGCATACTTGAGTGTCAGAGTCCTCTTGACTGGCACCACCCCTGGTGTCTCAAATGCTCTACGTTTACCTTTTCTAGTCTTGTAGGTTGTCGTTGTCCATTTCTATTAATTATAGATTTTTAGCGTCTACTAACATTACTCATTTATGACGCCTTTATTAACTGAGAATGAAAATAAAAAGGAATCAAGTTCCATCGAAAAGATAATTAAGAAAGGAAACTTAATTCCTTCGGTAGGATGAGAGAATTAAGTTCCCTTTCTAGCAATAATTAAATTCATGATTGTAGTAATCAATGTAATCACAAACCAAAAATTATGTTATATTTCACTCATTAGGAATCATGGTTAGTAAACACTCCCTTAAATATTAAAAAATATGATACCCCAATATTTAACACAATTACGTAAAAAATATCAATTTAGTTATAATGATACATAAGTACTCTATCGTTAGTTGATATTGTTAAAGTTAACGGTTTGATAGATTTTGAAGAGTATACTGACTTAACTATCTACAATCTTTCTATTGTCAGTTTATTCTGACAATAAATATATCAGAACGAAGAATGTGGACCATAGATTATGTAGAAGTTTTGATAAGTGCATACACTTTGAGTCAAAGCATGTAAATCTAGTGGTCCACATTCTTCGTCCTGATAGATTTATTGTCAGGACGAACTGATAATAGAAAATCTGTAACTATCTATATCTTAAATAATTAATATATATAATTATTTTTCAAAAATAATATAATAATCTAAAGAAAAAATCTTTAAAAATATTAAATAAATGAAAAAAAAAAATGGTAGATCATACCAAGTTTGGTCTCCATTAGAGATATGATTTCAACCAAATTTCCAATGGAGATCTCTATGCCTTTTCTCCATGGAGGAGAGCCCCTCCATTTGTTTTCTTACACAAAGGATCCCAAATCTCATCCATTCTATGTATCACAAATCTCCAATCCAAATCAACTGAAAAGAATATTAAAACTCAAGGTGTGTTCTATATAAAGCTAGAGGGGGGGTGAATAGATTTTAACTAATTATTACCCAATTTTCGCATGCAAGTCAATTTTACGAAAATGCCCCTACTAGTCAAAAATACATACAAGTGTAATAAGATGCGGAAATAATAAAAGACACTTGATGTTTACGTGGAAACCCTCAACAGGGAAAAACCACAGGCTGGTAAGTGCGCCACACTCGAACCTCGAAATCCACTATATGAAAAGACGGTTACACCCTCAAGTGATTCTCGGACCCTCACCCTAGATAACCTCAGGCTATGGACACTACCACTCGCCACTCTTGGTTCAATCCCTAGTGATATCCCCTTATACACTACTCTTGGCGTGAGCACCCTCTAATCTACCACGCGGGCCTTTTATAGCGGCTCTAGTCCAATTTGCTTGATCCTCGAAGTCACTACTTGTAATGATGTTTACAGCCAATCCCGGCCTGTAACCCACCACTACTACCCAGCGGGCCTGTAATAGCAACCCTAGACCAAGACTTCAATCTCTCAAAAGAGATGCACAACCCTATGTGAATATGTATGAATATTCAATTAATGTAATAAGAGCTAGGGTACTCTAAATGCTTACCTAGGATTATAAGATGACAATATAATCAATCCTAGATATCACATATAGCTATATGTCATGGCATATAACTTTAGCTAAGTAAAGGATAACCAATCCTAGATACAAAGCTATCATATAAAACCCACAAACATTCAAAGGATTAACTAGTTGATTAAAAAAACAATCTATCAACCTAGTTATCAATACATCACACAAGAATGTTCATGGCATAGCTTTTAGGCAATAATGACCTAATCAAATAAGCTATGAAAAATAATCTCAATCAACAAATGAGATCAATTAGCTAGATGGCATATGAACATTAAAGCCTAGCTAACAAATAATAACCCAATCAACACATAATCTCAATCTTATATGTAGAATTTAATCTAAACACATATAAGTAAAATATGAGATAAAATTGATAAGTAGAAACACTAATTATGTAAGATAAAAGTGTTCAACAAATCATACCATGTGTGTTGAAGAAGACCCATGCATTAGCATATGCTAGATGAACCTAGATGATGCCTAGATGATGATTTGTGCATGTGGGAATGGGTTTAGAGAATTAAAGATGTGATCTTTAAGCTTTTTCTCTCAAGTCTCTCTAAATATCTCTCTAGGGTTCTTGGGATGCAAGACTTGTATTCTGAACCAGAGATAAGGATGTATTTATAGAGACCAAAAACAGGGCAGGTGAAAATACAATTTTGCCCTTGAAACGCACCGATCGGCGGTTTCATTCGGCGGCCAGGCCGCCAAATTGAACCGCCGAATGGCTCCCGAGTGGAACAGGGGAACTTCGACGGTTTCGAAACCGCCGATCCCAACCGCCATTTTGGACCCGAGAGATATATTTCAATCAGGTCTCATTCGGCGGTTTCGAACGGCGGCCAGGCCGCCGAACGTAACCGCCGATTCACCAAAAATGGTGAAACCAAGGAGAAGCCAAAGGCATCTCCACCGGCGATCATCGCGCAAAACAAAACACATCAACGTGCACACGCGGACGTTTCCGAACATCCTTCGGGAAACGAATTACACCACACTAAAAGCTAACATACATGAAGTGCAAGTGTGGGTATTGAATGCGTCCTAATGCCTATCATGTCATGGCATTTCATAAAACAAGATGCAATCAATTTAATGCAAGAAGAGACATTGAATAAACAATAAAGCACAATGCACACAAAATATAAACACAACATTCAAGAATAAGAGTTATGCATGTTGTGTGTGTGTGCAACTATATCTCTTCAAGCCAAAGTAAGCACAAGATATACCTTTGGTGCTTGTCCTCTTGAGGTCTTGGAAAGGGTCTTTGATCTTCAACCTTAATGACCTAGACTACTCTTACAACCAAACCCCAACATGTGGTTTGACCACGAAATAAGCCAATCAACAAAAGGGAATCCTTACATCAACATTTTATATATACTTAATTACTTATAAACAAAATTTTTTTTTTTTTTTTTAAAAACATTACTAACTATTTTTTTTTTCCGATTTTGTTGAATACGAAGCATTAGAAAATGTGGTGAAAAACAAGAAAAATGAAAAATATATATATATAGTTGTAGTACTTGAAAATTTGTCAAATTTTGTTTACGAATAGATTTCATTGAACTTATTATCAATATAAAAATTCAGATCAAAGTTTATTAAAGCCGATGGATTTTATCAATGGTCTTACTTCATGTTAGAATAAGGAAATCCGGATCTCCAACAAGGCAACAACCTTTTTTTTTCATTTTTTATTTTAATTTTCAATTAATCTTCACCGTTGAGATGGATGGTGATGATTATTTATTATTTTATTTTTTACTGATTTTTTGAAAATTTTGAAATGGTAAAAATACTCTAGTTTTGACAATCAAATTGGTCGATGATTAAGTAATACCAATTTTGACTAAGGGTGCTAGTTTTGAATAGAGTTGATTCAACGTGTAAAAGATTAAACTTAGGGAGGTCACGTGTTATTCACTAAAAAAATAAAATAAAAAAAAATAGAAACACAACATTATTTTTTTATTGCAAAATTTTCTTCTATTTTACGAACTTATAACTTCCCGTTTCTTCTTCTGAGTTCTGCAACAAGCGAAAGTGACGATGGAGAAACCGCCGTCGCCGTCGCCGTCAAGCTCCAAAGAGCTGCAGTGCGTCGGAAAACTCGAAATCGTCCGACCGAAACCCGTCGGATTCCTCTGCGGCTCCATTCCTGTCCCCACTGACAAGTCCTTCCGCGATGCCTTCAATTCCGCTCTCGTCCCCTCCCGCCAAACGTAACTTCATTTTTATGTTTCATTTGTTGATCATAATTCTATGTGTTTTTCTCTTATTTAGGGTTTTTCATTTTTGGGTTTTGTAGAGTGAGTGCTCCACGGTATCGGTTGCTTCCGACGGAGACCGATCTCAACAGGCCGCCTTTGGTGGCGAATTTCCCGGAGAAGATGCTTCCTGTTGCTGCCGTGCATTCGAAAGCCAACGGAGGTACACTATTTTATTGATTTATTATGCAAATATATCTGTCGAATGTGACATGATATGATATGATGGTTTAGTAATTTCATTCTTGTAAGTTCAAGATTTTAATGTATAACAGATGGCATGTTTGATGTGAGAGTTTTTTGTTTGGCTCTGATACTGCTGTCTTGAGCCTGGAAATGACATATGTGATGATTGGTGTTTTTGTAATATATCAGGTTTTGTAGTATACTACTCTTGTAGGAGTCATTTGAGGTTTGAAATTGAGTGGTATGCAAAATGCAATTAGTGTTTTATGCAGCATCAAAAAACGAATGAGAGACAGACCTGTGTCTTAGACTCTTAGGTTAAAAATAAGCATATTAGGACTGTTACTTGAGAAATGTTTTTGTTTTTCTTATTAGCTTGTGATCAGACTCAAGTCTCATTTGTTGGAAAAGTTATATTATAGTTTGCAGGGAAGTAACGTTTCTTCTATAATCGGCATGTGTTTATGAGGTTTGAACTTTTCGGACTTACTTTATTGTGGGTTGTGGGTTTCAAGTTATCATCTGTAAGGGGGCTTGTGTTGAAATAGTGTGTGCCATCCAAATCTCACATAGTTGGTGAAAGTGTTGTTGAACTATTTGATATATCCCATTGTTCCTTCATAGTTTAAGATATCCACAATTTTTGCGATATATCCGTTGATATTGCTGTAATTTAAGGGTACCGATATAGATATGGAGTGTAATATCTTTTCCACAATATTTCCGTAAAATCCATATCGGTTAACTTGTAGTGTATTTTACATAATATTGTGGATAATTCCGTGAAATATCCACGATATTATGTAAAAGGAAAAAATGATGATATTCCCTACTGTTTTCATATACTTCTTTGTTTATTTATTTATGTTTTTAATTTGATGTGTTATATTGCTATGATATGAAAATTGAGTATGTAATGAACATAAAATAGAATTTTTAAACTATTCAAAAGTCAAAAGTTGCAAATTGTAAATTTGCAATAGCTAATTCATACAAAGAACATGCAAGAATACAAACACTATGTTTGGTTTGATGGAATAGGAGAGAAAGGAAATGAGAGGATATGGGTAGATTTCTTATCTCTTGTTTGGATTGTTAAATGAAATGGAAATTAAAGGATAAAGAGGGAAAGAGAGGGAAAGGAAGGGAATAGTCTCTTCTTGTTTCGCCCAATTTGGCTTCTCACCAAAATTGGACGGAAAATGAATCAAAAGTTAATGAATTTTTTCAATATCACAAAACTAACCCCATTAATATTGCATGATTAATTTGCTCTCGGTAAGTTGTTTCCTGTCCTTTATTTTCTTTTCATAACCATCCAAACAACAATCATTAAAAACATTATCCTTTTCTCCCCTCTTCTTTCCTTAACTTATCATTTCTTTTCCTTTCTCTTTCGTCAATCCAAACAGTCTAAAAACCTAGGTCTTCCTTTTGGTATCAATATTGTATGAATCGAAGATGGTAGATTGAACCACCTAGGTCTTCCTTTTGATATTAAAATTTCTTGTATGATGCAAACTATTAGAGAATGAATTTTAATATAAGATCTTCAATTTTATGCGCTTCGTATATTCATTATATTCATATCTATACCATATAGTTGTTAGATATTTGATATTGTATGTCTTTGGAAAAAAATGTGTTTTTTTTTTTTTTTTGTTAGATTATTGATTATTTTAACCTTTTTAAAAGTTTCATTGAAGAAATTTATTATTTAGCCAAATTTCTGTACTTCACGTAATTTTTACATCAATATTGTTGATATCGATATTTCTGTCGATATCTCCACCAAGTCGTAGTTCTGATATATCCGTTGATATCGATATTTTCATCCTTGGGTTCCTTTCTAGCATAGATGCACTCTAGAATTGAGCGGCTTTCAATATCTGTCGATATCGATAGGTCTTCCTTTTGGTATTAAATATGATGCAAACTATTAGAGAATGAAGTTTTAATCGAAGATCTTCAATTTTATACGGTTTGTATATGCATTATATTCATATTTATACAATATAGTTGTTAGATTCTTTGGGAAAAAAAAATGTAATTTTTTGTTATTTTATTGATTATTTTAACCTTTTTTAAAGTTACATTAAAACAAAATAAAAAATTTATGTATTTAGCCAAATTTCTGTACTTCCCATAATTTTTACATCAATATCTGTCGATTTCAATATTTCCACCAAATCGTAGTTCTGTTATATCAGTCGATATCAATATTTTCATCCTTGGGTTCCTTTCTAGCATAGATGCACTCTAGAATTGAGTGGCTTTCAAAGCTTAAAGCAAACAATCTTCACACTAGATGGTTTGGTTGTCTATCTGCTGCTTGATATTTATTCTTTTTGTAACAATCTGCTGCTTGATATTTACTCTTAGGTGCTAACTCCTTTTAAGATTTTCTTAGAATTTTTTATAGGATTATCTGCAGCTTAATCTTTGTTTTTTTTTCCCATTCATTTAATGGCAACCAATCATGACTGGTTGGGCATAAAAGTAAACCAAAGTAGATGATGGCTATGTTTCTGTTTTCTTGCAGTTTTAACATGAAATAACTTTGGTGTTCATTCTTAGCAGATATAAGCTGGGAAGGTGGTGCCATTGCATCAAATCTTAGTAGAAAATGTGAAGCCCTCGCTGTATCTGGTTTGGTGGAATATGGAGATGAAATAGATGTGATTGCTCCGGCAGACATTTTAAAACAAATCTTTAAAATACCTTATTCCAAAGCTCGAGTATCAATTGCAGTTCATCGTGTTGGACAGACTCTTGTTCTGAATACAGGGTATGTATGTAAATGTTTTTATTTTTTTTATTTTTTTGTTTATTATTTCTGTTGTATGTTCTTGAATTTTATCGTGAAGTGCAGGTCTGATGTTGAAGAAGGAGAGAAGTTGATTAGAAGACATAGCAATCAATCCAAGTGTGCGGATCAATCTTTATTTTTAAACTTTGCAATGCATTCTGTTAGAAAGGAGGCCTGTGATTGTCCCCCTACGCATCATACTGCATCTGATAGGCAATCAAATTCATCAGTTCTTCCTGGGGGAGATGCACCCCGTTTTATGGGACAGAGTGAGGATGTTGCTCAAAAGGAAGTATTTGAGCATTTTTCAGAGTATTCACAGGTCAAACAAGATGGCTTCATTTGGGAAAGTAAGAAGAACAAGAGAAATAAGGACCATGATCCTGTCAAAAAAGCTTCATATGTTGGTGAAAAGCCCAGATGTTCTATTCAAGAGTCTGAAAAACATAGAAGAGTTGGTAATGATGAATTTTTAAGGGTTTTGTTTTGGCAATTTCACAATTTCCGCATGCTCCTTGGTAGTGACTTGCTTCTGTTTAGTAATGAGAAGTACATTGCTGTGAGCTTGCATTTATGGGATGTCACACGACAGGTTGCAGCTAACTACTGAAAGTTTTTTTTTTCCTAGCTTTAAATGTTGCATATTTTTCATTGTTTCTGACACGGGCCATATCTCAACTCTGGCAGGTCACTCCATTGACTTGGCTTGAAGCTTGGTTGGATAATGTCATGGCAAGTGTGCCTGAGCTGGCAATCTGTTATCATGAAAATGGTGTTGTTCAGGGTTATGAGCTTATGAAAACAGAGGATATCTTTTTATTAAAAGGCATATCTGAGGATGGCACTCCCGCTTTTCATCCTCATGTTGTCCAGCAAAATGGCCTTTCAGTTTTGCGGTTTCTTCAAGAAAACTGCAAGCAAGATCCTGGTGCTTACTGGGTATGTTTCTCTTTGTTTCAAGGTGAACTGCCATGTTATTTAAGTTAGATGTTAGCTAACTTTGTTTTTGTTGTCTAACATATATCTTACAGCTATATAAAAATGCTGGTGAAGATGTAATTCAACTTTTTGATATTTCCGTTATTCCCAAGAACCATTCCTCTAGTGCTTGTGAAGACAGCTCAAGCTCCCTGCCTCTGATTCATAGAGGAAGAAGTGATTCATTATTTTCATTGGGGACTCTTCTGTACCGTATTGCTCACAGACTTTCACTTTCGATGGTGCAGAACAGTTTTAAATTTTGTTTGGTGCATCACCATGCAGCTTTTGATTACCTGTTGCTAATTATTGATGGTAATTTTGCAGGCACCTGGTAAAAGGGCCAAATGTGCAAGGTTCTTTAAACAATGTTTGGATTTTCTATATGAGCCGGATCACCTGGTACTAATGTAATCTTAGATGATAATAGTATAAAATTGTACTTTGAGTTTTTCTTTAATATATATTTTTATCATATTTGATTGAGGGACATGAATACTAATGATCATTGTTATGCTAACCAGGTTGTGCGTGCATTCGCTCATGAACAGTTCGCGAGACTTATTTTAAATTATGAGGACTTGGAATTATCATCTGAATCTCTCCCTGTGGAATGTGAAATTACAGTTGCTGACGCTGAAGAAGAATCAATGGATCCTTTAAGTAGTTTTTCTGAACCAGTTTGTTATGAAAAGGACTTGGCAGTTGAGGATGACAATTTGAATAAAACTGAAATGGCTTTGCAAGATTTACCATTTGAAGCTTCTGTGGAGATGACTTTAGAGGCAAATCTATCTGCTTCCAGGCACTTGATTGCTCCAGATGACCCAGAATTGAGAGATCAAGGCCTGTCAAGTTCCGGCGGTGATGAAAGCTTTGCAGTGTGTAAAATAGCTTCAACATCCACGAGTGTGGTTCAAACTGTTTCTGATCCAATCTCTTCCAAGTTAGCTGCAGTACACCATGTTTCACAAGCCATAAAATCTCTAAGATGGAAGCGCCAACTACAAAGTTCAGAACAAGAGTTGGTCGACCAGGGCATTGGAATTGATGATAGGTCTCCATCTGTAAATTTTTCTGTTTGTGCATGTGGTGATGCTGACTGTATTGAAATTTGTGACATACGAGAGTGGCTCCCAACATCAAAATTGGACCACAAGTTGTGGAAACTTGTTCTTCTGCTCGGAGAATCTTATTTGGCACTTGGACAAGCATACAAGGAGGATGGTCAATTGCATCAAGCTTTGAAGACTGTAGAATTAGCTAGTTCTGTTTATGGATCAATGCCTCAGCATCTTGAAGACACAAAGTTTATTTCCTCGATGACTAAAAGCCTGTCCTCTCAACTAATATACGATGACAGAAGTGAAGAGGCAAGATCGTCTGTTGGTGAGATTAAAGAAGTGAAATCTAGCTCTAATGGCAATCGTCTTACATTTGAGCAAATATCTTCCATTTACCTCTTCTGGGCTAAGGCATGGACACTAGTTGGAGATGTTTATGTTGAGTTCCATATGATTAAGGGTAAAGAGGTGTCAATACAAGCAGAGGGAAAATCTTCTACCAGAGAGTTGAGAATGTCATCAGCAGTCATCAAAGAAGTCCAAAGGCTCAAGAAGAAGCTGAATCAGTATAATCAGAACTGCAGCTCATGTTCTTTGGTAAATTGCAGCTGCCAGAATGATAGGGCCAGCAGTGGTAGCAGTGCAAGCAGTAGCAGTGGAGATAAACTCCCAGTCACATATGGTAGGAAACACAGTAAGAGATCACATGCTAAGAGTGCTAATAGAGTAGAAGGTTCTTTGGAAACACATAACACACAGTACACAGTGCCTGTCAAAGCTGAAATTGCTTTGAGAGAAACACCTAGAATGAAAAATGGTGGAATATTCAAATACCTTGAGGGTCCTGTAGTTGGAGATGCTGAGCACAATCTCTCAGCTGCACTTAGTTGTTATGAAGAAGCTAGAAAGGCATTGCATGGACTTCCTACCGTTTCAGTAGAATTACACTCGGTTCTGAAAAAGAAAGGATGGATTTGCAACGAACTGGGTCGAATCAGGCTTGAAAGAAAAGAACTGAGTAAAGCTGAAATTACTTTTGCAGATGCTATAAATGCATTCAGAGAAGTTTCTGACCACACCAATATTATATTGATAAACTGTAACCTGGGCCATGGAAGACGAGCATTGGCTGAAGAGATGGTATCAAAGGCTGAAAGTTTTAAAGTACATACAATCTTCCATGATGCATACAAACAAGCACTGGAGACAGCAAAACTGGAATATTGTGAATCGCTCAGATATTACGGGGCAGCTAAATTGCAACTGAATTTTGTTGCGGAAGAGTCTACTTCAGTGTCAAATAGCTTGAGGAATGAAGTATATACTCAATTTGCTCATACATACTTGAGGCTTGGCATCCTTCTGGCAAGAGAGGATGATACTGCTAAAGTTTATGAAAATGCAGCCTTGGGGGATACATCTGTTCTATGTGCCGGAAGAGCTAAGAAAGGAATGAGAAAGCATGAGATATCAGCCAATGATGCAATTAGAGAGGCATTATCGGTGTATGAATCAATGGGAGATTTATGCAAACAGGAGGTGGCATTTTCATATTTTCAACTTGCTTGCTACCAAAGGGATAGCTGTTTGAAGTTTTTGGAATCAGATGAGAAGAAAAGTTACTTACCTAAAGGGGAAAACAACATTGTCCAGAGGATCAAGCAATATGCTTCCTTGGTCAAGAGGAACTGGCAAAAAGCCCTGGACTTTTATGGTCCTAAGACACATCCCACCATGAACCTGACTATTCTTATAGAGATATCAGCTCTATCATCCACTCTTTCACGTGCCTTACACTCAAATGCCGTATGTTCTAAACTTTCTTTACAATGTTTATGCATTTTATTACCGTGGCTTTTCATGGAGTGCTAATGATTCGGTTTCCTTCAGTTTCATGAATCTGTGGATTAGGAACCTGGTTTGTTTGATTTCTACTTTGTGGACCTTGGTAATTTTTTGAAGCAATGTGACTATGTAATTGTTTATCTGAGAGACATACTTTCTGATAGATGACGTTTTCGCAAAATTTAATTATTATTGTTTTCGAATCTGAAAACTTTATTTAAACATTATTAGTCTAGGGTTCAGTTTATAATTGTTAACATGTGTTTCACTTTCAAAATTTTGTTTCGTTACTCTGCCAACCTGATGGCTTGCCACACAAATGAAGCTTGATAGTTGATACGCTAGGGTTTAATGCCATTGATGCACTTTTTACTTACATTTCAGTAATTTATGATTCAATTATTTTGCTTTTGCTCCAGATGATGGAATCGGCTCTATCTTGCCTACTTGAAGGACGCCATATATCTGAAACATTTTCAGGATCTTTGTCAACCGACTACCCAGAGCTGAATGCCAAATTTTGGAATCAGCTGCAATTGGTTTTGAAAAGAATGTTGTCCATGGCACTTTCCATAAGTACAAACAAATCTGTCATTGCTCAGCCAAATCCATCGAATCGGTCTGCTGATGCCGGAAAGCTCAGGGAGCTTTACAAAATGTCATTGAAGTCCACTGATTTAAGTGATTTACATGCCATGCATTACTTATGGGCATCATGATATAGGAAATAGAGTTGCACAAAACCCCCACGGCCTCATCCCCGCGGGACCCCGGGGGGGGGGTGGTGAATTTACCCCAAAATGGGCGATGGGGGCAGGGGTGCGGGTGAATTTCACTCCCAAATCTAAATGGGGGTGGGGATAGGGGAACCTCCCCCCTCCATTTCCCCCAAATGTATATATATATTTTTTATATAAATACAAGCATTCTAGTTTTTAATATTTTAAATATTGTATAATTTATTTTAGATTAAATTTTAAAATTGTTTATTTTGGATTGGATATTTGGATTATTATTATTATTATTTTGGCATTATATTTGGCTTATTATTAAATTGTATTTGTTTGATTATTTTTAATTTTAAGTTAAATGGGATCAAACGGGAAAGTCGATGAAATGGGAGATTGGGGACTAGGGATGGGGGTGGGTGGGGGTTGGGGGTTTATATATATATATATACAATTTTTCTATTATCAGTTTGAACTGATAAAAGATATATCAGTTCCTTACATGTGGGTCATTAGATTTAAATACTTTGATTTGACTGTATGCACTTGTCAAAGCATCTTTTAAATCCAATGGTCCACATGCAAGGAAATGATATATCTTTTGTCAGTTCGAACTGATAATAGAAAGACTGTATATATATATATATATACGGTCCCGTTTACAGCAGTGTGTACTGATGTAACTATATCAGTACCAATGCATGTGGACCACTGATTATGGAGAAGCTTTGACAAGTACATACACTTTGAGTCAAAGTATGTAAATATAATGGTCCACATTCAATGCACTGATGAAATTATATTAGTGCGCATTGACTTGAATATTTATATATATATATATATATATATGTTGTTGACTGGTTTCAGACCATGCTATATGAGTTATATCTGGCTTGTGAATTGAAAAGCATTTATTTTTCTTTGAAAGTGAATTGAAATTGTTTTTGTTAGAAGCATTTTACAGGTTTCAAAAGGTTTGATAATGCTTTTCTTTTTGAATATGTTTTCCTTTTTGGTGCATATGGAGATGAATGTATATTTTATATCACAAGCAAATCCAAGGAAAGGGATTTCGTGAGTGGACTACTCTGTTGGAAAAATATCCTTTCCAAACGGGGATTTGGATGAATTTCATCCCCAAATATAAATGAGGATGGGGATAAGGATAAGGATAGGTCCTTCATTTCCCTGAAAACCTTTTTTTTTCTTTGAAAAATTTTAAATAAGTATCATTTATATTGTAATAAAATAAATAGAACAAATGAAAGAAACAAGAAGTGGGAAAGTATATTAACTGTGGCTGTAAAAGCATTACATTAACTGAAACCAACAAAATCAAATTAATTTATAGACTAAACAAACCAATCAAATGAAGGCCGCATATGTGACAAGTGTCACCATTTTCAAACACTTCTAAATGACAAGGCACGGTCAGATTCTACAACACTTCCTCTTGGATTTTTATAATTTGTATTTTAATTTAAACTACCTCATTAAAACCTTTTCGGTAAAACCCAGTGGAACAAAAACCGGTAGAAGGACAAAGAGTATAGAATTACTAGTTTTTTCAAAATTTTGCTCCTCCTGATTGAACACTCTCCTTTGCAAAATCAATATTGTAATTTACAGAGTCGATGCATACCAATCCCATATACCAGTTTCTCAAAAGTTGATGTAGGCAATGATTTGGTAAATAGATCTACAAGATTATCTGTAGACCATATTTGCTTAACATCTATTAGTCGGTTCTGTTGAAATTCATGAGTATAGAAGAATTTAAGAGAAATATGTTTGGTTCTATCTCCTTTGATATAGCATCCTCTAATTTGAGCAATACAAACCGCATTATCTTCAAATATTGGTGTCGGCATTCCTGTAGATAATGAAAATCCACATGTATTTTGAATATAATGAATAACTGACCTTAGCCATACACATTCTCAGCTTGTTTCATGAAGTACTTAATGGGTGAGCATTATCCATATGAAATCTTTTCAAAATCTTTTCAACATATGATGATTGATGGACAAGTATTCCCTTTGACCTATGCTCAATTTCTAGGCTGAGACAGCTGAGACAATATTTTGTCTTTCCTAGGTCTTTCATTTAAATTTTTTTTTTTTAAATATTCAGCAGTTTTCAAGAGCTCTCCAAGAGTTTTAATTAAATTTATATCATTAACATAAACGGCTACAATAGCAAATCCAAATTCTGATTTCTTTATGAATATACATGCACATCGACATCATTATAGGATTATTAATATATATACACAGCGACATCGCTAATTATACTATAAAACTGAGATGATGCACCCTTGCAAAATTAACTTGTTGTTTTTCTCATAAAAGCATATAAATAAATAAATGCAAGAAAGTAAATGCAGAACTGCAGATTCTGGTAGGTTGGCATTGCCAATCTCATCAGGGCCGACCCATGGGCCCAGCTAACCCAACCATTTGCTGGGGCCCCCGATTGGCCCAATCAACTTCTTCATAGTTTGTAAAATCTAGGGCCTCCACATCCAATCTATTTGGGGCCTCAGGACCCAATCTATTTATGTGTAAAGAGGCCCAATCTCAAACATCTATTTTATTCTTCACATTAGGCCCAACAAGTCAATTTAGCATATTAGGCCTGTTTGGCTAAGCTTTTGGAAGGCTTAAAAGAGCTTTTAGAGCCCAAAAGTGGCTTTTAGGAGTGTTTGGGTTATTTTGGAAAAGAACTTATGGATCTCCAAAGCTCTTTTACCAGAAGCCATGCCCAACTTACTTTCTCTAGAAGAGCTTCAGAGAAGCCAAATTTGGTTTAATGGATTTTTTTTATTGACCCTTTTACCCTTATTTTAATGAACAAGAAAATTATAATCCCAATTGTATCCTTCCCTCTCTCATTCACTCTATCGTGTTTTCCCCTTTTTACAACCCTAACTAGTCTACCCAAAAACCAAACCAAAGATTGATAATGGAGTTGGATCTGGAGTAAACCAGATGATGAAGCTGGTTTTTCCTTCAAATCATGCCAACAATCGGAAGCAGACCCGCAACCATCATCAATGATGGAACTGGTTCACCATTGTCGATGATGGAACTGGTTCACCATCATCGAAGATGGAGACACATCTGGGTCTCCATTTTCGACCATCGACAATGGAGATTGGAGACCCAACTGGGTCATTCATCGCCGTCACTGATGAACTCCATGAGATTGATAAAGATAATGAGATTTTAAGCTGCTAGATGTATGCCTTGATGAAATCCATGTTTGATCTTGGTGGTGTATACTGGTGTTTTTTTTTTTGTTCAAAAGAAGCAACTTCATTAAAACCCAGAAACAAAAACAGCACCTTCCTCATTCAAAATACACAGGGCAATTGCCAAAAGGGAAAGGAAGAGTCCCAAAACACTCCTTTCATTTTTATTTTTTAATCTTGGTGAGGTTTGATCTTGGTGGTGGTCTAGTGTTGGTGATGTTTGAGCTGGCTGTTTGGATTGATGGAGATTAGAGATCCACTCCTTTCATTTTTTATTTTTATTTTTATCAAAATTTTTATTTTTTCAGTTTTCTTTGTTGTTTTTATTTGTTTTTCGTAAATTTCTATATATATATATATATATATTATCCCATATGAACTAATTTTTTTAAAAATATATATATTATTTCAGTATAAATGAATTATTATTTTTTTTCAAAAAAAAAAATATCATTGTTTGAAAAGAAAAAGATTATAAAATGTTTTAACCAAACATAAAATAGAAGGGTATAAATGACATATCAGTATATCACGGTTAATAGAGACATTTTGGGGCCCCGATTTTTGTTAATATCGTAAAATCGCTCGGGCCCCAAAATGTCTGGAGACGGCCCTGAATCTCATAAAAGCGTATAAATAAATAAATGCGAGAAAGTAAATCCAGAAACTTCAGGTTTTTGTAACAATAAATAAATCAAGAAGCTTCAGGATCTGATAAGAATAAATAAATCTAGAAACTTCAGGTTCTAGTAATAATTAAATAAATCCAAGACTTCAGGTTCTGGTACGAATAAATAAACCCAGAAGCTTCAGGTTTTGGAAATAATAAACTTTATTTGTATTTTATTTATTTTAATTAGTTTGAATTAATTAATTGATTTTAAAATGAATTATTATTTTTTAAGGGTAAAACTGACATTACCCCTTATCAATGATTGACTAACCATTAACCATTGTTAGTCACCGGTAGACTGTAGTCATTGCTATTATGAAAGTTTTACAAATATTAGCGTAATTATAATGAGAGATTCTTTTGACAATCCAATTTTTTCTTTTTACACTTCTTTTCTAAATACACTTTATTCTCAAAATTTAAATTTTAAAAAATTCTAAAGACACTTCCTTTTATTCCAAGATTATCCTTTTTATCTTTTGGTACTCATATTCCAAAGACACTCAATTTTAAAAATAAAATTTCTAAACACACTCCATTTTATTTTAATAAAAGTTAGGACGAACCATCGTATCCTTTGGACAAACCATCGTAGCCTTTGAATTCATCCGAGAAATAATCTTTTTTGAATTAAATTATTAAAAAATATATATATCTTTCCTAAATCATTATATTAAATATTACATATTAAACATTATGTCTTAAATTTTTAATTACCATATTAAACTCTCTCTCCTCCAATGCATATCTCTATAATTTTCTATCTCAATTTTTTCTCAAACAAGACTAACAGTTAAGGGAAAAAAAAATAAAAAAAACTTACGAATAAACTTGATTTTTAGGAACTGTATATATGTATATATATATATATATAAACTCAAAAAAAAAACAAGTACCATGTTTTTCAAAAAAAAAAAAAATAGAAATATGAAAATATTTTTTGTTACTTTTGTAGATATGTGATTGCCTAGAGAACTTTAATTCTTTCATTAATCTTAGAAATTCTGAATTTAATCGAATCTAGTTGCATCAAATTAAGTTTTCATATATCTTTTTTTTTTTTTTTTTTAAATAAGGTATTTGTATTGACTTTTTAATATATATATATATATATTACTGTTAGTAAAAAACCAAAATATTCATAAATTTTTTTTTCTTTAACTATTAATGAGAGAGAGAGAGAAATTAGGAAAAAGTGTTTAATATGGTAATAACAGATTTAAAAGAGAGAGTTTAATACGTAATATTTAATTTAATTATTTAGGAGAGAGAATTTCTTTTTTTAATAATTTAATTAGTTTGAAGTGTCTTTAGAATTTGTTTGTCTTGTTTAATAATTTTAATTCGGGTTAAAATTGTCATTAATAAAAAAAAATTAAATTGGAGTGTAAATAGATAATTTGTGGATTGTAAGGAGAAACTCTCAATTATAATTTATAAATGAGAGCTTCTCCTTACAATCCACAAATTATCTATTCACACTCCAATTTAATTTTTTTTATTAATGACAATTTTAACCTAAATTAAAATTACTAAACAATACAAAAAAATTTAAGACACTCAAAACTAATTAAATTATTATAAAAAAAAAATCTCTCTCCTAAATCAATAGATTAATTATTACTTATTAAACTCTCTCTCATAAATCTGTTATTACCATATTAAACATTCTCTCCTAATTAATCTCTCTCCATTTATATATATATATATATATATATATATATATATATATATATATATATATATATATATATATATATATATATATATATCATGTTTCTATACTTTCTTTATCAATATCTGATTAATAGTTAAAGAAAAAAAAAACTTATAAATATTTTAGTTTTTTACTAACAGTAATATATATATATATATATATATATATATATATATATATATATATATATATATATTTCGAAGTTTTAAAAAAAAAAAATAAAAAAATAAGGTACTTGTTTTTTGAGGTTTTTTTTTACTTTTTTATTTTTATTTTTAAATTTTAATATATACATACATATGGTTCCTAAAAATCAAGCTTATTAGTAAGTTTTTTTTTTCTTAACTGCTAGTCTTACTTGAGAAAGAATGAAGATAGTAAATTAGAGATATGTATTGGAGGAGAGAGAGTTTAATATGGTAATTAAAAATTTAGAAGAGAGTATTTAATATGTAATAATTAATCTAATAATTTATGAGAGATAATTTTTTTTTTTAATAATTTAATTCAAAAAAGATAAAAGGGATAATCTTGTAACAAAATGAAGATTTAAATTTTGAGAATTGAGTGTTTTTAGAAAGAAATGTAAAAAGAAAAAATTAGATTGTCAAAAGAAGCTCTCTTTATAAATATAATCGGTGGTGAAAAGACGAAAACAGTCATGCATGCTCACCCAAGCGAATGGATCAAATTGCGGAGAACCCAAAAAAGAAAATAGAAAAACTTTAGGGCCCGTCCTGCAAGCCGTTTTTTGTTTTTGTTTTTCGAAAAGAAAAATGAAACTGAAAACAGTGTTTTTGGTTTCATTTTTGAATTCCGAATACGCGTCTGGTAGCATTTACTGGAATCCGTATTTTGAAAATAAAAACGGAAAAAACGCGTCTGGTAGGATAAATCGAAAACTTTCGAAAATTGAAATTAATATAAACAAATTAATTAAAATAATTAACTATTTTTTAAATATAATTAATAAATTAACACAAAACCCTTATCAGTGGAAGAGGAAGAAGAAGAAGAAGAAGAAGAAGAGGAGGAGGAGGAGGAAGACCAGATCGGCGACGGCAAGAGGGATCGGTGGCAATCGGCGATCGGCGAGAGGCGAAGGAGGAAGAGGAAGAAGAAGAAGAAGAAGAAGAAGAAGAAGAGATCGGTCGCCGATCGCGAGCGAAGGAGGAAGAGGAAGAAGAAGAAGAAGAAGGAGACGGAGCGATCGACGGCGGAGGAGGAGGAGGAGGAGGAGGAGGAGGAAGAGGAAGAAGAAGACGGCAGCAGCGACCGGCGACCGACGGAAGGCAGCGGCGAGCGACGATCGGCGGCGGGCAGTGACGATCGGCGGCAAAGAGGAGGAGAAAGAAGGTGAAGAAGACACAGTTCGTCTGGTCCAAGAGAAAAAAAATATATATTTTTTTTTTTTTGTTAATTTTTTTGAAATTGTATTTGAAATACAGAAAACAACTTTTTTTTGTTTTTCAAAATTTCCACTTTTAACACTTAAACTTTGTTTTTGTTTTTGTTTTTGTTTTTGATTTCTGAAAATAAAATGAAAAACGGTTTATAGGACACGAATTCGAAAACATTTTTAGAAAATAAAAACAAAAACAGCTGAAAACAGCTGAAAACAGCTGAAAACAGCTTGCAGGACGGGGGCTTAGTGTTTGGACCTGTTTTTAAAAACTGTTTTTTGTTCTTAAAAACTAAAAACAACTAGAATGTTGAACATTTTAAAAAACTGTTTTTGAAAACAAAAAACAACTTTTTAAAAGTTATAACTAAAAAATTAAAAATAATTTTTTATTGTTTTCTATTGTTTTCAAAACATGTTTTTAAAATAAACCTTAACTTTTCCTTCCAAACAATTATTTCACTCATTTTAAAAACAACAATCAAATACTTTTACATCGTTTTCCGTTTTAGAAAACTATTTTTAAAAAACACTACTAAACATGTTACATTTTTTAAAACATTATTTTTAAAACATGATTTCCATTTTTAAAAAAGGTTTTCAAAAACAACATTTTTAAAACGATACCAAACGTGCAGTTAAGTTCCCATAACAAAAGAATCGTCTCATTTGGTAACATTGAGATATACACAGCGACAGCGTTGATTATACTATAAAACTGAGACGATGCACACTTGGAAATTTAACTTCTTGTTTTTCTCACCGCTCTTGTTCTTCGTTTCCTTGATTTCGATCATCCAAATGGCAGAATCTGCTCGCCCAGCGGCACCGTCCTCGGCGGTCCACATCATCTACACCGAGCTTCCTCAGGACGAGGAGCCTGTGGCCTACCACATGCGACTCCTCTCCAACGTCGTCGGCAGGTACGGAATTCTCTTGTCTCTGTTTCGATTTCTATATGTCAATTTGGTGTTGCTAACGATTCAAATCTGCTAAAAAAATGAAAATTCATTAGCTGAAATTATTGGATGATTGATTTTAAAGCTTACGAATTGGCTTTCCGTATAGAATTTCGTGACCGCATGGATTTGTTGATTTCTTATTTGTTGTTTTTGTTGCAGTGAGGAGATGGCGAAGGAGGCTTTGTTGTACAGTTATAAGAATGCTGCTAGTGGATTCTCTGCTACGCTCACTCCTGAGCAGGTTACCGAGATGTCGAGTAAGTCAAGCTTTTGCTGTTTGTATTTTTATTCGTTGATTTTTTTATGGAGTTGATTCGGTTCAATTGTTCTGGTTTCGTTTCGTAAACTGAAATTCTTACATGTGTAGGTGATTAATTTTTCCATGATAGCAGTTTTGATGAGATAAAAATTGTGAATTTGATGTCGTGTAAATACAAGATATAAACATTTTTATATCGGCAAAGTTTGTTTGCTATTATTTCAATTGTTGTGTTGGTGAAGCCCTGATTTCTCTATATTGTAATTTGTTTTTCGATTTCAATGTTTTTGATAGATTTTATAACAATTGAGCTAGTTTCACATTGTCCCGGTATTTTTAATGTTGAAATGTGCTGATTTCATGGTGAGACATTGCTATTACTGTTTATTTGTATTCATTAAGGGGTTTATCATGTCTGTGCAAATTTTCTCCGGTGGGCACATCATCACTTTTTAAATTATCAATCTGGTTGTATGCACATGACAAAAAGTGATGATATGGCACTTGTGCTATAAGTTGTGTGCCTACCAGAGAAAAACTGCATGTCTGTGTAGTCACCGGTCATTGATGTTGAATATTTGTACCCACAACAAAAGAGATGGTGAACAATATTAGTGGCATGATGCTTTGATTTAGCATCACATAAGAGAGAAAAATCTTTCTCTCTTTTAGGGGAGTAAAATTATGAAAATTGAGTAGTTTAATTGTATGTAAAAACATGTATCTGTTACTCTTCTCGTGGTTTAGAATTCAAGGTGGAGTATAAAGTTAGGGAGATAACAAGCTAGAAAGAAACTGTAATTTGTTAGTTTAAGCCTTAAGGTGTCAAACGTGAATATTGATGGCATTCTTGGTTGTGAAATCAAATTCCTGTGTTCCAAGTTGTTTTTAGCAATGTCCACAATGACGAATTAAAGTTGTTACAGTAAAGTGACTAGCTATACATTTTGTTTGCCTGTTGGAACTTGAATGCTTTTTTCAATGAACTGCATTTCTAGCAGATCCTGAAGATTTTTTTTGTATCCTGAATCCTTAGAGCCACTGTGATTAGAAACCTTTTGATTGATGGCCGGTTCTTTTAAGTTTGAGCAAATACCCCTTGATGTTTGCTCTTAATAAATAGACTTGATATATCTGAAGAATGTTTAATCAATGTTGTAAAGGATGTGCAATATTTGCTGCCTGTCTAGTATTGGTGAACAAACCTTTGTGAGCATTTCTCCTATTTTCGTTCTCATCTCTTGATGTTAATCCCGCCGAATTGTTAGTTTTCATTTTACATGCAAAGTTAAGTACAGACATAGTAAAGGGACTGCTAATTGTATAAGATCCTATGGATATCTATATCATGATACAAAAAGAATTTATCTTTTGAGTCTCTTGTGCATTTTTTTTTTTTTTTCTTTTTGATTCTCATTATAGGTTGTTAGATGGGAAGATTTGCACTCAGATATTGATAAATTTTCATTTTGATATGCTTGTTTTGTGGCAGAACAACCAGGTGTTCTTCAGGTTGTCCGAAGCAGGACACTTCAGCTTCATGCAGGACTGGGGAGGTTGCACTAAAACATCCTTAGAATCGGCAGAAGCTAATGTCATCAACTCAACCATCATCACCATTGTGTTTACTGTAAAAATTGTTAGAATCAATCAAGATATTTGATGTAAATGCAAAACATAGATTCATAGGCCATAGTTTCTACCTCTACCAATTTGTAATATTGAATATGCTACTCATTTGAAAGGCTAAGGAAATTTAAACAGCACACGTTTGAGCCACCATACCAATAATTGAATATAGTTTACAATAATTTTTTTTTAATAGCATTATAAATTCGAGGTTTTGAGGGGAGGAAGAGGACTCGAATCTACAATCATGAGGGGTTTACGACTGGTTCAACCTCATCTCGTCTATAATTTCCAATCAGCGCAACCAAAAAAAAACTTCTTTTGAAAGGAAATTCATTTCATTCACCGGAAGGAAAGATACAGGAGGGGTTGGTATCCAGCCACTGATTCTCCTTACAAGAGGAGGTCAAGGAAGCAAGATTTTGAGCCAAACTATTGCCACTACTGGGAATAGCTTGGCAGTTGCATACACCTACTTCCCTAAACAAAGGCCTTAATATCATTGATAATAAAAGTAGCATCACCCAAGTCAAAAAAAGAAGAGTTCAAGCGGATGCAACAGAGGAGACATCAACCTCGACATGATGGAAAGTGAGGCTAAGATTCTTGGCAAGCAAAAGACCTTCTCGAAGGGCAAGGAATTCGCCAAGCTCCGCAATGAAGGTCCCAGCAATGGATTTGGAAATAGCAGCCAAAACTTTGCCATTGCAATCTCTAATGGCAGCACCCACACCAACAAAAGAACCACCCTAGCGAACAGAGGCATCAGAATTCAATTTTAGATTACCTGGAGGGGGAGCCAGCCAAGCCCTGTTCTGCATCCTGGTGTTGGATTGACCTGGGGGCCTCAAAGCTAAGCCAGTGCCTTGGAATTCCAAGAGAAAGTCTTCTGCCCATGAAACTAGATCAGTAGGTTTTCTCACCCGGCCTCCATTCATGACAGCATTTCTGTTTTCCCAAATGCTCCACATGATAACACAAGCGAGAGCTAACTCTTCCTTGCTAAATCTGGCCAGAACTCCTGCCAAGATATCTGCAACCGAAATCTCCCTAAGGTTGTCGAAAAATGTATCAAACCAGGTGCAGCCCCAAACCTTCCTCGCCTTTTTGCACCAGAGAAGGGCATGAGACACAGATTCAGCTCCCAAACCACACAGCTCACAGCAGCCAAGGTCCACCACCTTCCTTTTCCAAAGATTGAGCAGAGAAGGCAAAGCATCATGGCAAGCCTTCCAAGAGAAAATAACACATTAACAACATCAAATCCCTACATTTATGTAACATATAAAAATCAATTCCTTGATTGAACCAATAATTGATTGATAATATGTTGGAATTTAGTAAACCGTAGAAAATTGCGATGCTGTTTTTTTGCTATTAATCTTATTCTAATCCAATTTACTGCCAAAATGTATCAAATTGTTGCATAGAGTAAAAACAAGCATCAGCAACTACATGCCATTACAAGATATCACCATGCCATTACAAGATATCAACGTAAACCGGGTTCTCTTACTATTCAGGATGGCAAAAACAAAGGCATTTGGTTGCACACCATCTGTTCAACAAAATTCCTCCATGAAACCTAATACTAAACTACCTACAAATGCCCCTAGAAAAGTAGAACATAAAACTAACATAGCAACAACTAATAGAACAATCTAGACCCCAGTAGACCCAAAACCTCCTTCGCCTCTAACAGTAGAGTCCAGATCTTCGACCTCCAAAACATCAGGAGTCGTGATCTTCTCAATGATCAACTGTGCAATTCTGTCACCCACTTTAACCTCAAAATCAGCATCCGAATAGTTGAACAGAATCACACCCACTGGTCCCCTGTAATCGGCATCTATAACTCCCGCTCCTACGTCAATTGAATGCTTCCACGCCAGACCAGATCTTGGTGCTGCAAAAACACAAAAATCCCATTAACATTTCAAACAAAACATGAACTAATTTAATCTGTCAAAACAGAAATATTGACAGAGACTTCTTACCAACACGAGCATAGGTTCCTACAGGTATTGCAATGTTGAGATCGGTTGGAACAAGCGCTTTTCCTCCAGCCGGCACCTTGGTCTCTGTTGCACTACACAAATATTGAAAAAAAAAAGGTAAATAAAAAAGTGATTACAGAGAATTATTCACAGGAAATTTCGTGAGTTTTCATTTTTATTTACCTGGAGAGATCGTAGCCGGCGGCAAGAGGAGAGCCTCTAGAAGGCAAAACAGCCTTCTCAGAGAGCTTTTTCACTCTCAAAAGAGAAACGATGGTGTCTTGCGAGGAGGCATTTCCATGGACACCATTTTCGTGGAGTTTTGGGATCTTTGGAGATGGCTCTTTGACTCCTAGGTTGCCATTTTGTATCTCTGATTGGACCATTTTGTGAATGATTTTCATAACATTTCAATACAAACATATTTTCATCAATAATGTATATATTTAATCTTCTGGAAAAAAAAAAAAAAAAAAAAAAAAAAATCTTCAAGAGAAACAGTACTGGAGGACATCGTTACCCGCATATTACCTTAACTTACTTTAATCCAAGATTAAGATTCTTAAAGTTGAACCAAAGCCACATGTTTCTTACAGTGAAACCAGAAATAAATAGCAGACTTGACTTTCCAAGTGACTAATAAAATTTCAAGCTTTGGTGCACTCATTGACTCAATAACTTGGAAAAAAATATGCTTTGGAAGACAGACATAAAACATGAACAGGGAAAGTTCACCATCGCGCTATATTAAAATTGACTAGTATAGTAGTATATACAACAAAAATGTAAAATAATAATAATAATAAAAAGGAAAAAAAAAAGTCTTAAATATTTATGTATGATATATAATTGATTTAGGAGCATTACTAATGTTAAGAAATTTTATAAATTGACACTCATGACAACTCAATGCCAAGTCCATTCTTGCTCATCCTACACCACAAACTGATCACTTAACACTGGATTCTTTAAGATTCCATAAATTTAGGAATGCCTGTATTGATGATAATGCAATAGTAAAGTTCTTGAAGGCCTCGCATTCTGACTGCAATGAAACTTAAGTTCTTCATGGTATTTGATAATTGCTAACAAAAAGAGATCTTTAAATACACAAAATCAATGCCAAAGTCACCGATATCATGCAACTTGCCAGAAGAAACAAACAAGGCAAAAAAAATAAAACAAAAATCAAATGGAATACAATGCAAGATGAAAAATATAAATTAAAACCCAACAAAGAGCAATTAGCAGCCAACTGTCAACATTACAATATTCAAGGGATGAAAGATGATGCTACAAGTACATATATCATATATGCAATGACAACTAGGGAGTAGGGACCAAACTCGTAAACAATTTAAAGAAACTTCTCTTCACATCCAAATCCATAATCCAAAAAAAAAAAAAAAGAAGTTAAGAAAAATGTAAGGGACCAAAAACCCTAGCCAGTAAAAATACTCAAAATATACTCTCTCACTCACGCAAAACCCACTATATTCACAGTATTGACATCGAAACAAAGAAAGAGCCCAAGGCGAGCTAGGGTTTCGAAAGAGGAGCAGAGGCAGACAAGGCCAGACCGAATAATGGAATGAGAGATTGGGACTTGGGAGAATCGAAGAAGCGAAATACCTTTGGAGATCTGGTGTGGAGGGACGGAGAGCAGGTGGCAAGAGTCGGAGGTGGAGCTTTGGACCATGGATGATCGGTGACGGTTGCAGAGGAAAAAAAAACCCTTGCACTTGGTGTTTTGTTGGTTTTTTTTTTTTTTTTTTGTGGCCTTTTTTTTCTTTTTTGATTGCTTGAGCAGTTGAGCGAAGTGAGGGAGGGAAAAATCAAATGCGAGGGAAGATTTTAGATAGGGCAATTATCAATTTAGTCCCTAACTTTTAGGGAAACATCAATGTTTTAAGTGTGTGTGATTTTTTACAACCCGTGGTCCCTTACTTTTCAAAAATGTATCAAATAGGTTCCTCTATTAGTCAACCGTTAGTCCAATTTAACGGTTCTTGAGATATTTTAGTCTTTGAACTATGAAATAGAAAACAATTTCCACATGTCAAGAAAAAAATATACTAACAAATAATTAAATATTTATATATATAACTATAAATAGAAAAAATTTAAGAAAATGTCAAAAAATCAAGAATTACAATATTATGTATTTACATTTTCAAAATTAAATTAGAAAACTATTATATATATATATATATATATATATATATATATATATATATATATATATATATAATATTTAAAAAAGTGGAGGCCTATTTTTAAAAAAAAATTATGGATGGAAGAGATTTGATCTCCTCCATCCATCAACAAATTTCCACCATTAATTTTTTTTTTTTTTTTAGAGTTAGAAAAATAATGTTTTTTTTAATATTAAAAAAAATAAACTTTATCAATTGAAAATTGCTCCAGATCTCAGAATTTTTTGGGATTTATTAAAAAATAAAATACTAAAAAAAATTATAAAAAAATTTGGAGTTCTAGATCTCCTCCAAACTCAAATGATAGAGCAGCTCTATCATCTGCCATTGAGCTCTGTGATGGGGAAGATCCATCATCTACCATGGACTAAAAATTATCTCTCTTCTCTTCTCTTCTCTCTCTCCCAATCTCTTCTTTCTTAAACACGCTGCCTCCAATCCCACCCTCTTCCCCAAACTCGATTCGTCTTTTCTCCCTCACGGCTACCGCATCACGACCATCTCATCACCACAACCACCGATCTCCGACCATCCTAGCTCCGTCGCCGACCAACCCATAAACCTCCGTCATGGATTTTTTTTTGTCTTTTTTGTGTGTGGAATCTGATTTAGATTCATGAAGAAAAGGTGTTTCATTTTTTATTTTGGGATTTGATTAAAAAAAAATTTGAAGCAAATGGTTCCGTGTTTGAGTTTGAGATGGTAGAAAATGGACATGTGTTTGTGTCTGTGTTTGTGTTTGATGGAAATTCGTTTGTAGATGAAACTGGAGGTGGTGGCCATGGTTGATTTCGATTTAGGTTTGGGTTTGGTGTAGGTTGTTGTGTGGTGGTGGTGGTGGCTAGATTTTGGGGATGGTGATAGGTGTCCATGATTAGGTCTGGATTTGGGGTTGGTGATGGATGGATCTGTGGTTCGTCGAGGCAACGGCAGGGTTGTCGGGGTGGTGGCAAGGTTGTTAGATTTAGGGTTGGTGATCGAATCTAGATTTTTGGGTTTGTTCTGGGTTTGATGATGAAGATGATGGGTTTTGTTAAATTAATTTAAATTAATTTATTATATAATTCTTTTTTTAAAAATATTATTTATTTTATTTAATCATATTTATTTATTTTTTGATAATTCCAATTATTAATAATTTTAAGAAATAAAAAAGAATTAGTACATTAAAAAAAATAGTAAAAAAAGAAATTTAAACTAGGGATGAGTTTTTTTTTTTCATTTTGTTTTCCAACTTTGATCCAATCAAATTTTTTTTTCAAATTTTTTTTTTTCATTTTTCTTTAATTTTTTATGATATATTTTAATTTTTAACTAAATTTTCTTATTTTTTTCTCAAAAGAAAAACTAAAATGTTTTATTTTGTTTTATTTTTTTAAAGGAACTAAATGGTCAAGGGTAAAGACGCCATTTTACTTATTATGTAACCTTAATCATTAAAATTTTGGTCAAATGGACCAATTTGATGTATTTTTGAAAAGTAAAGGATCATGGGTAGTAAAAAAGCAAACATGCTAAAAAATTGATGTTTCCCTAAATTGATAATTGCCCTGTTAGATAAAACAGGTGCGTATGTTAAGACAATATCACCCCCGGTTCACGTTAGCAACTTGTACTGAATTGTTGTCTGGCGCTCTGATTATCTTGTCGCCGTATCTCCATGACTCCATGTGCGGGTTACAACGTGAGATAGACATGGTAAGAAAAAACCCTATTATAAATTATTCGCGTGTTGTGCACAGCAGTTGGTGGGGTGGTGGGGCGGGAATGTGAAGGAAGTGAGATTATTTGATTTTCTTAAGCAAATGTTGTTACTTGTTAGTTATTTTTAGAGTTCATTTTTGCTCACTCCCCTTAACTAGGGGTGAGTATTACCCCCCATCTAATTGAATGCCAAGTGTCTCTGAGTTAACCTAGGGTTAACAAATATCCACATTAATAGAAATTTCATTAAATAAATTAGGGTAATTAGGTAAATTTGATAAATAAAACACTTAAATTAATTTTTTTAACAATTATTCAGATAAAAAAAAAATTTCCAAATCAACACCAAAAGGTCCAGAAACCATCTAACAAATCAACACCAGTTCAACATCTCATGCCTAGGGATGGGCATTTCCCCATGGGGCCCCATCCCCCACGGGCCCCCATGGGGTTTTGGGGGCAAATTTTGCCCCCAAATGGATTTTGGGGGTGGGGGTGGGGGTGGGGGTGGGGGCAAACTTTGCCCCCAAACATATTTTGGGGGAGGTGGTGGGGGTACCTCCCCCCAAACCCAAAACCCCATTGGGGCCCCCAAAATAATGTATATATATTATTTTTATTTTTATTTTTATTTATATATAAAAATTTTAACAATTAAAACAAATTATAAATTATAATATTAAATTATTAAAATTAAATGTTATGGTTGTTCATTTATAAGGTGTAATTAACCTCCAAAATAATATATATATGTATTATGCAATTATTTTGTATTGTATTTTAGATTTTGTATTGTATTTTTATTATGTTTTTATTACTTTTAGGATTGAAAATTTAAAATTTATAATTGAAAAGGAAATGAAATGGGGGAAATGGGTTTTGGGGGTGGGGGTGGGGGTGGGGGAACCTCCCCCCAAAACGTCCCCCCCACTGGTCCCCCCAAATGGATTTTGGGGGAGGTGGTGGGGGGAGGTTTGAGGAATGGGGGTGGGGGTGGGGGTGGGGGTACCCTCCCCCGCCCCATTGGGCCCCCACGCCCATCCCTACTCATGCCCCTCTGTCAAGAACTCAGATTTTTTTTTTTTGAACAGATGAAAATTTCCAGATTTAATACAAAAAACCTAACACATCAAACACATCAAGAACGGCAGCATCATCCCCCTCCACACATCAAACACACCATGAACTCTGCTTTTCTTCGTTTTCTTCTTTTTAGTTATTTTTTTTTTTGTTCTGGGCATTGCTTTGCTTTTGCATCCAAAAAAATTTTGAAATCTCTGTCACTCTATCATACACCAAACAATATCATCACCAAATTCAATCAAAAAAAAAAAAAACCTAGATCTGGGTTCTTTCCATCTCGCTCTCTCTCACACCAAAATTTTTTTATCGTCTTCAACAACCAGAAAATCGAACGTTGCTGGGTTCGAACTAGAGTTGGGATCGAACCAGAACCGAGTTGTTAGACTCGATGTGAAGAGAGAGTGACATGGAAAGAAAGAGATAGGAGGAAGAGAGGGAAGATAGAGTCATTGAGAGAAGATGTTGCGGCTGTGATTTCAGTGGTGGCTTCTGAATCTAGGTTAGAGTTTGGGTGTTGGAGATGATGGTGGAGATTGGAGAAGATGATGATTAAATTGGTATAACACTGTATAAAATATGTAGTAATTAATTTGTTAACCCTGGTTAACTTCTGAGTTAATTTTAGGACACTTGTCAGTTTTTAAAGAAGGGGGTAATGCTCACCCCCAGTTAAGGGGGGTAAGCAAAAATGAACTCTTATTTTTAGGGGTGTGTACTGCGCCAGTAGACGTGCAGGTTAAGGTGCAAGTAACTATACAATTGGAGGAGCTGACGTTTTAGTTCTTTGAATAAAGTGGTCGATATGTAGTGTAGTACTTTTTAAGGGCTGAATCAGCCGGATTTAATACCAGAGAAGTGATGACCTGTCATGCTGAGTCATCAGATCATTCTAAGTAAAATGAATGAAACTTGTACCGTTAACATAATTACATGTGTTGACAATATGAAGTTGATCTGATGATAAAGTTCTTCACACCCACACCACGAGATTATGGATTCGAATCTCTCTCTCCTCCCTCATAAAACCCCAAATTATTGTAATATTAAAAAAATTAAAAAAAAATTAAAAAAAAAAAAACAAAAAAAAAAACACAATTGTCAAGGAATGTAAAAGTCTAGTGGTATTGGATTGAGACTTTTTAACAATTATATAAGTCTGGTGGTATTCAATCAAGGCTTTTAAGATTTTTTTAAAAAGTCTATATTGTCTTGTGGTATTGGATATAGACTTTTAAATATTTTTTAAAAAGTCCATATTGTTTTGTGGTATTGGATCTAGACTTTTAAGAGACAACAAATTGTTTGCTGGTATTGGATTGAGATCAAGATTTTTAGAATTTCATGACAAAATGGATTTTCTAGACTTTTTAGTGACATGTATAAATAGCTTGAACCCAAAATTGTCTTGCCCTCTCCCTCAATACTTTCTAGACTTTTTATTTGATTTCAGATATTTGGTGGGTGTATTGGTATATTATAAATGTGGCGGCCAAACATACAAAAGACAATATCAAACTACACTTGAAAGTCGAGTATCAAATGACTGATAAAATGCCTATGTGAGTTAAAAATAGTTTTATACTAGATTTCTATGATCCCACCACCACCACCGGTATCTAAAATCTTTAAGACCACTAGTAAAAGTTGATCAAATGCTTTATCTACATCTATAAAAGATGGATTTGACAAAAAGTAAAGATAAAGAGGAGGTTGATATATATATATATACCTGAAAAAAAGAGCTGGTCCATTACCGATAATATCGCATTTTGTGTAGATTCAAAGACAAAAGAATATGGTCACCATTTCTATTGATTTATTGCCTGAGCGAGTTAAAAAAATATGGGTCTCGCATAAAACCATGCTTTATAAAAATTAGATACATGGTTTTTATTTTATTTTTTTTAAATTTTTTTTAATCTGATAACGTAAGGGTATGCCGAAACCTGTCGAGAGCAAGCACAAGTTGACCGTTTGGAGTTATTATTATTATTTTTAAAATATGTATAATTAAATCTTATATATCAATTTTTTTGTTATTTACAATTATATTAAAAAAATTCTTGTCATGCCCCGACCCTTCAAATTTAACCAATGCATGCATAATCTGTTAATCAACTTATCTCACCAGACTTGAATTATCTATCACTAACATGAAAGGGGGACGTACACTGTACACACCACTAGAGAAAAAAAGAGAGAGACTAAAGAACAGTGAATATTGGAATTTGACAACATATGAATTAATGAAGTCCAACAAGCCAAACAAAAATACTTCAATGTTCAAGCTATTTTTTTTCCCCATTTCATGTCATTTCCAGTGAGGTAGTGGAGGATGGGTTGTGGTTATTATATTTATTTCATATGGTGACATTTTCTGCACCATATGAACTAGCCGAAGGTTATGTGTTGGTTGGTGGTATTTTAAAATTTTATTACTTCTCTTCATAGCTTATACATGTTTCTCATTCAATTTTTGTTGTTCAATGACTGCCCTCGACAAGAATATAGAGCACTTGAACTTTGGGGAGAAAATTGAATACTACAATCGACTCTTGAAAATTCATATTTTTAAAAGTCCAAAAAGTCTTGAAATAAAGTCTAGATAATCCTAATGGTCTATAAATAAAGTCCAAAGTCTCTTTCAAAATCCTAAAAGTTTAGTCCATATAATCTTAATAATCCTAAAAGTATAATCCTAACAATCATAATAATCCTAATAGTCTTGCAAATCCATAAAATCCTTGCACCCCAAAATTATCTATTAAAATCTCAATTCAATAACCCAACCCCCCCCCCCCCCCCCCCCCCCCCCCCCCCCCCCCCCCCCGAATTAACACACACACCCCATTACATGTGTTCAACGAGATTGTGGACTTTGAGCTATATCCTCCTAAATCTCTTAAATCTGTAATAAATTTTTAATAAAAATGTAAACTTTTTTTTGTTGTTGTTGTTGTTGTTGTTGTTGTTATTGTTGATAATATCTATTAATTCGGGACTAGATATTTTTTTGAAAGCTTTCGGTATTGGTAGGATTCGAGCCGTTGACCTGTGAGTCATTTGTTCAAACCTCAAGCTCGTCTATTTACCAGCTAAGCTACGCCCCTGTTGGCATAAAAATGTAAACTAAATTAATACAAATTATATAAATAAAGAATCAAATATATTTATTTTTATAAGAACCCGAAATTAATATTGTACAAATTCATTAATTAATGTTAAATAATCTCATTACATTGTAATTTACATATATAATTTAACGTTAAAATATCACATATTTTATGAGTATCGATAAGTCAATAACATAGTAAAATAATAATAATTACATATGATAAATCATTATATAAAAACGCATTTCATACCGTGACATATTTACTTATGTTTGACGTGCTATTCCACTATATAAATAGTAGTTACAACTTGACAATCACATAACTAAGAATATTACACCATATAAATGGTAATTACAACTCAGCAGTCACGTAACTAATACTGTATTTGTTAAAATATTTTGTCAAATTGTGTATTATTATTCTTATATATTAATAATGTGCGTGGCAGTACATATAGTGCTTTATCTCGACAGGTTTCAGGAGACCTTAGACTCATTTGATGTCAAATTTGTTATATACAAATAACCTTTACCTCACGTCTACATTTCTTCTTGTTCATAAAATGAGGTTCGATGATCACTTGCCCCGAATGTTAGTACCAACTCAGGGGGATCTCTTTGCTTTTGGTCTAAGGAACATATATTTCTATTCATTTCTTTTAACGGTGTAAATAAAAGAGTTGAAATTCATCACATTGTTACTTATCATTTAATTAAGTTATTAGTGATGGTATAGATCACGTTTAGTTTTTAGTTTTGTGCATCACATACACCGTTGGAATTCGAATATCAAAGTGGGTTTTTAGCAAAATGCCCTATTTTAGGGGTTTAATAGCAAATCTACCCTAAAATCTAATTCAATCGCAAAACTACCCTATTCTTCCCAAAATGCCCTCAATCATAACTCACCATATTTATTATCCTTATTTATTACTTTTACTAACCATTTACCAACCAACTTATCAAACAAATAAACTAACTAATAATTTTACTACACTACAACATATTGTTTCTCACACATTTGTTTTACTACACTACAACACATTGTTTCTCACACATTTTAGGTTTTTAAAAAATTGGAGAAGATTATATCAAGTCATTTGAAGGTATGTATTACATTTATAAAAAAAATTTCAACCACATTTGCCTTATTTTGAGAGTTTTGTAATATGTCAGAATTTTTTTTCTTTTCGTTTTTTATGAACCGAGACTTTTTCAAGACTTGAAAAAAACCTCGGGACAGGGTGTCCTGATGTCGGGTCACCCCATCCCGAGAATTTAATTCCTCGGGACAGGGTGTCCTGACATCGGGTCACCCCGTCCCGAGGAAATAATTCCTCGGGACAGGGTGACCCGATGTCGGGACAACCCCATCTTGAGACTTTTTCAAGGTTTGAAAAAACCCTCGGGACGGGGGTGTCCCAAGGTTTTTTCAAAAATTGAAAAATACCTCGGGTCAGGGGTGTCCTGAGGATTTTTTTCAAACCTTGAAAAAAGAATCGGGACGGGGGTGTCCCGACGTCGGGTCACCCTGTCCCGAGGCTTTTTTGTCCCGACGTCGGGTCACCCCGTCCCGAGGATTTTTTCATGGCTATATATTTTTTTTAATGGCTTATTTTCACTATGACATATAATTTCCTAGGAACAATAAGGTGTTTTATGGGTTGATTATGTAGGAACCCAGGGTTACAGATTGCGCAGCGGAAGGGTTTTAAAATTTTTTATGCAATCATCAACTAACCTATTTGTACAGTAATAATCAAATGCAATAAGAAGGATAAGAAACGATTTCATACCAACGTTTGTAGACTCCTTCTTTCTTTTCGAACTGCTTCCTGATTTGAACCACGAGATCTTCCTTGCTATGACCTGGGATTGGTAACGGCGTGTGGGCGCGTCACGGTACTCAGGAACTTGTATGGAGGTAGAAGAGAAGAACATACAAAAGAACACACAAACTTGTTCTTCTTAATGTGGTGAAGTGCAGCCACTAAACAAGAATAAATCTTTTATTTTTTTTGTTGTTGTTTTGTGTGTGTGCCGCACACCTCTGTTTCTCTTTTTAATTTCGTGTTAATGACTTGTCTTTCTTAATGTAATATATATCACATATATATATATTTTTAATCAAAACAATTGATGATATCTTTTAATTTAAACAAAATCTTTATTTTATTTTATTTAATAGATATCATCTAAATTGAATTCAAACTATTTAAATTCAAAATTAATATTTAACTAATTAAAAATAAGATAATCATATTATCCCATTTTCAAATATAAATATCAACTAACACCCTCCATCAATAATTAATAACATAATTAAATAATCTTATTATTTAATTGTCATAATCATTAAATTCATTAATTAAACAATCTCATTATTCAATTAATTCCCGAATGGATATGTGTCACTTTCGTAACACAATTAATTGAACAATCCAATTAATTAACCGTGACCCTTGTTACCTAAATCGATCGGGCTAGCAAGGGGACCTAATGGACCCACAGTATTTTGAGCTCTAATAATCCTTAGAAATAATTAATTAAACTCTTTAATTAATATTTCATGATTATTAACTTCAGTGTTATTCCACTAAAAACCCGAAGCTGCACTCTCTCAACTGTAGGCGTTTTTATACAAACCAATAACTTTCGGTGTCCATCGATATAGCTATTACATATGGTATAACCCTCCACAAGTAGTTCATAATTAGAGCTGGGTCATAATGTCCGTTATACCCCTCTAATTATATCTTTCCTTTAAGTACCATTGATTCTCTAATGAACAATAAATCCTACATTCCTTACGGAATTAGGAGAGCGCTCATATTGTTCAAGCCCCGAATCAACCCTTAAGGGAACTACCATCTACTTCTCGCAAGAAGGAGTGGATTCCACTATTATGTACAAACCTTCCCAGCCATAAGCCAAACCGCGATCCCAACATACGGAGCATATTGATCAGGAATGCAACTCTGACCTCACCCATGGTATATCAAAGACCACGATCTAACTTGAAGGAGTCGATAAGACACTCAGGATTAAGATCACCCATATATAGCCATCATTAGTTGATATATATGAATCTCATCGTTAAACGGATCTTAGTGAGAGATTCATATAGATTATGGCCCAGTCCTATATGATCACATCATACAAGGTGCCTCCATTCTCATATCTCTATATGAATAATCCAGGATAGAATCACCGTATACTACGAAATAGACCGCAGCTGTAGATTAACCACAAATAAAGTACCCAGCTTTATTTGCTATCTACGGACTCTTTAGATTGCTTGTTTCAAACTGAATCCATCTATATATGACACTCATATACTCAGTTCGAAATTACATCCGGCAATCTTGGATGTTAAATACACATGTTATATATAAATGTATGAGACAATTTGAATGAATAAACTACTTCTTTTATTTATGTTCAATTCACATTTACAAATTACAAGCTTTAGGGCAAAAACCCCAACAATCTCCCACTTGCACTAAAGCATGTGAGACATGTCTTGTAAACCTAGACTCTCTAGGTGACCCGTAAACACTTTAGCCGATAAGGTCTTCGTAAATGGATCAGCAATCCGTACATCCTAACGGGATCAAATCCTGTCCAGAATACACTAGTGATCGCACTATTTTATACCTATTTGAGGTCCCCCATTTCCGATCGTTTGTCTCGTTTTCGAGCGTATTTTTGTATATAATGTTTTGTTTGAGCCTTGTGTAGGTACATATTCCTTATAATAAGGTTTTGAGCTTAAAGATTAGTTTGGGAGGCAAAATGGAGCAAAAAGAGCTGAAATTGTATATACGCGTGCAGAATGTACAACTTGCGGAGATCATATCTTCCTTCTCAGATCGAACCACATGGATATCTTTATATATTCGGAAAGCCCCGGAAGTCTAGTTTCCAGAACATTTTACGGATTGTGATTCCGAGCTTTCTACAGGAATGTATGCCTATTTCCGTAACGGTGCGCGATGCTGAAAACGCTGAAAGGCTGTCAGGTCTAAACGGCTACTTCAAACGGCGGCCAGGCCGCCTAATGAAACCGCCGAATCACTCCAGAAAGTCATTTTTTGGGCGAATTTTAGGGACAGTTTCGTCCTTTCATCCCCAATTCGTGCCCTAACCTCCCAACACTATATAAACACCTTATTCTCTTCTCAACCAACAGAACACACCCCCCCCCCCCCCCCAAACTTCCTCTTCTTCTTCTTCTTCATTTTCTTCACCAAATAAAAGAGAGAGAGAAGCTTCCAAGAGCATCCATGGAGGTTTTTCCTCCATGGATGCTCCCCATCTCACCCTCTACACATCTTCCACCACATTTAGGAGTAGATTGCATAGAGATAGGAGTGGGCTTTGGTCAATTTCGAGCTAGCAAAGGAAGGAGCTCTTGGAGGAGGTTTTCTTCAAGGGTTGTATCTATTTCTCACTCTCTATGTATTTCTTGTTTTCTTGAATGTGTAATCCCCACTTGGGAATATTTGTAAACCTATTTTGTGCTCAATATATATATGGTTGTTTTTATATCCAATTTGTGTTTTGATTCATTCTTGATTGTTATTGAATATATCTCTTATCTTGCAATGCATGTTTATGGATGATTGGAAATTGATATGTGTTCATGGATGGGATTAGGAGTAGATTAACTTAATTGTAGGAGTAGTTGTAATCAAATATCCCATTTGTGTATGTATGTCTTTGGAAGGTCAAAATTGCATGTCATGAATGAGTTTGAGTGACTTAGAGTTAGGATTGTGCCTTTTGGAGGGGCTCTCCGGGCATAGTTTTGGCTAATTAGCTAGGAAGAGTGGGTAAACCTATAAATTGCCATATTATAAGGGCTTGGTTCAATGTTCTTGTTAACAATTGGACTTTAGCTATTTCTCACTCTAGGGGCTCTAGGTGAGTCATGGTTAGAGTTACAATTATTGGTCTTTGGCTATTTCTCACGCTAGGGGCTCTAGGTGAGTTATGGTCGGAGATACAATCACTCTTTCCACATTCATTAGACTTTCACGTTGCCATTTTACATTACGAATCTATTATTGGGGCTCAATGTAGTTTTGTTTGTAGAATCGGTTCACATATGTTGGTTGCGGTTTTGTGTTTGAGAGGTTCTCGGCACACTCTTCAACCGTTAGCTCTATGAATGGGTATAAATCGGATTGAGGCAAGAACGAACCCTTAATTAAAATTGGATGTCCTTAATATCTAACAACCAACTATTTGTGCACTTAGGTATGGTGAACTTGTTGAACCTTGTGTGACCATTTTCATGCATCTCTCCTATCCATCATTTTATTTATCACTTTAATCACCATTCTCACCCTTCCATATTCTCTTTGTTTTTATTTATTTTCATTTTTATTCTCTACACACACACACATCGCATTGTACATACATTTCACACACATCATTCTTACCTTTCCACATTCTATTTACATGCTTACAATAAACTCTAGAACTTGATACGGTTGACGAATCATACCTCCCTGCGGAACGATACCCTTGCTTGCCGCTTTACTAGTCTTTTGCTAGTTTAGAGCACAGTGCGTAGGAAACCCCATTTTTAAATGAAATAATCTTTTGATCCTTGCAATTTCTTAACGACGGAAAAAGTGAGTATCAACTAGCATATATTTTCTCGTTCTCTGAAGATACTTGAGAATAGTCTTGACAACAACCCAATGATCCAATCCCGCGTTGGACTGGTATCTGCTGGCTACTCCCACTGCGAAGCAAATGTTCGGTCTCGTGCATAACTTAGTATACATGAGACTACCTACTGCTGACGCATAGGGAACACGTCTCATATCCTCAACTTCTTGAGGTGTCTTAGGACACTGTTCCTTAGACAAGTAAACTCCATGTCTGGTTGGTAAAATTACCTTTCTTGGAGTTCTGCATTGAAAATCGCACAAGAATCTTGTCGATGTACGATGCCTGAGACAGTGCTATGAGTTTGTTCTTATGATCCCTTAAAAGTTGGATCCCTTATAAGTAGGATCCCTAGAACATAACTCGCCTCTCCCAAATCTTTCATTTGGAATTGGCTAGCCAGCCAACCCTTTACTTCTGATAATACCCTTACATCATTCCCAATGAGTAGGATATCATCTACGTAAAGAACTAAGAAAACTACCTTCTTGTCAATGATGCGCTTGTAGAAACAAGGCTCATCAACGTTTTGCTCGAAGCCATAGGTTTTGATCACATCATCAAACCTTATGTTCCAAGATCTAGATGCTTGCTTGAGTCCATAAATGGATCTTTGCAACTTGCAAACTTTTTGCTTTTGATCTGGAGACACGAATCCCTCTGGTTGCATCATGTAGATGCTCTCTTCAAGATTGCCATTCAAGAATGCAGTCTTGACGTCCATTTGCCAAATTTCGTAATCAAAATAAGCAGCAATGGATAAGAGAATCCAAATAGACTTAAACATGGCTACTGGCGAGAAGGTCTCTTCATAATCGACCCCCTCTTTCTAGGTATAACCCTTGGCCACTAACCTTGCCTTGAAGGTCTCTACCTTCCCGTCTACTCCTCTCTTTCTCTTGTAGATCCACTTACACCCTATGGGTTTCACCCCATCCGGTAAGTCTACAAGTTCCCAGACTGAGTTAGAGTACATAGACTCTATCTCGAGATTCATGGCTTTAAGCCATTCCTCTTTATCAGGATCTTCCATTACATTCTTAAATGTCAATGAATCATCCACACTATCAGCAGAGACAACATCTTGTCCCTCACTTACACCCAAATAGCGTTCAGGTTGTCTCACAACCCTAACACTACGCCTAGGTGGTAGTGTATCCTGAATAGGAATCATCTGACTCTCAGATGTTAATGGATCAACAACTCTTGTTGACTGAGTACTGGTCTCACCAGGCTCCAACTCATTCAATACAATTTTAGAACGAGGTTTATGGTCATTAATATAGTTATCCTCAAGAAACGTTGCATTTGTCGATACAAATACTTTGTTATCTTCGGGACTATAGAAGTATCCACCTCTGGTCTCCTTGGAGTATCCTACAAACAGGCAGACCACAGACTTGGGATCTAACTTTCCAGTTCTGTTCTTCAGCACGTGTGCTGGACACCCCCATACGCGGGTAGCCATACAATTTTGGATGGCACTACATTCAAAATGTATGCCGCTGTTACATATCCCCAAAATGAATTTGGTAATGATGAGAAACTAATCATAGATCTCACCATTTCCATTAGGGTTTTATTTCTCCTCTCCGCAACACCATTCTGTTTTTAAGTCGGAGTTGTGACAATAGAATTTTTAGGCAGTGACAACATAATATTTGAATTTTTGATCAATTTAATTATTTTGTTCACAACTAACTTCAATATAATTTACGAAATTTTGACAGAGTTCTGTTTGAATTTTCAACAAATCCAGACTTTTTCGGTACCTGCAAATATAACACTTCTAATATCCATAAAAGATCTCATACTTATATCACGCATTTCATTCACATCACCACCACAACATATAAAAATGCTAATCTCAAATATTAAATTTATGCATTAGTACACATCAATTTACAATGGGCACTTCTTTTGAATTTTGAAATATCTCTGTTGCTATTTTTGTTAGGTTTTGACTTGTATTCCTAAGTGAACCAAATGTGAACCAAACAAGACTCAACTGATGTGGAGTTTCCTGGAGACGTGGGATACGTTTGGAAGTTTAAGGTGGTGTTTGAGGGAGGTTGAAGACTAGAAGAATGGAAGAATTGAGCAAACCGTTGTGGGTTGCACTGTGGCTATGATAGCGGTTCCCACAGCGGTATAGCGCTGTGATGTACGCTGTGGATTTCGACAGCGGTAATGAGAGTGGTTGAAGATCAGTGGAGAGTGTTGCGAGTGGCGCTGTGAAAGCCACAGCGGTGGCAAGAGCAGTCATGAGCAGAATTGTTTCGTGGTGTTGGAAGCGGGGTGCACACCGTGACCAATACGGCGTAGACGATGTATTGCTAAGATCGGGAATGATGCGCATAATAGGAAAATGTATTCTTCTGAAAATTCTTGTGCTTGAAGGAAAAAGATTTACTCCCTACATGAAGACTTGTCATAAAAGGAAATAGTATTTATATGGAACAAGCAAGTCTTGTACGTTTAGGAGTAGAATTTCCTTTTATCTTAAACTCCCTGTAACTAGTATAAATAGAACCTTGTAATTAGGTTTATTTGCGTGAAGAAAAGAACACCATGTAACATCAGAGAGGGTGTGGTGAGATCCGAGAGAGACCCTAGGGAATATCTGGGGAGGGATCCAAGGGAATATCAGTGGATCAAGTTAGAGATCTGTGAATGATATTCAGGGAGACCTAGGGGATATTGGGTTGGGGTGGGGGTTGGGGTGGGGGTGGGGTACTCGGTGAGGATCTTGTGAGTGGGGTTTAGGGTTGAGGTGAGAGAGTTAATCCTGGAGTATATGGTTGTAACAGTTTATCATATAGTAGAATTTTCTCTGTCATCCTGACGGCCTGTGGTTTTTTACCCGATTTGGGTTTTCCACGTATATCTTGTGTTGTGATTGTTTTATTCTCTCTCATCTATTTTTCTGCTTACTAACGTTATTATTTGCTATGAGTTATGGGCGTATATTAGACACGGCGTTTCCGCGTTCATCGGTTCAAATCCCCAACAATTTTAACTCTAAGGGGTGCTCCGTCTTTTTCTTCAAAAGCAAATTGTTTTCCGGCCCATAGGTACTCTAAGAATTTAAGAGTAAAAATACCACAATCGGACCTATGTCAAATAAAAAACCATAATTAATAAAAACCATCATGTAAGACATAAACTTATACCATTAACACTTAAACTAAGACATACTGATTTCCTTGATGTGGAACGCCTTCTTCAGGTCTTTCGACAGCAAACGATGTAGGATCGTTATAAGTATCTGGCATCTCATGCACCAACAAAGATGGCAACATCTTTCTAAGACATGTTGCCCACCTTAGTATTCCATCAACAGTATTGGCGTCCGGGTACGAGTCATATACTTTAATGACCCGCTCCTTCAAGTTGACCTCTACTGTAACCCAATGATTTCCATTTACGTTTGCAGGAAACAAAATCTAAAGAATCAAACAACAGTCGAATGAATATCTACTAATAGTTGAATAAGAACATATTAATATAAAAATTACTTACACTGTGGATTGTCCGCCAAGGTACCGAAGCATGCACCGGATATTTTCCAATAACGTAGTCTATCATTATTGTATTGTCCCATTTGTAGGTTTCATGCTTGAATTGTTTTTGACTCTTAGATATAGTTAACCACCTTCCTTGAATTTTAATCTACGGAAATTGTCAAATATGGTTAGACTTGGTAAATATAAAAAAATAATAATAATAAACGTTGCTGTAAATTTATTTAAATACCATGAATGTGTAATCCAATAACACAATGTTCTGGTTGTATAACTGAGGATAGAAAGAGACACGCCGCCGCATTAGACAACAATATGTTTCAATATGCTGTCATGAAAAGAATGTGTTACTGCAAATGCATACAATATAGTAATGAATTGCAATATGAGGTGTACAACTTACATCTCCCTCTAACCACCCATTTGGAGATAACAGCAGTTCAAACCAAACAGGTTTTGCTTCGAGCAAACCTACGTTCATGCTGTTGACGTTCAACAATAAAAACTTATTAATAAAATCAGAGTGGGGATTGCAATAACAATACATGCTTTAACATACCATGTGTTCTTGTTGTCATTTATCCATGATTGCATTGAACGTAGAATTTCCTCATCCACTTGGTTATCGCTTCTGAATTCTGGCATTTTCGGTTTCCTAGGCCTCTTCACCGTGGGATCAACGTACCGACTCACAGTAACGGCAGACCGTTTGCGATCTCTAGGTACTTTTATGGTAAGCTTTGGTGGTCTTGTCAACTGCTTGACATCTTCACTTGTCTCAGACATGACGACAAATTCAGGAGATTGAACACCACGAGGAACTGAAAGTTCATAGTCTTGGATGTTGTCAACTTGGCTAAAATCGGTGGTATTATGTTCATTTAACTACACCAAATATAAATCACATTCGTTAGAACCAATTTAAAATTAGAGGAATTTACAGATTAGACCAATATGTACCTTTTCAGCCACTGTTTTCAAACATATAAGCTCCGTCAAACGAAGGAATCCCATGCGCATCTCATCCATCAATGAATTCTGCATATAAGCCATCTAATATTGTAAGGCATTTTGTTGTGCTTGCATAGCATCCAATCTTTTTTGGAGCTTCTAAAGTGTAATCAATTCTTTCTTCTTTCCTCCGACTTCAAAATTTTTAAAAGTTTTAGTGGTATTATCTCCCTCAATATCATTCTGATTAGCATCACCAACGTCATTCTGAACATCATCTTCGACATCATCCTCACCGACACAACCATCCACATCAGGTGATACATATTGGAGTTGATCCATACCCGCCCAATACGGTTTCTTTGATTCATCATCAGAGGGGCCAAGAACTTTGTATATGGTAAGCTGAAATTTATTAAAAAAAATAATTAGAACTTAAGGAAATAAAACTAACAAATAAAAATGATTTTAACATAAGCAACAATACTCAATACTTACGCTTTTAAACTTAAATATGTTTTTTAAAATGTCTACATATGAGGAAGTTTCCGTGCATCGCCAATTCAAAATTCTGAGGGCGACATTGTTCACCTTAACAGCATATCCAACTGTGGCCCATTTTGGTATTGCTTCGATTCCCCACACCTGATAACGAAAAAAAAAAACAAATAGTAAAATCCATCAATTAGCACATATCATGTTGCCTAAAAAGATTTTAAATAAATTCATCAATTATCACACATCACCTGAAAAGCTGTCAAAAACCCATAAACGTTGTACCTCTCCACTTTACGTTTCGATGGAGCATCAACCCCCTCATTGAACTTATTCTTGAACTTATCATCACGGCCAACACGACAACTAGCAAGAGAGTTAAATGTCCTTGCGTATATGAATGACCCCCACGGAAACTTATTAAAAGCATCTAAATCATCCACTAACTCCAATGCCCAATAGAGGATAGCATTCCTATCGTCCTTGCCAACTAACGTCATCTCCAATAAACGTATTAAAGCCAACTTCACCATATCTTCATTACTATTGTTATTATCAGGAATAAGGTTTCTAAACCAATCAACAACCATTTTAACGCTAACTTTACTTTCTTGGAAGTAGGATCGACGGAGTCTAATATTCTTTCGTTTGAAAAGATTCGATGTGGATTCAAAGTATTCTCCAAAGGCTAGCCCACTAACTAAACAAAACTCCACTGGGCTGAACCATATCACCCCGTTGCCAACATGATACCACAAGTGAGATGAATTTTCTTCGTCATTCTTAACATGACACTCCCTAAGCAAGATATGGTGACAAAATTGCCCAGACAACACCATATCACTCACATTCAAAAAATGACCGAAACACGTCACTTTAAACATGTCGAGTTGTTTTTCTGAGAGACACGATTTAATAAGTTTTATACTATCCCAATTACAACACCTAGAAACTCGAGATGGAAAACGATTGCATTCCTTGATCTTAAGTGACTCAAGTAATTTCTGTCCACCCATGTGTATATTCCTAAACACATTCCATAATACATTCATATATGAACTCAAGTATAAAGAACTGAAAAAAATAAAAGTGAATACAATTAACAATGATATACATGGACTGTATATAAAGTTTGAGACGGAATCTAATTCAACATATAGGCAAAATATGCACTAAAGTGACTTGGCAATTCTCATGGAGTGGATAAATGAGGTACAGAGCTAGAGAAGGATAAGAGCATAATGGCTCTGGAAACAAATAATTTGTGCATGGAAATGAATTTCTTAGGTTGTCCTAAACTACACATTGAAAGAATTTCTACTTATTCTTATATATGCACTCTTGCTTCATTAACAGTGTTGTTGTTTCTCAGCAACACAAATGTAAAAAGAAAAAAGAGCAAAACATAACCGCTGGCAGCAAGCTAACAGTTCTTAAAATTCAAATTAAACAAAAACCTTATCCAAAATGAAAAAAATAATACTAAAACATTGAAGTAAATTTTCATTGATGCAAAATCACCCATAACAAATTTCAACTTCTCAGGCTTTTCTTGTACAATTAGTTCAAAATTGAATTATATTAATTATCAATCCAGTATTACATCATCACATATATATATATATATATATATATATATATATATATATATATATATATATATATATATATATATATATATAACAACTGATTTTATTAAAGCCAAAGGCCCAAGAAACACCCAGCAAACACCCCAACGAACAGGGGGCACAAAAAACACACAACGCCAACCAGAAACAAAGCCACAAAGAACAGAGCTTGCCTACAAACAGAGCAAGAAGCCAAAACAGGACACCCCAAAAGAAAAGAACCAGCAAGGAAAGAACGCAACTAACAAAAAAATCAACAGAATATTGTACAAAGCTAACAAGTAACAACTAACCAGTTTTCAATCTCTTTCACTCTCACACATAGACACAAACAAAAATACTTAAGAGCATAATGGCTATCTCCTTCCATTATTTTCCATAGCCAGAATACAGGGCAACAAAATCGACCCAAGACAAAAACAAAGAGACCAATAGACTTCAAAAATTGAAAACCCATTAATCAATTTAAACTCAAAATTATAACAAAAATCATAAACCTAAATGTTAGGGTTGAAAAACTAAATGCCTCCAACCAAATACAATATGCCACCCAAATCGATAGTGTCGACGAAGAAGAAGATGGATGGCGACGAAGGCGTCGACGACGAAGCTTCGTCGTGGCGACGAACTCATTGCTACTGCTTCACCGTGGCGAGGAACACGAACCCAACTCGTTGTTGTTGCTTCATCGTGGCGACAAACACGATGTTGCTGCTGTGAAGCTTTACGGTGGCGAACTCGGCGAAGTTGGGTTACTTTGGTTTGTGATGGGGAAGCTTTGCAGTGGGTTCAATTTCCGAATGAGGGTGGTATTAGGAAAGGGAGGCAGGAGAATTTGGGATGGTTAGGGCAGGTGAAATTGGATTTTTTTTTTAAATCAAGGGTAACAATGTCATTTTAGGGTAGTTTTGCAATTGAATTAGATATTAGGGTAGATTTTCTATTAAGCCCCTAAAATAGGGCATTTTTACTAAAAACCCTATTAAAGTTTTGGATTCGAGTCATATGTATCATTCCTTGACATTTGGGTTTATAATAGTTTTATATACAATTGTGTTATTGTTTTTAAACAAACAAAAAACATTACAATGTCCATCACACATCATTTTTTTTTAAAAACTAACTATTACATAAGTTATATATATTGTGTTTCCTTAAAAAAAAAAAAAAAAGAGTTATATATATTGTGAAATTAAATATATTACCCTGTAAGATATTAAGGTTGCATTAGACATGCGTAAATATTGTGAATTAATGTTTTGTGAAAATATGTTTGTATTGAAATGTTTGGTTTGGAATTCTGAATGATATATAGTTTTGTATATAATAATGAATTTCCTTTTAAGGGAAAAAAATGTAATCTCAAACATAAAAGTGTTTAATTTTTTTTTTTTTTTTTTAAACAAAGGGTTTTGATCTAATAGTTATAAATCATGATTTTGTTATAAAAAAATTAAATAAATAAAATAAAATAAAATAAAAAATCTCATATAAAAGATGTTACAATCTTATCAAATGTTATAAATTGAAATGAAATCTCCCTCACACTATTTATAGTGACATGTCACTGCTCCGAAATTTATTTTGTTGAGGCCCCAAGGGTTTTTCCCATCGATTAAATGTTTTACACTAACTTGTAATAAGGTTATAAAAATAGGGTGGACACAGGACACCCCACTCCCATTAATCACTCCTATCATTACCATTGTCCTTGTCCTAACCCTCATTAGTAAATGAGTGCGGGTGGGGGAGGTCTTCGATCTTATTGAGGGGATGTATTCCTACCCTCGCTCTCGCCCTTATTTGATGAGTGACTCCGATGTCCAAATCCAATAGAAGTGAGCTGAATGGGGAGGGAGTGGTGGACAACTAAGAAGAGATTGTTGAACAAAAATAGTGAAAGTGAGTTACTTATTTTTTGTTTATTTTTTGATATACCACCCATAACGACTCAAACATAATATATTATAATATTAAAGTAGAATTGGTAAAAAATGTCACCTTTTAAAACTGATTTGGTGACATTGTTAGTGCTTTAATAAGTTAAGTTTAAAAGGTACCTATTATGGTGAACTACAAAAATTGCCCTTAGATATGAGTTTATGTTATTCTCTTTGTACTTTTCTCTCTCCACACTTACAACAAAAATGACAATAGTGTTAACTCAGTAACTCTCTCTCTCTACAAATAAAAGTTCAAGGTTGCCAGTTGCCTCGACTTTCTTCTTCAACTTATAAAAAAGGGATGTGCTTCAGTATAATAAGGTAATATTTATTGCAAATACTTCTTTTAATTTGTTCACATTTTCATTTGTTCCTTTTCATATGTTATCCGAGTATTTTGTAAACCTTAAGCCATTATGAGAAATTTTTGGATCTCTAAGACTTTGTAAGCTCTGTCCGAGCTTTTTAAACTTCTCTCCGAGCCTTTTCATGTAATCACTATCCGAGCCTTTTCATGTCTTCCCCGAGCCTTTTCATGTAATCACTATCTGAGCCTTTTGAAGACTTCTCAGAGCCTTTTCATGTCTTCTCCGAGCCTTTTCATGTAATCACTATCCAAGCCTTTTCAATATCCTCACCCGAGCTTTTGTAAATGTAATATTTGAAAATATTTTGTAGTCCTGGGTTTTTATTAATGGTTTAAGATGATTAATTTGACAGCTTCATGAATCGGGTTAGAATAGTAATATCTTACAACGGTCGATGGGAGCAGTTACCCGACGGAAGTCAGAGGTTTGTTGGATCCGATAACCAGGGAATGTATGTGTCAAGGAATATGACTTACGAAGAATTAGTGGCGATCGTGCATACCATTGTGAAGTATGATGTAAACAAATTCAATGTTGATCTGTCATCAATATCAATCGTTCCTAGCAGTACATGTTGCACATTTATAAGAAATGACGATGATGTTCAATTTATGCTAGGGGAAGATCGGGTGATCCCTCAAGTATGTGTCAGTCTAATTGAGAGGACAGCTGGAGATGTGATAGGGAATGATATTTCTCCTCCTGAAAATACCTAACAATTTGGATCCTTTAGCGGTAGTAACCAAGTGGTCACCCAAAGGAGTGCCACCGAAAGTGGGGAAAACATGTGTGGTGTCCCACCGGTAGTGGTCGACAATGCAGATGTAGTTGAACCTCAATCTGGCGATGTGTTTAGTTGTTGAATTGAGCAGTACAATGAGCAGAACCATGAGGTGGATAATGAGGCAAATCATGAATAGGTTGATGATTTAGAAAATGTGGATAAGGAGCCTGCACAAATTCAAAGACGTGGAAGACATGTACAATGAGTTAGTTGCTCTACACCAGATATGCCTGGGACTTCCAAGGTTTGGCATAATGTAACTACATCTAATTCTAATAATGCAACAACATGGGTTATTCCCGGAGCAGATTCATACTCGTTTGGTATTGGTAGAAGCAGCACCTTAGCAACAAGAATCTAGAAGTATGATTTATAAAGGTCAATTTTTCTGAGTAAAAAGGATTTGAAGAGGCTAGTTGGCATTTTTTCAATGCGGTAGAACTTTGAATGGAAGGTGAAAAGGTCCAATAAGACAACGTTACATCTGGTTTGCATCATTGACGATTGTACGTGGAAATTAAGAAGGGTGAGGAAAGATGAAGTGACTTACTTCTAAGTCAGAAGTTTTGTCAACGAACACAGTTGTCCTTTGGAGGAGATTCACCGTCGCCACTGACAAGCTAGTGCAGTCATAATCAGAGAAGTTGTTGCACCTAGACTTCAATAACATAATGGTCGTCTCATGCATCCGAAGGACGTAATCGCCGATATGAAAACAATGTATGGCATCCAAGTCATGTACAGTAAGGCACATGATGCCCTGCTATATGCATTGTCATTGACCTATGGAACGCATGAAAAAACTTTCCAACTGTTGCCATCTTTTGCATACGTTTTGGAACAGCAAAATCTTGGCACAATCACTGACTTACAGTGCGCAGACGATGGTAGATTTCTCTACTTTTTCATGTTGTTAGGGTCCTCAATTAGAGGTTTCCGGAGGTGTATACGTCTTGTGATTGCAGTTGATGGTACCCATTTGAAGGGAAGATTCGAGGGTACAATATTTGTTATAATTGCACAAGATGGAAACGAAGAGGTGTATCCAATTGCTTTTGGGTACGGTGACTCAGAAAACAACCTTTCATGGGAGTGGTTTTTGGAATGCTTGAGGGGTGCCCTTTGTCATATAGATGATCTGGTTTTCATTTATGATCCTCATGCAAGCATTGAAGCATGGATTTCTAAAGTGTCCCCTTATGCAACCCATACCATATGTTGCTGGCATTTTGGTGAAAATATGAAGAAGCGATTCCACAGAAAGGATGTTGCCGACATAATGGATTCAGCAGTTAGGATGTACAGTGAATTAAAATATAACCTGCACATGGAGGAGTTACGTAAGCTGCACAATGTTGCATTCGATTATGTCATTGTTGCTGGTCCACACAAGTGGTCCCGCATGCACTGTCCCCAAAGAAGGTACAGGTTGATGACCACAAATGTTGCAGAGTGCATAAACTCATGTTTAAAATTCGGACGGCAACTGCCAATGATGAAACTGGTAGAGTTCATTAGGAATATGCTACAAAAGTGGTTTTACGATCGTCATGCAGCTGCACGGTCCATGCATCATCAATTGACTGACGCAACACATCTTGTGATCCTGAAACGTGTCGAGAAGTGCAATTATATGATAGTAAATCCAGTTGACTGGAACATATTCTCCGTCAAACTGAAGGGAAAGTATTGGACGGTTAACTTAGCCCTGAAGACTTACACACGCAACAAATTCCAAATAGACTATTTCCCATGCTCTCACGCACTCACAGTAGCAAGGTACATGAGATGTTACAGTTAACGCTTTATATTACCCAAACGTAAATCTCACTGTTTTCATTGTTACAGGGAGCGAAACTTGGATTTCACATCTCTATGTTCGGACTACTACAAGAGAGAGACACTTATTGATGCATACTCGGTTCCTATTATGCCTGTTGGCCATCCTTCTTCATGGGTAGTGCCATCCGACATCGCAGCGCGGGTGGTTTTAAATCCAAAGTCGAAGAGACAATCAGGTCGCCCGATGGAGGGTCGACATGCCTCATCTTCGGAGAGGACAACCACATAATCGTGTAGAAGATGTGGACAATTAGGACATAATAGCATGAGGTGTTCCAACCTGCCTATGGTTAATGAAGGTCCTAGCAGAATTGTTCCCGAGGAATATCGTCGCAAGTGCAGCATCTGTCATTCAACCGGACACAACAAACAAATGTGCCCTGAGAAGATGAATTGCCACCAGAAAAGCTTGCGATTGCTAATGTCTTCCAACATCGTTCAGACTTTGGGAACCATGCTCGATACAGTTGTGTAATGCTTTTATGTTGAACTGTTGTTATTTATTTTTTGTTCCGAAATTGATTTGAATTTAGTTCTTCGTTTAATGCCATACTGGATCCTTTGTTATAGTGTTCAGAATTCATTGTATTGTTTATGGATTTGAATGTATGAACTGTGTGTTCAACTTTTAATTGCAAACACTTAAAATGAAAAAAAAAATATATCATTTCATTACTCAAATGTTATGTACATCAACTAAATCATTTTCTCGAAGACCAATCCTTCGAGTGGCAAAAAACCTCCACGACCATCTTCTCCCGGATGGTGGCCATATCGTTTTTCGACCAGTCAAACGTATCCATGTTCGCCGCCAGGTACTCTATCAATCTCAAAGTATGGGCACCACAGTAACCCCTGCAATTCACCACATGAACAACCGTTAGAATGGAATATTATTAAAACCAATTGGGATAGAATAAGATCTTGAAACAGTCATACCCTGTATCCTGTTGGGGCACACGGTCTTTAGACACATAAAAAAAAAAATTAATAAAAAAAAGTAAAGGCCCTATTCTTCAATTCGCACGTCATATCGCCCCTCCGTCTGCGAACGTGAAACTCCACCACATGCAGCATCGAGGGTAAAAAATACCTTAAGCACGCGAACTGTATTTTCTTGTGGCGAAATGGAACCTCCTGTCTGAACGGGTCCATCAGGTAGATATTCCCTACTGTGAGTTCGACGTTGGTCAGGGCCCAATACGTACGTCCAAGGTTACAAGGAATCAGAACCTGTAGGTGTTTCAACAAAGTGTTATCAATGTGAAATTTATTTATTATACAAATTAAAACCATGTAAAATAAACACTCACGGCGACAACATCGTGCCATGGTCTGTTTCCTGCCGGGAGCAATCTACGTACCACCGTAAGGTCCTCTTCGGACCACTTCTACTTCAGCAAAGACCAACCTCTACGGGGTTTGTCGGCTCCACTTCCTATCATTCTCTCCCAGCGGGCACATAACAACGACTGTACAAAAATGTTAGGTTAAAGATGTATGAAACACATCAATGCACAAGCGAAAACCGTACAATTTAAACACTTACATAAAACTGTGAATCCAGTATGTTGATCCTCGCACCGTAGACAGTGGATTAGAATAAGATTATAATACTGTGAATCCAGTATTATGTTGGCAGTAAATTGGATTAGAATAAGATTAATAGCAAAAAAACAGCATCACAATTTTCTACGGTTTACTAAATTCCAACATATTATCAATCAATTATTGGTTCAATCAAGGAATTGATTTTTATATGTTACATAAATGTAGGGATTTGATGGTGTTAATGTGTTACTAACATGAAATAAGAGGTGACAAATAGGGTTTATTTTTTATTTTTTTTAGGTTGCGGGGTCGTTTGTTTTTTTCACTTAAAACTTAATGAGTCTGAATCATAATTATTAAGTTGTTTTGTTTGTTTTTTTAAGTGGTCAAACAACTTAAAAATACCAAAAAACAACTTAAAATAAAAAGTAAAAAATCATGACTTTTAACTTAATTGTAAATCAATGAATTGCATTAAATACAATCCAAAATCTTTTCTTCCGATACTATCCTCCATATATAACATATATCCAATTTCATCATAATTATATATTGTATAGAAATCTTTATTTTAATATATTATTTATTTTAAATAGCTTTAAAAATAAAAAAGAACCTTAATCACTTCTCATATTGGTGTTTAATATCAATACTTTATTATGATATTAGGGTGATGTATTTATATATTATTTTTTTAGAGTGTTTTGTGTGAGTTTTCCTGCTGCCCATTTTATTTTTTGAAAGAAAAAAAAAACTGTCTTAGTAAAAATAAAGTTCGTTTGTAATCGAAGAAGAAGATCATGATCATATGTGTTCATATATAATTATTATTTTTGGATTGTTTTTATTCTATATTATATGTATAATTGTTTAACATGGGTATAGATGCAAAATTACTTCTTTTCAGACAATTTTATTTTTAAAAAACAAACATGTTTACAGTACATTTAGATGTGAGAAAACAAAAAAACAAACATGTCATTCAGATTCAGGTTTCAGTCACTATTCAGTTTTCAGTAAAATTCATAACTATTCAGTCTTCAGACAAAAAAACAAATGACCCGCATGCGTTCGATTGGAAATTATAGACGAGATACGGTTGGTCTGATAGTAAACCCCTCACGATTGCGGGTTTGAGTCCTATTCCTCCCCTAAAAACAAAAAGAGGTTTTCCGAAAAAAAAAATAAAAAAAATTAAGTGTTAGATTCAATTATATTCGAAACGACAACGAATTCAACTCTTTTATAAGTGAATTATACAATTTTTGAGATTTTATGTCTAAATTATTGTATTAAAGGATTTGATGTGTTGTTGTCTGTAGTAATAATTAAAATTGTGTTTCTGATGGGTAATTTAAAAACTTAAAATATGAGTAATTTAATAAAACTGAACTTATAGTTAAATGAGTTGTAACTTGTAGGTTAAGTCACACAATCTCTTTCTCAAGAATCTTGGTTCCATTGCAATTTTATAAAAAAAAAATAAATAAATAAATAAGAAAAAAAAATAGAATGTATACAGGTCGGCCTGAGACCAGGCATGCGGGTCAGGCCAGGCCCCCTGACCTTAACAGGATGTGCCTAGGCGGGCTAGGCCCGATCTATTAAAAATGCTTAAGCAAGAAGTCTTACCAACACAGAATGCTCATATGCTTAAGCAAGATGTTTTGCTACCCCTGGTAAAGGGCCCGACAATAACTACAAGTGGAATATTAAAATAAATAAATAAATAAAATAAGAGGTCTTGACTCTTGACTCTTGACCTTGAGTATAATTTCACTAAAGAATTGAAAACAAATTATTAAAAAAATGTAATTCTAGAAAAAAGAGTGAAAAGACGAAAACAGTCATGCAGGCTCAGCCAAGCGAATGGATCAAATTGCGGAGAACCCAAATAAAATAAAATTAAAAAAGAAAAACTTAGCAGTTAAGTTCCCATGACAAAAGAATCGTCTCATTTGGTAACATTGAGATATACACAGCGACAGCGTTAATTATACTATAAAACTGAGACGATGCACACTTGGAAAACAAACTTGTTTTTTTTCTCATCGCTCTTGTTCTTCGTTTCCTTGATTTCGATCATACAAATGGCAGAATCTGCTCGCCCAGCGGCACCGTCCTCGGCGGTCCACATCATCTACACCGAGCTTCCTCAGGACGAGGAGCCTGAGGCCTACCACATGCGACTCCTCTCCAACGTCGTCGGCAGGTACGGAATTCTCTTGTCTCTGTTTCGATTTCTATATGTCAATTTGGTGTTGCTAACGATTCAAATCTGCTATAAAAAAATGAAATTTCATTAGCTGAAATTATTGAATGATTGATTTTAAACCTTACGAATCGGCTTTCCGTACAGAATTTCGTGACCGCATGGATTTGTTGATTTCTTATTTTGTTGTTTTTGTTGCAGTGAGGAGATGGCGAAGGAGGCTTTGTTGTACAGTTATAAGAATGCTGCTAGTGGATTCTCTGCTACGCTCACTCCTGAGCAGGTTACCGAGATGTCGAGTAAGTCAAGCTTTTGCTGTTTGTATTTTTATTCGTTGATTTTTTTATGGAGTTGATTCGGTTCAATTGTTTTGATTTCGTTTCGTAAATTGAAATTCTTACATGTGTAGGTGATTAATTTTTCCATGATAGCAGTTTTGAGGAGATAAAAATTGTGAATAAGATGTAGTGTAAATACCAGATATAAACATTTTTATATTGGCAAGATTTGTTTGCTATTATTTCTATTGTCGTGTTGGTGAAGCCCTAATATCTCTATATTGTAATTTGTTTTTTGATTTCGATGTTTTTGATAGATTTTATAACAATTGAGTTAGTTTCACATTGTCCCGGTATTTTTAATGTTGAAATGTGCTGATTTCATGGTGAGACATTGCTATTACTGTTTATTTGTATTCATTAAGGGGTATATCATGTCTGTACAAATTTTCTCCGGTGGGCACATAACTTATAGCACAAGTGCCATCTCATCACTTTTTAAATTATCAACCACAACCGGTTGTATGCACATGGCAAAAAGTGATGATGTGGCACTTATGATATAAGTATGCTATAAGTTGTGTGCCTACTAGAGAAAAACTGCATGTTTGTGTACTCACTGGTCACTGATGTTGAATATTTGTACCCACAACAAAAGAGAAGGTGAACAATATTAGTGGGGCATGATGCTTTGATTTAGTATCAGATAAGAGAGAAAAATCTCTCTCTTTTAGGGGAGTAAAATTATGAAAATTGAGTAGTTTAATTGTATGTAAAAACATGTATCTGTTACTCTTCTCTTGGTTTAGAATTCAAGGTGGAGTATAAAGTTAGGGAGATAACAAGCTAGAAAGAAACTGTAATTTGTTAGTTTAAGCCTTAAGGTGTCAAACGTGAATATTGATGGCATTCTTGGTTGTGAAATCAAATTCCTGCCTTCCAAGTTGTTTTTAGCAATGTCCACAATGACGAATTAATGCTGTTACAGTAAAGTGACTAGCTGTGCATTTTGTTTGCCTTGTTGGAACATGAATGCTTTTTTCAATGAACTGCATTTCTAGCAGATCCTGATGGATTGTTTTCGTATCTTGAAGCCTTAGAGCCACTGTGATTAGAAACATTTTGAATGATGGCCGGTTCTTTTAAGTTTGAGCAAATAGCCCTTGATGTTTGCTCATAATAAATAGAATTGATATATATGAAGAATGTTTAGTCAATGTTGTAAAGGACGTGCAATATTTGCTGCCTGTCTAGTATTGGTGAACAAACCTTTGTGAGCATTTCTCCTATTTTCGTTCTCATCCCTTGATGTTAATCCCGCTGAATTGTTAGTTTTCATTTTACATGCAAAGTTAAGTACTGACATACTAAAGCGACTGCTAATTGTATAAGGTCCTATGATATCTATATCATGATACAAAAAGAATTTATCTTTTGAGTCTCTTGTGCATTTTTATTTTTTTATTTTTTATTCTCATTATTGGTTGTTAGATGCGAAGATTTGCACTCAGATATTGATAAATTTTTGTTTTGATATGCTTGTTTTGTGGCAGAACAACCAGGCGTTCTTCAGGTTGTCCGAAGTAGGACACTTCAGCTTCATTCAGGACCGGGGAGGTTGCACTAAAACATCGGTAGAAGCTAATAAGACCCATGTCTTTCAAACTGTTATCTTACCTTGTCTATAAACTTCGTTTCTGTTCTGTTGTACCCATGGCATGGAGGTCCGTCTGTTTGCTTTACTAGAATAAAGTGATAAATTTTCGTTTTGAATTACATGTAGACTTCTGTTGCACCTCTTAATATGCTAGTTTCATTAGTCAAAAGTTAATCACAGCTTGGTTCCAATGTCATCGAAAAGAATAAGAATGTTTAGCGGAAGATGTATTAGCTTGTTTCTTCAATGAAATTATTAGAGGTTAACCGAGTCCCGAAATTAAATGTTTGAAGGATCGATAATATATTGCTTTGTGAGAGGTTTACTTGTGACATTTTGTAAGCCTAAATGAATCGATACAATCAAGCTAAACTAAACTTCAAATGTTGATTGATTTTTCAATACGGCTAACTATAGGGGGGAGAATGATAATTTCCCTAATATGTTTGGTTTTGAAAAAAGAGCAAATTGCAACCAACCTCCCTGAGGTTTGCTCTTAGACAATTAGAAACAACTTTTCCATTTATTGACAATAACCTCCCCTCCAGTTAGTCAACATCAGTTAACTCTAACCATTGACCATGTTAAATTTGTAAAATGACTCAATTACCCATAAGTCACTTGTCAACACCTACTTTGACTTATGGAAAGGAGAAAAAATTATAAAAATAGACATTGTCCTAGGTTGTTAGGTTTGTATGTAGATGATTGAATGATTATTTATTTATTTATTTATTATGGATAAAAATATCCTTCAAATTTTGATAAATTCCAATTGAAGAAAATTAATTAAAAATTCCAATTAACCGTTTGGATTACATATAAAATTGTATTTGCCAGCAGATCATTGGACAAAAAATACTTTTTTTTTTCCATTCTCCAATCAATAAAATTTGTATTCATTAGCATTTATTCTTTAGCCAAGCAATACTAGTTGTAAATTAATTAAAAACTTACCTGAGATACCGAGATCGTATCTGAAAATCAGTCCACCAAGAGCAGCAACAATGCAAGTAATTTTAACATACCAAGTTAACTTTCCAGGGTACTGTTTCGCAGCACCCTTGAAAAAAAAGAATAAATGCTAAAGAATAAATGCTAATGAATACAAATTTTATTGATTGGAGAATGGAAAAAAAGAAAGTATTTTTTGCCCAATGATCTGCTAGCAAATGCAATTTTATATGTAATCCAAACGGTTAATTGGAATTTTTAATTAATTTTCTTCAATTGGAATTTATCAAAATTTGAAGGATATTTTTATCCATAATAATAAAAAAAAAAAATTCATTCAATCATCCACATACAAACCTACCCACCTAGGACAATGTCTATTTTTATAATTTTTTTTTTCCTTTCCATAAGTCAAAGTAGGTGTTGACAAGTGATTTAGGGGTAATTGAGTCATTTTACAAATTTAATATGGTCAATGGTTAGAGTTAACTGATGTTGACTAACTGGAGGGGAGGTGATTGTCAATAAATGGAAAAGTTGTTTCTAATTGTCTAAGAGCAAACCTCAGGGAGGTTGGTTGCAATTTGCTCTTGAAAAAAACATTTGAGGGTTTTTTTTTTTTTTACATTTTTAAAAGTTATAAAAATGTATTTAAACTTGTGTGGAACGGCACTAATGATGTGGCAAAGAACATGCGCGGAGTGATCTAGATTCTAGGTGCCGTCCACAACGCCGAGATTATGTCTATTGTGCTGTCCAATTACTCAATTAGACTTTAATTCCATGATTTCTTTTGGAAGAGAAAATATTCCTTACCAATTAATCTTTAATCTTTCTACTTGTAAGGGGTTTTCGCTTGGATGTGTTTGTTGCATGGGATTGGATTGGGATTGGACTAACATGTCTGTGGGCATCACTGTATTGGTTTGTCCTTATTTAATGATTTAGTAGGGCCCTTATTTAATGATTTAGTCTGCAAATATAGTACTATTTTTTATTTTTTTTATATAAATTTTTTTTAGTTTTTATTTATTTATTTAAATAATGTTATAATAAATTAATTATAAAATTAAAATTTATTTAAAATCAATATAAATTTGTAATTTTATTTAAAATTAATTTCGAATATTATTAATTTAAAATTATATATATTAAAATATTTATTTCATTGAAACAATTATTTTAATAATTTATTATTCAATTTTCATTCGATTATCGGGGACTGAGATTATTTCAATCATAATTCCTCTTAACGAGATTGAAGAACCTAAATTCGTTGGGTCCACCTTAATCCCACCTATATGTTTAAAAAATATATTTTATTAAATAAACAAATTATAAAATTGAAAAATAATTAAATTTATTTAATTTTTTTTTGGATATTGTTACTTTAATAATATATAAATTAAAACATTTATTTTCTTCAAATACATATTTCAATTTTGTATCATTCAATTTTAAAATATTATCAAATTAAAAATATTATTATATTTAGTCCAATCTCACGTTTCACCAAACAAAACATAATATTAATTCAGTTCGGTCTCATGTTTCTCCAAACATAGCATAATATTTGTTGACGTTGATTTTTGGTTAAATCTAGTCAACAACTCGTTGGCAGATTGACGTCTGGATCAACGAATATGGTATGACCAGGATGTCTTTCTGATAAGTGCATGAGTTGATGAAATAGTGACTAATAAAAGAAAAGGATAAAGAACAATAAAATTCACCAAGATTTGTACGTGGAAAACCCTAAGACAGGCGAAAAAACCACAGTCGTCATAATGATAGAAAAGGATAAAATTTTCACTATGTAAAAATGGTTACAATTTATAGGTGATGTAATGCTTGTGGTTCATTTACTTTCTTTGTTTGATACATGTGCTTATATAGGGATTATGGTGATGACCTAGTCTTTGGCATGCAAGCAAAGATTGTGATTAGACGAAATCTTAGGAGGATAGTATTTGGGTGAGATTCTTGGTGAATCGAGTCTTCATGCATTTTATGATACAAGGATCTATATTCCTTGTTGTCTTCTGAATCTTCATATTTATTACTGGATTTATCAACTGCTGGATTGTTGGTAATTGTCTTGCCTAATATAAGATCAGATCTTGCAGAAGATATGCTGGAATCCAATTTTGTAGTGATATTGAGGACACCTTCTATTTGCTTTGTGGGTGGCGAGTTCTTGTTAATTCCCTGTTTATGGATTCTCCGGCGAGCTGGTTTTTATGATGGGCGACTTGCTCTTTGCTTCCCAGCTCGCCACTGTCGCACGTGGCTTGTTGAGCTGATGTCGTGGTGATTTGATTCTATGAATTTTGGGCTCTATGTTGACATGTCAAGCCAAATAAAATTACCCCAAACAATACCCCCTAAATCTGTGAGGAGTGTTGTCGGCGAGTTGCTTCTTTTGTCGAGCTAGCAGCTCTCTAAAGTGGATTTATTAGGATCTCGCATTTAATGTTGCATTAATGGGCCGTTTTGTGACTTAAATAACTGCCATTCATTGCTAACCCTTCAAACATTCAAAATGAGGGATTGACACCCTTTCGTTGCACAATTGATGTGATGCCCCCACCAGTTTTTGATGTGTCATCATGTTTTGTGATTTGACAAACTCCCGGTTCTTGTGCGTTTCAAAAAGAATACAATGCTTTAAAGTAACCAATCCCAACCCAATCATTTATTCACAACAATCACGAACACTTTACAATGCTTGCAGGATTATCACACATTTGATATCTCTGTAGAAATACATAACAATATATGTATATATCAAATACAACAACACAACTTTCTAAAGGTAATGCCACCCATATCAGAATCCAAGTTTTTCACATGTCTAATGACATGTCAACCAACAAATGCTTCGCACAAGCACACCACACATATTTGCCCACACATGTTTCCCCCACAAGTGTGCATAATTGCACGCTTCACTAATGTGCATAATAGCCCACAACCCATTGCATAGTCTCATGCACACACAGCCAAGCTATCGAAGCATAGAGGCCTTAACCAATGCTGCCCTATGTTGTTGCACACTGTCAGCCCACCTAAGCTAACACACAGCACACATGTTGCCCCAAGATCATGCCCATCCAACATGCCTTGGTTTGACTTGATGATACTCACGAGTCACGCCAAGCCCTTTGCATAGACAACAGCCCATACTCACATTTGGGGTTGTAACAAACCACCCCCACTTGAAGAAGTCGACGCCCTCGTGCCATAAGGTTGCTCCTCTCTCCCAAATGGCATCTAAGACACTCTCATATTTCCACTGAATCAGAAAATCAATCATTCTGTTTAGTTTACTTTCACCAACTATTTTGTGGTCTAAGACTCTTTGAACTACCTTGTCAAATTCTTTTCTAATAACAGGAGGCGCCTGCCTTTGTTGCACCCTACTCTGTTCATCCAAGTCTTCATAGTAGGATTTCAAGAAACTAACATGAAATGTTGGATGTATCTTCAATCTAAAAAAAAGAAACCTTTTTGTTTTTTTCAAGATTAACACAAATATAAAACCATGTCCTCATATATAATCTATCGAGAAAATGGGTGTAAATAGCACTCTTTACTCCCCTATTTTTGGGTCTAGCATCAACTTCATAACTAGTTTAAATAGCATCGATGTATGGTTTGAGACAAAAATGCCCTCACTTTGTTCTTTCCTTTGTAAATTTTTTCTCGCAATTTCGAGACTTATTTTACAAATTCGAGACTTATTGGACAAATTCGAGATTTATTAGAGCAAATTCGAGACTTAATGGGTAAAATAAGAAATTTTCATTTTTATTTTTTGGTCGTCTTCTTCATCGTGATGGAGGTCTGTTCAACCTCCATCAATGGTGAAATTGATGAGCCATCTACGACACCGTTTGACTCCAGCGATACTTGTAGTCGAATTTGGAAGATCGGACAATGCTAAGTTCGTTGGCACCATCAATTTTGTCAAATTCGCGACGGATCATCGCAGATCTGACGATGAAGGTTCAGGTTTCGTTTCGTTTCTCTCTCCTTACAGCTCAAATGAAAACAAACACTTCAATTACAATGGTTGTCACCCAACAAATGTTTTTCCAGTGGTTTTGTCCGTCAACTCACCGGTGATGATATTGGTGGCGGCAACTCCATTGATTTAATGAGCTCCATCAATGGAGGTTTTTGAAAGAAAAAAAAAATGGGTAAGAGAAAATGATAGAAGAGTGAGGGTATTTTTGTCCAAATTTCATCTTTGATGCTAATTAAACTGGAGTTATTAAAGTGGTGCTAATTCCAATAATATTTCCCAAAAAGTGCTATATGTTATAAATCAATGAAGAACAATAGATGAAATAAATAAATGATAGATGAAAGATAAGAGAAGAGATGAAGAGAGGGACACGAGAGAGATGAAAGAACTAAGAAAATATATGCATTGTTTCATTGATACTGAGAACCAACTTTTACAAGAGTGAGAACACATATATATAGAGCTTTTTCAAAGCTAGTTGGCCACTTGCTTAATGATGAAGTTTACTATAGAGGCTTGGTGGGGAAGCCATAAAATTACAACACTATAAAATTTAACAGCCCTAATTTAACTTGTGTGGTGAAGCCAAAATTGGTCAAATTATTATTATTTTTTAAAAATATTACAATAACTCGAGGGTTGGAGAGAGGAGAGACTCAAACTCACAATCTCTTGGTGTGGATGTAAGGAGCATATAACTGGACCAACCTCATCTTGTCAAATAGGTCAAATTATTCAATAATAATTTTAAAATTTATTTAACAAACACTTATCAAATCACAAAATTATGTAAAATAAAATAATAAAACCTATTATTATTTTAAAATGTAACTAGAGTGGTTTGCATGAACCATATGTGAGCCAAAAATGAAGTTATAGGGAGAGAGTTGTTTCCATGTCATTGTCCATAGGCTTGAATTTTCTGGGAATATAATCTTGATTCCGTTGAAAAATATTTGACACTTTTATCACATGATCGATCATGAAGAAGAGATATTCTTACTTTCCAGCTCTTAAACATCGAAAATTAATCAGATATCAACAAATGGATCTATGCCATCAACTTCTAATTTTATTCTCTTTAGCTGGAAATTTATTTTCAATTTAATTTTCATTTGGTACAAGTATATGCTTGGTCCTGATAATATTCATATGAATAAATAATAATTTTAGGCTGTCCGATTGATGTTACATGTGAATTGTAACCGTTATATATGTAGATTAATTATTTGGATTGTTCATCAATATTTATAAAGGATAATTCTACTAATCCTTTAAGTTTAATTAAAATGGAGAAATAACCTTGTGGTTTTAGATCTTAGAAATACCGAACAATCTGACCTTATGTCAATTGACAAATAAATAGATGTTAATGATAATTTATTTCATTAATTTTGCATGTCATATAAATTAAGTTGTCAAATTAGCGGTTAAGGTATGATTACCGGATTTAGATCATTTGCTGATCTATATTTTTTCTGACCTTTTTAAAGTATATGATTAGTTGTTGATAAAGTGGTTGTGGAAATAAATTATATCTTAACTACACATTCATTGCGATTCTTATATATTATAAGATTAGTTGAGGTTAGGAAAAAATCAAATCATAATGATAATTTAGTCATTAATATGGCTTTACGTGCCTTTTGGAGTTTATTTAATATCATCCAAAAACTATTTAAAATAATCTTTTCAGAAAAAAAAAAAAAAAAAAAAAAAAACTTATTTTAAATCTTAACTTAAGTAATTTATATCCAATTTTGATAAAATGTATTTAATTGATTGGCAATTTGGCATGCGTGTGTATATATATAAATAAAATCAATTGACATTGTTGTTTTTCCTATTTATGCTCATTTTTCTAAACTAGGTATCTTGGTATAAATTTTCAGCACTTTAGAATGAGAGTTGAAACTATTGGTAACTTCCTTAATTGTGGTAAATCCTTAATTTATTACACTAATTAAACATTTTAACTTGGCTTTGCATATGTAATTAATCTTCACAATCTTAAAAATAGTAACTTAATTATTAATGAAACATGTTAGGGCGAATGATCTTACTCGACTTACTATTATATGTTTCATGTTTGTAAGTTATAACAACAAATTAAAATCACAATCACGAGCATGTTCCGAGAAGTTACATAAAAGAAATAATGGTGACAATTTGAATGGAACAAGGTGGTATGGTGTGGACTGTGGACCCTACAAGTCTATCCAAATGTACCCTAAAAATAATGGTGATGGACACGTGGTGATTTAATTATAGCCTTAAAAGGAGAAGAGAGAATCTGGAGGACATCCACCAACTGTTTTCCTCCTCCTCTCTCTCCATCAAATTCCACACCCCAAATTCCCTCAACAGTATTCAACTAAAAATAAAATTAAAGCTTTCATTTTCAAGAAGACAAAGAAAATCCAACAGCACCCAGATGAATTTTCATCGATAAAACAGAGAGAAATATCCTTCTGGGTTTGTATGTTTTTGTAAAAAAGAAAAGAAAAAAGAAAGACGAGTAAAATGAAGAGACCAGAATCGACGAAGCCAACTAACAGTGTTCTTCCGTACCAGACGCCGAGACTGAGGGATCATTATTTGCTCGGAAAAAAGCTGGGTCAGGGTCAGTTCGGGACCACGTACCTGTGCATAGACAAGTCCACCAACGCGCATTTCGCATGCAAGTCGATTCCCAAACGGAAGTTGCTGTGCAGAGAGGACTACGACGACGTTTGGAGAGAGATTCAGATCATGCACCATCTCTCCGAGCACCCCAACGTCGTACGGATCAAGGGGACTTACGAGGACTCTGTTTTCGTACACCTGGTCATGGAGCTCTGCGCCGGTGGGGAGCTTTTCGACAGGATCGTAGCTAAGGGACACTACAGCGAGAAGCAGGCTGTTGAATTGATAAAGACGATTGTTGGTGTTGTGGAGGCTTGTCACTCTCTTGGGGTCATGCATAGAGATCTCAAGCCTGAAAATTTCTTGTTCGATAGTTCTGGTGATGATGCCAAGCTCAAGGCTACAGATTTTGGTTTGTCTGTCTTCTACAAGCCAGGTTGGTTCTTGTTGTTTTCATTCTTTTTTGTTGATTCTGATAATTGGGTGGTTTTTCTTTGATGGGTAATTTTTCATTTTGATCCTTTTATTTATTTTTGATGTTCATTGTTCTTACAATAGAATATTGAAACTGCCAATCCTAACTCTTGATCTTGAAAAGATCAAATTTAATTTGTTCATTTCTTTGTTGGGGTTATGTATTGTTTCCCTCTTTAACAATGCTTTGTAGGACATAGAAATGTTATATGTTGTTGATCCCAATTCTTACTGATCTCTATAGTCGTTTGCAATAAACTTTTCACATCATTCCTGTGAAGGCTTTTTTATATCCGTTTATATTAACGTCTATCTCTGAAATTCAATTTTGTTTCCTTTCCATGCTCAATTAGTCAATTAATCATTTCGATAGGCATCTTATGTAGGTGGCTCACCAAGCCACCGTACTACTTTCTATATGCTAATCTTCTTGGTTTTTGGGTGGTATTTCATCAAATTTGATTTGTTGGTTACCTTTTTCTTTTATCCTTCCAGGACAACCTTTATGCGATGTAGTTGGAAGCCCCTATTATGTTGCCCCTGAGGTTTTGCTTAAGCATTATGGACCTGAAGTAGATGTATGGAGCGCTGGTGTTATCCTTTACATCTTACTAAGCGGAGTTCCACCTTTTTGGGCTGGTAGCTATCTCGATGAGCATATTATCTTAATTCTGATGGCTGGATTTTTCAGCTGTATCATTGACAATTTTGTTCGTTCTCATCTTCTTACTGATAATTCTATGTTTATCCCATAATTTGCAGAAACTGAGGCAGGAATTTTCAGACAAATTTTAAAAGGCAAACTAGATTTTGAATCTGAGCCATGGCCTGGCATTTCAGAAAGTGCCAAAGATTTGATTAGGAAGATGCTTGAGAGGGACCCAAGGCAAAGGATTTCTGCTCATGAAGTGTTATGTGAGTTGTTTCATTATTACTATATGGCTAACCGTTTGCGATCCAGGATTCTATTTTATCATCAATCATATGTACTTGCTTTAGCGGGGTATAGCTGTATATCTTGTCTTTGTAAAGTTCATTTATCTCTGTGAGTCATAACAATGGATCTGGTTAATGTATCAGGTCACCCATGGATTGTGGATGACACAGTTGCTCCAGACAAACCTTTGGATTCTGCAGTATTGTCACGCTTGAAGCACTTTTCAGCAATGAATAAACTTAAAAAGATGGCTTTGCGTGTATGTTTTATCAACCCTTTTTCCATTTCCTTCTTGGTTAAAGATTTTTGTGATCATAAAAACTTTTATTGTAATCAGGTAGTCAACCTATTGATCAAAATGTCAACTGCATAAGTTTTTATATTTTTTTTAGGGTAATGCTACACAACGCACAGCCAGAGGCTGGTTACTGAATTAAGAAGGGATCACTAAGTGATAAAGTTTTATGATTTTGATAATTCTTCTCTTTCTCTTTTTCATTGTTAGATTTTTTTTCTTGCTTTAAGTGGATTGTTAAGTTTTATGCCACGTTTAAAACTTTTTAGCATCTTTTGTACTAGATCTACTATGAAATTTGTTTGTGTTTATCTTCCAAAAAAATCTATTCTTAGAGTCAAGGATGCTGTTTCGTCAACCTAAAGTCTTGCTATATTGGTTTGCTTACAACTCTCCTAAACCTTACCTTCAAACTCATCCGGTTGTTTTAAGAATTGTTTGAATCGAGTCTCTTCAGGATGTGCTTAACTAAAAGTTTCTTATATGTACAGCATATTTACCATAAATTAGATTCAGTCGGTATGGGAGGTAAACTCTTGTTATTTTTCAATAATATCAGTTAAATTTCCTGCTCCTACAATTGTGTTACTATTTCCTTGGATTAATTATGATTCGACTTAGGTAGTTATACCACACGATTGCTGAATTCCTTTTATCTATTGTTATTGATGTCCACAATTTAGAAATGATGGTTGGACTCAAAAAGTGATGAAACAAAGCTACCTTGGGATAGTATAGGATGGCGGGCATATATGTATTTGTACCTGTGTGAATTGTGCATTGATTATGTATTTGTATTTGTACCTGTGTGAATTATGCATTGATTATGTATTTGTATTTGTACCTGTGTGAATTATGCATTGATTTCTGGCACCTGAAAAAACTTTGCAGGTCATAGCTGAAAGACTTTCTGAGGAAGAAATTGGTGGTTTGAAAGAGTTGTTCAAAATGATTGACACCGACAGCAGTGGGACGATAACATTTGAGGAACTTAAAGTAGGTTTGAAAAGAGTGGGATCTCAACTGATGGAATCTGAAATTAAGGCTCTAATGGAAGCGGTAATTAAAGGATAATGATAGTTTTGTGATTTTCCAATACATTGAGCTCTTGTATTAGTTATAATATCTCTATGGAAATATGACAGGCCGATATTGATAATAATGGAACGATAGAGTACGGTGAATTTCTCGCTGCTACCTTGCACTTAAATAAGATTGACAGAGAAGAGAATTTAATCGCAGCCTTCTCATTTTTTGACAAAGACGGTAGTGGTTACATCACCATTGATGAGCTTCAACAGGCTTGCAAAGACTTTGGTCTTGGTGATGTTCATCTAGATGAGATTGTCAAAGAAATTGATCAAGACAATGTAAGTCCTTTTAGGTGCATTGAACTTTACTAATTCTAAATTTTCCATTGTTCAGAAAAAAGGATAATAATCTCTGTGCTTCCTCGGTTTCTTTTATGTGTACAATAACTGTTATGCTCTTCAAATTGCTAATCTTCTGGCGAAAATCCTTGTGTATTCAGACGAATCCTAACTTAACCGCCTAATGCATGATATTATTTTGCAGGATGGAAGAATAGATTACGGGGAGTTTGCAGCGATGATGAAAACGGGCGATGAAGGAGTTGGGAGGACAAGAACAATGAGAAACAATTTGAACTTTAATTTAGCAGATGCACTTGGAATAAAAGATTCATCATCTTGAGTAACTCACTGAAAGCGATCTTTTGTATAGTTAAGAACCAAAGTTGCAAACTTTTTAACTTGATGACATTAATCTTTTGGTTTGATAATGAGGTTTTATTGAAACTCATTTTTCTCTTTGTTGAACTAATAACATCTATCATATTCACTTATATTCATCATATATCAGAGGATCAATGTGATTATAATAGAATTATTATAATTAATTGTGATAAATTATTAGGGTCGATATGATGAGGCCATTGAATTGTTTGTTATGCCAAAGTTGATCATTTTTGTTTTTTTTTTTTAATTAAACAAAATTTGATTAACCACTCAAGTGGTTTGGTTAAAATGCAAAGATATCAAAAAAAATAAAAATAAAAATAAAAATCTTTTCAAAAACTAACAATCTGATTAATTTTCTATGACCAAATTATTTATGAAAAAATTGTTATTTATATTAATCTTAACATTCATCAACCATAATTTTAAACGTATCTAAAAAATTATTAGGGAAGTAAAGTCTCCTTAAGTGTAGAAATTAAATTTATAATCATTGTATTATTCATAGTATATTTTATTCGATTTTTCTTTTTTTTATATAGTTTTTTCATCTAAATAAAAAATAAAATTAATATCATTTATGATGGTGGCGATTCGAACAAGAGCATTATCGGATTGAATGAGCGCTTACCGCTAAATCACACTTTGCAACAAAATTAATCAGTATTTTTGAATTACTCTTATCATGATAATTTTTTCATGAATGCATTAATGTGATGAACTTAAGTTCTTTTATTTATTTTTAAATCGCTGAGTAATAATGAAAAATAAATAAATAAACAAAATAAACATGGTTGTGGAAATAAATAAACATTCAAATGGAGGGCATATTGGTCATATTAAAAATATAAACAGATGGATAGGATAAAGCCGCTCCATTTGTCGAGCAAAGCAGAAGAGAAGAAAAGAAATAAGCTCGCTATCAGCTGACTCAGTTCCTGACTCGCTCGCTCACTCACTAACACTGAAAAATCCAGTGAATCATGGCAGCGTCGTCCTGTTCAACGCTGGCTCTCTGTTCTTCACTCGCAGCTCACTGCAAAATCTCCAAAAACCCACCAAACCACAACCCACCACCACCTTTGCTTTCTTTCTCCAGACCCAAATTTTTCGCTTCTGGGCTCTACACAAGACCCGCATTTTCGCTCACGCCCAAATTCTCACAAACTGAAGCTCCAGTGATTGAGTCTGAACCCGAAGCCTTCGTGGCTCCGGAAGAACCCGCCCCGGTTGTGGAATCGACCTCCAAGGAAGAGCCCAAGCGTGAAGAGGTTTTCGCCGTTGTTATGGTGAGTTGTGTTTATATGGTTCATTGTAGGAAATAATGAAAAAAGAACAAAAATTCAGCGGTTCAATGCATTTTTGGAGTGATTTTGTGGGTACCCAGATGATAATTTTGATAGTTTTTCATGTTTTAGTGTTCATTTTGTACTTACCAAGATGGTTTATTTATTTATTTATTTATTATTATTATTATTATTGCTGTTGTTGGGTATGCCTTTGTGGTTACAAAGATGATATTTTTCATTGCAGAATGTCTATTAAATTTTGGACAAGTTATAGTTATAGTGATTTGTGCATTATCTCTAGTAAAGTATAGATATACACATTTTGTTTGTTTTTTGGTGGTTCATGTTGTTATGCTTTTAAGGGATTCTTTTGTGCTTTGTTAGATGATTTATTTGGCTTGCCAGTTAGCATTTCGGTTGTTGCTTGGTTCCAAGAGTAATTTGGTGGTTACTCTTGTTGGTACTTTCTGTTGTTGTTTGAGGATTTAGAGCAAGCTTGTGATTAACCGGATGATATTTCTGATTGATTAGTGTGATTTTGGGGTTTCCCAGTTATTTTTGTGATTGTCATATATGGTTTTTAGAGTATAATGTGTATATATATATATATTATTTTTGGTTTACAGGGTCATTTATTGTGGATTTGGGGTGCTTACTAATATGATCTTTCGGTTCTTATTCTTGTTATATGATTTTTGTTTGGGGACTGAGTATGTTTTATGAATTGGGTAATTGTGTTGTTGTTTTGCTTAGATTGGTTCTCGTCAATATATTGTTTTCCCTGGGAGATACCTCTATACTCAGAGGCTAAAAGATGCAAATGTTGATGATAAGGTACGCTTTTCTATTTTTCTCCCTCCTCCTTAATTTTTAATTGTTTTGAAATTGCATTAATATTTTCATTCCTTTCCTTGGAAATAATGAATTTGGCCTTGTTCATTTCATCATGTGGCAGTTAGGTGGTGGGGGTACTGAATTTTGCTTTTGTTTGGTCCAATTTTCTAATTTAATTACCAAATGAACCGGGACGCACAAAAGTGATGGTGCAATGATCTGTGCTTAGTTATATACACTGATGTAATGCTAGAATTTTACTTGTTTTGACTAATAAAGACATAAAATCCAATTGGGAAATGGAAAGAGAAATCATTGAGATATATGTAGGCTCCCAATCACTATGGACCGGTAATTCATGTGTTTTTATAAGATTTCTGCAGTTGTTTATTTTCTCAAAGGTTGTTGGGTTGTCTATGGGGTTTTTGTACAGAGTTAGATTCATATCAACATTTGAAACTTAATAAAGGTTTTGTAGTTATATAATTTGGTCATGAGCCTTTGTGTTGCATTGGAGTGCCGGAGGCACTATGAATAACAACATAATGTCAAACCATTGGAAATTGACGTAGTCACGTCTATTAAATTCTTGACCTCTGCTTGTTTAATACGTTTAATTTTTTAATTCTTTAAATCAGGATTCCTTGAATCTATAATTTAGGGTTCCAGCTTACTTGGTTAGGCATACATCATAAGTGCTTCCAGACTACAGGTTGTCTCTAGCTCTCAAAAGCCTGGAGTAGAAGAAGAAAGAAGAGCTTGTGAGGATGCAAAGTTGTATTACAATGAAAATGAATTGGGGACATAATTTGAAAACCGTTCTTTCCTTTTCCTTATCAAAATTTGTAGTTTAACAGGTGTTACAGGCTCCTATAGTATATTAGTACATCGATAATACTGCAACTTATCTGAACTCTCTATCCAGTATAGTACCTAAATTTGCTTATTACTTTCTGCTGCTGCTGAGATGCTTAAGTTTTACTTTTATGTAGATTATTTTGAACAAGGTGTTGCTTGTGGGAACAAAAACAACTACCTACATTGGAAAACCGGTGGTGACAAATGCTGCTGTACACGCTGTAGTAGAGGAGCAGGTTAGTATGTTGTCACGCTAATGTATTATTTTTCTATATAGTCATATTATTATATATATCCTTTGCACCCTCTACTTGTCTCTCACATTCTTTTGGTGCAGGGATTAAATCCCAAAGTGATTGTGTTCAAGTATAAGAAGAAGAAAGGCTATCGGAGAAACATTGGTCATCGACAGGTATTATAAAGTTCCTTATATCATCCTTCCATAAATTAGCAACCACTACAGGGCAACAACTATCACTCTCCTTTCCTTTTTATTTTTATTTTTTTTTGAAGAAAACTATCACTCTCCTTTGTTATTATTAAACTTTTTGTTGCAACAAAAAGGACAATCCTTTTGGTATGATGAATGTAGGACAAATTTCTGGCATCTGATCATATTCATTAAACATGTTGCAGCCATGAAAGCTTTGCCCTTCATTTATTTTATTACCCTTCCCACCACCCCACGCCCCCCCCCCCCCCCCCCCCCCCCCCCCCCCCGCTATAGCTTTTCATTTGGAACTTTCCTTCACTCCGCATGTGTCAGACTCTTTAGAAAGCACCTTTGCATTCTCATGCAAATGGGGTCGAATCTTGTAGGTTACTTAGAGTCCTTCCTTGCAACCTAAGACACATGTTCACAAGACCATCTCAGCAGCCACCCGCAAAAGAGGGATTATACCTTAATCATATAGTTCTACATGTAAATAATCAATACAATGCTCGAAAAACCTTAAATTTGTACTTGCATTTCTCTTTCCTGTTTCTGACTTGTACTACTTTGATGTGGTAATAACCCAATTATGCAGCCGAATACACGGATAAGGATAACTGGCATCACAGGCTATCAAGACTATCCAGCAGTTACACTAGACTCGCTTAAGTCGTAGAATTCTTTTTGAGAAAGTTCGGATCTGAATGTTTTGTGAAGTTCCTGACGGCTTTCATGTTGTATGTATTACCTTTGGAAGTTTAAAAGTTTTCGTTGGATTTTGTCAAAGTGAATTATGAAATTATAGAATGCCATGCCAAATTGGTCTTTGATAGCTTTCCTCAATTCGTATGTAATGGTTATCTATGCAATGTGTATTAAATTTGGATCACGTCTGTTCAGCCAATTTCCAGAGAAGCCATAGTAGATTGCATGAATGATGACAGGATTATAAATTTTCCGGAACTGAAACCAAATTTTGTTACGTTGCATACAATCGACTCCCAGCAAGCATTTGCAGCATCACAGAAAGGTCTAGCAGACATACAGACTACAGAGAAAGAAAACAGTCAAATAACTCAACTCCATATCCTACTTGATACACAATTTTCCATCATATCAAGCTTTGAAAATTTCTTCCTGCAATTTGTGCCCTACTATTGCTGGATTCATAAATCAATCAGTTACAACAGACGACTACAGTTGTTCCGTAATGGATGGCAACACTACCCAACAACATTGTTTGCAAATTTGGTCAGAAAAATCAGTAGTATATCAACATCTTTCTATGAAATTGGAGACTCCCAACGGTCAAATATTCCATATAGGGGGGTGATTGAATTGACCTAGATTATAGGAGGTATGAGAAAGAAATCATAATAATAATAATAATAATGAACTATTTTGTATCTTTTATCGTTTGTTCTGCCATGTGGGAGAGTAATTGGCCAATTTATCGTCGTGGATGGTGGAGACCTACCCTCCAATGCTTTTTGGTGAGAAGAACTGCCACGAAGGCCCTGCAGCTCCATTCCGTTATATGGATCCTGCAATTTCATATAGTTAAGCTATCTACTATCCTATAATCCTCGGATGTATTTGATAGGATTCGAGGGATCTGACCGACCTTCATTCATAAATTCGCTTCCTTTTCATGAGCGTAGGAAATATGATGATGGACCCAATAAGGAAAAGTACACACAATGTTTTGAAATCATATAGGTCCTTGACAGACTTCAGATCCCCAAGCGCTAGACCGGCCTGAAAATAAAGCAGCAGCAGTGAAATAATTAGTGAAAATGGCATGCAAAATGAATCCAACCTAAGAAACCACAGAGCAGAATGACGAAGGAAAAAGTGAAAAAAAAAAAAAAAAAGACCAATGGAAGAAAAACTCATTCTATGTTGCTGCTCTTCTAAGTTCAGTACAAAAGATATAAAATAATTATTCTTCTATTCTGACTCATTCCATTTTTTTTATGGTCAGAATGGCTTCCTCAAATTCTTCTTCTTGAAAAAAGAAGAATGGCTTCCTCAAGACATTAATATTCAGATCTGACACATAATTCTCCTATTAAACCCTCCAAATTGGAGAAAATTACAAAAGATGTCCAACTATCAACATAAACCAGGTATGCACCTCTGTATACCGCAGAAGAGAGAAAAATCTACAATATTCCCCAGGATAACAATTCGGCACTGGTCATTGCCCCAATGTTTTTCCTAATGCAACCAAATAATCTTGAGAAGCCAAAAATTCTGGCAAATATATTCTAGCAGAAAAGAACAATGAAAAATATAATTCCAGGTTCAAAACGAAAGAAAAAACTTGACTCTAAGTTAGAATATTTTGCATCAAAAATTGCTGTATAGTCTAACAAAAACTTGAGACAAAAGTTAATTTACTCTTAATAAAACCTTGCTGTCTAGGATAATATAAGCCTTTAAAAACAAATCTCTTCTCAGAAACTTTTGAGTTATGTTAACAGCTATTTGTTCCATTTACAAAGGAGCAAGAGATGACATTTTATGCAGAGAATGACCTTCACAAAGATGCTTTTGAGTTATAGAAATAGCACATCGGCTTTAAATGTTAATTTTTCCTTTCAAAGTACTATATGCCTATGACCAAGAAGCTAATAAACAATAATGACCTGGCTATCCTTATGTTGATTAGCTTGATTAAGTGTCAGTGCAAACTTTACCACTTACAAAGAAGAACAAAAATTTTAGAAGCAACCATTGCTTACTTTTTATTATAGAAAAAATAACTCCTATGGAATTCAACAAATTTGGTACAGGGAAAATTACTCTCTTTACCTATTTAATTTGTATAATCTTGCACATACATCAGTCATTTGTTGATTTCAATATAATTTGGACAGTAGTTATAAACACAATAAGGTGAGAACAATTTTATGGTGCAACCTTTCTCTCATTCAGTCATTCTTTTACTAACTTTGATATTCCTTTCACCAATCTCTCTCACAGGTCCCGAACACCGCAGATTGCATGTTCCCTCATAGGGACACGCTTTAGAAAATTATAATGAGACAAATTTTTGTTATCGGAACAAATTCTAACACCATGCTATGCACAGTATGGCCAAAGCTTTCAAACTCCTCTGTATTATGATACGATTCTTGCAGGGCACACATGGGTTGCACGTGAAGCTGCTGGTGAAGATCAAGTCTAGGTTGTTGGCAGTATTTTAGTTGTATTGATTTAGTCATTAAGTTAGTGGTTGCTGGAAGTACTCCACATTTCCACTATCACCTATCTTTTAGGATTGATAATTGTTTACGTTTGTTGTAAAGACCTATAAAGAGGTCTCTTTGAATTCAATAAGATAATCAATGAATATTAAACCCAATTATCTCCTCTTCGATCTTTTGAAATATCTTCTGACTCTATTCTCTCCCTCTTTCTCCTTCTTCTATTTGTTCCACAAATTAAACCTTATCATATTATGTATATGTTCTAGTTTAAGCTGTAAAGCAATTAATATTATCATGTCCATGTAACCTAAACACTGATAGGAATATAACATAAAAAGAATAAGAAAACAACAATTATACTTAAAAAAGATTTGGTATTGATTATCGAATAAAAGGAAAGGAAATCATAATATAAGATGATATTTCAAAAATAGGAACCGAAAAACTTACTCTGACAGTGATGTAAGAGGCTGGAATAAGACCAATCAAAGTTGCACAAAAGAAAATATGAAAAGGTATGTCAACGATGGGAGACGCTAAATTGATGAAAAGGTTAGGCAACGTTGGAGTTATCCTCAAAAACAGCATGTAATTCAGCAACTTTTCCCTGCGCTTGCCTATCTGAATCAAACCCGCCATTAGATAAGTCAATTTAACCCAAAAACAAAAGCAAAAACACGACGTTGAAAAATGAATGAAAAGTATAAACAAACAAGCAAATATGCACACCTCTGCCTGGAAAAATCTTAACTTATCGGGCCACAACCAACTAACTATAGGCCTGCCGATCAACTTAGAGAGGAAAAAACAACATGAAGCTCCAATGGTAGCATTGAAGACAACTAATACAAGGCCTCTAATTACGCCGAAGAGCGCTCCGGCTAGCAACGACATGAAAATCGTCCCCGGAATCATAAATGTCTGCATAAATATGTACGTTGAACAGTATCCTAAAATGAATTGTGCCCTGTAATCGCTAGCATACATTGCAAGATTATCTCTGAAAAAAAAAAGAAAAAGAAAAAAAAAACATGATTCAATTTCCAATTTTCGATTATTTAAAGAGAAATTGACCGATGGAGGCGTGATGGTAACGTACTTGAGAGTGCGAAGCTCGGCAATGGTGCGTGGGAGCTTGAGCTTGCCGTAGTCGGCGGGAGGCATGGTGAGGTAGATACAGAAGAGACCGCTCGCAAAAAGCAAGAAGACGCCGACGAACGCCGCGAATTCCCAGCGAGTCAGCGGAAACCTGTCCGATTTGAACCGCTTGGCCGACGGCGATTCCTTGCCTCCTTCGCCGCCGCTTCCGACGCTCTCCTCGTCTCTCGAAAGCCTGAGTCCACCGTCGCCTACAGCCACATTCCTTGCGGCCGCCATCTCACGATAGTTTTCCGATCAGCGATTCAGATTCATCAACTAAAAAGTTATATTCACATCATCGCATCGGAACCAAAAAAATAAAAAATCAAAAACAAAAACGACGTCGATTCGTTGTAATGGGACGTGATTTCTCGTTTGTAATATAATTCGAATGGCTTATTTTGGGAAGAAAAACCCTAGTAATTGGGAGATTTTTGGTGAAATTTGAAGGTTTTATTGAAAAACAAAATTTATAGCTTGAACACAGACGAATAGTCGAATAGGACGACTATAGGAGTAGCTATTTTTTTTTTTTTTTAAATAAAAAATATAAAATAAAAAAAACAATTAATTTGCAGATTTTCTTTTTCGAAAAATAGTTTGGTTTGGACTTTCGAGGTGGTCACGTGGGCTTTTGAAAATGGGTGTTATTGAGAGAATTTGTAAAAAGTGTAAAATTATATATGGATTAAATTATAAATTTTTTGTAAAAAATGTTAAATAGTGTAAAGTGAAAAATAAGATGCAAAATCGACAAAAATAACCTAAAAAAATATTATTATTATTTTTTTAACATGACATTAAACAGGTCAAGGGTAGCCAAAATCTGAAGGGTTCAATGAACCACCAAAATCCTTCACCCAATTTCATTCAGTCTTGACTAATTAATAAATTTATTTCATTCAATAAAAAAACTTTCTTATTGCTCACGGTAGCATGGTTTGTGACTTTGTGAACCATAAGCTTTTCTTGGTTCACAAAGTTACACATGTAAAGAATACAAAAGGAAATATAAGTGTATAAATGAGAGTGTCCCACATATAGAGAATATAAAAGGAAATATAGCAACATTGGTGTATAAATTAGAGTGGACAAAGATAATGAGTTAAGGGCTCGTTTGGTATACTGTATTATATTATTATTAGTACAATCATGCGTTTGGTAAGTTATTATATAGTACTATATTGTATTTAATAAACATTAATTATTATAAATTAATAAATTTAAATTTTTTTAAAAAATTAAAAATTATAATATTAAAATTAAAAAAGTTAAATACTTAATAAAAATGATTTGGAATTCTAAATATTTTTATTATATATGAATTAAATAATTATTTATATTTTATAATAAAATTATTGAAAATATAATAAAATTCTTATATTGAAAAAAAAATGCTGCAAAAATAATAATAGATTAAGGGCCAGTTTTGTATTGTTGCAACTTCTTATAATAATCACCGTTAGCTGTGTTGAAGGAATAATCATCTATGAAGTTAATCCGTATATGTTTGGTTAATTGTACTTCTAAAACTACTGTATAGCTCAAAAGTAGTATGCATATGTTTAGTAATTTTATTTCAAAAGTGCTGAAATTAGTTACAATAACTAAAATAGTCATAATTTTAGAACCTTATTTAATTTTTTCATTAAAATATATATTAAATCAATATCTAAGTAGAATATTTAAACTAGAAAAAAAAATCCATAAGAATAGTAAAAAAAATTTTAAAAAAATTTATAAATCAAATTAATATTTAATTTTAAGATGAAATAAGGTATATAAATGATTTTAATTTGATTTCATAAGGATAATAATGATATGTTAAAAGATTCATTAAATGCCGAAATAGATTATTCCATAATCACTTTCAAAAAGTAACCTCTCTTACATACTTTTCAAAATCACTGTCAAAACTTACCAGATTATCGATTAATCACTTTTAGAAGTTTTACCAAACATCATTTTATATTAAAATTATAAAATAAACTGATTTTAACTTCTCAAAAGCAATACCAAACTGGCCCTAAAAGCATAACATGATAAAAATTTAAGAATTTTTTTTTTGGCAAGAACATTTTTGTTTAATAATTGAGTTTTTATTTTCTTTTGTAAATATATAAAAAAAAAAAAAAAAAAAAAAAAAACAGTTCTAGTTAAAAATAAAAAATAAAAATCTGGTATACTATGATTTGATAAGCACTTTTGGAGACTTGAAGTTAAATGGGAAAATGGAAAATTGAAACCTAAAAGCCAAAGGACAAAAAAAATGCATTTTTTTTTTTTTTTTGTTGTAAAATGGAGTACATCCGATGATTTTGTTTTTGGGAAGCGAAGAAAAAAATGAAGATGATAACATCAACTAATACATGGTAAACACGTCTCCAACCATTGTATCATGTAATACATATGCGGATGTATTAGCTCAGTTATTGTGGATTAGCTAGTATAATACCCTAACAACTACCAAAAATATGTATTGGATTATTTAATACAAAATAGGCCTATTATCCAATACAATACAGCAAAACAAACATGCCCTAAAGTCCATTACTATGTATAAGTTGCGCAGCGAAAAAAAGTTGAAATTAATCAATAAAATTAAGAACGATAGGTTTCAAAAATTTTCTATTGTCTTCTGGGACCTTTTGTATATACACGAATATGAGGAAGAGATTTGTTTTCATACCTTTGAAGAACACTCCTTCGTTTTCTTTTCGATCATTCTTTACGATCCAATACCATTAAGCCTTCCTAGCTATATCCCGCGATCTAGCAACTATGTGTGTGGGCACGTCACGGATTCCGGGAGCGGTTGAATGGAGACTTGAGAGAACCGGAAGACAACACTTTCTTCCTCTTGATGAAATCGGTCAACCCTAGTGAGAGAAAAAAAAATTCTTTTTTCTTTTACCTCTTAAGTAGCCGCACCACCTTGTTCTCTTTAGGGTTCCGATTAGTTTCTTTTTTCTGACAAGTATATCTTATATACTAGGAACCTAGGGTTTAGTAATTCAAGTTAAAATATGATTCTAAATCCTTTTTTAATTATTACTTTTTATTATGGTTTAAACCTTTGACCTATTTAGAGTAAATAAAAATAATCACTTATTATTTTATTTGCTTTTGTCAAGGTTAGAAACTGAAACCTCCATATAACAATTGAATAATTCTTAATTATTAATATGTCAATTAAATAATCATATTAATTAAATAATCACATCATTTAATTAATTCCCAAAATATATTTAAGTTACTTTCGTAACACAATTAATTGGACCATCCAATTCTCCGTGAGTCTTGTTACTATCAATCGTATAGGGCTAGCAATGGGACCTAATGGACCCACAGTTTTGAGCTCTAATAATTCTTAGAAAAAATTAATTAAACTCTTTAATTAATATTTCACAATTATTAACCTTGAAGTTATTCCACTAAAAACCCAAGGTTGTACTCTCGTAATTGTAGATGTTTTACACAACCAATTTTATCAGTGTCCATTGATATAGCTATTACATATGACATGATCCTCCACAAGTAATTCATAATTAGAGCTAGGTCATAAAGTCCGTTATACCTCTTTAATTATATCTTTTCCTTTAAGTACCATTGATTCTCTTGAATAATTATATCCTCTATTCCTTTACGGAAGAAGGAGAGCACTCTTAATCGTTTAAGTCCCAAATCAACCCTTAAGGGAACTACTTATCTACTTCTTGCAAGAAAGAGTGGATTCTACTATTGTGTGCATACCTTCCTAGTTATAAGTCAAACCCTGATTCTAAGATATGGAGTTATTGACCGAGAATGATATTCCGATCTCACCCATGGTAAATCAAAAACCACAATCTAATATGAAGGAGTCAGTAAGACACTCATGATTTAGATCACCCATATATAGCTATCATTAGTCGATATATATGAATCTTTTCAACTAACGGATCTTAGTGACAGATTCATATAGATCGTGGCCCAGTCCTATATGATCACATCATATAATGTGCCTCCATTCTCATAACACCATATGAGTAGTCTATGATAAGACTACCGTACAATACGGAATAGACCGCAGCTATAGATTAACCACAAATAAAGTATCCAACTTTATTTGCTTTCTATGGACTAATTAGATTGCATGTCTCAAACTGAATTCCTCTATATATGACATTCATAAACTCAGTTTGAGATTACATCTAGAAATCTTAGATGTTTGCATATATAATATAAGCGTATGAATTAATATATTTGAATGAAATAACTACTTCTTTTATTATTGAATTTATAACATTTACAAATTACAAGCTTTAGGGTATAAATACCAACACTATGTTCAATATCTTTTTTTATTTCAAGTTTTTAAATTTAAAACATTTTATATATTAAACTAATATATTGATATTATTTTTATTTTATGGGTGTAACTCATGAAATGACTTTATGGGTTCACGGGCGATCATGGTCAGGGGTGAATCTAGGATTTTCTATTAGACGGGGTTGAACTAAATACTAATTATATATATATATATATATTAAGACAAATATAGTAGGAAGAAGAATTTCATTAATAAAAAGTAAATATATGACGAGTCATGAGACATAATAAATATAGAGAATTTGAAGTTTTAATATCTGGTGAAGAATTAGTCCTACTTAATTGACCACCACTTGTTTTATTGTAGAAATGATAGAGAGTTAGCTTTGATTTTGTCTTAGGTATATGTTCGCATGCCATTATAATCTATAACCTACATTAATTTTCGACTAGAAAATCAATATTCAAATACTGATATAAAATTTCAAATATACGTGATAATACAATTTAAGAATTGTTAAATTATCTTTTGCAAATTTTGATAAACATCACATGTAGGTGTTACACTTTTTTTTTCTCACACCTCTTATATCAAAATTATTTAAACATGTGATCTATAGACAAAAATCATATTATTATTATTCTGATAAGCACTACCTAATAGTTCTCATTCACAATTTAATTAATTAAATACAATGTAACATAATTAATTTAATAAATCTTTTAATTCATCGAACTCAATCTCAAATATAGTAGTTTTTTTTTTTTCAATTATTGAAAATAACAAATAAATCATAATTATTTATTTTGTTCAAAATAATTTTAATAAAAAAAAAAAAAAAAAAAAAAAAAAAAAAAAAAAACATGTTCCAACAAGCTAACACACAAAAATAATCGTATCTATATGTCCTATCATTATAGTAACAAACAAATTTAACTAAATCAAACTAATCCTAAATTAATTTTAATGTAATACTCAAACCCTACAAAATCAACAAAAAAGTAAATAATAAAGTAATAAACAAAAAAAAAAAAAAAGAATAAACAATTTTTACCTTTTAAGGAGAGAAGGTATCGCAAATGTAGTATAAAAATTGTTAAAAATAAAATAAAATTCAGAGTAGGATAGAGAGATAAAACGCACAAAAGTGAATGGAGAACAAAAGAAAAACTTTAAAAAAAAAAAAAAAAAAGTTGTAGTGAGAATAAAAAAAAATTGTGAAGAGAATGACTAGTCTAATGAAAATAATAACAAATCAATATGGGCATATTGTAATAACTTTAAACATAAAGGGTAAATTAGTAATAACTTGTTAATTTTTAAAAAAAAATTAGACTGGTCTACAACCCAGTGCATCCCACAAGAAGCCTCGCCCCTGGTCATGGGTGCTCCCATAACTCATGGATGGGACTTGAATCCGAACCAGTTTAATTTCGTTGCCGGATTTGGATGTTTAAATGTTCATGGGATCTGGTGTGGGTTTAGCAAAACCCTCCCGAACTCGACCCGATGTCATCCCTATAAGGGGTTGATGGTAAAAATAAGATTTATGGTTTGAACATAACATATATTTGGGAATTCCTCATTTGCCATAAAATTGTAAATTTCATCCGATTTGTTTTAGTGTGCAAATCATACATGTTTCTCTAACAAAAGAAATGATATATATAAGCTCCATATGGTAGATCCATTGTGATGGAATAATGAATTGAAAAAGTTGATAGATTCATCATTCCTATATGGTATCCATAGAAGAATAAAATGAAAACATTATTGCTCCATAGTTGGCATATTCGTAGAGGAATGAAATGGAAAAATTAAAATAAATTTTGAAAACATACACGTGGATTAGTATAATTTATTTGCAACATATTAAAAGAGTTAGATCACGGTGATATGAGTTCAAAACTAAAGAAATTGTTTCCTTAACTATCCAATATGGACATGTGAAAATCTTTAAAATAAATATTTAATATTTATCATAATGCATTGTAATTTCATTTAATAACAAGCAAGTGGTTCAATTAAAAAAAAAATTGTAAGAAAATATTATATACATTTTTGAAAATTTATTTTGCCCTCATAAAAAGTCATTACAAACAAATAATTTTGATTAATTTTTTCCACAAATAAAGGTTCGAAAAAGAGTAAAAAAACAAACAAACTAATATCTCATTGAATTATGATAAAAGTCATTTTCAATAAATATTTTTCTATTGAAAAATACTTTTCAATAAAACACCGATATGATCAAAATTAATAAAGTAGATTGTCTTCGATCTATTGCTTTACAAATCGGTATTATGCATTGCAATAAATCCACATCAAACTTAGCAAATGTGATACTATTGTTTTGTTATCGATGAACGATGGTGATAATTTGGAGGAATGCTTTTTCTTGACATTTGTATATGTAAATAATTTCTTATTTCTTGACATATATAGAAGTAATAAAATAAGAATTAATTTAATGACTTATTTTTGTGTTTATATATTTATATAGGTTGTAATGCAAAAAAGAAACATATTACATTATTTCGATAAAAAAGATGACAGTGAATCATCAAGTAGGCCAAATGCTCCATGTGATGTTCACACTTCAAATTCAAGATCTCCTACCAAGACTAAAAGATCCAAAACTCAAAATGATGATACTCAAACTCTATCTCACATTAATACTTCTCATTATGAACGTGATCCCGGAAAGCGTATTCCAAAATGGCAATATCTAGTTGACAAGCAAGATGAGATTAGAAAAGCCCATGTCGACATGGGACCATTTCAACCTACTTATGACTGTCCACTCAATTCATGTGGGAGTCAAAGTCGTCGGTTTCAACAATCTTGGTTCATAAAATTTCCATGGATTCAGTACTCGGTGGAAAATAATAGTGCATTCTATTTTCCATGTTATCTTTTTGATAGTCCTACATCAAGATATCACACATTTACTGTTGAAGGCTTTCAAAATTGGAAAAGAGTTGGTGGAGACCAATGCCCCCTTGCAAAACATGTAAAAGAAGATCACAATTCACTACACCGCATTGCTATGCAAAAGTGAGATCACTTGAAGAACCCATCTCTATATATTGACAAAATGATCAATAAACAATCTTTACAAGTAATTATGCGGAACCAATTGTTACTCAAGACATCAATAGAATCTATGAAGTGGCTAGCAATGCAAGGGTGTGCCTTTAGAGGTAATGATGCATCTATCAATTCTGTAAACCGTGGAAACTTTATTGAAATGGTAATGTTGTAGGCAAGAGTAAACAAAGATATTGTTGAAGTTATCCTACATAATGCTGCTCAAAATGCCAAATATACATCACCAAAGATCCAACAAGAGCTGTTAAAAATTTTAGCCGATAGTGTGGGTGATAAAATCCGTGTAGAAATTGGAGATGCCAAATTTTGTATTATTGTTGATGAATCTAATAAGGAACAAATGATAGCGCTATCATTTTAAGATATGTCAATGACGTTGGGTTTATTCATGAACGGTTTTTTGAAATTGTGTGTGTTGATGACACGAGCGCCTTAACTTTGAAAAGAGAGATGTGTATTGTTCTTAGTTAATACATCCTACTGATTGAAAATTTACGAGGTTAAGGTTATGATGGGGCTAGTAATGCGAGGCGAATGGAATGGATTACAAGCTTTATTCCTTAAATATTGTCCATATGGTTGTTATGGTTATTTTTTTTCTAAATTGAATTCTATTGTCAACTTTGTTGATGTTTCTGCTAAGCGTTGTTCTGAATTAAAATCAATTCGAGAAGATGAAATTGTAGATATGATATCTTCAGGAGAACTTGAGACTGGTACAAGAGCAAATCAAATTTATGCTTTGCAACGACCTGGACCTACTCGTTGGAGTTCACATTTTACTTCTGTTAGTTGGTTGATTGACATGTTTGGTTCAATTTGTACCCTTTTTGAAAAACTTATCAATAATGGGTTGAATAGTAATATACGTGGGGAGGCTAAATATGCATATAAAGAGATGAAAACCTTTGAATTTATTTTTATTCTATTGTTATTGTACAAAGCGTTGGGAGTCTCTGATGTGTTATGTCAAGCATTACAAATGAAATCTCAAGACATCTTAAATGCTCTAAATTTAGTTTCAAGTACAAAACTACTGCTTCAAGAGTTGCGAGATGGATGAAATGACTTTTTTTTTTGGAAGTGTGGCATCTTTTTATAGAAAGCATGACATTCATATGCCTAATATGAGTGACCGCGCTACATGGAAGGTACAAGGCATTCTTGTCAACAAAAAAAATAATATTACAGTTGAGCATTATTATCACTTCAATATATTTAATACTATAATAGACTTTCAATTGGTGGAGTTTGATAGTAGGTTTAAAGAGGAAACAATGGAACTCCTTGTTCTTAGTGAGGCTTTGAATTCTATGAATGAGTTCAAATCATTCAAAATAGATTCTACTTATACTCTCACTGAGAAATTTTATCCTACAGACTTTGCTGAAGATGAGTTGAAAGCACTAAAGAGGCAATTGGAACATTACAAGTTTGATGTACTTCGTCAGACACAATTTCAGAATATTTCTCCTCTCCCTGAATTATGTCAATTATTAGTTCAAACAAAAAAATCACAGCACTTTTTTTTTTGATTGACAGGTAATATTACTTATATATATATATATATATATTATGGAAATTGTTAATTGAAACAAAAAAGTCACAACTTTTTTTTTTTTTTATAGACAAGTTGATTCGTCTAGTTTTGACTTTCCCTGTTTCCACAGCAACAACGTACAGAACGAGTTTTTTTTTTTTTATCAATGAAGCTTATCAAGACATCACTTCGCAATAAGAAGGAAAATGATTTTTTAACAAACTCCTTGGTTGTCTACATTGAAAGAGAAATTGCTGGTGCTATTGATATTGATTTCATAATTGATAAGTTTGATCTTTTGAAAAACCGTAAGATACAGCTTAATTAGTATTTGATTGTATTTACATTTCATGTTTATTTTATAATTTGTTTTGACTTTATTTTTTATTAATTTTTTTTAATGTATTTATTTAGAATATACATTTATAAAGTAATCCCCTCTATGTCTTCTTAACTAGATGTATCTTTATTTTTAATTAATACAATTTTCTCATAATGTTAATGATCAGAAAAAAAAAAATAAAAAATTTAGCCCACCCTAGTGTTTAATCCTGATTACGTCCCTGCTTCAATCCTAGTTCACTTGACTAACTTTGTCACTACTAATTAGAATTAAATAAAATGCCTTCTAATTGTGGTTCATCAAGGGAAAGATCTGCAATCTCGAGCATCCTTACATTTTCCATCCATAGAATCAAAACCATCCCCTCTAACATTCAACAGTTGAGATGCACCTTCATTGTATGTTGGGGTTCTCCTTGATTAAAGACGAAGATTAGTATGCACAAATACCACATCTTCAGCTCTTTGCGGTGTTATCTTGTTCCTCCTCATAGAGGGTATGAAATTATAAATGCTCCAATTTATTTTACAACACGAGGATGAACAAGGTTGCTAAAGTAACTTAAAAGCTATGCATTGGAGAGTTTTTGTGGAACTTCCATGAATACCCCACCACCTCTCAGGAGAAGAAAAAACTTCTATCATTCATAGAATTAGATCCTGTAAAATCATCTAAGAACATCAAAAAATTATCAAACTCCTCATTGACTTTTCTTCTTTCCGTGTCATTAGGGAAATATCTCTCAATGCATTTTTTTTCCCTTAGTAATCTCAAAGTCTTGTTGTGGAGGAACACAGCTGAGAACCTCCTAAAGCCATTGTTTGCTATAATACTTAAAATTAGAGTAAAAACAAATCATAAAAGTATTAAAAGCAAAATAGAAAAAAAAAAATACTAAAGTGTACAAATTAAAGCCGTTAAAGAATAATACCTAAGATTTAAAGAATGTAGATCTTGTAAAATCATCTAAGAACATCGAAAAATTATCAAACTCCTTATTGACTTTTCTTCTTTCCGTGTCATTAGGGAAATATCTCTCAATGCATTTTTGTTTCTTTCCTTAGTAATCTCAGAGTCTTGTTGTGGAGAAACACAGCTGAGAACCTCCTAAAGCCATTGTTTGCTATAATACCTAAAATTAGAGTAAAAACAAATCATAAAAGTATAATGTTAAAAGCAAAATAGAAAAAAAATTACTAAAGTGTACAAATTAAAGCCGTTAAAGAATAATACATAAGATTTAAAGAATGTGCAAAGCAATGAAGCGGTGTACTGCTTTTGGTCCATCGATTCACCAAAATTCCCTACACCACATCAAAAAATCTTGATGCATCATGAAGTTACCTCCGTTCTTGTCTAAATATAACAATCATCACTTTTTATATCATATAATTCCACCACTCATAAACCAAGTGAAGACAAGGTGTGTCCGTGTCGACCATTCGAAGCATCTCATATATGGGAACTGTAAAGTCAAGCAAAGGCGGAACTAGAAGTTTGAAGTGGGGGGGCCAAAGTTTATCTAATGAATTTTCTACGATATACATGATGATGACACAAACAATCAAATTAGCAATTTCTTACACGTAAGCTAAAATAAAAAGAGTAAAAGCGTACCTATTTAAAAATAGGTCATGAGAATGTATTCGTCTTTGACTTGAGAAGATACTCTAATAGCAAAAAATATCTTTTAAGCATCACTGATTCACTGTAATATCAATAGTTTGCAAAAACCTGCATATAATATAAGATAACAAATTTAGAACCCAAATTCAAACTTAAACATGGACACAAATAATAATAACAATATATAACACTCCAAAGACGATGAACAAATATATCTAATAAATTTTAACGTATACAAAATAATTATAACATTGAACAATAATTTATTAACTAAAAAAAGATGATAATTAAGAACTTTAAAAGACATAATTTTCCATTATATCTCTAACACTTCCAATGTTTACACACAAAATACATCTCCAATTATCTCCAAATATCTAGTCAAGTGTCAAGTGTGACTAAGATATATACAAAAAAAGAAGAAAACAGAAAAGGATTGTTTTCCTTACAAAAAGATCATCTCCAAGTCTTTTAATACAAAATAAAGAAAGCACAAAAGAGAATGCGAACATCTCTTAAAGTTGCACATGGTGTTCTCTTAATAGATTGAAGTCATCTATTATCGAATCTGAACTAAATTTTTCTGCAATTTCCTTTTCAATGTAGACAGTCAAGTAATCTGTAAGAAACTTATCATCCATCTTGTTATGAAGACTTGTTTTAACTAATTTCATAGCTGAAAATGCTCTCTCTGTAGTTGCTGAGGAAACTGGAAGAGTCAATACACGACGGATCAATCTATCAATTAGAGGAAACTGATATGAGTTTCTTGTTTCCACCAATCCTCGACACAATTCAGAGATGGTAGAAATTTTCTGAAACTCTTGATGGTGAGACACATATAACTTAAAATGTTTCAACTCAAATGCCAAAATGTCTCTCTCATGTTGTGTAAAATCCTGAGGATAAAATTTATAAGCCAACTTGCAAATGTTATCAACACTAAATGACTTAAAACCATCTCTAGGATCTAAAGCAGAGGTAAGAGTAAGTAGTTCAATTGCTTGCTCATTGAACCTAATATTTAATTCCTGTAATTGAGAGTCAATTGCAGCTGTGAATACATCAACCCGATAGTGATGCTCAATTGTAATGTGATCTCTTTGTTGACAAGAACGACCACAGCCCATTAAGTAACGAGCACTCATATCAGGAACAATAATTTCATACCTTGCACAAAATGATATCACAACTTCAACAAAAGCATCCCAACCATCTTCTCTAATATTTTGGATAAGTGACTTTGTTGTTGAAACAAGATGCATAGCATTTGAAATATCTTGGGACTTTTGTTGTAAAGCTTGACAAAGAATATCTATGAGCCCCATGATTTCCTTCATCAAATGTAAGATAAATATAAATTCAAATGATGTAATAGTATCATAAGCAGCATTTGCATCCCCACGTTGAGAATAATTGGATCCCTCGTTTATGATATTTTGAAGAACAACACATGTTGGTCCAAAAAGCCTCAATAAGCTACAAACAGAATGAAAATGAGAACCCCAACGAGTATCCCCTGCTCTTTGCAAAGCTCCAAGTTGATTTGCCCCTTTACCAGTTTCAAGTTCATCAATAGCTATTATATGTGTAATTGCATCTGCCTAAGCACACTGTAGTTCACTATTGCGTTTGCAAGAGGCACCAATTATATTCACAATAAAAGTTAGCTTTGAAAAGAATTGATGCACGGGAATTACCTCTCTAGATGCAGTGACTAATGCTAATTGTAGTCGGTGAGCCATACAATGGATATAATAAGCATATGGACACTCACGGAGAAATAATGCTTGTAATCCATTCCACTCACCATGCATGTTACTAGCTCCATCGTATCCTTGGCCTCTAATATTCTGAATATTAAGAGCATGGCGAGAGAGAACTAGAGATAACTCTTTTTTAAGAGTTATTGCCATGGTATCTTTGACATACACTATATCAAGAAAACGCTCTCTTATAAAACCGTCTTTATCAACAAATCTCAATACAAGAGCCATTTGCTCCTTCTTAGCTGCATCTCTAGCCTCATCAACAAGGATGCAAAATTTAGCATCTCCAATTTCCTCATGGATGTGCATTCTCACCTTATTAGAGAGAATTTGTAAGAGTTCTTTTTGAATTTTTGGTGAGGCATATTTTGCATTTTTCGGAGCATTCTCTAATACAACTTTGGCAACACCATCATTGTAAGTTGCCAAAACTTTTAACAACTCAATAAAATTACCTCGATTTTTTGATTCCAAAGATTCATCGTGGCCTCTAAAAGAACATCCTTGAAATGTAAGCCATCTAATTGAATCAATAGAAGCCTTGAGCCGTAAGCGATTATTTGTAACTTGTTTAGAAGTTTGACAATTAATGACCTTGTCAATATGGCGAGCTTGATTAATTAAATCTTCACAAGCTTGCACACAATTCTTGTGTGTTGTAATACAATCTTCACCCACATGGTTTCTTAAACGACACCTTTTGCCGTCATTAACTTTCTTCCAATTTGTAAACCCATCCCTAGTAAATGCATTTGATCCATATCGTCTATCATGTGGCTTTGCAAAAAGAAAACAATGGAAGCAAAATGCTGCATCCTTGGAAGGGGAATATTCTAACCAAGAAAATGTTGTGAACCAAGAAAACTGAAATCTACGAGGATGATTTGCTGGCCCAGAAAGAGGATATTCTGAAATAAGATATTGAAATGGTCCAACTTTGATGTAGGCTCATCGAATTTCATCTTGTTTATTGATTGGATATTCCCAAATTTGACGGCGTAATCTAGGATCACGTTCTAAATAATTTTCATTGCCATCAACTTCTTTTGATTCAACTCTAGGAGTTTCAGATGGATGTTGACTATCCACTAAAGATACTAGTGGTGGCATGACCCTTTCATTGTTGTCAACTTCTTTTAATTCAACTATGGGAACTTTAGAATGACGTAACTCATCTGACGATGATTATAGAGGTTTGTCACCACCAGAAAAAACTTGTCGTTTAAAGAAAGAATCAATAGTTTTAAGTTTAACCATAATTCCAACTATGATTTTCAAGATGACTATTATAAGGCACAAACCTGAAAACCATTTAACATGCTTATATAAATTTCAATTAAATTAGAGGAAATAATAATGTAAAATACAATTAGCACCTTATAAAAACCATAATCAAAATACAACTAGCTAGGTTTATTTAAAGCAAAATTTACACAGAATTTTTAGATACCAAAATCATACATTGATATACATTTTATTTGTCAATAACTGAATTAACACATAAAATTGCAATAAAATATAAAATTTCAATAACAAAATGAAGTAACCAATGACAAGTAACAACAACACAATCGGTCAATCATAAAGTTTAATTGGAACTTGTAAGTATACCCAATAACCAAAAAAGCACAAAATTCGTCTATCACAGATTCACAATAAAAACAAAACATCAAAATTTCACTATGTCTATCAGACTATCACAAATTCAAAATCAAAAACATCAAAATTTCACTAAACCACTTAAGTCTGAAGAACTATGAACTCTCTCAGTCTCTCATTCTCTGATTCTTAGTTTATTCAAATTTCAATAATTAATATTTTCTCTATCAAAATAAATTAAACAATACCTAAATGATTTTCAAAAAAGAAAATTATGTAATTGAAATGGAAAAGGAAAATAAAATCTAACCTTTGAGTTGTTTAACACTTTAACATGAAGTAGGCAAGCAACAAAAGAAGTGAGAAATGAACATTGAACTGTCTGAGCAGAAACTTGTGCAGTTGTGCTTATCTGATCGAAGCAATTAAGCAAATAAGCAGTGGGTCATTGCCTCATTGGGTAGTCTAGGTGTCTGACTAATTGGGTGAATTGCTGAATTGGCCATTGGGAGTGGTAGACTGGTAGCAGTATTGTGAATTTGTGAATTGTGATAGAGAGAGACGCCAGAGATGGGTGTGTGAAATTGGGAGTGGTAGCAGACTAGCAGTGTTTGGTTTCACTTTTACACACTGGTTTGTGTATGTCACTTACTCACTTTGTGAGTTAATTTTGTTTTTTATTTTTTTTTTAGTTTTCGTCTATCAGACTAAGAGAGGGACACGTTTTTAAAAGTGGGGACTGGAGACATGCTATTGTCAGTACTTTTATATTATTATATACATATAATTAAAAAAATAAGTACAATAGGCTTTGTTAGTGATTGTTAGTGGTACAAATTAATTATAAGATTTTTTTTAATAACTTTTAAAAATACATAAATTTTTATTTTTTTTAAAAGTCAGCAGGGGCCATGGCCCCTGCTAGCCTCAACACTGTTCCGCCCCTCAAGTCAAGTATATAGTCAATGTCAAGCCAAAACAATTCATTTAATAACTTTTCCTTAACAGTTCTTGCCTTCTCAACATCATCTTCCTTATACATATCCCATTTTTCACTAATCAACATTTGTTGTAAGGCTTGCTTTATTTCTTTAAATCTCTGCAGCATCACAATTGTAGAAGCAAAATGTGTATCGGCAACCGTCAACAACTTCAATTTGGAATGATCATTAAGCATAGCCAATCTCATATTATGGTTCATAATAAAAAAATTTATGAACCAAGCATCACTAGAAACATTTGGATCCAACCACAAGCTTCCATCACATCATCATATTTTGGATGTGTCAATTGTGAACAAATGTTCTTCAAAGCAAGATTGAGGGTATGGACTACACATGGTGTCTAAAAAATGTGATGAAATTTGGTCTGAACAAGAAGTCTAGCTGCTTTACAATTTACGGCATTATCAGTGATTACTTGCACCACATTTTGTGGACCAATTTCTCTAATGGAGTCAATAAGCAAGTTAGCAATAAAATGCTTTTCCTTGACCTCTCCTTCACAATTTATGGCCTTCAAGAACATTGGTCCAATCTCACAAAGAGCCATAATGTTAATAAGTGGTATTCGTTGAGAATCTGACCATCCATCACTGCATACACTTACACATTTTATTGTCCAAGTATCCTTAATTGGATCTAACAACCGCTCAATGTTAGCTTTCTCTTTCTGGAGAATTGTAGTTCTTAATGAGTTGTAACTTGGAGGGAGATAACCTGAAATTGGATTGCTACAAGCACTTTTGAAGGCATTTACATAATGCAGATTTCTTACAAAGTGAAATGACAAGCCACCCATGTAAAACATTCTTGCAATTTCACCATCTAGTTGTTCTCTAGCACCAATATTGAAAGCCTTCTCAATAGCTCCACTCACTCCCTTCCTCTTCTTTGGATCAATCCATAAAAACTACTAGCGGATACGAAAGACGAACCAACGGTGGAGGGTAAAGGAACTAACCTAAGTAAAGATTGTTTCACCTTCAACTCAGCTTCATCCACTACTTGTTGCATTTCCAATAAATTAGTATTCGTAACTTTAGAGAAACTTGCAATCCCACCTCATTTTATTTTTAACAAATGACACTTCACTCTATAATACGATCATTTTTAAGAAATCTGACAAAAGTTGCACTTAAAGGGAATATCCCCCCCACCTTTCCCAACTCTCTCAAGCTTTGTAACATACTTCCACAATTGAGCTTGATCATTTTCGGTTTCAATAGTATTAGCAGAGGGAATGGCAATATAATCTGAAGAGTTTCGTGGTATATCACTCATACTCATTTTCTGAACAAAAATAAATTTCAACAATCAAGTACCAGCCAAAGAAGAAGCAAGCCAAAAAAGATATAGAAAAACAAAACAGCCACAAAGCCAGGCAGCCACAACAAAGTCCGAGCAAGACAAGATTATTAAGATTGATTATTAGATAATTCTTATTTTTGTTTGATAAAGTTGTTGGTTATTGGAAATTTGGAATAAGTATTTATAATTCTTTTGTTATAATGTTAACACAACTCAAAAGATTGTTAAAATAATAGAGTAATAATTAATTGTACACGAACCTTTTTCATAGGCCAATAAGGAAAACAAAAAATAGAAAAAGAAAAATGGTAATGAATTAGTATTGACCAAATCCTATTCCTATTGACCGGTAAAATCAAGTTCATGAGTATGACCACTTGGTCCACTCATTCTCTAAATGTGCTCTCTCTATATTATAAGTCAACAACAATTTACAAATTACACTACTCTTCTTTCTTTATATACTCAATCTATTCCCAATTCATCTCCAACCATTATTTTTTCTTCTCTCTCGATAGAAAACCCATTGAGAAGAGAACAATTGATTAAAAAAAAAAAGCTGCTCTTGGTTCTTAACAAAAATTAATGGGTTTTTAACATAACACAAGTACTTGGAATCTTAGATGCAATGAGAAGCATTTTGAACAAAATACCTATTGAAGACAGAGTTCTAAGCGTCGCCGTCGGTTCCTCTTAGTCGGCATCAGCTTCCTCTTTTCTTCTTCTTCTTCCTCTTTTCTTCTTTTCTTCTTTTCTCTATTTTAATCATCTTATCTCTGTTTGAGTGTTTTTCCAATTTTTTCAAACGATGGTAGGCTGGTAGTAGAAGTTATAAAACCCTAAAATTATAATTTTAAATAATTTGGATTTGACCTCTAATATTTTTTAAATTCATAATTTGACCACGTTTTTTCAAAACATAATTGCAAAACTGCCCCTGCTGTGTCTTGACCGTGTCTTGCCGTGTCCTAACCTTGTTCCACCGTGTCCCACACGTGTCCCCCTCGTTGACCTTTGAAAAAGTCAATGAACACGCTTTTGGCCATGTCGGACACGTGTCCGACACGCACCATTACATGCTAGAGGCGTGCCCGTGCTTTACAGTTGACAATCCATTTGTTAACCGCCAAAATGGGCAGGGACCAAAAAAGGATTTTCCACTAGCCTTGAGAGGAAAGTCGGGATCCAAAGTAGAAGCAAAAAGATATCCGAATACCCCGCCTGCTAGCTGACGGGTTAGGGAAAGGGCCTTAACCCACCCCGACCAGGTCCGGGATTCCCGGGACCGTGAAAAGCACTAGGAGGTCAAAAGACAAATGAGGGCCTAGAAGACACGACCATCATGGGATCCAGGTACCCAACTACCTTGAGTATCCTGATACCCCGCTACTTGAAAGCCCGGTATCTACAAACATCATTTTAAAAGGAGCGGGAAGGACGCGGGATACCTTGGGTACCCCGACCAGCAAAGCTCATGACATACACATAGCGAGGTTTCTCTTACGCCGACCCCGCTAAAGCGAGAGGCGGACATCCCGAAGAGTAACCTCGCGTAAAGGGAAACACTAAACGCCACCGTTCAAGATAGAAGCACAAGATACAACGCGACATTTATTTCCACCATAAAGAGTCCTATTTTGAATAGGGTCAACTTGGTCGGCACCGAGAAAGAAGCAATCACCTAACCTTTCGGGATCGATATCCCGACGAATGCATCGGACTCCAAAAAAGGGCCCGTGCACCACTAAAACCCTAGATCGAAGTTCTAGGAGTGCACTGCAAGAAAGGAGGCCTATATATATTGATGATAGAATGATGGGAAAGAGAGGCAACCCTACGGCCACACTTTTACTACTAATCGACAGGCACGAAGAGTTCCATCGCCATTGGTTCCCCATATGCTTTACTTTTTCCTACTGCAATATTGTTAGTTCAAATACCAAGTTGTAAGATCCCACTGTGATCGAGATCCATATACATATATAAACAGCTTTTGTTTTATGCATCCATCTTATGAGAGATCATCCATCTTACTACTCACATCCACCATAATATCGAGTTCATGACACCCAGCGGGATACCCAACTATTAAGTATCTCGCTGGCCCTTATCGGATCCTGATCCGGATTCGTCACCTACAAACCCCCTATCACGCCTAACAGATTTCAAAGAACCTGCGGGGTACCAGGGTATAGAGTATCCCGCTAGCCCAGATCCAATTAGATCCAGGCCCCTCACATTCCGTTAATTCTGAATTGCACCCCGGTGATAATTTTGGGTTAACACTTTGGCGCCGTCTGTGGGAAAAAACTCCCCACCCTTTAACAAGCTTTCAAGTTCAACTCAGGAGAAGATAGAAGATGAGGCTTCGATCCTCCCAAGGATAGCCCGTGAATTCCGGGCCTCATTCCCTTACTTCCACCCAGAGGAATCAGGGGAAAAGGAAAGGAACCAAAAGCCAGATCCCGGTACCAATCCCGCCACCGAGTCCCGGACTAGCACCACAGGACCCTGCGGTCCCAGAGGCCACTAGAGAGGCCATAGAGCAACAAGCTGCTGTCTATGTGGAAAGCGTCCGCCTTCGGATGATTGCTCAAGGGATACCTTTTGAATCACCTAAATTCACAGAAGGAGTTGGACCAAATACTCGGTTCCTGGCTTTTGACAGACTCGGACCACCGTTACCGGTACAGAATCATCCCAAAGATCTCAGACATCGATTGGTGAAATCCGCTGTCGACATTCCACCGAGAAAAGCCCAGTCAACAACGAGGCCAGCGGTAAGGAAGAGGGATCCTCAGCCCGACGCAGGCGGTAGTGCTGGATCCTGGAAGGACCAACGGGGTGCCCGTCGATAGAAAGGGGAACATAAGGAACCTGATGGGAAATCAAAAACCTCGGACAGTGAGGACTCGGTAGCACGATCCAGACACAACGGATCCAAACGCCTTGAGGATCAGATGGCTAAGATGGCGAAGGAGCTCGAGGAATTGAAGAAAGGAAAACAATGGGGTACTCGGAAGAACCCCCTGGGGGAGATGAATGCGCCGCTTTCCAGGAGGATTCGAGAAGCCGAGTTACCCCCCAAGTTCAAAATGCCCATTGAGAAATATACTGGATCGGAGGATCCCATGAGTCACATGAAAAGCTTTGTCCACCAGATGGAAATCCAGAACGCTACCCGGTCAGCTATGTGCAGGATGTTCCCTTCAACACTGACCGACTGTGCTAAGACTTGGTTCAGAAAGTTACCCCTAGGAAGTGTAGATTCATTCACAAAACTCACTATCGACTTTTGTGCTCAGTTCCAAGGCATCAAGCCTCGCCCTAAGGATCCCGTCCTTCTGTAGTATGTGATCTAGGAACGGGGTGAGACCTTGAGATCTTACGTAGAAAAGTTCCACAAGGAAGTAATCTAGATGGGGGTATTCGCTGAGAAGGAGACCCTCGCCAACTTCAGAAGAAACTTATGGGTCGGCAGGTTATTCCGGTCATTCGCCAAACACCTGCTTGGGACATACCAGAAGGCCTATGATAGGGCGCTGGAGCAGGTGGACATAGATGAGCAGCTCCGAATTAAGGTTGAGCACGATGAAGCCCAGACATCTAAGCGGTCTAAGAAGGAATCCCCAAAGCCTGCACTTGTGAGGAGAGTACAAAACCCTTCCCCAAATCGATCAACATACAGGCCACCACCTCCTCAGTACCGGGAGAGATATCCTACTAGAAGAACTCCACCCCGAGCAACTCCTCCGCTAAGAGAGGTAACCCGCATATCAATGGAGGAAGACTGGTATAACCATTACACTCCACTCAATGCCTCCCGGGAAACCATATACCTAGCCATCCGCGATAAGGGCCTGCTCAGGAAGCCTGATCTAATAAAGGTCCCAGCTGATCAGAGAAGCCGTTACAAGTATTGCGACTTTCATGAGGATGTCGGGCACAACACATCTGATGCTATAGCCTCCGTAACCAGATTGAGAGTTTGGTAAGAGGAGGACTGTTAACGGAGTTCTTGCAACAAGTACGGGACAACATCAAGATAGGAAAGGAAATGCAGAAGGAGATGCGGGATACGGAAGAAAAGAGGAAAGACGAAGGAAAGGATTTGATGCAACAGATCCATGTCATCCATACCATCAGTGGAGGACCAACTCTAGCCGGGACTTCCAACAATTCAAGAAAGAATCACGCTAGGAAGATTCCGAAGCTCGTCACTGGCCAGGATGTGTTCCGGGTATCCCGGGGATCCCGAGAATACCCTCGATCCGTCCAGATCATTTTCACCGAAGATGATGCTTACAACACAGTACAACCCTATGATGATCCAATGGTGATCACGGTTCAGATTGCTAATTGCCGGGTCCACCGCATCCTTGTAGATACCGGAAGTAGTGTGGATATCCTGTTTAAAGGAGCATTAGAGAAGCTTAACCTTAAGAATCCTTGTTACAATAGTTGCACTACACCCCTATACGGATTTACGGGGGACTCCGTAATGCCAATAGGGACGCACATCTTGCCAGTGATAATTGGAGAAGCCCCCCTTCAACAAAACATCATGACTGAGTTCATAGTGGTTGACACCCCGTCCGCCTATAATGCAATTCTAGGAAGGCCATTTTTATCAGGTATCAGGGGAGTTTTATCCATTTATCACAATGTCTTAAAGTGGGAGTGGTGCTGGGATTGTTGTTCAGAAGTTGAAGCTATTGAAAATGGCTTTGAGGAGGTGGAATTGGGAGGTGTTTGGAGATATTGCCTTGAATGTCAATAATGTTAATGAGAAGGTGATGCTTATTCAGGGCAGAATTGGTTTTGAAGGTTTTTCAGACGATCTTTTTCGTCTTGAGACTGCCGCTCTTACAGATTTGGATAGTGTTCTAAAACAACAGGAGATTTTTCTTAAAGAGAAAAGTAGAGTCAGGTGGCTTGCTGAGGGTGATCGAAACTCTAAATTTTTTCATTCTCTGCTGAAGTGTAGAGAAATAAGCCTCTTTCCTCTATTCAAATTTGTGAGAATATTTCTTATGATCCTACTGAAATTGGTGAGCACGTTTCCTCTTTTTATCAGAATCTCTTTTCGGATCCTGGCAACGATAGTTCAGACTTCTCTTTGATTAGAGAGCATGTGCCTTCTTTGGTTTCTGTTGATGAGAATGCTTCGATTTTTCGAGTTCCCTTTTTTGATGAAGTGAGGAATACGGTTTTTTCCATGGATCCTCTAAGTGCTCCTAGTCCTGATGGTTGTTCGGGTAGATTTTATTCTCATTATTGGGAAATTATGGGACATGATGTGGTTTTAGCTGTGCATGATTTTTTTCACACTGGTCGAGTTTTTCTGGGTTTGAATTCTAATTTCTTAGTCCTTATTCCGAAGACTCCGAATGCTCTTTTGATCGATCAGTTTCGCTCGATTGCTCTTGGCAATTTTCTGTTTAAGGTTATCACTAAGATTATTGCTGACCGCTTGGCTGAAATTTGCTCCCATATTATCTCTCCTAATCAATTTAGTTTCATTAGGGGTCGTCAAATTGGAGACTGTATTGCCGGTGCTTCTGAATGTTTTAATGTGTTGAATAATGGTAGTCACAGTGGGCACTTGGCTTTAAAAATAGACATGTGTAAGGCTTTTGATTCCATTAGTTGGCCTTTTCTCTTCGAAGTCCTTCGGTGTTTTGGCTTCTCTGAGAATTTTATTGGTTGGGTTGCGGCTATTTTTGATTCTGCTAGGATCTTAATTCTTATTAATGGTTCCCCTAAAGACTATTTCCCCTGTTCGCGTGGTGTGCGGCAAGGTGATCCTCTCTCCCCCCTACTTTTTTGTTTGGTGGAAGATTTTTTGAGCAGATACCTTACGCATTTAGTAGACTCGGGCTCTATGACTTCTATCTCTTCTCTGGTTGGGATGCGTGCCCCTTCGCACTTTCTCTATGCCGATGATGTTATCCTCTTTTGCCGGGCCTCTCCTCAGAATTTACGAGTGATTTTAGATGCTTTTGCTCTCTATGGCTCTCTCTTAGATCAGCGAGTTAATTGGGAAAAATCTTTCATATTTTTTGGCAGAGACATCTCTGGGCTTCGAATTACTAATTTTCTCTCAATGTCTAGGATGCGCAAAGGTGGTGATTCAATGACTTATCTAGGAGTCCCTCTTTTCATTGGTGCGCCTAAACGTTGATGGTTGATCCCATGGGCTGATAAAATTAAAAGTAAATTGGAATCATGGAAGGGTTTCTCTCTTTCAATGGCAGGTAGGTTATGTCTTATTAATTCAGTGATTACGGGTTCCTTCTTGCATTCATTTCAAGTTTATCGTTGGCCTTCATCTCTTTTGAAAGATTTAAATGCTGCTATTCTGAATTTTTTTTGGATTGGTTCAATCGATGGTCGTAAATCTGTCCAAGTTGCTTGGAAATCTTGCTGCAGACCTAAGGATGGTGGTGGTATTGGTGTTAAAGACCTTGGTATTCTTAACAAGGCCATGCTTAAGAAGTTCACTTGGAGGTTGTTAACTGAGGAGTCCTTCGTATTCACATATCTTCGGGTTCGGTTTTTCATCCAGGATCACAGACCTAGAATATGGTATGTTGTTTCTTCTGTTTGGCCAGGCCTAAAATTGCATTATACTCCCCTGATGATTGAGTCTAGGTGGTTGGTTGGTTGGTCGTCACTCTAAGGTTCATTTTTGGATGGATAACTGGTTGGGAGATCCGTTGATTGATCTGGTCGAGGATAGGTCTTCGTTACAGCCTCCGTTGGATTCTGTTATGGGTGATATTTACTCAGATGCTTCGGGTTGGGATATTCCTGCTTCTTTTAAAGCTTCTCATCCAGTTGTTGCTTCTGAGATTGAGAATGTGGTGGTAAGCACTGACCCAGATTCATTAGTTTGGACATGTTCTTTGGATGGTGTTGTTTCTTGTAAATCTGCTTATGATTCTCTTTCTAAGGTTAGGAGTTCTATTTTTTGGGGTAAGTAGATTTGGGCGTCTTTTATTCCTCCTTCTCGCTCTGTCCTCATTTGGCGATTGTTTCATGGTAAGATTCCTACAGATATTGCGTTGCGTGCCAGAGGCTTTATTTCTCCTTCTCGTTGTCGGTTTTGCTGTGCTGCAGAGGAAGATTTAAGGCATTTATTTCTTGACTGTCTTTTTGTTCGTGGGTTGTGGGATGCTGTATCCTCTACTTTTGGTCATAAGCTTAAGTTGGATGGTACTTGTTTGGACCTTTGGCAAGAGGCTATGAGGGTTGTCTTTAGCACTCAAATGAAAGCTCTCTGGCGGGTTTCTATCATCACGATTTTCTGGGTGGTGTGGTTCCTCCGGAATCAAGCTACCTTTGAGGGTGGCAAGCCTGTTTTTTCCGATTCTCTTTCCTTGATTTGGCGTTCTGTTCGCGAGGCAGACTCCCTTCAGTCTGGCACTATGAAGAATTCAGTGGATAAGCTTCAGACTCTTCAATGGCTTCATGTCTCTGGTTATCGTCCTAAGACTCCTCGCATTTTAGAGGTTAATTGGCACCCTCCCCCGCCGGGCTGTCTTAAGGTTAACACGGACGGGGCTGCTTTTGGTAGTCCTGGTGTTGCTGGTTGTGCAGGGGTTTTTCGCACATGCAGGGGTTTTGTTAAAGGTTGTTTTGCTATTCCTCTTGGTGTCTGCTTTGCTTTTGAGACTGAATTGGCCACTACTATTTACGCTATTGATTATGCTTGGATTTTTGGCTGGCATCGGTTATAGTTGGAGAGCGATTCGACTTTTGTAGTGAATATCCTTCGTTTTAGGTCTCGTAAGGTTCCTTGGCGTTGGCGCCTCGCATGGGATAGGTGTTTGAGCTTAATCTCTCAAATGGACTTTGCTGTCACTCATATTTATCGGGAAGGTAACCAAGTTGCAGATAGTTTAGCTTCCAGGAGCCCCAGTATCGTCTCTCCTACATGGTGGTGGACAGCTCTGAGTTTTTGCAGCCCTTTTATTTTCAATGATTTTTGTTGTAGACCTTCTTTTAGGTTCTGTTAATCTGCTTTCTTTTTTTGTTTTCTGTTCTCTTTTGTTCTCTTTCTTTTTTCTTTAATAAAATGTTGGGCTAGACCCCAACAACCTTATAAAAAAAAAAATGTATTTTGTGGTTGTGACTTGTGAAGCTATATAAATGAGCTCTTACCATTGTATGTTATATATATATAAGAAAATACTGTTAGGATTTTGAGTTATGTTAGCATTATTCTGTATCAAAACGACATTTCCTTTGTATTGATTAGTTGTCATTGATTATTTCTAGTTTCCATAGGATGTATTGATCATATATTCTATGTTGCATGTGTTTGCATCATTTGCATTACTTAGATCATTTGCCTTGCAGAAGGTGGAAGTCTCATGTTTGAAGCGTGATGCTTCAATTTGAGCAAGAAGTCTTAACTAGAGACATGTGAGATGTCTTGGATAGTTGAGCAAGAAGTCTTAACTAGAGACATGCGAGGTGTCTCGGTTAGTTAAGCAAGAAGTCTTAGCTAGGGTTGTGAAAATCTGGTTAGTCGAGCAAAAAATCTTCCTAGAGACATGTGAGGTGTCTAGGATAGGAATTAACTTTCTAGAGGCATGCGATGTGCTTTGGATAGAAAGTCATGGCAAGTCTTTCATTAGTAAAAAGCTCGAGGGTATGATAGAAGGGATATTCAAGAGAAAGTGTATCATGTGATTTGGGCACTTTTGAAGGTGTACTTTTATCCAACTAGTGAAAGGTGGTGTTGCTGGTGGTTGTGGATTTAACTCGTGGATGTTTCCTCTTCGGAGGTTTTACCACGTAAAAATAATGTGTCAAATGTCTCTATCTCTATCTCTTTATATTTGTATATGTGATTTACTATATCTTGTTTAAGATCTTCATTTCTTCATATCCTTATAAACAAAATTCTTGTAGAGAAAGAGATACACACATTCTTTGTTGAATCAACATTTGTCTCTTGTATCCTTGTAGTGTTTGAACATTGTATCTTGTGATATTTTATATCAAGTCGTAAAGTTCTACTTAGTGAATTTACATTGTAATATTCAAAGTACAACTTGTGGAATTTGTTTTGCATTGAATAAACTTGTATATGAGATACATTGTCTCTTGTTATATGTTTGTAGACTAAGGGTGGTGTTTTGAGCTTACATGTGATAGTTGTTATCTAATAACAATCGTGTTAAAGGATAATTTGTTTGCACACTTAGTGTTTGACAAAAGCCTCGAAAGAGTTTTAAAAAGACAGTGTCAACCTATTCACCCCCCATCTAGGTTGTTTAGTATAGCTTTGTAGGTATTTTCAAATACTTGAAGGAATAAAGATTTACATTTTCTCTTGATAACCATTTTCTCTCTTCTCCTATTTGAGTTTATGTTATTATATTATTGTTCATTCTTAATCATTTACAATAATTTTCTTATTCTAAAATTATATTGTGATTATTTTTTATGAATATATATATATATATATATATATATATATATATATATATATATATATATATATATATATATATATATATATGTTTTATTTGGATTTATATGTTTTTTTTGTTGGTACTAAATTATTGTTTTGATAAAAACAATTATAGGTTAGTATATGAAAAGACAATCGATAATTGAGAAGAGATTATCTTCAAAGAAAAATTATGTTGAAGTCAATTTGTCAGATTTCCCTTTCGATCTGGGGCTTTGATCTAGAATATAATATTATCATCCTAATGTCTGTGAACAAGTTCAAAGAAAATATATACTAAATAGTCATTGTCAACCTTGAGAATACAATTTCTGTTTTAAACCTTTTTGAGAAAAGCGAAGGCATTTCAATCGTGCTTGGGAACCACCGTCCAATGTGGCTTACTGGTGAAAGATGCTCGTTCAGTCTGACAATGTCTCAGGTTTAAGTCACCGCCACTACAAGTGGATATATTAAATAGTCATTGTCAACCTTGAGAATACGATTTCTGTTTTAAACCTTTTTGAGAAAAGTGAAGGTGTTTCAATCGTATTTGGGAACCACCGTCCAATACGGTTTGGTGGTGAAAGATGCTCATTCAGTCTGACACCTCAGGTTCAAGTCGCTGCCACTACAAGTGGTATTATATATATATATATATATATATATATATATATATATATATATATATATAAACAAATAATGTTCTTGCTCTGCTTTGGTCTTTGTGGCCCTTTATAATATTTTAGCAGTTCAAAAAAATAAACAAATAATGAGAAACAAAGAGGCGATTACTTTTTGTTGGTTAAGTCTCGAAAATTTGAAAATGACAGTAACCTAAATTTAGAAAGATCGATTGAAATTATTATTGCAATTTTAAGAGATATAGTGCAATTATTGCAACTATTGTGCAATTATAGGAGGTATGGTGCAATTATTGCAACTATTGGCGTACCCTTGAGAGGGTTGACCCGGGCTACAGCCTTGGCATCCTTCTGAAAAAAGAAAAAAAAAAAAACTATTATTGCACAATTTCCCTTTAACCTTTTTATTATTAGTAAATTACATTTAATTTCAACCAATATTACTAAACTTACCCTTAAATATAGCATTATTCATTACATTGCCTTTTATTTTCATCCAATGTTATTTTCATATTGTACTTCTAATCAATGTTATTTTCATACTCTACTTTTAATTTTTTGTATTCAGCATGTGATATTTGTTCTTTTGTTTGGGTTGTGATTTATAGAACTTTAGCCTTAGATTACTACTAATTTATAGGTTTTAGTGTGTTGAATGCTTGATAATTTACCAATAATTAAAAACAAATACAACCAATTACCTACTCTTACTCAATATAAAAACATTGCATGTGTTAAGTATTCTTTATAAATATGTAATTTTATGCATGTTTTATATAAAATATTTCCCTGATTTTGTTTCAATTGTTAAATTATACATTCCATATTCACTTGATTTTGTTCTAATTGTTAGATTAAGCATTCCATATTCATGCCATTTCTTTCTAATTGTTATATTAAACTATTCAAACTAGTCTTTAAAAGTAAATTTTCATATGTAGAATCATTTATGTCAAAAGAAGAATCTATTTATATCCCTACACATATATAAGTTTAGCCCGGCCCAAGTAACAAATATTTTCTGGGTTCACCCCTATCACTACAGCGATGGTGGATATGAATGGCAATGTTTGTTGAGCATTTTGTAGGCATGAGTATGTTACTGATACTTCTGCACTCTCACTTAAAACAGTTATTGATGGGTTTTTTTGTCCGACATTAAGCGGTGATAAGTCGTTTTGTTTTTTTTATTAAAGTCAAAAAACATAAAATGGATAAGGATTGTGAGTATAGTTTTTTTTTTTTTTTTTTTCGTTTAATGAATACAATCAAGCAAGAGAGCAGTTGCATGCATAAAGAAACTCGAAGCATCACAAGTTCACAACTATGTTGACACCCAACAAGCCTACCTACCTATCATGAATAAATATAAAATTGATATGTAATCCATTGGGTTTTTTAGTTTTTATTTTTTGTTGAAGTATTACATAAATTCGGGTGAAGGACTCGAACTCACAACCTCGTGGTGTAGGTGTGAGGAGTTTACCACCGGATCAATCTCATCTCGTCAATGGTTTTTTCAGTTGAATATGTGAAAAAGTGAAAAAGTTTTACTTTTATAATCCCATGATTTTAGGAGCTATTTAAGTGATTTTATCCTTTAAAAAATCAAACAAAACTGAGACACATTGCCTTGAGGGTGTATATAGGGGTGAAATTGTTAATGATTATCTTATTTTATTTGTATCTTCTTGTTGATAGTGTATGAGTGTATCTTCATATTCCACTTTTAATGGAATTGATAAATCTTGCTTTTAATTTGCAACTAACTTGAATGTTGTTATTATTTTTTTTTCTTTTCAAATTTTAGTTTAGTGTTAATGTAAATGAATTTTATTACTAAAATGTAAAACTCTTAGGTCACGTTTGGTTATATGTAATCAGAATGGTAATGGGAATGAGAATGTGAATGGAAAGGAAAGGAAAACTGAGTTTTTTGTTTAGTTGGAACTTCAGAATTAGTCTCTGAATTAGTATTATTTTGTTTGGTTAACAACGGAATGGAATGGAGTTAATTGAATTTTAACCAAAATACCCCTAATTATAAAACATTCATAATAACATGATATATTATGGATAATAATGATAAAATATAAAAGTATCTATAATATTATATTTTTATATAATATTATATATATTATTATAATATATAGCATATTATATATATATAGATATATATATATATATATTATTATAATATAGAACATATTATATATATATATATATATATATTACATAATAATATATATAATATAAATATTATTATATATATTTTAATAAATATTTATATATAATATATATTATATATTAGTAATATTAATATTATTATATATTATATAATATAAATATTATATATTTTGGATAATAATAATAATAAAATATAAAAATATAATAATATTATATATATAATATATAATACATATATATTATATATAATACATATAATAATATATATAATATAATATAATATAATATATATATGTATTATTATATTATTATATGTATTATATATAATACATATAATACATATAATAATATAATAATACATATATATATTATATTATATTATATTATATATATAATATATGTAATAATATATATATATATATATATTATATTATATTATATTATATAAATATATTATTATATATGTTAACCAGGAAAATTGGCAATTAATTCAAGGAAGAGCTTTTCCACTTAAAGGACCTGGCCATTCCCTAGCACCCCCCATGGAAGCATCCCCGGTCACGCTAAAGCACCTGATGGGAAGAAAGATTCGGTCCTCCAGGTGCCGTGCCTCCTCTAGAACCACCAGGTCGGAGCACGGTTCAGACTAAGATCTGGGAGGCTCCCCTAAAATTCCTAGTGGGAAGGGAGAATCGGTCCAACCAAGATCCCGCCTCCAAGAAGCGGTCCATCGTTAACCTGGCTCCTCTCGAACGCCCCTTGAGAGAAACTACATGTTTCAGTATAGGACCCGCTCCCAGCCAGCAACCCAGCTAGAAGCCATCCTAAGTGATGCCTACCCAGTCCCCCATAACACCCTTCTACAACCGGGGCGACCCCCTTCTAGAAGAACTCTTTGGAACTCTCTAGCGACCCCTGCTCCGGAAGGGCTGACGCTAGCCTTCGCCCCGGCTCACATGGGATGGAGAAAGGACTGGAAGCACCTGCAAAGCCACAACACCAGTCCATTAATGTGAGACAGCAATCACGAATGAGGGAAGACATGCAACCTACGGTCGAGATCATCCCCTGGCCACGCCGCATCAACAGTAAAATCACCCTCCGTCTCAGCCCTAATGGAAGTTAACTATCCCATACATGAAAGGGGATGCTCTGTTTCTCCAGCAAAACACTCACAGAAATGCAGCAAGCATGAAGAAGGAAATGGTGGAAGAAGGAGCCTGACAGTGTGCAGTGGGACAGGCGCTGACACTGTCCCCCTCTAAGCCAAATTTTGATAACGACTTCCCCTTACAACAATGACCCATCCAGCCAACCAAAACTCCTGGAAACACCATTTGTACGCCATATCAGCCCTAGAGAAACGCCTATATGGACCTAGGGCCTAGGTGGAATGATCAAGACCTTTTAAGGAGTGTGACGGCCACGGTCCCGCTAAAAACTAGGGGCTAGGATCATGCCCACCAATTACGCCCTAGGGACTAGGGCCCCTACCTACCAAAACCAAGCCCTCAACAAAGGAAAAACACGGTGGAGTGATCCTAGCCCTTGGTTCTGTACCATCGTGATTGCTAACAAAGAGGGACAGTGGAGATGGAATCGGGAGTTCCCGCCTAAATAAGCTGCTTCCACCTACCCCTCAAGAAGAGACACTATAAATACCCCTACGTTCCAAGAATAAAGGGTTGGCCCCTGAAAACCGAGACATCTTACTTGGCTACTACCTCGCCTAAACAAAGCTCCTATGCATGTCCTACTTGGCTACTACCCCGCCTAGACAAAGCTCATATATGTATCTACTTGGCTACTACCCCTCCTGACCTAAGCTCCTAAGCATGATCTAAATGGTTACCACCTAGCTTAGCTAAACCCTTGCGAGCTAACTTCCATTTAGCTAGGGTATCTTACCCCTGTTCCATTTGCTTTTGTTGTAATCATAGCTCATGTAATGGCTCATAATGTACCCCATCGTTAAGGAATAAAAAGATCCCTCCTTTCGTGGTAGTAAAATTGCATTTGTGACATCCCTATCTACACAAACTCAACCTCATCCCCGATCGCAGGACCGGTCCTACTGCACTGAACCGGTCCCTGGCAACCGGATCAAGGGCCTCCCCGGCACCTACCCCGGGAAGCGAGGAGCCATCCCCTACCTGGTCCGGACTAGCTGCGGCGCACCCTTACGCCGTGGTCCAGGTTGTCCCAGGAAACTCCCGACGGTTTTTTCAGGATAACAATATATATATATTATATTATATAATATATATGTATAATATAATATATAATATATGTATTAAAATAATATTTATATATCGTTATATATATATATATATATATTATAATAATATAATATATAATAATAATTTATATAATATATATAATAATATAATATATAATACATATATATATTATATAATATATATTTATATATCATTAATATAATATATAATAATAATATATTATTTTTGGAAATGAGGGTATTTTTGGAATAGAGTTGGGGCATATGAGGGTATTTATGGAATATAATTTTTAGTTTGGAATGGAATAGACATTCCATTGGTTTTTGGATGGAATGCCCATTCCACCAAAATGGTGAAATCCCCATTCCAATGGAATCATAATTTCATTGCATTTTAACAAACCAAACGAATGGAATGACTTTCTTTCCATTCCATTTCATCCAACCAAACATGGCCTTAGGTTGTATAGGGGATGACGGAAGGGTTGAACGAATCCACATGTAATTAAAAGATCCCCATTTGTGTTAAACATTGCAAACTCTTATTTCTTTTCCTTTTTTATAAAAAAAATTCATTGCTAGGTCAGAATTTTAGTGAAAACTATTATAATTTCGTTTAAGTTATAAGGAAACCATTGGGGGGGTAGCTTTATACTGTAAATCAGTACCCCTTCCAATTACGTACCTTGGGTTACCTTTGGGAGGTCGCCCGACCTCTAAGATTTTTTGGAAAAGCCTTCTTGATCATATTGAATATCGTCTAGCTCCATGAAAGAGAAGATTTTTGAGTAAAGGGGGTAGGTTGGTGTTGATTAAGGCAGTCCTTTCAAACCTTCCGACTTATTTCTTGTCCGTTTTCAAGGTTCCGGTGGGTATGGCTCAAAAGATAGAAAAGTTTCAGAGAAGCTTCTTTTGGGGAGATGGAATTGTGAAACGTAAAATTTACTCGGTTGATTGGGATTCTATGTGTAGAAGTTATAGGAAGGGAGGCTTAGGCATTGGCAGAATTTTGGACAAAAACAGTGCCTTGTTAGCTAAATGGTTGTGGCGTTTCGGCAACGAAGACAATGCCTTGTGGAAGAGAGTCTTTTGCGCTAAGTATGGGCTTCCGGAGAGTGGTTTCAGATGGGATTGGCGTACATCCAGTGCTGATTCCTCATTTATCAAAGCGGTGGGCAACCTCTTGATGGAAGGATCGAAGTCGGCTAAGGTGCTTAATGACAGCTTAAAGGTTGTTATTGGTAATGGCTATAAGGCTAGATTTTTGGAGGATATTGGGTGGGATTCGGTTCCTTTAAAACGTTCCTTTCCTAGGATCTATGTTTTGGCAAGAGATAAAGAAGGGGTCATTCAGAATTTTGGCAATTGGATTGATTCTTCTTGGGTTTGGAAAGTGGCTCTACGTAGGCCTTTGTTTGATTGGGAGGTGCAACAGTGGAATAGCTTCATGCTTTCTCTTGATAATGTGGTGATTAGGAACTCTATGCAAGATGCTTTTGTTTGGTCCTTGAATCCCAACGGTTCCTTTTCGGTAGGATCGTTTCGAAGAGCCTTAGAAGATCTTGGTGAAGATATTTTTATACTTGCTCCGCTGGAGACCTTTTTATCATGGAGAGGCGTCAGTCCTCCTAAGACTGAAGTGTTCGTTTGGCAACTCTTAAGGGGCAGGATTTCGGTTAAGAGTAGGTTGTCCTGCTTTGGTTGCAAGCCGGATGTTGGAGTGGAGTGTCCGATGTGCAGCTTGGAGGAAGAAAGTGTTGATCACCTTTTCTTATGTTGCTCCTAGTCGAGGAAACTGTGGAACAATTGTTTGAGTTGGTGGGAAGTTGCTGGGTGTGCAACCTTTTCTCTTCAAGATTGGTTTGTGGGGTGGGATGAACTTTGTCCCTCGATTTCGTAGAGAAGAGCATGGAGATTGGGGTTTTTGGCTACTGTTTGGACCATCTGGGAATAGAGAAACCAAGTGGTTTTTAAAGGCTCGGTGAGTGATGTAGAAGCATCAAGTGATTTGATCAAATTCCGTGTTGCTTGGTGGTTTAAACACCACGGAAAAGGCTCATCGGACTCAATCACTTCTCTTGTACTCAATATCAGAGATTGTTGTAAAGATGCCAAGCCTCCAAAAGTTGTAAAGAAGGACTATTGGTTCCCTCCAGATTTTAACTCCCTAAAATTCAATGTGGACGGTTCGGCGAGAGACTCTCCGGGTTTAGCCGACATTGGTGGTGTTTTAAGGGACTTTAAAGGGAAAGTGTTATGCACCTTTTCCTCTTTTGTGGGTCATCTTCTCCCTGCTACTGCAAAAATTTTGGCTGTCCTGAGAGCGTGCCAGCTTTGCGCTTCGTGTTCGTCGGTTAGCTCGAATAACATTAGTATTATTTCGGACTCAAAATCTGTGGTTTCCTGGGTCAATGATGCGGGTATGGGCAACCTTGATCATCTAAATTACATTTTGGAAATTAGAGAGTGGATGAGCACCTTAGGCAATATCTCTGTCATTTACAATTCGAGGAGTTCGAATTCTTTTGCGGATAGCTTGGCGAAGAAAGCTGTCGAGTCTCAGGAGGATGTGTTGGAATGGAGCCTGGGGTGATATTTTATTTTGTTGGCTGTATGTTCCTTGGTGTTGTATCGGTTTTGTTTGTCTGGTGGTCCTATTATGAAGCCCCTGATTTGCTGTTGCGTTTTTCCCTGTTGTTTTGGTTTGGGGCTGTGCTTGCCTCCTTGCTGTGCCTTGGATGGCTTGGTTTGGCTGGTGTTTGCGGGTCCTTGTGACCGCTTCTCTATTCTGTTTGTTCTTTTGTCCTTGTTTGAATAAATTATTTTTTCAAAAAAAAAAAAAAAGTTATAATGAAACCAACCCATAGTAATCCCTCAAGAATTGCATGACATTAATATTGGTTCTTTAAGAGATCACCTAAGGCTAAATTTGTAACTTGCACGTAATAGATAGCTATTGGTTATGAGAATATTAGTTAGGACAGGAGATCAACGAAATTCGGCCGAGTTTTATTTTTTAACATGCAATAGATGGTTACTAGGGCTAAATGTAGAGTTGATTTATAATGGGTATAGTGAGACTTAAACTCTGATTAAAAATATCGAAAAAGAGATGCACAATTACACAACCAAAAGTGGATATAATTTATAAGATTCATAATTTTATTTATTTTTTAGTTGTATGAGATTCATAATTGATAGTTAATAAAATGAGATAAAATCTTGACCATACAATAACTATAACAATAACGCTACTTTGTCCAAATCTAGTGTCCAAATTTGATGGTGTCCAAATGATATGACAATATTATAATCCATTTATTTATATTGCATTAGATTTGCATGATTTAAATGAATGGATTAAAGTGTTGTCACATTATTTATGCACAAGATTTGGACACCGAATTTGGTAGCATTACTCTAACTATAATGAACAAAGTCATAAAATCATTAAAAATTCAGCAAGTCTTAGTGATGTAGCGGGCCCCCACAACTCAGAGGCAGCGCACTGCATGGAAGGGGCTGTCAACCCAATCCGGTTCAGAGGCGGCGCACCGCATGGCCTGGGCATAGGCCCAACCACATCAGGCCTGCAGACCAGGCCCCCCAACCCATCATGCGCCTCACGGCCTGCACAATGGTTGTCTCTCGTTGTAGAGACAAAGCATATCAAGGTTCAATCCTTGGTATGAACAACCTATGCGGCCGTGAGGAGCATGATGGGTTGGGGGGCCTGGTCTGCAGGCCTGATGTGGTTGGGCCTATGCCCAGGCCATGCGGTGCGCCGCCTCTGAACCGAATTGGGTTGACAGCCCCTTCCATGCAGTGCGCTGCCTCTGAGTTGTGGGGGCCCGCTACATCACTTAGGTTAGTGTAAAATTTGGTGTCTATCGAACAAGATTAGAGGGTTATGTAGAGGGAGCTTCGATATTCAAATGTGTTTATTTTACATTAATTTAGATCATTATGTGTTGATTTGAATCTTTATACGATATTCTTTATATAAGTACATTAATCAAGGCTTTTCATGATTTGTTGCAATTCTGAATGCAATCGAAGTCTTGACTACATTTTTCATGATATCTTGATCAAATAAAATTACTTTTTTTTTATTTTTTTTATTTATTAAATTCTTTCCAATTTACACTTGTTTTTAAACTATTATACATATGAGATTTGGAAGAGAGATATAACTCGAATCCACATTAATATTATTATGAGTAATGCTATACAACCCAAATAATGTAGAAAATGAATTGTCATCACCACACACAATAGGAGATGATGTGGTTAATGAAAAAACCACTTGTCACATCATTTAAGTTAAAATTTGAACTAAATTTTTGGGTTGTCTAGCATTAGTGTATTATTATTGATGAGGTATGAGGAAATTATCACTACATAGACTACCTCAATTTCCGTCTCCAATAAATGCTTCTTAAACCATGATTTGTTTTTAAATACTTCTTAAACCATGTTAGTTTATGTTAAAAACACATAATAATTTAACAATGAATGATATCTTTAGAGATATATAATAAGAAAACAAAGATACTTAATAGTAGAAAAATTAATTACAATTACGCAACAAACATTAACAAGCAATTAAAAAGGTGAATTAAAAACTTTCACCTACGACCCTAAACTTATAGGAGGAGATTCACATAAACTCTCCTAATTGTTGATCACAACAATTTTAATTCTTCAACAACATCTAAATAAAAATGACTTCAATCTTAGTCTACCCTGGATTATTATTATTAATTAATACATATAATATTATGAAATATTTGATTATCAATCCATCGAATCTTACATATGGTTTTAACTAATAATTAAAACCATGCATGTGAAGCGTGGTTTTTGTTAGGAGTCATTTAAGCATCCAAGAATGTGACTAAAATGGTCTTGATGATCATGAGCTTCTTCAAGCTCATTATAATCCTGTGGTAAGGCCATGTTTGGATAAGGTTGAACCAGTTGTGATGCAAGTAAGCTGTCCAAATTTTTCCAGTCAATGAATTGGCTTTTTTCTTCTTCGAAATCATCGTTATTATTGTTGGCGATGATGATATTATGTTGGAGGTTGCCTTCTTGTGTTGCAAATCTTGTTGAAAGAGAGGGGCTATCTAGTTGAGGAAGTTCATGGATAATGTTGAGCTGGTTGTCCAAAAACGTCTGATTAATGTTAGAAACGTATTCGGGCTGATTGGAACCGATCACTGGCTGATGAAAACTGGTGCCTTCGGTGCTCGAATGATGTGTCATGTGATCAGAAAATGATGGATTAGGTCTAAATTGGCTGGTGTTATCTCTCACATAGTATGCATGGTTCCAAGCTTCATAACCCTGCCTGTGATTAGGGGTTGGCTTCTTGAATGCCCTGCACACCACCCATCCTTCTTCCTGCAAAGGCATTTCGAAATCCGTCAGATCGTACATATATTAATTTATCGAACTGTTTTAGATATATTTTCCGTTCTAATAAGATAGGTTTTCGATGAATTTTGGAACAGTGCATGTGGATTTGTCTATATTTAATCAAAAGTTAAGGAAGAACATTGATCTTTTGTATTCTTTAAAAGGGAAAAAAAACAAAAAGCATGATAAAAGAAAATTTGGATGGCATGTAGAAGATGTTAGACTAAATATTGAAAATGATATTAAAAAACAAAGAAGAAAGAATGATTACAAGGAAGAAAGAGTTGTAATCCGCATGCAACAGTTGTAGATAGGTAAGCACTTCTAAGTTCTAAGTGGCTTTTAATCAGATGTATGTGTCCTTCTAGAAGACAAAAGTCAGTCAAGCTGAGCATGCTTGGTTGGTTTTTTGCAACTAATGACTTTTTTATCCTTTAACAATGTCATAGCTTTTTCTTTAATTTATTGAAGAAATTAGAACTACTTGCCTGAGGAGGTCCATTTTCAGAAGTTTGGAGGCGATATTCATGCATGATCCAATCAGATTTTCTTCCATTAGGTGCCCGACCCTTGTAGAAAACCAAGGTCTTTCTCATTCCTATGATTTTGTTCTTTGAAAGTACAGCCTTGTCTCTCCCTGTCGCCTTCCAAAATCCGGCAGCAGTGGCTCTGTTGGTTCGAGTTCCCGTTGGGTACTTCCTGTCTTTGTGACTGAAGAAGTACCACTCGTTCTGTTCACTGTAACCTAGATTGCATCTAGCTGTATAAAAAAAAAAAAAAGTATACATTTTTATGAGCACATTAATTCAATTACTAGAAATTGAAAGGCATGCCTAGTAATTGTATATTATGTAATTAGAAATTGAAATTCTCTTCTAGGTCTTTATTTAGTAGTGATATTGTTAAATTAGTTTCACTGTGAGTGATACTTAATTGCTGTTTTTATCATGCTAAGAAAAATCGATATGGAGAAACACAGTACTATTGTTTTCTTTTTTTTTTAGAGAGTGCATGCTTTTGTAAAAAGTAGACTTTGGAGTAAAAGCACTTTCCCTTTTCGTTAAAACATCTATCAAGTGATTTCTTAAGAAGCACTTCGAATGCTTTTTTCTATACATATCCAAAAAAAAAAACGTTTTGTAACATATATACTACTCTCTCTCTCTCTCTCAAAAAAGAAAAAGAAAAAAAGGAATTCCAATTGTTTTCGATTTAGAAAACTATTATTAGTATTGATTTTAGTCAAATTAACACTATAAAAACACTTTTCACATTGTGAAAACATTTGATCAAAACGCACTATTTAGAGAATCTTCAAAACATGTTGTACGATCAAGACATGCACAATCAATAAAAACATTGACTATAGGCCTATAGCTAGAGAGAAGAACAAGCCAGTGGGGTAGAAAGAGAAGACAATTGTGTTCTTGTCTTCTTCTCTATTTTCCTTTCTTATAAAACAAAACCCTAAATTTGTTCAATTCCGATTGGTTCAAACCGAACCGGCAATCTAATTGTTTAATTTGCAACATGGTAAAATTAAATAGTGTGAAGTTAATTCTGTTTATACAAGAATTGAAAAATGAATATAGGGTACCTTCTATGTCCCATGGCTCCATTTTGTAGAGATCAATGTCGATAATAACATCTAGATCAATTTTGAGAGAGTCAATCTTTCTCTTGAGGTAGTAACCCACAAGTTCTTCTTCTGTTGGGTGAAATCTAAAGCCCGGCGGGACGCACGATTCAGCCAACTCCATTGATGATGATCTTCTCCTCCTGATCATAGACAAATTAAGCCAACAATGTCAATATATATCACAGTGAAGGAGGGAGAGAGAGATAGAGAATATGAATATGAATAAGCCTTTTTAAGGTTTGAGCTAGCTAGGTTGACTACTCTATATATGGTTTCTCATCTAGCTAGGTTGGAATTAGATCATGTATATATTTTTAAAATAATAAGGAATAACATATACAATAAATATATCTATCAAACAAACACAGCCTTAAAGATTTCTGTAGCGTTAGCCTAAAATATAAGGAAACTCTGGAAGAAATGACTCTTCAATGAAATGAAGTTCCACAGCTCATTAAAGCACAAAAATAAAAACAATAAAACAATAAAAGAAGAAGAAGAAGAAGAAGAAAAAAAGGGTAAAGTTATATTGACATGTTTGCCCTAGATGTAATTGTCATGATTTACATCAAAATATATATCTCTTGAGCTTAAGCTATCCAAATATCCAATGATGATGATGATGATCTATCTATCAATATGTTAATGGGGCCAAACAAGTATTGGTCCTGCATGTGTTTCAGCTATATAAAAAATCGGGAAACCATTTAAGTGGAACCCACCAAACAACACACACAAATATATGTTTAATTTAATTTAATTTTATCCTAATTAGAAGTAGTGTTTGCATGAATTTTAATTAAGGTGGAATGAAGAGAAAAAGTAGGCCGAAAAGCTTGACTTTTGGTGGCAGAAGCATGTTATGTGTTTTTGTTTTTGTTTGAGTGCAGTGCACAGCACTCCCTGCTCTCAGTGGTGGAAAAGTTTCACACACCCACCACCCATTATATGCTTACTTAATTTCAACAGCTAATTAACTATTTCAATCTATAGACTCATCAATATATATGATCAGTACTCTTAACGTTTTATTAACGGCCACTATCTCTCTCACAGGGAAACACAGAAACAATATGTAAGATCTCTGTGTACTGGCTCGATCATGACCAAATTCGATGGAAATAGAGCCAAAAGACTAATCTGATAAGGGATATTCGATGTGACATAGCTAGACTCTGTATGTAACTTTCCTGTGTCTAGATGATTATATATCAATTTGAGATCTATATAACAAAATGCATGAGAAAGTTGGATAATGCAAAACAAAACAAAACAAGGCAAAAAAAAAAGAGAAAAATAATGGGATTACTTCTATTTCATTTCTTAAACTCTCAAATGAAGAACCACATATATGCACCGCAAACCCTAATATTATTAACATATATAAACTTAGCATATATGTGTATATATATATATACATATTTACAGAACATCAAAGAAGATCGATCTATGGATACTCACAGAAATTAATATGCGACAGCTAAAATGTAAGGCTGTCGATCGTGTTCTTGCACGACAGAGCAGAAATTAAAGAAAGCAAGGAAATAAGAAAGAAAAATGGATCAAAGAGAAGAGATCAAAGAGCAGAGAAGTGAAGTGTAATATGTTAATGGTTTTGGAAGTATGTTATTGATGAAGAGAAAGAAGCATATAATAAATGTATATATATATACAAGTGAAAGAAAAAATATATGTTATAGCTAGAGAGAGTTATAATTGATTGCGCGTGGGGTGGCAGATAGATCATCTTCAAAGGTTTGTTTGGACGGCGTGTCACACCAAATTTTCACGCCACCCCCCCCCCCCCCCCCCCCCCCCCCCCCCCCCCACTCCCTCTCTCCCTCTCCACCGCTATTTTCTGTTTTAAGATTTTCTTACCTCTCTCAATCTTAATCAAAACAATGAGAGCTATGAGAGCTATGTAACGTTACATAGTCGCTTAATTAATCTGTGTATGCGGAATATATAATTAAAACATATGTTATATGATACATAAGACATCACATCAAGACATTCTCTATCTCTCCCCACAATCCAGCATCTCCTGTCTGGTTTGGTGCGCCGCCCTTTGCCATTTGGTACCAGTAGTTTCCCAACACGTGTGTTCCATGTCAGAGGGTCTATCTAAGAAAGCTAATCATTTGTGAATAGTTTTTGATGATCAGATCAGATGGGTACTACATCCCCACTAACGCCATTGTCGTCCTTTCCACCTTACTTGGCCTGGCTCATGGTCATACGTCAACATCCTTGTATATGTTTATATATATACATTATTGAAATGGAAAAGACTTGGTTTAGATTACATTACATACATTGTAATTGTTCCTTAATTTCTTTGCAAATTGTCATAAAAATTCAATATCATATGGTTCTTTATAACAAGTTTAGGCTGGTTAGGTGATATGATCCAGTACTCTTATCAATTAATGGTGTTACATCTGAAGTGCATGCAGTACTTATCATGAGGTCAGCAACTTAAAAACTTGGTTGAAAATTAATGTCAAAATCTATCTAATAAATGACAAAGGAGTGCTTTTATCTAGCTAATTAATTAAGTCTTTGTTAATTGTGGTGGAAGTATATACAAATTAATTACTTTTATATCATATATTTAAATAAATCAAACTGATTAAGAAATTAAAATTAGTGACAGCTAGCTAGCTTTTTTTTTTTTTGGGTTTACACCATCCGGTTTCCGGATGGGACGGATCCACCATACGGTGCAATCAGCCCAGACCACACCCCAACTAATCCGGACTCGCACCGGGTCGGCCCACTAAGGGGTAAAGTGCTCCCAATATGTGTAGCTCCGTTCACAAGGGGAGTTGAACCCACGACCTTGCTTAAGGGATGAGAGTGCCGAACCACTCACACCAACACATGATTGGTAGCTAGCTAGCTTTTAGTTTGCTTCTAAACCATACGAAATTAATTAAATTATCCTATTCCTATATATACATAGTATATATTTGTACTTTCCTTTCTTGTTGAAGTCACAATCCATCACACCAACATGTGTACACTCAAAGGCATTATTAAAGGATTCTTCCAGAAGATAAGACTACTACTGCTGCATCCCCGGTTAGATTAACCAATTAAAGTAATTAATTATTATTTGGTCAGTGAATTTTTCTGGGGTCCATGGATTCATTGTAATGATGCGACTATTAATATTTGAAAGAGATATTAAGAGCAACAGTGGTTTGCATACAAAAAATCGTTGACATAAAAACAATATCAAGAGATTTGCTTCTTATGTGGTATAAAGACAAACTTGATAGACAATCAATTCAAAATTTGACCTATAATGCTTTTGTTCAAAACAGATTTATTTTTAATGATGTGTCCAATTTTTTTATTATTTTATTATTTTTTATTTTATTTCCTTACTAAAAATAGATGAAAAATTAATGTCAATTTTAAATACCTGCTGAGCCAACCGAAAAAAATAGATATACAACAGGTTGTCTGAAGTTAAACAGTTAGTCGACAATGTCTATATGCGCAGCTGCATTAGTGATACATTTTTTAATAGACCGTCTATTTATCCTATGTGACATCTTTTTTTTTTTTTTTTCACAAGCCACTCTTACATTGGAGATGCTTTAACTAAGCAAATATATTTAAATCTAATGGTTGATTATTCAAAATTTGATTTTATTATAATTTGAGTGCAATGATGTGGAAGGTACTAATGCCTGATGACTATTAATTTCAATAACTATTTTTTTACTGAGTTATTATTAATTTCAATAACTAAGATTACATTTGATGTCATTCTATAGTAAAGGATTTTATATTTTAAACGATAAGGACCTCCATAAGTACATTAAAAGTTATTCCAAATTCACTTAATTCCTAAGTGAACATTCAAATTAATCAAAAATATTATAAATTATCATACAATTAATAATTGAACTTACATCACAAATTGTATAAAAAGTAGGGCTTCTTGTTATTTTTTTCATTGAATATAGAATAATATAATTAACTGTGAATTTCAATAAAATTATAAATTGTTAATCCATATAACTAAAACGTTCTTTTATATTTTCTTTTTGAAGTACAACTTAAACCACAACTTCAATGTGTGTGTGGTGAAGACAAGGAGGCTATATGGGTCATGATTCCCTTTGACTCCAAAAATTTTGATTTTTGTCTCATAAAAATTATATATTTTTTTCATAAATTTACTATTTTTTTTTTTTTTTTTTTTTTTTTTTTTTGCGGTCCATTCAAATATTTTATTTTAATATTACGGCCCCTCCAAATTAAAAATGCTATAACTCCCCCTTAGTGTGAGCGGTTTACAACTTTTATCCGTGTAACTAAAACAATTGAGATTTTACCAATATTGTAAGATATAATTTCTCAACCCTTCAAAGTGCTGTATTTAATGGCCTATGTATACATGTATGTATAAATAATAATTTGTCTTATATATATATATTTGATGGTATCTATCTATCCATATATCTAAACCAGTTCGTTCATCTACCAGTTAAACTACGCTCCCGGGAGCTAATGATTTCAACCTTGTATATATATGAATGTATAATATTGGTACATGCATGCGAGACCAATTAGAATGATATATGTTGAATGTGCTTGAAATATATGGCCAAGTTTGCATAATGTGAATATTACAAAAGAATCTGAATAGCCCACAATATTGATGACAAATGATCTGATGAATCATTATGTCCAAAAAAAAACTATCAGAATTTTATTATTGGTATCGATTTATATATAGGCTCATTCTTGAGTGCAACATGACACCATACAATTTTAAAAAATAGTATGTGATCACATATGATTACATGTGATCATAAATATATATAATGTTATCGCATACGAATTGCACGTGATCACGCAATTAAATTATTGTGATCGCATGTTAGAACATACAATCACATATTAGCTAATGTGGTTGTACCAAAGAAGATATGATCACAGTCAAAAAAAATTTGTTGCATCATGTAACGTTGCACCCAAGGGCAGCCCTTATATATATATATATATATTGATTGTTCTATTTTAAATGGGCCAATATTATCTAGCTAGGGTCACCATATAATTAATATAATTATCAATATTGTATTATTTTGCATTATATATCATGAACCATTATTATGTCCATCCCAAATGGCTGCGCTATTTGTTCATACTTCATACTGTCATGCTCTATAATTTGAACATTTCTTCTATCCATTTTTAGGCATTTTTTTAAGGGGTAATTGCACAAACATCCCCTGACATTAGGTATAATTGCACATATATGGAATGTTTGTCTAAAATGGCACAAACCTCCCTTGCCGTTAGTTGACTTCCATCCATTTTAACTGTTGACCATTTTATTGGTATGAAATGACTAAATTGCCCCTAAATCATAAAACATAATTAAATTTTGTCATAAAAAAACATAATTAGATTTTGTCCTAAAATTAAAACATAATTTAATTTCATTAAAAACAAAACAAAAAATATACAAATCGATCTCTTCGACTCTTCCCTTTTGCAGGTTATCGATCCAAGAGATGGGAAAAAATTCATCACCAAACATAGCTGGGTTTTGTTGATCCAAAGAAACACGAAACATCACCAAAACTCATTCCATTAATCCATACACAAATCAATTCCAAAAAAATAAAAAAAAATAAAAAAAAATAAAAAAATAAAAAAATATCTGATGGAGCAGCCCAGTAGCTCACCCGTTTGACTTCCTGACCAAAATCAAGGCCTCGCTCACGGCGGCATCGTTGGTGTGCAGGTCGTGGAGGCGCACAATGGCGTGATGGCTCTTGAGAGAGGTGATGGCTCGACTAAGGTAGGGGAAGCGATTCTAAAACGATTGATGCGGCGTCTGTAGATGGAACTTGTCCAGAATCGTAGAGTCATTCATGTTGCCTCTTCTTCAGGTGGCGTTGGTGTTCAAGTCATGGAAGGACGCGCTTCGGCCATCGAGAGAGGTGATGATGCTACTGTGATTGGGGGGGTGGTGAGGGGACAATTCAAGCATGGCCGGTGCGGCATACAGACATGGAATTCGAAAGGAGCAGCGCATAGCTCTTGCTGAAAAAAATCATTTTAGGGTTTGAGGTGGGTGATGAAATGGGAAAGATGAGGAGGTGGGTTATGGGTATGGGTTAAGTTAATTTATTTCCAGAACTTTTTAATTGTTAATTTTTTAATTTCCATTGTTTTTAAAACCTTATTTTTCAATGGTGGAGAATTGGAGATCGATTGGTGATCAGATCTCCTCCAAATATTTTTACAATTAATTAATTAAGTTTTATATTATAACTAATAATGATGTTATCTTATTAAAATGGTGAAAGGACGTTTTTATCCCTCATATGTTAACTTCTAACGGCCCACTACTAACGGTAGGGGAGGTTTGTGCATTTTTAAGCAAAAGCTCCATATATGTGCAATTATACTTAATGTTGGGGGATGTTTGTGCAATTACTCCTTTTTTTAAACGTTTATCACAAGGAATGTACATCATACAATGCGATTATATGTGAAGATATCAAATTTGACAAAATCTAAGAGGGTTTGTTGATCGATTTTAAGCGGAAAATGAAATTATTGATAAAATTTAGAATTGAAGAAGGTTTAATTCAAATGACTTTCAAAAATCATCGATCTCCTCCATTTTTTTTTTTTTTTTTTTCAAAAACTTTATACATGATTACAAAGCTATAACTATAGCTGTAGTTGATACGTAGATTTGATGTGCAGGCCGGTAGGTGGTGATGGTGGTAATAACCTTGATTGCATGGACATTGACGATCACCACCGATAACTCATTGATGCTTGCCTGCCATCAAATACTCAATTGTATATGTCTTTTTTTTATTTGATTTATTTATAATATACCTCTCTCTTTAGTCTTTTCTTTGGTCTTTATTTGGTCACACGAAACTAACAAAAGAGAGAAGATTGCACGTCAAGGGTGTGAGAATTGAAGAGTGAGGCTTTCAATTTTTTAATGAGTTAGTATATAGCAGAATCTAACACTAGATCTTTTTCTGTCAACCCACGCCTATTCCTTAATCACTTGCTTTAATATAATTACCTTCTAATAAATAATTATATATATATATATTCAAGAATGTTGTTGAATTGCATACTTATACATTCAAATGCAATTCCTAAGTCTTTACACTTCATTTCGTGCTTGATTTCGATAAATTTTGACAGACAACTAACTCTTTTGATATCATATTTGAAATTTATGACCTTACAAACAATCTTAAAAAGCACTTATATAAAATGTTTTTGAAAATTCTTAACATTTTAAATGCTTTTGATTCAAATAAACACTTTCTAGAAGAGTATGCATTAATTACTTTCCCAAAAAGAAAAAGAAAAAAAAACTTCAAATACTTTTTTATTTAATAACAAAAAGTTTTTGGTTGATAAACCGTAAAATCATTTGGAGTTATTATGGTTTGTCTTGTTTCCCATAATAGTACTACAACAGCTTCTTTGAATTGTCTTGTTTCAATTCTAATATATATATTGATGATCATATATATCTTTTCCAAGAGAAATGATGAGGAGTGATCGAAATTAAATTATTCTAAGTTTTGTTAATGAAAATTGATAGCGAAATGCAACCAATGAGAAAAGGAGTCATATTATTCTAGTACCATGTTGGATGAGCAGTCTAATATTATTGGAGTAAAATGTAACTAAATACTTAAATATATATAATTTTTTTATAAAAAAAAAGGAAAAGTCGGTAGATCGCATCAGAATGTGATGATTTAATCAGATTAGATTCATCATACGATGGGTCCCTCCCCCTCTCTATCGAAATTGTTGCGTAGCATAGCATCCAATTTTTATTTAATTATATACTGCTGATAAATATTTATTATTTAAACAACTGTTTAACTAAAAATCTAGAAGTAGTGCGACAAGTACTTTTATACGAATCTGATACAAATGCAAAAAGATTTTGATAAGTTAAAGTTGTGGAATTTGGAAATATATTTTATCCAAATATCAACAATATTTTTCATATTTTAGGGTCAATCGATATCAAAAATATCGTTGAATGTTTCTAATATTTTGATGATATTAATAATACTTTCAATATTTCTATCAAAATTTCAAAATAGTTAAACTCTTAATATTTGCTTTCTTATTACATATTTGGATCGATGCAAACATAACAGCAAGAAGTGAGAATGTTTGATGCAATCCGTGACCAAGGTATAAATATAAATGAATTTAAAGGTGTGTTTGATTGAGAATTTGATACGATTGATTAAATAGATTCTTATTTGAATTTTTTTTATTTTTTTTATACCATTCACGGAATCACGGGTATGATAATTTGAACTTGAAGTATTTCGGTTTAATGAGTAGTCTTTACCATCGAGACATATTTGCGAATAAATCCCGTATTTGAATTGATGGCAAGCAAAATAGGATACCGTAGATTGGCTTTATTCAATTAAGTAATTAATTTGAATTGTACAGGAGTAAAAATGTTTTGGTTAATTGTCAAAGTTTGTGAAAGTAAACTTTTTGGTCATGGACCGTCTTATGCTGCAATAATGCACCGACCAGCCAAGGAGATTTTGATACGTCTATAGGTTTGAGAATTGAGAGAGAGAGAATTAATCATGGTAAGATATTAGATTGTGACAGGAAACATTGAAGTTCACTTCATATCATCTTTAATTTGGTCGTCTCTGTGAAACTAATAAGTCAATGCACAAGATTACATTTGCTTCTTTGAATTGACAAGATCGAGTTTACTTTTTCAACTTTCCTGTTATCTTTTGAAATTTGACGCTTCTGTCTTTTTAACCTTCCAATCACCAAAATTATATATAATGACAACAAATGATATATCAAAGGCTTTCATCATATCTATTATGAGTCCTTCCTTACATCAACATCGAGCTTAGACCTAACATATGGATAGCCAAAGGTTAAAATCCCACTAGATTATGGGAGGAACCAATATGTGACGTGCAAAGGCGAAGCCAAAAATTCAAGAATGGGGGGCCAATATATCAACTTTTTTTTTTTTGGAGGAAGGGGGGGTATGGCCTCCTCTAGCCCCCCTCTCCCTCCGCCCCTAGTAACGAGGGTGTCACATAATATATAATTGGGTATGATTAATTATAATGAATATCATGTACAAACCTCTAATAGAATTGTAATTATTCGAATAATTTGACTTAGGGAGAGTGCAATCCATGTTAAGTTGTTAAAAGAAAACATTTGATTTGAGGTGACCTAATTAATTAAGATATCATGCAACCAGTAAAAATGAGTTAAAGTGGCATTAGTTATTTAGTAAAAAGTCATTGTCATGGCCGGTTATTGATTTGCCTCTATCGTGGTCGGACGGCACCACTACTACCAACAATGTAAGTGACCTCTACAGGACACTTCCATCTCCTCTCTCAATGAATATGGTTTTAATTTTATTCACTATTAATTAATCACATTTATTTACTTTTTCTTCCTTTGTTGGTTTTTTTTTTTTTTTTTTTTTCTTTCTCTTTCTCTCTCCAATGTTAAATCTGAGGCCATTGGAAAAGAAAGTAAAATGTGAACACTTGAAGGGTTATGAATATAAGAGGTTTCACAAATGTGAACATTATTGGGCTTATCATGAAATTGATGTACCATGAAATACACATTTTGTTTTTCAATCACGAGTCACGACCATTTTAGTTGGATTCCCATGCTTAATTAAACATGAAAATCAATCCAACCCCACCTATATTTATATATATATATATATTTTTTAATTTCAGACAAATGAAAAAAAAAAAAAAATGCAATTAATTAATATAAATTCGGCTCCTTTTCTAACTTGAATTCATTAAATTTTTGAAAAATCTTGTCGTATCAAAACTCAAAAGTTAGTGATTAACATATTATTTTTGTTTAATTTTATTTATTTGAATTTATATAATCATATAAAATAAGAAAGAATTATAGTCAAAAGTTTGAATTGAACTCACGTCTACTCATAACTCATGATACGTTGAATTCTCTTGGTACATTAGTGATAAGAGTTTTAAGTCTCATGACGTGTATTTTATAAATATGTGTAAGGAGTATTCTTTTCGGTATTATAGGAATATATATTTAAACTGCATATGTAATGTTTGATCTCAGTAAGTCTCCCGATCTAACTCGTTTGGTGTCAATTTCCAAAGCTTGAGGTGAAAGGAGTATCATAGTCCTTGAGGTTAATTAGAGGGAAAAAAAAAAGAGTGGTTATCTTATAAATTTATAATTAGGGGGCAGGGGTTTGCTTTTGCAAACAAGAAATAGTGTAAATGAAGTAAGTGGGTGTGTGTGTTTCTGGGGCGGTTTGTGGGACTGATATCAAGTTGTGGGCGGGCGTCCCATTGTACATTAATAATGTACAATCAAAGTTTTCAAACACTTAATAATAATAATAATAATAACAACAATATTTAGTAATGTTAAACTATTCAAAAAATTTACCTAAATTTATGTTCAATTGATATGGGATGTAAGTCGTTAACATCACATCATTTATCGCATAAGCTTATGATTTATAGGATTTTAATAACTCACATATCATTTCATTCAAAAAAACAAGATTTTGACAACTCATTTACTCACATATCGCATCATTCGGAAAAACGTTTTAAACAGTTAAACATTACTTTTTCTAATATCCATTATAATTTTACTAATTTAGAGTTTGAATTTTATTAAAATCTAAGACCTTCCGACCATAAATTTATACATATGTATGACAAGATTTATGTTGTTTTTATGAAAGCCAAACCTTCTACAGAGAGAGAGAGAGAGAGAGAGAGAGAGGGGTATGATAAGGTGTTTGATAATAAATAAAAGCAGAAAGGGAGAAAGAGGCGGCTTAACTAAGATTGATAATTACTTGTCCCCCCACACAACCCCAACTTATCTCTCGTCTCTGTCCCTTTGTTATATATATATTTTCATAGGAATGATGATGGCTCAAATGCTCAATGGCTCATGTGGGGTTTTACTTTTTTTTTTTTTTTTGTCTCCTTCTTTGCCTATTTTTTTAAGTTTACTTAATTTTCTCATCTTTTCATTTATATTTAATTCATTTGTTTCTGACAATATTCTAAACTATTTAATCTTTGGACAGGATGTGGTTTTGTGAACGCCCCTGAAGGTATACCTGTACGAACAGTAATCTATAATCTATAGTGACACATTCATTGTGACAATTTTTGAATATATCACTATAGTTATTATTTTGTGATAAATTTTATTTTTTATTATTATGTTTTTTTTTTAATTCAGAATTTCTTTAAAAAAAAATTGACATAATTAGTTAAAATTTGATAATTTGTGACGGTTAATATAATTATTAATTAGTAATAAAATTACCTTCTAAAAAAAGAAAGATTTTTTTAAAAATAATGACAGATTTATTTTTAAAAAAAGATTTTATTTCATAAATACTTGTAATTTTATTTTCATTTATTTCAGATTTCCTAAACCATATCATGAATCTTTAAATTTTTTGTTCCAAACACCTAATCATATTTGCTAATTTCATTGAAATTATCAAGCCTATGCCGATTTGCTCAATGTATAGTATCTCTAAATTGGACAAGATGAGGTTGGTCCGGTAGTAAATCTCTCACACCTGCACCAATGAGGTCGTGGGTTGAGTCCTTCCCCTCCCCAAAAAACCTCGAATTTATGTAATATTGTACTTTAAAAAAAAAAAAAGTATCTTTAAATTTTGATTTTATTTTTAGGGTTTCTGATATATTGGTGTTATATATTTGTATGTATGTATATATATATATAATAAACTATGGCATTGTTTGTTTTTTCCATTAATTTTTTTTGGTAAAATTGGACTGGCCTAGAGGGAAAAAACATCAGAAACGATCATATGCTGAAAAATCTCTAGGCAGTAACCATCCATATAATAATAAAAAGAATAAAATGAAAAGTAACAAAAACCAAAAAAGCACAAAAGCCAAAGGAAACAATCCCAACAAAAACAGTGGCACGCAGGCCACAAAAAACGGAAACAAAAAATATCAAGAAAAACGAAAGGACTCAAGCCCATGCAATCATTGCCAACCAACAAAGAGCAAAAAGACAGGGTGTTAGACCACCACGAATCAACCTCCAACCCCAAAGCATGCTTAGAAAGAACGTCCGCAACTTGATTACTGTCCCTAAAGATATGAGAAACCTGAAACTCCATTTTCGATATCTGATAGATACAGCGCTGCCAAGCCTGCTTAATCCATTAAGGAACCTGCTCGGAGCGAGAGGAGAGCAGCTGAACCACATATGAAGAATCACTCTCAAGCCAGAGTCGATGCCACCCATTTTTCCAGGCAAAATTAATGGCCATCGAAGCTGCAAGAAGTTCCGCCTCAAACGCAAACACCTAACCAAGAGGAACAACAAAACAACTTTTCACAAAATCTCTACAATTACGGAAGACACCCCCACAACCCCAACACCTGGAGAACTCAAGGTAGCACCATCAGTATTAACTTTGATCCAACCAAGAGCCGGAGGTGACCAAATCACACTCTTGATAACCGGGGACCTAGCCGGACGACCATGGAGATCAAACCGACAAAGAATTAAAAGATCATCTACACAATTACGTATACACCCAATCTCTAACCGGTTAGCATCAGACACTGTATGCCAAACCAAATACAAAGCAGATCTGAAATCCACAACCCTACTTTAAAAAATCCACTGGTTACGGGTAAACCACATACTCCAAACCACAGCATGAATAACCGTCTTCCAAAAAACCTGCACCTGATCACTAAACGAAACTGACATGGCCTGAGAGAAGAACGAACTCCACGAATCAGCATAAATATGCCACTGAAGAGTTGAAAAAATCGCCTCCCAAAGAGCAGCCGCTAGAGGGCACCGGAGGAAAAGATGATCAGACGAATCACTGCTAACCCCACAAACACTACACTGGGAAGCTAAGTGAAACCCAACCCTACACAAGCGATCCTCTATGGGGAGCCAATTCAACAAAAGACGCCAAAGCTGAATGGGAAGGAGGGATAAAACGGTACCAAACATCCCTTCACCAAGGAACCTGAGGGAACCACAAATAATACAGAAATAAGCAGACTTACAAGAAACCTGCCTATCTCAAGAATGAGCCCACACCAAAGAATCTGTAACTGGAGAGATAGCAATCCTATCGCTCCGAAAACAGAGATTCGAAAAATGGGCTCGAAAACTATCGTCAAGAATCCACCTGCCATTATGGATAAAATCAGAAACCATTGCCCTGAGAGGGCTAGCCAACTAATCAAGAATCTCCATAAGCTTCAGAATAGGAATCCCCAACCAATTGTCATGCTAAAAATCTTGCTGAGAATTCTCACCAATGAGCGAAATGCCATCTTTAAGAAGATCTGAATAATGAGAATGAAAAGAAGGCCAAATAAACTTCCAGGTGAGCTTCTTTAAAAGAGAATCATTCAATAACCCAAGATCTTTCAAATCGAGACCACCTTGAGAGTTAGGCCTACAACAACGATCCCAAGCAACCTGAATCAATTTAGTCTCTAAAATTTCCCTTAAGTAATAGTGTAGAATATACCTAGAGGGGGGGGGGGGGGGGGGGGGGGTGAATAGGTATAGGCCCAATTTATTCCAATATTCAAAAATATGCGGAATACAAGAATTAAAAGCACATTTGTTAAGTCTTTAACAATTGAATTGATTTAATCAACACATGTGAACATCAATATACAGGAGATGCAATTAAAACAAAGATATAGAAGATAAAGAAATATAAAAACGAAACTTGACACAATAGTTTTTACGTGGTAAAACCTCAAAAAGGAAACATCCACGGGTTGATACCACAACCACCGGCAAAGCAATTCACTATGAAAAAAAGAGATATGCACTCAATGCAATCAACTCCTAGTCTATCCTAAAGACTAAGTGAATCACTCCCCTACTTCCTATCCAAGATGAGTCCTTCACCTCTAGGAAACAACTTCCTATCCAAGACTCTCAAGTCTTTAGGAAGATTTCGCGCTTAACTATCCGGATCACAAAGATCCTAGTCAAGCTTCCCTAGCTCAACCATCCAGAGTATCACACTCCTAACTAAAACTTTTGCTTAGTTATCTGAATCCTCTTGATCCTAACTAAGACTCTTTGCTTGGCTATCCGGAATCCTTTCTTAGCCAAGTCTTCTTGCTCAAATTAAAGCTTCACTCACTTTAAGAGACTTCAATCTTTTCACAAGGCAATGATCTAGGTGATGCAAATGATGCAAAACACAATCAAATAAAGCAAGATGATCAATCAAGCTCTATGAACATGCTTAGAGATATTCTAGGATATGCTTTCAACAAACAATCACAAATGTACCTAGAAATCAAGGCATGTGTATCAATAAGAACAAGTTAAGAATATTCATTATTTCACACAAAAAACTCTTAGTTCTTAGATCATGAAATTAAACCTAGAAATTATTAAGAGACACATCATACAAGATATTTCTAGAATCAATTTTAAGTTAAGTCAAGTTTAGCAAAATATGTTCAAATGAGATCACAAGGCTAAAACTCAACAATCAATCAATCATACAAACCTAGAGTGTGAACTAACATCATTCTTAACACATTTTATCTATCAAATATTAAGATTAAAAGAGATGGATGTTTCACATACAAAGATTGAGACTCGGACTGAAATCTGCTCACTAAGAAAAATCACGAACTCAAATGTCTCTGAAACAGCTTGGGGTTTGTAGCTCTCATCAAGACCAACATTTTTGGTTTTTGAATCACTTGATGTGGAGTTGAAATGAGAAAGTTATGATTGAAACAAGAAACCTAAAATCATGAAGAAATTCTGCACTTCCTTTTTCAATTTTTCTTCATCCTTATGTTTGGAGGGAAGGAGGAGAGTATTTAAAAGAATTCAAGAGAGGGAAAATGAAGACCAATCCAGGGCTGCCATGTCACCAGGCCATGTGGGGTGCGTGTGGCACACGTGGGTAGAGGACTGCCTTGGCCGTGTGGCGGCCTCCACACATGGCCTCCTTGCTTGGCCGTTGGCCGAGCAAGGCTTCCTTGCGCTCCTCCCGCGTTCTTCGACCGTTCGGGCCTCCGAACTCCGATTTTGAATCCGTCTTCGGATTACAAATCATGACTCCCTCACACAATGAAGACTACAAAACTTTGCAAAAAGGTTGAGAATTCATCTCGGAAAATGACGACAAAGACGACTCAACGAATGAGAACGCAAAGTAGCGTAGCTAAGCTACATCATTTGGACTCGAAACCTAATGAATGAGTAACCGAAATGACTGGGACTCAATAAGGAATCATATGAGATCATGTTCAAGTCCAAAACACAATAAACACAAAGTCACACAAGTATGCCATTTCCTAGAGATAGTCCTAGATCATGCAATTCTATAATGTTTATCAATATGAGAATAATGCATGTGCATACTTAAATGAGTGTGAATGTGTTATACCAAATGTTGCACAATGATGCAGGGACACACATGAAATGAATTGTTTGTGTGTGTGTGCGCTTACGCCTTGTAAGAGAAAGAAGAATCTTGATACTTTAACATCCAAGTATGTGATGTTCCTCTTGAAGACGATATTTGCATAAGATGTTGTTTCTTCACCTTTGAAGCTTCTTTTCACCAAAAATCACCTAAGCAACAATTATAACAAATATAGAAAGTTTTGCAATGGAATTAAGCCAATACAAATCAATGACCTTACAGTCTCCTCATAAGAACCTGTCTACAAAAAATTTCTCAACTTGCGATTAACCAACCGCAGCAAAGAAGAAGGCCATTTGTAGATCATGAAAGAATGCACAAAGGAGCCCGTAATGATAGACTTGATTAAAATAGCGTGATCGGCCAAAGAAAGGGCTTTCCCCTTTTATTTAGCAAACTTAGACAGGATTTTATACGCAATAGGCTATAACACAGACTTCTTGGGCTTTCCCCGAAATAATGGAACCCTCAAGTAAGAGAAAGGCAATTGACCAATCTACATACCAACCAAGGACTACAATATACCAATCTAGGACGGGGAAACAAAAGATCCAAAATAGATAGAAGACTTACCCCAATTAATCAGTTGACTTGAAATTTTACCATAAACCTCAAAAGCACGCATGATATTCTTCAGATTCCAAACCGTGCCTCTACAAAAAATCAGAACATCATCTGCATAAAGCAAATGCGTATGAGCAGAAAACCCCCTCGGAAAAGAAATAGGCAATAACTGAGAGAAATCCACCATCTTCGACAGAAGCCTACTAAGGAAATCCTCCGCAATATCAAACAGAAGAGGGGATAAAGGGTCTTCCTGATGAACCCCTCTAGAACAATGAAAATAACCCTCTGGAGACCTATTGATCAACACTGAAAGCCTCGAGGATCTCAGGATGCTGTCAATCTAATCCATAAAAACTGAAGAAAACCCAAAGCCTGAAAAACTCTACGAAGAAAAAACCAATCCAAAGTATCAAAAGCTTTACGGATATCTATCTTCATGGCCAAATTGCCCCCATAACACTTCTTATGTAGCACATTCACACAGTCATAAGCTAAAGCGATACAGTCCTCAATGTGATGGTCCCGGATGAACCCAAACTGATCAGGAAAGAAAATCTTAGTTGCAATCTAAGCCAACCGATCTGCCAAATTTTTGGAAGAGATTTTGAACAAGAAGTTATTAAGCACAATCAAATGAAAATGATCTATCGAAATCGAATCCTTCAGCTTTGCAAGAACTATGAAACTTTAGTTCAAACCTGGAAATATAACCCATGTACGGAAAAAGTCCTGAACAGCAAGAACCACGTCATTACCCACCACCTCCCAGCAACGTTGATAAAACCCTCCAGAAAAGCCGTCCGGCCTAGAGGTAGAGGCTGTATCCATAAAAAAAATCGCATCATGGATATTGTCTGTCGAAGGAATGCTAACCAGGAAAGCATTTTTCACATCAGACACTAAAGAAGGAATAACATCCTCTACCACAAAGAAATCAGTCTCAACCCGATAAGGATCCGAAGAAAAGAGATCCGAATAAAAATTGATAATATGATCTCTGATAACCAAACGATTATCCGTAAGCAGCCCATTAATTGAGAGAGATGACAAAGCATTCTGGTACTGCCTACGTCTGATAAAGGCATGAAAGAAGGAGGAATTATGGTCACCATCTTATAGCCATTTCACTCTTGACTGATCACGATAAAAACACTCCTGCCTGCGTAACAAGACATTAAGCTCATGATGAACACGAGACTCGGCCAAGAAAAGCTCCTCTGAAAAACCCAAATTAGACATCTGAAGCTGAATAGACTGAAGCTCTATCGATTTCCCAATAATGTTGGAATTCAGATCCCCGAAAACCTCCCAATTCCAAGTCTTAAGAGCATTCTTCAACCTCTTCAGCTTGCTGATAACCACCTGAGGTGGCCTACCCACAAAAGAGGAACTCCAAATACGACGAACTAAAGCCATAAAATCAGGGTGATCCAACCACATGCTCTGGAACCGAAAAGGCCTAGGACTAACAATCTCAATATTCGATAACCGAATCACCAACGGACAATGGTCCGAAAATCTATACGGGAGAGCCACACAAGAAATGTCCCGCCAACAGGAAATCTCGAAAACCAAAGCTCTATCTAATCTCCTCTAAATTCTAATGTGAGAATAGCGACCCTTAGCCTAAGTGAAACGAGCACTCTGGGAGTGAACACCAATCAAATCACAATCCTCAATAACTGACCTGAAATCCTCACAAGAGCTTCGAGCTGGAGAACGAGGGCCTAAAGACTCATGAGCTCCCAAAACCGAATTGAAATCACTCACAACCAACCAAGAGGAAGATACCAAACTGACCATGTCCCGAAGAGACTGCCAAAGCGATCTTTGGACAACCGCCGACATACTCGCATAAACGAAAGTGTAATAATATGGCCGAAAGTTAACCGTGAGTGAAACAGTAAGCTGCTACTCATGAAAAAGGACTATCTGAGCATCAGGAAAAGAATCACTAGCAAAGACCTAAAACGTCGGTAAAAGACCACCCCTATCATTCAAACCTACTAAATGCAGACCGAGAGAAGACCAAAAGCCAGAAGAGATGGAAGTAAAAACCACTATAGGCTCAGCAATACAAACCAAAAAAGGTTGGTGTAAACGAAACAAATCTCTGAGAACACGCCTCATAGACCCGTTCCCAATACCGTGACAATTCCAGTAAAGGACACTAATCATCGGAAATCCCTGAAAAAGTCTGCATCTTGGACTTTAGCTTAGTCAGCCTACGCGTAACCATCGTCGTCCTCTAAGAAATACTGCTAGCATCCAATCCTTCCACCTCAACTTAAGAAGCCCAGGAAGAATCAACAATGAGACAGAGCTCAGCCTGAAGATCAGAGGCTAGAAGTCTGAAACTCTAAGTAAAACCTACCACCGAAGTAGGAATCTAAGAAGACCTATAACAGTCATTCCTAACCATATGAGTAGTATATGGAATCGAGGGACGCCGAGAAGGTCCCATCCTACTAGAAACAATCTTAACCAACGAATCTATGACTGGAATAGCCTGGATATGAACAGTAGAATGAACATCAGAAATCAATCCTGAAGTAGTAGAGGACTTAAATATCATTTCTGATCTCAAAATGGAAGAAACCTGACCCGCCAATAAATCCAAACTCAAATCAGACCCAATATCCATAAAAGAGTCATTAAAAACCGGGACAACTGCTGAGAACTCAGGAACTATCGAGATTTCATTAACACTCCTAGACTGCTATTCATGCGAAGCCGTCAAAGAAACAAAATCAGAAAAAAAAAATAGCCGAAGCAACTGGATCTGAAGAAACTACCAAAGCATTAGACACCAAAGAGTGGGGAATCGCCACATCCTTCTATAAAGCCAATTCATTGCGAATAGCTGAAAAAACATTAGACACTAGAATAGACTGAGCCGTAGAAACTGACCAAAACTCCATTATTAGATTTACTGCGCGGGACCTGAAACCCCCCATTATTAGCAACTGTAGCTGACCCATCTCATTTGGGAGCAACCTTACTAGCACCAAAAGCAGCCAAATTGTCAGACTTGTTCCATCTACAAGCATGGGATAAATGCCCAATGAAGGAACAAGTAAAGCAAAAAATAAGGAGATTTTCATATTCAACAGAGATAAAAGAACTGTGATCATCATCCCATTCTAGCAATAGATAATTCTGAGGCAAGGAGGATACATCAATGTCCACAAGCACTCTAGCAAAATGCCTAAAATCACCGTCAATAGTGGCTCTGTCCAGCCTCAGAAGCACACCAATACCTTTAGCTACATCTAAAATAATCTTTGGATGCCAGTATTCCCAAGAAAGATCATAAAATCAGACCCAAACATGTGCATTAGTGGACTTTTGCGAAGCCGGATTAAAATTCGGGACCCAAGGCTAGAGGCATAAAATGCCCGGCTTGAGGTGAATAGAACCCATACCCTACACAAAAGACTTGTCCGCCGGAGAAGGCAACAGCACCTAAAAGTAGCCCTTTCCCAAGGCAATCAATCGCCACAAAGAACTCAATTTCCAGATGGATTGGAGCTTAAATTTGAGGTCAACTAACCTCCAAGGCTTTTTACCACTGGAAAGTGACAACACCCGCCATAGTAGGTGCCTTCAAAACATTGAACATTTAAGTTCGACCTCGCTAGCGCGCGAGACACGGAGACTAGCACAGCGGCAAGTGAGGGTATTGTTCCGTAAGGAGGTGGAATCCCCTAACTGTCACCGGTTCTAGCTTTTATTACAACACATTGAAAGAACTCGTGTGTTGCGTTTGTGGAAAAGTAAATAATAATATAAATAAATTAATTAACTACTATAATATATACATGGATAGAATGGAATGGAGAGATAGCATAAAATGTGGTTACGCTAAGGAAACGACTCAACCGTAGCAATCCTTCTAATTAAGCACTAGACTCACTTAGTCCCTCAAGTGTGCAATTATATCATAAGCTTATGTCCCCTTAATTGATCTCTAATCTCTCTCAAGTAATAGAAATCGCATCCATACGATGCATGGATTCATTAAGTACTTTGGAACACACACACGAGCTCTATATGCCAGCATAGTGATCTCTCAACTTTCTGGTCATATACAGTGGTTATTTCATTAGGCATGTGATGCACAACTGCGTGGGTCATACTACAGCCAATAATTCATTCACAATGGCTAACCAAATACGGGATGGTTACCAAGTAAAAGCATTAAGAATACGAGATACCCATACAACATGTATGTTATATGCTCGTATCCCCTTAATTAATCTCTAATCTCTAATCTCGCTCGATGTCTTAGAGATTACATCCATGCATAAATGCTTAGATTCATTAAGGACCGCTGGACACACACACGAGCTTTACACGCCAGTCTAGTGATCTCTCAACTTCCTGGTCAAATGTAGAGGATATCATGATGGGCATGTTAATGCGAACCACGCGATATATAACACACAACCTAATTATCATCCATAAGGTGGCTAACCGAGTGAAAGCATTAAGCAATGAAATACCCCTATAACTACACGAGCACAAGAGGAATTTAGTTTGTCTTTACTCTAGATAAGGATTCGGTTTTATCAATCTCCCTAGGATGGCTAGAAATGGAAAACAATTTTACCTAATAACAATGTGCAATAAGTTGGTTGTTTAACATTAAGGACATTTAATTTAGGTTAAGGGTTCATCCTCTTGGTTTGGGAATTCTCCCAAAATCAATTTATTGCCCAATCCGGCCAAGGATGGATAATTGTGTATTGATAACAAGACCCATTAAGCACAAGAATTAGAACCCAAGCCTATTTAGCATCTAAATGCCTGAACTGAAACATTTTCTACTTTTTGGAGCTAAATTCTCTAACACTCAAATTACTTTAAACATGGTATTTTGGTCATCCACTAACATACAAACAATCATGGGAACTAAATTATACTACTCCTACTCTAAATTACTCTAATCCTAATCCCAATCATGCATACATATCAATTTCGGACCTCCACACACATGGATATTGCAATTAGAGCTTAATTTATGTAATTAGCAAAGAGTAAAACAAAACCCAATTGAATTGGCGGAAGAGAGAGAGGGAGAGAGGGAGTGAGGGATTCTTTTGAGAATGAGAGATAAGGGGAGATATACAGTGTATGGAAGATTAGGGTAGAAATGGGGGATGAAAGGATGAGATTGCCCCTCAAAAGTAGCAAAAAACAGGGCCTTCGCGGGTGGGTTCCCAACATCACGCACCATTACGAAAACAGCCTTAACTTTCTCAAGAAACATTGGAATCGCGTTTTATAAACACCATTGAAAAGAAGCCATCTGGGGCTTTCCAAAACAAGGTAGCACGAAACCCAATTCGTTCTGAGAAGGGAGATATGACCGTCAAAAGTTGAGCATTTTGCACGAAGGTTTTCCAAATTCTGCCTATGAATTCGGTTCCTTAGGGCGCCGAATGCCAAATTTTCAACATTTTGTCCTTAATTCAGCGGCCCCAAACCGCCAAAACAACGGTGCCAAATCCAACTTTGAAAAATTACACCTTTACCCCACTATTTCTACATTTCTGCACTTTAGTCCCTAAGCTAGAAAATAACTTGAAACACTTATTTAAACATATTAAATACCCAGTTTTACCCGGGAAACAATCATAAAATATGTAAGTAAGGGGCTATACAACGTGTAGAAACAGGCACTATCAGAAAGCACAACATGACTAATGAGAGAATACTTACACTCATCAAGACGTGACTGGTAAGCCTTGGGATCAACTCGAATCGAAACATATCCTCCCTTTTTGGAGGGAACCATGGGCACCGTCTCAACCTGAATGGGATGAGCTTTGAAGAGATCAGCACAAGACATACCTTTAGCAGATGAAGGACCATTCGCATGCGAAGGCAGAATCGAATTTCCTTTGTCTGAAGAATCCATATTACCATTGACAACTGTAAGCTTTGAAAACTAACCGAAGACCAAATTAGCTTCCAAACACATATCAAAACAAGAGATAGATACTTAGTTTTTTTTAACACTAGAGATAGTTAGTTAGAGAGAAGATAGAGAGAAGTAGATATTAATTAGATATTTTGTTCTTAGGAATCAAGAGAGATAGTTATTTTCTTGGCCATGTTGGTTACTTAGAGTGATCAATTCAAGTTGCCATAGAAGAGTTAATTGCTTGGATTGCAAGGAGGACCATTTCCACTTCACAAGCTTGTCCATTGGTGATGTTTCCCTTGCTTGTATATCTTTGTAATTGTGATACTATGTGTAGCTAATTCCTCTTGTTAGGGAATTAGATGTAATTCTTGTACTTCCTTGTTATCTAATCAATCATATTTTTATAATCCTCTCAAGTCATGTTTATGTACATTTATGATTGCAAGTGTGGTGGTTGCAACCACCTATCTCCTTATAGTGCAATAACTTGATGAAATTGTATGCATGTACCATTTATTGCATATTAATAGTGAAGCACCTATGAGTAGAGATTACTAACTTCTAATTATCTACTACTAAATGACTAATTTCCCCTTAATCACTCTCCAATCCTAGATTTCATTGTGATTAAGTTGAGAATTAGGTGCTTAGAACATTCATATGAACATATGCATGTTAGTAATTGAGGGTTAGGCTTAATGAATGATTGATTAGAAGCTAGAATATTACTTGAATGAATCTAATTCCTTAACAATTTTTAATATAGAATTTAAATCAAGTAGTTGTAATTGCTAATTAGACAACTCCATCTTAGAATAGTTAATTTGTTAATCACTAGTTAATTTAAGTAAAGCTTGTTAGAGTAATTAGGAAATTGTAGAGTTAATCTAAATTTACAAGGCTATATAGTGCTTACCTAGTGGGAACGATACCCTTACTTGCTCACTACACTAGTTTAACGACTTGTGCACTTGCAATAGGGTCACCAGACTCGCGCGTCCCTCTAGCACGACCGAGGTAGAATAAGTTAATTTGTAGTGACAATTGTAGAACCGGTCCGGGCGTGTCAGCAAGCACATGGCTGATGGCTCCCAATTGAAATCCCATAACTTGTTTTTTTTTTTTTTTTTGTTAATGGATTCTCTACCCACAGTTAAATATGGTACCAAGTCCAAGATCAAAATGTCTAAAGTTAACTCTCTCACTTCTACTTAAATTAGTAAGCTATAACTAGAATAGAAAGGAAAAGAAAATCTCACATCTCACATCCCACATCGGATAAATGAGGGAAGTGGAAAGAGATCTAACCTACATAAAAAGGAAGAGAATGCAAAGGAAAATATACCAATTACTTGGACAAGGGTTATGGACCATGGTTCAATACTTTTCAATATCATTTTTTTTTTACATTTTATTTTTATAAATAAAGTGTAATTTTTTTTTTAAAAAAAAATTTGAAAAAAAAAAAAAAAAAAAAAAAAACCTTGAACCGGCAGTTCAAACCGGAACCGGAACCGCCGGTTCCATTCCGGTTCGAACTGGCGGTTCGAGCAAACCATAGAATCGGAATCGGAATCGGAACCGGAATCGGAACCGGAATCGGAACCGGAATCAGAACCGGACTCCTCCAGTTCAGGTTCTGGTTCAGGTTCAGGTTCAGGTTCAGGTTCAGGTTTCGGTTCCGGTTCTTTCGATTTTTCCAGTTCCGACGGTTCGAACCGGAACCCGAACCGAAACCGTACCAGGTCTCAGCATCAGTATTAATCTTCCAAAAACCCACCATCGGAGCCTTCCATTTAGAGATCAACTCACCATTCCTCAAAGGACTAATAGCATTAACCATTTGGATCGATCTCCACTCATAAAGATACAGAGTAGCCCAGTTAACCACCTCACCTAAATACGAGTCACCTAAATTGTGGACAAGCTGGTTCCTGCAATACCAAATCCTCCAGAAAATGACACATATGAGCTTTACCTCATGGAAATTGAGAGAATTTAAGCAGCAAAGCATAAAATCATGAAAATGTAAATCAACAGTCAAAACCATATTCTTCAACCAAGAACAGTTTTCTCGGGTCTTGAATAGATCATAGCAACCCCAAAGAGCGTGGGTCATCATTTCCCACCGCTTGTTTTAGCAAGAACAGAGCCCATTTGAAGACACACCACGCCTAACAAGATATGCCAAGGTAGGAAGCCAGTGGTGACAAGCACGCCACATAAAGAGTCTGATTTTAGATGGAATTTTGAGACGCCACAATGAGTTCCACCAGGAAACCGAATCATCAAGACCATAGGTACGTGAATTTTCCGACAACATTCTTCCCACCTGATAACCACTGTGAACAGAGTACAACCCATTATGTTCAAAGTGCCACAAAAGAGAATCATCTAAGGAAGAGGACAACGGATGGATAGAGAGAATTAAATCCACATCGTCAAACATAAAGCTATCCTTCAAAAGAGCCAAGTTCCAACTACCCGAGGCCGTCTTCAAAGAATCAACCGTCATATTTTCATTAAGATTAATCGGAGAGATGATTTTAAAAGTGGTAGGTCTAGGAATCCATCGATCCTTGTAAACCTGCATTGAATTGCCTCTCCCAATCCTCTAACGAGATCCCATCTCAATAATACCATGACCCCAAACTAAGCCTTGCCAAATCAAAGACCCCTTCACTTTTTAAAACTTTCCCAGCCAATGAATTTGGGTTCCTAACTAGTCTCCAGCATTGTTTTGCTAGAAGAGCTCAGTTAAAAATTTCCTAGTCACGGAAACCCAAGCCCCCCTCAACCTTTGAAATACATATTTTCCGCCAATCACACCAATGAAGTTTCGATTTTTCCTCTGAACTACCCCACCAAAACCTATTGTAAAGCTAATGAATGTTAGAAATAAGCTTTTTAGGAAGCTTAAACAGGCTCATTGTATAGGTCGAAATTGCCTGGATCACTGCCTTCAACAAGACTTCTTTACCACCAACAGACAAAATCTTCCCATTCCAACCTTTGATCTTGGCCTAGATTTGGTCTTTGATCCCATTAAACAGCTGCCGTTTTGTTTTCATTGTTCCTTTTTAAAAAAATTAAAATAAGTAAATAAATAAATAAAAACATTGAATATTATCTTATAAATATTTACATAAAATGGTTTAGTATTTATTAAATTATTTTTTATAGTTGTTTGTATCATATCAAATTAAAACACATAACAATTAACAACAATAAGGATATAAATGTCAAATCATTTGTTTTCAAACAATTTTATCTTTAAAAACAAACAAGTTGACATTATATTTAGATGTAAGAAAAATAAAAATATCATTCAGTTTCAGTTTTCAGTCACTATTCAAAAAAAATTCAAGCATGTTCTGTTTTCAGATATAAAAACAAACGTCCCCTAACTCTCTCTCACATAACTATCCATCAACTATACATGTCTTGTATTGTAGCTAAGTCCATGTAGTTTCTAGACTTAATTTGGATTTCGATCCAAGTTAAAAATTTTTAAAAATTGTAAATTGTATAAACAAAGAAAATAAAAATATAACCAAATTAAACATGTCACTCATCGAATGATATTGCATTCTATAAATAATCATTCCATTTAAAAATATGTTTAGAAACTAATATAATATTGTATTGTTACAAAAGTAATCCAACATCTTTCAAAGTCTATTATTAAATAACATATGTTAACCCGACCAGTCTATGTTAACATAAGTGAAACTTCTGAGGTCTTGATTGTGAAATATTAGAAGCCAATGATCCTACATAAAGACATGAAAAAAAAAATTAAAAATTAAATCGTGAAATAATCATTATGGATTCCTTATAAACATTTTAAACAAATTAAACTTAATCGTACCTTATTCAAAGAAACTTTCAATATATGAAGTTCGAATTTGAGATTCCGATCCTGAAAAACAAGTAGAATAAAACAAACACTAAAACAAATTAAATTATAAACTATCAATTTAAAAAATGCAAACATGAAAGGATTAGATAATATACAAAATTTACTCTAAAATTATAATATAAAAAAACCTTAGAAAAACATAAATGTTCTCTACAATCTTGGTGACTTCTTCAATGAATCACGATTTCAAATAGAAAAAATGTTTTCAAGTAGAAGGGAAATAAAGAAAAAATCTAGATAGCTGTGCCGAGAGACAAAGGGAGAACTAAGAGACATGAAGATGGGATAAGAACCAAAAGACGTGAATAAGAGATGAGAACAAAAAAAAAAAAAAAAAAAAAACATGACTATGGTGTTTTTTTCTTCAAAATAAAAAATTAAATTAAATGTTTATGGTACCCTTCAAAAACCTCATATCTTTTTTGTAAAGAGAGCTTCTCCTTACAATCCACAAATTATTTATTCACACTCCAATTTAATTTTTTTATTAATGACAATTTTAACCTAAATTAAAATTACTAAACAAGACAAAAAAAAAAAAAATTCTCTCCTAATTCATTAGACTAAATATTACGTATTAAACTCTCTCTCTTAAATCTGTTATTACCACATTAAACAATCTCTCCTAATTAATCTCTCTCCATTTTTCAAAAAAATAAAATAAAATCATATTTCTATATTTTCTCAATCAATCTCTGATTAATAGTTAAAGAAAAAAAAAACTTATGAATATTTTAGTTTTTTACTAACAGTAATATATATATATATATATATATATATTAAAAAGTCAATTTAAAAATATATATATGAAAACTTAAATTGCTTCAATACTAGATTCAATTACTAGAATTTCTAAGACTAATGAAAGAATTAAAGTTCTTTATGCAATCACATACCTACAAGAGTTACAAAAAACATTTTCATATTTTGATTTTAAAAAAAATAAAAAATAAATAAATAAAACATTTTTTATAATTTTTTTTAAATATTTTTTTAGTATATACATACATATGGTTCATAAAAATCAAGGTTAATAGTATTTTTTTTTCTTAACTGTTAATCTTGCTTAAGAAAGAATGAAGATAGAAAATTAGAGATATGTATTGGAGGAGAGAGAGTTTAATATGATAATTAAAAATTTAGGAGAGAGTATTTAATATGTAATAATTAATCTAATGATTTAGGAGAGATAATTTCTTTTCTTTTTTTAATAATTTAATTCAAAAAGGATAAAAAAGGATAATCTTGTAATAAAATGAAGTGTCTTTAGAATTTTTTAAAATTTAAATTTTGAGAAGGGAGTGTTTTTAGAAAAGAAGTGTAAAAAGAAAAAATTAGATTGTCAAAAGAAGCTCTCTTTTGTAAAATAACTTAGTTAAAATTTTAAAAGATTTTTGTGTTTAGAAAAACGTATATATTTTTTTTTTAGTAATTATTTTAAGATAATATTATATATATTCCTTAAAAAGGATCCTTTAATTGATCTCTTAATAAAATAAAGATTTTTTTTTTCTTCTTAAAGTTACCACTATTAAATGGTTGCTTAAAAAAAAGATTTTTTCCTCAATTATCTTTCCATACAAGAAAGATCCTTTTTATTTTTGTTAGGGACATTTTTATAAGTCACAAACTAAAAATCTTTCCTTCTAATTTTGTGATTAATTATATTATTTGTCAAAAATTATCAAGTTTTTTTAACTATTGTGACATCTTTTTTTTTAAAGTCTCAATTTAACAAAACATAATAACAATTAATAAAATTTGTCACGAAATAATACCTACAGTGGCACATTCAAAATTTGTCAAAAGAAAATGCGTCACTGTAGGTCATTTTTTTTGTAGTGACTTGAACACATATTTTCAGTTCGGTTAACCATGGATCGTAAAATTGTGCCCACCCCTAACAGGAACATTAAGAATACATGGTGGTTACAAGAGAGAACTTGTCTATTTTTATTTGTTTTTATTTTTTAATTTTTAATTTGTCCTTTATTTTAGCCATTATATTGAAATCAAATGGATATTAAGTCGCCATGTATTGTTAATGTTCATGCATATTAGCCAAACCCTATCGACAAATATAATCATAATTGTTATGTTACTGCAGAACTATTTAGAGACTGAAACTGTAATACCCTTAAATTGTCACTATGTGTATAGTGACATAATTTTCATATAGTTAATTGTCATTGAGTTTGTGAATAGCAACACAATTTTTAAACAATAAATTGTCACTAAAAATTATATAATGATAAAATCCTCAAACGGTTAATTGTCACTGAGTTTGTGAATAGTAACACGGTTTTTAGATAATAAATTGTCACTAGAAATGTATATAGTGACAAAATCTTCAAACTATTAATTGTCACTAATTTGTATACAATGACATATTTTTTATTTCGTCACTAGTTAAGGTAAATTAACAATGTGCACTAAAACTCATTATTTGTGACAAGTACCAAAAAGTCATTACAAATACTTTTAGTGAAGGAGGTATAAGTGACAAATTGTTAGTGACATTTTTTTTTTGGCACAATATTGATATTGTGACATAATTTTCCCCTCTAGTGATGAATTTTTTTGTCACTATAGATCACTTTTAACTACCATTTTTTTTCTTTTCGCAACCTCTCTTTCTTAGTTCAACTGATGTGTAACTACACACACATCCTTTTTATTTATTTTTATTTTTTATATATGTTAGTATTGAGTGATTCGAGTTTTACCATATGTATTTTATAAAGAGAGTTTTTGTTTTGGTTGATTGCATAATTAATTAGTGTTTGATTCGGATGGGTCCAACCAAACCATGACCCTTTTGGCATTTGATTTTCTTAAAAATAACAATGATGATAAGTACCATTGTACCAATTTCTTCTCTGTGTATTTTTTTTATTTTAAAAAAAATCTTCTCATTGTGGATCATAAAGTGTTTCCTTGCACCTAAAATTTAGAGAATTTGATTGGTTATCAACGAAAAAGAGAATTGAAATTATAAATCATGTTAATAATTTTAATGTGTAACACATGATTTATAAAACTCTATAAGAGCGTCTCTAATGCTATTATGCATTTGGTTAAAATTTCTAGCCACATAAATAACGAAGTAAAAAAAACCTCTCAAAGTCTCAAATACAATTATTTAACCTAAATATGATGTTGATGTGGCAAAATTGTCTTTTAGAGATTATGGATCTGAGTTTTTCAATTGAGAAACTCTCCTAGAAATCATAGTCAACATTTCTTACTATTTCCTACCAAAATAATAGAATTTGGATCCTCTATTATGCTGAATCTTTGTACTGACCTAAAGCACTTGAAGATAATACTTGCATTTAAAGATAATGGAAGTGAAATAAATAAAATAAATAAATCTCAGCAATTGATTACATATGTCACAAGATCTATTTAGGTAAGACAAATATAAGCTCATTAGAGGATCCAAATCCAAAATAATAATAGTAAAATAAAAGAAGAGAGAGAGTGAGACAAATATTTTATGGTGATTGGTCAAAAAGTGGATGCATATTTTTCTTTAAATAATTGCATTGGAGATAAGAATATGCACCTTTTTTACTCTTAAATGTTGATGCGTCACTAATGAGATCCTAAAAAAAAAACATGATGGCATTGGAAATGCTTTAAGAATACATATAAGATGTTCGCTCTACTTTTTTTTTTTTTTTTTTTTGAAACCGATGATTGCTCTATTTAAATGTGGCATAATTAAATCGAATATGACACAGACACCTCTAATATTGTGAAAACTGTACAAAAAACCAAATAAAAAAAATTTAAAACTTTTGAAAAATCTAATGCAAATCTAGATGGGGTCAATCGCAGATGGTATGGCGGTACTTATCTGTGATTGGAGTTCTTCATTGCAGAACCCATCTGCGATGGACACCTTCATAGATGTGATGGAGGCTCCATTGATGAAACTTGAAAAGATCTTGATCTAGCAAGATCTCTTCAAGCTTTTCATTTTTTTTTTTTAAATAATTTTGCTTGAAGAGATCCAAGCTTTTTAATTATTATTTAAAAAAAAAATTTGCATTTATTATTTGGTTTGATGCCGATCTTTTCACTAATTGTGAATTGGGGCGAATTTATGATTTTGTAAATGTTCGAGGTATTTATATAGTTTCTATTTGGGTTCATCTATAATTATAGAATTATTTGGGGCTCATTTAATTTATAATTATTTTTATGTATTAAAATGACAGTCTTACCCCTAAACCATTAAGATGGCTATCAGTCAAATCGTTAGTCAACATTTTGCAAGGTAGGTTTGTGTAATTAAAGGAAAAGTTGAATATGCTTGCAATATCACCTAAACTCAAGGGATGTTTATGCAATTAATCCTATAAAAATACAACAACAATTCGCCCTAATTCTGAGGGGGATATATTCAATCTAGAATTCGTTGGCGTTTGATGGATTTGTTTTAAGTGATGGATTTTGGTGAAATTTACAAATCCCATAGACTTCATATAGAGTTTGTCAGATTTCTGTAAAGAGTTGGTTGGACTCTTACACAAAGTTGTATATAATTGGATGTATTTGTCTTGAAAAAAATATAATATTTGCCCCTACTCAAATGTCACACATTCATTAATTTCATACACATGAAATTAGTGTCATGAAACTAGAGATTAAAAAAAAAAAAAAAAACATCACCAATCTCTACCACTTCTTTTCTCTCCATCTTTTTTCTCTTCGATCAATCAACGGATCTAAATTTTTTTTTTCTCTTTAATGTGCTGACACTAGTTCATAAATTCGAAAAAAGTTGATTCTAATCTTATAAAAGTGAAGAACCCAAATGAAAAAAAAAAAAAAAAAAAGATTGTTGGCGTAATATAAAAGTGAAGAGCCCATATGAAAACAAATGATTTCGATATAAAAGTGATGATGATTTTGTTTGTTAGTTTGATTGAAGAAGAATTAAAACCAAAAACGAAAAAAAAAAAATCATATTCGATGAAGGTTTTGTGAGATGCGGAGACCAAGAGCTGTGTGAAATAGGATAAAAATCATATTTAATGAGAGAATGAAAAGGGATACCAAGAGCTGAGAAAATTGAGAGGTTATTTGATGTGAGAATGAAATCATATGAAATCCATGGATATAGTGCAAGATTTCTATAGTGCTTTTTAATTTATACTTTTCATTCTAAAATCCATCTAAATCCATCCAATTCGATCACTTAACCGTGAAATCCATGGACTTTTGAATACACCCAAATTTGTTTGGAATTCTTAAAAGTCTAAATTGAATACACAGGGATTTCATTGGATTTTATTCGAATCAAGTCTGGATTGAATACCCTCAGACTTTGCTGGACTCCTTACAAATCCTAACTTAATACCCTAGAATTTTCAAACCCTATAGAATCTAATCAAATCTTGACAGAATACAACCCCTAAATCTAATCTCATCAGTCATCATCGATCATCATTCACCGGTTACCACAGGAAGTTGTCTTCACTCTTCAACACTAGTGAAATGCCACTGTTGCACTCACCGCCATCACTCGACCCTTCGAAGTAAGTCCCACATTATCGCATGTTCTTTGAACTTTGAATTAATTTTGTTTTACATTTTCAAGCTAATTAGTTGTCAACTAACTAGATTAAGGGTCGATATGGTATTACTTCTGAAAAGTTAAAATCAGATTATTTTATAATTTTGACATAAAATGATGTTTGATAAAACTTCCAAAAATGATTAATTGATAATCTGGTAAGTTTTGACAGTGATTTTGAGAAGTAGGTGGGAGGTTACTTTTTGAAAGTGATTATGGAATAATCTATTTTAGTATTTAATTCATATTTTAAAATATCATTATTATCCTTATGAAATCAAGTTAAAATCATTTATATACATTATTTCATCTCAAAATTAAATATTCTATTTAAATATTGATTTGATTTATAAAAACTTTTAAAAATATTTTTATTGTTCTTATGGATTTTTTTTTTCCAATTTAAATATTCTTAGCACTTTTGCAATAAAATTACCAAATATATATATATATATATATATATATATATATATTGATTGTTTTTGAGTTATACAGTAATTTTAAAATTACAATTAACCAAACATCTACTTATTAACTTCACATCTAATTATTCATTCAACACACTTAACAGTGATTATTATAAAAGTTACAGTAATACCAACTGGCCCTAAATGTATTCTAGATGTTCACTTGTGAAATTGAATCGTAACTTAAACATTTGTTGTATGCACAATGTGATGAACTTGGTGGTTTTGGCTTCTGGGTTTGTGATTGGAATAGCGTTGATGGGTTTGGTGATGGTTTAGGTTCTCTAGTTGTTTTCATTACTTGAAGTAGAGTACTTGTCTTCTCATTCAAACTTGATTTTTATCAAGAAATAAAATATCGGTATCAGTATCCATATCGGGCTTCTAAATTTATGGATATATCGGGGATATTATCGATATCGATGGATATTCGGTAAAAAATTAAAAAAATGATGGATATTTACATCTAAAGTTTAGAATTTTTTTGTGAAACTTTAGGACAAGCTTAAACAAATAATTATATATCAAATGAATCATATTTCAACGATAAATTAGCATAGTTATGAGTTTATTATAAATTATAACATAGATAGAGTCTGTATATAATTTTTAAAATTGAGTATTTAATAGAATAATATTTTGTTTCACTTTTACAATATTATATACAATATAAAGAGATTAAATATTTAATAAACAAAATTATCATTAAAAAATATATATAGTTCCATACTTTCAAAATTCTATCATAAATCATAATTCATACATAATAATACATTGCATGTCTGAAATTTAAAACCAAAATGAATTCCTTGCTGGTTCAAATACATAAGATACATTTCTATCTTGATTCGAACAATAATTTTTCCAGGAAAACGTGCTAGCATAGTTTTCAAGATAGTTATTAATATGCTACACGTATGTTGCTTGATCTCTTTCAACTGATCCATGAATTGGGTAGTTTGGATTTACCCAACTTGGTGGATATTGTTGATCTTCATGCATAGGTATTGTATATGGCATTTGTGGAGAAGGATAATCAAATATACTGCAGCCACCATAACTACCATAATATGGTACATGAGAACCTAACCTTGTCTGCGAATCACTCAAAGAATTATTTTCTGTGTCCATACTCATTGAGGAGAGAGACATATTCAAAGAATCTTCATCAATTTGACTTGTTCCTCCATGTTGTCTACCACGATTTTGATCAAAATTACCTGCATGAGCATCACAACCTGTCATTCCAACCTGTTACACCAGCATCCCAACCTCCGGCATGAACATCCCAACCTGTTGCACTAGAATCCCAACCTGTTGCACCAGAATCCCAACCTCCTCCATCATCTCCATCATCTCCATCATCTTTTCCTCCACTATTTCCATCAGAGGTATGTTGGTCATCGGAAGAGCTGCTAACAGTAACTCCACGATATACACCAACCTCTTCTCTAATCACTTGTTCAACATTTATTCCCATGTCTCGAGCATGAGAAGCAATTTGTGGATCATGATTTCCCTCATCATCATCCAAATAGGCAGGTCTAACCCAGTCAAAAAAAGGATTTTCATTATCGTCCCCTGCTTCAGCAGCTACTTGAAGTATATCTATAAAATCAGTTTCATCTACTTTATCTTTTTCAGCTGCCATATTCCTAATTTTCAACTTCATATTATAATAGCAATAAACAAGTTGTTCAAGCTTAGAATAGGCAAGACGGTTTCTTTGTTTGTGTGGATTAAAGCAAATGTAGACCAATTTCTTTCGCATGTAGAAGATGATGCTGTTTGTGACAATACGCGAACTGCTATTGCACACAATGATGGAGCACAATCTCCATACATTACCCACCAATCAGCTGCAATAAAAATTATTAAGTATTATAAGTATGAATACCATTTTAATGATATTATTATTTATTATTATTACGTAGATTTTTGTAATAAAACTTATATACCTGGTTGCATTTTGCTTCTAACTGTTATGGTTGCTCGTTCACTAAAACTTTTATTTTCATCTTTAAAGTATATAAGCTATATTCATGACTCATGAGATCAGTATGTAAATAATATATATAAATATGAGTATATGACATAATACTCTCATGCAAAGAAGTTATAATATTGGAATTATAAAATTGATTGTAAGTTGTAACTTTTTACCTCATTTCCAAAATTAGTAATCCCTGCAGCTTCAGGGTCTAATTGCGAATAGACAATATGTACGGCTTTCAAAAGATCTGAATTATCCCTAATATTGTCTCTATATTGGTACTTTGGGTTCAAATAGTAAGCTAGAAGAATAAAAAATATTAATTTTAGTATAAATAATTAAATACTATACTAAATATTAATTATGAATGACAAACAATCCGAAATAAAATTTACCTGCAACATGTAGTAGGTGATTAAACATTTTATCCCACCGATTTTGTATAATGTTTAGAATCCACTTAGTATTCCCTCTTTGTTGTTTTACTGCATCTTTCATCACACGTGTTAACTCATATAAGATATGCATAGTGGGTACAACTTCGGTATCAACCAATCTCAGAACGTGGTATAGTGGCTCATATATTTTAACTACAAAAGCCACATTATCCCAAAACTCTGAATCTAAAATAAGCCGTTCTATTCTTTTTCCATTTGCAGTTCGACTCAATCGATTTGTAGCCCATGCATCACTGGTAAATAGATGTTTCAAACTTGTCTTTTTTTAAAAAAAAAAGACTATCAAGGGCAATATGATTAGTTGCAAATCGAGTTGCACCATGTCGCACTATCTCCCCTTTACAAACCTCTCTCATTTGCGATAGTAACCATCCATAATTATATATAAAGTTTGTCACAACCCTAGCATCATGAATGACACGTGCAACAATGTCATTCTTTCCAATATCCTCAAAAATAAAATCTATACAATGTGCTGCACAAGGAGTCCAAAATAAAAGAATATTTTTTCATCAATTTTTTACCTGCTTTCACAAATGCAGAGCCATTGTCGGTGACAATTTGCACGACGTTCTTCTCACCGACCTCTTTCACCACATATTTGAGCAATCCATAAATATACTGATGATCTTTAATTTTGTCGGATGCGTCAACAGATTTTAGGAAAATTGTGTGACCTTTACAATACACCATAAAATTAATTATCGATAATCTTATCGGTCCCGTCCACCCATCACACATTATGGTGCAACCATATTTCTCTCATTTTGTTTTGAAGTTATCAACATACTCTTTCATTTCCTTGTACTTGATGTCCAAGTACTTATGTCTAATTTCAAATGCTAATGGTGGTTGAACTCCAACACCTATATTCACATGCATGTTAGATACTTCAATTTAATTGTGAGATAAAAAATAAAACAAATAAAAAAAATTCAAAAGCATTATTATTTTTTAAAAAAAATACCTGATTCTTGAGCACCAATATTTATGTTCTTAAAATGATGAAAACTGGCTTTATATGGGGGCACATTATCATAAATAAAAAACTTCGATACTAGCCTCTTCAATTTTTCTCTAATACTACCTCCCTTGAACATATCTTTAATATTCTTTTACTTTGCATCTGATGTTTTGTACAATGAAGGTGCAACTGGAGGTTTATAATGCGACTCTCGTCCACTTTGAGTGCGACGTACTTGTTGTGGTGGTTGGCTACTACCACCGGCTCCTGAACTCTCTCCTCTTTTTGACCCCCCTCCAAAGATTCTTTCTACTTGTTCGATCTCTTTGCCATTCAGATGCATCTATTGCAGAACGATAATCTTCTCGCTCATCAGGATGCAAATCTTCAGGATAAAGATACATGTCATCTTCCTCTTCTGTATCGGGCAAATTTCCCCTTAATTCTTGTTGAATTTCCTCAATTTCATTTGTAGCTTTTTTTTTTCTTTTTCTTTTTTTTGCAATTGAGATATTAGTTTTTTCACTTCTGGTGGCACATTTGGACATACTTTTACATTTTTGTACACCTCTTTACCGGATAAATGAAATTTAAACCGGGTAATTCCCCCACTTTGCATAATGTGACCGCAAAACTTGCATATAGTGCCATTTTTATTATTCGGTATTGGTTGGCAATACTCCCATGCTGGATCATTTCTAGTTCCAGACATCTTATGCAATGTAATTCCCTATCAAAACAAAATTAAATTTTGTACATATCAATTTATAAATATGAAATTCTAATGAGTTTTAGAAACAATACCACAAAACATCAAAGCGAACATTTACGTACCTGTTTATTTGATGAAGATTTTAAAAGAAACTTGTGAATTGTGATGTAAAATTTGCTATGTGTAGTGTAGCCGTGTAGGATGAAAACTTGAAAGAGAAGAGTGAACATGGTATGAAGTGAAAATGATGAACAAACTTGTTCTTAATTCTAATAATTTATATTCATGTGAATAATTGATGCATTTTACTACTTTTCAAACATATACATATGAATAATTGATGTACTTTGATTCTTTAAATAATTGATGTACTTTTTATTTTTTTGTTTTAATTTTTTAATAAAAATCATGGGTTTTAGTGTTTTACACATTTTACACAAGCAAATCAGATTGCTTTCACAATCTTTGTCCAATTTTACTTCAGTAATTATACTATTGACTATTGTGTTTGAAAATTTTATAAATTTGTTAATGCTTCTTTTAAAATAATTTTCAATATAGATTATTTGAACAATAATTTAAGTGTTTATGATTATTATTTTTTAAATAATTTACAAAATATTCATGGATTTTGAGATGAAATTCATAATATTTCGGAAATATCGGGAACTCTGCAAATAATACATCATGATGATTTTTTATTTCAAATGCATTGATTGCATTTTACTACTTTTCAAACGTATGCATATGAATAATTGATGTACTTTGATTCTTTGAATAATTAATGTACTTTTTGTTTTTTTGTTTTTTTGTTTTAATTTTTTAATAAAAAAACATAGGTTTTAGTGTTTTACACGTTTTATACAAGCAAATCAGATTGCTTTCACAATCTTTGCCAAATTCTACTTCAGTAATTATACTATTGACTATTGTGTTTGAAAATTTTATAAATTTGTTAATGCTTCTTTTAAAATAATTTTCAATATAGATTATTTGAATAATAATTTAAGTGTTTAAGATTAATTTAATTTTTTTTTTTTTTTGCAAAATATCTCTGGATTTCGGGATGAAATTCATAATATTTCGGGAATATCGGGATATTTCGGGAATATCGAGAGATTTTTATAGAAATTTCGAAATCGACCGGATATTTGCTAAATATTGGATATTACCCCTGTTTCGATATCGTTCCCTCCAAAATATGGATATATCAGTGGATATGTCGATTTGTATTCGATTTTACAAACCCTGAATTTTATTGAGTCTAGATTTTGATTTTTAAGCAGAGTACTTGTCTTCTCTTTTATTTTTGGGTAAGTAGTACTTGTCTTCTCATTCCAAGTTTCCAACTTGATTTTCGGATTCACGGTTTGGGTTTCACCAAAACCCACGGGTCAGAACCGTGAAAATAAACGAGTTCGGGTTCAGTAAACAAAATCCGTAGTATGTTCGGGTTTAAAAGACCTGACCCATTTCCATTCCCAGTGAGTTGTGACTAGTGGTGACCCCGGTTCCGGTTAACCGTCGGTTTTGTCCGCGGTTAAACCGGAACCGTACGGTCAAAACCGAACCGAAAACCGAAAACCGAAAACCAAAACCGGCGGTTTTCAAACCGGTAGGAAACCGAACCCTCCGGTTTCGGTTTCGGTTTCGGTTTCGGTTTTGGGTGGGAGAAAACCGGACAAAATCGGCGGTTTCGGTTAAACCGCCGGTTTTTAATTAACGAAAAAAAATAAATATATATATCCAATTAGACGCTGCCACGTGGCAGCGTCTGAGCGAATACCGAGTGGAAACCGGATAAAACCGATGGTTTCATTCGCGGTAAACCGCCGGTTTTTACAAAAAAAAAAAAAAAAAAAAAAAAAAAGCCAATCTGACGCTGCCACATGGCAGCGTCTGAGCAAATACTTGTTTATAACCGTTAGAAGGGAAAAAAAAAATAAACCAATCAGCCACTGACACGTGGCATAAGTTTTGAAAAAAAAAAATCAAATTGTGCCGTTGGGCACTGGGCGGCTCAGGCAGATGACCGTTCTGATGCCCAGCGGCCAACCCAGTCCAGTCCCAACGGCAGTTTCTTCTATTTTTTTTTTTAACCTTTTATTTTCTCTATTTGCAAACCCACCCCTTTCTTCTAAACTATAAATACCCCCCACCACTCTATTTTTCTTCACACCACTCTCACTCTCTCAAATCTCAAATCTCAACTCTCAACTTCTCTCAATCTCTCTCAATCTCAATTTTTGAATTCTCTATATATTTACAATTTCCTTTAATTCTCAATTTCTCATTTCATATATAAATAATTTATTATATATTTTATTCTAGCATAAAATATTTATTTCTTATATTTTTTACCATCATATATATTTTTTTTTTACTTCCTCACCACTCTTATAGTCTTATTCCAACAATATATTTTTTTTCAATCATCTATTTTTTTTTTTACTTTGTTACCATCATTATTCCAACAATATTTTTTTTTTCAATCATCTATTTTTTTTTTACTTTGTTACCATCATTATTCCAACAATATTTTTTTTTTTTACATATATCTAAATTTTATTATAATTAATTTTTCAATGGCAAGTGGAAGTGGAAGTGGGGGAGATGGTTCAAGAAATGTGAATAGAGGAAAGGGTCACGTGGAAAACTTGTTGCAAAACATTGGTGATGCTGTCATTGCCGACGATGTGACTTTTCAGCAGTTCATTGAAGATCGATTTGGATCCAATCAGCCTTCTGCTCCTAATCCCGAGTTCGACGGACTCAACCCCGCTTACAATACCCCCAATATTAATGAAAATGTATTTAACCCCCCACCCCCTTCGGATGATTTTTTTGCAGGTGAAGGTGATGCTGAAGAAGAAAAGCCGACGAAGTCCGATCTCTTCAAAGTGCATATGAAGAAAACTAATTTTGATGGTACATATTGGCACATCCAGTGCAATTACTGCCCCAAAACATACAAGGTTCCAAGAAACTTCGGATATGGCACGATGTGGACTCATGTCAGAAAAACTCACCCGTCTGAATACGCGATGGCGAATAACCAAGCCCAAATTGCTAGGTACGCAACCTCTTCTAATCAATTATTTCATTACACGTCTGAAAAAAATAGAGAACAATTAGCATTAATGGTTGCAACTGAACACTTACCTTTTGGTTTTGGTGAGAAAGTGGGTTTTGTTAATTACTGTCAAAATGCATTAAATCCTGCAATGCAACGTGTTCCTAGAACCACTCTCACACGTACACTAAATGGCATTTACAAAAAAGAAAAAAAATTATTGAAAACATTTTTTGAAAATTTTCAAGGTCGCGTTTCTGTATGTGCCGACATATGGAGCGACAATTTTGGTAGTCATTCATATTTGGGTGTCACATGTCATTATATGGACAATAACTGGGACATGCAAAAAAGAATTCTCGCATTTCTTGTTTTTGATGACTCGCATTCGGCTAAAAGTATTTTTCGACTCCTTAAAATCATTTTTGAAGAGTATAATTTACTAAACAAAATTTTTGCTATTGGCTTTGATAATGCTGCAAGCAATACCGCAGCTATTCCTATGTTAACAGATTTGTGCAATCCCTATTTTGGGGGTAAATTATTTCATCAACGTTGTGTATGCCATGTTTTAAATTTATGTGTTCAAGCTGGATTAACAAAGCTTTCTGCTTTTATTAGACCAATTAGAGATAGTATTAACTATATCTGGAGGCATAGCAAAATCCAGAAACAATGGTTAAAATATTGCTGTCAGAATGGTATGCATCCAAAAAAATTTTCTCGAGATATTACCACACGTTGGAATTCAACTTATAAGTTACTTTGTGAAAGTGTTGAATATAAAGATTTATTAGTTTCTTTTATTAATTATAATGTTCCTTCAATTTCTCTTCAATTGAACCATTGGGATGTATGTATAAAAATTCTTGAATTGTTACGTGTTTTTAATGATGCTACCAATGCTTTATCTGGTATTTACTATCCCACTACTCATTTATTTCTTGTTCAAAGTGTTAATGTTGTTGGTGCATTTAGTGCCTGTGAATTCGATGTTCAATTGAGTCTATGTGTTGCTGCCATGAAAACAAAATGGTGTCAGTATTATGAGAAGATTCCAAATATTTACTTGCTTGCATCGTGTTTTGATCCACGCTTTAAATTAGAATGTTTGCAGGTCTATTTATCTAATTATTACAAATGTTTAGATTTAGAAGTTGATGTTGATGTTCTTGATTGTTGTGATTCCGTTAAGACTTTGCTTTATGAATTATACGATGAATATCTTAAAATATATGGTCAGTCTTTGAACGTGCCGGTTTCACAACCCCAACCCACATCTGGACCATCTGGTGCTAGTAGTTCTTCCTCAAAATTTAAATTACAGGGTTTAGGGGATCTACTGTTTTCCCAAAGATCCAAAAAATTAAAAACATCTTCTTCATCCTCATCTATCTCTGAGCTTGACCGGTATTTAGAAAACGATCATAAATTTCCAGATGATAAATTTAGTCTTCAGGATTGGTGGAAGAGTCATGAACATGATTATCCAATTTTGGCTATTATTGCCAAACAAATTCTTGGAACGCCGGTTTCTACAGTTGCTGTGGAACAAGAATTTAGTGCAGGTGGAAATATTTTAGACCCAAGACGGTCGGCTATGTGTCCACAATCACTTGAAATGCAGTCGTGTGTTGATGATTGGACGAAAGCAAAACATAGACAACAAGAACTCCAGCCGGAGAAAGTGAACGACTTCTTCGAAGGTGACCAAACCACGGGAACGGAAGGCAGCGAATAGATTCTGTTCCAACTTCCAACCTCCAACACCGAGCAAGTAATTAAAGGTAAAAGAACTACGTGGCATTTGATTTCTCTATATTGGTGGAGGATACGTAGGCAGCTTAATTGTGGTAAAAAATTAAGTGCAAGGCCGATATATATATATATTTTTAATTTTAACTTTGTTACATTGTAATATTGTATATTTGAATTCAAGCCTTCAAGGCCAATTTGTAATTTATTTATTTATTTTGTGAAATTGTAAAATTGTATTTATTAATAAATGTCAATTTTTTTTCTTCTAAACATTGTGAAATACTTAAATACTTCAATGAAAATGTTTGTAAATATTTTTTTATTTACAACTTCATGATTTTATATTTAATAAATACAAGATTTTATTATTATTTGTCAAGATTTTAATCATACAAACAATCTTTATGATATATTATTATAATAATAATCAATGAAAAGGTAAAAAATTAAAAAAATAAAAATTTATAAAAAAAATATTAAAAAAAACGGAAACCCAAACAATCTTTATGATATATATAATAATCAAAGGTTGAAAAGGTAAATAAATAAATAAATATTAAAAATTAAAAAAAAAAAAAAAAAAAAAAAAAAAAACCGAAACCGAAACCGAAACCGAAACCGAAACCGAAACCGGGAAAAACTGAAACAAAAACCGGAAACCGAAAACCGACGGTTTGAAACCGGTTTGAAACCGGTTTTCCGGTTTCGGTTTCGGTTTCGGTTTCGGTTTAGGGTGCCACCCAAACCGAAACCGGCGGTTTCGGTCCGAAACCGAACCGGGGTCACCACTAGTTGTGACTGATAAAAAAAATTCTAAACTAACCAGAAACCGCTACACAGACACAGAAGTCTAACCCTAAAAGCTTGCCGTTCTTGTCAAAAGTCTCCATGTCTAAAACCTTACAAGCTAGCAATATTTATCTGCAACAAAAGTCGGAGCTTTTGCAGAAACTGCTACACAGACACGCATGATAAACATGATTAGAGGAGGAAGAAGCTATGTGTCGTCTCCTCCGGCCTTCTCCAATGACGCAAAACGACTCCTCGTTTGTACGGCCAATACTGTCTCCATCTTCAGCACTTCCACCGCCTTACAGGTATTTCATTTTCTCTCTCCTTTTTTAAATACGATTCTTGATATATAATTTACTTCCTTTGTTTGTTGGGTTTAGATATCGTCACTGGAGGGTCACACGGCTCCTGTCACAACGGTGATAGTTGTACCGGCGTCCAGTCCTGCAAATAACATTCTGTGCTATTGCTGGACTGCCTCACTTGATGGGACCATCAGATATTGGGACTTTTCGGTGCCCGAGTTGTTGAAGACAATAAATATCAAAATTCCCATTTACTCTATGGTAAATATAATGCCTCTTAAGAATATTTTGTTATTTGAAATGGGCGATGATTGTTGTTAATTTTGTTTTCAGGTGATTCCGTATTTGTTATTCAATGAAAAACAACCTAACCTTTTTGCGTATGTGTCTCTTAAAGATACTAGAGAAATAGATAGTAAAAAACACAAGTCTGGACAAATCTGCAAGTGTAACTTGACTGAGTCCCGCTTGGTTGGTGGAGTGACTTTGGCAGAGGTTCGATAATATTCTTCAAGTGCTTAGTCTTATTTGTGAATTTTTATTATCATTGTGTGTATGATTTGTGAATTTATTCATTCATCCAAATCCAATACGCTGAATTTGTTGCATACCTTTTATGGCAGACGAAAGTATCGGAACCTATAACCATTAGTTCATCAGGGAAATATTTTGGCATCACAAAACACCAAAGGCTTTCTATATGGAAGGTCCCGGATACAGAAACCGAGCGTGTGGTGCTTAGGAAGATAACACTGCATCATACAAAGAGGATGACAGTTCTTGCATTCCATCCAATTCAAAGAATTGTAGCAGCAGGTGATTCGATGGGAAGAATTCTAATTTGGAGAGGATTCGGTGATAAAACATTTGCTAGCGGTGAAGGACTAGTGAGTGGAAAAATTATGTCGAATGATGAAGAAAAACCGGGAGTGAGGGATAACGATGATGCTGATTCTTGCACCACATGGCATTGGCACTCTTCTGAAGTAAATGTACTCTTCTTCTCTTCTGATGGAGCATATCTTTATTCAGGTAAAGAAACATCACTTCCTATTGAAATTTGAAATAGTAACAAAATAAAGCTTTTTTAGCAAAGTGCCTTGCCCTGTATAAAGCATAAAATACACTATGTTGGCATGGTAGTTAAAGGGTGAAGTGATAATCATTTTTTTTTTTCTTTGAGATTTATTTTTTAATGGAAGGGTTAGGCATTGCATTTTTGTTTATTTGTGTGTATTATGCTAAGATTGATGTAGTTAACCAAATAAATATATCCTTTCATAACTTTCTATGTACCCTACGTGAGATGCATGTCCTGCTTTGCTGAATGTTTGCTTATGGCAAATTTGCTGCTGGCAAAGGTTCTCCAGTTTTCTGTTTGACTAATAGTTTAAGGTCCTTTTAGTGATTCTAAAGTAGAAGCAGGTGACAGTTGATTTCATGCATGCTATTCAATGACCGTTGCTCTTATGGTTTGTTCCAGATGATTGTTCATTTTGTTACATTTCAAATAGCTTTCATGTTTATGACACTCATTTTTGTTAGCATTTAGGTGGAAAGGAAGGAGTTCTTGTGGTTTGGCAGCTTGACACTGGGAAGAAGAAGTTTTTACCTCGAATCGGATCTCCACTTCTATATTACACAGTTTCACCAGATCCTTCACTTTCCTCTGTAAGATAATATTGGCTATGTACACAAGCTGAAGCTAGTGTTGTGTTCTTTCATTTGCTCTGCTGAAAAGAACTTATAATTTTGACCATGGGTTTTCAGATTTCTTGTGCAGATAATCAAATTCATCTACTGAAAATGCCTTCACTGGAAATTTTGAAGTCCATTTCTGGGATTAAGGTTTGTTCTAATCACCATGTCTGCTGCTCTTATTTTGAAAACTTCATTTCTTACTTATATTTGGTGTAATCTTGTGCGACAAGACATGTGTGTGACCAAGAAGGCAATCCATGAACAAGAAATTTTTATGTATTGTCAAATCCAAATGAAGTCTATGTAAAACATTTTACATCAAACTGTTTCCTACTTAATAAAATTTGCATTACTGGCTATGTCTAGGCTTTTGAGGGGTATGCTTGATGGATTCCTCTTTAGTTTCAATGTCTTGAACAGTTTAAACTTTGTTGCATTGGTGCAAGTCTTGGAAAAATGGGCACACCAGGTGTATATGTTGTGCAGGGCACAAAAATGTGTTGAAAGGACACATTTGACTATTCTTTTGTTTGTGACGTGTATTTAGTCTCTGCCTTCTCTTTATATAATCCCTAGAAAGGAATTTCTTTTCATACTTTCTGGTTTGGAATTTATTTTTGGGCTATATAAAGAGTAATAACAGATTGTGTATGCTCCATTTCATATGTTTTTATGCCAGTTTTCAATACTTCTTTTAGTATGCTATATTTATGCTTTCCACAATGCTGTTATACATCACATCTATTATATGTGTCAGTGTTTCTATACATATATATATTTGTAATATGTGTTTCTATACTGTTTTGCTGTTTTATGTTGGAAATTTTAATCCTTATTCTCTTCTAAACATTGTTGTGCTACAATTTTCAGTTTTCTTGTTCATTGCTGGAGGAGTATGAAGATTTTGGTAGTGGGGTTGCCTTCGATCACAGCTCTGCGTTGGTTGCCTTACGCACAGATAATTACTGTGTCCAATTTTACAGCCTCTTTGATGACCGTGGAATTTCTGAGGTGAGAATGATCAGTTAACTTTCCTATCAAAAAATGATTAGTTTTACTTGTTTATTTTTCGCTAGTCTTTTTGTATATTCAATTTTCCTTTTGGTGCTTTCCATGCACCATACCATGTGTTAATAATTAGGGAAATGTTGATATCATTTGGTGGGGGTGTTATTGTTTCTTTTGGTGTTTGCTATTGAATATCCCATATGCTAACAGTTGAAAAAGTGTTGATTTTGCTTTGGGTGAAAAAGGGATGCTGTTTATCAGAGAAAGCTAGATCTCTTTTACTGCTGGTCCTATTCAATCAATATCTTAATTGAGCAAAGTTAAACCATTGCATCTTTTAGATTATCTTTATTGAGCCACTGGCTTCATTTCTCATCTAGTTTCTTTAAAAACGTTTGTATTGCCTTAATCTTGTTTAGTTTTGGCCTAATAGATGTAGGTGGATGGTGCATCATATTTGATACCCCACCAAGGAATTAATATCCATATATAAGAAATCTCTGCGTACAAACTTTGATGAGTTGGAGGTTGAAATTTTCTAAATATGCCATTTCAGGTTCAAGTTTGTGAGAGAAACCATCAACCCGGAGATGATGTCACGGTAAATAAAATTGCCTTTTAATCATGTTCTTTATCACACATGCACACCACATCTTAAAAGTGTTAAATTTTCTGTAACATTTGATTACTGTTATTATTAACTATGATGGATATCCTTGAATATAATGATTGCAGGTAGTTGTGACTTTAGTGACTCTTTCCCAAGATGGCTCTATGATGAGTACTGTGGAAGTGAAACTTGCTGAAGAGGGCATTGGAGGTCTTGTTTGTCTTAAATTTTGGGCATCAGAATCTCAAAATAAAAAGTTCACTTTGTCCACCATAATCTATGAACCCCACAGGTCTGGATGTGCCTAATAACATTTTTTTTTTTTGAACATTTTCATGACTTATAAAAGGACACCAACTTTCTAGCACTATAGAAGTTGGATCAATTTTTTTGGTGGAAGTGATTGTCTATATATATATTGTTTTGCTTTAATTTTACGAGTGGAATATATTGATATGGGACTTTAAGCTGATTGATGTCATAACAAATGGTGTTGTATAGGGATGCTCGTATTTCAGCTGTCGCTTTTCATCCTACTCGACGTGTGGCTGTCAGCTCATCTTATGGCGGGGACTTCAAGGTGATTTTGAATGACTTGAATATTAGTTATTAGTTATTTGTGTCATCAGAACTGTTTTCTCAGGAATTAACAACTTCATATTTTCCAAAACTCAGGTTTGGGTCAATGATGAATTGGAACAAAAAGATGTGATGCTTCAAAGTTCTGGTTGGACATGCCATGCGGTTGGCTCATACAAGTATTATTCTGATTTATTTTCTCCTCTGGAGGCTGTTCTGTTTACTTCCTTTAATTGAAAGTCCATCAATTTAGACAGGATATAGAATTTATGACTATTTGAGACTTTATGAATGAATTGATTTTTTTTTTTTTTTTTGAGCAGAATAACTTTAGGCCCTGTTTGGTTTTGCTTTTAAAATGTTAAAATCAGATTATTTAATAATTTTGGTATGAAAGAGATATTTGATTATTCAATAATCTGAGTTGATTTGGCTTCAATTGGCTTCAATTTTAAGAAGCCGGTGAGGGGTTATTTCTATAAAGTGATTATGAAATAATTTGATGTGAGATATATAATAAATCTTTTAAATGACCAAATTATCTTTGTTAATTTTACATAAAGACACTTCTATCCAAACCTTAATTTTGTATGAATCTATTGTTATTATTTATTATTATAATTTGATTTTTTTTAATAATTATTTTTAAATGACCATTTTTATTTATTGTTTATATTTTTTTTTATCAACTATTATAATAGTTATTAGTTAGTAAACAATTTATGTATCTACTCCAAAATGCATAAAATAGAAGTAGATCTAAAAATATAAAGAACACTACAACTAGTAGAAGATCTAGACATCTAGTATGTTGTACCTACTAGCTAATACTTATACATAGGTTGGTAATGTGAATTATCAAAAGATAAATTTAGATATTTATTATTTGGTTTTTTTTTTTTTTTTTTGAAATTTGATTTAAATGTTATATAATTATTTTGCCTTTTTCTTTGACATTTGAAATTGCTTATTAACACTAATACACTTGTTGGTAACGTGAATGATAAAAAAATAAATTTAGATACTTTATATTTGTTTCTTTGACATTTGAATTAAATGTTATAAGATTATTTTACCTTTTTCTTTGTCATTTGAATTAAATATTGGTTTGATACCAATTTGGAATTAAAATTTTCAATTTTCATACATTTCCCTTGAAAAAAAATATTCATTTCATTTTTAGTCATTATATAAATTCTCAGCAATTAACATAATAATTTACCAGGCCATTCATTCTGCTTTTGAGTCTAATAGTAGTGTTAGACAGTTGACGTTGACTGATTAACTTCACAATAGATTATTTTTCAGCTTAACTGATTATTTTAAAAGCTACAAGTCTACAACAATACCACTAACTTACTTGGTTCATGTTGCATTTTTTTCCTTGTTCTCAGGATTTGTCTGTGGCATATGTTTTCTCTTAAAATTTTGGAAAGTTGCATGTCTTGATTTCTTGTTATTCTAATTATATTTGTACCTCACCTTGCAGAAAAAAGGCAATCACAGCAGCTGCATTTTCTGCCGATGGTTCTATTCTCGCTGTTGCGGCAGAAACTGTGATAACATTATGGGATCCAGACAAGAATGTTCTTCTTGCAGTTATTGGAGAGACTCTAACGGTGATTCTCTGAGTTACTTGCCCATCTTTCTATTTATCTGTCTGTGCCTTGGAAACATATATTAAGTGAACACCAGTAAGGAAGCATGGTTATTTTTTGATAACGAGGATGCATTTGTATGTTTTCTTCTTACTTATCTCTTGTCCTTTGATTCACAAGCACCTTGGTTGCACATAGTGGCGCCTACTCTCTGCAAAACAAGGAAAGGAAGGGGCTGTCTTGGATTAGTCTCTTCTCTTAATTGCCCCTTTTATTTCGTAATGTTTTTGCTGCTCGTTTCACTATTGTTATGCTTGTATTTGGTTGCTTGGTGGTAATAGATTAGTGTTTGGTTCTGACTTCTGTTCCAGATTCTTCCACTGAACTGTGCAGTGGAGAATGAAACTTTATTCTCGCCTTACTTGAAAATATTAAGGTGTAATACCGAATAAAGGTAAAGAAATAATGACTTACCAATGTTAGCACAATGGAAGAAAATAACCAGTTTGTGATGTTTTCACATTGTGTTGGAACTTTAGTTTATTCTCCTTTAGGTAATACACGAGGCATTATAGAATGGCAACTGCATTCATAAATGAATTGCTCTCTCTCTCTCTCTCTCTCTCTCTCTCCCCATTTGTATGCTGATTTTTTAATGACTTCAGTTTTTTTTTATATTTAATTTCTTACAGCCAATTGTGACGCTGTCATTTGTCGGAAAGTCAGAGTTTCTTGTGGCTGCATCTTGGGGTTCAAAACCACAACTATCTGTATGGACTATTTCAAAGCTGTCTGTATCTTGGTCATATATGCTTCGTGTAGAAGGTAAAAAACTTCTCTTCTTTGAGTTGCAAACATTAATTTCTAAATTTTGCTTGTGGTGTTCAAATTTTTTGTTTCTCTTGTTATTACTACCATTGCACAGTTGATTTAGGTAAATGATAGTGACTTGTGATCGCCAACCATTCAAGGAGCTTCTAGGAATACCCCAAATAGTTGCCATTTGAGATTGACTGGTTTGAAAAACGCTTACCATTTGGTGCATTACGAGAATGACTGAAAGTTCAGCTTCTAGATGCCCAATAAGAAACTGGATTGGGGCGAAGAATAAAAGGGGGGAAGAAGGGGGATGAAAGTTCAACTCTCCCCATCCCCTCCATCACGTTTCATTCTGCTTCATTACTTCATCCCATTTCGCTCAATACCTACTCTCCCCTCTTTCTTATACTCATTTATATTCAACCAATGTGTATCAGAATCAGGTTCTTTAGGATAATTTCATTATTTGCAACCAATGTCTTGTTTGCATTAGTAACTCGTTTTCATTTTTGTGACTGTTAAGCCTCTGGAAGCTTTCCCTTTTCTTTCCAATCTCGTGGTTGCATGCTAACCGTGTTTTAATTTTATGCAATAGTTATCCTATTGTCAATATGTTATATCAAACCTTGCACTTTCTATTCTTGAGGAGAAAAATTATCTCGATATCAAAACTATTATCCACCATTTATAGTTCACCTCGACTGCAATTCATTATTGCAAATAATATTTCATTAATTGAGCCAATTATATTGAAATTGCAAATGGTGCATCATGTGAAAATTTCTGGGAAGCGCTGCATCGATGGAACTTTTTGAATTGGAGTACTATAACGTGCTAACATCACATTGTGCTCAGTAAAGAATCTATAGCGCTGTCATTTTCTATTTTCTGTGCTGTTAGGTATTTGATACAGTATTTAAACATTGTGCAGCTGTAGCCTGTGCGGCAGATTTGTCATCATTTGCAGCTCTTGCCCTTCTTCCTGAATCGTCTAAATGTCAGGAATCAATTGGAACAACATTTCAGGGAAAGGATGGAGTAATCTTGCTATTCAATGTAACAGATCCTGTTCCTGTGGCTACCTGGTTTGCAAGGAAGGTATGATGCTTCCATCCCTAGAGATTGTGTAAATCAAATGAACCTAACTTCTCTTGTATAAATTAGTTTACATTTCCTTGCAAGAACAAAAATGAGGGAGGAGGTATTGCCCAGCCAAGGTCCCCAGATTAATATCTTAAAATAATAATAATAAAAAAACTATTTATGAAAATTTTAGGTAGAATCCATCTATTTATTTATTGGTTTAATTCCGTTGAAGTTATATAAGCAAATTGATTTTTTTCTTTTCAATAAAAATGAATTTTAGCAGTAGTAATTGTTCATGCTTTTTCAGTCAATTTTTTTTATTACCTACCTATCCATAAATGAAAAAGGATATTGCCAGTGACAACAAATAAAAAGAAGGGAAAGTTGTTATGAAAGGCTTCTTCAACTAAATTAGAGATCTCTATTGTAGATTATGGTACTCAGACTTCTCATTACTCAAATGGTTTATTGTCAAGAAATTCCTGCCAATGAAGGTGATGATGGCATGTATACAATACACAAGTGAAATCTTTTACTGTGGCAACAAATTTAGTACTAAAATGAATGGAGCAATCCAGTCTATAAACTTTTTTATCATTGTGTGGTGAAGTGTACGTTGGCATAAGTTTATCCCTTTTCCTCATATTCATTCTGTTTATTAATTTCTATATTGTAAAATGAGTATAAATATAAACAGAGGAGAAAAAGGAGACTTGAGATCTCCCTTATAATAATTTAAATTAGCAGTAATAGATATATTATATTAGTAGTGAAAGTGATTTACTCTTCTGCAATAGAGACAATGTTAATTTACTGGCGCACCTCTCTGTTTCTCCCCCATATTTGGGTAAAGAACCAAATAAATAAGATGAATGAATGAAGAACATGACAACTGCAATGGATACTTGCTGTCAAAAGTTTGTTTACTGGTTGCATGTATTTAGGTGCAATAATATAGTAATTTTATTTCTATTTTCCTTGACAACAGGGAGTGTGCACAAATGCTATAATGTTTGTAAACCCACCATATCTACTTTCTGTCGATCATAGCAGCACAATGTTTTATGCTAATACCCTTGTCATTAATTGCAGGCCAAGGGAGGTGCGCTTGCTTTTCTCCAAGTAAACCCTTCGTCTATAGAAAATAATATTTCAGATGGGAAACCTCCTCAAGCATTGCTGGCGTATATGAATGGTGATCACGAGTATGTACTCTTTGATCCATATGGCGAAGAAATACATGAGCTTAATGTGATCCCACTGAAGGATCTTGAGGACCCCGAAGAAAGAAGTACGTAGTCCTTTATAGCCCATTATTTATATTACATCATTTAAATATCAAGTTTGTGATTTTAGTCAATTGCGTCCTTATGATAGTTTTGGTCGTACTATGATTACATAGTTAGATTTAGAGTGAAATTCTATATTACATTAGTTTAGGAGAAAAAGGGTTAAATAAATTTTTGAAACATCAAATAGTAACATCGGTGTTTCATTCTTTAAAAAAAAACAAAAAAAAACATTGGTGTTTCACCAAGTCCTCTTATTATTTGGTAACTGTAAAACGATTTTTGTATTTCCTTCTGTTTAGGCATACATACATTCACATGGGTTGGGCAATTTATGTTTAAACTAATGTGTATTTTAGTTTGTATCTTAAATTGCAGTATAAAAAAATTTCACATTTAATAAAGTAAAATAACTTAAGCAGGTACTTAGCAAGGGTGATTTGGTTCTCTGATCTTATTTTGTTTATTGTTTGTGTTTTCATTTAATCAGTGCAATTTGGGTATGCATCTATTTATGGGGAGCTACCCGAGTTTGAGTTGAAGAGAAACCAGACGTCATGGGTTCCATCTGTTCCATCTGAAAAACCTTGGGAGACCATATTCAGTGGGTCATCGCATAATCTCCCACCACTTACTAAATTGTGCTCCGCATTTTTGGAGTCATTGTTGGAAAAGAGAACCGCTGTTGTGGAGTGAGATGTTAACTGCAAATGTTATTCTTGCCAAATTGGCATGACACATACCAGGAGACCTAGTCATTTCAAACATTCTTTATGACAGGCGACATGGTTGATGTGCGAAGAGTGTTATCGGACAGGTTTAAAAGGCAATACAAGATGCTTCAAAGCTGAGGTCAGTAATTTTGAGACTACAGCTGTATTTTAAATGTCAGTGAGCCTGCATGTTGGCTTCAAAATTTTGATAGGAATGGTATTTGGCAGTAGTGTTTAGGACGTGTTGTGTATGGAAGAAACGGAAGTGTGTTTGCTTGGAATTATTTTGTAATTATATCCACAGTAGGATCATTCAATAGTATTTTGTTGGAGTGCGGCTCGATGAAAAACTCAATCAACTTTATTAAGTTTCTGTAAAGTTAAAATAACAGGAATATGGATTCATTTTTATATTTACAACTACACTTTACATGTAGTTCTGTGTCTTCTATAGTCAAAACCTAAAGTGCAGTTGTGAGGTTGCTCTTTACCATATTACCACCCAAGCAACTTCAAAATTTCTGGGTAAATTTTGTGGAAGATAATTTATATCTATAATCCATGGACCCATGAAGGTTGTAGAGTATAAGCAATTAAGCCAAAAAGGTGAAATTGAAACCTTCATATGTTTCCAAAAAAATATTTTCCTACACCCATATTAATAAATTAAAATCATTAATTTTACTCTCGACACCCTTTAAAATATCAAAATTATCCTTTAAGTGCTATTTTAATTTTAAACATTTTTTTTTTTCTCGTTACAAGCATATATATATTTTTTTCATTAACCCATTTTTTTCATTACACATTTCAGATTTTGTAAAAACAAGTTTTAGCTTTTGTAGGATGTTCTTATTGTTATTTTGATTCAACATTATTTTAAACATTTAATTCAACATTAAAAAAATAATAATCATATAATCAAACCTTGAAGAAAACAACAATAATAATTGAGTAATGCTATTTTGTCTAAATTTGGTGTCCAAATGATGTGGCAATTCTTATCCATTCATTTAAATCAAGCAAATTTAATACAATCTAAATGAATGAATAAGAGTATTGCCACGTCATTTGAACACCATATTTGGATACCAAATTTGGGTAAAGTAGCATTACTCATAATAATTAAACAAATAATAACACGCAACTTCTTGTTTAAAAAAAAAAAAAAAAAAACTATTTTCTTAATCACCAAACAAACATAAAAATTGATCTTTAACAACTCTGTGATTTTAAAACCAATTTTTTCATTTAATTTTTTTTTTTTTTTTTTATAAAAAAAAATCCACCCACCAACTTTTTCCGTTTACAAACCATTAAAGTAATAAAAATTTGTAGTTGAATTAAAGTAAAGTGAATGATTGATTTTGTTTCCATTCCACCTTATGTGGTTTAATGGCAAGTCTGAATCATTACCTTGCAACTATTACATATTTCTTTCCCTACACCATCATCGTGACTACAATGTCCACATGTTTTTTAGCCCGTTTTCGTTTTCGTTTTTTGTTTTTCAAAGACGATTTTGAATTCGCGTTTTTGCTAACCCTTTTTCATTTTATTTTCAAAAACCAAAAACAAAATGAAAAATAAAACCAGTGTTAAAAGTGAAAATTTTGAAAAACAACATTATACATGTTTCTTTGTTTTTCAAAAAAATTAACAATAATTTTTTTTTTCATTTTTCTCTTGAACGTGAAGTTCTTTTTCATCTGTCTTCTCTTCGTCTCCTTCTTTCTTCATCTTCATCTTCTTCTTTCTTCTTTCTTCTTCTCCTCTTCCTGCTTCTTTTTCTTCCTATTTTCCATGAAAGCAAGGCCAGATCTCACCTCATCCGGCCTTCGATCTGCCGATTTGCTCTTCCAAGACGGAATCGTTGAGTATCTTGTCTAGGGCTCGGTGAGGGATTGAGTTGGAGTCATCGTTGTCGGCATCGGAGGAGTTGAGGAACAAGTCGAGGTCAAGTTCCATCAGGGTGCGTTTGGTACATGGGACGGGACGTGACTGGACAGGACAACTTTCTCTAGTCCCGCGGTTGGTGCGCTATTAGCATGGGACGGGACAGGACAAGGTGGGACAAAAAACCCAAAAACTTGTCCCACCCAAATAGGTCGGCCAGACTTGTCCCATGTATGGGACAAGTGTCAAAAAGACTTTTTTTCCCTCAAAACTTCCAAAAATTACATATATATATATATATACACCAACACCTGAATCCCATCTCCTTTTGGCTTTAATAAAATCAGTTGTTCAAAAAAAAAAAAAAAACTTTCATTTCAGTTTCAGTACTTATCATCGTCGATCATCAACGCATCTCGCCAAACTCAATTTTTTGTTCTAATTGAAACTCAATTCTTTGATGAAGTTTGAATTTTTAAGTAACAAAAGGTTGGATTTTGACCTAGAGTTGCCATGAACTGGTGGGCCTCAAATTGGATGGAGATTTAGAGTTTTTGTGTTTTTGTTTAAGAATGAAGAAGATGATGATGTAGTTGTTGATTGAGTGAAAAAATGATGATGATGATTGAAGAAAAAGAAAATTGAGATCTGGATTCTAAAAAATATTTAAAAATTCTGTAACAAAAAATTGAAATTTCATTATTTTTAATTTGATCTGCATTTCCTGGCAACTAATTGCATTCTTCTTCTACCTCTTGCTTTATAATTTGATCTGCATTTCTTGGCAAGTGGCAAGTGGGTTGGATCTCCATTTGCTTTATAATTTCTTTTTCTCTTGTTCTGCTGTTTTGTTTTGTTTTGTTGTATTTGGTTTATTAAAAAAAAAAAAAAAAATTCATAATGATAATGATCAAGTTTGAAGATGATGATGATGACCGAGTTTGAAGATTGAGTTCCCAGATCTTTTCCACCCCAGAAAACCAAAATTAGAATTGTGTTTTCCATTTATTTTAATCATTAAAGTCTCAAAAATTAATAGGGGTATTTTGGTCATTTGAACCTCTTGTCATGTTCTGTCCCAGCCATACCAAACGCATAATAGTACAGTCCACAGTTCTGTCCTAGACATTCCAAACACAATACGGAACAACATATCCTGTTCTGTCATGTCCCGTCCCACCTTGTCCTATCCCATGTCTGTGCCAAACGCACCCTTAGTGACTATGTGTCTTTGCGCTTCTTGATTGTTATTCAAGAAACATATCTGATCCTAACTCATAAGAGAGTTTGAGAGATTGAATTAATTTAATCCAATTTCATTATTTTCAACTGTGACGACGAAATCATTCACCAAATTAATTTACCGTTGTAGAAAATTACTGCGAAGTAATGATACTACTATAAATTTTTTAAAATGATAAATTATTGTCAAAAATGAATAAATAAATGATAAATCATGACCGATTGATTTGGATGGCTTTTAGGATTTGGGATTGGGGAATTTTGTATGTACAATTAGTATATTTTGAAGAATCGGAAATTAATGGATTGTGTAATTAACAGAGGTAAATTGTTTTGGTTAACTAATTGCAAATTTTTTCGGTTAATCTACTAGACGCGTTTTTCCTGTTTTCATTTTCATAATGTAGCTTCCAGTATATGCTACCAGACGAGTTTTCAGAATTCGAAACTGAAACCAAAAAATTGGTTTTATTTTCTTTTTTATTTAAAAAAAAAAGAGCAAATGAAAAACGTTTACACGACGTGTCCCTAGTTTTTTTGTTTTTTAATTTTAATCATTTTAAATATTTTTTATTATATTATTTTAATATTAGGGCAAATTACACAAACTTTATGCATAATTGCATTAAAACCCTAGAAAAAATCATAATAACAATGACTATCCTTTGATCCATTGACTAACGATTGACAACATTGAGTCACTAACCGGTGAAGGGCAGTTTGGACTTTTTTAGTGTCATTAAATATATATTTTTTTATCCAATCACATGTTGCAACATTAGTCCTAATAAATTTATTAATAAAAAAAATATGTTCACCTTCTTCATCATCTCTTTCAATTTATAGAGACCAAAACACAACCCAATACCATCCTAATCGCAACCCAAAAAAATTTGCTTCTTCTTATCCACCCTTCATCTTCTTTACCATCATCACAAACTCATCAAAAAACACAAACAATAAAAATTATTCAAAAAATATAGAAAACAAATATATATGATAGATATTCTACATGGAGGAGATGTGGTTCCATATCTCTTCATCTTAATAGGAGATATGGAACAAAAATCTCCATTAATGGAGATTCATCTCCAATTTTGGATAAGATCTGGATCCAAAATCTCCATCAATGAAGGTATGTGATCTCCATTAATGGAGATTTTATATCTCCTCTAATGGAGATCGATCTCCATTAGAGGAGATTTAGTTCTTCTTCATTTGATCTCTATGGAGATCAGTCTGATCTCTATGAGAGATCATTGATTTTTTTTTTTTTTTTTTAACTATTTGATTTTTTTATAGTTCAAAAAAAAAAAAAAAAAAAAAAACTATTTGATTTATATATATATATATATATTCTAATTTTCTAATAGTTTTTTGATTTCTTTTGTTTTTTTTAACAGTTTCCTGATTTCTTTTAATTATTCAATTTTTATTTTATATATATATTTTCAAAATTTTCTGATTTCTTTTAGACAGTTTTATGATTTTTTAAATTATTTGATTTTTTGTATACATATTTTTAATTTTTTTTCTTGATTTTTAATTCATTAATTAATTTAATATAATATTTTACATTTTCGAAATACTAGAGCAATGGCAAAATGGACTTTCTGTGATTGACTAATGATGGTCAACCGTTAGTCAATGGGTCAAAGAGATGTTAGTGTTTTGATTTTTTTACCGGTTTTTATGTAATTATGCATATAACCAGGGTAACCCTTAATATTATAACTATTTTAAGTGTTTTTTTTTTTTTTTATCCATTTGGACATGTTTACATTTCCTTGGAGTGTTGTTCTTAAGACCAAAATATCTCTCACACCGATAATTTTGACTACCGGAGAGATCAAAGTGATGCATTTTTTATAATTTGAGGACTAAACATATTAACATGACAAAAACATTTGATAATGTGATATTTCATTAAAGTAAGGACTTATGTGATAAGGCTTGGCAACCAAATTATCTTTCAAATGAAGCTTGAATAATTGTTGTCTCACAAAGAACAACTACATTATATGGTTTTTTTTTTCTTTTCATCATCAAAATTCAACATTGAAACTTTTGAGGCTCATAGTGTCAAATTTGTGAAGGTTTATAATTAAATGTATAATATATCAATGCATGAAACCTTAAGGCCAGTTCGTTATTGTTTTACAAACATGTTTTCTGTTTTTCAAAATGAAAATAGTGAAAAACACGTTCATCAACCATGTTTTTGAAAAATAATGAGAAACAAACATAAAACACATTTTTCACTTTTATTGAATAAAATTTTGAAGTTTTTACCATTTTGCACTTCTATTTTTTATTTTTACCAATTGAGTAAATAGCATGTGGGGTATAGTTGAATGAAAATGCTCTATTTATTGAAAAACAGAAGAGAAAAAAACTTAGAAATATCCTCTAAAAACATTAGAAATTTATTTTTAACCACATAAGAAAGTTTTACTATTAATTTTTTTTTTTTTTTTGAATTTGTACATATACCCTCATTTAAATACCATTTTCTTTCCCTCCCACCCTTTTCCCATTCAAACAAAGAAAAAAAAACTAGAGAAAGAGAGAGAGAGAGAAACCTCTGGCGTGAGTGGAGATGCTGTTTGTAAGGTTCCTATTTGTTGATTGGCTCATTTCGTGGACAAACCACATGTTGGGGTTCTTTGTAAAGGTAGCTTAGGTGTTGGTGTTATTGTTCAAAGCCCTTTGAAGACCTCATCTTGATAAGCACCGAAGGTAAAATTCTAAGTGCTTACTTGTCTTGAAGAGATAGTTGCACACACTCACAACTCATGTATATGGTTAATTCTTGTATGTTGTGTGTCTTCTTGTTGTGCATTAATGTTCATTAACATCTCTTCTTACATGTTATTTTGATTGCATCTTGTATGTTTAAATGCCTTGCCATGCATAGCCTTGGAATTCTTGCATTGCAAAGGGCGCTGTTCAAAACGCTCTACAGAGGCACTATTCGAATAGCGCCCACTTCAGACCTGATGTAAATGGTCTTTTAAATGCATCAGGTCTGATGCATTTTGGGAAGGCGCTGTATGGTCGCTGTTCAAAAGCGCTGTACGTACAACGCCCATCTGAGACCCGAGAGAACAAAGATCAGGCACTGTACAGAAGCGCTGTTCGAACATCACCAATGAAGAACATTCTTCATTTTCTCAGGAAGGCGCTGTACAAGTCGCTTTACGTACAGCGACTCGTACAGCGCCCAAGGCAAAATAAGTATCACTTTTTAAAACGACCACACTTCAACTTGACACCCTATATATATGCCACTTTGACTTTAGGTCAATGAAGTGAGTTGATTTTCATATTTCATATTTAGGATATTTTTCAAAGCAAGAAAAATACACAAGAACTCACCTTTGATTACTCAAACACTATTTCCATGATCATCAATCATCATCTAGCATCATCTTTGATCATCTAGATATCATCTTGCATGGATTCTTCATCACACTTTGCTTGGTAAGTTTTTCACTAATATCTTACATATTTTGTGTCTTTCTTTGCAAGCAATCTCATTTATTTACTTGTATGTTATTCATATATATCTTTGATACAAGTTTGAGATTAGTGTTTTGAATATTTGAGAGTTGTATTGTGATAGCTTTCTAGGTTTGCATAATCTATGATTTGCTAAGCTTTTTGACATGTCACTTAGCTCTTGATATCTAGGATTGTATTTCTTGATATATCATCATCCTAGATAAGCATATAGGGTTACCTAGCTCTTGTTGCATATTTGAGTATTTCATATATTCACTTAGGTTGTATCATCTCTTCATTGAGAAGTAAGTCTTGTGTAGTTTCCGGGATTAGGTTGCATAAATCACAAGCAAATTGGACTAGGTTCACTTATACCGGGATTAGGTATGTGTGTGATTACTTACCGGGATTAGGTTGTAATCGGTTTACACATTTAGTGGATTCGAGGTTCGAGTGTGGCTTACTTACTAGCCCGTGGTTTTTCCCGTGAGGGTTTCCACGTAAATATCAAGTGTTGTTTATATTTCCGCACCATATTACACTTGCTATATTTTATTGATTACTAGCGGTATTTTCGTAATCTTGACCTTACAAGAAAATTTGGTAAAATCGATTAAAATCTTTTCACCCCCCCTAGATTAATATTTAATACACCATTAATTTGTTTCACTGTTGAAGAATCGAATCATCGTAGTTGAGAAGCCGTTAAAGAAGAGCTTTGCCGAAGAAATAGAGTGTGGGATTTTAGTGAGAGAAAATTACGATTTTCACCCCATTTGATGTTTTTTATTATGCGATTTTAGACCATCTCCAATGCATATGCCAATGCCAATGCCAAATTTGGCACAAAAAAGAGTAAAATGATATATTTGGCACATCAATTTAGCATTGTGCTCAAATGCACAATTCTATTTAAAATGCTATTTTTATTATTTTATTAATTAAAATTATAAAAGTAAACACTTACCATTAATGCATTTATTATTTTTTTTAATGTTCCAATGTAAAGTTCCATTAATGCATTAATTATTTCATTTAAAAAATATATATAATGGTATTTTTGTAATTAAAAAAGGACCATTTATTGCTGTGCCAAATTTGACATATGCTATATTGTGTGCCGAATTTGGCAAACAATATAGCATATGCCAAATTTGGCACATCATTTGGCACTGCATTGGAGGACGATTTTTACACCCTGTGCTAAATTTTAGCATTGGCACAATTATTTGGCACAGCATTGGAGATGCTCTTATGTTAATAAAATGTTTAGGGCTTATTAAATGATGAAATGTATGGAATCTTTTGTGTTGTTGATTTGCATTTGGGATGATTTAAGATGGTATGTAGTTTAGGAATAGTAATGGGTCGGGTTTGGATGGGTTTTGATAAATCCAGACTAAAACCTGCGAAAAATAATGAAACCCAAACCCGCCCGCGAACACGTGAAATTTAACGGATTCGGGTTCTGGTTTCACTCTTGGGTTTTGACTCCACCAATACCCGCCCGCGAACCTGTGAACTTTTGAGGGTTTGCTACTTTTCAATTTTCATCGCTCAACCAGTGTACTCAAGATTTAAGAATAACATTCTTTTCAACAAAAAGAAAAAGATTCAAGAATAATATACTGGTAACTATTTTCATCGCTCAACTAGTGTACTCAAGATTCAAGAATAAAATTATTTTCAAGGGATACTATTAAAAACCCCCCTCTAGTTTGTATTTTTGGTCAAAAACCATCCTCTAGTTTTATTATTGGCCAAAAACCACCCTACTTTTTGATTTATTAGCCAAAATACACCCCACCATTAGTTTTCCGTTAATATTTTCAATTTTTTCTGTTAAACCATGAAGGGTATAACAGTAAATGAGGAGTAATTAAATTTAAAGTGTTATTAAATGAAATAAAAATTTATTTAATAATTTTAATTAAAAAATTCAAAAAGTGACAAAAACAATAAAAATATCTCCCTCTCTCTCACGCCCCTCTCTCTCTCCCCTGATTCTCTTCTTCCTCTCTTATGCCATTCTCCCTCTCTCTCTCCTCTGATTCTCTTCTTCCTCTCTTCTGCCAATCTCTCTCTCTCTCTCTCTCTCTCATACACACCACACCACACTAGACACCATCTCTCTAATCAACACAAGATTTTCCTTGTCCAATAAACATTAGCCATCAATATAAATTTTTAAAAATAAAAATAAAACTTTTTTTTTCTTTTTTGACAGATCTGTCATCTGTGCATCTTCTTCTTCATCAATTTTCTTCCCATCTTTTTTTATTCTTTCTTTCCCAATCATCATCATCATCATCAATTTAAAGAACAAATTCCATTATTCTGGAAATTCTCAAACAAAAACTCAAATTTTCAAAACCATCGTTAATCATCACCTATATTTAAAAAAAAAGACTCAATCTGGTTTTTTGGAAAAACTGGATTGGATTACAATTTTTTTCTTCATCACCATCCTCATGGAAACCAAAGAACATAAGAGATAAATAAAAAAATTAAAACATGAAAAAAAAAAAAATGATTTGGTCGAGATCCTTGGATCTCACCAGATCCATCTCTAGATGGTTCTCCATGAGAGGAACCCGAACCACGGTGGCCTAGTTTGCCGCGACTAGGGGAACTCGGCGAACTATCTGGTGGTGTGTGAGAGAGATTGTGTCTGGTGTGGTGTGTAGATGAAGATTGAGTGAGAGAGGAGAGGTGAACGGAGGAGAGAGAGAGAGAGAGAGAAATGAACGGATTTTGTTATTTGTTATTTAATTCCGATGGAGCTAGATATATTTTTTTAATTAAATTTTTTAAAATGTTTTTTTTTTTAATTTGTTTACATTTGAATACCAAGGGTAAAATGGTATATTTATAAGAAATATTAACAGAAGTTAACATAAGGTGGTTTTTGACTAATAAATCAAACTAGAGGGTGGTTTTTGGCCAATAATGAAACTAGGGGGTGGTTTTTGGCCAAAAATACAAACTAGAGGGGGGTTTTTAATAGTATTCCCTATTTTCAAAGAGAAAAAAATTCACGAATAACATATTAGTGTACTCATAAATAGAACAAAAAATCAATTGCAAGGTACCAATATACCACATCACAGATTCACACAAGCATTGAAATACTAATTAATCGAAAATCAAAAGCAAAACATGAAACAAAAAAGAAAATGAAATTCGACATGGATGAAAAACATAGGGTCGGTTGCAATTTGAAGAGAATAGAAAATGGTTATTAGAGAGTAGAGAGTAGACCGATGAGAATGGGATCGATGGACGGTGATGAAGAAGCGTAACTCCATGAGCGCCACATGGCCACAATTGACTGGTGGTTGTCTGGTTTAGCGATGAAAATTGAAAATGATGGGAAGAGAGAAAGTCTGGTGACTCTAGTCTTGCCCTAGACCAAATAAGAAAAATTTAGGGTTTAACTCTTCAAAATGATGTCGTTTTAAGGTAAAAAAAAATATTTTCTCAAAACGACGTCGTTTGTGTGTAAGAATTTTTAGTTTTAAATGGGTTCGGGTGAAGATTTTTTTCCAAACCCTAACCCTAACCCGAACCCAAACCCGAACAGTATTGGGTTGCGATTTGGTGTGTTTAGGGTTGTGATTTGGTCTCTAAAAATTGAAGGAGAGGATCAGGAATTTTTTTTTTTATTAATATTATATTTAATTAATAAATTGTTAGGGTTGATGTAGAGATATATTATTGGACACTTTTTTTTTCATTTATTTAATAACATTGAAAAATATCAAATTATCCTTCACTAGTTAGTGACTAACTGTTAGTTAACGGGTCAACGGTAAATTAGTGTTATTATAATTTTTTTTTACTAGTTTTAGTGTAATTATGAATATAGCTAGGGAAAGTTTATGTAATTTGCCTATAAAAAATGGGTGTACAAATTCGGGTGGCATATCTGCACCCAAATGTGAAATCTTAAGAAAAATATGATATCTTAACCTTTTTGAAAACAAAAATATACTCAAACATCCCTTCAAAACCCTGTATTTAACTTTTTTGTACGAGAAAATTACCAAAACACCTTCTAGAATGGTGTTTCCATAAAACGCCACATTTTACATTTTTTTTTTCGAAAAGTGAACATCGTCTCTTGGAAGGGCGTGCCTCGAAAGCGCTGTTGTCGGTGAGATGCCCAAACGACTTCGCATGGGCATGCACTGCCCGTAGGCCGCAACGCACCTAAGTGGCACTGTCTCCGAGCAGCGCTACCACGCCAGTGATGGTTAGAGGAGAGGGGTGGCTAATGTGAAGAGAGAGAGAGAGAGAGAGAGAGAGAGAGAGAGAGAGAGAGAGAGAGTTTGTTGAGTGTTTTTATATGGGGGACTATGAGTAATTTCTAAAAAATGTGGTTATTAACCATTAAACTTTCATATATGGTTTAAAACAAAATTCTAATGTTTTGAAAGACTATTTTTATTTTCTCCGGGGGGGTTTGGTTCGAAAATTATATAGCACCTTTTTGAGGTGGCATTTTAAGACTATCACCATTTTAAAAATTGGCACCTAAAATGGGTTTCTTCCAAAAATGCCCCCCAAAATACTTCCACATTAGCTATTTGTAATTTAGTTTTGTTATATATATATATTTTTACTTTTCAGTTTATAGTGAGAGAGTTGTGAGAGTTGAGAGAGTTGAGAGAGAAAGTCCTATTGACAAATCGACAAAAACGCGAACGACGATGGCGATGGCGATGACGACGGTGGACCATGAACACAATTACGTCGATGACGTAGACCAGGACCAACGACTGTAGCAAGTTTTGATTTCGGTGAAAAACGAGGTATGTAACTATTTCGATTTGATTTTGAAGTTTGATTTGATTGTGTTTTGTTAGGCGTATTCATTCGATTTGTATCGCTGAAGTGTTAGATCTGTATTTTAGGGTTTGATTTTAGAGTTTTAGGGATTGAATTAGGGATTTTCGATTTTGGAAGACGATGAACAGTAACTAGGTTTTCGAGACTTAGGTTAGTTTTCGAGATTTTTATAACTTGTTCCGAGACTATTGAAATACTGTCCCGAGACCTTTGTAATAGTTCCGAGACTTTTGTATTAGCTTATATGATCCGAGACTTTTATAACATGTTCTGAGACTTTTGAAATACTATCCCGAGACTTTGCTGATCGGTTTCGAGACTTTTGTATAAGCTTATATGATTAGAGACTTTGTAACATTTCCGAGACTGTTGTAATACTCTCTGAGACTTTGCTAATAGTTTCCAAGACTTTTTTAATACTTTCCGAGACTTTCTGGTAAAGGATCTGTCTTTCTAGGGTTTTATTTATGAGACTTTTGTAATTGATTTATGAGACTTTGTTCCGATAAATTTGTTTAGTGATTTGAGACTTTTGTATTGATTTCCGAGACTTTTTTTTTTTTTTAATATTTCCGAGACTTTTGTTTTGATGTCTGATACTTTTGTGTTTTTCAAGATTTACTAGGAAAAAATTTCAGACTTCTGTTTTTAATAAAAACGCATTCCTTGTGATTTGCAGATGGTGAATTTGAAGGACATGTTAAAAACTCCACAGAGTGATTGGTACGATGCAAAAATCACTCGCCACAACCACATTAAACTTCTCAAAGTAATAGAGGAAGAAATTAATGGAGTAGTAGAAGATGGGATCCAAGAGTGAGAGAGGTTTTTTGAGTCATGTTTTGGCCATTTTCTACGCATGCATCGAGGAATGCAGTTTTTCAGTGGTGTTGTGCATCGGTTGCTATTGCGCGAGTTACACCATGACAGACCCACTCATGAGATGAGGTTCATGTTAGGTAAGCATAACATCTAGTTTTCTAGGGTTAAGTTTTGTTTGATCACCGGGTTGAAGTTCGAAGTCATCTTAGACACGACGTTATATGAGGAGATGGAGAATGACGTACACAAAGGTACTTCGGTGGTCGAGATTTGGTCAGTTTTACTGAACTTCTAGCTAGGATTGAATAGGGTTAATGGCAATAGCAATTCGATGCAGTGAAGCTATGTTTTCTGTTAATGGTGAATTGCTGTAAATACAATCGCGGTTAAGTTGCCTTAAGCTTACATGGGGGGAAGGGGGGTTGGGTGAATAGGTTTTAAGGCCTTTTTCAATCCCTTGAACAAACAAAAGTTTGTCCCTCTAGATAGCTTATATAACACCACAATAAACACAAACAAGCATGCATAGACTATTAATTAGCATATTCAATTGATGGATCAAACATAGCTTATGAATTATATATGGAGGATATACCAAAAATACATAAATCACCAAGTACTTGTATTCATTATAAATGTCTCAATAGTACAAGTACATATCAAAGATATGAAGACAATCAAAGATCTTGTCTCACAAGAATGTATTCAATTACAATGCCTTCAAGATCAATTTGATTAAAGTAAACAAATATCAAAGAGATAAGGAAAGAGAAACTTGACATATGATAATTTTTACGTGGTAAACCTCCAAAGAGGAAACATCCACGGATTGAATGCATAACCACCGGTAAAATATTTTTCACTAGTTAAACAAGAGTACACCCTTAAATGTGACCAACTCTCATGTATCACAATCTATTGGATATCCTTACTATCTATTCCCACTAGAGAGAAACTTGCCTATTCTCTAACCGTGACACATCGCATGCCTCTAGAGAATATCCTTGCTCGGACTTACAAGAGGCCTCACACCTCACGCCTCACGCCAAGACTTCTCTTGTTCTATGTTGAAGAATCACTCAACAATAAGAGACTTTTCTTGCTCAGACTTATAGGAGCCTAATACCCCTTGTCAAGACTTCCCTTGCTTGTCTAACCGGAGCCTCACACCCCTAGACAAGACTTTGCTCGGACTTACTTAGAGGCCTCACACCTCTTAAATAAGACTTCCCTTGCTTGGGCTTATTTAAAGCCTCACACTCTTAGCCAAGATTTCCACCTTTTACAAGGCTAGTGATATATGTGAAGCAAATGATGTAAGCACAATCAACATAGGACATGATCAATATGAGCTATGAGAACTAGAATTAGACAATGAGCACACAATGTATGATATTCTAGTTTATAATCCAAGAGATGTAATCACACAAGATGATGCATGAACATATTAAACGAATGGATCATGTACACTTCATGTAGACATAGACATAGTCATGTGAGCACACAAGTCAAATATTGTCTAGTCATAAAAACACATGAATCGAAACCTAGAGCATGTGAAACACCTAACACATGTGATTCCTCGTTTCATTCACAAAGCTAATACTTGAATAAATCATATACATGAAACACATATTCAATATATTAGAAACATACACCAAAAATGCTAGAATCAGAAAATATGATCAATGAATATTCTAGCAAGGATTTAGAGCAAGAATATAATTAATAATCAATTAAATCCTAAATAGCTTTAAACACAAAATCAAATGTGCTAATCCTATATTTGTTCAATTAAAGGATCCAAGCACATGCCAATGTTATTAATCATAAAATGAGTCAATCAAGTCATAGATAACCCTAGATATCAAGCTAAGCACAATACAACTCTCAAACATGTGAAATACTAGAATCATAGAAAACTAGTTCACATTTATCTCTAATTAGACTTGATTAGCTTTGATTTGAAGCTATCCTTCTCAATAGCATTCATCATATATACACATACATATAGAAGAAGAAAACCCAAGGTAATTGAAGATCATAAAAGATGAAATCACAAAGTTTAGTTCAATACCTAAGAATCTCGTGCAGTTTCGGTTTTGAGTGTAGAACCACCACAAACTCGATCAAACAGCTGCAAAATCTTTTTGATAAGGTAGGGGACTTGATTATGAAGATTCTCCAACTTGAATCACTTGATTCGAAGTCTGAATGAGAAAATTATGGTGTTTGGAAGATGAGAAAGTTAGAGAGAAGATTTTAGCATAATGTTTCAAAATTTTTTTTTTGAACAAGTGAGAGAGAGGGAACATTTAAAGAGAATGGGAGGGAAAACAAAAGAGAGATGGGACCCACTTGGGCGGCGAACCTTGGCTGTCCTCGTGGAGGCACGTGGCCACCATGGGGAGGCCGAGAGGCCTCCTTCCTATGGTGGTCATGCGCCAACATGGGAAGGCTCCTAAGTTTGGGCCTTCTCTCATCCGTTCTTCTCCTCGCGTTCTTTGACCGTCATTTGGCCTCCAATCTCGGAATTTGAATTCATTTCTGGATTACGAACCGTAACTCACTTACACACAAGGATGACTACAAAACTTTGACAATTTGATGTGAACTTGACTCGATATACGAAGACGAAGACAACGCATTGTAAAGGAACGAAAAGTTTTGTAACTTCCTAGTTTGAACTCGAAATCTAAAGAGTGAGTATCCGAAATAACTGAAACTCAACAAGGAATCATTTAAGAAAAAATTCAAGTCCAAATCATTTACACACAAACAAATAAATATAAGATCACACAAGTCTGCAATTTCCTAGACATAGTCATAGTATATGCATTTCTACAATGTATGACAATATGAGATCAATGCATGAGCATACTAAAACATGTGAATGTGTTATACTAATTTGGAACTACGATGCAAGGACACTGATGAATGAATTGTGTGTGTGTGCACCTAAGCCTTGTAAGAGGAAAGAGGTCTTATTACCTTTGTAGTCAATAACGCTTTCCTCGTACGAAGACATCACTTTGCTTGAATCGTTGTCCATCTTCTCTTGAAGCTTGATAAACCACACAACTAGGACAACTAAACAATACAAAGCAAATAACGTTTTGATATAGAATAATACCAACTAAAACCAAAATCCTAACAATTGCTTTTTGATCGGATTGGATGAGAGAGAGTTCATCCCTATATGGTAGTTGCGCCTAGTTGATGACTTGGATGCGTTCAATGCATTCTTATAGGGCTCACATGTGTACAAATACTCTATATATGGGTTCACTAATGTGTTGCATGGTTGAAGAGGGTGATTTCAACAAAGACAACAACAAAAGGCTTGAACAACACAAGAATGAGAGATATAACATTTACGAGTTTGCTTATGCGTTATTGGTGAGCCTTTCAAACTTAATTACTACCAATATTGTATTTATTGATTTTTTATGTTTTCCAACTAACCAATTAAATTTCCATTGGATATTTTTTAGGTTTTTGCTTTTGAAGTTATTCCAAACCTTGCCAAGCAATCCGCCACTCATAGGGAAGTTGAACCCGTCCCGCGTATTTTGAAGTGGGAGTTGACTCGATAACCCAGGGCAGAGATACTGTTAAAGATATTTACCGCAAAGGTAATAATCTATTCATAACTGTTGAATATAATTTCCAGGATAAGTTTCTAATGTCATTTTTTATGATAAAATTTAAGATGTTTGCGGAAGCAGAATTGACTGCCACAGAAGCGGAGAGGAGTAAATGGTACTACCAGGGGATAAATGAGGGAGGCATTTTGTACCCTGCTCCTGGTTCAGCGAAGACTATGCCAAATTCAAATTTGTTTGCATTTGCTGAACATGCTGGTGCTGACAGTGAGAATTTGATAGAGGCATACGACATTGGCCAACACACTAGATCCAGAACCCGTGCAACCAAACAACAAAGTCTTGATACTAGTGGCCATAGTAGTGTTCCTTCTATCTAGATTCTAGAGTAGTGTTCCCATTGTCAGGCAGACCCGTGTCAGATTCGAAATGAATATGGGAACTGTGCCACCTCCTTAGATACTACGCTCTCCGGATGCACCTTCTGTTGGTGTTCAATTTTCTGATATAGAGCATGCATGTGGAGTCACCAGAGGACATACAGAGCCACGATCTCCTTTACGAGAGGTATTTAATTTGTTATTGGTTGAGGTTAATTTAAGATAATAATTTAAACCATAACTATAACGTGTGATTTTCTCTTTCAGGCAGTACCTGACCATTGTGATCATCGATTTAAAAAAGGCATGGACACCATAGAGCAATTACTGAAGAGGTTTGAACGAGTGACAGGAATAGACAACAACAACAACAACATGAGGAGTTGGTTCGTATGATACACACACTTCATGGGTCATCGACTGATATACATATGGATGACCCTTTTGAAATGGTAGGGGATGATCCTCCAGCTTTCGAGCAGACTGAGGTCATGGCGCAAATGAGACCAAACAGTTAGCAGGCCCATAATGTGGCTTTAGAGACTCCGCAAGACCCTGCAGCCATGTCCGGCTTTAGATACTCCACAGGTCCTTACAGCCATGTCACATATGGCTTAAAAGACTTCGCATGATCCTACAGCCATGTCAAATGTTGGTTTAGACGTCCATCCAGTGGCTTCACATGTTGGTTCAGATGTTTGTCCAATGGCTTCACATGTTGGTTCAGATATTCCGCAGGTCCCTACAGCTGTCTCTTCAGTATCTACAGGCTTGCCTTTTGTGCATTCAAAGGATATACCCATGTCCTTGAGGGGTTTAAGAAGCCGAATTCCAATAGCTATCTCTTTAGTATCTACACCCTTGCTAGTTGTGCGTTTAGTGGCTATATCCATGTCTAGAGATGCACATTGGGGATCCATATCCCCATTTCCTAGACCCTTCCCCCATCCCCACCCATTTCCCCATTTTGGGAAAATGGGGATGGGGAATTTTAGGGGGAGGTATCTCCATCCCCATCCCCATCCCTAACCCCAGTTTCTCATTTTCCATGTTCCCCCCATTCCCCTGTTTTCCTATTTCCCCGTTTGACTAAAAATTACAAATTAAAAAAAAAAAAAAAAAAAACATTCCATTGCAAAGACCAAATAAATTCCATTAGTGCATTACAAATACAAAATGAAATCCATTACAAAAATAAAGTGTTTCAAATGAGTTTATATAGTTAGGGTTTTCAAGGAATAAAAAAAATTTATATATATATAATTATATTTATATATGTTTTGGGGGAAATGGGGAAATGGCTCCCCCCATCCCTATCCCCACCCATTTCCCAATTTCCCCCTAAATTCTTTTCCCCAAATGGGGATGGGGACGTGGGGATTTGAGGATCCGGGGGAAAATGTGCATATCTACCCATGTCCTAGGGAGGTTCAGGAAGTTGGATTACAACAACTGTCTCTTCAATATCTCACCCTTGCTAGTTATGTGTTCAGAGGCTACACCCATGTCATAGACGGGTTAAGGAAGTCGGATTCCAACAGTTGTCTCTTTAGTATCTACACCCATATCCCAGGTCACTTTACCAAGTTGATCCCCTGGTTTTTTGATTGAACGACCATTGCTAGCATGCAACCTGATAGGCCGAAAATGTCTGAGACCATGGCCCATAAATTTCGGCCTACTGATTTGGTTGATGATGACCAGCTGAATGAGTACATGAACTTTAAGAAGTACACAACGACAATGTACAACATATTACATTTTGGTAAATTTTCCTAGATTTTTCATACACCCTATCTTAATTATAATGTGTATTCTTCTACAATGATATAGGCGCGATGTGGATCTAAAATTACTAGTCAGAGTCTCTTGGCTCCATCGGTTCCAAACCAACCACATGGACTTGGAAGACACAGTATGTATTTATACATTGCCACACTTAATTTTTGTTTTGATTGTACGTTTGTTTCACGTTAGTTTTAGTTCCTTTTGTCACCACATGGATGCATATTTGCAAATCCTACGAAAGCGCCAACGTGCTTTCCTTGAGGTGTATAGTCAGAGAATAAACATCCTTGATTCCCAATTCTATGTAAGTTTTTTGTTGTTTATAAGATGTAGACTTCGACCATTTGAATACATTTTGATGTTTTTATAGTTGGTTCTTTAACAGTCATACCTTTACATCCAATGGCAAAAGATTTTTCCTAATGAAGTCGTTGACGCACCCCTGAAGAGTTGGCCCGTGTTGACTTACAAGTGGCTAGATTCCGATCTTGCATGGGCTCGTAGATCTAATCCTGCTAGATGTCGGCCATGGCATGAGATTGATACGGTGAGTGTATTGGAAATGTCAATAGATATTGGATTTTATATTTCAACGTATCTTAATAATGAATTTACGTTTTTTTTTTTGTGGATCAATTGTAGCTTTTGATGTCGTGTAATGTTGGAGGATGTCATTGGATCATGGCCAACATTGATCTTGTTGAACAGACAATCCACCTCTACGATCCATTTATGTAGGAGGTTCCATTGAAACATAGGAACCAACATGTTGCATGCTTACGGTGGTTTTTACCATTGATGTTGGAACATATCGGATTTTACTCGCAAAGATCGAAGGAGAAGAAGACCTGTAAGGTGGTGGCGGAGCCGATACATATAACCATAATCGTGAAATCTCGTGTGCCATAACAAACACAAGGGTAGGTGTAAAGGTTGAATTATTTTAAATCACAAGGGTGTGCATTTGTTAATATTTGATTCTCATTTGTTGTTGTCTTTCTAAGGTGACATTTGTTTTTTGGTCTGAAGACTTAAAGTCCTGAATTGGGTCTAAAATCTGAAGTCAGAGCAATATGTTTGTTTTTCATACCCTAGCATCATTGATTGTTATATATCATTATATTTATTTGTTATGTACTTATATCTTGTTAATCCAAAACTAATATATCACTATTTAAATAAAATTATTGTTATTTTAATTAATATTCCAAAAAAATATTATTTTTATATTAGATAAAACTATATTATTATTATTATTATTATTATTATTATTTTCTCACACAACTCTAATCATAATTTTCAAAATTATATAATCCAAAATCAGTCATCAAACATCTTAACCTCATCAATTAACAATAAACATATATTGCAAAAATAAAAACAAACAACACTGTTCTTAAAAAGGTCATTATTAGCCATCACCTTCATCCCAAAACGACACCATTTCAAGTTTATTCTCCAAGCCTCCTTTTGTCCAGCTGTCCTCCACCACAAAACCACACTCTCTCAACAACCCACAACCACAATCATACCACAAAGACAGTCTAGCCACCGCAAGAACCCTCCACTCCCAACGCTTTCCCTTCCTCCTCATCAAATCTTCCTCATTGAATCTTCCGTCGCGTCCGTACCGACTCCGTCGATGATTTCTCTTAGATCGAGGCTTCTAAATCTTCCCTCCTCAACCTCCTCCTCCACCTCTCTAAGTCATTCATCTTCGAGGTCCTCAAGTACGGCCACCGTAACGGCGCCGAACTGCTCTGCTGTCTCAAGTTCTTCGAATGGGCTATCCACACATCAGTGTATGAGATACAAAGATATGTAGGGAAATAAGCTATTTTGTAGAGGACAATTTGGACCAAAAAAAAGTAAAGTGAAGTGAGTCCTAATAGACTTCAGATAAAAGTTGAAAATTTTAACTTTTTTTATTTTAGATGTTTTTCATTCAATCTCAAACTTCAGATCACTCAAAAAACAAACAAAAATGTCTTACTAAGACATTTCATCAACTTTAAGTTTTAAGAGCCAAAAAAAAAAAAAAGGCCCTAAATTACAGGGGTAACTGCGGTCCACATACACTTTCGTTGATCGAGCACACATTAGCAAAGAAAAAGAAGTTTGAATGGAAGGATGACAGTACGGTCGACATATGCTTGAAGATGACCAATGAAATACTATTATGTTTTTTGTAATTATTTTTTGAATTAGGAAAGTGTTGTTCCCTGTATTATTATTGAAGGACACACCACACACACACACACACACACACACACACACACATATATATATATATATATACACGTTTTCTTATGCATTTTCCTCATTGTGAAGGGAGACAAATCGAATTTTGTTGTTCCAGAATATGACCAAATGATGGCAGTAGTTGGAACGTTTCTTCATGCGATCCATAAGTCAATGCCAATGCATAATGCATGGCTTGATGAGCCTTACTATACATAATTTGAATGCCATACCTTGTTTTCGTATCGGCAATTATGTCTTTAAGTCGCATTAGACGACCATTGTGTTGTTGGAGTCTAGGGGCTACTACTTCACCAATTATGACTGCATTAGTCTGTCGGTGGCGCATGTGGATCTCCTATAAGGGGAAACTGTGTTCATTTACAAAACTTCTGACTTGAAAGTATATCCTTTCATTTCTTCTCATCACTCTTAATTTCCACGTACAGTTATCAATCTTGCACACCAAATACATAACTGACTTGTTAGCCTTTTTCACCTTCCATTCAAAGTTTTCCCTCATTGCATGAAGACCTAATAACCTCTTTAAATCCCTTTTTCTCGGAAAATGTAAATCATGGTGGTAGGTTCATTTGATCCCATGGTGTTGTGCACTTCACTAAACGAATATGAATCAGATACAAGAATAACCCAAGTTGTTGCATTATTGGAGGCAAGAAAGATTCACATTTTCTGGGACCTTGGATGTCCCTAGCATATCCGGTGCACTACCGTGGAGATGGTCACCTTGTACATGCCTTCTTTCAGTTTGGTGTTGTATAGATTCTTCAACAATGTTTTCACGGTCGCCTACGTGATCATTATTCGACTCATTATTCGGCTCTATATTGGGCTCAAACTGATGCCCAAAGTAATCGTCAAAATGAGGTTCATCGTCACCTGTAAGGTCAGCTGCTGCAAACGAGACAGTGTAAATGTTTTCCGAACCTTGGGGATTTCCATCATTATACGTCGCACTCCGTTGTGTGAATATTTGGTTACTACCGCTGAAGGATGCATAATGTTAGGGATTTTCATGAAGAGGGATGTCATCACCCATCACACCTCTACATCTCCTTTCAATTAGGCTAACACATACTTGAGGAATCACCCTATCTTCCCTTATCATAAACTGAACATCATCGTCGTTTCTTATAAATGTGCAACATGTTGTGCTAGGAACAATTGATATTGACTGTAGATCAAAATTGTATTTGTTTGAATCATATTTCACAATGGACTGCACGAACGCCAAATGTTCTTCAAAAGTCATATTCTTTGCCACATATATTCCTTGATTATCAAAGCCAACAAACCTCTGGCTTTTGTCCGGTAGTTGCTCCCATCGACCATTATAAGATATAACTATTCTAACTCGATTCATTTTTCTGTACAAAAAATATGATATACCAAAAATTAAACGACTAAACAAAACATAATAACAGTTTAAAAAGTTGGTATCATGCAATAAGTCTCATAAATAGGTTAATGAGTCTCAAAATATGGTTAATAAGTTTCGAAAATATAAAATAGAAGTCACGGAAATATAAAAGAAAAGTCTTGAAAACCGAATGAAAAAGTCTCGGAATATAAAATAAGACTCGAAAATATAAAACAAAAGTCTTGGAAATATAAAACCAAAGTCTCGAAAACTGCATGCAAAAGTCTTAGAGTTTATGAAAACCAAAGTCTTGTACTTATAAAATAAAAGTCTCGGGAATTATGAAAACAAAAGTCTTGGACATAAAAAACCAAAGTCTCATAAACTGAATGCAAAAGTCTCGGAAATTATGTATTAAGTCTCGGATTCTATACAAAGAATACAAGTCTCGGAAGTAAAACAAAAGTCTCGGAAAACAGTAACCAAAAACCAAGTCTGTGATCCATTACCAAAAAGTATCGGAAATAATTATCAAAAGTCTCAGACCCTTTACATAAGTCTTGGAAACAATCAAATAAGTCTTGGAAGTAGGAAAAAAAAGGTGCCATCAACACTCCAATGAAGTTTCCTAGATTGTGCAACTCAACCTAACTACCTCAACAACTTTAACAATGACATTTTAAAACCAAAACAACAAAATAAATGAAATTACCTTAGCTTGATTTGTACCCAAATGAAGAGGACAAAAAGATGGACTTCGATTTTCAGCGACCACGAGTTGGAGAAGAAGATGAACTTCGATTTCAGTTTACAGAGCTTTTAAAGTTAGAGAGAGAAGTAGATTTCAGACAACATAAAAGCAATAGAAAAGTTAAAGTAAAAGATATAATAAAAAATATGTAAAGTAAGGGTATTTTTGGAAGTCACTTACTTTGGTGCCTTTAAAACTTAAGTTATTAAAGTGGTGACACTCTTGAAACACTAACTCAAAAGAGTGACAAAACCCCTTATTTCCACTTTGTTGGGGAGAGGTGGGCAAAATCATCTGATTGATGACTTTTATTTACAATTTGTTAGTAAAAAGGGAAAAAAAAAAATAAAATCATTTAATGCAATATAAAATGCATTTGATATTGTTTTTGAAAGTAAGTAAACAGTTTTTAAAAAGTAACCAAACAACACCAAGGTTGTATTTGGGCTTATATAAAAAAAGAGTGGTGATATTTGCATCCCTCTAAAACGGTATGTACACCCTAAATTTATATATTATAAAAATTTCAATATTACCCTTAAAATTAAATTATTAATATTTTAATTTAAAAATACAATAATTTCTTATAACTATTTACTTTTTCTAATTTTTAACTATCTAAATCAAATTAAAACTAATAAATAAAAACCCTAAATCAGAAAAGATGGAGGAGGCAATAGGCTGTCATGCCAACAGCCTCCTCTTCCAAAATTTGGGAGGAGTGTGGCTCCACCCACCCACCCACCCACCCACACACACACACACACACACACACATATATATATATATATATATATATATATATATATATATATATATATGTATACCGTATTTTATATATTTTTTTAAAAATCAATGAAAAAACTAGAAAATAAGAAAAAGAAAATTATGAAACACAAAAGTGACTGAAGACGAAGGAGATGCCTGCATTTTTTTCTAATGCATTTTCATTTATTCCTTTTTATTTTGTTTTAGGTAAAATAAAGAAAAAAAAATGAGCTATTTATATATTATTTTATAATTTTGTTATTTGTAATATTTTTAAAAATTAAAAGAAAGGGCATATTTGGTAATGTGTGAGGTGTGCTTACAAAATTTCATATTTTAAAAAATTATAATGGGATGTTCATACAAAAAGGGATGTACATACAGTTTTTCAGGTATATAAATATCGTCACTCATAAAAAAAAAACAAAAAAAAAACAAAAAAAACAAAAAAAATGGCTGCATATCTGAATATAACAGCTGTTTAAATTTTAGGCCCATGTTTTTGGCACCCTTCCAATATTTTCTTGGCACCCGTTTTCGAAAACTCCACAATAATATATGTAATGGATTTAGCTGTTATATAAGACTGTGCAAATTAAGAACAAATAAACTTTATATATTGTGAACAAACTATTAGTGTGTAATGTTGCTGGAAACATGAAATGACACATCATACATTTCAAAACACACATCATACAAAAGTTAAGTTAATTTCGGGTTTATGTCTACTTTACTTGTATGAAATACTAAAGCTTTAGGGTATTTTTGTCTAAAGAAAATTTTTTGGGAGTGACTATTTTTGAATTTACCACTAATTTGAGGGACATTTTTAGGGATGTCAAAAAAAATAAAAAAAATAAATAAATTGAACCTGCGGGCACCCCACCCCATACGAGACAGTTTTTTTACCAAAATAAATTGGTCGGGACGGGTTTAGGGCCAATTCCTACACCTCGTTTTAGAAACGAGACAGGGTTGGGAATTGTTATCCCCGCCCCGACCTTGCTTATTATTTATTTATTAATAATATTAGTGTTTAATCAACAAAAAATTAAGATATATTCTTTTAATTAATAAAATAGTATATATTTTATTAGTCCCATTAATATATAAAAAATTAATATGATTTTTTTTATCCAATTTAAACCTAATTTTTATTTAAACTTGAGACGGGGTGTGGTTGTAGCCCCCCCCCCCCCCCCCCCCCCCCCCCCCCCCCCCCCCCCCCCCCCCCCCCCCCCCCACAAATCTTCAATAGTCAGGGTTGTGGACAAATAATTTTGTTAGGATTTGTTTTCCATGCCCCGAACCCACCCCATTGACATCCCTAGATATTTTGAAATTGGTTACCCTACCTATATAATTACTAATTAGTTAAAGTTTACAAGTTACAAGGATTTCCTCAAGCCGTGCATGGTTAGGAGTTAGAACTACAAATTAAACTAGGGTGCAGCCGCATTCCCTTTTCCTTATAAAAACTCTTTCAAATTCTTCACAAAGTTTCCTGTGTTTTCTCATCGCCTTTGATCAGATCTTTCATTCTAGGTATTGTTTTCACTTTCTTTTGTTTTACTTTTTTTCTCTTGTTGATTTCCTTATGCATACAACATGATCATCTTTTCGTGTCAATTATCTTAACGATCAATGATAGACAGCATAAGATGATTCACCGATTTTTGTTTTTTAATTGAATTTCTGATGTTTAGTCTAATATGATAATTCTGGATCTTGGTCCAAAATTTTAATTTGGATTAGAAGTGTTTTTTTCATAGAAAAGTATTTATCAAGTGCCTTTTTTTTTTTTTTTTTATATATCCTTTTGCCTTTATTTATTTATTTTTTATTTTTTTTATTCTGAAAAATCGATTTTGTTTGTGTTTTGATCACTTGATTATATATTCTGTATGTAATGATGAAACTCTACTTGTTGATCACTTAATTAATTAATTTTTTTAATTTTCTTTCATGTTATTTTCATTATATTTCAGGGTTTAAGAGAGTAATAATTAATTGCGATGGCTTCAAAAAGAATTACAAAAGAATTGAAGGATCTGCAGAAGGACCCTCCTGCTTCTTGCAGTGCTGGTTTGTTCAATTACCTATTTTTATGAATTTATTTATTTGAAAGAGCTCATAAGTGTGTATATGTATGTATAATCATATGAGTAATACTATACAATCCAAAAAATTAACCCAAATGATGTGGTAAATGATGGGGTAATGTTGTGAATGATATGGTAATGATAAATCACTTGCAACATCATTTTGGTTGGTTTTTGGGCTAATTTTTTAGGTTGTCTATCATTAGTGTAATCATATTTATTTTATTTTGGTTCATTGTAATTGATAGGTCCTGCTGGTGATGACATGTTCCATTGGCAAGCGACGATTATGGGTCCAGCAGACAGTCCATATGCTGGTGGTGTCTTTTTGGTATCCATACACTTCCCTCCTGATTACCCTTTCAAGCCACCTAAGGTAACATTAACTTTTAAGCTTTTGTATATAATAAGGAAATCATTGTCGATTATGTTCCAATATTTTTAATATTTTGAGAGTATTCATATCAAAAATATTCTTAAATATCCATAATATTTTGAAGATATTTTCGATATTTCCACCGAAATTTTCAAAAATTTGGACCCTCATATTTTCACCAAATTGATATTCACTTTCTCCGACTGGTTAATAAGTTTTTGGGTAATCTGGCTCCAAACCGCCCATCAAATGGCATGGGTAGTGTAAGCAGTTTAGAACTCAAGATTTTTTGACTCTAACTATGTCTATAACAAACCCTATGAGTCAAACTAACAAGTATCCGTAACATTAATTTTTAGGGTCAAATAAAACATTAATGCATAGAAAAGCCCTTGTTTTAAAGGCTATTTCATGGTATTCCCTCTGTATTCAAGTATGTTGTGTCTGTATATAGCCTGTGAAAAAAGGATTCTATGCAAAGCGATTCTAAGTAAAATGAATTTATGGTGTGTTTGATATGACTTTTCAAGTAGAGTTATTGAAGTAGATTTTTTACAAGCATGACTTTTATTAAGTAGAGCTTTAGACGAAAATTATATGTTTTTTGATATTCAATTAAAAATATACTTTTAAGTTAGTAGATTATTTGATAATTTATCTTTACAAAAGTTTTTTTATTGTGATTAAAAAGCTCTTTTTTAGTTTTACGGTTTTACCTAACAACCAAAAAAAAAACACATCAAAAGAGCTTTTAACATTAAAAATAAAAATAAAAATAGAAAAGCATTTGAAAAACACTTTATTTAAAAAGCCTTATTTTTTCAAAATACATTTCAAGTGCCGGAAAAATTAAAACCAAAGAAGTTTTACTTTAACAAAACACTGCAAAAAAGCATTTGTTGGCAACCATTTGAAAGCACTTGTTTTATTTATTTCAATTTGATTATCTTTAAATATAAAATATTATCTTCAAATGTTTTAAATCATGACAAAAATAAGCTCAGGGGACTCAAATCCCTAAACCAGATCCTCAAACAACAGCAGTACTATTAGTATACATAGGAGTGAGTGTGATTTGCAGTAGAATCTGATTGATTGATTTTGTGGGCAGGTTTCATTTAAAACCAAAGTTTATCATCCCAACATCAATAGCAATGGAAGTATCTGCCTTGACATTCTCAAAGAGCAATGGAGCCCTGCCCTTACAATTTCCAAGGTAAATTTATTACACTATTCATTTTTTTTTTTTTTTTTTTACTAAGTTTCGTATTTCCCAAAGATTGTATTGGTCTCGTTATGGAACTCGAGTTTTCAGAAAACGGGTGAGAGTCGAGCCAAGCTCGATGAGTTGTAGTAGCTAATGGTGACATATAAATATATTTTGCATTGCAGGTATTGTTGTCTATATGCTCACTTCTGACAGATCCAAACCCGGACGATCCTCTTGTGCCTGAGATTGCTCACATGTACAAGACTGATAGAGCCAAGTATGAAACCACTGCCAGATCTTGGACTCAGAAGTATGCAATGGGTTAGACAGATAAAATTATATTTGGATTTGCATCCCAATGCTTGCTCGTTATCCATTGGTTACAGATTCATTATCGACTTGTACTTTTCATTATTGTTTTATATGAAACTGTTTTTTTTTTTTTTTGTTATATACCTTTTAATAATTTTTGAGAATTGAATGATTCGATTTTGTGGGCAGGTGAATTATATATATGTAGATATCTTGGTGGATCCTTTTAAATTTATTTCTGTGAAGTATGTTATGATATCTCTTGATTAATGTGAAATGATAGGATTAATTATGCAAATGATTTCAGTTATTTAGCCTTGATTTCAAAGTCGAGCGCAAAATTTCTAGCACATTTTCATGCTGATTTTGTGCTACTATCAACTTAATTTAAGTTTTAATAGCGTCAAAAATGTGTTTTTGATAAAAATATTCTTCTGATACAAACACAAAATAAGTTATGCTTTTATTTTTTTTAAAGCCTTCGGTTGAGACTTATTTGTTTTGATCAACAATTATTAAGTCGTAGACGGCAAACCCAAGACTTATTTTTGGAATTTTTTTTAGATCTGCTTCAATCACAAACACAAACAAAAAATCATAAATATGTTATAATACATGTGGTTTTTCCACCACCACTCAAGAGATTGCTTCTTGTTCAAGCTTGCTCACACACACGTGGCATTCCCACCACCACTCAAGAGCTTACTTTGTTCACTATATATATATTTGCTCTCTCTTGTAAAAGGGAGCTGTTGCTCTTTCAATATAAATAAAAGCATTACATGTTCTCTCTCTCGCTTTTCTCTCTTCTCTCATCTTATATCTCTCTTATTTATTATTTATTATTATTTCATCTCTTCTTCAATTATTTCTTGTTCATCTATTATTCTTTGATTCATAACACGTTATCAGCACGACGCTATTATTTCTAGAGCCTGAAGCCTCTGAATTTATTACCACTAAAACCTGAAGTTCCTAGATTTATTTCCAGAACTTGAAGTTTCTGAATTTATTATTATTAGAACCTGAAGCTTCTAGACTTTTATTTATTAATACCAGAACCTGCAGTTCTGAATTTACTTTCCCGTATTTTATTTTTACGCAATTTACTTTCTCGCATTTTATTTACTTTTACGCGATTTACTCTCCCGCATTTATTTATTTATACGCTTTTATGAGATTGGCTATGCCAACCTACCAAAACCTGCAGTTCTGGATTTACTTTTTTTGCATTGATTATTACGCATTTTTTTTTAAACAGTTTGGTAACCCATCCAGAACCTGAAGTTTATGGATTTATTTATCATTACCGGAACCTGAATCTTATGGATTTATTTACTTACAAATATTCCTTTATATATCTAAAGGTTTAAATTCCTCGGATTTTTGTCAGACTAGAAGTTCTGACTCCGATTGTGATTTTCGGATAACCAGAAGTTGTAATAATGTCAAAGCTTACAAATTTGAAATTTGCTGCACTAGAAGTGTCCAGGGACAACTACGATCTGAAAACCCAATACCTAACGGTCACAGAACCAGAAGTTTTATGGCAAGAACTAAAAGATCGATTTGATAACCAACTTGATGTTGCATTACCAAATGCCAGGTATCAGTGGCAACATTTATGCTTTCAAGACTATAGATCAGTCTCTGAGTACAATTATGCTTTATTCAAAATCACTACATAGCTGAAATTGTGTGATCAGGATGTAATCTCGAATCATCAATAACAAAGGCAATAACAATTCTACTCCCCTTTCACTTTATCTCATACTGTTATTCTCTCGTTCTTCTTCATCTTATTTCTGTTATATTATCTATTATTTTAATTTTACACATCTATTTAATTTTATACAATTTATGTATCTCAGTATGCCAACTAACCAGAACCTGAAGTTTCTGGATTTGTATAAATTATGTGTTGAGCCTAACTAGGCCAATCGTTAAGTTTCTGGAATTTAAACCAAGCTCAGCTTGACTGACGAACCAGAATCTGAAGTTTCTGGATTTATCATTATAATATTTAAATTGGCGCGGTTTTACAAACCAATCAGAATCTGAAGTTCTAAATTTTAAATTTCAGTAAAAATATGGAGTTCTAGGTTCATTACTATGTGCATGAATGTCATATTTGGGACCTGAAATTCTAAAATTCGAATTCCATATAGAACCTGAAGTTCTAATTTTGAATACGAAATATTGAATCTGAACTTGAAGTTCTAATCAGACTTGAAGCTCTGAATTCAATTTAAATTGTGATATTAAAACTTTTATATCAAAGTTTATTAGAACCAAAAATTCTGAATTAGATCAAGTTACGATTCTTTCATCTAGAAAGTCAATTTGTAATTTCTATTTAAGACCTGAAGTTTTCTGAATTTTATGAACCTGTAGTTCATGGTCGAACCGGAAGTTCGAAAAATCAATATGATTCATGATTTTGTTTTATGAAGTGATATATTTTCATGTCTATATGTTTACACTTTTGATCACTTTGTCTAATATGCACTTTATTTTTCATTGTGAATAGATATGTCTTTAAATGATAAATTGAGTGATATTGAAAAGCAAGGTACATGAGATATATGTCTAGCCGATAGTGCAACGACACATATGATTTTACGGAATCAAAAATACTTTCAGAATTTAACCCTGCTTAAAGCAAATGTTAATACAATATTAGGTCCAGCAGATCTGATAGAAGGCTCCGATAGAGCCATGATATTGTTACCAAATAATACTAAAATATGTATCAATGATGCTTTATATTTAAGCAAATCCAGAAGAAATCTGCTCTGTTTCAAAGATATACAGTGTAATGAATATCACATAGAAACTATAAATGATGAGAATATTAAGTATTTGTGCATTATTTCTCATGATTCAGGCCAGAAACTCATTATGGAAAGGCTGCGTGCTTTATCATCTGGATTATATTACACTCTTATGAGAGGTGTAAAAGTTTATGCAATTATGAACCAGAAGTTCTCAAACCCAAAAATATTTATGCTTTGGCATAACCATCTTGGTCACCCGGGATCTACAATGATGCGTAGAATCATTGAAAATTCTCATGGACATCCATTAAAGAACCAAAATATTCTTTTATCCCATGAAAATTTATGTACTGCATGTTAACAAGGGAAATTAGTAATAAAACCATCTCACTCTAAGGTTGGTTTTGAATCCTCATCATTTCTACAAAGAATTCAAGGGGACATATGTGGACCTATTCATCCACCGAGTGGGCTGTTATGCTATTTTATGGTTCTAGTTGATACATCCATCAGATGGTCACACGTTTGCTTATTATCAACATATAATGTTGTTTTTTTTGCAAGAATACTTGCACAGATTATCAGGCTTCGGGCACATTTTCCTGATCATCCGATTAAATCAATATGCCTTGATAATGCTGATGAATTTACTTCCAAGACATTTGATGAATATTGCTGATAAGTTGAGATTGATATTGAATATCCAGTTCCACATGTTCATACTCAGAATGGATTAGCATAGTCACTTATCAAGCATCTCCAGGTAATTGCGAGAACTTTATTATTTCGATACAATTACCAATTTCTAGATGGAGACATTCTATTCATCTCTGACCCACTGCTTATCATTTCTCTACCATTCTAAGATTTATGATGATTTTGATTAATCTTTTATCAGATCATCTATGCTTCTGATAGTTTATCTTTTTGGGCATGACCTGCGTATTATTATATTGATTAATTTTCATATCATTATAAGAAAGGGAATTTTCTCTAGCAGAAAGGAGTAAATGAAAAGTTACTCTTATACAAAATAGAGATACCAATTCAATTCTCTATATATGTAATAAAAGTGTCTCATTTTCAGTGTTCGTATCACTCAAATACGAAAGATAATTGATCATCAGATAATTATTAATCGATTACTTGATATATTAAAAGTGACAAAATTTTATAAGTTGCTATCTCATAAACCCCGGCCGGGTGATTGTTCCTGAAGAACGATTTGAGTAAAATGCAACAAATAAATCATCTGATGCATAACATAAGCTTATGAACTTTTGAAAGGTATTGTTATCAGGATCCTAATGTAAACAAAGCTCGAGTTATAAATAAATCCACTTTATCTAAATCAACTCAATAAGAGTTTGATATATCTAAAGAGACACGAGTCTATGAAATGACTAAATCCATTGAAATGGAAGAAATCTCTACAGAGATACAAGAATATAAGAATTAATAAATTTCTATAAATCATACATGAGAAATGTGAAATAGTGAAGAAACAATCATTAGTGATACATTTTCAAATACAGTAGCTACTGAAATGATGATTATGAAACTCATAGTATCGATGATTGTATACAAAAGGCATGATTGGCCTAAATGAAAAGAAGCAATTCAAGAAGAATTGACTTCATAAGCCAAACATAAAATATTTAGACCAATAGTTCTCCAGACACCTGAAGATGTCAAACTAGTTGGATACTAAAAGGTCTTTATACGGAAACGTAATGAGAAAAACGAGATCGTAAGATATGAGGCACGACTCGTAGTACAAGGTTTCTCACAGAAACTTAGTATTCAATAGTAATGAATACGATTACGTTCCAAATTTTTGATAAATTTGGCTACCTTTAAAAGGCTTGAAATATGTCTTCTAAACGTAGTAATCATTTATTTATATGATTCACTCAATGCAGATATTTATAATCCCGGAAGGATTTAAAATGCCAGAAGCATGTAAATCGAGATCTCGTAATCTGTATTTGATGAACCTACAAAAATTCTTATATGGATTAAAAAACAATCTGGACGGATGTGGTGTAACCGTATCAGTAATTATCTGATAAAATAATGGTATAATAATTATATTATACACCCATGAGTTCTTCATAAAAAAAATCTGAACCTGGATTTGCTATTATAACAGTTTACGTTGATGATATGAATTTGATTGGAACTCCAGGAGAACTCCTGAAAATTGCTGAATATTTGAAAAGGGGATTTGAAATGAAAGACGTAGTAAAGACAAAATGTTGTCTCGGCCTGAAGATTGAGCATAAATCAAATGAAATACTTACCCATCAATCAACATATGTTGAAAATATCTTGAAAAGATTTAATATGGACAATGCTCATCCATTAAGTACTCCCATGATTGTTAGAAATCTTAATCCTAAGAAAGATCCATTCCGGCCACTTGAAGATGGTGAAAAGATACTTGGTCCTGAAGTACCATATCTTAATGCAATTGGTGCTTTATTATATATGACTCAATATACTAGACCAGATATTGCATTTTTCAGTATATTTGCTTGCTAGATTCAGTTCAGCACCAACTCGGAGACATTGGAATGAGATTAAACATCTTTTTCGTTATCTTCGTGGAACGAAAGATTTAGGATTATATTATTCAAAATCTAACAACTTTTCAGGTTTAATTGGTTATGCTGATGCTGAGTATTTATTTGATCCCCATAAAGCCCGTTCATAAACGGGATATGTTTTTATATATAATGGCACAGCAATCTCCTAGCGCTACACAAAACAAACTCTTATTGCTACATTCTCTAATCATTCTAAGATCCTTTGCACTTCATGAAACAAGCCGAGAATGCGTGTGGCTAAGGTCAGTTATTTATCATATTAAAAATACATGTGGATTTTCATTATCTACAAGAATGCCAACACCAATATTTGAAGATATTGTGGCTTGTATTGCTCAAATTAGAGGAGGCTATATCAAAGGAGATAGAACCAAACATATTTCTCCTAAATTCTTCTATACTCATGAACTTCAACAGAGCCGACAAGTTGATGTTAAACAAATACAGTTTACAGATAATCTGACAGATCTGTTTACCAAAGCATTGCCTACATCAACTTTTGAGAAACTGATATATGGAATTGGCATGCGTCGGCTTTATAAATTACAGGATTGATGTTGAAGTTTTATTCAGGGGGAGCAAAAATTTTGAATGGACATATGTGTACTGTACTCTTTTTCCTTCTACCGGATTTTCTCCCACTGGGTTTTCCCGGAAATGTTTTAATGAGGCAGTTCTGAACACGTCCACAACACTTGATCCAGAAGATCATTGTATATATTTTTGCTAAGGTTTTGTCCCACTGGGTTTTTCCTAGCAAATTCAAATACAAGTGGTGGAAATCCAAGTATAAATATGAGCAAAGTTCTGAAGAAAACATTAATTTTGGACTTATATGCACTGTACTCTTTTTCCCTTCGATCAGGTTTTGTCTCACTGAGTTTTCCTAACAAGGTTTTTAATGAGACAGTTATGAGGACGTCTAACACCACAAGATCTAGAAGATCTTTGTATATATTTTTCTGAGATTTTTGTCCCACCGGGTTTTTCTTAGAAAATTAAATACAATACAAGTGGTGGAAAATCCAAGGAGAAGTGTTATAATACATATGGCTTTCCCACCACCACTCAGGAGATTGCTTCTTGCTCAAGCCTGCTCACACACGTGGCCTTCCCACCACCACTCAAGAGCTTACTTTGTTCACTGTATATATATTTGCTCTCTCTTGTAAAAAGGAGCTGCTGCTCTTTCAATATAAATAAAAGCATTACATGTTCTCTCTCTCATTTTTCTCTCTTCTCTCATCTTATATCTCTCTTATTTATTATTTATTATTATTTCATCTCTTCTTCAATTATTTCTTGTTCATCTATTATTCTTTGATTCATAACAAAATAATGTTTTTGAAAGAATTTTGTTTTTTTAGGAGAGAATCTTTATTTTTCTTCGAAGAAAGAGAAGGAAAAAAAGTGAAGTCAAAGAACATTTTTGTTATATACTCTACTTTAGTGCTATTAATACAGAGTTATTAACTCATTGCTAACCCCACAAAATGAAAAAAAGTGTTATATCTATATATTTTGGGTGACGATATTGCCACCGATTAATATGATTTAAAAAATTTTAATTATAAAAAGAGCAAATTGCACTAAACCTCCCTAAGGTTTGCTCTCTTGCACCCAAAAATAACTTTATCATATATTAACATTTACACCCCCTCCTGTTAGTCAAATTTGGTCAAACTTAACCGTTGACCAAGTTTGATAGTAAAAAATAAGGGTATGTTGACTTTTCAAACTTTAAAAAAAAATTAAAATTAAACAAAAATGTTAAATATACAAATTAATTGAAAAAAATGTGGATTGTGGATCCATGAAAAAAAAATTACGAATAAAGGAGATGAGTGAATCTGACAACAAAGCACTCATCTAATTCATTTTAATTTCATTAAATAAAAAATAAACATTAAGTAAAAACAAATCAAACACTAGTGGTGTCAAAATAGGCCGGCCCGACCCATTAGGCCTGAGCCCGTTAAGCCCGTTGGCCTAATGGGTCGTGCCAGGCATGGCCTGTTAGGGAGACAGGCCGTGCCGAGCCGACCGGGGGGGAGGGGGGAGGGGAGGGAGAGTGGGCCCAGCCTGGGCACGTGGCCTATTAAGGCTTTAACGGGTCGGGCCCAATGGGCTTTGAATTTTTTTTTAATATTTAAACATTTTATTTATACAATATTATTTTTTATACATTGTAATAATTTTAGTATGAAATATAACATTTTTCATTTCATACAACATTTAATTAGTTTTCAACGAATAATATTTTTGTAATTTCGTATTAAATTTGTGGTGAAAAGTATAAATTACAAATCATGATTGCCTCGTTAAAAACCTTACCAAGAAAAACCCAATGGGATAAAAACTTGGTAAGGGAAAAAGAGTGCAATCGGAAAATAAATGAATTAAGTATTTACAATTACATCAGCTTGCCGGTTGGTTGCTACCGGAACTCTCATCGATGGTCATGCTGGAGAAGTCATCCATGAGTTCTTCGTTGTCCAGTTGATGTTGTCGTCTCAAACTTGCATTTTGCCAATCCTTAAGGCATGTCAAAGCTTCCATCGCATCAAGGGTCAATGAACATCTTCTTTCTTCTAGTATTTGTCTAGCCGTGCTGAACACCTGCGGTAGTTAGCCTTTTCAAAGTTGGCATCATAATATCAAACGTCAATAAATCTTCATCACCAACAAGATCCACACATATGGACAAATCTTCAAGTACAGGACAATTACGAAACAACTTTTGCAGTAGGTCATAATCTGGATTTGTAAGATTATTATAAAGTAGTTTAAGACTTGGAAAACACATCGCGAAATCATGAATATCGAAAACAAAATCCCCTAGCATGCATGACTCCACAAGTGTATTCTAGGTCAAAATGCTTCGTGGCAACCTAGCAACCCTCCATCCAATCTCAAAAACATTGACTATAATATTAAGTTTGCGCACATTGCGTTCTACTGCAAAGCATAACCATTGACTGACATGAGATACTTCACTGTCATCAAGAACGCTACAACAGTGAGTAAAATCTTGAATATCTTTGCATTGACAAAGACTGAGTACTCTGTTCACAAAATTCTCAAAGTTACGAGTCCTACCAAGTTTATAATCATAATCATCAAAATTAAGATTGTAAACGAACATCCAGAGATTCTTCCATCTCGATGACAAAACACAGGTTTTAACAGCATCTGATGTCTCGAAACCAAAGATGCTGTTAAAACCTGTGTTTTGTCATCAAAAATTCAGAAATCAATTCAGTCTTACGTTTTTGAAAAGTACGAATCAAATCACTCCTAGTTGTGTTTCAAGAAACAGGTACATATTGGGGGTTAAAAGCATTATTAATAAAATATTAAAAATGGGGACTATCTTGAAAACCTATGGGTTGGTCAATTGTAGCGCAGTACAACACCGCCTGCTCTCTGACCCGGTCAGGGTCATACTGCCATGTATTCATGGAACCATCTGGGTTCCGCTGTAGTTGGGTTTGTCTAGTTGTATCAACTTACCCATGGGAAGCCATGTATTTGTCTCTATGTCTTATGAGATGATCAGTTCCTTTACCTGAACCCCTGAGTATAGATTTACAATATTAATAATTACACATACAAATAACAATTAATAATAAACATACAAAGTAAATATTAAACATACAATTTTAATAATAAACATACAAAATAATTAAACATACAAATAAACTATTAATTATAAATATACTTTTTAATTATAAACGTACAAAATAATTAAACATACAAATACTCAATTAATTATAAATATACTTTTTAATACAGTAGAACCCCTCTAAATTAATATTCTTGGGACCTACCCTTGAGTATTAATTTAGAGGGGTTATTAATTTGAAGGGTTTGACATTGTAAAGTGTTATTTTGTCTTTAAAAACGTGTAGAAGTCGGTTTTCTTGTTTATGGAAGGTTTTTTTTCGGGATTCCTTGTTTAGTCGGTTTTCTTCTTCATGGGAAGTTCCTTTTTTTTTTTTTTTAGGATTCCTAATCGCAATGGCACTACCCATGGCAAATTGAAAGGTTTGCTTCTCCTTGACAATTGCACTGCCCATGTACCACTTATAGAGCTACCTAATCACATATTCACATCCAACTCAGGAACATCACAGTGCACTATCTACCACCAAATTTGAAGAAGTGTGTTACACTCCAACTGAAGAGGTTATCATCAATGATATCACAAGGCAAAATAATGATGTGGTTGAGATAAATAACGACGACGATAGTCATAAGGTACCTAAAATCTCTACAAGTAAGGTTACGCTGTTGAAATACTAAAATTAATTGAAACCTTTTGACTACAACAAGAAGGTGATGATAATAGCTTCTTGAGGACAATTCAAAAGATGAAGGATGAAGTCAAAAATATCAAACATAGTGACTTAGTGCAAACTAGTATCTTGAAATACTTTTATAGTTCTTGAATAATTTATAATATATTTTGTACTTTTATGAAATTATTAATTTATGCGACAGTCGAGACCAAAATTTTACACTAAGTTTCAAAAAGAAATTATTAATTATTACGATAAAGGGGTTTATTAATTTTTTCCACTGGCCCAAGTTGGGACCGAGATTTTTTATTAATTTAGAGAGGATATTAATTTATAGGAAATTAATTTACAAGGGTTCTACTGTAATAAACATATAAAATAAAATTAATTTGAACAATTTATTAATTTCAAAATTTTAAAAAATTTTCGGAATTAATTTTTTTAATTATTATTTTATTGTTAAACTCTAAAAAAAAAAAAACATAAATCATTCTAATATATTATTAATTTAAAAAAAAATTAAAAAATTTGGATTTAATTTTTCTAGATTATTATTTTCTTCTTAAACTCTAGTTACTCTACAAAAAAAAAAAACATAATCATTCTAATATATTATTAATTTCAAAATTTTTAAAAAAAATTTGGAATTAATTTTTCTAAATTATTATTTTCTTCTTAAACTCTACAAAAAAAAAAAAAAAAAAACATAATCTTTCTAATATAATAATAATTTCAAAAATTATGAAAAAAAATTAGGAATTATTTTTTATAATTATTATTTTGTTGTTAAACTCACAAAAAAAAAAAACATAAAATTAACATATTACTAACAACAATATTAACTACACACATACTAATCACTAAATACTAAATAATAATAATTACTATATAAAAAATTATTAATAACAAAAGTAGAGAAGTAGACATACTAACCTTAAATTGGAGGCTTGATAGTTGAGAGTGTTGAATTAATTAATCAATTGGATACCTAACAGCATAACAAATAATAACATTAGTTATAAACATATTAATAATAGTTAATAATTAAATAACAAATGAAAGTAAATTTAAATTAAAAAATAAATAAATAAATAAAAACCACAAGACAATACCTTAGAGTAGGAGCCTTAGAGTATGTAGAGACTAAAGAGTGGGAGGTATATACTATAATAGTATATAGTATATAATATATAATGTGAGTTCAAAAATTTAATAGCACTATTTGGGGGGCTTTTTGTAAGACAGTTACTAGATTACTAATTTAAGTTTAAAAGGCACCTATGTAGGTGACCACACAAAAATACCCATTTTTGTCAGTTTGTACTTTTTAAAAAGTTGAGAGAAAAAACCCGACGGCGCAACAGTCCAAAAGGCGACCAAAATCTGACGGCGAACTCATCGGCGACATCTTACAGTACTGACGTTGAAGAGAACTCATCGGCGAACTGAAAAGACAGTGGTAAATTTTCGTTTCTCACTCGTTGATTTGTTGATAAGTTTATATGTGTTTGATGTTGGATGCCATTTTGATCCTGTAGATTAGGTTTAAACTAGGATTTGTTCTTGATTATTTTTGTTTGATGAGGTTAGGTTAGGGTTTTAGTTTCTAAAAAAAATTGTTTTGAAGACGATGAAGATCTGGGTTTCCGAGCCTTTTTGAAGTTTTTCCGAGCTTTTTATAACTGTCCCCGAGCTTTTTAAAATGTTACCCGAGCCTTTTATAACAGTCCCCGAGCTTTTTAAAATCTTCGAGCCTTTTGACACAAGATCCGAGCCTTTTTAGACTAGATCCAAGGTTAGTGAATTTTGATTCTCCGAGCCTTTTAATACACAGTTCGAGCCTTTTAATGAAGTGTTACACTACCCGAGCCTTTTCATACACTACCCGAGCCTTTTAAGGAAGTGTTCGAGCCTTTTGATACACTACCCAAGCCTTTTCATACATTGCCCGAGCCTTTTTGTTTGAGCCTTTTCATGAACTTATATGTTTTTTTTTCTGTGAATATGCAGATAAGGGATCAGCTAAAGGATTCACTTAAAACCCCAGCGGGAGCATGGTACAAGGGGAAAATTACTTGGCATGACCATTTCGATGACCTTAGAGATATCGACAACGCACTTGACAGTGTACCTGAACATCTAAAGATCGAAGAACGACATCGGTATACTGAGTCTTGTTTTAGTCATTTCCTTCATATGCATCATGAGATTCATTTTTCGGCTGGGATTGTCCATCGGCTGCTTTTGCATGAGTTGCATCACAATGGCCGGAAGATGAGATGAGATTTTTGTTAAGTAAGCATTCGGTCCGGTTCTCGAAGGTTGAGTTTTGTCTAATCACTGGTTTGAAGTTCAGAGTCATTCCCGACACGGTGAGCTATGATAAGGTAGAGAATGACATACACGAGCGGTACTTTCAGGGTCGAGACATCGAGTTTGAAGAGCTGAGAACGGTGCTGTGGATTGGTATTTTTGTGGAGCAGTACGATACGGTGAAGCTGTGCTTATTGTTTATGCTCAACTGGATACTGATGGGGTTGGATGAGAGAGATAAAGTTCCATTATGGCAGTTTCGCCTAATCAAGGACTTGGACGCTTTTGATGCGTTCCCGTGGGGCACACACGTGTATAGGCGGTCTATCAGTGATTTCAAGCATGCGTTAGATGGTCGACAGGAGCGGTTCGAACAACGACATCAAGAAAAGGGTGCTGACGTACACACCACCGAGACGTAAACTTATACAGTGTATCGCACGCACTATTGGTGAGAATTTAGAATTTGAAGCCGTACTTTAATTGTAATTTTTTTTATATGATTGATGTATTTACTTCTTATCATACTTATATATTACGTAGATATTTGCTTTTGAGGTTATCCCCGAGCTTGGGAATAAAAAATGTGGGACCCACAGGTTAATCGAGCTACCCACCCCTCCCCCCCCAACGTATTCTGATATGGGCATTGAATCAGCAACCGAGGGGGAAGAAGTTGGATACCATTTTCACCGAAAGGGTAAATATCTATTTTGTTAATGTTCACTGAAAGGGTAAACAATTTCACATAGTTATTAGTATGTATACAATTACAATGATCTAACTCCGATTTCAGATGTTTACGCGGTGTGAATTGGTGCCGACGGCTACTGAGAAGGCTCAATGGTACTACGAAAGCATAGACCTAGAGGCAGTCTGTATGATGCTAATGCCGCTGATATATCTGGTCACCTCCCGTATCCCGATCTATATAGGACTACCAGACCCAGTGATACGGAGGGTCTGTATTCCAGACCCAATGATACGGATGGATGGCATTCCGAACCCAGTGATACGAAGGGTCAGCATTCTGGACCCAGTGATATGGAGGGTCAATATTCCGGACCTAGTGATACGAAGGTTTCAAACTAAAAGGGTCGCAGTGGGAGTCCTTTGAGGAGGTGTAGGAAGGTACGATTCACTTTGCCTAGACAGCCTCGACCTGAACGGCATTCACGAGGAGGTGTTGGAGGGCATACACAGGTACGTAAAAATATTAGAACCGCATTATTTAATTTCAATCGAGTAAACTGTTTTAGTACTAACAGAGTTTGAAATCCTTTCAGGACCGCTGGGACCGTAAATTCACTAAAGTGATGGATGCTGTCCGAAATTTACTGGAGGATGTGATGGAAGCTGTCTGAAAGAGTGATGAGAAACGAGATCAGCAGCATGAGGAGTTACTGGGTTTGATCTGGGTGCTTCAGGGTCCGACGTCGCAATCTCGTATGGAGGGTCCACCATTCAATGACCCACCATTCCATGACCATCACGGAGCCTTTAGTCTCACAAACAGGACAAGTACTTATCAGGATGGGACAGAGACCCGACATGGGTGGGCACCTACTACGGAGGCACATATTACATACACAGTATCCGATCAGTAGGGTCCTGTTGTGACAGAACAAGAGGAGGTACCTCATGGATCTAAGACATCACTTGTGGTACAGGAGGTACCTGGTGGATCAAATACAGCATTGTTGGTTCCGAAGGTACCTAGTGGATTAGAGACAGCACTTGTGGTACAGGAGGTACCTGGTGGTATAGAGACAACACTGCTGGTGCAGGAAGTACCTGGTGGATCAGAGACAGCACTGTTGCACCATCATGTTCTCCCAGCACAGCACACCCCTCCCCTCCTTCCGTCGATCCCAGCGCAGCGCGACCCTCCAAGCGATCTCGGCACGACTCCTCCATTCAGTCGATCAAACTAGAGTGCACCCATTCTCACAGCGATCCACAGAGGCAGAGTTCCTCCTCACAGCACAGGTTGGATGAGAGCGATTCACGGGGGCAGAGTTCCTCCTTACTACGCACCCCTCTGGTCCAGCCTAATGCTCAGGACCGTAGTCCCCCCTAGGATCAGTGTCAGCATCGGGTTCACAGGCTAGGTTGGATGCTACTGTCCCTATTCACTGACCCCTGTCGGCCGAAGAGGCCAAGGATAAAGCCATAGTCATCAGAGCATGTATTCATGCCCCACGATTTGGTACATCCTGATCATCTTGTGGCCTACCAAGCCTACAAGAGGAACACTACGGGGGAATTGTAAGTATAATCGTACATTTTACAATATTTTAATATTATTTCTTTAACACCTAAGTAATATTACTTGGTTATCTAACTTTTTCAACAATTATGCAGACGTGATATGGATGTACATGAACCAGTGGGTGTCATTTGGTTCCACCGGTTCCAAACAAACTTCATGGAGTTAGAGGATACGGTATGTTCCTTACTTTAACTGTCTATATAAGTTTGTATCAGTAATGGTAGAATCCTAACAATATAAAATGTTTATATTGTCAGCACATCAACGCGTACTTGAAGATTCTACGGAAATACCAGCGAGCATACCCCACTGTCTACCGTTAGAGGTTCAACCTACTGGATTCACAGTTCTATGTAAGTGTTTGTATTGTTAGGTTTTCGCTTGTGCATTGATGTGTTTCATACATCTTTTACCTAACGATGTGGTAAATTTTCTATGTATAGTCATTGTTACATATTCAGTGGGGGCAAATGTTTGGCCGTGGGGTTATGGGCAAACCGCCTCCAGAGTGGGCTTTGCTGGATCACAGGTGGTCCGATGATGACCTGATGACAGTACGAGGATTGCTCCTGGCAGGAAACCGCCCATGGCACCAAGTTGACGCGGTAAGTGTTTGAATTACATGGTTTCAATTGTTATATACTATGTTTAAATACTATGTTTAAATTTCACACTGATAACACTATGTTGAAACACCTACAGGTTCTGATTCCTTGTAACCTGGAACATCATCATTGAGTACTAGCCAGCGTCGACCTCTCAGAAGGGAACATCTACCTGTTAGACATGTTCAAACAGGAGGTTACATGGGACCACATGAATAAGCAGGTTGCATGCTTAAGGTGGTTTATACCCTCGATGTTGAATCAGGTCGGGTTTCACAACAATAAACGGAAGGAAGATCCGACATACAAACGTTTGAAAAGGCCCTTTCGGATGAGCATTGTGGCTGGCCCACGTGTGCCCCAACAACAGAAGGGGTATGACTGTTTCAAGGATTTATTCTATCCTAATTGGTTTGAATAAAATTCCATTCTAACGGTTGTACATGTGGTGATTTGCAGGGGTAACTGTGGTGCCCATACTTTGAGATTAGCAGAGTACTTGGTGGCAAACAGGACAAAGTTCAACTAGACGGAAGAGGATATAGGCACCATCTGGGAGAGGATGGCCGTGGAGGTTTTTTACAACTCGATGCCCAATTTTGTTCTGTAGTTAATGTATATTAGGGTTGTTATCTGTGTTGTACATAACATTTGAATTTTCTGTTTCAGTTATTCAATTAAATTTATTTAATTCCAACACGATTGAAGTGAACAAGTCATTCAATTTCAACACGATTAAAATGAAAAACTAAATGCAAATCAATTTTGGAACAAAAAATAAATAACAACAGTTTAACATAAAAGCATAACACAACTATATCGAGCATGGTTCCCAAAGTCTGAACGATGTTGGAAGACATTAGCAATCGCAAACTTTTCTAGTGGCAATTCGTCTTCCTCTTGTACTACCTTGTTATGTTGGATTGCATTCCTAAACAACTCCATTCATTCCACGGTAGAGTCCTTCTCAGGGCACATTTGTTTGTTGTGTCCAATTGAATGATAGATGTTGTACTTGCGACGGTATTCGTCGGGAACAATTATGCTGCGACCTTTATTAACCATAGGCGGGTTGGAACACCTCCTGCTATTATGTCCTGATTGTCCACATCTTCTACACGATTGTGTGGTTGTCCTCTCCAAAGACGAGGCATGTCGACCCTCCATCGGGCGACCAGATTGTCTCTTCGACTTTAGATTTAAAACAACCCATGCTACGATATCGGATGGCATTACCCATTAAGAAGGATGTCCAACAGGCATAATAGGAATCAAGTATGCATCAATAAGTGTCTCCCTCTTGTAGTAGTCCGAACACAGAGATGTGAAATCTAAGTTTCGCTCCCTGCAATAATGAAAACAGTGAGATGGGAGTTGAATAAATATAAAGAATTAACTGTAACATCTCATGTACCTTGCTGCTGCAAGTGCGTGAGAACATGGGAAAATGTCCATTTGGAATTTTTTGCATGTGCAAGTCTTCAAGGCTAAGTTAACCGTCTACTGCTTTCCCTTTAGTTTGACGGAAAATATGTTGCAGTCAACTGGATTTACGGTCATATAACCGCACTTCTCGACACGTTTCAGGATTACAAGATGTGCTGCGTCGATCAATTGATGGCACATGGACCATGCAGCTGCATGACGATCATGAAACCACTTTTGTAGCATATTTCTAATTAACTTTGCTAGTGTCATCAGTGGCAGTTGTTGTGCGAATTTTAGGCATGAGTTTATGCACTCTGCGACATTTATGGTCATCAACTTGTACCTTCTTTGGGGACAGTGTACACAGGACTAGTTGTGTGGATCGGCAGCAATGGTATAATCGAATGCAGCCTTGTGCAGCTTACGCAACTCCTCCATGTGCCAGTTATATTTTAATTCACTATACGTCCTAGCTGTGTCATCCATTATGTCAGCAACATCCTTTCTGTGAAATCGCTTCTTCATATTTTCACCAAAATGCCAGCAACATATGGTATGGGTTGCATAAGGGAACCCTTTTGAATTCCCTACTTCAATGCTTGTATGACGATCGAAAATGAAAACCAGATCATCTATATGACCAAGGGCACCTCTTATGCATTCCAAAAACCACTCCCATGAAAGGTTGTTTTCTAAGTCACCGTATTTAAAAGCAATTGGATACACATGTTCGTTTCCATCTTGTGCAGTTACAACAAACATTGTACCCCCGAATCTCCCCTTCAAATGGGTACCATCAACTGCAATCATAAGACGTATACACCTCCCAAAACCTCTAATTGAGGACCCTAACGACATGAAAAAGTAGAGAAATTTACCATCGTTTGCGCACTGTAATTCAATGATTGTGCCAGGATTTAGTTGTTCCAGAACATATGCAAAATATGGTAGCTGTTGGAAAGTTTCTTCATGTGTTCCATACGTCAATGACAATGCATATTGCAGGGCATCATATGCCTTACTGTACATGATTTGAATGCCATACATTGTTTTCATATCAGTGATTACGACATTGGGACGCATGAGACGACCATCATGTTGTTGAAGTTTAGGTGCAACGACTTCTCCAATTATGACTGCACTAGCTTGTCGATTGCGGCGGTGAATCTTCTCCAAGGGACAATTGTGTTCGTTGACAAAACTTCTGGCTTGGAAGTAAGTCCCTTCATCTCTCCTCACCGCTCTTAATTTCCACGTAAAGTCGTCAATGATGCAAACCACATGTAACATTGTCTTATTGAACCTTTTCACCTTCCATTCAAAGTTCTGTCGCATTGTAAAATGGCCAACTAGCCTCTTCAAATCCTTTTTACTCGGAAAAAATTGACCTTTATAAATCATGGTTCTAGGTTGTTGTGCTGCCAAGGTGCTGCTTCTACCAATACCAAACAAGTATGAATCTGCTCCGGGAATAACCCACATTGTTGCATTATCAGAATCAGATGCAGTTATATTATGCCAGACCTCGGAAGTCCCAGGCATATTTGGTGCAGAGCAACTAACTCCTTGTACATGTCTTTCACGTCTTTGAATTTGTGTAGGCTCTTCAACCACATTTGCTAGATCATCAACCTGTACATTATTTGCCTCATTATCCACCTCATGGTTCTGCTCATTATACTGCTCAATTGGACAACCAAACACATCACCAAATTGAGGTTCAACTACATCTACATGGTCGACTGCAACCGGTGGGACACCGCACATGTTTTCCCCACCTTCAGTGGCACTCTTTTGGGTGAACACTTGGTTGCTACCGGTAAAGGATCCAAATTGTTAGGTATTTTCAAGATGAGGAATATCATTCCCTATCACATCTCCAGCTGTCCTCTCAGTTAGACTGACACATACTTGAGAGATCACTCGATCTTCCCCTAGCATAAACTGAACATCATCGTCATTTGTTATAAATGTACGACATGTACTGCCAGGAACGATTGATATTGATGACAGATCAACATTGAATTTGTTTACATCATACTTCACAATGGTATGCATGATCGCCACCAATTCTTCGTAAGTCATATTCCTTGACACATACATTCCCCAGTTATCAGATCCAACAAACCTCTGACTTCCATCGGGTAACTGCTCTCATCGACCGTTGTAAGATATTACTATTCTAAACTGATTCATGATGCTGTCAAATTAATCATCACAAACCATTAATAAAAACTCGGATAGTGAAATATTTCAAATTAATTCAAATATTACATTTACAAAGGCTCGGGTGAGGATATTGAAAAGGCTCAATGAAGACTTGAAAAGGCTTAGAGAAGACTTGAAAAGGCTCAAATAGTGATTACATGAAAAGGCTCGGGGAAGATATGAAAAGGCTCGGGGAAGACATTACATGAAATGTCTCGGGTAAGACATGAAAAGGCTCGAGGATGACATTACATAAAAAGGCTCGGGGCACAGTTGAAAAGGCTCAGTGAAGACATGAAAAGTCTTAGAGATCCAAAAATTCTCACAATGGCTTAAGGTTTACAAAATACTCAGATAACATATGAAAATGAACAAATGAAAATGTGAACAAATTAAAAGAACAAGAAATATTACCTTATTGTACTGAAGCACATCCTTTCTTTATAAGTTGAAGAAGAAAGTCGAGGCAACGGGCAACCTTGAACTTTTATTTGCAGAGAGAGAGAGAGAGAGAGTTACTAAGTTAACACTACTGTCGTTTTTGTTGGAAGTGTGGAGAGAGAAAAGTACAAAGAGAATAACATAAACTCATATCTAAGGGCAATTTTGGTAGTTCACCATAATAGGTGACTTTTAAACTTAACTTATTAAAGCACTGACAATATCACCAAATCAGTTTAAAAATGTGACATTTTTCACCAATTCCACTCTAGTATATTAGTATAATAGTATATATTATGTAATATATTAAATAAATAAAATAAATTACAAAATAGTTGAAAGAGTGAGTTAGAGATGTTGGAGATTGTAGAGAATAGAGAGAATAAGAGAGTAGGGAAGTAGAGAAAATGTAGAGAATGAGGTGAGGGTGATGGGGGTATTTATAGGAAAATGTTAGGTTAGGGTATAATTGGAAAAAATTATAAAAGATTTTAAAAAATGTAATTTTTAAAAGTTTTGGATGTTTTGTTTACCCCCCAACGGTCACCAATAACTCTTGAATAATTACAAAAGCCACCTGTCAATTCAAATTTTAAATTTTAAACTTAAAAAAAATATTGAAAATTTGAATTTTAGCGGGCCATGCTAGGCCGGCCTGCAGGCCGCTCCACCTAGGCCTAGCACGGCACGCCGACTTAACAGGCTTGGGCATGGCCTATTAAGCCAGCGTGCCGAGTAGGCTCGGGCACGCGACCGAAACAGGCCATGCCAAGCAGCCCGTTAGGGCCTGGCCCGTTTTGCCAGCACTATCAAACACCCAGAAGAGAAGTCAAAACAAGAAGCCAACAAGAATAAAGCACCGGATCCTCCTTGTTTTTTATCTCTTTCTTTTTTTGTTCGTTTCCATTTTCCAAATCCATAAAAATGACAAAACCTACTCAAACCAGCCTCCCTCAACAAGCATGAAGAATGGCATCAGATATCTGGTCACTGAGCTTGTCGGGGTGGAAACAATTATCATATCAAGATATCAGTTACCAACTTCTTCTTCTTTATTTCACAAAAAACAACGATTAAATATGCAGCATATCATATTCAAACAAGATCAATAATGTAAAATATATCAAATCTAATCCATCTGATACAACTCCAGATTTATGCAATCATATCAAATTAATAAATCACTGTCATAAGATGATTGATTTCAAGAAATGAATCGATTCAAATATGTATAGCAAATCTATGTCGAACAAAGATGTACAATTATCGAATGCTAACAAAAATTAGAAGAGATTCAAAGTAGATCCAACATGTATAACAGGATCTATACAAATAAAAGAGAAACCGAAACAGAGACAGACCTATAAACGTAAAGCGAGTGAAATGAGTCAAGTGGATCTGGACTGAAAAAGCGTAAACAGAACAGGGAAGATCTCCATGTATGACTGTGTGGTGGAGATCCAATCTCCACCTCTATCTTTTTTTTTTATTTGAATTTCCATTTTTTTTTAAAAAAAATTTAATCTCCACCATCTATCTCAAAAGATGGATGGTGGAGAATGGAGATCCATTTGAAAATATATATATATATATTTTTTCAGTTTTTAATTATAAAAAAAAAATATTGTTTTGTTTTTAAATTTCTGTTTTTTTTTTTTTTTTTAATAATTCAATTCAAAGATCCATTTTTTTTTAAAAAATTGTTTTTGTTTTTTATTTAATTTAGGGATTATGTGTAGTTTAGTTTTTTGATGGTCAAACTTGGTCAACAGTTAAGTTTGACTAACGGTAGGTAGACCTGACAAGGTTCCGGTTCGAACCGTGGAACCGGAACCGGAACCGGAACCGAAACCGGAAAAACCATAACCATAACCGGAACCGAAACCGGAACCGGAACCGGAACCGGAACCGGAACCGGAACCGGGGGAGGCCGGTTCCGATTCCGATTTCGGTTTCGGTTTCGGTTTCGGTTCCGGTTCCGGTTCCGGTTCCAATTTTCACAGAACCGAACGGTTCGAACCGGAATAGAACCGGCGGTTCCAACAATTTTTTAAATTTTTTTTTTTTTTTTAAAATGGGTTGAACTTCAACCCTTCAAGCTTGAAGAACGTTCCAGACTTCTAGTCTTCAGTTCCAGATCCCGGAATTTTTATTTTATTTTATTTTATTTTTAAATCAAAAAACTAAAACTAAGATCTGTGGAGTGTGGATCTCTGATTCTCCGGCACAAACCCATTTTAGAATAATCTATCCACCACCACACCACTACCACAAAGGCACAAACCGGTCAAACACACACACATCCTCCACACCAGTCAAACACACACACCACCACAAACCCAAACCCAAGAAGCTGAGGGAAGACGAGATCGAGAGACAAGAGTGACAGACGATCAGACGAGAGAGAGGGAGTCTGGTTGACTGGTTCAGATGAAGGTGAGAGAGAATGATGAATTGTGATGAACTGAGAAGTGTGGTGAAGTCTGGTTTTTTTATTTTTTTTATTTTGAAGATAGAGAGATGAAGAGAAGTGATGACTGATGAGGCGATGAGCTGATGAAATGAATTAATGAGATCTGATATGATTTTAGGGTAGGTGATTTGAATTGGGTGGGGTTGTTGTTAGGTGAGTTACTGGTGTAGGTGTGGCCATGTGTGTGAGGTAGTGGTTGGGTAAGTTAGTTTATGTGTAAGTTTGTGATTGGTGGGATTTAAAAATAAAATAAAATAAAAAAAATAAAAAAAATATCAAAACCGGAACCGTCTAAAACTGGTTTCAGTTCCGGTTCCGGTTCCGGTTCCATCTAACCGTGGAATCGAACCCGGACCCGGACCCGGACCCGGACCTTGAACCGAAATCGAAATCGAAACCGAAACCGGAACCGAAACCGGAACCGGAACCGTGCCAGGCCTAACGGTAGGGGATGTGAGTGTCAATTTATGATAAGTTGTTTCTAAGTGCAAGAGGGCAAACCCCAGGCAAGTTTAGTGCAATTTGCTATTATAAAAATATCTCAATACAAATGTATGTACCAATAAGGACAAATTAAAAATAAATCAAATATTATGTATCCATTGACTACACTCATTATGTCTTCAACTATATCTTTTTATTAAATAAATAAATAAATTATGATAAACCTAATTGAATCCTAATTCTATTTCAACTATTAAATTTCTCATCATTACATGTAATCATATAACAAAATAATGAAAAAAAAAATTTAGAGGACTTTGATCAAATAAATGTATTTATTTATGTACGTTTTCTTTTTGTTTTTCTTTTACGTCTTGTTATGAACTCTATCAATAAACAAAAAGTGAGCAACTTAAAAAAGAAAAACATGACAGGCGTAGCTAGATTGATGTTTTTTTTTAAAAATAATTTTTTTTTTTTTTTTTAAGAAAAATCATTTATGTTTGCTTTGACTAGTATTCCTCTTTTTGTCTTAATGATAATCCATTTAAAAAAAAAATTGACAATAATTGATTCAATAATTTTGACATTTTAAATATTTCACATTTGGATCCAAAAATAATATATTTGTTTTAAATGGATGTATTAATAATTTAAGAGGGTTTAAAAATAAAATGTATTAAAATAAATATATTCATTTTAATAAGGGTACTATTGGCATTAGAATGAATGTTTATAGTAATGATGCAATTTTTAAATTTTAGATATGGGTATACTTATAAAATGGGTGTGTAAATCATATTTCTAGTAGTTATACTTACATATTTCTAATATTTTATATATATAATCTCTCAAAGGACGAAGTCCCCAAAAGTTCTACAAAACTGAAAATCAGTTGAACGAAGTACCCAGAAGTTTTATGGAACTAAAATCAGAGGGACTAAGTCCCTAGAAGTTCTATGGAATTGAAATCAGAGGGACAAAGTCCCTAGAAGTTCCGAAACTGAAAATCAGAAGGACGCAGTCTCAAGAAGTTCTACGAAACTGAAAATCAGAGGGACGCAATCCCCAGAAGTTCTACAGATCTGAAATCAGAGGGATGAAGTCCCCAGAAGTTCTACGAAACTGAAAATCAAAGGGACGCAATCCCCAGAAATTCTACGGAACTAAAAATCAGAGGGACGCAGTCCCTAGAAGTTCTACGGAACTGAAATAAGAGGGACGAAGTCCCTAGAAGTTTTACGGAACTGAAAATTAGAGGGACGTAATCCCTAGAAGTTCTACGGAACTGAAGTCAGAGGGACGAAGTCCCTAGAAGTTCTACGAAACTGAAAATCAGAGGGACGCAGTCCCTAAAAGTTCTACGAAATTGAAATCAGAGGGACGAAGTCCCTAGAAGTTCTACAGAATTGAAAATCAGAGGGACGAAGTCCCCAGAAGTTCTACGGAACCGACTGAAGTATTCTATAAGTTCTATGGAACCAACTAAGATATCCGATAAGTTCTACGGAACCAATTGATATATCCGACAAGTTCTACGGAACCAACTGATATATCCGACAAGCTCTACGAACCAACTGATATATCCGACAAGCTCTACGGAACCAACTGAGATATCTGACAAGTTCTACGGAACCAACTGAGATATCCGATAAGTTCTACGGAACCAATCGAGATATCCAACAAGTTCTATAGAACCAACTGAGATATCCGATAAGTTCTACGGAACCAACCGAGATATCCGAAAAGTTCTACTCTTTTATTATTAAATACATATATTTGTAATATTTATTTTACTATTTAACACATTTGTAATATTTTGTGTATACATTCTCACCAAAGGGATAAAGTCCTCAGAAGTTCTACGGAACCAAATGTGATATCCGATAAGTTCTACGGAACCAACTGAGATATTCGATAAGTTCTACGGAACCAATCGAGATATCCAATAAGTTCTACGGAACCAACCGAGATATCCGATAAGTTCTACTCTTTTATTATTAAATACATGCATTTGTAATATTTATTTTACTATTTAGCACATTTGTAATATTTCTTTTACTGTTTAACATATATTTGTAATATTTGATATACACAATCTATCACGAAAGAAAGTCCTGTAAGTGTCACAGAAGTAGAAAATCAGAGGGGCAGAGTCCCTAGAAGCGTCACAGAACTGAAGAATCGGAGGGGCTCAGTCCCTGGAAGCATCACAGAACTGAAGAATAAAAGGGACAAAGTTCCCACAATTGCCACCAAAGACCAAGTCTCCTACCAGAGCAAAAAAGCCTCCACTTAACGGAGCAAGCAAGTCTCCTACGGGAGCAAAAAAAAAAATCTCCACCTAACGAAGCAAGCAAGTCTCCTACCAAAGCAGAGAAACCTCCCACCTAATGGAGCAAGCAAGTCTCCTATGGGAGCAGAAAAGTCTCCACCTAATGGAGCAAAAAAAAAAGTCTCCACCTAACGGAGCAAGCAAGTCTCCTACAGAAGCAGAAAAGCCTCCTCTTGAGAAATTCATTCCACTTCAAAATCAATATTTTCTTTGTGTTCAGTATTGATGGGCACATAGAGTATTGAAGTAGGAAAGTCTGGGTCTCCCGCTCATGCCCGTGTTAGCTTTTCTTCTTCTACTAAGGGTCATCCGTAGCTTCTTTCTACTGTCTCTCCTACCTACCACGAGAAAAGAAGTTGAAGCAACGAATCCTTTCTTTTAGCCAAATTCCTGGAGCAAGCAAGTCTCCTACATGAGCAGAAAAGTTTCCACCTAATGGAGCAAAAAAATAAGTCTCCACCTAACGGAGCAAGCAAGTCTCCTACAGGAGCAAAAAAGCCTCTACCTAACGAAGCAAGCAAGTCTCCACCTAACGGAGCAAAAAAAGTCTCCACCTAATAGAGCAAGCAAGTCTCCTACCGGAGCAAACAAGTCTCCACCTAGCGAAGCAAACAAATCGGAGCATATAAAGCCCGAAACTAAATACATAGTTATTAACCAAATTCGATAATCAATGACAATCATTTGAAATATAACACACGACAACCGAAGATCATAACTTGACAAAATTCAACATGCAAAATAATAAATCCTCCAAAATGGAGCACCGAAGCGCAGCTAGTGCGAAAAACTTAAAGCCTCCGATACGGAGCACCGAAGCACAACCAGTGCGAAAAACTTAAAGCCTCCGATATGAAGCACCAAAGCGCAGCCAGTGCAAAATTAAAGCCTCCGATATAGAGAACTGAAGCATAGCAAGTGCGAAAAACTTAAAGCTTCCGATACGGAGCACTGAAGCGCAACAAGTGTGAAAAACTTAAAGCCTCCAATACAGAGCACTGAAGCATAACCAGTGTGAAATTAAAGCCTCCGATATGGAGCACTAAAGCATAGCCAATGCGAAAAACTTAAAGCCTCCGATACAGAGCACCGAAGCACAACTAGTGCGAAAAACTTAAAGCATCTGATACAGAGCACCGAAGCACAACCAATGCGAAAACCAAAGCACAGCCAGTGCGAAATTAAAGCCTATGATACGAAGCACCGAAGCATAGCCAATGTGAAAAACTTAAAGCCTCTAATACGTAGCACCGAAGCACAACCAGTGAGAAAACCGAAGCACAGCCAGTGCGAAAAACTTAAAGCCTCCGATACAGAGTACTAAAGCGCAACCAGTGCGAAAAACATAAAGCCTTTGATACGGAGCATCAAAGCGTAGCCGCCAGCCAGTGCGAAAAACTTAAAGCCTCTGATATGGAACACCGAAGCACAACAGTGTGAAAAACATAAAGCCTATGATATGGAGCACCAAAGTGCAACAATTGCAAAAAACTTAAAGTTTCTGATACAGAGCACCAAAGCACACCCAGTGCAAATGCTATAATAATAATAAAAATAATGAAGCCTTCGAAATGAAGCTCCTACACGTCCGAAGGTTGTTATATACAGTGTCGCACTATTTATGCAAAGGTCAGACCCAATCGGTTATAACGTTAAAAGATCGTTAAAATCTGAAAGTATTGGTCAACGATAAATCCATCAATGCGATTCAGACTATAAATCACCGATGCTCAGTAATAAGAAAGAAATGATATGCAACAACCGAACCGTCAGATTTGGAATAAATATAAATTGAGCAATCTCTAAAGGGGACAAAGTCCCTCAATGGTTCTACGGAACCAAACTATCTCCGAAAGGAATCTCCAAAGGGAAACTGTTAGGTTTTTGGTTTGTTTTGGCATTAATTCCATTCCAAAACGATGTTTTTTCTTGTATTGCTTAGTGGTCTTAGAAACGATGATTCAAAGTTTCAAAGAAAGTGGCCACAATTCATGCAAGAAGATGTCTTTAAAGAGGAATGTGCTACATTACACAATAAAAGTATATTAGACCTCATTTCTCTTACAAGACATAGGCACACACACACAAATCATTCATAAGTGTCCCTGTATTGTTGTGCACCATTTATATAACACATTCACATGTTTTAGTATGCTCATGCATTAAACTCATATTGTCATACATTTTAGAATTGCATGTTTTAAGACTATGTATAGGAAATGGCATACTTGTGTGAAATTGTGTTTATTTGTTTGTGTTTTATTGTATTTGGACTTGAATATGATCTCATTTGATTCCTTATTGAATCCCGGCCATTTCGGTTACTCTTTCATTATGTTTCGAGTCCAAACGATGTAGCTACGCTACTTTTCGTTCTCATTCGTTGAGTTGTCTTCGTCATCGTATTCCGAGATGAATTCTCAACATTTTATCAAAGTTTCATAGTCGTCGTTGTGTGTAAGGAAGTCATGATTTGTAATCTAAAAATGGATTCAAAATCAGAGTTCAGAGGCCCGAATACAGTCTAAGAACGCGAGCGGAGTGCGAGAGGAGCAAGCTTGGCCAACGGCCAAGCCTTGGAGGACGCGTGAGGTGGCCATGAGGCTCACGGCCAGAGCAGCCCTTTGCACCCGTGTGCCTCACTCTCCCCTCACGGGCTACTGACATGGCACACTCCCATTGGCTCGTCTTTTCCCTCTATTCATTTCATTTAAATTGCCTCCATTCCCTCCCATTCATTTCAAGAAGAAAAATTAGAAATCCACATGACCAGAATTTTCTCTCAACTTTTTCTCACCTTCCAAATACCATAACTTTCTCATACGAAATCGGAATTAAGTGATTCAAGTTGGAGATTGTTCGTAATTGAGTCCTTTACCTTTTCCAAGTGATCTTGTAGCTGTTTGATCGAGATTTCTGATGGTTCTACCCAAAAAAACGAACCAGCTCGTGAACTTGAGGTAGTGTTCATATCTTTGTGATTTCTTCTTTTATAACCTTCAATTTGCTTGGGGTTTCTTCTTCTATATGTATGTGTATGTATGGTGAATCCTATTGAGAAAGATAGCTTCATAATCAAACCTAATCAAAAGTCTAATTAGAGACATATGTGAACTAGTTTCTTGGATTCTAGGTTTTTCACATGATTGAGAGTTGTATTATGATTAGTTTGATATCTAGGATTATTTATGACTTGATTGAATCATTTTATGATTAATAATCTTTGAAATGTGTTTTGATCCTTTGATTGATAAAATCTAGGATTAATTCATATGTATGTGTTTTTAGAGCTATCTAGGATTTAAGTGATTTATCATTAATATATCCTTGCTCTAAATCTTTGGCTAGAATATTCATTGAATACATTTTGTGATTCTAGCATTTTTGTGTATGTTTGTAACATCTTGAATTTGTGCTTCATATATATGATTTATTCAAGTGGTATTTGTGTGAATGAAACTAGGAGCTATTTGTGTTAGGTGTTTTCACATGCTCTAGGTTTAATTCATGTTTTGCATCTAGACTATTATAACTTGTGTTCTCACATGTTTAGGTCTAGTTGTTTCATAGAATTTATTGAACCCATGTTCTATGTTGAATTGCTTGTTTGCATCATTTGCATTCACATGATCACACTAGGAAGTCCTTGTAAAAGGTATAAAGTCTCGACTATGACAAGGTGTCATGATAATCAAGCAAGGAAGACTTGGTTAGGACAAGAGGTCCGGATAACCAAGCAAGAAGTCATGGCTAGGATCGGGAAGGTCCGGATAGCTATGCATAAGAGGCTCTCCAGAGGCATGAGTGCCTTGGATAGGGAGTTGGCTACATTATTGATAGGCCCGGGTGTTTGGTTAGACATAGACTCCAATAGAATGTGTTGCATGGGATGTGCATTGGCTCTTGAAGAATTTCTAATCTTCCAACGATGTTGGTTTGGTATGGACTCCAATATATGGTGGCTCGCATCATTGAGGGATTTTGTATCTTCCAATAAGAAGTAGATCAAGGTTGGTCACTTTTGAGGAATTTCTAATCTATCATCCAATATATATAATACCCAATAGTTGTAGTTCAACCCATGAATGTTTCCTCCTTGAAAGTTTTACCACGTTAAAAAATCTCATTTGTTAATTCTTTCTATCTCTCTCTTTCTTATTTGTATATGTGTTTGTTTTAATCTTGTAGTACATTATTCACTTGTGATGTATTTGAAATCAAGATTTGTTTAGTGTGAATTGTAAAGCAAAACATATTGATACTACTTGTATATATTATTCTTTTGTATATTGATTTTTTTGTGTATTGTTATATTTGTTTATACTTGTAACACATTGAACAAATATTGAAATACAAGTATTATTTGTTATTGAGATTTTAATGTTATTCTTCCTCATGCAACTCCTTGATATATATATATATATATATATATAAACAATGCTTAAATGATTACATGCTTATCTTGTCTATGTATGAATGTTTGATTTATATGTTGTATGTAAAGCTACCTTAAGGGACAAACATGAGTTTGTTTCAAGAGATTGAAAAAGACGTAAAAAAATCTATTCACCACCCCCCCCCCCCTCTAGGTATACTTTAAGCAATTTAACTACGTTTGTATACTTTCAAAAACCTTTGGAATTAGCACGCCAAGGCTACAATAATACTTTAATAATCGAAGCGACTGTATTCAACACCGATTCAAATTTACCCCAAAGCACTCTGAAGTGCACATTTTTTATTATTTACCCGGAATAATATAAAGCTAGTCAAGTCCCCAACTCTATTACAGAAGACTTCCAAAGCTGAGAACTTGAGGGCCTATTGTTGGACGACCCAAATGTGTGACCACATTCGGTGGAATATATATACACACTTGAACTACATAACACATAAATAATGCGTACAACGCATATACACGCAAGATATTCATAAACTCTATAAATAACCCTTTTATGACAAAGGGAAAGGGGTCTTTTCCTCAATTAGCTTTGGCTGGATGGGTGGGTGACCAAAAGCACTTTGAAGTGCACATTTTTTGTCACAACAATATCCAATACAATACAATACAAATCTTATATGGTTCAATCAAGTGCAGTACTAAAGATGGCCTTAAAGCAAACTCTCCATGTGAGGGCTCCGAGGGGACCAACCTCTCTTTATCTTTTGGTTGTCCTTGTCCACATACCAACCAGCCAAAGAACCAATAAAATACAAAGCAAAATAAGTTTCTAAATATGATTTAACATTTTCGATACACTTGAACGTAAACCGAGCCCGTGAGGGCCGTGACCGTGAGTGTAACTTTACATGTGATTGTTAATTGTTAGTAAACGATAAAAAGTAAAACTCATAAAAAGTTTGTGTATAATAGAGCACCCCCACTCTCCTGTTTTTCAATCTTCATCGCATCAACCTTATCATATTAATCTATCAGCCATTTCTGTTCACGAAAATTATGAAGCTCTTCTCCTTTTTGGTCATTGCCATACTCTTCCTACAGGTACATTTAATAATTAGAAATTCATTTGATTATTGATTTTCTAACAATTTATGAAAATGATTTCTCTCAAATATTCAACTCTTCTTTGTATAACTTTGATTAATTTACAATTCTTTTTCAGGCATTGGCAGAGGTTTCATTGTTTAGCAATGCAGCGAATAGCCTAGCCAATATAGTGAGTCTCATTGATTGACTGATTGATTATTTTTCTGCTTAATATATATATTATAGTAATAGTTATTTATTAACATCATTCTCACCAATAAATTATAGTAATTCAAATACAAATATGTTTTTTTCTGGTAAAGATGGACTGACCTAAAGGGAAAAAGCATCACGGGCGATCATATACTGAAAAACCCCTAGCCGGCCAAACTAGTCACAAAAAAACCCAGGAAAACAACAAGTGACACACAGGCCACCAAAGAACAAATAGAAAATATCAAGAAAAATGAAACGACTCCTGTATATATCATAAATTTTAATGCTGTTTTTATCATTGCATGTAGAGAGATGGAGAGGGTGCTATTTTAGCTCTACACCAAAAGCATCGATATCATCCAAAGAAAATCAGTAAGTTGTTTTGTTAAAACTTTAATTATAAATTAACAACCAAATAATCAATCCATCCATCCATCCAAGTAGCTAGTACTTTTTCTTAATTATGGTATAGTTGAAGATATATGATATATAGATTTTAACAAAGCTGTGTATATAACATACGTCAGTACTAGAAAATGACTTGTTAATTTGTGCGGAATTTAATCAGATTGCAACCATGCATGCTCGAGGAGATGCAAGGAATCGTCAAGGAAGAAAGTGTGCCACAGAGCATGCAAAACATGTTGTGAGAGATGTCACTGTGTTCCACCTGGTACCTATGGAAACAAGGGGGCATGCCCTTGTTATGCGCGTCTCCGAACCCATGGAAATAAGCCCAAATGCCCTTAGTATCATTCTCTGGTTAGGATTTTCCTCATGTTTCAAAATACTAGCTAGCTTGTCGCCAGGTTCCTTTTCTTTTCCATGTTTTTGCAATAATTAATTCTTGGTTGAGTTGTTATTTGCTAGTATGTAATTGGGAGTACATGTGGAGGTTTCGATTTGGTTCAAAAATTTATTAGCACTCTTTTTAAGGGTGAATTTTAAGAGTATCACTCCTTTAATAACTTCGAAACAAATTAACGGTGTGTTCTAATATTAATCTAGAGGGGGGTGAAAAGATTTTAATCGTTATTACCCAATTTTCGCATGTATGACAATTTTACGAAAATGCCCCTAACTAGTCACAAAAATATAACAAGTGTAATATGGTGCGGAATGTAAATAACACTTAATATTTATGTGAAAACCCTCACGGGAAAAACCATGGGCTATTATATGCGCCACACACGAACCTCAAATCCACTAATTGAAATGATTACAACCTAATCCCGGTTTAATGATATAATCCCGATCAATAATCATCACAACTACCTAATCCCGGTATAAGTGGACCTAGTTCAATTGCTTGTGATTTAAGCTACCTAATCCCAATAGCAACACAAGACTTAATTCTCTAAGAAGAGATAATACAACTTAAGTGAATATATGAAATATCCAAAAATGCAATTAGAGCTAGGTAACCCTATATGCTTATCTAGGATGATGATTTTTCAATTAATTCAATCCTAGATATCAAGAGCTAAATGACATGTCATAAAGCTTAGCTAATCAAAGATTAAACAACCTAGATATAGCTATCAAAATACAACACTCAATCATGTCAACACAACAATCTCTATTTTGTATCTAGAATATATTCTAAGAACATACAAATAATATAAGAGATGTCAATGATAAATAAAACACTAATTATATATGATAATAGTGAAGAACTTACCAAAGAATGTGTGTTGACCAAAACCCATGCAAGCAAGCATCCTAACTATGCTAGAAAATGCTAGATGATATTTTGATGCATATGAGAATGGTTTTTGAGTGTTAAAAATGTGTTCTTGATTTGATGTTCTCTCAAATGTCTCTTTTTGAAGTTTAGGGTTCTTAGAGTTAAAGAACATTAATTCAGAAAATGAGAAAGTGTGATATTTATAGACATCAAGAACATGGCATGTGAAAAGATAAGTTTGCCCTTGAAACGCACCGATCGGCGGTTTCAATCGGCGGCCAGGCCACCGATCATAACCGCCGAATTGAACCCGAGAAGACCAGGGGAACAACGGCGGTTTCATTCGACGGTTTCGTAACCGCCGAATCAAACCCGAGAGATTAAATCGATCAAGTATGAACGGCGGTTTCGAACGGCGGTCGTGGCCGCCGATCATAACCGTAGAATTGCTCCAGACACTTCTGGATGCAAACGATGGTTTCATTCGGCAACCAGGCCGCCGATCATAACCACCGATCACCAACAAAGGTGAAAACTAAGGAGAAGCCAAGGGCATTCTCCGTAGGCGATCTTCGCACAAAACCAAGCACATTCTAGTGCATGCTCAGACATTTCCGAATACTATTGGGAAACGAATTACAAGACACAAATACACACAACAAGATATCAATCAAAGTGCTAGTGTGTAAAGTGACATGTGAAGAGTATGCACACAAATGCAAGTATACTAAGTGTATGTGTGCATTCTAAGTCTCTTCAAAGAAAACCAAGCACTAGAGATTATATATTTGGCGTTCTGATCGCGCTCCAAATGTTCACATTTAGCGCTCCCTTTTCCTATCTTTTTGTACTTGTTTATCGGGTAAAACCGGGTATTTAACAGATAAATAAGTGTTTCAGGTAAATAGGGAAGTTCATGGGCATAATTGTCATTTTGGACAATTCAGGGGTAAAAGTGAAAAATTCAGGACTTTATTGAAGATTCTGTGAATAGGGGAAAGATCATGGGTACTAATTGTAATTCGCCAGCCAAGCAGCGCAGCACAGCCACGTCAGCGCTGGAAAACAACGCAGTTTTGGCCCTGTGCGCGTCACGCCTGACATCATGCTGACGTCAGGTCTTCTTCTTCAGCAAACCGGGTTGACTCGCGACCCGGTAGACCTGACCCGAACCGGTCTTGAACCGGTATCTTCTCCGGCCATTTTTGATGGTTTTCCGGCCAGTTTTCCGGCGTCTCTCTGCCTAGATCGGTAGCCCACATTCCTCCGGTCCTATTGCACCCATTTTCAGGCTCCCATGCAAAGGTTTCTCTCTCCAACAAATCCTCCAAGTTTCCATGGCCATTCAAGCTTCAAGAACATTCCAACGGCTATTCTCCCGCTAACCAGAACATCCAATCTCGCCAAATCTCTGCGGTTTCATGCAGTGGGAAAGTACAAAGTACCTACAGTCCAGAAGGAAGAAACTCGCTGCCGACCTCCATTCTTCCACCACGAGCTTCGACGGCATGCACAAACCCGCCGGCCAGAGGTTCTAAACCCGCCGGGACGATCGACTTGGAAGATATTTTCGTCCAAACCTTCCCCAAATCATTTCCCTATATATATACATCCTTCTCTAACCTAAAACACACCTCCCAAATATCCAAAAGGCACCAAAATACCCAATTAGCTTAGTTTAGCTTAGTATAGCTTAGTATAGCTTAGTATAGCTTAGTGTAACTTAATTCTCACCACACCCACACCACCTTAGTTATTTTATGTAACTAAATATTGATGTTGGGATTTGGTGTACTTTGTATATTATCTATTCTATTTGTTGATTTTCTATGTTGAGCTTTAATTCATATATGTGTTGATTGAATTGATAAATTGATTAACATGTAATACAATTAAGACCATGCATGAATAACTCTTGATGTATGTGTCTTGATTAAAGGTTTTAGACTATCCTAGGTAATCCATAGAAATCAACTAATTAATTGGATGATTGCACTTGTACACTAATATCCCAACATCCCAAGTCTCATTACCACTTTTGCAAGACCATTGCATTAGATGGTAATTAGTTAGTTAATTAGTTAGTTAGTGTAATTGTAGTTTAGTTAGTTATAATTGATGTAGTGTAATTTAGTTAAAATGCCATCTTAGCTTAATTTAGTTATTAGTTAGTTTAATTGCTTACTTGCCATCCTCCTTTACTTTTCTTGCATCTTAGTTTAATTGCTTGTTTGTGCCATCCTCCACCATTTACTTTTCTTGCATGTAAACATGTTATCATTAGTGTAATTAGTATATAATATATATAAGACTAGAACCGATAAAAGGTACCTCACATTCCCTGTGGAACGAACCGTACTTGCCGCTATGCGATCGTAACGATCCGTGCGCTTGCAGATAAATTCACACGCCCCATCATTTACCAACAATTTATAGAATTGTCGTGTCCCGCGTGCGCCGACCAAGTCGTTGGCGCCGCTGTGGATAGACCCGTTTCGGGCGTGTCACGTGCTTGTCCCTTTAGGTCTTGGAAGGGCCTTCGAGCTTGAAGTTCAATCACCTTAACTACCCTTACACAATAAACCCCAACACGTGGTTTGTCCATGAAATAAGCCAATCAAAGAATGGGAACCCTTACAAACTTAAGTTTAAATAGCACCTAAAATGGATTCCTTCCGAAAATGCCTTCACAGTGGCCAGTTCTTCACTATTTTAATTTTAATTTTTTTTCAAAATCCTCCACCTCCATCAATGGAGATGAAAGACCTCTATTGGAGGTTGAAATTGGCCTCCAATGGAGGTTTCAAGGAAGAAATGAAAAAAAAAATGGAAATTTTCACTTCTGCTCAGAAAGTCTCGAAAATAGCAAAAAGTCTCGGAAACTAAAAAAAAGTCTCAGAAAATTTCAATTTTGCCCAGCACGTCTCGGTAATTGTAAAAAGTCTTGGAAACTACAAAAAAAGTCTCGGAAAATTTCAGTTTTTCCCAAAAAATCTCAGAAATTATAAAAAGTCTCGGAAAAATCTCAAAAACTACAAAAAAAAGTCTTAGAAAATTTCACTTTTGCCTACAAAGTCTCAAAAATTGCGAAAAGTATCAGAAAAGTCTCAGAAACCACCATGCTTGTTTCTTTGTGGATTGTATTTCCTGAGTTTGTTAATGGTGGTGAACCCTTGTGTTTTTGTGTGCTCGTTTATTGTATAAAAGTAGTGGTAGACATGGTGTAGTTGATGGATATAAAAACAATTGAATAAAACACAATGGTGGTTTAGAATGTAGATACATATTAATAAAGTATAATGAGGTTGAAAATGGAGATGTTAGATGAGTGACTGGGACTAGAAATGATAAAACGATGCATATGAATGCATCAGCGAAAATCAAGAACAAATGATAAAATGATGAAGTCCTATTGGTGGGGTGGCATTGTCCTTAGGGTCCTTCTTATGTTACATGTTGCATTGTCTATTATGTTGGCTTTTGTCATTCGACTGCCCTGTTGAAATTCATGTATATGGCTTTAAAATTAATATTAGGGCTTGATATCCCTGTCTAGGGCTTGAAGTCCAAATCCAAGGCTTGAAAACAATAACTCTAGGGCTTAAAAGTCAAATTCCTAGACTTCAAAAGTATTCTTATTTTGTATATACCTTGTATAAATATTGATACTTTGTTTTCCTGTCTAATTGTATTTCTTTTTTCTCAATAAATTTATAAAATTTATTATTTTTGTTATTTGTTAATTAATTTTTGTTTTGTTGTAAACCAGATACCTGTCGATCCTAATCAGAAACTATGGCGGTATCCAGATAACAAAAAGTGGATACACGCGAGAATTAACTCTCAAAACATGAAATTTTTTATTTAAGATTTGAAGTCAGTCCTTACCCGTTATGGGGTGCTTGATTGGTTTAAGCAAGGCCTCTTTGGAAATTACTTGGATCTGGTACAACTCGTGAAGGTTCATGGCATGCTGATTTATAATCTTCTTAAAAGAGAGATCATTCTTCCAAAGTCTCAAAAGGAGAATGAAATGTGGTTTGGTATGGGGAAGGACCAGGCTTGCTTTAGGAGAGAAGAGTTCTGTTTGTGCAGTGGGTTTAAAGTTGGGCACGCTGCCTGAAGGCTTCCGATAAAAGAAACAAGTGGCTGATGAATCTATTTTGAGTAGTTAAGTCAAAGATAAAAGGTCAACAGTTGAATTATTTGATGCAACATTTAAAGAGCTCACGACTGCAGAGGGTGATGAAGCCTTTAAGATGGCGTAACTATTAATGGTCTCCCAGTTCTTCAGAACCGATAAAGGACAGACAACTATACCTAATTGGCTATGGTCTTTAGTGAAGGATGAAAAAACGTCTAAAATTTTTTCGTGGAGCTCCTACATATTCGATGTTACATTTTTTTTGCTTAAGTATGCAGCCAAGAAACACCTTAAGAAATTGAGAGGTGAAGACCAGAAGAAAGATGGAGAGAATAAGGAAGAGAAGGAGGAGAAGAAGAAGAAGAAGGTCGTGGAAAGTGAGATGAAAACAGAAGTAGAAGATGGAGAAGAAGTTGTAGAAGCGGTAAACAATGACAATCTGAAGCCGCAATAGGAGGTTAGAAGAAGAATGATTCCAACTACTTTACATTCCATATTTTTGGATTTCCCTTTGCATTTCAGGTAATAGTATCAAAACTAATTCCTTGTTCGCTTTGTTAAAAGTTATATATATATATATATTACAATGTACTTGTATCTACTAGTTTTGAAGTCTTTAAAATTCAGCATTGAAGTCTTTAAAATCCAATTCAGGGCTTAAAATCCCTTTTTAGGGCTTTAAATCTCATTCAGTGCTTCAAATCCCTCTCCAAGGCTTGATATTTCCGTACAGGGCTTGAAATCCTTTTCTTGGGCTTCAAATCCAAGTTTTGGGCTTGAATTCCAAGTCTAGGGCTTGAAGTAAAATTCATAGGCTTCAAAAGTATTCCTATTCTGGTATAATCTGAAGAAAAAAAAATTAATATGGTATAATCTCACATCATTTATTCATTTTTGTTTTGAAAATGCATTTCACCCTTGTAAAGTAAAGCATTTTGAAAGGGTTATTACTTGTGAGCCTATTGTAAAACACCCTAAGTATGTGCACTGTTTCATGTGATTATGCTATCATCTATCAACTTTCGAGGATTTGTATTTCTTTAATTGCATGTTTTTTAATTGTATAGGTTTGGACTGTTGAAAGGATTACCCATTTGATAGGTGTCATCGGGAGATGAATTGGAACAGGTTTCCTATGATGTAAGAGGTGGGATTTCAATACAAGGGTATTGAAAGTTGAAACCCACTTCACTACAACGGTGTGTATTTCATTACTTCTATGTGTTTATATTTATATACTTATATCTACTTGTAGGAAGAGCGTAACAAAAAGGTAGAAATAGCATTAAAAACACCATCACCACAACACCAGTCCAGGTTCTCAAATTTATAAAGGTGACATAGACTAAAAATTAACCATATAAGACATTATTCCATACAACACCATCACCACAACAACTTAAAAACGATTGTAAATATTGTACAACGACTACACCACCGCAGTAACACCATCCCTTGCAAATTACAACAAATACTACACCATCATCACAACAACACCCATTGGTTGCTCCTGTTTCTCAACCTACAGTCAAGGTGTATGTGCATGCAACAACAAAAGTGTAAGCAACTACTGTCAAAGATTTTTAAAAAAAAGTAAGAAAATGATGGTCTCACTCATACCTAACATTCAACTTCTTCATCGTCAGTGTCAGTGTCATTCAAGCTGTGGTCGGGTGCCAAACTGGGGTCGGGTGCCTTATATGGTAACTTAAGTTTATTATGTCCTTTTTTGCACACGCAACAAGTACGTGGTTTTTTTGCTTGTTTCCCTATGCTACATGATGGGTTCGTGTAATTTTTTTTATTGTGTCCATTTTTCCTACAATTCGAACACATTTGTTGCTTTCGTTTCTCCCTAACAAATGGTGCCCTATTTTTTTTTTGTCTTCCTATCAATCACTTTTTTCTATGGCAATACAACGTGATTATGAATAGCATCAGGAATGTCCCACGTTTCAGGTTTTGGAACTGGGTTCACAACCATAGCGTAAGCCTGTTTCAACCATCCAGTTGTGAAAAAGTCGGAACATAATGCGTTGATGTGCATACCTTTAATCCTGATACAAAAGACACAAATAAAACAATTAAATAGTGATTTTATCTGTGGTGTTAAAATGTAAATAAACGTTATGTAAGCATACGTTGCAACCACCATGGCATGAATACACTACAACTCATCTAGATCCCATTCACGACATGAGCATGAACGTTGTTCCAAGTCGACAATTGCTTCATTTTATTTGTCGTCTACCTTAAATCTATTTAAATCAATGGGGTGAATCTCATACTGTTGCGATGGTAATAACCTATCTTTGATGTGTTGGTGTGCATTATAAGTCAAAAATGTAGGCATTTCTCTTACATTACTTCAACGGTCGTGGAACCACATTTGCAACAAATCTCTAATAAATTCTGCAATAAATGTGATAGGCAACTTTCGAATTGCAAGTAGATAAGAATTCATTGACTTTGAAATGTTGGTGGTCATCATATGGTACCTTTTTCTGGGGCTACGGACACGTGAAAACTTTTGTGTCCCAACCTCTAGGAGCTCATTGTAAACCTTAGGATGGATGGCTTTTAGCTCAGCTATAAAACAGTCGAATTCCTCGACACGGTACACATATGTAGCACGATAGTAAAGATTAATCACGTCACCTCGCTTCCTACAATTTTGTTTTAGATTTACCACATGTCCTGCATCAGGGAATATTGCTTTCATGCCATTAGAGATACCTTTGTGCCAATCTGAAACAATCATCACAAGTTCGGGATGCAAGATCACTTTGTGAAGTTGAGTCAGGAACCATGTCCACGACTTTGTGCACTCAGAATTCACAAACCCAAATACCAAAGAGTATATCATCTCATTACCATCCTTTTACACCGCAACTAACAAAACACCCCTGGTATTGAATTTCAAGTTGGTAGCATCAACGTCAATAACCAGCCTAGTAACTGTATTGAATCCCTCTATACAAGCCCTAAGTGTCATGAATCCATATTTGAACCAGTTTTTCTTGTCGGTTTCAATCTTAGTTAAATTCTCCGGATTTGATTTTTCCAACATGTGAAAGTATGCAGGCAACATCTTAAATGACTCCCACAGATCACCGAAAACCTTATGTAAAGCATGGTCCTTAAATCTGTAGGCTTTGTTGTAGGAAAGGTTTATGATGTGCTTATCCCTCATATCAGAAATGATATCTTTATGACAAATGTTGTGTCCTTGATCGGTAAAATTTCTTGAAAATAGTTCCCCTATTATATGGGAACTTACACGATGAAAATCTATGTTGTAGTTTCCATTATCACCACATGTGTACTTCTTAACAACAAACGTAACATGCCATTAGGTCATATTTCTCGACTTCACTGCTCTAAAGACCCATTCACAATCTCTCTTTTACATTTTACGGTGAATAGTGTATGATTTGATCGTCCAACCTTGAACTCAAACCTCCGTGTTAATGCATGCAACCCTAAAGCCCCTTTCAAGGTTTTCTTGTCCATGAACAACTGTCTTTGGTATATTGGACCTAGGTTTCCATTGTATTCAAACAAGTCCTTTGATCTAATGGGTTGAATTGAGTACAGTTCTAACCCCAGTATTGTTCGTCGTGCCGTAGAATGTGCAGAACTATTGGGTGCTCCATTTGTTGAAGCTTCTCTACCACCTATTGACGCTTGCCTATCATTACCATATTCATCCTCTGTATCAGAGGTTTCAGAACTATCAGAGTCATCTCTCTTAGCCTCTGCATGCTTGTTAGTCGATGCTGGAGTCCCTTGATCTTTCTCGGCCGATGTAAATCCAAAGGAAGGCACAAACCCAAGCGACTGGTTGCTACCACTCACTGATTTAAAATATAGAGTACCAACTGGGGATTTTGAATTACTGGAGGGTTTAAAAACCAACGATATACATGAGTGGATTGTTGTATTTCTTGACTTCATCAGAGTTTGAAATACATTTTCAATTGCCTTTGGCAGTACAAATCTTTCTACGACTTCGACCTTAATTTTAGTCCAGCACGATTGATTATGAAAAAGCAAACATGATACATCAGTATCGGTCATAATGGATAATGTACAGCTTCATTTCGCCGTTATAAGCTCTAAACTTATCCTTATCTTGAATCTGTTGCTACTGACCCCAATCTGGTGAAATATTGTTTACAACAATTTACTATATTTGTCTATGCCTTCATTATATTCAAAAGAAATTGGACCTATTGCCTAGTTACCGATCCAATGTCTATCGTACTGCACTAAGAAGCCAGTCATCGTATTCGTAAACCCTAAAAAGGTTATTAAAGTAAATAAAATATGAAAATGAAATAATATAATAATAAAAAATAACAAAAGGATATACTGATATCTCTAGAACAATTTGTGAACCCATAATGAACACATTAACCTATAAGGATAGAAACAATTGCCTTGAAATCTAACAATTTAAAATCAGTTGCATGTAGCCTATTGGTAAGTAAAACGATTGATTTTGAAGCCCTGGGCATGGATTTTTAAAAGCCATGGACAATTATTTTTAAAGCCCTGTACATTGACTTTTAAAGCCCTGTACAAGGATTTGAAGGAATGAAAAGGGATTTCAAGCCCTGGAAATGATTTCAAGCCCTGGACAGAGTTTTCAAGTCCAAATAAACAACCCCACACCACTTCATCACCACCAAGAAAACATGACAAGGACAATGGAACCCCGACACAGCCTTCATCCTAACCAAAAATAAATAAACCCAAGAGAAACAAAAAGAGCCTTAAACAAGCATAAACGAACAAAACAAATGATATATTTACAACTTTGGAGAGAAAGCAAACAATGCCAAAGACGACTTATACATGCTATTTCCATTGGTATGCTGAACAATGTACATTACTATCCAAAATTAGTAAGAAACAACACATTATCAATCAATTTCCACACAAAAAAAAAATTTAACAATAACCATGTTCCTCAAATAACTTTTAGTTTACCGAGAATTAAAGTAAATATTCACATGCACCAATCAACAATCAAACAATATATGGTCCTTGATTTTCTCTATCCAACAAAAGAAATCACCAACAACAAAGTAAATCTAATATACCCCAGTTTACTACAATTTAAACAACAAAAATACTTAACCTTTTGAAGACAGTTTGTTACTCATGAGAATGTTTAAGGATCCTTCTTTGACTTCCTCAAACAGCTAGCCAGCTTCGGTTTCCTTCGCTTCAATCTATAATACAACAAGATATTATGGGCAAATCAATATTCCTAGAAAGTAAGTTAGAATAAAACATGAACATTATTTCCTTCCATTTCCACAAATTCAAGCTATCAATGACTCTAACAATATTAACTCTAAGCCAAAATGCAACATAAACATTTGAACTTCTCACCTAAAAAGCACGATGAGATTGATGTTCATATTAAAGTGAAATATTTAAGTTGACAAGGAGTCAGAATACAATACAATTATATAATCAGAGACCAGACAAGAGTTAACATACGAGTTTTTTTTATTTTACTTATTTCAATATTACTTTCTAGGAATAATAAACAATATTATCAGAAAGTAAGTTGGAATAAAACATGAACATTATTTCTTTCCATTTCCACAAATTCAAGCTGTCAATGACTCTAACAATATTGAATCTAACAATATTGACCCTAAGCCAAAATGTAACATAAACATTTGAACTTCTCACCTAAAAAGCACGATGAGATTGATGTTCATATTAGAGTGAAATATTTAAGTTTATATGGAGTCAGAATACAATACAATTATACAATCAGAGACCAAACAAGAGTTAACATACAAGTTTTTTTATTTTACTCATTTCAATATTACTTTCTGGGGATAATAAACAATATTTCCAGAAAGTAAGTTGGAATAAAATACGAACATTATTTCTTTCAATTTCCACAAATTCAAGCTGTCAATGACTCTAACAATATTGACTTTAAGCCAAAATGCAACATAAACATTTGAACTTCTCGCCTAAAAAGCATGATGAGATTGTTGTTCATATTAGAGTTAAATATTTAAGTTGATAGGGAGTCAGAATACAATACAATTATACAATCAGAGACCAAACAAGAGTTAAAATACGAGTTTTTTTTATTTTACTCATTTCAATATTACTTTCTGGGAATAATAAATAATATTCCCAGAAAGTAAGTTAGAATAAAACATGAACATTATTTCTTTCCATTTCCATAAATTCAAGCTGTCAATGACTCTAACAATATTGACTATAAGCCAAAATACAACATAAACATTTGAACTTCTCACCTAAAAAGCACGATGAGATTGATGTTCATATTATAGTGAAATATTTAAGTTGACAAGGAGTCAAAATACAATACAATTATACAATCAGAGACCAGACAAGAGTTAACATACAAGTTTTTTTATTTTACTCATTTCAATATTACTTTCTGGGAATAATAAACAATATTCCCAGAAAGTAAGTTGGAATAAAACATGAACATTATTTCTTTCCATTTCAACAAATTCAAGCTGTCAATGACTCTAACAATATTGACTCTAAGCCAAAATGCAACATAAACATTTGAACTTCTCACCTAAAAAGCACGATGAGATTGATGTTCATATTAGAGTGAAATATTTAAGTTGATAAGGAGTTAGAAAACAATACAATTATACAATCAGAGACCAGAGAAGAGTTAACATACGAGTTTTTTTGTTTTACTAATTTCAATATTACTTTCTGGGAATAATAAACAATATTACCAAAAAGTAAGTTGGAATAAAACATGAACATTATTTCTTTCCATTTCCACAAATTCAAGCTGTCAATGACTCTAACAATATTGACTCTAAGCCAAAATACAACATAAACATTTGAACTTCTCACCTAAAAAGCACGATGAGATTGATGTACATATTAGAGTGAAATATTTAAGTTGATAGGGAGTCAAAATACAATACAATTATACAATCAGAGACCAAACAAGAGTTAACATACAAGTTTGTTTATTTTTCTCATTTCAATATTCCACCATGTTAGAAAGAAACCGATTAACTATAGATAATAAAAAAATCTAGCAGAGATATGCGATAAGGAAACTTTGGGGGCGACATACCTTAAAGTACACTTGAGGATTCTGCTCATTCAAATCTATCAAGCAAATTGATCCAATCAATCCTGCTAGGCTGTAGAAGCTCTTTCCATTCAACCAATAATGGAGAAGGATTTCCATCTTTTAAGAAAAAAAATTTCTCTGTAACTAGCTTGTATTTCCTAGTTATCTGTGGAGCCATGAATTAAGACTAAAAATCAAGCTTCAACACGTGCTTTTGAAGACTAGAAAGAGAAACCCCTTTGTCCTTGTCACTGTATCTCGCCTCTCTCTATCTCTCGACCTTTAGGGTTTGTAAATGGTGACGAAATCGAAGTATTGAAAAGGGTTTGTAAATGGTGATGAAATCAGAGTATTGAAAAGGGAGAAGGAATCAGAGTATTGAAGATGGAGAGAAGAAATTTTCTGGAGATGAAAGTTGAAGATATGAAGAGATGACTGTGTAAATGAATATGTCGAAAGAGTTGTAACTGTGGAAGAAGGGAATGATAGTTGCGGGAAACACAATTGTTATTGGGTAGTTTTGTCATTATGGTTCATTTATGTGGGAAAGGTAATTTAGTCCATCAGGGGACATTACATGCAAAGTGAACTTCAATAACAATTTTGTAAGTTTATCAAGAAGGGGATATTTTTGTTCTTTCAAACATAGTAGTGGCCTTTAATGCGAAGCCCCCAAAAAATAATAATAAAATAACTCGTAAGTATTCTAGTGGACATTTCAAATTGGGCTTTTACGATTGGTAGGCTTTTAAAATTGGGTTGTTGTATTCGCACCTTTCATTCTGCACATGTTGTTATTAAGCTATTAAATTTGATAATAGCTGTCAATAAGCTTATTTAACAAACTTTCATTTTTGTACATTGTTATGTCCTTGTTGTTAAAGACATATTTTGGTATAGTGTGGTAATTATTATTTTTCGTTATATGAATGGTGTACTAAAATCAAATACGAATCACAACGAAGAAAAGCAAATTTGAAATTAGAATATGGATATATATGATAAAAAGGAAATGTTGTTTTTCTACACTCTAATTAAACAAGTACAATATATCAAGTTTTGTTCAAATTTTAATCAAATTTTGCAACATGACCAATGGGTTAGTCTAGTGTTATATTCCTCACATCGTCACATACATGTCAACCTAGTTGTAGGTTCAAGTTTTGTCCCCTTTTTCTCACTATGTCATCATCCCATGATTTTGTATGTTAAGGACTGCTCATTTCCACATCATTTGGATTGAATTTTAGGTTGTATAGTATTACCCTTATATATATATATACTCACCTATGGTGGTGACAACTCAAACATTGTACATTGCTAAGCTAAATGAGCGACATTTCCACATACAAAGCCACCACATTGAATGGTGGTAATTCTTTCCCTATCTCAAATTGTAGTAGTTAAAATAAAAATCAACATTTTTTTCTTTTAAGTATTACATACACGGTCTGGATATATACTCCCATGGGATTTGAACCCATCACCATTTATGTGAAAGAGAGGTGCACTACCAACTCTACTAAGAGGTGATGTGCTTCTATATATATCATTTTTACTTTTTATTTAATTTTCTCAACAACTTAAGACATTTTCTTTAAGGTTGTATGTCTTAATCTCATCCAAGATAACCCACTTTTTGTATCACATCACCATGACTAGCCCTAAAAATGTTTGTGTAAAGTCACTTCTCATAGATTTATCAAAAGATATGGCATTGGCAACCACTCTATAAAGTGTTAAAATTAAAATCAAATTCAAACAAAACCCAGGAAGTCTAAAGCAAACATTGAGCATAATAAAACAAATCACAACACTGCATTGCTTACATAGCAAAAATGTGGCAATATGTATTATTATACTCAAAGTATGTCTAAAATGTACATCTATAAGAAAAAAATTACATGAAGTCCATATATATAATATACCAACCACTACTCTAGTTCTTATCTACGATAAGAGAAAATCTTGAGTGCACTGGATGCACTACTGAGTGGTGCACCCAACAACTCAAGATTAGACATGTGCAGGGGCGGAACTAGAAGTTCGAAGTTGGGGGGCCAAAGTGTATCTAACAAATTTTTACGGTATGAATGATAATGACAAAAACAATGAAATTAGCAATTTCTTTTACGTATTTCTTTTAAAGAAAGAATCAATAGTTTTAAGTTGCTTAATCATGATGCTAACTATGATTTTCAAGTCAGGACTATTATGAAGCACAAACCTAAAAACCATTTAACATGCTTATATAAATTTTCAATTAGATCAAGGGAGATGACAATGTAAAATACACTTAACACCTCATAAAACTTTATAAAAACCATAACAATTACAATAATCTTTAAAATTTAAACACATTTTAGATATCATAATCATACGATTATCGAAAGAATGTTAAGTTTAATAGGACCAGTAAATAATGGATGAGGCAATGGAGATGTTGAAATCATCCATCATTAAATGCATCAACTACACAAACACTAGTAGTGTAGAGAAGGTGTGCTAGAGTTAGGATATATGTACAGAAGAAGCAATGGAGCAAGAGTTTAATAATTGGTTTTTTTGTAATAACATTACCAAGTGAGGACTTTTATATGCATAAATTTTTTTTTTTTTGAAAACATTGCAGGGGCCATGGCCCTTGCTGGCCTCTACAATCTTCCACCGCTGGACATGTGGCAAGGAAATCTTTGGTGCATATGTGACAGCCACATGTCCTATTTTGAGTAGTTGGATACACCATTCTGCAGACTGTAGTACACTTTTTTTTCCTTTTTTCTTTTTTTTTGACTATTACAGCAACAAGAAACAAACTACAACAACAAACCAGGTAAAATAAAGCTAAGGCAAACATCTTGCCACAGTAATTCCTCTATAGAGGATAAGGCTAAGAAGGCAAGGTTATGGGCCACCCTATTCCCATTTATGGAAATAGATTGACATTTATGAACCTCCACCACCTTAAACAAGGCCCTAATATCATTCAGAACAAACTCGGTCTCTCCCATAACAATAGAGTCGTTGGAGACTTTGGAGACCACGTTGTAAGCATCTAGCTCCACATAAGAGACCTTTAGCTGCAAATTTTTTGCAAGCAGCCCCTCCCTGAGCCCAATCATCTCACCCGTTTCTGCAGAAAAATTACCCACAAGAGGCTTTGATAACGCAACCACAATCCAACCCTTATCATCTCTAATTACAGCTCCCACACCACACAACATATTGCCAGCTCTGATCCTTATATCAGTGTTCAATTTCAAACTCCCAACTTGAGGGGGGACCAATTCGAAGGAGCTTTGACAGGAGAAAAGGTGGAGTGGAGAGCCTTACAAGAGGCATGGAAGTCCTGTAAAAACCCAACACCCCTTCCACTAAGATGGCCACATTTCTAACCTTTTCTTTATGCACAATTTCATTTCTCAAACCCTAAATACCCTAGAGAACCATACAAACAACCTTAAGGGCCTCGGTTGTTAAGCAGCACGCCAAACCTTTCAACACCTCACCACTGCTCAACCCTTTGAACAAAAAAATCGAACCCCAAAACGGCGTAGATACCTACACTTCGATCGATTTTGGACACCACCACAAGACGTGTTCCACAGATTCCACACCCTTCTTACATCTTGGGCAGTAGGCCTCTCTTCCAATTTTTCTATGACGAAGGTTAGAGAGGGAAGGGAGGGAATTGTTGCATAGTCTCCAAACAAAGATTCTTACCTTTGGAGGGATGTTTAAACTCCATAGTCTGGACCACCATTTTTGGGAGATTGAGGGATCTGAGCAAGCCTCTGAGATCTTCTCATTCATAGCCACTTTATAGCCACTTTTAACTTCATAAGTTCCTTTCTTGTCATAGTGCCACAGAATCTTGTCTGGCGGGCATCCCACACTTAGCGGGATTGACAGAATATCATCTCTGTCAATTCCAAGGAAAGTTTGTTTCAATTTTCAATTGTCCCATCCCCTTCCTTCGTCGAGCAAAAAATCTGCAACCAGAATATTTTTGTCGCCATCGGCTGTGACCGACTTGAAAGAAGTAGGCCGTGGGATCTAGGGGTCAACAAAGGCCTTGATACTCTTCCTATCTCTAACCTTCCATCTGATGCCTTTTTGAAGGAGTTCTCTCCCCCAAACAATACTCCTCCAAACATGGGAGGCCCCAGGCTTAAGCTTTACACACATAAAATCTTCATACTTAAAATGTTTCACTTTTAACAACTTGAAAGCAAGGGATTCAGATCCGAGAGCAAGCCTCCAAGCTTGCTTCGCTAGGAGGGCCTGGTTGAAAACTGATAAATCCTTGAACCCCAACCCACCGGACACCTTAGGAGTGCAAGCTTTCGCCCAACTCACCCAACTGATCTTTCTCTTGCCTTTTTTTGTTCCCCATCAGAAACTGGAAGTCATAGCCCCGAGCTCATTATAAAGACCTTGGGGAATCTGAAAAATGCTCATGGCATATGTAGGCACAGCTTGGACCACCGCCTTAATAAGCACACCTTTTTACCACTAAAAGAAAATAAACCACATTTCTAGCCTCTGAGCTTCTTCCACACTTTTTTCTTGATTTCGTTAAAAGCTTTCTTTTTATTTTTTTCCCACTAAGGTGGGGAGCCCCAGGTGTTTATCATGAGATTGGGTATTCCCAACCCCAAAAACAGCTTGGATATCGGATCTTAGTGTACTGCTCACGTTCGAACTAAAAGTGATGTTAGACTTCTGGAGATTCACCATCTGCCCAGAGCCTCTTTCATAGACTTTCAAAATTCTACTAATCTCCTCACAACTCTCCACCTTAGCCTTACAAAAAAGCACACTATCGTCAGCAAAAAAATAAATGGCTAACCAGGGGACTACCTCTACAACAACGAAAGCCCAGCAGATTCCCATCCTTTTCAGAGTTCATAAGAAGGCGAGACAACGATTTCGTACAAAGAAGAAACATGTAAGGTGATAATAGGTAGCCTTACCTTAAGCCTCTCGAAGGGATCACCACACTAGAAATTTTTCCATTTATAACGAAGCCCAAGGACGAGGTTGAAATACAGTCCAGCACAAAAGCAATCCATTTCGAGGGGAAACCCATCTTCATCATAAAACGCTCCAAAAATCCTCATTCCACCCTTTCATATGCCTTGCTCATATCAAGCTTTAGGGCAGTAAACCATTTCTTTTCTTTCTTCCATTTCCCTATTGAATGAAGGAGCTCGAAAGCAGTCAGCACATTATCAAAAATCAGCCTCCTAGGCACAAAAGCAGACTGATTTTGAGAAATGATATCCAGGAGGATCTCTTTCAGCCAGGTAGCCAAGGCCTTTGTTACAACTTTATAAATCACACTTCACAAATTGATTAGCTTGTAGTCTCTCACATTCAGCGGATTCTTTTTCTTTGGGATGAGAACCACATTGGTTTTGTTAAATTGCCTGATTGATCCCTCACCATTAAGCACTTTTAGATAGACCCGAGTAACATCACTACCAACCACCTTCTCGAATTTCTGAAAAAATATAGCATGAAAACCATCAAGCCCGGGCGCTTTTGTAGGCCCCAAACTGAACACTAATAGGCGCACATCTTCAGCCACAAAATCCCTTTCCAGAGTTTGCCTCATGTTTGAGTCAACATTTCTGACCATCACATTTGAGCGCAGATCTAATTCCTCAACAGAAAGGGAAGAAGAAGTGAAGAAAGTATCAAAATACCTGCACACTGAAGCCGAGATGCCACTCTCTTCTGTAATCTGCCTGCCACTATCGTCTTCAAGCAACTCAATCCAGTTCCTTTTCTTCCTAGCAGTGGCCTTATTGTGGAAAAACCGTGAGTTTCGGTCCCTAGCAACAAGCCAGTCCGCACGAGACCTTTGTCTCTAGTAAATTTCTTCTTTGGATAACAGACTCTCAAGTTCACCTTCCACTCTCAAAATTTCCTTCGAAACCCCCTTCTTGCGGGCTCTCGGAAACAGGCCCTCCTACTCTTCCCTCTTGGAATTAATGGACTTCCCAAAAGAGCCAAATTTATCTTTACTCCACACCTCCAAGTTCCTAGCACTAACAGACATTTTATGCTTAAAATCACACACCGAACTCGACATAACAGATTCACCCCAAGCTAAAGTAACCACTTTCTCACATTCCTCCTCAGTAAGCCAAAACGGTTCGAATTTGAAGCCTAGCTCCCCTCTTCCCCTAAACGACTTCCTTGTTCCTCTAGTATTGAGAATAATCGGCCTATGGTTGGAATTGTTGAAACCCAAATGTTTCACATCCGCGTCCACAAATAGATCCAACCAAATCTTACTCACAAAGAATCTATCCAATCTTTCCTGAACATTCTTTACCCCTTCCCTCATATTATTCCAAGTCAACTTTGGACCGGAAAAGCCTATGTCAATAAGATTGCAATCATTGATCACCTTTCTAAAGTTAGCCATTTAAACAAATTAACAGTGTGTATGATATATATTAATCTAGAAGGGGGCTGAATAGATTTTAACTAATTTTACCCAATTTTCACATACATGTCAATTTTACGAAAATGCCCCTACTAGTCAAAAATACAAACAAGTGTAATATGGTGCGGAAATTAAATAACACTTTATGTATGCATGGAAACCCAACCACTGGGAAAAACCACGGGCTGTATAGTGCGCCACACTTGAACCTCGAAATCCACTAATTGAAATGGAGTTTACAACCTATGTAGACCTCGTCTAACACTCCGGTCAATAACCCCTCACTTCTACCACGCGGGCCTTTAAAAGTGGCTCTAGTCCAATTTGCTTGTGGCCTAAGCACTCTTAGCCACAAGTCTTAATTCTCAATGAAGAGATTATGCAACCTATGTGAATATGTATGAATATTCAAATAACAAACAAGGCTAGGGAACCTTAGATGCTTATCTAGGATGATGATATAACAATTAAATCAATCCTAGATATCAATAGCTAAATGACATGTCAATTAGCTTAGATAAACATAGATTATAAAAACCTAGATATTTATCATAATACAACACTCAATCAATTCATCACAATCAATTCTCTATTCTTGTATTTAGCATATAATCTAAAACATACAAGTAATTTAATGAGATGTCTTAATATAAAAATCACTTAAAATAGATGAAATTAGTGAAGAACATACCAAGTAAGTTGATGATCCAAAACCATGCATGGATGCATTCTATATAGACATAGAAGATGCAATATGAAATTTGATGCACAAAGGATTTGATTTGAGTGGATAAAGGTGAGATCTTTTAGAATTTTTCACTTGAAAAATATTCTAAGGAAAATATATGATATTTTGAACTCAGCAAATTGAGCTAAAGTCAAAGAGGCATATTTATAAGGTGTCAAAAAGCAAAGTGGTGCGTTTTGATAAGTGACACAAAATTTGCCTTAGGCGCTGTACGTACAGCGCTTTGTATAGCGCCTTCCTGGGAAAATGAAGACTGTTCTTCATTGGCGCTGTTCGAACAGCGCTTCTGAACAACGCCTCAATTTTGAACCTCCAGGGTTACAAATAGGTGTTGTACGTACAACGCTTTTGAACAGCGCTCGTACAGCGCCTTTACAAAATGCATCAGACCTGATGCATTAAAAGGCCTACTTTCAACCAGGTCAATATGGGTGCTGTTCATACAGAGCTTTGTAGAGCACTTTAAACAGCGCCATTTGCAACAATGAAATCCTAAGCCAATGCATGACATGGCATTTGGACATACAAAATGCAATCATATAAAGCATGCAAGAAGAGATGTTAATGAACATTAATGCACATAAATAAGACACACACCATACACGAATTAAGCACTATGCATGAGTTGTGAGTGTGTGCAATTATCTCTTCAAAGCAATTAAGCACATAGAAATTACCTTCGGTGCTTATCAAGATGATATCTTCAAAAGGCATTGAACATGAACACCAATACCTAAGCTACCCTTATAAAGAACCACAACATGTGGTTTGTTCACGAAATAAGTCAATCAAGATATGGGAATCCTTACAACCATCCCTAGCACCTGTTTGTCTGAACCTCCGTGCTTATCATCAGACCTTAGAATTTCGTTATAGTCATCCTCATCCCCCCCCCCCCCCCCCCCCCCCCCCACACACACACACACACACACACACAGACACCCAAGGAAGGTTATCCACTCTCTTAAGCCTTCTCAAAAGCTCCCACGAAACTGCTCTATTAGACAGGGTCGGACTCCCATAAAACTAGTGAAGTGCCACAAAACCCCATTATCCATATTTACTCTCACATCCATATGGCCTTTCGAAAAGGATTGTACTGTCACATTCCACTCTTTCCAGAACAATAAGAGGCCACCGCTCTTGCCTTCACTAACCACTTGTAACACCCCTTCAAAACCCAAAAGACACATATACTTTTTCGCTTCACTTCTATGAAGTTTAGTTTCACATAAGAACACCAAATTATGGGATAACCTCTTTAGCACCCTCTTCAGGGCTTGGAACGCCTGAGGATTCCCCAATCCTTGGACATTCCAGCATAGGATCGTCATAATGCTCGACAGGCCTGGACCTTAGGCTCCACCGATTCCTCTGAAAGAGTATCTCCAAGAACTTACTTGAATTTCTTCTCAGAGATCCCATCATCCCTAACTTACAGTGTTAGCTTTCTCTTGACCCTACTACCTTCCTTTTTAATTGGGGATTTTTTTTTTAACCCCTTAGACTGATACCCTTTCCTAGATTGAGAAAGGCTGCCCTCACGGTTCTTCTTTCTAGCAATATGGCAAGCTTCTAAAATTCTCTCCGTAGGGCTTGTAATTCCAGCCATGGCTTTAGGAAATTTGTCCTTCTTAGCAGCTCTTCTCCATTTTCAAACGGACACTCTACCAAGACTTAACACTATAGTATCAATACAAAATCCTTCTACCACCTCCCTCTTCTCATCCAATAAGCTTTCAACAAGGCACTCTTCATTCTCTTCTAAGAGTCTCCTTTGAACCCCCAAAAGTTTCCTTACCCCTACCCCGATTAATCAATAACGTCTGTTTCTGAGCAGGCCTGATACACTCCAGATTATGATTATTTTTCCCTCCTGTTTCCATTCTGACCACCTTGGCCTGCTTGGTCCGACTTCACTCCCCTGTCTCCCTATTCGAATTGCTAGTATCGTTCGAGAACAGACTTGCATTTCCCTCATGGGTATGATCAGCAGTTGCCCTATCATTGTGTACTGCACCTTTCTCAGCTTCCCTTTCTATACCTGAAAAATCCCCCCACCATGTTTATCCTGAGGCCTAATGGACACCACTCTATTTTCTACTAAAGCCTGCTTATTTTTGTTCACCCAGGACTCATTTAGCCCCCATTTTCGTTCGCCAATCACTACCTTATTCCCAGCTTTAGATTGGGGTTCCCTTTTCTAAAGGATCAATTTCGGTCTGTTCGGCGCACTTGCTTTCAACTACGCTCCATACCTAGTCATTTTCCTAGCTAAAGCCTCCTTTTTTGCTTCAGCATCAGCACAATCCCTAATCACGTGACCGATTAAGCCGCAGGCAAAGCAGAAATCTGGTAATCTTTCATAATGGATTGGAGCCACAACTGCTTTATCCAGCCCCTCCAACTGAACCCTTAAACATCTTTTAAGGGGTTTCGAGATATCAATTCTCACTCTAACCATCAGGAATTTACCCCAACATTCCCTGGAATCCGCTGGTAATTCGATCACCATCCCAATCTGCTCAGCTAGGATTTTTGCAATTGTTTTATTCATACACATCAAAGGCACTTAGTGTATTTGGACCCACAAATCCACCATTTTGAATTTCATGGACGCCATATCTCTAGGTCCTTCAGGCTTTTCCAGGACAATAATGTTACCGTCAAAATGTCATGGCCCTCTGGCCCATACAAGCTCTCTGTCCTCCTTCCTAGGGAAATAGAACATGAATGCGTTATCATCAATCATCTCTACTTCAACCATTCCAATAGGATTCTAAAGTTGTTCCAATATGCTCTTAAAAGCCTCTCGGTAGACTCTCTTGCTAGCCAAAACCTTCCCCACAAGACAATGAGATACCTCTTTGATACCCTTCTTGTGTGCCTCACCTTTGATTAGGACTTCTGGCCCATCAAGATCTGAGCCAGCTAGCATCTCGCAAAGACCCCCAATATCGTCTGATGCCATGACCCCAGCTACCACTTCACTAAGGGCCTCAATGGACCACAGCAGGGACCACCCTTAAATCTGAATAGACACACCCAGGTCTCACGCCCCACTACTACGAGAGAAAACCAAAGATTTATCTCGCCCACCGACAATAGACAAAGACATCCCCCAACAGTAAAAAAAGCAACAAACGAGACCAAAACAACCAAACTCAAGGGACCCCCATGAAATTGAAGAAACCAATCGCACGAAGAGATGACACCCTAGCAACGCACCAAGCCCCAACCCAAAAAATCCCACCACCAGGCGGCAAAAAACCCTAACCTCAAACCGAAAACCAATGTCACCTGAAAACCCTAACTAGCACAGCAACAAAAGAACAAAAGAAGACAAGGAAGACAACTCAGAACAAAAACCTTTAAATCTACTCTGAAACGGAGAGATCTATCCCTATCAGGCACACTATCTCTACATTTGTCTTCTCAGAAGAGAGGAGAAAAAATGAGAGCACTTTTTTTTTACTGCAGTACACTCTTGCACTCAAGTTTTTCTTCTACAATAAATTGCAAAGCCAAGTTCGGTTAATATTAGGATATACACTATGCAGTAATTGACTGGCATATATAGCTCCTTTGCCCAAAGAAACTTGGGTGGGGGCACTCACGAGTCACAAGCATGCCATGTATGTAACGTGGGTTCAAAATCTAAGGGCCTGTCCTGCAGCTGTTTTTCAGCATGTTTTCGTTTTTGTTTTCCAAAAACGATTTCGAATTCACGTTCGTTAACCATTTTTCATTTTATTTTTAAAAAATAAAAACAAAATGGAAAACAAAATCATTGTTAAAAGTGAAAATTTTGAAAAACAAGTTTTAGATGTTTTCCATGTTTTTCATTTTGTTTTTCACTTTTTTTTTTTTTTAATCTCAATTTTTTTTATACTTTTTTTCTTCTTCTTCTTCTTCACATCCTCTCGTCACTGTTGTTCTTCTTCCAGACTTTTTCTTTTTCTTCTTCTTCTTCTTCCGAACTTCTTCTTCTTCTCCGGCGACAGTGCGACAGTGCGACACCGTTCTAGCTCCAACGCCGGAGGCCCACCGATATGCTCTTCTTCTTCACCACCGATCTACTCTTCTTCACTGCCGATCTGCTCTTCTTCTTCTTTTTCTTCTTCTTCCTCAGCCAATCTGCTCTTGGATCATTTATTATTATTTATTTTATTTTATTTTTCCCTTTTTTCTTCTTTAAACTAGTATAATACAGAGATGGGTTGTGGGTAGCTAAAGATAGGCTTATTGGAGGTCAAATGAGTGTTGTGGAAATGAAAATGGGTAACAAGCAGAGTCTTTTGTTTCCTTCTCTAGCCATTAGAATCGTCCCTCCTTGCTCTCTCTCTTGTGATTTTTATTATCTCTTCTTATTATTGTTCAATTATGTTTTCAAAAATCACTTGTTTTTGATATTTAGTCAACTGGGTACTGTCAATTACATGTTGACAATTGACATTGCTGCTTGTTTCTGGGTATTATATGTATCATGTATGGTTCTTTAGCAGAACATATTTTGAGAATTAATGGATTATGTGCTTTTTCTTCAGTTTTGTTATAAGGATCTTGTAACAAAATTGGTAATGGAGGATCTTGGAAGAAAACTGGTATAGATCACCCAGTTGAGGTCACTAGCAGAAACAAACTGATTATTATTAAAATGATTTTCAATTTTATTTCATACTTATTACAATTCACCCAACAAAATCTAATAATTTATTACGTAATGACAATTTTTGATATTTTGGATCAATTATTGTCAAATTTTGATATTTTAATTTCGATTTACCTACCAGACCATTTTTTGTGTTTTTATTTTCAAAATACAGTTTTCGACATATGCTACCAGACGCGTTTTTGGATTTCGAAATTGAAACCAAAAACACTGTTTTCATTTTTGTTTTTCTTTTTGAAAAACAACAATTGAAAAACGCTTACAAGACACCCCCTAATTGGCTGCCCCAATGAATCATATGTTGCGGATGAAGCAGATACATCATACACCCGTTAATGATTTATTATTATTATTATTATAAAATTAATCTATATCCCCTTAAACTTTAATCTGAGTAGGATATATTCAATCTCAAAAATTTCTTGAATAAAAAAAGAATTTACATTCAAGAGGTTATGAGTTCGACTATTCGAACCTAAGACATCATGATGTTCAAGCAAAGCCTTGGCCAGTTCTGCTACTCATTTGAATTTATTAATAATTGCACAATGTTTATATATAAACTATAGATGTTATTAAATTTTTATTGATTATTTTTAAATCAAAATTTTATTTCCAATAATATAAATTTTATTTTATATGATAGATAAATTAACATTTATTTTGGCATTTAATTAAAAAAAATTAAATCATATATTGTCGGATCAGAGGACATTCGTTAATCGTACCCGATATAGAGATGTTTCTCTACATTTTACAATTTAATAGATAAATGTAAGACTTGAATCCCTATCACAAAAGGGAAGGGGAAATATAAATAGACTTTTCTAAAAAGTGATTTTGCATTTTAGATTCTTATTATTATATTTATAAATGAAAATAATATATATTTTCAAAAATTTTTGAATTAATCTATAATAATTAATATAAAAAATTGAATAAAATTTAATTATTAGTCTGTCTCTTAGGAAAAACTTAAAAATAAATAAATAAATGATAAAAAAAGGAAAAATGTAGTCCCTAAAATCATTATCATCAACAAATATTATTTTTTGTCCCAAAACACCCGCCTAACAAAAAAATTAATTTTCAACCTTAATGTTTCTTTTAAGAGCCAAAAAGTTTGTTTCTAAAAAATGTATACATGGCATGAGTTGTATATCTTAAAAGACTCTCAAATAAGACACATGACAAGTAAGCCGTAAATAATCTCTTTTTATGGCATTTCTCTAATGCACACCGTCTTTGAGAAATTATGTATCACTATTACAATTTGCACTGAACGTGAGTCATGAATAATAACATTTACGACGCGTCATTTATGTACGCCGTAAAAATCAAACGTAAATGACCCGTAGTGTATTTATACATAAAATTAGACATATATCTTGCTTAGGAATTTCTTTTTACTATTTGTTTAGGACTAATTTATTTATTAGATTGTTGCATGCATCAGTATACTTTTCTCTTATTATTATTATTATTATTATTATTATTATTATTATTATTATTGTTATTATTATTATTTTCAATATGAGATTCAATTCATCTTCTTTTAACTTTACTACATGTGGGTTCTTTCTTTAACACTTATCGTTATCCCGAGTTGGTTCTCCTTTTTTGTGACTGTCAATTCTTGATTTTTTAATTTTCTTGACTCACAATTTCCTGCAGTTGGGCCTTAGTTAACTAACTAAACCTAATGCTTAACTAACTCAATCTTCAAACAAGCTATGATAAAAATTTCTTATCAAATAACCTTGAGATTGGTGCAAAAATGTCATGATAAAATTGAGTTTTATGTTCAAATCTTCCAAAGTGTTTGCATTTGTTTATGTATACAATATTTTAACCTGTTTAACTTATTACTAGACAAATAATTAATATCTTTTATGTAATAAATTTTGTTAATCCCGACTTTAGATAAGGATATAAATCAATAATTTTGATTAGATTATAAGATAATATATTTTAACAATTCTCTTATAATAATCTATATATAATCTCTATAAATTAATAATTTACTGAGAATTACATATAAGATTGATTATTACGTCTTCTTGAAATAGAGGTTGAATTCTCATTGTCTCATATTATAACAAGAGATTATTTAGTTTTAGTGACAAGTACTCCATTAGCTGTAATAAACTCCAAAATTAGCATGAATCTTTTGAGTTTATTAAATTTAATAAAATTAATAAGTATTAATTGGCTTAATTAATAGATTTTATATGATGTTAATTACACTTTATTTGTTTTTATATTTTAATTTAGAGAGGTTACACTTTATTTGTTTTTATGTGTATTTGTGTCAGATTCACTGCTTGCACAAACAAACCTATGAATTAAATTTCAGTTAAAAATGTGAGAAGGTTTGTTAGGTGTTTAATTCATATGACAACCTCTTAAAGTTTTCTACTATACAGTTACACTTTAAAGAGGTCATTTTCATTTTTTTTTAATAAATTTATATTTCTTTGAACCATTAGATCAAAATCTAAAGGTCATTAATTACCATGGATAGTTTCCTGATTTTGAATGCAAAAAAGCTTAACTTCATGTGTAATTAGTAATTTCATTCATTTGCATGATGTTGATATGCATTAGATACTAAATAACCACTAGCTTTAACTTGGTCATTAATTCATGACTAAAATTTAAATGTTTACAAAAATATAGGAACTTTGTGTAGCTCCCTTCTTGTATAAATAAGTGGCATGCATTTCAGGTTCTCCAAACTTGAACCACAACCTATTCTCTCTACGCAGTCTTTCTTTGATTCTCTGATTCTTGTAAGATTGAAAACATGATCAGCAAAAAAACAACACTATTCTTGCTAATTCTTGGCTTTCTCCTAATACATGAGGTACTTTTTTTTTCTAAGGTCCAATGACTGTCTCTTGCACTACTATATAACATTAACTATGTGTAATTTCTCTTTTGAATGCTTAAAAATTTATTATATTGTTGTGATTATCAGTATTATAATCGTTTTCTTTCTTGTTCCACCATAAATTTCATCTGCAGATGCATATGGTAGCTGAAGCTCAAAAAATAGGTATGCCTATCATGATACCAATTGAAAACAATCGGAAGTCGATCATTTTCGAGTCTTTAAAAAATAAATTGATTAATGATAATTAATTAGTAAGTGCTTTTGTGAATTGTGAAGATTGCCGGTCAAAGTGCAAGTACAGATGCAGCAAAGCTTCAAGGCATAAAATATGTAAAAGAGCATGCAACACATGCTGTGAGAGATGCAATTGTGTGCCTCCTGGAACTTATGGCAATAGAGAGGTCTGCCCTTGTTATGCCAACATGACCACCCATGGAGGCAAACTCAAGTGCCCTTAATTTATTTTACATAATATTTAATTATATGATTTCTAGCTACTACAAAAATAAGGTCTTTAGAGAGACTTATTTTGAACAATAAGTTAAAAGATTAAAAAGACTTTCTATGTCTTTTTTTTTTTGTACTTTCTTATTTGCGTAATTAGTAAAAATAAAATGTTCTATTTGCCAACTTCTGATGAGTTCAATTTTTGTTTTATTTATTCGTGAGAAAATTAGTTTGGTTGTGTTGGTACTTGCTATTATTATTTTACATATATGCATTGCAATTTCATGTTTCAACATCACCAGGCTCCTGCATAGTCCTCCAAAAATATTAGCATAAATGTGTTTTATACTTTTGATTCTCGATAAAATATATATATATAAATACAGTCAGAATGTTCTGACTTTAACGAAACTTGAATGTTGAATTCTCAACCATTGGACACATACAAAATTGTGACAAGTAAATGAAGAAGTACTAGTGTACTACCTCGCCTAATATGGTTTGATGGTATGAACGCTCATTCAAACTGATATAAGTTGAGACTCAACGGATGTGGTATTTAAAATAAATAAATAAATTGAAGAAGTACTTGAAGCTTTTAGTATATGTGATGTACTCCTCTCACCCTGCAATTCATGGATAACAAGTGAACTGGCCTCGATGGAAAAAGACAACAATTTTTTTTAATAAAAAAACAAGGTTTTTCCTAAGAGATAGATTAATAATTAAATTTTCTTCACTTTTTTATATTAATTACTATAGATTAATTCAAAAAATTATGAAAATTTATATTGTTTTTATTTATAAATATAATAATAATAATCTAAAATATGTTGTGATCTTGAATATTAAAATGCAAAACCAATTTTTAAAAAAGTCTTTATACATTTCCTCTTCCCTTTTGTGATAGAGATTCAAGTCTTACATTTATCTATTAAATTGCAAGATGTAGAGAAATATCTCTCTATTCCAAGTACGATTAACGATAGACCTTTTGGTCCGACAATATATGATTTTAAGAAAATAGTTTAATTAAATGCTACAATAATCATTTTTTTAATATCGATTTGTTTATCTTATAAAATAAAATTTACATTATTGGGATTAATCAACAAGCAAAAATTTTGAAATTTTTCAATAAAATTTTAATTTAAAAATAATCAATAAAAAATTAATAACATATATAGGTTATTTATAAACATTATGCAATAATTGATGTGTAGCAAAATGGTTAAGGCTTTGCTCCAACAACTAGGTTACCAAGGGGGATGAAATTGATTTGCATCCCAATAAGTCAATATGGACAATTTTTTGGCTATTGGGACGAAAAAAGATTCACCCCAATAGCCGGTTTTTCTTGTAGTGTATATGTGAGCCCAATTTGGTTCTCATTGGCCTCCCTCTTCTTAATTTTTTTTTTGTTAGACTGGCAATATTTGTACGGCCGGAAAACTCTATGTGCACCCCTTATTGTATGTAAACCCCATTAAATTTTTTTAAAATACTATATTGTGTAAATACACCTCACACATTACCAAATATGACCTTTTTTCTAATTTTTAAAAATATATTATAGAATAATTAAATAAAAAAGATCTTTTTTTTAATAAAAACATGGGAGGAGCCACACAGTCTTCTCCTTTAACGTTTTGAAGGAGGTGGTTGCTGTCTCCTCCATTTTTCTAGGTTTTTAGGATCGTAGATAGTTTTGATGGAGCCTCCTCAGTCCTCATCTTTCAAATCGAGGATGGAGAACAGGGCAGACGGTAATGGAAGGTTGACCCGGCTGTCAATTTTTTGTAAACAAAAAAAAAATATTACATCAATTCCAAAGTCCCAACAAATCAAAGCCCAACACTTCAGTTTGTAGACTAGCAACTATTAAATTTATCCCAAATCCCAACACATCACAGCCTCTCAACTCCCATGTCAACTACCGATCTCTCTCTCCCCTCTCTCTCACCTCTCAAGTCTCACCTCAACATCCATTCTCTCTCAACTCCCAACTCCCAACTCCCAACTCTCACTCTCCTCTATTTCTCTCTCTCTCACGTCTCTCTCCCTCTATTCCCAATTAATAATTATTTTCATAGCTTAAAATTCTTGGTTACAAAATTTAATATAAAAAATATTCATAATCGGTTCTTCAATTTAGATATTTTTCTTGGTTAAAATTTTTATTTGATAATTTTATGTTATAATGTCAAACAGCATTTTCTGGGGAGAAAAAAAAATCAATTACAGGGTGGGAGTGAATCAAGTTCTCCATATAATATCAAAGACGGGGGTTCAAGTTTGTCTTCTTCATGTTAATGGAATAAAAATAAAGTTGTCATATTGAATATATATATATATCCCACCCTAGCAAAAAAATCCTGGGTACGCCCCTGATGGAGAACCTCTTCCATTTTTTCAGGGGTTTTTTTTTTTGTGTAGAGACCATTTTTTAGGTTTTATTTTTAGAGACCATTTTTCCAGGCAGCTGTCATTTGATTTTGATACCAGTTTTCATTCTTCTTTATTAATTTTATTTTACTGTATTTTATTTTTATAATTAAAAAAAAGTTAAAAACAATTATAATATCAAAATTTAACTTAAGGATAATTTTAAAATTTTAAACACTTATAAATTTGAGGGCAAATACAGTTTTAGTTTTAGAAGAGGGGTACAAATATCATCACTCTTTGTTTTTTTACTCACAATTTCCTTCAGTTGTGCTGATTGTACAAGACCTGCATGTAGTTAGTTAACTAACTAATCCTAATGCTTAACTAACTCACTCTCCAAACAAGCTATGATAAAAATTACTTATCAAATAAACTTGAGATTGATGCAAAAATTACTTATCAAATAAGCTATGATAAAATTGAGTTTTAGTTAATTAGAGTGTTATGTTCAAATCTTTCAAAGTGTTTGCATTTGTTTATGCATACAATATAACCTTTTTAATTTATTACAGGATAAATTAATATCTTTTATGTAATAAATTTTGTTAATCCCGAATTGGTACGAAGAGATAAATAATTAATAATTTCGATTACATTATAAGATAATATATCTTAGCAATTCTCTTATGATAATCTATATATTATCTCATTCCATAAATTAATAATTTATTAAGAATTACATATAGGATTAACTATGTTTTTTTTTTTTATAGGACTAATTGAACAAACATCCCCTAAGTTTAGTTATAATTGCATGCATATGGAGCTTTTACCCATAATTGTACAAACGTCCACTGCTCCCATAACTCTAACTGTTGACCACAATTTTAACCCACAATGACTAAAGTACCCCTAGTTACCTATTTTATTATTTAAATTAATAATTAAAAAACGAAACAGAAAAGACAAAGAAAACAAAAAAACAAAATCAATCATTTTTTTTCTCTTTCATTTTCTCAACCCCAAACACAATTCAAAAATAAACTTAACAAACAAAAACTAAAACTCAATCCCACAAATCAAAACCAAAACTCACATCCTCAACAACAACCAAAAATCAAATCCACAAATAAAAACCTAAATCCATTACTACCACAATCAGTTAACCATATCCATTTAAAAAATTAAAAATTAAAAATTAGAACTTCAACCTAGAAAGTTAAGAATCCACCGTTGAAGTTCTAATTTTTTTAAATAAATAAAAAATTAAAATGGATGTGGTTAACTGGTTGTGGAATTGATGGATTTGAGTTTTTATTATTATTAATTTAAATAATAAATTAGGTAACTAGGGGCACTTTAGTCATTATGGGTTAAAATTATGGTCAACGGTTAGAGTTAACGGAAGTCAACTAACGACAAGGGACGTTTGTGCAATTATGGGTAAAAGTTCCATATACATGCAATTACGCCTAAACTTAGAGGACGTTTGTGCAATTAGTCCTTTTTTATATATACACTATAGATTCAGGGATTTTTTTGTAGAGGGGAGGACTCGAACCTACAACCTTGTGGTGCAGGTGTGAAGGGTTTATAATCGGACCAACCTTATCTCGTCGATTAAAATTCTAGAAATATGAATTTGGGATTGAATTCTCATTATCTCATTTTTTTTTATTTTTTTTTTGGTATCGAGGATCCCAAACTTCGTCCAGGCACATATCCGCCTGTCCTCCCTCAACTGTGTGACACTCGCCTGACCTGTATGTTGGGAGCATGACCCCCAACTGTGTGGCCCGCTTTGGCCTGTATGTTGGATGCAGAGTAGGACAGATAAGAAACCTCGGCCCGCACCACTGGCCCTACAACGATGCAAGCGGGTAATCAGGACTCGCCCCCGCTTGGGTAGGATTCAAACCACTGACGTTAGAAAAGCTAAGCGCCCTGAAGGCTAGCCACAATGTGATTGCTAGGAGTAGAACCAAGGACTTCGGTTTTTATCCCCAAGTCTTGGACCACCAAGGCAACCACCTTGTGGTTCTCATTATCTCATATTGCAACAAGAGATTATTTAGTTTTAGTGATGCTTTGAGTACTTCATTAGGTGCAATAGACTCTAGGGGGGGTGTATTGGTTCATGATTTTATTAGACAATTTATACTCTTAAGATTTTTTAAAAGTCTTGGGGTATTTGATCCAGACTTTAAAGATTTTTTTAAAGTCTTGAGGTATTGGATCCAAACTTTTAAGATTTTTTAGAAGTCTTGAGATATTGGATCCAGACTTTTAAGATTTTTTAAAAGTCTAGTGGTATTGGATCGGGATCAAGATTTGTAGGATTTCATGACAAAATGGATTATTCAGACTTTTCTAGTGATATGTATAAATAACTTCACCCTAAAATTGTAATGCCTTCTCCCGCAATACTTTCCGGACTTTTTTTTTTCACTCTCTCAACATTAGCTTCATCTTCCAAAATCTTCGCCATCTCCGCCCTCGCCATCAGCTTCTCAAATCTTTGCCATCTTCCCAAAGTTTCTCTCAACATCAACTTCTCTTTCCAGACTTTATGGAACTTATCAATTTCTGAATTGTGATACTTTTTTTTTGTTTTGTCTTGTTTATTTGTTCTTGAAAGCTTTGGTGCCTCTAAACTTCAGATCAAAGATGCAAAATCTGCAAAATTTGGATTTTGTTGGATGATATAAGATTTGTGGATTTTGTTGGATGATTTGAGAGAGTTTCAAATATTTCAGTGAACTTGTTCTGGGTTTGTTGGTGTTTGCTATATATATATATATATATGTTTAATTAATATATATATAGAAATCAACAAGAACAAGAAAGTATGGTGTATAGAGAAATGGGGTTTTGATTATATGTTTTGTTCTTGTTAAATGAAGTCACTTTATAGCAGTTTCTTTCCTTTTCTTCAATATTTTCTGGATATCAAACAGAAATTTATGATTCTCTAATTTGCATTGATGGAGTTTGTGACTGGCCTTTGAAGTTGTATCTTTTATTGCGTATTTGATATATTTCTGTTTATAGTAGTAATCTACTTTCATGCACTTCTTGTTTGGTAATTACTGAAATTCTCTTGTATCCTTTATATACTGAGATTCAATGTGAATTGTGTAGATATATTTGTGTAAATCTAGGGCTTAATTTTGAAGAACTTGGCAAGGAAATCAGAAGTTATATTAGGGGGGTGTATTGGAATAAAGTCCAAAAAGTCTTGGAATAAAGTCTAGATAATCCTAATAGTCTATGAATAAAGTTCAAAGACTCTTTCAGAATCCAACAAGTCTAATCCATATAATCCTAATAGTCTTTAAAATCTATAAAATCCATAAAATCTTTGCACTCAAAAATTGTCCATTAAAATCCCAATCCAATACACCCCCATAAAGTTGATATGAATATTTGAATCTATTAAATGAGTAAAATTTAATATCTTCATAAATTAATAAGTTTTAATTTATCGATTAATTAATATTTTGCTTAATTAATAGAGTTTATATGATGTTAATTAATGTTATTAATTTAGAGAGGTTATTGCCAACATGGGCGTAGCTCAGCTGGTAGATGGACGAGCTTGGGGCTTAAGTAAATGACTCCTAGGTCAGCAGCTCGAATCCTACCAACGGCGAAAGCTTTCAAAAAAATATCTGGTCTTGAATTAATAGTTATCGTCAAAAAAAAAAAAAAAAAAATTTAAAATTAGAGAGGTTACGTTTTATTTGTTTTTATATTTGTATTTGTGTCAAATCACTACTTGCACAAACAAACCTATGAACTAAATTTTCGGTTAAGAATGTGAGAAGGTTATTTGTTAATTAGGTGTTTAATTCATATGACCACCTCTTAAAGTTTTCTACTTTACACTTTTACAGTTACACTTTAAATCGAGGGTGGAAAGTGCCAAAACTGACCACTATAATTATAGGAAATTCCTTTTTAACCACATGCATAATTTTAATTGTTAATAGCCATCTTTTTGAGCAATTACTGGAATGCCCCCATATAAAAACATCCCAATCAGCTCTCTCTCTCTCTTTTTCTCTTTTTTTCTTTCTCTCTCCTCTGCTCTCTCTCCCGATCAACCTCTCTCTCTCTCCCCGATCTCCCTCTCTCTCGCCGATCTCTCTCTCGCCGGCGTGGGTTGACGGTCGCCGAGCTCCGGCGTGCGTCTGGGCGACGTCCAGACGGGATGGCGAAGCTGGTTCGCCGATCCCTCACTCACTGTTGGTTCGTCGCACGAACCACGTGCGACCAGGCGTCGTCGACGGCTGGTTCGTCCGCCTCTGGTTCCAACGTGCAGCCGGCGATCGCGAAGCACACCGAGCCGCCGGACGTGGTTCGTGCAGGTCGCCGGCAAGATCTGCAAAACAAACAAAAACCCTAAACCTAAATTGAATTTGGGGAAGAAGAAGAGGAAGAAGAAAGAGGGGAAAAAAAAAAAACTTATCCTAATTTCAATTTAGTCCAGATTTCAAGTTTGAATATTTCTATTTTAGGAATGATTTCAAGTTTGAATATTTCCATTTAGGCATGATTTCAAGTTTGTGTATTTCAATTTCGTCGTGATTTCAAGTTTGTTTCGAGGTTTAAAGAACACTATTTTCAGGGGTACTCTGGTAATTCATGGTACTAAACTGAATTTTTTTAAAAAAAGTGGTTATTAACAATTAAAAATTCAAAAGTGGTTAAAAACAAAAGTATGATAAGTTAGATGGCTATAAATGGTTTTCTCTCTTAAAGAGGTCATTTTCATTTTTTTTTAATAAATTTATTTTTCTTTGAACCTTTAGATCGAAATCTAAAGGTCATTAATTACCATGGATAGTTTACCTGATTTTGAATGCAAAAAGCTTAACTTCATGTGTAATTAGTAATTACATTCACTTGCATGATGTTGATATTGTTGGTTCCGGGAACCGGAATCGGTATCTGCACAGCGGAAGGGCGGTGGGCCCGGTTTTTAAAAAATTTTCATAAAAACAAAAAACGTTTTAGCTGGATCATTGTAATTATATTGATTCTAATATTTAATATAAATAGTAGGGAAAAAAATCGTTACCCTTGTAGACTTTCCGTGATCCACTCGAACTGAATTCCTCCACTGTAGAATCTTCGTGATTCCCTCGAACCAAGTTCTTCCACACCGAATCTCCAACACCAAAGAACCGACGAGTGGGCGTCTCGGTATTGAATAGAAAAATTCGACTCTCGAATTTCCGTACTTGTTGTGTACTCAACACTTGAGACAACTAGAAAAATATTGAGAGACACTCTCACAACATTCTTTAGAGGCTTAGATCTTAAAAATAATTTTTCTCTTTTGTTGTCACTCTCTCTTGTTAAGAACTTGTGTTTCTCTCAAAACAAGAACCCTTCTTGTCTTGTTGTTTTTCAAGCTAAAAATGAAATCAACTCAATACATAAAAAATACTCTTTGTATGCTTCTTGAAAACTCACTTTTGAATGCTTCTCCCTTCTAACACACGAGAGAGTGAGAGCTTTTTATAAAGGGAGGTGAAGTTGTTTACCACAATAATTAAACTAGGGTGGGTGGTAAAAGGAAGCATAGAATAGGAGCATGTATTCCACATTGCTTTTAATGCAATGTAGAAAAAACCAACACAAAAAACTGCACTAGTTGAAAAGCAAGAAGACTTGCTTGCCGTGCATCCCAATTTTTGACCATTGATGACAATAATTTAACCCACCCCTTATTGACTATTGAACAACAATAATACCCATCTCTTTTATTGACTATTGACAACAATAATGTAAAAGAAATCTTTTGGGTGGTGCAACTTTCACCACCGGCACCCTATATATATATTAAACAATCATATAGTGGAGTTCTTTGTGAGGATCTTGTGAGTGGGGTTTAGGGTTAGGTGTGAGTGAGAATCCTGGAGTATATGGTTGTAACCGTTTATCATATTCTCTGTCGTCCTGACGGCCCGTGGTTTTTTACCCATTTTGTGTTTTCCACATATATCTTGTGTTTGTGATTGTTTTATTCTCTCTCATCTATTTTTCTGCTTATTGACGTTATTATTTGCTATGTGTTATGGGCGTATATTAAGCACGGCGTTTCTGCGTTCATCAGTACTAGAGGATTATCCCCAACACAGGGTCCACCTCACTGTCCACGCCGGAAGGAGAGGTCAACAGCTTGATGCAGCAAGTGGCTGATGATTATGGGCTGGAGGTTTCAGTTGGGCTCCCGCAGCCAGCTGCACATGCAATTCCAACCAAGCAACCGGAGAAAGTTGACGAGGATGATTTGTCAAAGCGTCTTGCTGAGCTCAAGGCTAGAGGTCAAAATGCTAGAATTGGGCCATTCATATGTGAAATTATGGTCACTGCGATCATATTCAAACTTGGGAGAACTTATTATAGAGTAGCGATATTTGCACCCCTCTAAAACGGTATATACACCCCAAATTTATATATTTTTAAAATTCCAACATTAACCTTAAATTTAATTAAAATTTGTAACTAACTAAATCCAATTAAAACTAATAAATAAAAACAAAAACCCTAGATGAAAAAGGGTAAAGGAGGCTGTTGCCTCTTCCGCCAATACTTGGGAGGAGTGCGGCTCCTCCCATATATATACAATAAAGCCTATTTTAATTTTGTGTTTTATATTAAAAAAAAAAAAAAAAAAAAAAATCAACGCAAAAACTAGAAACAAAGAATTGAAAAAGAAGAATAAGAAACACAAAAGTGATAGGAAAATGAAGAAAGAAGCAGAAAGATGAAGATGGAAGAGATGTCTTTGTTTTTTAGTTTTGTTTATGCCTCTTTCATTTTTTTCATTTTTTTTTTTTTTTTTTTTTTTTTTTTGCTTTAGGTAAAATAAAGAAAAAAAAATGGGACATATATATGTATGTATGTAATGTATATATATTATTTTATAATTTTGTTATTTATAATATTTTTAAAAATTAAAAGAAAGGGCATATTTGGTAATGTGTGCGTTGTGCTTACAAGATTTCATATTTTAAAATTTTTAATGGGGTATACATACAAAAAGGGGTGCACATACAGTTTTTCGAGGGTGTAAATATCGCCACTCCTTATTATATCTGTAAATTTGCTGAATTGGGTTGTGAGTTTATTATGTACGCTTAATGGTTGCATATGGATGCTGATGCCGCTTGTAGATCTTTATATTATATCATTAACTCCAGTTTTTCTTAAAAAATATATATATATATATATATTAAACAATCAAATTGTAATATATATAATAAAATAATCAAGCTATTATATTTTATATATATATATATGATTAAATAATCAAATATATATAATTAAATAATCAAACATTATTTAATCAATAAAACAATACATAAACTTCTTTATGTATAAATGATTAATTCCAAATTAATCACTAAGCCTCGGTATACCTTAATGTTCAATACAGTGTTATAGAGATGGTATGGGGACACATGGACCTATAATTTCAAGCTCCAATAAATCTTCAATATTTAATTAAACTCTTTAATTAAATATTAGATTTATTAATTCCAGATTTATTCCACTAAAAAACTGGAACTGCACTCTTGTCATTATATAATTAATTACTCGAATAGGAATCGAACAGTCCATTGATATAATCATTACATATAGATCAATCCTCCATAAACAGTTTGTAATATGAGCTAGGTTCAAATCCGTTGACCTCTCAATTACATCTTTATCCTTGAGTGCCCGTGATTCTTTAATGAACAATTATTTATGATCTTATCATAAATTGAGCGCTCTATTGTTAAAGACCCGAATCATTTACTCAAGAAAACTATTTGTCTACTTCAATTAAGAAGGAATGGATTCCATCTTGTATATTATCATTCCCAGCTAAGTATATTATCATGTCTCCAAGATACAAGGTTTTAGGTTTGGAAATTAGAGCAAACCATACCGAGTAAGTCAAAAGACACAACTCTATGAGTAGGAGTCTGTTAAATACTCAGGATTAAGATCGTTCCATATATGACCATCTGATTGATAAAAAAGAATATTTTATTTCAAGACGAAGATTATTAAAGATTCCAATTTATCGTGTCCACATCTTGTACAATCTTATTATACAAAGTACCTTCATTCTAATGTCACCACATCAACAGTTCGGATAAAACTGTTCCATTCTTAATGGGAATGAACCGTACTAGTAATTTTAATTAATTAAAGATCCCAACTTTAATTATCAATTACAGACACTTAAGATTATTATATTAAACATAATCCTCATGTATATAACGACTTATACACTATGTTTAATATTAAATTTAATAATCATGGAATTTTATGTTATTAATACACTATTAATAACATTAAATGCACACAAATATAGAATGTCAATCTAATTATTAATTCAGCAATAAGAATAACAACATGTGTTTTTAGGGCATTATCCCTAACAGATATGCATTAGATACTAAATAACCACTTGCTTTAACTTGGTCATTAATTCATGACTAGAATTTAAATGTTTACTAATATATAGGAACTTTGTATAGCTCCCCTGTATAAATAAGAGGCATTTCAGGTTCTCCAAACAACCAATTCTCTCTACAGTCTTTGTTTGATTCTTAGATTCTTGTAAGATTGAAAACATAATCGGCAATAAAACAACATTTGTCTTGTTAATTCTTGGCTTTGTCCTAATACACGAGGTACCTGTTTTTCTAAGGTCCAATGATTGTCTCTTGCACTACTATATAACATTAATTAACTATGTTAATTTCCCTTTTGAATGCTTAAAAATTTATGTATATTCACTACAACAAAAAGGGTCTTTCACAATATTCATTGCATATTGTAAAAACTCTCAACAACATACATGTACAAGTTGTCTATTATGGAGTTAACTTTGTTAAAAGTATTAGATACTTCTACAACTTAGAGTGCATTTTGTTAAAAACATGAAGTTCTACAACTTACAGTGTGTTGTATGTATATTTTCGTCAGCATGACACGTCAGCAAAGATAGCGGTTAATATGGAAGTACAGTAATTCCACGTCATCCAAAGTCAACCAGTCAATGAAAAGAACGCTGACCAAGGACACGTCACTAGGTATGGGCACGTCATGAAGAAAACTAAATATGGAAGTTAGAAGCGTATGCGCCAAGTAAAGTCGTCTAGTTAAAGAGATATTAATGAGCGAAGATCCTGCTCGCCGAAGATCTTTACTCGGCCAGGAATCTGCTCAGCCAAAAATGGGAAATACAGCCTTACCAAGATACGCCATATCAGGAAGAGATCTGCATAGATACAAAATCTCAGGATAATATTCCAATAAGGAAATATCTCTATTTCCTCTCCAATACCAGAGAAGTCTAATCCGGAAAGGATTAGAAGCTTCCAGAAGGATAAGCACCAAACGGGAAACGAGTCCTAATTGGTCTCTTCTACCGGAATCCTACAAAGATTCTAATTAATGAATCCACCACTTATACGACAAGGACTAGGGCAACCCTAGATCGAACCATATAAATACAACCATGTACTCATTATAAGAGGCAACATGATGAGCGATTTACACTTACATAAGAAAAAAGATACGAAACATAAGCAATTATCTGAGAGAAAAGCGAGTATTGAGTGTGTAATTATTCTATTCATAGTGAATCTCTTCTCGCCGTCACCGGCACCGTGGATGTTTCCCCGCCTTGGGGTTTTACCACGTAAAACATGTGTTATGTTTGATTTATTCTTTATTTCCTGCTTTTCTACATTACTATTCTCAAATACGAACGAATCGTATCACATCCACATGGAGAAAGAGGCTTTGATTATTCAACCCTAGTTTGGTTAAAGCTTTGATCTGCCTACGTGTTATTGTTTGACGGTTGACTTTTCAACGATCCAAAAATCCGTCAACAATTGGCGCTAGAAGGAGGGGGCTGAACTCAACTCCGAGGAACCCTTATGAACAGACCGCAGAAGGAATTCTGATGTATCCAACACTTGAAGCACCCAACAAACGACTATTGGATGTGTTAGGGAGTGGATTAACTACAGAACCCGTGGCAGGAGCCGTGGCCGTGACCAAATCCGAAGGAAGAATATTGCGATAGCAATACTCAGAGCTTTAAAGTATCAAAAATCCGTCCGAGGAATTGCTTTCCCATTCCGACAGCTCACGAAAGAAACGAGAAGAGAGTTGTCCAGAATCGCGGAATTGCTGACCAATGCGCACTAAAGTGGGCATATCTCCCTCTACAAAAGTCGGATTCACAAACCGTAAAAACCACTGGAAACTAGACATCCAAGGCTTTCCAAGCATATATGGTTCGTATCCTAGTTCAATCCAAGCAATATTTGGTGGCTTCCGCAATATTGAAGAAACCAGATCGCGTATAGATTTCTGATCTGACCATTGTACACTAAAGTGAGCATATCTCCCTCTACGGAACTCGGATTTGCAAACTGTAAAAGCCGCTGGAAACTAGACCTCAAAACCTTTCCAAGCATATATGTTACGCAACCCAGTTCGGTTTGTGCAATTTTTGGTGGCCCCCGCAACACAAAAGTAAGCAATTCGCGGAAGATTTTCTGATCTGACCATCGAGCACTAAAACAAGTATATCTTTCTCTACAAACATCGAAACCACAAGCCGTAAAAACCGTTGGAAACTAGACATGCAGACCTTTCCAAAAATATATGGTCCACAATCTAGTTTGACCTATGAAAGTTTTTATGGCTCCCGAAATATTGAAGAAAGTCACTTGCGGAGAACTGTCTGATCCGACCACCGGTCGCTAAAACAGAGGTAACTCTCTCCAGAAAGCACGGAATCACGAACCGCGAATTTTGCTGCAAACTAGATGCACGGAGCCTTCCGAGGACATGTGGTCCGCGACACAATTCAGCTCGAGGAATATTTGATGACCCCCAGAACGTTGCAGTTCAGCAAAAAAGGAAAGAAAGGACCCAAAGTCAATTCTCAACTAAAGCTCATTCGGCTCTTCGTTACCGACTTATCCAACAACAAAGGATCCAAGAATATAAAAAAAACTACACACCAGGTTTGGTAAGTGGCCGAGGTAAGCCAATTTACACATTGTTTAATTTTATGATTTTGTCGTTCTATTGTGCGAGCAGAGAATATACATAGTCGTATATGGTAAAATAAAAGAAAATTGTCCAAAAACTCAGTGGAATTTAACCAAGGCTTTGATCTTGGTAAAAAGCGCTTCCGAGAGCGTTTAAATGCAGTACCGGAATTGTTCGGGCAAGGAGGTACGCTCTCACTTTCACTTATAATAATGTGAATTAGCTAATAGGTAATTAGAAACGACATAGTCTGTAAATATATATTCTCTTTAAATATGTGTACAAATCACTTTGATTTGGAGGTGCACTATTACCTTCACCAAAGCAAATTCAATCGGCAACAGGTACGCCACAATCTTTATTATTGATGATTAAAATATATTATGTCAACTGTTATTTAAAAATCTATATTGGATTGACTGAATACAATTTAGTTCAACCAAATAGTCTTTTGAGCATAAGTTTTGCCAAATTTAACACTCGGAATATTTGATATGCCTAATACATTGGTGAGATCGAAGATGAGTCTATGATACTTGAAACATATAATTTCTTTGATCTAGATATATTAAATTATGTCTACTTCTTCATATTGTTATACTGTCACATATAAATCCGTAGCATGCACGAACTTGTTGTATTTCTCTTTACTTTATATTACCCCCACATGTTGTCTATGCATGTTACTCTCATACGCAATACATAATATGCATGTACAAATTAATAGATAGCATACAATGCCCGCTTAATGAGTATGCTTACCAGCTTTTATAGCTTCGACGCACATGGCACATATTGTCAAAATACGAATTTATGGACACTATATTCGGACACTAACCATTACCAAGTATGAATGAGTTGCTTCAATTTTATTCAATCTCATTAAAATGCATAATTATTATTACCTGTGCAAACTTCACTCACATGCACTAATAAACTGTGCTTTGACTAATCATCTGCTAAGATTATTATATAGCAAAATTCATCAGGATTCGACCTAGATAAAAGTTCTTCTAAACTTCCTGATCAAACATGTCAATGAAACTCCAAACCGGGATGGCATCAGTCAATTACTGGATATCACCACACTATTGGCTGTCGAAATAAGAAAGACCAGCCGAGTAGAAGAAGCTTGATCTATGAGAAATACCAGCCTGGTCTACAAGAAAGATCAGCCGAGAAGAGAAGTCAGGTCTTAATGGAATCATTGCAGTGGGTCACAGGCAGCAATCATGGATAATCATTCGGCGCATCCACAAACTAGTGTGGATCTTTTAGACACTAAGGAATTTCTGACCTTACCACCATACTCCGAAACATAATCCAGCGCGCACAAGAAAAAAAGGGGGTGGATGCGGTGTTAAAAGCGCTTCAACAAGCCTAAACCTACTTACAACAATTGCTGGGGGGCTATGGGAGCAGAAGATTTTACTGTAAGGAAGTTCGCAGTTGTGAAAGTAGTTTTTACGAAAGTCCCTTTTCCACCCCGACAAAAAAAAAAAAAAAAAAAAAAAACCGCTCAAAGACAAAGTATCTGAAAGCAATACAACTAAACTTCAGGTTCGGTGAGTGACCAAGGTTAGTTAATTTACATATTTGTTTAGTATTACAATTTTATCAAATCATTATGCAAAAAAGATATCCATCCGGCGTATTAAATAATAAATCAAATAACGATTTTTTGGAATTTAATCAAGACTGTTATCTTGATAAATTGTTTTCGAAAGCGCTTAATGACATTGTCAAAATCGGTCGGGCTTGGAGGTACGTTTTGGTTTAATTATCATTACTTGTTATTATCTTGCATCTCAATAACATGATAGGATATCATGGTGTTTATTTTTCTGCTGCTAATTAATTAAAATTATAAGTTGTACACTGTATGCTTTTCTGTCAAAATATATACTTCTTGTTTATCATGCCAAGTGTTCTTATAAGCAAAGCACCCAGCATGAATCCATGGATATTGTATCCCGAACGATGACCATCACCAATACTGTACATGGATCCAACTATTTTTGTTCAGCATTACTAAAGTATATACATGTATATTTATTATTTATGCAAATGCTGCTCACATGTTTGGCATAGAAAGAAAAGATGAGAACCTTACCACAGGTATTGAGCTTCGTATCAATGCGCGCAAAACGAGTTTCATCTCGGTACATGTAGAAATTCAAGCGAAGGCAGAACATTCTCAACAATGACAAAGTAAACACCAGTGAATGGGTACCCACAACCATAGCAGGCTCTAAATACAAAAACGTCAGAGCAGCCTGAGTTAGAAAAAAGCAAAAAGACCGATTGGTGCTCGCTACCATTGGCAAGCGTGACCCCTCAAAAGTGCAGGATAAGCACTCAAAAGACAGCGGTCGAAAGAAACGCTGGGGGTTGAAAAAACTAGCATTTAATAACAATATAAGTAAAAGAGGGAGACGTCCCAATAGTATGCTTAAAAACTTGGTGTATGGTCGGATACGTCTCAACAAACACTGAGTAAGCCGAAAACTCAGCAATGGCAGCTAAACAAAGAAGGCTTTGAGACTTAAAGACTTGGTGTATGGTCAGATACGTCTCGACAAACACTGAGTAAGCCGAAAACTCAGCAATGGCAGCTGAACAACAAAAAAGGCACTGCGCCTAAGCCGAAAGCTCAGCAATGGCAGCTGAACAAAGAAGGCTTTGAGCCTTAAACCAAAAATTCAGCAATGGTAGCTGAACAACAAAAAAGGCCCTACGCCTAAGCCAAAAACTTAGCAATGGCAGCTGAACAACAAAAAAGGCACTGCGCCTAAGCCGAAAACTCAGCAATGGCAGCTGAACAAAGAAGGCTTTGAGCCTTAAACCAAAAATTCAGTAATGGTAGCTGAACAACAAAAAAAATGCCCTGCGTCTAAGCCAAAAACTCAGTAATTACAGCTGAACAAAGAAGGCTTTGAGCCTTAAACCAAAAATTCAGCAATGGTAGCTGAACAAAAAAAAAAGGCCCTGCACCTAAACCGAAAACTCGGCAATAGTAGCTAGGCAAAAAGAAAAGGGGGTAAATAACTTTTTGCTTAAATTGTATTTATGTGAAGTTTAAAATGTGCAGGTACAAAGCTCCAATGAGCAAGTGCACACAAAAGCAGCTGGGAAGCTTTCAAATACAAGATCCGGGCCACCTAAGCCAAACACCTTGAGGTTGGCTCGGCTCGCTAAAAATCAAGTAAAAACCCCGAAAGTGGGTAGAAACTTAGATACGGTCAAGACCCCTCGTGGTACAAAATAAGCGCTCAGGTTGCCTTGAGCCGGAAAGCCTAAATTCTTGTCTGTCAGCCGAGCGAGCCTCTGGAGTGGCTCGCAAGAAGTGCAAAAGGTTATTGGCCAAAAAGAAGACTGGTCTATAAGACTGATCGGCCAAAAGGAAGAATCTAACCTACGAAAAAAGATCAGCAAAAAAAAAATCGTTTTAACAAGACCGAGTAAAGTATCAAAAAGCCGGGACCTCATCGGAATGAAGAGACTTAAAAGCATTCGAGCATCAAATCTTAGGTGTCAACCTATTCAGCTCACTGTGGCAGTTCAACTCGCCATAGCTAGAATAACTCAGCTCGCCGTGACTATTCAACCCAGCAGGGCTCGTGAAACAAGGCAGTTTATCGAACACGATCAGAGCCAAATGCAAGTAAGAAGTTAAAATTATTCTTATACAAACAAAGTGTTTTCTTTTTGCAGGAAGCTGAAAGGCCCTAACAAAATAAATGCAAAAAAGGGGACAACTAAACTACACGACTGGCAACCCTCTCGGGTTGACCAGCTATTTATCATGTTGCTTTACTCGCCATAATGACATCATCCACTCCACAGCCAACCACGTTGGTAAAGATGATAAACGATAAATAAACGGCAAATACACACTGAAAGTAATCGACACTTCACCAGAGCAGCAACATCGATCACAATTGTCTCACAATCAGTGACTTCGCCATTTAAGGAGATTATTTGCACGGCGATGAAAGCATTGAACAATGGAATACTTCTCGGTCAGAAGAATGATGGTGAACAAAGCACTCGTACAAACGGAAAGTAATAGAAGTACTTAAAAAAAAAAAATAAAAAAAAAATGATGCGAAGAACAACAAAAGAAGCTATCATGCAAAAAAGCATTAAATGCTGAAGTTTGCACTCAAAAGGGAACACGATGGTTAAAGATAGAAAGAAGGGAAAGAATTTCCCTAAAAACCAGAAGCCAAGTATGATTATAAATACTACTCGCCAAACGAAGGAATGAAGAGATCAAGTCGCTTGTTCGGCTCGAAGTATTTATGGGGGTATTGTTGTATGTATATTTTCGTCAGCATGACACGTCAGCAAAGATAGCGGTTAATATGGAAGTACAGTAATTCCACGTCATCCAAAGTCAACCAGTCAATGAAAAGAACGCTGACCAAGGACACGTCACTAGGTATGGGCACGTCATAAAGAAAACTAAATATGGAAGTTAGAAGCGTATGCGCCAAGTAAAGTCGTCTAGTTAAAGAGATATTAATGAGCGAAGATCCTGCTCGCCGAAGATCTTTACTCGGCCAAGATTCTACTCGGCCAGAAATCTACTCGGCCAGGAATCTGCTCAGCTAAAAACGGGAAATACAGCCTTACCAAGATATGCCATATCATGAAGAGATCTGCATAAATACAAAATCTCAGGATAATATTCCAATAAGGAAATATCTCTATTTCCTCTCCAATACCAGAGAAGTCTAATCCGGAAAGGATTAGAAGCTTCCAGAAGGATAAGCACCAAACGGGAAACGAGTCCTAATTGGTCTACTCTACCGGAATCCTACAAAGATTCTAATTAATGAATCCACCACTTATACGACAAGGACTAGGGCAACCCTAGATCGAACCATATAAATACAACCATGTACTCATTATAAGAGGCAACATGATGAGCGATTTACACTTACATAAGAAAAAAGATACGAAACATAAGCAATTATCTGAGAGAAAAGCGAGTATTGAGTGTGTAATTATTCTATTCATAGTGAATCTCTTCTCGCCGTCACCGGCACCGTGGATGTTTCCCCGCCTTGGGGTTTTACCACGTAAAACATGTGTTATGTTTGATTTATTCTTTATTTCCTGCTTTTCTACATTACTATTCTCAAATACGAACGAATCATATCACATCCACGTGGAGAAAGAGGCTTTGATTATTCAACCCTAGTTTGGTTAAAGCTTTGATCTGCCTACGTGTTATTGTTTGACGGTTGACTTTTCAACGATCCAAAAATCACCGTCAACATAGTGCATGTTGTTAAAAACATGAAATTCTACAACTAAGAGTGATTGTTGTTAAAAACTTAAAGTTTTACAACTAAGATTACAGCATGTTGTTAAAAGTTTATAAACAACAACTTGCAATGAAAGTTGTACAATACTAGACCTTCGTAAATTCATTATATATCATCAAAATACAAAAAATCATGAAATCAATATTTTCTAAAATAACCAACCAAATTGCAATACATCATTTTCAAATTAAGACAAAATCACAAGTAAACCAAACTTTAGAATTTACGATTTTATAATATATTCTAATATTTCAACTCTGTTTCTATATCATATCCAAACTTATGCTAAATACAATAACCTAATGCAACTTTTAGGCCATGCAATTGTACTTCCTACAACTCCACCAAGTGTGCAAGCTTCATCGGTTGGTCGAACTAAAATGACTTCCAAATTAAACACCAAATCCACCCACACTCTCCAGAAATCTCGCCCAAGTTGAACTTTTCGTTCCTTCCTTGCTCTTTTCTCAGCCTATTAGGAGGACTTCACAATAGAAAAGAAATAAAGTAAAATAAAAAAATTTAAAAAAAAAAAAAAAAAACTTGATAATTATCATCAATGTCACAATTAAAATAATAATAAGCTAAATCAAAGTAAATGTCCAACTGTAGACTTACTTTTGCACCGCTCGTCTTATATAAAATTTCTTGTTATATATCTCAATTTCATCAAGCCTCTGTTGGATATGGCTCATATTCCAAATGATTACCAAACGGGATTCAACCAATGCAGAAACTTCCTGGAGACGTGGAAATCGTTTGGAAGTAAGAGATCGTATTTGAGGGAGGCTTGAAGACCAAAGAAAACTAAAGAATCGAATTCTGGAAGGAACCACGGCATGGATCGCAATACGGATAAAAGTGCACAAATAGCGGTACGAACCGTGACACATTCCAGTGAGATCACACGGTGTAAACCGCGACATAGGCAAAAGGCACCAACTGCAGTATTCTGAGCGGTGGACTCTATAGAGATTTCACGGTGTAGGGTGCGGGTTGCAAACCATGACCCAAACCGCGATAATAGCGAATTTTACCTAGATCAGGAATGTTGTGCGAAAATAGGAAAGGTTTTCTTATGGAAGTTCTTGTGCTTATCGGAAAAAGGAAAAAGAGTTTGTCTTCATGCAGAACAGGAAAGTCTTGTTCTTGAAGGGAAAGGATTTCTTCTTACAAGAAAACTTGTCATAAAAGGAAATAGTATTTATGTGAAACAAGAAGACTTGTCATAAATAGGAAATAGTATTTATGTGAAACGAGTAATTCTTGTACATATAGGAGTAGGAATTCCTTTTATCTTAAACTCCCTGTAATTCATATAAATAGACCATAATAGCTAGGTTATTATGTGTGGAGCAAAATAAAAAATACTAAAATAGTGGGCATTGGGTGCAATCGGGTTTGGGGTATTATTTAGAGAGAGAACATCCTGAGTGTGTGGTTGTAATAATTTACTACATATTAAAACTTTCTCTTGTCATCCTAACGGCCGTGGTTTTTTCCCTAATTTGGGTTTCCACGTAAAATTCTTGTGTTGTGTGTGATTGGATTTGATTACTTCTCTTCATCTTATCTTTCTTTATTATTGTGTTTGTTTCTGTTATATCTGGCAACGCTTCCGCATAGTGATTCATTCAGTAACAGCCTCCATAACTATAAACCAATAAAAAAATAACTTGGGTGTTAGAAATACCAAATTAACTAAGAAGAATTCAAGTATATAAGACTATTGTTGAAAAATCACTTTACAGGTCACATAAACAACCAAGAAAACACGTGCAAGATAATAAGAATTACTCAACCTACTATACTACTACTATACAAGAGCACCATTCCACTTTTTTTCCGTTTCCACTACAATTTCAATGCAAACAACAACAGCAAGACCAATGAATAAGCAATACATTAATGAAGAAATAACCAATTTTGCAAAATTGATATCCTATAAATATATATACACAGTCATAGACTACTCCCAAGTCCAACATGAGAGCCTAGCAGTAACAGAGCATGTACCAGAGCTTTTGTAACGGCAAGAACTGAAAATGAAGCAAAGAATTTTGAAAAGCATGTACCAGAGCTTTTGTAAATCCGAACCAAGTTCATCCTCACATTTAAGCTATGTATCACATAATTTTCCCTCAACTTCCACTCTAGAACAAGGTTCATCCTCAATCCAGTTAATTTGACATCTTCATACTGTAAAGACACACTAGGTCTTTCCCCATGAAGAACCCAAGTAGTATAAGAAGGATCCATGCCTTTTATAACCAAGTGCTTGTACACAACATCGTAATGATGTTGCTCTACATTTTTGCAATGTATGTAGAGGCAAACTATCATATCTAAATTTCCTACATTTGCACGTGCAATTCTGATAAAGTTACAGGCTCCATCTCCATACTCCTTTGAAAATCTGGGTAAGCAAACCCATTCCTTATCCATTTTGTTATTTGTCAATTATGATAAAGTACTATCCATACACTTTGATTATAACCCAGATATATATATATATATATATATATTGTGTGTGCGGTCCTGTTCACATCATTATGCACTGATGTAACTACATTAGTACCAATGCAAATGGACCACTGATTATGGAGAAGTTTTGACAAGTGCATATACTTTGAGTCAAAGTATGTAAATCTAATGGTCAACATCCAACGCACTGATGAAGTTATATTAGTGCGCGCGCACTAACTTGAACATTTATATATATATATTAACATATTTTTTATCACTAAAAAGTAAAACAAAACCAATAAATATGAAGCCATAATAAAAGCAAAACAAAATTCATAGTTAAGAAGCTGAATATAATTAGTGAACCTACAATCTACAATCAATACAATAGACCTGCATGTAAAAACTGAATCTAGAGCGAAAAATAGAATTGAAAAAGTCCACAAAGTAGACCGAGAAAGAACAAGAAATAACAAAATCAAGCAACCAAATAAATTATGCTTTATTTCAACCGGAACAAACTGGGAGCATAAAATTCCCAATTTTCCTTTCCTTAATTTTCTCAGCAACCACACAAATGAAAATTTTTAGAAATAAATCAGCACTAAATCTAAAACAGAGAACAGCTAAATGAACCAACTACAAGAAACACAAATGCCTATCAATCATCAAAGAAAAATGAAATTGTAATTGAATTGTGACTTAATTACGAGAAAGTGGAATTAATACAAAACAAAATCACAGCTAATTGGATTAGAACTCGAATCCAAACCACAAAAATATGAAATTAAAACCCTTCACTAAATCTTCAATTTTCTGTACGTGAAGTTAAAATGACTTGAATTACAAAAATAAAGGTGAATAAACAGAGGTGAGATTTTGGTTTCGATTTCGGTACCTATGAAGCGTCGTTTTGATTGCGATTACTGCATTTGAAGCCTGACCTCGTGTGAAATTTTTTAGAAATAAATCAATACCAAATCCAAAACAGAGAATAGCAAACGAACCAACTACAAAAAACACAAATGCCAGTCAATCGTCAAAGAAAAATGAAATTGTAGTTGAATTGTGACTTAATTAGGAGAATGTGGAATTAATACGAAACAAAATTGCAACTAATTGGATCAGAACTCAAATCCAAAACCATAAAAATATGAAATTAAAACTATTGACGGTGATTTCCCGATGGTCAACCAGTCAACAATTTTGGTTAGTAAAAACCTGTAGATATGACATGAAATAAAGAACGTAACGAAAGTAGATAATAATGAGGACAAGATACGTGGTAAAACTCCGATGATCGGAGAAACGTCCACTATTTTGTTAAATAATACACACTTTGGTCTCTCTTTCTTGCTAAGATTTTCACACCTGGTTTATTGTGTTTTGCAGGTGTATTTATACATGGTGCCGTTAAGGTTTTGAACCGCTAGGGTTTTGAATTGTGGTGTAGAAGTAAAGGAGTATAGAGTTAGTTTTAGGACTCTTTTCTTATTTGGTATTTATCACGTGTTTGATGCCATTGACTCCAAATCTGCTTTAGACTCTGATAGCCTGATATATTGGAGAGAAGATCTATTTGTTTCTTTGTTGGACTCCTGGTGGTCATGTAGTTGACTCGTAATTGATTCTCACAGCTGTATAACTTGTATGTGGTGGAGAGACCCTTGATGTGATCGTTTCATGTTTATGCCAAGTAGAGCCGAGCAAACATGATCTTCTGCTCGGCTTGCTCGATTTTACTCAACGTTGCTAGCCTTGTCTATTTCTTCGTTAGTGTTGTGCTGGTGCCAGATGGCCTATCCTCGTGGGATGCTTACGTGTCCTTTGACTGATACTTTGACTTTATGCTTACGTGACGAGATTGGTCCGTGTTGTCTGGTGACATGTCCTCTCAATGAATATTATGTACAACAATACCCCCTTAAATATCTAAGCTGAGTGGACTTATTTATCTTCAAATGGGTTGGTTCATCTCTACTCGGCGAAAGGTATTTAAAGAATTCACTCGGGTTTTACCCGACCATGCGACACTTGGTTTGATCCAACCTGGTGCTCAGAGGTAGGCTTCATTTTGAGTTTGTCGTTTTCCCCATAAATGCTTCATAAATGTAGTGATTATGACTCCTTATAAATTCGAAATATTAATGACATGTCTTAATGGTGTCCAAATACATTCGAAATCTTCTGATGGCGACGTTTGGAGACTTTTCTTTGACGGCTTGAAGTCCTCTCACATTGCCACCTGTCTCATTGTGGGTTGGTTGTCATGAGGCATTTATGGGACATGACATTTGTGCTGTCTCACACGTCACCCCCGGTGTCCTTTCGTTTCCCACTTTTTTGTGTTGTCCTAGGGTTTTGGTTTTTGAAACTGATACCCCCGTTGTCTGCCTATTTAAACTAGTATTGGGAGTGACTTGAATCACTTTTTTCTAACCCTCAAACTTCAGAACTTCATCGAACCTTCAAGCTCCAAACCTAGATTATCAAATCTTCAAACTCTAAACCTAGATTTTCCCAGGTTTTCTTCGAGTTCTTCATCTTCCTTCGTCTGGTTTTTGCATCCCTTTTTCTAATGACTCACTGGACTCCGAACTTTCTTAACCCAACTTCCCTCGATTCTTTGATCTTCGGATTCTTGTTTTTAGGGTTTCCACCTTACGGTTTATTTAATTTATTCAGCACAGTCATCTCTTCGAGGTTAGTTCTCATGGATCCCATAGTTAGGCATCGTCTTTTTGTTATTAGGATGGCTACTATCGAGCACATTGACACTTTTACAGTTGAGCGTATTCATAGACTGCTAGAGGATTAACCCCCAGACTAGCCTCATTTTTTGAATGTTGATGTCTCGGGGCTTTTCCGCGGAGCTCTTTTTACCCCCGATTCTTCTGAGTTTCCTCAATTTGAGGTCTAATCTGACCCTTCTGTTTCTGCTCGCAGAGATATTCATCCTTGAAAGCGAATGGGAAAACACAACAGCAAGTGCCGAATGTATAAAGATGCCTATTCTCGCGAGAATAGGATTGGAACTCAAAGGATAGTTGAGGATGATATGGAGGAGGAGGAGCACAGGGCGGCTCGTATCATTTTTTCCGCCGAGCGGGTGTGTGCTTATGATGTCGAGCCGAATGTGGTCGGCCCTACTAAGATCATTGAGTACAAGCGTAGATTTGATTTGGCTAGTGATCTCATTTCTTTGGAACAGGCCGAAGTTAAGGCTGCGTGGAATCCCCTGCTTGGCATGGTGGTGATTTATGGGGTGATGTTGTGTTGTGGTGTTATGCTCCATCTCCAGCCTTTCATTACCTTATTTTTTACTGAGGCTCAGCTCTATCCGGCCTAACTTGCCCTGAATAGTTACCAGATTTTAATGTGCATATGGCACATGTGGCACAGGATAAGACTGCCTCCACCAACTCCTCATGAGATCAGGCATTTCTATACACTAAGGCAGTTGGGTAAGACAGGGACCTACTTTCTTCTCTCCATCAAACCTGAACATTGGATACCGAAGGGTGTGAAGGTTGCTGGAGAAGTCGAGACGGCCATTGATGATAAGATGAATGGATTTGTGTGGGGCTTCCTTTCATCTAACAAGTTTTGGAAAAACAGCTGGTTCTTCGTGGGTGGAGGTTGGGGTCAATCGATCAATTTTGACCTTGATGGCATTCGGGTGACGCGTAAGGTTCCCCGGTAATTTTGCTCACCAGAGACTTGGAACCGAACGACCCCTACCTTCACTGATGATGAGCTAACCAATCTGGCTAGAGTGGCTGTGTGCTCTCTGGAAAAGAAGGGCAGGCCTTATCTTTTCGATGAGAAGAAGATGATTAAAGCTCGCATCTTCCCTCGAATCTCTTCCGCTCGCAGATGACGTGAGTCCTCTTCTTTGTTTAGTTTTATGTTCATTGGTTTATGAGCTGAGCTAACTACACATTTTAATAAACCATTTTTCTTAGTGTTTGATGTAGATATCGTCTACGACACTCAAGCTCACTGTAAGAAGGCTGTTGGTGAGGCGAGTCGTAGGGAAGTCGCTCGTCAGCGGGATGCTGGGGTGGCTCCTCCACAAGGTGAATCGGATGAGAGCACTTCTAAGGAATCTCTTGAAGAGGAAGCTGCTAGGGACGCACTTGAATACGTGCCTGAGGAGACTCATGGCCATAATGAGAAGCCGAATGAGGCAAAGGAATCTAATAAGCTGAGTGGCCCTGCTACAGACGAGGCAACTATTGGGATAGACGAGAAGAGGAGTTCTGCTACTGCTAAAAGGAAACAGAAGGTTGGGGGAGCCTTCTAGTCCTGTTGCGTCTACTTCCCCTGAAATCTCCCCAACCCTTAGCGTAGATGAGGTCGAGGTTGAGGATCCAATCGCTGATCTTGACACTCGCGGGAGACGTTGTGGGAAGAGGAAAGCTTCCCTATCGCCTAGTCAACCTTTCCCAAAAATCCCACGAGTGGTGGAGTATATTGATTCTTCCTCGGGCGGTGAGGATGCCGATATTGGGGTCATAGAGATGAGAGTACATACTTCTCTGAAAATCCAAATGGAAATTCGAATGGAGAGTTTTACTGAGGATCATGCTAGCTCATCCCTTAAGGTGGACCCGACCGCTAATTTAAATGTCACGGATCCACCTCTTATGCCTAATACAGGTGCAAGTGGTTTAAGCCCTTCAGGTCAATCTGGGGAACCCACTCCTCAAGCCATGTTAAGAGCCATGTCCTCGGGTCGTGCCTATATTGGTGATGACCACAAGAGACGTTTCAAGATTGGTACTTCGTCGGATAAGCTCTATAATTTCTTTAACGACGTCTCTTATGTGAGCTTCCTTATCCTTGCTTTTCTTTATTGTTATGATCTTCCTTTCTTGAGCTTTATTTAGTTGTTTTATTGTGCAAATGGTCACTGAGATGTCCAACACCTTCCAAGCCAGCTGCGCTTAAGTGGATAGAATTAAGCGTCTAGAGGCACAGCTGAAGGAGAGCGAGGATAACCACGCTCAGGTTGAGAAGGCTTGCTAGGAGAAAATTGGGGTGAACCAGGAGTTCATGGATCGGTTCTTGGCAAGTCAGATGGAGGCTGAGCAAAGAGCTTCTTTAGCTGTAGAAGAGGCCCACTCCCTCAGGGATCTATTGTCCGCCACTCAAGAATCAATGCTCCGGGCCGAGCAAAAAGTAAAGGAAGCCAAGTTGGCTTATGAGCACAAGATTGAATACCTAGAGCATCAGGCTTTGACTGTTGAATCACTATCCAAAGAGGCTAGGCTGGAGCTGAAAATCCAAGGGGTTGACCATTTTAAGAGGTCTCCAACCTATAACGCCTTGCTCCTTAGGGAGTTTCAGCGCGGATTAGTCTCGGCCAGAGAGTTCTTCAAGGTCAAAAATAGGGCGACGGATAAAGCCAGAGCCAATTAGAGTTTATCAATCAAGAAACATGTGGACAAATCCTTGGAGGTCCTTTGGATCCAGATGAGAGAGTAGCGAGCATACTGTCGTAGCGAGCATACTGTCGTAGCATGGGCAAAGAGCCTCACCCTATGCCTTTAGAAGTTCCCACCGAGAGTGCTTTTTCCACTTTTCATGCTTATCAGAAGGCAGGGATAAACGGGGAGGACCCTAACGTTGGACCAGTGGCTGGGAAAGATTACATCGCCTGGATGGATGACGTGGTGAACGAGATTGTATGGCCTTTCGATGAGAGTCTGTTCAGCGAGTATGAAATGGTACTCGACCCGAGTATCGGTGGTAGCAGCTCTCAACCCTCGGCATCAGCGTAGTTTTCTCCCAATTTTTGTAGCCCGACCAAGTTTTCTCGGGCATATGTATAGCTTTATTTTAATGTATATACTCGAATGTTATTTCTCCTGACTACAATTGTGCCCCCTTAAATATATACTCTTTCAATTGTATTTAGTTGCCTCGAGTGCTTTACCTTTGAATAAACGGAAACAAAACAAGTGTAAAACATGAAGCGTAAAACATGAATCGGAACCAAAATAAGTATTCAACCGCCCCGAGTGCTTTACTTGCTCATTTAAATAAATAAACGCAAACACAAAAATAAACGCGGAAGCGTAAAACATGAGTCGGTTTTGAATCTCATTTATTCTTGCTTTTATGTATTTTCTTTCAATCCGAGTGGACTATGCCAAGTATATTATTCAACTGGCACAATAAGTTTTTCATTTGATCCGAGCATGTTACAACAAAGCCGAGTATCTTATTAACGGGCGGTTGGGGCTTTTGTTTGAATTTGAGCACCCCATAACTTAGGCCAAGTATCTTATTAACTGGCAGTTTGGCATTTCGTACTCCACCCACTCTTTTTACCCAGGTGTTACGTCAAGGCTCACTCCGACCATACACTTAGGTCCCTGTACAAGTCACCTAGGACGTCTCTTGGTTTTGTCTTTTACAGGGGTTTGCTGAATCGTTGGGGTAGTGTATATCGGCCAACACAGTTGCGCTTCTCACCAAGCTTTTCTGGCAGCGCACCGAGCATCTTTCCAAATATTCTGGTGCTTCGGGTGTGACTTTTTGCTGGGCCATGCGTCTGCGTTGACCCAATTAAGTGGGCATGCTTTTTTAGCTTCTCTACCCCTCGAACACTATCCACTCGCTCTTTGCGGTTTCATGGAGTCCGAGTTTTTATTCTTGACCTTTTTCAGGTCTCGTCTTTCTTTTAGATTGTTTTTCATTTAAGACATCAGTCGATCTTTCCTAGAAAGATTTTCGCGAGGGATTTTATTGATTCTGCACAACTGGACTGAACATGTGAATTTCAGTGAATTGCTACATTTATTAAAAGTTGGATATCTAAAAGAGCTAAAAGCAAAAAAAAACACTAAAAACATCACGAAATAAAGGAAGGGACCCCTTAGGGATAGAAAGTCTTCAAATACTGCACATTGCATGGTCGGGGTACTACACCACCTCCTGGTTGGGCAATTATGTACGCCCCATGCCCTGCTATATTGATCGGACTATTTTATACTTATATGAGGTCCCCCATTTCCGATCGTTTGTCTCGCTTTTGAGCATATTTTTATATATAATGTTTTGTTTGAGTCTTGTGTAGGTCCATATTCTCCACAATAAGGTTTTTAGCTTAAAGATTAGTTTGGGAGGTAAAATAAGCCAAAAACGGAAGAAATTGTATATGCTCGTGCAGAACATACAACTTACGGGGGTCATATCTTCCTCCTCAGATCGAACCATGTTGATATCTTTATATATTCGGAAAGCCATAGAAGTCTAGTTTCTGGAACATTTTACGGATTACGATTCTGAGCTTTTTACAGGAAGTTATATTTATTTTCGTAACTGTGTGCAATGCTAAAATGCTGAAATACTGTTAGGTCTAAATAGCTACTTCAAACGACAGCCAGGCTGCCAAACCTTTCACCCTTTCAGGGACAGTTTCATCCTTTCACCCCAACCTTCAGCCCTAACCTCCCAACACTATATAAACACCTTATTCTCTTCTCTCCCAATAGAATCCACACCCCACACTTCTTCTTCTTCTTCTTCTTCTTCTTCTTCTTCTTCATCTTCTTCCACACCAAAAGAGAGAGAGAAGCTTTCAAGGGCATCCATGGAGGTTTTTCCTCCATGGATGCCTTCCATTTCATCTTCTACCCATCATCCACCCATTTAGGAGTAGATTGAAAGGAGAAAAGAGAGTCTTTGGACCAATTTCGAGCTAAGGTTTCATAGAGGACTTGGAGGAGGTTTTCTTCAAGGGTTGTCTCCTTTAACTCATCTCTTTGTATTTCTTGTTTTCTTAAATGTGTAATCCTCACTTGGGAATATTTGTAAACCTATATTTGTGCTCAATATATATGATGGTTGTTTTTATATCCAATTTGTGTTTTGATTCATTCTTGATTGTTGTTGAATATATCTCTATCTTGAAATGCTTGTGTATGGAGATTGGAAATTAATATGTATTCATAGATGGGATTAGGAGTAGACTAATGTAATTTAGGAGTAGTTGTAATTAAATATCCCATTTTGTGTTTGTATGTTGATGGAAGGTCGAAATTAACTTGTATGGATGGGTTTGAGTGAATTAGTGTTAGGATTGTGCCTTTTGGAGGGGCTCTCTAGGCATAGTCTTGGCTAATTAGCTAGGAAGAGTGGGTGAACCTATTAATTGCCATATTAGAAGGGTTTGGTTCATTGTTCTTGTTAACAATTGGACTTTAGCTATTTCTCACTCTAGGAGCTCTAGGTGAGTCATGGTTAGAGTTATAATTATTGGTCTTTGGCTATCTCTCACACTAAGGGCTCTAGGTGAGTTATGGTTGGAGATACAATCACTCTTTCCACATTCATTGTACCTTATGTTGCCATTTTACATTACCGTGTTAATATTAGGACTCAATTTAGCATCGGTTTGTAGAATGTGTTCATAAATGTTGGTTGTGGTTTCGTGTTTGAGAGGTTCGCAACACACTATTCAACCGTTAGCTCTATGAATGGGTATAAGCCGGATTGAGGCAAGAACGAACCCTTAATTAAAATTGGATGTCCTTAATGTCTAACAACCAACTATTTATGCACTTATGTATGGTGAACTTGTTGAACCTTGTGTGACCATTTTCATACATCTCTCATATCCACCATTTTATTTATCACTTTAAACACCATTCTCACCCTTCCATATTTTCTTTGTTTTTATTTATTTTCATTTTCATTCTCTACACACACACACACACCGCATTGTACATATATTTCACACACACCATTCTCACCTTTTCGCATTCTATTTACATGCTTACAATAAACTCTAGAACTTGATACGGTTGATGGATCACACCTTCCTACAGAACGATACCCTTGCTTGCCGCTTTACTAGTCTTTTGCTAGTTTAGAGCACATTGCATAGGAAACCCATTTTTAAATGAAATAATCTTTTGATCCTCGCATTCTTACAACGACAGAAAAAACGAGTATCATATATCGTCTATGATGTATAGTCCTTCCCATTTATCGTCGAGGGACCCTGCTGCCATGTCCTTGGTGTTTAGAGATACCCTCCTTAATACCAAGTCTCCGAGTTGGAACTCTCGTACATTGACATGGGAGTTGTAGTACCTTGCTGCTCTTTGCAGGTACGCCGTGTTTCTTATTTACGATTTGTCTCTGGCCTCTTCCGGTTCATCCAAATTTTGTAGCAGCATGTTGACGTTGTGATTTGGGTCGTATAAGCGAACTCTTTGAGAGGTAAAAGATGTCTATGTCGGGATGACGACCTCAGTTCCATATGCTATGGAAAAGGGTGTTTCTCTCGTAGAGGTCTTTGCGGTTGTTCGATACGCCCATAGCACTTCGTGGAGCTTGTCTACTCAATTTCCTTTCTTTGCGTCCAGCTTTACCTTCAGGGTGTGCTTGATAACCTTGTTCACTGCCTCTGTCTGACCATTGGTTTGAGGATGAGCGGGCAAGGCATAGTAGTTTGAGATCTTGTGCTCTCTACACATCTCTTTGAATTTCCTATTTTCAAATTAGGTGACATTGTTAGTTATAATGGTACTCGGGATTTTGAACCTATAGAGTATGTTCTTCTTGACAAAGTTAGTGGTGTTCACCTCAATGATGTGCACAAGTGCTTCCGCTTCTACCCACTTTGTGAAGTAATCCACTGCTACGATAGCGTGCTTTGCTTCCCCTTTTACTCATGTAGGCATCGGCCCTGTAAGATCGAGGCCCTACATGGCAAATGGCTAGGGGGATGTGAGGCTCCAGAGTAGCTCTGGTGGTTACCAAATGTCATTGGTTATCTTCTGGCAAGTTTCACAGCTTTCCGTAAATTGTTAAGCTTCGGCGAATAGGGTCGGCTAGTAAAACCCTTGCCTAAGTATCTTGCATGCCAAACTCTTACCCCCAGTGTGGTTTTCGCATACGCTGCTATGAACATCTTTTAGGATCAACTCAGCTTCTTCATCCACGACACACATTTGCAATGCTTTCGAAAATCCTTTTCTGTATAGTTCTCCATCGATGATTGTGTATCGGGTCGATCTATACCTACTGCGTTTTGCTTCCAAAGTGTCTTCTGGTAGAATGCCTTCTTCCAAGTATCTCTTGAGTTTGGTCATCCAGTTGCTTGGTTACGGTCAGATTTCTGCTATCATGAGTTCTTCCGGTTTCGCTGTGCTCGATCTGGTCAGGTGTGCAACTGGTATTGTTTTAGATCTGATACATGTTGTTACTGAGGCTAGTTTGGACAAAGCATCTGCCTTCTCATTTTCTTCTCTCAGGATCTAAGTGATCATGTATTCTTTGACACACCTGAGCAACCTCTTTGCTACGTCTAGATAAATTATCATGCACTCATCTCTCGCCTGGTACTCATCCAAGACTTGATTGACCACAACTCGTGAATCACTGAAAATCTCTATCTTGTCTGCTCCCAATGCTATGCACACCCTTAAGCCGGCCAACAAAGCTTCATACTCGGCTGATTGTTGGTTGCTTTGAAGTCGAATCTCATGGCACCTTTTACAGCATCTCCCTCTGGGGTTGATATCACTATCCCTACCCCGCTGCCATGGGTGTTTAAAGATCCATCCACATGTAACTTCAATTGGAAGTCCTTTTTCTTGCTTTTATACTTCTTTCAATGTCTTTGGTGAGACCATGTCCGCAAGAGCTTTGATTTTGTCAAGGTTTACCTCAATTCCTCCTTGGTGAACTTGGAAGCCCAAGAACCTCCCGGATGGTACGCCGAATACACATTTGCTTGGTTTCAGCTTCATTTTATATTTCTCAGGTCCGATGTATGTTTTTTTACCGTGACACTTTTAGTCAGCATGTCATCCACATAGACTTCCATATTTCTTCTGATTTGCCAAGAAAATATTCTGTTTACTAACCTCTTATATGTTGCTCCAGTGTTCTTCAAGCCGAATGTCATTATCATGTAACAATATAAGCCCTGGTCTGTGGTAAACGTCGTTCTTTCTTCATCTTATTCATCTGGATTTGATTGTATCCTGAGTAAGCATCTATAAAACTGAGTAGCTCATGGCCCACGGTGACGTCCACCAATTGGTCTATTCTCGGCATGGGAAAACTATCATTTGGGTAGGCTTTGTTTAAATCTGTGAAGTCCACACACATTCTCCACTGATTATTCTTCTTTTTTACTAGTACCACATTGGCTACCCATTAGGGGTACTTGACTTCTCTTATTTTTCCTACGGCGAGCAGCTTTTCCACTTCTTTCTTAATTGCCACACTCTTTTCTAGGTTGAACAGCCGCCTTTTTTGTACCACTGGTTGGAATCTGGGTAGATGGCCAAGTAGTGTGATATCACCTTCGTATCTATCCCAAGCATATCTTCATGGCTCCAGGCGAACACATCCTTCTACTCCCTTAGCAAGCAAGTTAAGTCGGCTTTAATGCTTTCATGTAAGTTTGCACCCATCTTGACTAATTTGGTCGGCTCGCTGCTATCTAGGATCACATTTTCTGTCAGCTCATCTTTTTTAGCTTCGAGTTCCTCTCTTAGGTCAAGCTCAAATCCTTCAGGTACTTCTGCCTGATCTTCTGATCCATCCGTGTTATGCTCGGATGATAAGGTGACATATACTTGGTAAGCTTCCTTATCTTCTCTATCCTTGTAAACCCAAAGATTTGCTCTTCGCGCCATCTCTTGCGACCCTTTGACCACACATACCCCGTATTCTGTTGGGAACTTCATCATTAAGGCGTAGGTGGCTATTACTGCTTTAGCCTTATTCAGGAACGGTCAACCCAGCAAAGCGTTGTATGGCCAGTTCTCTGTGTCCACGACCACTAAGTCAAGCAATACTATCTTCTGACATGAGGCCTCTCCAATTTTAACTGGCAGTTTTACTATGCCTAGGGATCTCACCTCCACTCCACCAAATCCTCAGAGCGGGGTATGAAAAGGTTGTAGGTCTTTTCTATCTAGTCTTGGCTGGTCATACACTTCTGCACTCAAAATGTCCGTCGAGCTTCCATTATCGATCAGGATCCAGTTAACCTCTCTATGACCGATCTGAGCACTTATGACTAGTGCATCGTTTAGCCTAACATCTACACCGTGTGAGTCGGCTTCGGTGAATATTATCGGGTTTCCAGCCTTCCTTAATTCTCTTAGGGTCGGGTTCAATAGAATTTACATCAAGGTCCCTCCAAGCTTCCATCGCTTCCCAGATTTCTTGCGTCCTTTCTCTGTTGCTTTTTCTAGTGGCTGGCCCACCGAATATGGTGTTTATTGCTCCCTCATCTTTAGTTTTCTTTGGGCTCAACTTTCTTCCCCGGTTATCTCAGTTCCCATCCGTTTTCTCAGTCTTCTTTAGGATAATGTCTTTCAAGTGTCCCTCTTGGATGAGGGTCTCGATGTGGTCCTTGAATTGGAAACATTTGGATGTTTCATGCCCATTCTCCTTGTGAAAACGACAGTACTTTGTGGTATCCCTCCAAGCGAAATGTGATTGCCTAGGAGGTTCTTTTGAAATGTTCTTTTTTTCTAAGATTGCAAGTACGTCTTCCTGATTTTTCTTCAGCGGGGTGTAGTTCGTGAACTTTCCCTAAAACCTCTAATATGCTTGGTCGATTTTTGGGTCATAATTGCGACGACTATCCTGACCATCTCAACCGTCCCGAGCTTTGTTCTTCTGCTTATCTCCTTTCTAGTTCTGAGTGTTCTGAGTTTGGACATATTATCCTTGGCTTTTGGCCCCTCCGGTCATCCACCATGTACAAAGTACCCGCCCGTTGCAATTTCTTCTTCCTCGGCCAGCCCGTACCCCCTAGCCATGTGTATCATATCTGCATAACTAGTTAGGCGGGCTCTCCTCAGATCGAAAGATAGCTGGCCATTCTGTAAGTCGTTAATGAATGTTGCGACGATGGCTACGTCATTTACACTTCCAATTTCTTACACTTCTTGACCGAATCTTCCCAGATACTTCTTGAGTGACTCATCTTTTCCTTGTTTGAGCTAGGACAGGTGAGCCACCGACTTTTTTCTATGTACATTCCAGAGGAATTTCCTTGAGAACACCTTGCTTAACTCGCTAAAGCTACTTATGCTTACTGTTGGCAGTCTCCCGAACCATCAAGAACCTAAATCCCCGAGTGTTTGTTGGAAGTTAAGACATAGCAAGGCGTCGTTGTGAATGTACTGGGCCATGGCACTTTTATATCTTCTGACGTGCTCCTTCGGGTCCGTGTCTTTCTTGAACTGCTCCACATGTGGCATTCTAAACCTTTCCGGGAAGGGCATCCGAAGGACGCCATTGGTGAAGGGCTTCCTGATTGTTGAACTGTTAGGCGTTACGTAACAGTTTTCACTAAGGCATCAATTTACCGTCGGTTGTTCTCCACTTCTCGAGTCAAACTTTGCATGAGTATGTCCCTGTCACCTTCTGGCCCTCCATTTGGGTTAAAGCTTTGATGGTTAATCCTAGTATTTGTTCCTTGAAATCAAGTTCCAAGGTTTCACGGTCCAGTCCGTGCAGCCGGATTGTTCCCCTTTGACATTTACGGTGATGATACCGATCTCTTTCTTCGGATGATGATGACCGATCTCTCTGGCGGGTACGTCTGCTAAGTCAATTTTGATCTTGTTCTGCTTGATCAAAATCGTACTCCCTACGGGGGCGCTCATCCTCCTTGGGTTCCCTGTCGGTCTGGGCCTGTCTTTCCGATAAAGTTTCCAGTTGGTCCGATGGATTTCGACCCATCTTTAGTGGTGCATCCAATGTTGGGCCAACTACTACGGAACGCAGCCTGCCTTGCTACCGGTTCGGTGAAGTTAAGCATTCTGTGGTGGAGAGGATAACCCCCTATTTAGCCGCATTGGACATAAGCTGTTGTAGAGACTCCCGAAATCGTTGGGTGATTTCCTCACTGGTGGGAGGGAACCGCTGAATGCCGGCCACGGCTATTGATTGATTCTCAACTGTCAGGGAGGCCTCTATGGTGTTGAGAGTGGTGTCTCCCAACGTGCCGTCTGGTAATTCTTGACTGTGTCTGGAATCGCTGCCATCTCCTTCACCAGCCATTGTTTCACAAGGGATCTCAGAGTTAAGTCCTGTAACGCCCCTCCTTCTAGCACTAATTGTTGACGGTGATTTCTCGATGGTCAACCAGTCAACGATTTTGGTTAGTAAAAACCTGTAGATATGACATGTAATAAAGAATGCAACGAAAGTAGATAATAATGAGGACAAGATACGTGGTAAAATTCCGGTGATCGGAGAAACGTCCACGGCTTGTTGCTTTAAGCAACTGAGTCAAATCCACTATTTTGTTAAATAATACACACTCTGGTCTCTCTCTTTCTTGCTAAGATTTTCACACCCGGTTTATTGTGTTTTGCAGGTGTATTTATACATGGTGCCGCTAGGGTTTTGAATCGTGGCGTACAAGTAAAGGAGTATAGAGTTAGTTTTAGGACTCTTTTCCTATTTGGTATTTATCACGTGTTTGATGCCATTAACCCCAAATATGCTTTGGACTCTGATAGCCTGATATATTGGAGAGAAGATCTGTTTGTTTCCTTGTTGGACTTCTGGTGGTCATGTAGTTGACCCATAATTGACTGTCACAGTTGTATAACTTGTATGTGGTGGAGAGACCCTTGATGTGATCATTTCATGTTTATGCCGAGTAGAGCCGAGCAAACATGGTCTTCTGCTCGGCTTGCTCAGTTTTACTCAGTGTTGCTAGCCTTGTCTGTTTCTTCGTTAGTGCTGTACTGGTGTCAGATGGCCTATCCTCGTGTGATGTACGTGTCCTTTGACTGATACTTTGACTTTCTACTTACATGGTGACGTGTCCTCTCAGCGAATATTATGTACAGCAAAAACCGTTCACTAAATCTTCAATTTTCTATATGTGAAATGAAAATGACTTGAATTACGAAAAAAAAAAAAAAAGATAAATAAACAAATGAGAGATTTCGGTTTCAAGAACTGAGTAGAGTTGTGAAAGGTACCTTTGAAGCCTCATTTTGATTGTGATTACTGCATTTGAAGCCCGAGCTTGTGTGAATAGAGAAAGGTACCAAGAATATGAAGGACGAGAGATGTGAAGAGGAGTCAGCCTTGAGAAGTTGTGCTTTCTATTGATTGTAAAAAGTAATCAAGTGTTTTATTTTAATGCGAATAATCGTAAAAGTAATCAGGTGTGGTGGGCTTTTAAAATTGGAATTTGGGCTTAAAAATTTAGGCTTAAAAATTTGGGCTTTGATGTTGTATTCATAACTTTCATCTTGTGCCTGTTGTTATTGAACCTCTCAATTTGATAATAACAACTTCATCATTTTGAATGTTGTTATTGAGCCAATTTAACAACTTGTAAGTTCCTCAAGTTTGATTGGCTTATTTCGGTGACAAACCACAATTGGGGTTTGACATGTAAGGATAGCTTAGGCATTGATGATTAAGCTCAAAGGCTCTCTCAAGACCTCAAGATGATAAGCACTCCAAAAGTATATCTCTTGTGCTTAGTTTTCATTGAAGAGACTTAGTTGCACACACACACTTATCATGCTTGCATATGTATTCATTACACTTGTGTGCATTCTCTTCACTTTTCACACTTGCACATTGTGCACAAAGTGGGAAAACAGGCCATTGTCGCCCTTTAGTGGTGTCGCCTTGAGCACATGGTGACAAAATGCATGAAGAATTGAAGAAAGTGTTGCCGCGGTATCGTCGTTGTGGCAACCAAGAAGCGACAGAGAGATTAATTTCTGAAAATCAATCAGGTATGGGGTCGCCGCAAAGTGTTGCTCCGAGACCAAGAAGCGATAGAGAAGATTATATGACATCGTCGTGAAGTGTTGCTCCAAGAACAAAGGGTGACAAAGAAGATTAAATGGCGTCACCGCGAAGTGTCTCTCCGAGATCAAAGGGCGACAACTGTTTTGTCAAAAATGGCGTTGCATCATTTTGGACACCTATATATATATATATATCACGTTGTGTTTAGGTCTAAAAAATGAGTTCAAGATCATATTTTTGACTTATAAAATTTCCAAGAGAGAAAATCTTTCAAAAAAACTCACATTTAAACACTTAAAACTATTTTCATATGCATCAAACTTCATCTAGCATCATCTAGCTTATCTAGGATGCTTTCTTGCATGGGTTTTACTCAACACACATGCCTTGATAAGTTTTTCACTAATTTCATATAATCTTAGTGTTTTACTTAACAAGAAATCTCTTTAATTACTTGTATATTCTTATATCATATTCTACTATACAAGATAGAGATTATTGTGTTGTTTTGATTGAGTGTTGTATTGTGATAACTATACCTAGGATTGCTTACTCTATGATTAGCTATGATTTATGTCATGGCATATAGCAATTAATATCTATGATTGATTTAATTGACATCTTATAATCCTAGATAAGCGTTTAGTGTAACCTAGCATTAATTGCATATTTGGATATCTTTGCATATTCACATAGGTTATTTAATCTCTTCATTGAGAAGTAAGTCTTATGGCTAAGGTTGCTTAGGCCGTAAGCAAATTGATCTAGGTTCACTTTTAAAGGCCTGCGGATAGTAGTGGTGGGTTAGTGACCGTGTAGGGTTTGACGTGGTCAACCTAGGTTGTGGACACCATTACAATTAATGGATTCGAGGATTGCGTGTAGCGCATATAATAGCCCATGGTTTTTCCTTGTTGAAGGGTTCCACGTAAAAATCAAGTGTCATTTAAATTCCGCACTTTACACTTGATTTATTGCATTGACTAGATTGAGGTTATTTTCGTAAAATTGACGAAAATTTGGTAATAACCGGATCCCCACCCCAAGATAGTTTTATACAACACCTGCGTAATATTAGTTTCACAACTTTCATTCTTGCAAGTTGTTGGACACTTGTTATTAAAGATATATTTTGGTGTAGTGATTGTTGTGATTATCAGTGTTATAATCGTTTTCTTTCTTCTTAATCCACCATAACTTTCAGCTGCAGATGCATATGGTAGTTGAAGCTCAAAAAATAGGTATGCATATCATGATACCGATCGAAAACAGATCATATTCGAGTCTATAAAAAAATAAATTGATTAATGATTAATTATTAAGTGTTTTTGTGAATTGTGAAGATTGCCAGTCAAAGTGCAAGTACAGATGCAGCAAAGCTGCAAGGCAGAAAATATGCACAAGAGCATGCAGTTGTGTGCCTCCTGGAACTTTTGGCAATAGAGAGGTCTGCCCTTGTTATGCCAACATGACCACCCATGGAGGCAAACTCAAGTGCCCTTGATTCATTTTACATAATAATTATATGATTTCTAGCTACTACAAAAATAATGTCTTTAGAGACTAATTTTGAACAAGTTTATGGTTAAAAAGACTTTCTATGTCTTTTTTCTACTTTCTTATTTGCCTTTGTAAAAAAAATAACATCTTATGTTTGACAACTTTCTATGAGTTCTCTGTGCGTGCATTGAAATCTCAACCAGTGGATACATCCAACGAACTCCAATCCGTTTTGTTCTTATTAAGTTTCCGTGGATTTACAAATACAAATGAACTAAAAGATAGTATTAAGCACTGAATAATTCAGCTAATCATTTCTATTGAAAAATATAATGGAGAAAAACATTAAAGACATCTAAAACCTTACCCAGCATCTGGTGCATTTTGCCATGCAATCCCCTTTACAATCAACATTATAGCCTAACACTTTTGGATTTCGCCGAAGAAGGTTTCGCAAAGATTTCCCTTCGATCCCCCATTCCTTTTCCAATATCTGCACACTGTTCCTCAACTCATTTTCAATATGGCATCCAAGGACTTCGGGGAATTTTTTTAGTAGCTTGTGGATTTCGTCATCAGAAAGGTCTAGATTCCTCAAATAATCTAATATTTCGTTTATGCTTTCAAACTCTGGGACTTCTCTTTTACGCTCTTCACTCCAGTATGGTGAATGGATATGGCCGAATGCTTTGCCTAGTATCTTGTCTTCCTCTTCAACACTGAAGTTAAATGCAGACAATGCTTGTCTGCATGATTCCCATTTCGTTCTATCTTCATCGCTCAAAGTTATGTTATCAATTTGTGTGGCCGAATAGATTGCCCATTTCTTGGGATAAATACGGGAGCTCGAAACCCCCTTGAAAATGTTTGGTGGTAGACCATTGGAGAAGTTCACATTTATGAGAACATTATTTGGGATAGAAGCGGCAATATCAGGCTGCGAGTAAAAAAAAGAGGAAAAATAATTAAAAGAGATAAAAGTGCTCACACTTCATACCCTGGCTTCAGTGTTTATAGACTCCGCAATGATTCATGTAAAGCATGATCTATATGATGTACCAAAATTCAATAAAACTGGAAGAACTCAATAGAGACCATATAAGCCAACCAACATGTCCAAATAATTTGAAAGTCAGAAGTACATGGCACATATGCTACAAATGTATTATTTATTTAGTTATTTTGTGGGGGGCTCTAACCCATAACCTCGTGGTGCATGTGTGGGGGGTTTACCACCGGACCAACCCCATTTCATCACATATGCTACAAATTAGTTTTGCAATGATGTTTGTCATATTAAGATGTATATGAATCTTCAAGGCTAGATGTGATGTGTGCAAACTTCGTTATTTTGCAATTTCAAAAAATGGTCAAACTTGTAAAGTGTGCCTACAACTCTGCAGTTCCATGTCCTGTGCCTACAATCCGATACTGTAAAGTTAAGCTTAAATGACCAAGAACTCAAAAGAAAGAATGTACTCAATTTCCATGTCCTGACAATTTTTCATGCACTGGATTTTCACAAACAAACAGAAACCAGCTTACGAGGTTTTATAATTTAGCAAAGTACGAATAACCTCATTGGTATTACCCAACACTACATGGTACCAGAATTTGACAGTCTGACATGAATGTAAAGCCTGCATCGCATTCATACAAGAGTACATATAGCAGTATCACAAAGACACAATACGGAATAGAAATAGATTAACTGAACAATTCAAGAATAAATTATGAGCACAGCAGCATATCAGTCAAAAAGGTTTTATGAGCACACTATTGATGTACATAGTTTTCACATTTTTTCAATTGATTCCAATTAATAACGAGCTGGGGAAAAATCAAATATAAAGATGCAATGTGCATGCACACACACGTCACAGAGAAAGCCAAGTAATGAAATACATATTCACATATTTTCTGTTCATTTTCATTACTGATATGCCACAGAAAGTAATCAATATAAAGATGTAACAGAAATTTGATTTATCATTTCAACTTTTGTTTCAAAAGTAGGTGATCGGATAAGTACCATTTACAATTGTCCAATCTCTACTTTGAATGAGGTGCAAAAAGGTACTTACAGTGGAAAAGCAGTGTGATGCAGAATGACATGACAACAGAGGAGAAGCTGATAATTTTCCCAGCATTCCTGCATCATCAGGGACAAAACAATAAGAGAAGATGACAGTGAGGAGGAAGAAGTGGTCAAAGTATGGACAACTTAAGAGAATGCCGCAAAAATAAAATGAGTATCATGATCGCAATGATACTGCTTAATCATATTTCATTATATTTGCAAATATATATATACTTAGAGAGCGGACTCCATTACATTTATTCTGCACCTTACCTTTTAATACTAAACATCTAACCTATTACGATCATATATATGAACTGTTAATCATTGATTAGCCTTGTCTACACTACAGTCCTAACAAAATCTTAAGCTACTGGAGTTTCAAAAGAGTTTGTGCAGAAGAACAAGATACTTAAACACACTAAATAGAATTTACAAAATCAAAACCATGCAAGCTAATCGGTATAAGACATCCTAGTATCCTACTTATATGAGATATCATATGCCATCTAGTCCCTTTCCAAGGTAAGTATATAGCAAAAAAGAAAGATTTTGATAATGGTCAACTCAAATCATACGAATGAAGTGAAATTCAATTCTTAAATCTGCTAAATATATTACTCTTCACCAACCAAAAGGGCATTGACAGTTCATACAGAGGAAAGAATTATGTATACTAATCAACAGCAGACATGCTTGTTCACTTTCAGCAATTTTATCAATTTATGATCATCTAAAGCGTGATATAGAACTTCAGCGAATACACTCGTTGCGGGCACTATAGACTGCTACTAAAATACAAATCCATGGCCATTGTCCAACCAAAAAAACAAAAATATCACTCCGCACACCAATTGTTTTGATGAAAACATTCATCGTGACTACTACATCAACTAGAGAAGAGTATTAAACACCCACTTCCAACAATTGACAACTTGAAGATGCTCCATCAACTAGCAAAAACTGCAACTAAAGACCCAAAAATCTAATTTGTCAAGTCAGACCTTTTTCCTTTAACTCATAATCAAGTTTTCAATTCATAACCAAATTTTGACCAAGATCATCACAAAATACTATAACATAAAATCCCTTCTTGTAATAGCATAATTACCCTAAATTTTCATATCTGGTTACACCAAATTTTTCATTTTTACAGGGAAAAAAATGTTTCCATCGCTGCAAATCAAACCAAATTATGTTCTTACACTTCATGCATTAGTCTATGGAGAATAAGGAAATATCAAATCTACCAGTAACTTAAACAATCTTTTTTACCGCAACCCCACACCAGTACATCATCAGTTTTGCACTATATATAGAAGCCCTCTTCTTGTTCATCCAAAAAGCACCAAAACAAACAGAAGCACTTTTTATACTGCTTTGTTCCCGATTATCACCCTATATCTTGACATAGAATGAACTGATGAATTAATTAACTACCCTTTATGAAAAAAGAAGTCAAAACATTATACAGAGAGATAAAACAGCAGAAATATACTAAATTGAACATAAATTGAAGCAAAACCAAAAAAAAAAAAAAAAAAATTGAAGAACTTAAGTACCTGAAAATAGTTGCCAATTGCCACCTACTAATCTAGAGAGAGAGTTGAGCAGCTGCTGTTGAAGAGAGAAGAGCCAATGGAAGGTGGGTCCTACTTCAATACAAGCTCCACAGATACTGGGATGTTATCAGAAGCGAACCTGGACCTTTGATTGCAGCCAATAGCTATTGGCTACTACTTCAACTTCTTTTTTTTTTTTTTGAATATATCTACTACTTCAACTTCAACACAACAACATTTCTATAATTTCCTGTCTCTGTTTTAAGGTCTGTTTGGTTTTGCGGAATCATGTATTCCTACCCTAAGACAGAACAGAGTCTAGGATGGCCATATTTGTCACACGGAAAAAGATATCTAAAACTAATTTCAGTCCTACTTGCAACTAACTTATCCCACTAATATGGGACTAATTAGTCCCACCACAAATGGTAGGAATAATATTAGTTCCACCACTTTATAATTTTATTTTTATTTTTTCTCTTTTAAATTTATTTTTTATTTTATGTGATTAAAATATAAATATATTTTAATAATTTGTTTTAAACATTTTAAAAATAATAATTTTCAACTTTAATAAATAAAAATAAATATTTATTTTTTATAATTGATTTTAAATATTTTAATTTTTTTTTCAAAATAATGATTTTAACCAATCCAATTATATACAACCATTTTATCCAAATGAAGTGAGGCTATTTAGTCCCATATTTTAAAAAAAATTCTTCATCTTTTATTTTTTTTATTTAATTATAAAATTTTATAATTATTTAATATATTTTATTATAATATTTCAAAATATTAAATATTAATTAAAAATGTTATTTTCTTTAGTATTAATTTTCAATATTTTTATTTAATTTTTTTAAATAATTAAATAACTAATTTAATTAAAAAGTTATTTTCTTTAATATTAATTTTAAATATTTTTATTTATTTAAAAAAAATTAAATAATTAATTTATTCGAAAATAAATTGATTTAATTTTATACTAATTAATTTCACATTATATTAAATATATGATAAAATTGTATTTTTATCTAATCTCATATCACACCAAACAAAAGATGAGACTATTTTAATCCAATCTCATACAGCACTGTAAGTTCCTCATATTTTGATTGACTTATTTCGTTCACAAACCACATTTAGGGTTTAAATGTGTAAGGGTTTATAATATTGAGTAATCCGAAAATTTGGGAACTAATTGTATTAACAACTCATTCACACCAAGCCACCCCCCCCCCCCCCCCCCCCCCCCCCCCCCCCCCCGAGGTTGTTTAGACACATGTTTATATATTTTCAAGCACCAATCACGTCACAACACTAATTTTAGTCCAATCATATCTCATCCAATGAAAATAATCCTATCGTATCCCACGCAACAAACGATCCCTATAGGTTCGAAGTTGAGATAACCTCTTTCATTTATGTTTTTTTTTTTTTTTTTTTTTTTTTTGGAGACAATTTCTTTCTTTCTTTCTTTCTATAAGAAAATCCGATAATGTGCACCTCTCATTCCAAGTTTATTTTGAGGGGTTGAAGCTATCATGCACATTTTATAAATACATGTAGAGAATTTCTACATCAATGTGGTATGAGTAGATGTCTAAATCGCTCATATCTTGTTTGATTTTGACAGGTATGATTGTTTCTTTTAGATCTATTGATGTGGATTTTTGGTTAAACATAGTCAACAACACACTGGCTGATCGATGCTTGGATCAACCAACGAAGTGTGATCTCGATTGTGCTTCCACTACGCGAGCGAATTGGTTAGGCAAATAATAAACATAAAAAGCTGATAAAAATAATAGAGACACCAGGATTTTTACGTGGAAAACTTAGAATCAGGGAAAAACCACGGTCACCGTAATGATAGAGAAAATGAATTCTTCACTATGTAATAATGATTACAACTTACAAGTAATATATTGCTTGTGGTGCCTCTACTTTCTTTGCTTGATACATGTGTTTATGTAGGGGTTAGGGTGTCACCCTAGCCCTTAGCGTGCAAGCAAAGATTATTGTTAGGCGAGATCCTAGGAGGATCGTATCTTGGAGAGATTCTTGGTGAATCGAGTCTTCGTGCATTCAAGGTGTAAGGATTTCCATTCCTTATGGGTGTATTCTTCAGAATCTTCACATTTATTGTTTGATTTGTCAACTGCTAGATTGTTGGTGATCATCTTTCCTAATCTAAGGCCGAATCTTTGTGGAAGATTTACTGAAATCTAGTGTTATTAATAATATTTTGTATCTGCTGCGTAGGCAGCGAGCTTGTGTCAATTCACCAATTTGGGGGTTCTTTAGCAAACGAGCTCCTTTTATGGAGGACATGCTCTTCGCTCATTAACTCGCTGTTGTCGTGCATGGCCCGTCAAGCTGACGTGGCCCGATGTCGTGGACACTTGACTCCATAAATTTTGGATTATATGGTGATGTATCAAGCCAAATAGAATTAGCCCAAACAATAACACCTAAATCAGTGAGAAGGGTTGCTGGCGAGTTGCTTCTTTCGGCGAGTTAGCAACTCTTCAAAGTGGATTTTTTTGAGATATTTACATTTAATGTTGTATTAAAGGGTTGTCTTGTGACATAAATAACTGCGCTTTATTGCTAACCTTTCAAACATTCGAAATGCTGGACTGATGCCCTTTCGTTCTATGTGACGCCCTCTACCAACCCTTGATGTGTCATAACATTTCATGATTTGACAAATTTTCGGTTTCCATGCGTTGCAAGAAACGAAGCGTATTGTTCTTGAAACGACCATGTGCCCCGTCGTTTAAGCTTCCATCTTAATCCTTATAAGTTAGGGGACCTTTTTTATTTCTTCACTTCATCTCTTTCTTGCGTCTAATTGTATTCTTAGTTGCTCACTTCTTTCTGTCTGTAACACTCTTCAGCCTTCGCCTACTTTCTGCATTTTATATTCTTGATACTTCTTTTTTCATTTCACCGTGACTAGATCTGAAAAATAATCGAAACTGGGTGACCAAGGAGTGGTGGCAAACTCCAACATCGATGAACGAAGGTCAAACTAGATGCGATTTTCCCTAATGGATCCATATGCATTCGACTGCAAAACCAATGTGGTAAGTTCGGCCGCTTTGGACGAATACCGCAAGTATTATGAGATCCTGGAGTCCGTCGAGCTCATGTTGCCTAAAGGTCCCATTGCCTGGAACGTACTAGAGGGTGCAGTAGCCTTTTACAGGTGCATGCTTGCTTGTAGTGTGACTTTGCCCATTCAACCATACATTGCCTAATTTCTTTATGATGCGAAGATTTCTTCGATGCAACTTGCGCCCAATGGGTATCGATAGTTATTAAGTTTTGTGGTCACTATGTGAAAGTAATATAATAACGCTCGGTGTGTATGATAAATATATCTAGAGGGGGGGTGAATAGATTTTAACTATTATTACCCAATTTTTGCATGCAAGTCAATTTTACGAAAATGCTCCTACTAGTCAAAAATACAAGCAAGTGTAATATAGTACGAAATTTAAATAACACTTGATGTATACGTGGAAACCCAACCACTAGGAAAAACCATGGGCTGTTTAGTGTGCCACACTCGGACCTCGAAATCCACTAATTGAAATGGAGTTTACAACCTATGTAGACTTCGTCTAACACTCCGGTCAATAACCCCCCACTTCTACCACTCGGACCTTTAAAAGTGGCTCTAGTCCAATTGCTTGAGGCCTATGCGATCTTAGCCTCAAGACTTAATTCTCTATGAAGAGATTATGCAACCTATGTGAATATGTATAAATATTCAAATAACAAACAAAGCTAGGTAACCTTAGATGCTTATCTAGGATGATGATATAATCAATTTAAATCAACCCTAGATATCAATTGATAAATGACATGTCAAATAGCTTAGCTAATCAAGATTAATCAAAAACCTAATTAGCTATCACAATTTAACACTCAATCAATTCATCACAATTAATTCTCTATTCTTGTATTTATCATATGATCAAAAACATACAAGTAAATTAAAAGAGAATAGCTTGATAGTAAAAATACTAAAATAAGATGAACTTAATCAAAATCTTACCAAGCAAGTTGTGATGATGCAAACCCAATCATGGATGCATTCTATATAGTCATAGAAGATGCAATATGAAATATGATGCAAAAGGATTTGATTTGAGTGTTTAAAGGTGAGTTCTTGATTTAATTTTTTCTCAAAAATCTCTCTTTGAAGTTTAGGGTTCTAAGGACTCAAAGAACTTGATCAGAGAATGAGAAAGTAAGATATTTATAGACATCAAGAATTGGGCATGTGAAAAAACAATTTTGCCCCTGAAATGCACCAATCGGCGGTTTCATTCGGCAGCCAGGCCACCGTTTACAACCGCCGAATTGAACCTGAGAAGAATAGGGGAACAACGGCAGTTTCATTCGGCGGTTTCGAAACCACCGATTAAACCGCAGAATCAAACCCGAGAGATCAAACCCGAGAGATGTAAATCGATCAGGTATGAACGGTGGTTTCGAACGACGATCGGTGGCCACCGATCTTAACCGTAGAATCACTCCAGACCTTTCTGGACTGAAACGGCGGTTTCAATTCGGCGGCCAGGCCGCCGATCAAACCGTCGATTCACCAGTGATAGTGAATCTAAAGGAGAAGCCAAGAGCATTTTTCGTGGACGGTCTTCGCGTAAAACCAAGCACATTCTAGTGTATGCACGGACGTTTCCGAACACTATCGGGAAACGAATTACTAAGCACATATACACACAACAAGATATCAAACAAAGTGCTAGTGTGTAAAGTGACATGTGAAGAGTATGCACACAAGAACAAGTATGCTAAGTGTGTGTGTGCTAACTAAATCTCTTCAAAGAAAACCAAGCACTAGAAATTATACCTTTGGCGTGCTTGTCCCTTGAGGTCTTGAAAGGGCCTTCGAGCATAAAGTTCAATCACCTAAACTACCCTTACACAAACAACCCCAACAAGTGGTTTGTCCACGAAATAAGCCAATCAAGATATGGGAATCCTTACACTATGGTTGGCCAATAATGAACCCATACCCTCTTCCCGTGAGGTCAAGCACATTTTCACTCTTAAGGGTTCTGACAGAGGGACCTATTTTTTAACTTCGATTAGGGCGGAGAAACTGCCACCGCAGAGGTTGATTCCAAGTTAAAAAACAACGATATCGAGATGGGAACCACCCAAATAAAAAAGGGTTTTTGTATGGGTTCCTTACTTTGAACAAATTTTGGAAGAATAGCTGGTTCTTTGTTATAGGAGACTGGGAAAAAAGGTCGCCTAAGATTCTATTACTGGGCATCCTAGCGAAGTCATCCCTTGCCACTTTATGAAACATCTTATATGGATAAAGGATTCACAAGATTTGCAGGATAACGAGGTCCACAAGGTTGCCAGGATGGTTACCTATCCATTAAATGACAGGTGTGCCTCTGTTCTGTTCACGGAACCTACACTTTTGGAAAGGGGGATTATTTCTAAACTTCTCGATGATCGCCTTAGCGTGAATGCTGCTTACAACCTTTCTTTTTATATACCTACCATGATCTTACTGTGTGTTGATAGAGTGTTTTCTACCTTTCCCTCTTTTCAATGTACTATGAGGAACCAATCTGCGAGGAGCTCGCCCACACAATAAAAAATCAGGAGGAGTGGAAGAAAGCAGTTCTCGAGGGTTCTAGGATACCTGTGGAAGTCAAAACCCCATCCAAAAAAAGGAACATGTCTTCTAGATCCGGCGTGGATGCTCTTTCTAAGGCGAGTGATTCATCAGGTAAATCGATTATCCCTAAGCAAGATGAGAAGAAAAATAAAAGGAGGAAACGAAGTTCCTTTACTTGTTTAGCTTCGTCAGGTCGCGAGGGTTTAGCAGCTTCTATTGTTGACTAGCTTTGTGGCGAGGAGGAGGAGGATGAGGGTTGCGACCTGTTTTCTATGGCATTAACTGGGCATCAAGCCAAAATGGGTAAAAGAGAGGGTGCCCATTTCTATAAGTTTGGCCCATCTAGCGCCTTTGTGAATCAATCGCACTGCTAGGCCCCCTTACCCTAGGGAAGAGATCGACGAGGAGTTTGGCCTGAGTAAAGACAATCTCCCAATTGGGGGGGATTTTTCCTTTACTGACCCTTTAGCGACTCCTACTAAGAAGGTCCTTAGTGAATTCACAAGGGATGTGCCTCATGCTTGTTTCCTCATTCCTTCAGATGACCTACCAAGGAAGCAAGTTGGGAAAGGTAGTTCGAGTGAGAAACCCTATGACTCAGCAGTCAATCGTTTCAAGGGCTTTATGGAAAAAGAATTGAGAAAGACCTTAAGCTCCATCAATGATCAATAGAAGAACTGACGGGCTCAATGTCGTCAGGTTCATATGGATCCCATACCAATGCATTTAAAGATGGTTGGCGAGTCTGCTGCCCCAACGTTCCATGCCCAAAATGAGGCCACTTCTCCTTTCCTGGAAGATTTTGACATGGGCCCTCCTATAGGGTATCGCTATATGTTTTATGATAGTGAGGGGGAAGATGGCAAGCAATCAATGGATACAAGATTTGTCAACGTGCTTGCTAGCGCTCTTATTGGTAAGGACAACTCTATACGTTTGCCTGATCTGCTATCGAGGTTTCCAACGATGGATAAGTCAACGTGCTTGGAGTTGGCAATAAGTTAGCATCACGTAGTGCTCTGTTTCTTCCTACGATGGCAGAGATAGATCTTGGCCTATGGGCAGTTGATCATTATTCCCCTACCCCATGTTGGCCCACAGAGGTGAATGTGGGTCTTAGCCCATAGATGGTTGGTTTTCGTTGTTTTGACTCATCTTGATGATTTTGTGGTGGCTGTTATGTCACGTGGAGGTTCACCCTTCCCTCTAGTGCCAATTGTTGATATGAAGTTTTGGTTAAACCTAGTCAACAACATGTTGGCTGATCAATGCATATATCAACCAATGATGTGTGATCTCGATTGTGCTTTCGCTACATGAGCGAGTTGGTTAGGTAAATAATAAACATAAAAAACTAATAAAAATAATAGAGACATCGGGATTTTTACGTGGAAAACCCTAAATCAGGGAAAAACCACGATCACCGTAACGCTAGAGAAAATGAAATATGCACTAATAATGATTACAGCTTACAAGTGATATATTGCTTATGGTGTCTCTACTTTCTTTATTTGATACATGTGTTTATATAGGGGTTAGGGTGCTACCCTAGCCCTCGGTGTGCAAGGAAAGATTATTGTTAGGTGAGATCTTAAGAGGATTGTATCTTTGCAAAATTCTTGGTGAATCGAGTCTTCGTGCATTCATGATGCAAAGATTTTCATTCCTTGTGGGTGCATTCTTCTGAATCTTCACATTTATTATTTAATTTGTCAACTGCTGAATTGTTGGCGATCACCTTGCCTAATCTAAGGCCGAATCTTTGTGGAAGATTTATAGAAATTTGGTGTTATTAAGGATATTTTGTATCTACTGCGTGGGCGGCGAGCTTATGTCAATTCGCCAATTTGGGGGTTCTTCGGCTAGCGAGCTTCTTTTATGGACGACTTGCTCTTCGCTCATCAACTCGCTGTTGTCGTGCGTGGCCCGTCGAGCTGACGTGGCCTGATGTTGTGGAAACTCGACTCTTTAAATTACGAATTTTGTGCTGACGTGTCAGGCCAAATAGGATTAGCCCAAACATGATCAAACATTTGTTAATATGTTGTATTTTTTTTTTTTTTTTTAAGTATTACATTTATTACAATAAAACTGTCAGGACCTGTATAGATCAAACAATATATATACGGTCCGGATAACTAACTACTCCCATAAACCGGAAAAAAAAACTCTCTACTCATATAGTACTTGTAAAATGTGCATGATAGGACTCGAACCTCTCACAACCATAGTACTGGAAGAGAGGTGCATTACCATCTTTGTTAAGAGATGATGTGCTAATATGTTGTATTTTATATATAAAAAAAAAATGTATTTTTTTTTTCAAAGCCTATTTATTTGTAATAGCTATAATGATTAATTCCTTTCGCACCAATTTCACAAAATTAATACAACTTTAACACTATAAGATAATATAATGAGACAAGAAAAATATCCTTTAAATCACTTCATCCAATAAGATAAATGCTAGATTGTATAAATATTCACATGGTTTAACTACAATACAGTAACTATATAGTCGCTAGAGTGAAAAACTGAAAAACTCAAACAATAAAACATATCATAACTTACATCAAAGTTGAAAATTTATCTAAAATTTTGTAAATTATAACATTTCAATAATAAAGAGTAAATTAGAATATTTTTGTTAAATTCATCTCCCTATCGTATTTATTAGAGCATCTCCAATACAAGAGTGGCTTGTGAAAAAAAAACAAAAAAAAGATATAATATAGGATAAATAGACAGTCTATTAAAAAAATTGTATCTCCAATGCATCTGTGCATATTCAACCGCACGCTGATGTGGTAAAAAATTATTAAACATTAACAATATGACCGTCTACTTTCAGACGGTCTACCATATTATATACATTTTCTTGTCTTTTATAATTTTTTATTTTATTTTTTAGCAAAAAAAAATAATGTACCATTACAAGTGTACCATTACAAGTGTACCATTGTGGACTATACAATCATCAAATTTAGCAATCCCTGAAAACAATCTTCAAATGCTGAGGTGGCAACTTTTGAGAATCCAAATTTACTTATACCATTAGAGATGCTCTAATTCTTTCCATCTATTTTTTTTTCTGGAAATAATAACTTAAATTTAAGTCTTTTTTTTTTTAATTCAATATTCAATCATTTATGCTCATTATATCTAGAAAAATGAATGGTTAGATAATATTGAAATATAAAAATCTAAATCAAATATTTAAGTAAAATAATACAATAAATTAAAACTATTTAGAAAAAATTATTAATATTAAAGAGCTTGATATAAAACAATAAAAAATCTCAAAAATGCAACAAAGAAATTGAAAAACTAGCGATTCACAATAATCATGGAGAAGAAACTAAGAACATCTCCAATGCAAAAGTGGCTTACATACAAAAAATCGTTGACATGGTAATAGTGTCAAGAGACTTATTTCCTATGTGGCATAAAGATAGAATGGATACACAATCAACTCAAAATTTGTTCTCAAATGCTTCTTTTTAAAGCACATTTATTTTTAATGACGTGTCCTTTTCTTTTCCTTTTTTCTTTTTTATTTTATTTCCTTACCAAAAATTGATGAAAAAATAATATCAATTTTAAATACTTATTGAGTCAACCGAGTCGTGTTGATAATGTCTAATATTATTTTGCCACATCAGCGCGCGGTTGAATATGCACAGTTGCATTGGAGATACATTTTTTAATAAACTGTCTATTTATCCTATATGACATCTCTTTTTTTCACAAGCCACTCTTATGTTGGAGATGCTCTAATAAATACGATAGGGAGATGAATTTAACAAAAATATTCTAATTTACTCTTTATTATTGAAATGTTATAATTTACAAAATTTTAGATAAATTTTCAACTTTGATGTAAGTTTTGATATGTTTTCTTGTTTGAGTTTTTCAGTTTTTCACTCTAGCAATTATATAGTTACTGTATTGTAGTTAAACCGTGTAAATATTTATACAATCTAGCATTTATCTTATTGCATGAAATGATTTAAAGGATATTTTACTTGTCTCATTATATTAGCATAAAGTGTTAAAGTTGTATTAATTTTGTCAAATTGGTGCGAAAGGAATTATTCATTACAGCCATTACAAATAAATAGGCTTTGAAAAAAAAAAAAACATTTTTTTTTATATAAAATACAACATATTAGCACATCATCTCTTAAAAGAGATGGTAGTGCACCTCTCTTCCAGTACTATGGTAGTGAGGGCTTCGAGTCCTACCATGCACATTTTACAAGTATGAGTAGAAAGTTTTTTTCCGGTTTATGGGAGTACAGTAGTTAGTTATCCAGACCGCATATGTATTGTTTGATCTAGACAAGTCCCAACAATTTTATTGTAATAAGTGTAATACTTCAAAAAAAAAAAAAAATTACAACATATTAACTATAGTAAATAATAGACGAATTTGACTATAGACAAGGATAAGCCACTCACACCTAATTATAAATTTACCCGAATAATAACTTTAAAATAACTGTAAAAGTTTACAAAATTGCAAACCCACTACAACCCTCACTTCATCTTCAACATCTATTGCTGCCATTGCCATTGACGCAACGGCGGTGAAATTGTTGAGAGGAGGCAGCTTAAAGGAGAAGGTTAGAGGAGGTTCATCACCTCAATGGGAGAAGGTGGCAAACCGCCTCCTTGATGGAAGTGGCAGATATGCCTCCTTTACTTGGAGGAGGCTTCGTGCCTCCTCAGTTTCATAGAGGGAGCTCACAGCTTCTTCCCAGATCTAGGAGGAGACTGCGAGCCTCCTCCGACCATTTTCATTGTTGTCACGACACTAGCGGTGACAATATTTGGAGAAGATAAGTGGTTAGGGTAATTTGTAATTACATAAAAATTTGGCATAAAATGGTAATTTCTTATATGTCATGCCATGTCACCCCTAAATTATAAATGAAGGGTATTTTTGACTTTTCATGTCCCAACATTAGTCAAGGATTATGTCTAATGTAGTTAATGTTTTCTAGGAGATGTTTCTGTAATAAATGAAATGTTGAACATGTTTGCAATTTCTCCTAAAATGAGGATATTTGTGCATTATAATATTTCAAGATTGAGTGAGATGATATGACTCAAACCCACGACTTGTTTGACGTAGATGGAAGAGCTTACCGTTTACTAATGAGTCAACCTTATCTTACTTCCTTTATTTATTTTTTTAATCTGACACGGATTATACAAAGATTATGCAATAAAAGGGTGAGAATAGTAGTTAGATCTATTATCATTATACTTTATACATGTGCGTGGATCATGATGTTCATGCATGCGCTGCCGCTTTTGTTTTATTTTTCTTTTCAAAATATCATATTACTTTTTATTCCAAGTTAAAATATATAAAATAATTTTTTTTTTTTAAGGGAAAAATTAAATTGTTGTTCCTCCACGGCTCCACACACTTTGTCGGGTGTGGCGACTCAACCCAAGCCAAAAACCTGAATTTTCGAGCTTTTAAGTTTTTTTTTTTTTTTTTTTTTTTTTTTGACATTAACGAGCTTTTAAGTTTTAAGTTGTAATTAACTGATCGTAAAAATTTAATTTAATTTTGGATTTTTTTTTTTTTTAAACTGCCATTTTATTAAAAGAGTCAAAAAGGCCAAGACACACCTTACAATCCAATACAAAATCAGGAGCAGCCAAAAACTTCAAAAGAAAGCCCCCCAAAACCTTATAAACAGGAAACGAAAATTACAACAGCAAACAAGCAGCAGACCACACCTCACAACAAAACCAGAAATTTACAACAACCAACCAGAAAAAGGCACAAAACAGAAAAACCAAAACACAGATTTGCATATATTTGGATTATAACATGGTGTACCGTGTATGTTGGGGCGGAGGAACATGGGGGCCGGTGGGGGCCATGGCCCCCCACCCAATTTTTTTTTCTTTTCTTTTCTAGTTTGAACTTTTAAATAGGGTTCTTTTGTATAATAATGTGTTGTAACCAATCAGGTATGTGACCCCACAGTCAGTTTTGTTTTCTATAGCCTCTGTTAGTCTTATTTATTTTAGTCTTGCTAATTTATAATTAAAATTATTATTATTATTAATTATAAAGAAAAACCCACTTATATCTAATTTTATGTTTTCATATTTTACATACAAAAGAAAATATATAATATATTGCTTTTTGATTTGATTTCCTGTATATCATGAAGTAGTCTAACATATATATACACCTCCCCTTTTTTTTTCTTTCAGTTTTTTCCTTATTTATAGTTTTGTAAATAATTTTTTTTTTTTTTTCAGTTCATCTATCTGAATAATTTCAAGTACAAGATTACAAATTAAACGTTTATTTATTTAAATTAGTTCGAAATTATTATAAGTAAATTTTATTTGATATAAATATAATAAAATTAAAATTATAAAGAAAATGTGAAAATACTTGTAATTTAAATATATTAATTGATGATACAGTGATATTTTTAATATTCTATGATGAATTATATTTATTTTTTGTTTGTGTGAACCTTTATTTTTATTTATTTTTAAAGGTTTTACTTATATATATATATTTAAACCAATATAAAAATGTGATACATTTTTTTTATTTGATCTTAAAATGAGAAAGTTATTGATAATTGATGGATTTTACAACAGAATTAAAGCCTCAGAAACCTATTCATCTTCGTCAACATCTAATATTAAAAGACCAGGCTTCACAACAAATTTGAAGATGACTTTCTTACAAACTCTTCTATCTTGTATATTGAAGGAAAATCACATTGAAACTTAGTATAGATTCGATTGATTTTAGAGATTTAAAAGAGTGATCAGTTCCATTTTGATTCATAAAACTAGTATCTATTTTATTTATTAATTTATTTGTTGTATCATTACATATGAGACTAGAGGCTATTACATTTGATTTTTTAATAACTTGATTTTTAAATATTAGAATATTTTTCTTGCGTTAACTTGAATATGTATTTTTTGTCTTGGCCCCCCCGAAACCGAAATCCTGGCTTCGCCCCTGCAGTATGTAGATGTATTGATATTATCAAAAAATATAATAATAATAACAGGGTGAACGTATGATTTAAAAGTAATGCTAGACGTCACCAATTTCTTTCTCAAATGATGTAGCACAAGAGGTGTTAACATCTTATAAATTATGAGATTATATAGTAGTTAATGTGATGTTGACATCTCCTGTGCCATATTATTTGAAAAAAAAAAAAATTGGGTAAAAAAATTTGAGATGTCTAACATTACTCATAATTTAAATCACTATTGCTAGACAACCCAAAAATGTAGCCTAAATTTCTACCCAAATGATGTGGCAAGTGGTTTTTTCATTAATTACATTATCTCATGTTGTGTGTGATAATGACAACTCACTTGCCACGTCATTTGGATTAAAATTTGGGTTAATTATTTGGATCGTATAGCATTACTCAATTTAAATATAATGTTCCGCCATCCTATGTTCCGCCATCCTGTCTGTGTTATTTATGTAGCTTTGAGGCCAAACGAGTCTATGAAATTATTTCATTACTTCCACATTTTATGAATGAAATAGCTATTTTTCATTTGGAAATTTTTTAGAAGTACCACTACTTATCTTTCATTTCCCCTCTTACCATCAAATCAAACGTGAATAAAACGTTAGCTATTTTTCATTTGGAAAATTTTTAGAATTTCCACTACTTAGCTTTCATTTCCCCTCTTACCATCAAATCAAACGTGAATAAACCGTTTTCATTTGGAAATTTTTTATAAGTACCACTACTTAGCTTTCATTTTTCCCTCTTACCATCAAATCAAACATGAATAAACTGTTATCTTCTATTTAAAACAAGATTAGTCCGGTGATAAATCTATCATACCTACACAACGAGGTTGTAGGTTCGAGCCCTCCTCTTAAAAAAAATAAAATAAATAAATAAATAAATAAATAAATAACTTCCTTATGCTTAAAAAAAAAAAAAAAAGGTTTTGGATCTGGTGGCATTTGAAATAATTTTGTTTGTTTCATATTATTATATTTCTAGAATGAATAATTTTAAGATGGTAGTGCACCTCACTTTCACATTGATAGTGAGAGGTTCGAGTTCTATCATATGCATTTTACAAATATGTGTGAGGAGTTTTCTCTTAGTTTTTGGAAGTAGTTATCTGGACGGACTGCACATGGGTAGTCCAATTATAATAGTTGTAATACTTCTATATATAGAGAGGTTCTCCTATCAGGTATAATTCCAGGATGACAAACCACATTCACATGTTTTAATAAGTTCAAATGTTTGTTAAAAAAAAAATCAGCTTTTTATTAAAACATGTGGCTGTGGTTGGTCGTCTTGAAATTATAATTTCAAGACGATCTGATGGGAAAACCTCTCTCTCTCTCTCTCTCTCTCTCTCTCTCTCTCTCTCTCTCTCTCTATATATATATATATATCAGTCTTTCTATTGTCAGTTCGAACTGATATAAAATATATCAATTCCTTGTAGGGACGTAACTAGGATTAAACACTAGGGTGGGCTAATATATATATATATATTATTATTATTATTATTATTATTATTATTATTATTATTATTATTATTCTTTTTTTGTTATAGATCATTTACAATACGAGAAAAATGTATTAATTAAAAAATAAAGATACATCTAGTCAGGGCAAAGCCATAAAGTTTCAAATTTAATTAAGTTTGAGGGACCAACCAATAAAATTTTCATTTTTAAGATGTAAATATAAAAATTTAGACAAAATATGAGTATTAAAAAGAGATTTTCCAAAAGATTGGAGGCCAACCCATAGCTTCGTCCAAACACCTAGTCAAGAAAACATAGCGAGACTTACCCTATAAATATATAATCTAAATAAATACGTTAACAAAATTAATAAAACAAATAAAATCAAAGCAACTTATAAAATAAACGTGAAATGTAAATACAATCAAATACTAATTAAGCTATATCCTATGATTTACATACATAATGTTCTTATATTAAAATATTAGTTTGATTCATTTGAAATATACAAATACAATGTTAAAAAAAATATAATTTATTAATTTCTAAAAAATTATAATTTATTTGATTATTATAATAGTTTAGTTATGAATGAGCATTCATGACACATAAGGAAATAAATATACACTTATATTACCATTTACTAACAAATCTAAAACCAAAAGAATAACAATAGTGCTACTTTACCCAAATTTAGTATCTAAATGATGTGACATCACTATAATTCATTCACTTAAATTGTATTAGATTTGCATTATTTAAATGAATGAATTACAATGTTGCCACATCATTTGGACACCAGATTTGGGTATCAAATTTGAGCAAAGTAGCATTACTCAAAAAATAATTATAAAAAAAAAAAAAAATGACTTAACAAGCGCTTCTAAATTTCAACCAAAACAAAAAGAAATTTATTAAACAATATTGTCAATTTGCAAATTTAAAATTAGAATAACTGATAATTAGATTAATCCTACAATTTTATAAACTAAAAATTATAGTAATCCTAAAATTTCAATAAAAAAACAGAATATTTAAATTCATAATATTTAAAAAACATATTTAATTGGAAGATCAATTCTTGATGTTGATAAAGAAATTGAGTCAAATTTAAGTAAATTTGAAGAATGGTGATAGAGATAATAGTTACTGTAGAAAAAAAGACAAAAAGAAAAAAAAAAACTCACGGCTCGTGAGTCGTGATGTCTGAAAAAGCAACAAAGTTCAAAATCTGGTCAATCCTTTTCAAATTAGGTTAAGAAAGATATGAATTAATTATTAATCATGTATTTTTTTAACTTTTCAAATTTTTTGGGAAAGGCTAGGGTGGGCTTGAGCCCACCCTAGACCAGCCCAAGGTCCTTCTCTGGTTTCTTGCATGTAGACCATTGGATTTAGAAAATGCTTTGACAAGTGCATCCAGCCAAGTCAAAGCATTTAAATCCAATGATTTCAAACTGACAATTAAAAAAACTATATATATTATATTATATTATATTATATTATATTTCTAGAATGAATAATTTTATAGGAGAAACCATTGAACTCAATCAAGACTCTTTAATTTTCTACTGAAATCAAATTATTATTATTTAAAGGAAAATTGATTATAAATATCAAATATGTGGAAAATCATCAACATCTAGTACTATATATAGAGAGAGAGTAAGGCCCCGTCCTGCAGGCTGTTTTCAGCCTGTTTTCGTTTTTGTTTTCCAAAAATGATTTCGAATTCGCGTCCTGTAACCGTTTTTCATTTTATTTTCCAAATACAAAAACAAAATAAAAAACAAAGCCAAGTGTTAAAAGTGGAAATTTTGAAAAACAAAAAAAAAACTTGATTTTCTTGAATTTGTTTTTGTTTTCCAAATGAAGTGGGTCCCATATCATTAATATATATTTTATTTTAATAATTTTTTTTTTTCACCTGACATCTTCTTCTTCCTTCTTCTTCCTTCTTCCTCTTCCCACCGAGGAACATCTTCCTCTTCACCGACTTCTTCCTCTTCCTTCTTCTTCCTTCTTCTTCTTCTCTTTCCTATTCTTCCTCTTCTTCCTCTTCTCGCCAAGGTCTTCTTCTTCTTCCTCTTCTTCCTCTTCCCGCCGAGGTCTGCATCCCGCCGCCGGCGAGATCTCTTCTTCTTCTTCTTCCTCTTCTTCTTCCTCTTCCTCCCGTAGCCAATCTGCGTTGCCTCCCACCGCCGATCACCACCGATCTGGTCTTCCTCTTCCCGCCGAGGTCTGTATCTCGCCGCCGGCGAGATCTCTTCTTCTTCTTCTTCTTCCTCTTCCTCCCGCCGTCGATCTGCGTCGCCTCCCACCACCAATCACCACCAATCTGGTCTTCTTCTTCTTCCTCTTCCTCTTCAAGTGGTAAATTTGTTAAACCCTAAATTAAATTATAAAATGTTTTTTTATTAATTATTTAATCATTTATTTATAATTGTTATAATATTAAACAAAAATTAAAAATTGATATTTCAATTTTCGAAAGTTTTCGATTATCCTACCAGATGCGTTTTTTCCGTTTTTATTTTCAAAATACGGATTCCAGTAAATGCTACCAGACGCGTATTCGGAATTCAAAAATGAAACCAAAAACACTGTTTTCATTTTCATTTTTCTTTTCGAAAAACAAAAACAAAAAACGGCTTCCTCTTCAAGTGGTAAATTTGTTAAACCCTAAATTAAATTATAAAATGTTTTTTTATTAATTATTTAATCATTTATTTATAATTGTTATAATATTAAACAAAAATTAAAAATTGATATTTCAATTTTCGAAAGTTTTCGATTATCCTACCAGATGCGTTTTTTCCGTTTTTATTTTCAAAATACGGATTCCAGTAAATGCTACCAGACGCGTATTCGGAATTCAAAAATGAAACCAAAAACACTGTTTTCATTTTCATTTTTCTTTTCGAAAAACAAAAACAAAAAACGGCTTGCAGAACAGGCCCTAATTTTCCAATGATAACTTTTACAATACACACTTTAAGCACCTTTGATGAAATTGCATGTAATCAAATGTTTTTCGATGAAAATTTTTGTATGCATTCTAAGAAAATTAAAATACACATTTGGTAAAATTTTGGAAATTTTTTGGATTTGAGAACTATTTTTTCTTATATTTCCCCATTTTTAAATGTTTTATCTTCTAAAAAATCGGAAAAAATTAGTTCTAGCACTCGAAATTTTTTAAATTTTTTGTCCATAAATGTATTTCGATGTTTTCACCATCCATACAAAAAATAAAATCAAGGTTCAATATATTCCATGCAATTTCATCAATGGTGCTTAAAGTATGTATTGTAAAAAATCCTCATTGGAAAATTACTCTCTCTCTCTCTATATATATATAAATATAATTTTTCTATTGTCAATTCGTCCTAATATAAAATATATCAGGATGAAGAATGTGGATCATTAGATTTACATACTTTGACTCAAAGTGTATGAACTTGTCAAAACTTCTCTATAATCTATGGTCCACATTCTTTGTCCTGATATATTTTATATCAAGACAAACTGATAGTAGAAAAACTATATATATATAATTTCTAAAATGAATAATATATTTTATACGAGAACCTGTTGAACTCAATCACTTGTTGTCAAGACTCGAGACTCTTCAATTTTCTATTGAAATCAAATTATTATTATTTAAAGGAAAATTGATTATAAATATCAAATTACACAAATATGTGGAAAATCATCAACATCTAGTACAATCTAATCAATAGATGTGTAATTATAATGCAAAATCATAATTGGTTTAAATCACTTCCTATTGATGGAAAATAACTATATAAATTGTATAAATTTGAATATACCACTTGCAGTTGCGACAACTTAAACCTGAGACATTGTCAGACTGAGTAGGTGTTCTTTTCATCAAACCGCAATGCCGCATTGGACGGTTATTTGAACACAACTTTATAGTTTTAGATCAATCAAAATACAATCCGGGTGCATTTACTAATTGTGAATAAAAATGAAATAAATCAAGTTCTGTTAGGGATGGGAGTCAAGAAAAGAAATTTAATTCCTTAGTTGTTGTAGGGAATTAGTTTTAGAATTGTGTGAGTGGTACACGTAACTTGAATCCCAACTTTCCTTTCCGAAATCCTGATTATTAAACTTGTCCTTAAATAATTAATTTGATCATAACTTGCCTAATTAGGAATCAGTTTTAATAAAAACACTCTAATCACATATCAAGAATCAAGTTTCCTTCTCATATGAAACGCGTCCTTAATTAGATTTCTAATATCTATACATTTGCTCATCAAAGCTGCATTATCTTAAAATGCATCCAATTGGCTTCCAGCTCAACAAGATTTTACCAAAACAGGTATCAAATCTAACCACTCCTTTGAAAAGCAACTTTCTAAAAATGGAAAATCTCAAAGGGCAATTGGGCCACTTCCACCTCCTCCTCCAACATATAAAATCAAACAGAAACCGTCATCGTTTCACTCTTCCGACACACTCTACGCCGATCGTATACACTCACCTGAGAAAAAAAAAACCAACAAAAAAAAAAAAAAAAAAAAAACGTTTCGCTCAAATTGGATGAATTTAAACGCGTTTTCGATTTGAGAGAGAGAGAGATGCGACAATGGCTCAGTACAGGCAATCGGGGACGGAGAGATATGGCGCGTCGTCGAACGACTATTTATCAATCGGGATTCGTAATACGGCGCCGTACAGCAAGCCGGCTAGAGCGCGCCGATCGGCTCGGCTCGACAAATGTTGCCGCCGCTTCTCGATCGGCTCCGTCATCGTCGTCCTCTTTCTCGTCCTCCTTGTCACTGTCTTAGCTTACTTCTACATCTCCGGATATAGTAGCGACGATGACGACGATAACAATAATAGTAATAATGATAAAGGTCAGTTTGTTTTTAGTAAATGCAATGCGAGTCGTTTTTTGTTTTAGCAATCAATTGATTTGATTGAGGAACCGCGAACGTTGTTTTTCAATTTTGCTGTTTGGTTTCTTGGGAAGTGTAGGAAAAGGCAAAGAAAATTGAATTTTTGAGTTTTGGTTTTGTTCAAAGAAGAGAAGGAGAGCTCAATTTGATTAAACCTAAAATGTGATATATGCTTCTTCTTTTTTTGGTGAATTTGGATTTGTAGAGACTAGAGAGCACATGTAAAATTTGAATCTGAGTTTTTTTTTTTTTTTTTGTCGAGATTTGGGTTTTTTTCATGTGTGACTGTTAAGTTGTTTAGTTTATCCAAGGAATGTTTAATTTCTAATTTTGGGAGGTTGTGGATTTTTACTTTATCAGTCTTTAGAAGTATTTATTTTTGTGGTGCAGGAATAATTAGTTACCATGTTGAGAATGATGACATGAAGAATGACCTTGATTTTCTTACAAATGTGACACGGACGGATACCCATAAGGTCCTTGGTTTCGGCAAGGGTTCAGTATTTCATGGAAGAGATTCGAGATACTGGGATAAGGATGATAGGAGAAGGGACAATGATTACAATGAGGATGTAGTGGAGCATGCTAGCATGAGTGGTAGAAGTCAGTCTACTAATACAGGCCATGTTAATGCCGACAAGAAGGTCTCTTTTGATGATCCGCTTAAGGGTTCAGATCAGAAAGGAGTTGGTTTGTATAATGAAGCCGGGCGTAATGAATTGAAAATGTATGAAGCTGAGTATGAAGCATCACTAAAGATTGTTGGCCATTCAGAAAAGGAAAATGGAAACAAAAATCGTCAATCTAATGATAAGGATTTTGGAGTACATGGTGAGGCTATTGATGTAGATGACGAGTATGATGACAATATTGAACTTGATGGCACTCAAGTAAAAGAAAATGAGGATTATGGGCATGAAAAGGCAGACCAATCTGATGTAGGAAAAATTCAAAATGAGTATCGTAAAGAGTCCTCTGATTTTCTTGGTGCTGGAACCCAGGATCAGAGTATTGCTGAGGATGTTGAGGAAGCCTCCAGCATTTCATTGAGATCTCGAAATTTGGGTGGTGTTGTTAAAAATTCTCGACGTGGCAACATCATCGGTGAGCAATCTACTAAAGGTTCACGATTAGAGTCAAAAAGAAAACCAAGACGCCGTAAGTTCTCTATTAAGTATGAACGCTTTATTTATGCGTATGAGTGTACAAAGAGCTTATTTATACATGGTATGTGCAAATAAGTTTACATAAGCATGAATTAAAGTCTGAACTGGATATTGTAGTTATGGATTTATGTGGTCTCTATGGTGCTCAAGTAAGTTTTGATTCTCTATTTCACAACGTGCATATTTCATGTTACTAATGGTATTGAAAGCATGGACATGCGTCAATTTCAACCTTTTAAGTAAGGATGTGTATTTTTGGGAATAAATGTGTCCATGAAAGATTTTGAAGCCTTTTTGTTGGCAAAGAAATTCTCGATTTTGTTTATTTCTTAGTGGACATAAGATTAGTAAAGCATGTCTGACCTTTCCTTTGGAATCACTGCTTCAACTGCATTGTTTTGATCCAAAGTTGTCACTTGCTTTGCGATCCTTGTTTCAGTGAGAACCAATTGTGTGATGCACAGTTGCTTGTGCAATGCTTCACTGTCTGATCCATGTTGTGTGATTCTATGCCATTTTGTTAGCAAGGAAATCACTCACTGATCATCAGGGTGAGAGTTCAGTTAATTTGGAGTTTAAAAGGGATTTTTGGAATCCCACCCTTGGCCATGTATCATTTTTAGCATTGCTAATGCTGGTGTATATAGTTATTGGCTGATCTGATTTTTGATGATATAGATTTAGGGAATATGCAATACCAATTTAAGTCTTTGCCATACTTTAAAATCGCAATGATGCTGAATTCTCAAAAGGGCAGGAAATTCTTCACAAGTATACATTATTATATACATGCTTCTAACCCCTCTAAACTGAAGCGTATAATCATCTAAAAAGGTAAATTTGACTGAATGCTTCTTTTATTTTTCCTCAGTGTTTAGGTCTTTGTAATCTTGAACTCCTCAACTTGTAAGATCTTAATGTGACGCAGTAATTTTAATGTCCTCTATACACTTGAAAACATCTTGATCCCTACACACATCTTTGAGCCTGTGTAAATCTCTACTAAACTTGGCTTACAGAAACCTTTCCTTTTGGTGCATATTATTTCTCTTGATTTTCTCATAACTTTTTCATTTTGATGATTGCCGAGGATTTACCCATTATCTGAACTTTTGTTAACTGTACTAACCTTTTGCCATGCAAAGAGTGATCTTTTTATTTATTGCTTGTGTTTGGAGTGGGGATGGGTTGGTGTTTTATAAAGAAATGTCTTCTACCTGGTCAGTGAGTAGTGAACTAGGCTAGTTTCCAATTTCTCTATGGTAGGCACACAATATAGGCATATTTATAGCATACTAATACACATCACCACACTTTTGCCATGTGCATTATTATGATTGAAGTTATGTTGCTTACATGGCAAAAGTGTGGTGATGTGTATTAGTATGCTATAAATATACCTATATTGTATGCCTATGAGAGAAAAACTGGGCTAGTTTCATGGTTGGGTGTTTCAATCTTATTGTGCCGTTAATTATTTTATTTTGATCTTTTTAATGTCCATAATCATTCACATATGATGCTCATTGATGTTTAATTGATACATATGCTTGAAACCGCCAGATGCATCTAGATCAAACCTCCCGAGGTTTTGCTTAAGTGGATCTATAGCAGATAATTACTTTTCCTTTTTTTTTTTCACTTGTAAACTCTTTTGTGGCCGAAAAGTTTAGCATGCTGGTGAAATCTGTGGGGTGCTAATGCAAAATTGAATAGTCCAAATGTCCAATTAAATTTCTTCTTTTTGTGAGCAAATCTACTAAATTGCCATAGCCATAACGGAGTGAATGCCCTATTGGGGAAGAAGATGAAAACTGAAGATTAGTTAGTTATTCCATTTACAATTTTCTGATGGATGAAAGATGAGGATTTGATGAAGCTGATTAATGTTTCTAGATTGAACAAAAGCTACATCTGTATTCCTTGAATTTCTAGCTCCTGATGGTATATGATTTAAATACAAAAAATCAGACACATGTTCTTCCTAGGGGCTAGATTGGGTTTGTGAAGTGGAATTTCCTAAATGCTTTAAGGCATAAAATCCTGAATGCAGTGGGTGGTTCATATAATGGAAAGGCTGACAACAATAATTGTTGTTTTATAAATTGTTGAATATGCTTGCAATTCAATGGTTAATCAGTTAAACTGCATGGCTGAAGCAGACACCTTTATGAATCCAAGCTTGTAAAGACTGGTTGTTTGCGCACGTCATTGGTATATCATCATATGTTTTCTAAAATTTTCAAATCTTGACATTTTGTTTGCATTTTTGTTTCTTAATTGCTGCTGTGTTTTCTCTACAAATTTCAATTTTCTTCTTTTTGCCTGACATTTCATGCATGTTTTTAGGGTCCTCTTGTGAGATGAAGTTCTTAAACTCTACTGCACAGCTTGTAGAGCCTTTAGAAGGTCGAAAATTTGCAAGGTTTTCCTTGCAGTATACAGAAGTGGAGGAGAAGCCTGATGGAGAAGCACAATGGGAACCCAGATTTGCTGGGCATCAAAGTTTGAGAGAGCGGGAAGAATCCTTTTTAGCACATGACCAAAAAATAAATTGTGGCTTTGTTAAAGGTCCTGAAGGATCTCCAAGTACCGGATTTGACTTGTCTGAAGATGATGCAAACTATATGAGTAGATGCCACATTGCTGTGATCTCTTGCATATTTGGAAATTCGGATCGCTTAAGGGTTCCAGCTGGTAAAACGGTATGAAGAAACATAACTTTGCATTCTATTTGTTGTGCTTTTATTATAGATTTAAACATCTGCAAATTATATGTCATTCTCTCTTTATCTAAGTTGGTATTTAGCATAATACATATGTGAGGGCTTTTGGATTGTGAATTCAAATTTGTTTTGTTATAACCATAATGCACGAGATTTATTTCTCCTCCCCAAGAAGGGGATAACTTTAAAAAAGTTCAATATTCAAATCATAAAGAATTTGTGTATGTGTATTTCAATTTTAATGTTAGTGTCCACCATTCAAAAGGTGACATGAGATTAGGTTGACAGGTGGTCAATTTTTATGTTTGTTAGGACATGGTTGAATGTTTCCCTATGTTTAATTGTTACAAAAGAATTTGTGGAAGTGCTGTGTTATAAAATCCGTTAATACTTGATCTATCCCAACGAATTAGGTTGTTTAGTGAATTCACATACGTTGACATAGCATCAATTTTTTTCAATTTTTTTCCCTATGAGATATTATGTGGCTTAACTATACTGAGGTCAGGAAAGAAGTTATTGTTTCATAGCATTTATTTATTTAATTTTGTAATATCATTCCAAGACTAATCCCTAGTTTGTTAGATATTCAATTTCTATATTGCTGGTTGGATTTTATCTATCTATCATATAGATTCCATGTAAAGGAACCATGATATGATTGGATGGCTGTTGAATATAAAATAGTGTTGATGTTAGGTTGCTTCTGGATTGTTACCAAAATATATTTGGCAAATCTAACTTCTCTCATGCATTTTTCTAATTGCTTTTGCTGCTTGTGCTTGCTTATTGTATTTGAATGGTCTTGAGTTATATCCAGCCATTTTAGATGCCAATTAATTTTTGATTTGTATCTTCAAAGACATTCAGAACCTAAATGTCATTTAAAATTGCGAAGGGGGGCATCAATCAATTTTCTTTTCTTTTCAGATCACTCGTTTGTCAAGGAAAAATGTCTGTTTTGTTATGTTCATGGATGAACGCACTTTGGAAACACTTTATTCAGAAGGTCATGTGCCAGATAGAACAGGGTTTATTGGTTTATGGAGGATAGTAGTTGTAAAGAATCTTCCTTATGATGATATGCGAAGAGTTGGAAAAATACCAAAGTTGTTGCCACATCGACTATTCCCTTCAGCAAGGTGAGAAATAGACTAAACAGCAGTTGGAATTGTTTGCATTCTCCTGCAGTTAATTGGTTAATTATACGCCCATAGTATATCATTTTACTAGTGTACTTTTTATTCCCCGTACTGCAATTTATTTGTTTTTAACTATTTATTCCCTATCTATAATAAATACTGTTGTGCTGTGGTATTTCAGTTCCTAGTCATGGTCAAGTATTCCTGCATTGTGTGATAATTACCTTTACCCAATATGTAGACTGTTTGGTTGTTCGCTTGATAGAAACTTACTATACTTTTGGGGGATATAAATTTTCAATGTATCGTTAAAATTTTAACTACCTATGATGATAAGGCTCTTGGTTTCCTTGGTCAGTATTGTTGTTGAAGTGCAAAATATAGTATTTCAGTATGTATTTTGTTAATGTTTTGGCAAACTTATGTGGTGTTTGACGTGTGCGGGATTCTATTGTCATGATTGCATTCAGTTTGATAAGAAAGTCAGGATTAATGAGCCATTCATGATTTCATGATACATTTTGAGAATGAAATAGTGAAAATAAATAAATAAAGAGCTATGATACATGACTCTTTCACATTCACCCACATTTTTTTTCTGATATCAGTTTGTGTTAGTTTTCCCCCTGCAATTTGTCTACTTAATAAAACACTAAATGCTGGATTGAATCCATAATAACTTACTATATGAGAGACTGTTCGAAAATTTAGTTGCCAGGCTAGCTAATGCATATCCACTTTTTGCTAATAGTTTGTTATGTAATTAACTCAATATTGGTTCAAAAAACACTAGTTTAATGAAATTTTTTTCAGAAAATACAGAACTAGACCTGGGTACAATATATAGGACTACCAAAAATCAGACTTTGAAGCCAGTTATTATGATTTTCATAACTGACCATTATTATTATTGGTTTTTTTTTTTTTTTTTTGGAAGCCGATTGCTAATTAAATGATATGAATGTTGAAAGAAGATACCTTGCTTTATGTTTGTTAAAAGAATGCTATTTATGGATTTTGTTACCTGTAGATTGATTTAAAATCCGGTAGCATGAAGATTAAAGTAAAAGAAGAAAACCCTGGATATACTTGCATATTTTGGTTATTGCTATTGTCAGTTTTAGTTCCTTTTAACTAGCTGAAATCTTCTTAAGCTCTCTCTTTTTTTCTTTTTCTTTTTTAAATAAAAAAAAGCGTTATGGCTCACAGAGTCATTTGCTTAGTTCATTATATATGGAAACTGGTTTTATGGCATATAGTAGGGTATTGCAGGCAAGTCTCGGGTCTTTTTTTTGTCTAACTGTCTTCATTCGAAATCTTCTCAGATATTCGATCTGGTTGGATAGCAAATTGCGTCTCCAACTTGACCCTCTACTCATCTTGGAATATTTCTTATGGCGAAAAGGTTATGAGTATGCCATTTCTAATCACTATGACCGGCATTGTGTATGGGAAGAAGTTGCACAAAATAAGAAGCTGAACAAGTATAATCATACCGTCATTGACCAACAATTTGCATTCTACCAGGCTGATGGGTTGCACAGATTTGTTGCTTCTGATCCTAAAAAGCTTCTTCCTAGTAGTAAGTAACTTGAACCACTTTTTTCTTCAACCCAACCCAATCCCCAACACACACGCGCGCACGTCTCACCTCTTTTTTTCCTTTGCATTTCCTTTTTTAATATGAGATTTCCATTGTTGTTGTCAACAGATGTTCCTGAGGGGTCTTTTATTGTAAGAGCGCACACTCCAATGTCAAATTTGTTCTCCTGTCTTTGGTTTAACGAGGTTGAGCGGTTTACTCCCCGTGATCAGCTAAGTTTTGCTTATACATACCAGAAATTAAGAAGGATGAATTCTGGCAAACCGTTTTATCTCAACATGTTCAAGGTAAAGAGTACCATTGAATTGAATCATCTTGGCAGCAAAAGTAGCTGTTTAGAGCTTCTTCGTGAAGCACTTGAGTAGTTGAAATTTCAATCAAAGTCATATTTACATTTATTTATTTTTTCCTTTGGTTTCATGTAATGCAGGATTGTGAGAGGAGAACCATAGCTAAGCTGTTTCGTCACAGGACAGAGGAGAAGAGGAATGTACATTGACCAACCAACAAAATAAATTGTGCTATATTGTACTCTACATCAGAAGCTGTTTTTTTTTTTTTTTTTATATATACATTATGCTTGGCCATGCTTGTCCAGTGCCTTTTGAAGGTATGTCCTATATTGCCCCCAAAATGTTGTAAAATTGGTGACTTCTTCTAACACAATACCTCATACTCTGCGACATGGATTCGACAGAAGCCAAGCAGATGAAAAAAAAAAAAAGACGACAGTGATTTTCAGGGTGAGGTCAAAATTTCTGCAGCGCTCTGATTTTGGTGTAGAAAAGAAAGTTGTGTATCTCCATTTATCCTATTCATTTTACATTCATTGTTTCATTTATCAGACAAGGGAAACACTCTATACTTATGTACTAGTTCCACTACAGCAAGTTGTATCACCTTTTTTTATTTTCTTCTTGATTAGCTACTGTTGTTATCTGTAAAAAAAATTTGATGGTTCAAGCAAAACGATAAGGCTATACCACGAATCTCGCTAGCTATGGTGAATTTTGTTTTTCAATAGCAATGAAATGTGCTGATAATCTTACCAATCTCATCCTCCTCTTCACATATAGGGTTTGAGTGATGCTGAAGGTGGATCACCATTTATTATCATCTGAGTATTTATTTTGTAATAAAAGTTTAAAAGTTTTAATTGATACATTATTGAGAAATTTCATCGCAGGACTAAGTGATAAAAATATTCATTCAGTTGCCGCACAAAATTGAATAAATGGAATTTTAATCAACAAATTTGGATTCATATACTGAAAAAGAAAATAAAGCAGTAGTGTTAACTAAGAAATTAAATGATCAAATTCACCAGCTTCAATGAGCTTCAAATCCTCCACAAGCTTCTCATAATGCTTCTTGACTTCCTCCAAGGTCTTGCCACCACCAACGGCTGCAGCAATATTGTGCCACCGTTCTTCAGTCGTGTCCTTGTCACTGTAAATGGCCAAAGCATTCTCAAACGCTTTGTTTTGCTCTGTTGTCCATGTCGACTCTGACGCCATTGCACAAATTAATTATATTAGAGGTAGCTCACCAGAATAATTAACTAGGAATACAAGAATGTAATGGAACTAATTTATAATATTTCTTCATAATTACCTTACTAAAAAGGAAAAAATTATCATAATTACTATATTATTATTTATTTCCTCGATTTAAATCAAGAAAAGATAAGGAAAGAACTATAAATTTAGAAAAGGAACTAGAATTTTCAATATACGGTCGATCATTGGTGTATATTTTATTTTTCACCTTTTAAGAAGGAAAGAATATCAATTACTAGTAATATAATTATGTACACTTGATTGAATAATGATTACCGGAAACTTTTAGGAAAGAAATGTTACTTTAAGAAGGTAAATTTAAATTTTTTATATACTGTAGTATTTAAAACAGAAATAAATAAATATACTTTTAAAAAACAGAAATAAATAAAGAGGGCAATTACCAAATAAGTTCTCGCTCAATGTAATTTGATGTGCATATAATAATAATAATAATAATAATAATAATAATAATAATAAGTCCCATTTTTTTTTTTTTAATATAATTTTAAGTAGTTTGTGGCTTTTCTGTTATTTACCAAATTGGTCCACATATTTCATCTCTAAAATATGTTCACTCTCACTCCCACTCCCATCACACCCTCTATCTTTAATTATTTCTATTTCTATATTCAAATAATTTATATTTCATTATTATTGTTTATTTTCTTCAATAATTTTTAACAACATTTTTTTTATAATTTTTTATAAAAATTTAACGTTTTTCTTAGTCCGTGAATCTGTTATAATTTTTTACTTTAGCTTTATTACTTAATAATTTTTTAGAGTTTCTCCTTACAATCCAATGTTTTTCTTTTTACACTCTATTTCTAAAGACACTCTTTTCTAAAAATTTAAATTTAATAAAATTCTAAAGACACTTTCTTTTCCTTTTATCTTTTGGCACTCCTATTCAAAAGGCACTCCATTTAAAAAAATAAATAAATTTCTAAAGACATTTCATTTTATTTTAATATTATTTGTTTTGAATACTTCTGTTTAGAAAATTTGAAACAGAAAATGGAAAAGAGATATGAAGTAAAAAAATAAAAATAAAACAGATAATAATACTGAACAAAAGTGGGGAGATCAAAACAATAAAAAATAAAATAAAATAAAATAAAAAAACTGTTTTGGAGATCAGTCTGTGAAAATAGGAAAATAATATTTGTTTTTTCTCTTTTGGATTTTAAGTTGAGTAAAAAAAAATTCTATTTAGTACGAAAATACTTTAAATATATTTTTATGGAAAAAAAAATTATTATTTTTTTTTTAGTATATATACATTTCCTAGTGACGGTGATGATTGACTGTGGGTAGTATTTGAGAAAAAAAAAAAAAAAAAAACTAATATCAAATTTGGTTGAACCGGAAAATAGGAAAACTTTTTATATATACAGTTCTTCACTTCTTAGGACGAATTGATTTTATTTATATCAGTTCCATAATTATCAACCATTATATTCACATACTTTAGCTTGGTCAAAGTTTTGAAACTTAATCAATGACTTACAAGTCTCGTCCTAAACTTAATTTCATTTCGGTCCTAATGAAAAAAAAAAACTGTATATATAACTAATGATGATAATGATGGAGGGTTTAATGGTGTGTGAGAAAAAAAAATCAATTTGAAAAGAAGAAGATATTTTAGGGTTTGTAAAACAAGAAAAAAAAAAAAAAACTAACTAATTATGTAAAGTTTTCTAAAAAAAAATGGTTTGGAGTGTCTTTAGAACTTTCTTGTTTTTTTAGTAATTTTAATTCAGGCTAAAATTGTCATTAATATAAATAAATAAAAAATGGAGTGTAAACATATAATTAATAGATTGTTAATAGCATTTCTCTAATTTTTGGATGACCTTCTAAAATATTAGTGCCTTTCAATATTATGTAGTTATCTTATGTTTGTTCTTTAATGGGTTTTTAGCAAAAATACCCTAATTTAGGTGGGCAATTGCAAATCTACCATAAAATCAAAATCAATTATAAAAATGCCCCAAAATACCCTCAATACCCTTTAGGGTGCGTTTGGTACGCGGGACGGAACAAAACAACGTGAGACAATTTGTTTTTATCCCACATTTGGCGCGTCCTTAACATGGGACATGATGGACAAGGTGGGACAAAAATCACAAAAAATAGTCTAACCCAAGAGCCTAGAACAACTTGTCCCATGACATGGGACATGTGTCAAAAAGACCAATTTACCCTTTAAATTTTTAAACAATTACAATCATGTCTAATATATTATATATTATATATATTATAATTACATATATAATATTATATATTATATTAATAAATTTAATAATATATATATATATATATATATATATATATATATATATATATATATATATATCAGTTTTTCTATTGTCAGTTCGAACTGACAAAAGATATATCAGTTCCTAGCATATGTGCTATTAGATTTAAATACTTTGACTTGACTGCATGCACTTGTCAAAGCATCTTTTAAATCCAATGACTTACATGCAAGGAACTGATATATTTTATATCAGTTCGAACTGATAATAGAAATACTGATATATATATATATTATAATATAAACATATTATTATAATATATATATAATATAAAATATATATGTAATATAAATATTAACAAAAATATATATTATATTTTATTATTATATATAATAATATATAATATTTTAAATATTATTACGTATATAATAATATTATTACCCATACAATAATATATATATATATATATATATTATATACACAATTTTTCTATTATCAGTTCGAACTGACAAAAGATATATCAGTTCCTTGCATGTGGGCCATCGGATTTAAATACTTTGACTTGGTTGCATGCACTTGTCAAAGCATCTTTTAAATCAAATGGCCCACATGCAAGGAACTGATATATTTTATATCAGTTCGAACTGATAATAAAAAGGTTGATTATATACATTATGTAATATATACTAATATTTAATATTATATATATCTATAATATATAATACATGTAATATTCTATATTAATATATAATAATATCAAATAATAATAATAATAATAATAATAATAATAATAATATGTTATATATTATTATTTAATATTATTATATATTATTATATGATATTATTATATATTAATATATAATATTATAATATATGTTGTTATATATATAAGAGGGGTACTCTGGTCATTTGAACCTCTTGTCCTGTCCCAGCCATACCAAATGCATAATAGTACAGTCCACAGTTCTGTACCAGGCCTTTCAAACACAATACAGAACAACACGTCTTGTCCCGTCCTGTTATGTCCCATCCCACCTTGTCATGTTTCATGTCCGTGCCAAACGCACCTTTAGTGGAAAGAAAAAGAAAAAAAAAAAACCTTTTCACACTCTAATGCACTAACCTCCCACACCTCCTGCCCACCTATCCCGATCCCACCCCAAAGCTTCGCAACCGCAAATCTGAATTGTTGTGAGTTTTAATTTGAATTATTTTGAGTTTTAGTTTTGAATTATTTTGAGTTTTAATTTGAACCCTACTATTTAGGTTTATGGCAGTGAGTTGAAATTGATTAATGAGTTTTCAATTTTTGAGTTAGATTGGTATGATTGAGGAGAATGATTGTAGAAATTGTGTGAAATTTGAACAAAGTTGAAGAAATTTAGGAGAAAAAAAGCTTTGGGATAGGGTGACTCAATCCTAAGGGGAAAATATGTCTCAGGACAAGGTGACCCGATATTGGGTCACCCTAACCCGAAGCTTTTTTTCATGGCTTCGAAGCCATGAAAAGAGCTTTAGGATTGGGTCACCCTATCCCGAGGCGTAAAAAAATCTTGAGACAGGGTGGCCCAACATTAGGTCACACTGTCCCGTGAAAAAAAGTCACCTTGACCAGAAACTTTTTTTCATGGCTTCAAAGCCAAGAAAAAAAGCTTGTCACCCTATCCTGAGGTAAAAAGGTCTCAGGATAGGGTGACTTGACATCGGGTCACCTTGTCCTGTAGAAAAAAGGTCTTAGGACAAGGTGACCCGAAGTTTTTTTCATGGCTTTGAAGATAAGAAAAAAAGCTTGTCACCTTGTCCCGAGGCAAAAATGTCTCAGGATAGGGTAACCCGATCGGGTCACTTTGACCCGATGCTCATTTTACATGGTGATTCAATCTCTATTGGAATTAAAAACAAAATTCAAGGATATATGTGAATTCCATCAAGATAAGGATTATGAGGTTGAAAAAATAAATTTAAAATATAATACTTACCTTCAAACTACTTTATATAATATTATTCTCCAATGTTTTTAAAACCTAAAATTGAAAAAGAAAAGTGTGGGGAACAAAGCGTTGCAGAGTAAGAAAAAGGATAGATTTGTTTGATAAGTTGGTTGGTAAATGGTTAGTAAAAGTAATAAATAAGGTTAATTAATGTGATGTAGTTATGAGTGAGGGTATTTTGGGAAAAATAGGGTAGTTTTGCAATTGATTTTGATTTTAGGGCACATTTGCAATTGGTCCCTTAAAATAGGGCATTTTTGCTAAAAACCCTTCTTTAATGTTGCTATTGTTTAAGTTTTTTTTTTTTTTTTTTCTATCCTTATTTTAATATGTTTATGTCATTATAATTTTCATTTGGAGGAAGTTTTAACGTAAGTATGTTTCGGTCTTTATTTTAGTGCTAACCTATAATTAATATTATATAAATAATATAAAGTATAGAAAGAATTAGTAAGTATTGATAAATGAAAATTTATGAAATAAAAATGTTATTAATAGATATTTAATATTAGTCTTATTTAAAAGATCTAGATAAGACCTTTCTATTGGTATAAACTTTTTTTTCTTTTTTTTTTATGATAATACGATTTATAAATTAAAACTTAATATATATTAAGTTAATTTAATTAAAAAGGTTAAAGGGATATAAATATATAACTATGGACATTATGACACGATGAAGTTGGCCTGGTGGTAAGACCCCGCACGCCAACATCATGAGGTTGTGGGTTCGAGTCTTTCCCCACTCCCTTATGAAACCTCGAATTATTGTAATATTTCCAAATATATATATATATATATATATATATATATATATATATATATATATATATATATATATGGACATGATGGCAAAAATGAAATATAAAATGTTAAAAGTGAATTTAGAGTTTCATATTTGGTACTCTAAATTTAGAGTACCAATCTTTGATACTCTAAATTTTTTTCTTGGAAACAAGATTTTAGAATACGATGGGAGATGCTCTTAGGTGGGTTTGGCGTGAGGGTTCTAGATTGATGGGTTTAGGGTTTCTAATTTGGGTTTGGTTTAGGGGTGCTAGTGGTGGTGTGTTTCTGGAATGATGGTGGGAAGGTTTTGGATTGATGCATTTGGAGTTTATGATTTTTTGGGTTGATGGTGTAGATGGCTTTTAACCAATAAGTTAAACTAAAGGGGGATTTTGATAATATCCCATTTACAAATATGGTGCAAGTTTTACCCGAACAGTGGGGACATGTCCAGACTCCGGAGTAGTCTTCTTTTTCATATTTCAGTTTGTATACTTGTATCCCATCCACCAACAGACCTAGTATTAGCCTGAAGTTTTGAAAAAAAAAAAAAAAAATGTCCAAGTTTTATAATAATTACATATTTTCTTTGTATACTAATTGTAATTTCCTATTTTTGTTAGTTCTCACTTAGACACTTCCATCAATTATTCATAACTTAAAAATACATAAATTCAGGATTTAGGGAGGAGGAAGGACTCGAACCCACAATTTCATGATGTAGATATGAGTGATATACCACTGGATTAACCTCATCTCGTTAATTATTAATAACTTCTTAAAAAAAAATTATTCTCTTTTCTTTCACTTGCCTTTTATTTATAGGTTTCTTTTACTAATTTGCACCTCTTAATATTGGTGGGTTATTATCATTACTCTTAATCTGTTTTAATTCTAATATTTTTAGTCCAGCATGAAAATCTAATCAGCTCAATGAACCATAAAAATCCTAAATTTGAATTGGTTACATTAAAATTGTTTTTTTTTTCCTTCATTTTTTCCCTATATTTTTGAAATTCTATTCTATTTTGAATCAATAAAGCTACGTCTTGATGATTATTGATTCAAATTATGTTCTTATTAAGCTACATCTCCGCCTCCTAGCAGGATTGTTGCTTCCTCCCTAAAGACTAAAGAGGCGTGCGTGACTCCTCCGTATCGGAAGGTGTCACACGAGCCTTCTCCAATTCGAATGAAAAAACGCAGCATGCCTCCTCCTTTACATGGAGGTCCACCTCCTCCAACCTTTCACACCGCCACCGTGGGACCAATGGTGGCATTAGAGGATGAAGAAGCTTCTAAAGTGGTTAGGGATGATTTATAATTTTCTAAACTTAGGGTTATTTTATAATTATTATTTGGATTTATCTATAATTATAGAAACATATGGGTTTTTTTTTAGTTTTTAATTATTTTTGTGTAAAAAGACTGTTTTACCCCTAGTCGTGTTAAGTTGGTCGTTGGTTAAACTGTTAGTCAACATTTTACTTGAGAGATTTGTTCTATAAAAAAGAAAGTTGAATATGCATGCAATTTGCCCTCAGGGCGTAGCTCAGCTGATAAATGGATGAACTTGGGGATTAGACAAATGACTCCCAAATTAGCGGTTCGAATCTTACCAATGGAAAAAGCTTCAAAAAAAATACATGATATAGATAAGTGGATATATATGCTGTAAAAATAAAAAATAAAAAATAAAAAATAAAAAATAAAAAGCGCGCAATTTCATCTAAGCTCTCAGACGATTTCAGTGCAATTATCCCTTAATAATACAATGCATAATAGTGAGGGGAAATTACACTGGAACCCTTGAAGTTTGACATTGCTATACCTAGATGGAAAATTTTAAATATTCTACACAAACATCCCTAGACTTAGCTATAGTTAAGTACTCAAGTTTTTAATTACTTTGACCCACTTTGACTTGCACAATGACCTTTATAGTTTATACGTGATTTTTTTTTATTAAAAAAAAAAAAAAAACAAAGCAAATATTATTTTGCTTCGGTTCACATCCTTGAAAGTGTGATCCGTCATCCGAGTTCCTGAGATTTTGTCCAGCAAAGGCTTTCTCCAAATCAACTGTAATTCATATCAACACCGCACATTTCAGATTCCAAAAATTTGATGAAGATTTCTTGAGATTGGCTTGGCGAAATTTCAGAACAAAATTCTGAGGCTTGTGGTGTTCTTGTTGGTTCACTAAATTATTTTTTGAAGTTTAAGACATTGAATGATGAAGAATTTTTAAAGTTTAAGACAAATTATCTCTTCCTCTTGATTGGATTCATACACTATAGCAACTGCACACAAAAAAAAGGAAATGGATATTGCAGCTTGCATTCTATAAATTATAAATTCAACTGTTTCTTTAAATAAAATTTTGATTTTTGACGGAAACAAAAATAATTTAAATAAATAACATAAAAAATAATAATCAGATAGTGTATAGAGGAAATACTAAAAAATAAAAACAATTTAGTGGAGGAGGCCACCCCTCCATGTATTTCAACCTAAAAAATTATTCTATTTCCACCCATTTCAAATCTATCATTTCCACAACACAAACTCATCAAAACATATCCAACATTTCAACATATATCACAACCATAAACACACTAAGAAAACCACTAATCTGCAGGTGGAGGATGACCGGTGCCGATGAAAACGGCATTGGGTTGTTAGATAGGGTAGTAGGTTGGATTTCTACCAGTGTGATAAACCCACTAGGTAGAACTCATCCTCAAAAACCGGCTTGTAAGGAGAGGGTGCCTAATGAGTTATATACCTTAACTAATCCCATACTTAGTCAATGTGGGATCCTAACATTCTACCACACTACCGCAGCCGTCGTCCACGGCGGCCCATCTTTCCCAACTGGGTGACTCAGTGGATCCCGCTTTCTCGGGTAGCAGCCCTCCCCGGGTCGCCCCATCCGCGACAAACCCGTTGCTCGGCGTGGTGTAGGCTCTGATACCAAATGATACGAACCCACTAGGTAGAACTCATCCTCAAAAACCGGCTTGTAAGGAGAGAGTGCCTAATGGGTTATATATCTTGACTAATCCCATACTTAGTCAACGTGGGATCCTAAAATATTAGGCTTGCAAAAAAAAAAATGTATTAGGAATAAAATCACTAGGTAAAGACTAAAACAGTAAACATCCCTCTATTGTTACTCTGTTAGATTATAACCGGGAGTTGTTAAGTCTTAGGGTGTATGTCTTGAATACCAAAGCGTTTTCATCTAGGTGTACGGTAGCCAAACCTCAAGGGGTCCAATGCAATTTACCCTAATAGTGATGTGTTGATATATATGATGTTTAACAGTAGATGATTAGGACCACACATGAAAACAGGATCTAGTCATATAATTTTTCAATCATTCTGAAAAATTGTTTCCCAAACAATATGCAAAACCACGTGATTGGAGGGGCTTACTTGTTTGGTTGATGACTCCACACCCACATGATCATCATCTATCTCTACGTACCCTTCCAACAAGGGCATCAACTATGATGTGCCTTGTGTCCTACAAACCGCTCCATCTTATCTCGGTATCAATCATATTCATATTTTAAGAGATTCAATCCTTTCCAATTTTAATAGATCTTGTGACATATAAATACTATTAAATTTATGTTTAATGATGACAAGACTCGGTAATGTTACAAAACAAAGTTCATGAAGTTTTCCTGTCTAAGGACCCTTCTTAATGTATACTCTAAGAGCATGATCTTCTTTGTTTCCCCTTTCTTGCAGGATACATGTCACAATTGGAGTAATGGAAACTGCATAAAAGTCCTAAAAGAATTGCTATCAAGTGCTACCAAAGAGTGGAAAACTTATAATCATAAATGCAATATGGCCAGAAGAACCAGAGCCAAGAAAGGCCTCCATATATATAAATATGTTTCAAGACTTGACAACACCATATAAAAACTAAAAGGGAAGAAAACCCCCCACAATATTATCAAGACATGGAAGTCTATGCAAAGCTGAAATATCTGGTAAAACAATTTAATGATTTCTTCAATATTCTACAACAAGAAACAGATAGATCAGTTAATTCAGTCAATAAATTTCACAGTATTTATCGCAATCCTGTTCTCTATAGATGAAGATCCATTCCAGGACTTTCAACTGCATTTGGGAAAAAATAAATTATACCTTAAGTTTACCAGAGTCGAGAAACAATCAAGAAAGGATCCTGAGGCACTCCATCAAGACATCTGTGTGTTCTGGCTTCCCCACAGACACACGAACGTAACCCTTCAATTCTTTATTATTATAGTGACGGATCATCACTCCCATTGTCGCAAGGTCATCCTGCACCACAAGATTTGACAAAAAGGAGGAAACAAAACTCTCCAGCATTACTTTCACAAGGTTATGTGACTATGAAAATCTGGAAGTAAAGTAATTCCACAACAATACAAAATATAACTATGAAAAACTAAATATTGAAGAATAAATTCTATTATACAAAACAATATTGTACGCAATTTGCAGAAAAACGAGTGCATACCTTTAGCTTCTTAGCATCCCTTCCAGACGTAACCTCACAAAGAATAAAATTAGAATGGCTTGGATAAGGATGGAGAAACGGAACTTCCTTCAAGAGTTTGAAAAGCCTCTCACGTTCTTGTATCAACGTCTCTTTCACTTTCTGGAAAACAGTGCTGACTGGGATTAGGAAGGATGTTAAAAAAAAGGGTTATATTATAACCCCTCTTATAATATTCAAATCAGACAAACTAAACGAAGCATAAAATAAGTCCAAAATTTAATAGCATATAAAACCTCCAGATATGTAGGGTTCTGCAAAGCTGCACATGCAGCAACTTCAGCAGCAACAGAGACATTGTAAGGTTGTTTTGCTCGCCAGAGAAACTCAATTATGCTCAAAGGAAATGCCCCATATCCTACACGAAGTCCAGCTAAACCTGCCATCCAATTTCATTTCCAACATATAATATATCAGCTGTCTAAGATTACACGGAGAAAAAAATAAACCATATAGCTCAATTTTGATAGTAATCAAGTATAAGAATCATTATATTGTTTTACCAGATATACTTTGAAACAGAGGAAATCTAGAATCCATTTACAAGGTAGCAAAAGTACCTCGCATGTATAACTAACAGCAGATTTTAGTAGATAGTTTATACCTAGTTACTGTACCTATTAGTACCAGGTATACCTATACCCCATGCACAACATCTAGGAAGCTCAAGCAATGCATCAAAAAGCATCAAATATGTCCCCGTATGAGCAATTGTGGTGCCATACAACACATAACTTTGACTCATTTACTAATGAAACTTGTGAACTGAGAATTAACCTACAGAATTGCATCATCAAGGTCCTATTGTTTTGATATACAGCAATATTATTATTATTATTATTATTTTAAGAATACAGCAATATTATTATTAACCAGCAACAATCAAACATAACATGAAAAATCCGGGAAAAACTGCACATCCTTAAAACTAAAGGCAAGAATTGCATCCTGAATATTTTCTACCTTTTTGTGAAAACTAAGAACAAAATGCTATTTGTCTTTGTAATAATGTGCATATAACAGAGGACTCTTTAGTCTTTGTAATAGCATTTTTTTTTTTGGGAAGTGTAATAGATTTGTTAAATAGGGAGACTATTGCTAAAAAGTAACAGCATATTACTTAAAAAATAAAAAAGGGAGACGGGTAAAATTTGGTACTGCAATCATTATTCTGAATTGTCATATTTTCGTTTTAATTCATTCCCATAAAATGAAATTTATTACCAAACAAACATCCCATAACATAAAGGTATCAAATTAATCAAAGCCACGAAAGAATGAATTATACAGATAAACAAGTAAATTTTGACGTATCAAATAAGATATCATCACTGTACCAGCTCTTTTGCTAAATGTTCGCAAGACAATTAAATTTTCATGCTTCTTCACCCATTTCATCTTAGATTCCAGTCCTGAAAATTCAATGTATGCTTCATCCAGCACCACCAATATGGGCAGCTCAAGGATCTTCAACAGGTCTTCATCATTGATGACACTGACAAGATATAATTAACAAGGCAAAACATTGTGTCACGATGACTTTACAAAGCTTGATGATAGAATAACTGAATGCACCCTTTTAACATTCCAAACTTTTGAAACATATGGTCCTAAAACTCCCAGACCATCACAATTATGCTATTATGTCAACTTTAAAAGTAATAAAGAAACAATTTCATATGAACATGTTCAGTATATAATAGTCAGTTTAGACAATTTCACTTGAAAGAGACTAGGCAACCCCGTCTCAACGAAATTTAGCAGTGCCATACAGGCCAATTCATATTCATGTGGAGAGTTTGACCAACGATTGTATGCAAATTCATATTTCTTTAAACTCAATGCAAGGAACAGCTTTAATACATATTAGCATTACTGGTTAATTAACCTCTTGTGCAAGCTAAAGAGACATATGCTTATTTTCTGGTCAAACAAGGATGTTTTTTTTATTCCAGAAAGTGTATATAGTTTCTTTAACAAAATCATTGTATATTTCAAACTTGAGCCTCGAGGGGGAACTACACCACATGATTACTGATTAGATAAAATAAATAAAGATTTGAAGAACATACTATTTGCATCTATCCCATTATTAAAAAAGAAAAGAAAAAGCATATTGGAACTTAATTCCCAACTTTGGGCACATGCCATATGAACAAATCTGAAACTCAAGAGTAATAAATTTTGGTAACAAAATTAACTGAACATCAACATTATATAAACATTATTTATTTTTATTTTTTTAATACGGGCAAGACTGTACACTGCTGAGGCCATATCAGCCCAAATCCCTCACACAACAAAAACACAAACCCCTGCACTCACTCACACTTGCAGAGCCTTCAAACAGGAACAAGTAACAACTGAGACTAACCTTCCATCCGGATTGTTTGGAGAAGTTAGAAATATGCATTTTGGTTTCTCCTGCTCAACCACATCAATAATGCGTTCCACATTCAAGCTGAAATCAGACTTCCTTGGAACTGCGGAAGATCAAAAGGTACACAGTTACATTGGAAAAAAAAATACAAGCATCAAGCCACATAGCAGTTGGCTGGTGAGAACTACCCTGTTTGTAAGTCAGAACCTGAAGTCATGGTGTGCAAGATAAATAAGACTTCTTGGTCCAGGAAAGATTTCAAGTATTTTTACGGAGTTTTAATTTATAGGGGGTAATTCTAATTTGTGTTTTGATAGAATGGTCAGCAAATTGAGTCCAAATTTTGAGAATCCTAGTTTAGAGACAAAATAGAAACCGAAAGTTAATGTGCATATCTTTGTACTCTTAAGTAGTACAAAGAGTTAACAAGTCTACAGATTAAGTTTTATTACATGTTGATGCAGCATGATAATTTGAGAGTCTTAAATTGCTTTCTTCTTTATTCTATTTCTTTTCTCTTTATTTATTTATTTACTTACTATTTTTGTGCTTTCCTCCTTTGATTATCCAAACCAAACAATAATTCAAATACCCAGCTTCTAAACCTAAAACTTACTGTTCATGTCACCATTGCAACCCCATCTCATCTTCCTCGCTTACTTGCAACCCCAGACAAAGCTCTACCATCAAATCTTTACAGACAGAAAAACCTACAACAGCATCCAACCAGATATATAGCAAACCCAAAGTCTATATAACAGCTACTGCCAGAAAACACCAACATTCTGCCCCTAAAGTTCCAGCCACCTCACTGGATTAAAATTCAGGCCAATTCAAAATATCATTAACCTACAAAGGCCTAACTCGAATTCCATCACAAAATACCTAATTTTCTCAACCTGAGGCCACGTGAAATCAATATAGAGGCAAATTAGAGATGATCTTCCCAATGTTGATGAATGGAAAATGTGTTGCACGCCCATGTGTTAAGACTTTCATGGACTAAGGAGTAAAAAATTCAAAATAACCCATGACCGAGAAGTGAACAAATTTAATTGGAAACTTCAAAACAGAAATACCTGCGAAACTCAAAATTTTTAGAAAGCTTATCTTCACCTTTGATAACAGCTGCCCCATTAACGGCAGCATCGAATGCATACATTGTAAAGGTCGGTGGGCAGTCCACAATCTTGTCACCAGGATCTAGTACACATCTGCATCAATGGATTGAACAAAAAAAAATGAAATAATGAAAATTTATGGTTTTTCAAGTTAAACAGATAATACAAACTGATGCAAGCTACGATAAAAAATATAATGTAAGCACAAGTCTTCAGAGGCTAACCGCATGATCAAATCAATGAGCTCATCAGCACCGCAGCCAACAAGAATGTAATTAGATTCAAGCCCTGAATCTTCAGAAAGAGCAGCACGTAATTGACGTGTTTCAGGATCAGGATAGATATATGGAAATTTCAATTTCCCCAAAGCTTCATTGACCTACAAAGAATCTGAAATTTGTGCTCAGGGGATAAAGGTATATTCAACTGATTGGATCCAGTAACTGTTATAGACCTGACTTGAAAATCAAAATTTGAACTAATGATCACAATATTGCAGTGAATCAAAACAACCAAAGTATGATGCTGCATATGACTTGCCTCTGGAGGTGGACCATAGGGATTTTCATTGGCATCAATTTTGATAATATCCTCAGGTTTTCTTCCAAGTTTGGTTGACAAAACCTGTATAAAGAACAACAGTTGCTTAAATGGATATAAATTCATCAATTAACATGAGATTACATTTTCAAGTGGGTACTAATGGACTGTTTGATAACTTCATAAATCATCAAAACAACAAGAAACTTTTATCTCGTTCAAATGCATAAATAATTTATACAATTTACAAAAGCATTCCTGCAACTTGTAACAATGAGACCCTTTTTGTTTATATCAATAAGTGTAATTCAGTAACATAATAAGGATCTAAAAGATGCACTTCAACTGTATACAGACATGGTCTACTTATTAGCCCAAAAACTCAATTATACAAAAGCTATATCTGCAGAAACATTCACCAATAGTAAAAGAACAAATTAATAACTCATTCAACCAATCTGGGGTTACTCTATTACCTCAAAAGGCAAAATTGACTGATATGGGGACAAGTTCCTCAAATGTTGTCGAATGAATGAGTCACCGGTTAAACTCTGTTGACCCTGATTGACATTCTGTTCCGAAGGTATAGTGGAGGTCATTGCAAGGACCCTTCTCCGATTTCCTTGAAACGAGCAATCAAGTCTGTGGGGTACCAAAAATTGGTGAAAACTGGTGTTGCATTTTGGTAAACAGAGAGAGGAAGTGTTGTAGATATCAATAACACCCATGAATATCTGCATTTTATAAAAAATTCATAATCTTCAAATACACATGAAGGGAATAAAAAAGATAAATGATTTTGCATAAAAGAAATTGCTATTTACAAAATCAACCCATTTCAGCACTCAACTAGAGAATCAACAAAAAAGAGACAAACCCAGCTCAATCTCAAGATTGACAATCAATGTTGAAGTAGCCAGTAATGAAACTTCTGAATTAACACAATACTAAGAAAGTAAACCAAACCCAATTGCAGAAATGTTTGGATGAACAAACTAAAGAAGCGTATACATACATACACACACGAAACATAAGATAAAATGGTGGTGAAAATCGGCGGGCATACCTAAAAATCCGCGAAAGGAGACGGTGGAAATGAAAGAGAGAACTGAAAAGTGGAAATTCGTATAAAACCCTAGACCCTACTAGTGGCTCTAAAATTGTACTGTTTTTATTGCAAAATACTAAAATATAAAAAGATTCTGCTGATGTTATATGTTTGAATCGAATTGTCAGAATTTTACATAGATTTTTGTCAGTTCGAGTTGCCTCAGGTTCAGTGTGTTTCTGGGCCTTTCTTTTGAAGTAGGCCCAATTCTTTGTTGGGCTTGGTCTTGGGCTTAGTCTTGGGCTTTGAGCTTTGGTTTGTATTTTCACTTTTTTTTTTTTTTTTTTTTCTTTTTTTTTTTTTTTTTTCATGTTGGGGTGATAATTAAGAACTTAAGAACACGAATTTAGTGAGATTAGATTAAGATGATTATTGATAAGTTAACACATATAACATTCAGATTTGGATCCTCCGCTAATATGATCTTTTTTCTAACTTTTTTAAAACATATGATTGGTTGTTGATAAAGTGGCCGTGGAAACCAATCACATCTTAACCACACATTCACTGCACAATCACATGTTATAAGATTATGTAAGATCAGGAAAAATATAAGATCATCAGAGAATCCAAATTCATAACATTCAGGTTGAACTTTTTGTAATCTGCACAATTATTTCACAAAAGATAAAAATCATTAAAATAGACAAAGACAAATAAAATAATAGATAAATGAGTTAGTTAAATAGATTGTATATTTCGAACAATCTTCTATTCCACCCTTCAAGTACAATAAACATTAAAAATTAATCAAATTTAACTGGTGAAAGTTATTTTATTTTACTGCCATCCAATGTGGCTTGTTGATAAAGGGTATTTATCCAGGATGGTAATGTTTCAAGTTAGAGTCGTTGAACTGTATATGATTTAAAAAAAAAAAAAAAAAAAAAAAGAAGAAGTGAAAAACACAACACCATCATACTCCCCAATTTTTGTGGATTTTTGGAATCCAATGAGTATTGACCAGTAACCATCCATGAAGCATGAAACAAATAATAGCATATTTGGTTTCAGAGAAACACAACAATATCATAAAGTTTCACTTAACAAAAATATAGTGGAATTTAATACAAAGTTTTACTTCCAAAACTATCCTTATTAATTTAATATATTTCCAATTTTGTCCTAAGAGTGTATATATATATATATAGAGTATTTGAGCTGTAATTATTTTATATTTGTTCCTTGGTTTGTCGATAACTTGAATTTTATTTTCCCCTCCCTCCCCCAGTTGTTTATCATTCTTTTAACCTTCATCACACTCCCTTGTAAATAACTTTTTATCTAGCTTGAAAAATCAACATAAGCTATGGGTGTATAACAGTAATAAACAAGTTGTGAATCCATTTTCGTTAAGTTGTTGAATTTCATCTAAATCATCTTGGTTTTGCTTATGATTTATGAAACGAGTGTGAAGAGCCAAACCAAACTTCAAATCAAAGACAGGTTGGTTTCAATATTTTCAATATCAATCAACCTCCAAAAAAACCTACCTGTCTAAATAAATTTATTTTATAACTAATTTACATGTTAGAGTTATCATTAATATATTAAAATGTAAATATATAACAAATAATAGATAGAAGGGCATAGATGTAAAAATATTTATTTTCAGATATTTATAACTTTAAAAAATAAACAACTTAACAATTATATTCAGTTTTCAGTGGAAAAAAAAAAAAAAAACAAACATGTTTTTCGTTTTCAGTTTTCAGTAACATTCAGCACTGTTCAGTCTTCATACAAAAAATCAAACAGGGTCATAACACAAATTGCCAACAGGAGCGTAGCTCAGCTGGTAGATAGACGGGTTTGGGGCTTGGGCAAATGATTCCCAAATCAGCGGCTCGAATCCTACCAATGGCGAAAGCTTTTAAAAAAAAATACCAGATCTCGGATTAACAGATATTGTCGAAAAAAAAAAAAAACTAATTAAAAGCAATAAAAATGTTACTTTTTGGTAGTTGAAACACACCTTTCCTATGTTTCCACCAGCTTAAAAATCTTGATTTTGAAGAAAAATAAGCCTGGAAGAAAAAAAAAACATGTTCAATCAATCTTTAAATACAATGATTGCGTTTTAATTTCTCACTTCCAAACTCATTTGTCTCTACTAATTCAAGCAATTAAAATAACATGGTTCCACAACATGAACATGAACAGCAGCAAATTAATTACTTATGGGTTTCTAGTTTCTACACTTTTATTAATTAATTTTACTTTATATGGTACTGGCTATAATCTCAACTTAATTATTTTATTTTTTATAATTTTATTAACTATAATATCAATCACAACACTGAATTTTACATAGAATTTTTTATCTATAATAATAATTATAATAATCAAATACTCCAGAATCTACTTCCTGTACATCATTTGTAAGAAATATTCTCTTTTCTCCAAATTAATTTCTTTGCAAAATTACAATTATATGGTGTTATGAATTGTACAGTAATCAATGAAGGTAACAACAACAACAACAACAAAAACCCCAAAAATAAATAATTTTAGTAATTAATTAACCAAAGCATATGCAACTGTGATCACCATATCCTATTCTTGACAAATTTATGGCGATGATGTTGATGTTGATGGTGTTGAGGAGAGTTGTGAAGCAAGAAAAGCCTCTTCAAGACCCTTATAAACACCACCACCCCAGGCTGCTTATTACCATTAGTCCTCCTTGGTGATGATGCAAATATGGCACCATTGTTTTTACTTGTCTTTGTGAAGTTGAAAGCTTCAACACAACCCAACTCAACCATGTCCCTAGATGAACCATCCAATATTGACTTACCATTACACAATTCTTCATTGAAATCTTCCCACAGAACATCCATTTTCTCTTCTTCTTCTTCTTCTTCTTCTTCTTCACTTTTGTAGTTTCTTATATCAGAACAACTCTTCCTTTGCTTATAATTTTTTGGTTTTGTTTGAGACCAATATAATGCTTCTTCTTCTTCTTCTTCTTCTTCTTCATTTGTTTGGTGGTGGCGGCGGATGTCGGGAGAGGCTGCCGGAGACAACCGCCAGAGGGGTGGAGAGTCGATGCTAGACGGGCACGTGTCACGGGAGATGATAGGGAAGGTGAATTCTTCAGTGGCCATGGTTTGGTTTGGTCGAGGAGGAGGAGGAGGAGGAGGTGGTTGTAAAAATGAGAGATGGAAGTGAAGTTTAGAAGAGGTGTGGGGGGTGGTTGTGTTGGAAGGTTTTTTAGTTCAACTGCTTCAACAAGTTAACAATTATATTTTGATTACCGTGAATCTTCGTTGTTTTTTTTCTAAGCTTTAAGCCTTAAGGTGGGCCATGTCATGTGTATAGAAAGAAAAGAAGATGATGATTCATGATTGTCATGCAAATGTCATTTTCATATGGAATTAATTATTCAATAAACATTTAATGCTTTACAAAATTATTTAAATGAATGAAATAGGAGGATGTTTGCAAACCCATCTCACACTTCCAAACTATTGACTTTTTTAGTCAAGTGATTTTTGAAAACAATCTCATCTATCGCCGGATTCCAAGGACAAGTCTCTCTCTATGCTTTGTTTTTTTCCACAATCTTCTATTGACTCTTGATTACTTTTGAGTTTTGATCCAACAAGTAACCTAATTTGTCCAATAAACAGGTCAGCTTCACTGAATTTGAGAATCACCGATCTGCTTTCAGGGTTTAATCCCGACAAAACAATGATTACGAAATAATCATATGCATCCAAAAGCTGAGAAGAAAACTATAAATTACTGAATTTTGAAACAAATCTACTGTATAAAACACTGCTCAAAATTACAATTTCCATGGAGATATTTCATATTTCACAGGGAGAAAAGGTGGGGAAGTTAAATATGCCTATACATCAGCAGCAGCTGAAACTATCATTATCATTTCATTTCGATCAAAGATGATGATGATGATGATAACTCCTCCGATCTCAGCTCATCATCTTTCTAAAAGGAAGAACGGGTCGGTCAGCACAATCTGTTGATGATATACAGGTCAATGGCAGCAAAGCCTCTCCAAAATCATGTGCAGTAGTGAGGATCTGAACCAAAAATTATAATCATGGCGATCGCCCAGCGTCTTGACGCCTCAGAGGAATATTTTCTGGATCAAATCCATCCCCTTCCGATTGCTTAAGAAGGTGCATTGGTATAGAGATTGAACGCCTTAGAGGATTACTTTCCGAATCAAATCCTTCCTGCCTAAGGCGGCGCATAGGTAAAACCAATGATGAGCCTGTAAATATAAACAGCAGGTTTAAGTACTGTGGATTCACAGTCTACGAACAGATGAGAATTATGCAATATTTCCAAGAAACACACTGAAAACCCACCATCAACCATGTCCTTCGTTTTGTGAAGAAGAAAAGTGCCAGAAAGAATTGTCACAAACCCACACATTTCCGTCAAAATTTGAGTTGGGTTTTGTCGATCCCAATCCTGTATTGAAAAAAAAGATGTATTTGACAATCTACTCTTATATGTTTTACTGAACATGCCATGCAAAATGAACAATGATTAATGAAATAATGACAAAATCCAAGGATAATGAGGATATTTTCTAAATATTGCTGGTGCACAGCTACAAACTGCGAGGATATATGCATTAATGAAAATTTGAATCAAGTATATAATATAGTATCTGCTGCTTGACTACATTCATTTCCAGTAAACAGAAGAATTAATCAAGCATTTTACAGCATCTAATGGATTAGTCTATAAAACTAGCCACCTCTTATTCAACAATTTGAAGCCATCAAACCTAACAATCTGATGCCCCATTCAATTCGAAAAGTTTCAATCTTATGTTTCCCAGGAAACCAAAAGATCTCTAGTAAAAGGGTGGTTATCACTTGTCCCCCTTAAAACAAGCAGAGGGGTATATTTTGAGGTAAGGAGGGCAATGATGAAGACTTCTCTTTGACACGGTATCAGATTTACAATACATCTATTTAAACAAATTTATAGAATATACTTATTTACATCATTCAGACAAACAAATTACCTTAAACATGATTACACTGGCCAGAATGGTGAATGATGTAAACATGACATAGTATATAGGTGATACGACAGCTGTGTTGAATGTATCCAGAGCCTGCCAATTAAAAGACAATATCAGATACACCTCAAGCTGGAAAACATTCAACAAAGATAGGCACAGAAGTCAACAATCCACAGTTAAAAACTATTTGCTATTTTTTCTTCTCACGGGTTGAGCACCTAAATTCATTCTGTTGCAATTAAAGAAAAAAGATAAGAAACCATTTTTATATTCTATCCATTCTGAGATAGAATAACTATCAGAACTATCTTGGTCATATAAATCCAAGTGATAAGTTTAAAGAGATTCTTAGTAATTGTCAATCAAAGTATCAGTAAAAATAGATAGCTCTGAAGGAGCACACCAGAAAATGAAAACATTTAGTACTTCCAAGAGAAAGTTGAATGATTAAAGATGAGATCACAAAAATTCCTATTTCCAATGATTATGACAAGCTCTTAAAAATGAAATTACCTTGTTCAGATAGTTCATTTGAGTAATTACACAGGAAAGCACAACCAAGGTAAAAACCCATGTTTGGGGATAGACTAATTGATTCATTCCTGAAAATGTTAATTTTAGAGCAATTCCAAGGGCTTTAACACTCATGACCTGTTAGTAATTGACAGTGTCAGTTTAACAACAAATAAGTAAAATGCAATAGCAAGCATAGTACACAAAAATAAATATAAAATATCAGATCACAAAAGTGTGTAATAACTGAAAACGTACGGATAAGGAACCAACAAGTGAACAAACCCCAATATAGACCAGTACATGAGTCTGTCCATATTGTGGTATGTAGCGAAAAATGAGTATGAAAACTGCAGCTATGACAAAAGCTGCATATAAAAGAAAACCTGCAGGGGACAAACAAAACATATGGTCATTTGTATAAAATGTGGCTGTGAGTACAAAAAGATTAAACTGTGTACTACTATATTAAGAATTTATTAAAACGTAAAAGAGATTTCACTAATCTCTTTTTTCATAGAGAGATCTACCTGGCTCTGTTGCAAGATCCCAAACTTCCTTGACGGACTCAATCTCACGTTCTTGAGGAGCATGTAGAACAATTGATGTTGAGCCAACAACACAGAGAACGCAACCAAGAACCCCAAAAATGTGTAACCTCTCCCGTAAAATAATATGTGCTAGACCAGCACTGCAAGAAAATGCAGAAGTTAGCATTTACCATCTGATAAATCGAGATATAATACACGTGCAGCCTTTCTCTTACCTGATAATGATACTAAGTGCACCAAGAGGAGTGACCAGAATAGCTGGTGCAAATGCATACGCAGCAAAATTAGCAATTTCTCCAACAATCACTGCCACATGAGAATTTCAAAGTCAGAATGCATCTTTCCCATTGAAAATATTCACTTTAGTTTCAAACCAACTACAGGAAGAGAGAGAGAGAGATGCAAAATAAGGTAATCAACATGGGAAGGAAAAAGAACAAAGAGAAAAAATAATACAGTAAACCAAAACGTCATAACCTTTTAGAGACAAAATGACAAAAACAAACCATATAGTTTTAATAGAGAAAAGACTTCAATTGACCAATCATGTGTTGGTGTGAGTGGTTCGACACTCTCATCCCTTAAGCAAGGTCGTGGGTTCAACTCCCCTTGTGAACGGAGCTACATATATTGGGAGCACTTTACCCCTTAGTGGGCCGACCCGGTGCGAGTCCGGATTAGTCGGGGTGTGGTCTAGGCTGATTGCACCGTATGGTGGATCCGCCCCACCCAGAAACCGGATGGTGTAAACCAAAAAAAAAAAATACTTCAATTGAATTTTCCCCGTACAGTTTTCTGTAAAGATCTCACCATACTAAGGTTCGAAGGAACAGTTCATACATTAATTATCCACATTACTTCAACATCCAGTTTATGTAGAGCATGCAGTTTTTTTAGAATATAAAACATTAGAAACTTTCCCTGTACAAGATATTGTCTCAGCTCCACCTACCTCTGAATGTCATGCCTAAGAAGAGATTTCAAGCAGAACTAACTAACCTCCTTCACAAAGCTGTCAAAATATACCATCTTACACAGAGGAAAATAATAGTATACTTGAAATGTAACCCCTGACATTTCAATATTTTGAAGAACGGGAAAGTAAGCAACTGTTTCATGTGAGCTTGCACCATATAGCGCATGCAGCAGCATGCATGCTGACGCTGCCTTCATGATCGGATATTACATCCCAGATTTAGAGGAAATGCAACTACATTTTACTGGCACATGGAAGAACATCAAAAGTACTACAGAAAAAGGGATGATGCTATAACAAGTAATGCCTTGTCACCAAGGTCCAGATATGATCAGCTTTATATAGTGATATAGATGTATGAATGCTTATAATGTGCATGCATAGATGAATATACATATATAAATAAGTGCATGCAGACATTATACACAAGAAACATGTTCCGGATTTCCAGTCTCTGTTCCCTACTTCCCTTCATGCCTCCACACAGCAGACAAAGATGAAAGAATTGTAAGATCAACTTGCTTAAAGAGAAACAACAGAAATACACTTCAACCTCTACATACATTGTGAACATAAAATTCTCGAACCATAATGAAATACACTGAAATTAAGTAGAACTAGCAATCAAACTCCACTGATTATTACTCACTTGTTATCATGCCAACCCACCAAAGTGGCTCGTACAGGTAAGAATAACCCCCAGCACCTGTAACAGATAATCAGCATTCTTAAATACAAAACATTAAATGTGCTATAAATAAATAAATAAATAATAAAAAATAAAAAAAATTGAAGTATAGAAATAACAATGTATTAGTAAAAAAGGAACAATTAGTGCAGCACCAAAGATCAAAACCAATGAACTCACATTAAAAAATAATAATAATAACAAATAAAAAAATAAAAACCATTGAATCGCATGAAACCAAAACCTCAAGTTCTTGTGTAACTTTAAACATACTGCAGAACAAAAATAATGTCAAATAAAACAAGAAAAGGAAAACAAAGATTTTCCATACAATCAATGTTACTTAACAATATTCTTTAAATGCTGCAACAAACCATAACAAGAATCTACTTGGAAACCAACTAAATTGTCTCAAATAAGATAAAAGGTAAGTTTAATAGCATTGAAAAAACACAAAGAGCTTATTCAAATTCAACCTATTTGAGTAGCCTTTTTTTATATTGGAATTTTTTTTTGAGTACCCACAATAGAAATTATAGAACGCATGTTTACAAACAATTACAATTATATGCAATTATGTGTTGTGCACCTTACAATGCAACAGATCATCACAGAGCAATTTACACTAAAAAAGTTGCCGATAAAAAGAATCAAAAGGAAACATATGAAATTGACGTGATCACATTGAAAACATTGGAACTGTTAAAAATTAACAGTGATTTGTCATCACAAAGAGTAATGCTACACAACCCAAATGATGTGGCAAGTGATTTGTCATCATCATGTAAATCATGGGATGATGTGATGAATGATAAGATAACGACAAATCACTTGCCACATCATTTGGGTTGATTTTGGGTTGGGTAGTATTATGGAAAAATTAAATGCTACTGGAACCTGATAGGTTTTCACCCAAATCTGATAAACCGCCTCAAATACTCGGTTTTGGGACAAATTGTCTAAGAGTTCATTATGATTCAAAAAATCAACTACAAAGAATTCACAAAGTAATGGTAAACATTCAAATGAAGCTATCAATAAATCAATAAATAGGGGACCAGAAAAAAAATTTTAGGAGAAAACACTATTTCAGACACATGTCCTAACCATCACTAATGATGTTGAACCAAGACACCACATAGTGAAATTAAATCAGTAAATCTTTAGTAAATAGCAACCCATCAAAGCATGGAAAATTAACCCATCTTCTATAGGAAAAATTAATCCATTTCAACCTTAGATATAAATCACATAAATAAAATGGATTCACAGTTCAAACAAAAAAGCCATTAGGAGACTAATGCTAATTATGCTACATCCAACCATCGTAATGTTCATTTTCCATGAAATTCACTGTTGAAAGAAACCCAATAAGTAAAGCAGAAACCTGGATAAACTAATCGAATTATACACCACAAAACAAACCCCACCTGGATTCGGACAGCCCAAATGCTGAGAGTGGACACTGTTTCATCAAAAAACTCCATTCTAGTCCGAAATTTTTTACAAGCAAACTAAACACTGTAAGGCAGACAAAACCCAAATCAACCAGTCAACCACCAAGAACTCAATACATTTTATACACCAAGAATTTCCTACAAACAAAATCCACTACAAACCAAACTAACATAACTTCATATGCATTGCATCCTTGCTTTACAATACTGCACCACACTATAAGAACAAAAACCAGACGACATATCAAGTTAAACAAAAACAATTAAACATCCTCGTGCTTTACAATGCTGTCACCAGACTATCAGACAAGAACACGAACGACATCAAGTTAAACAAAACCCAGTTAAACCTAGAGAAAACCTAAATCAACCCATCAAAGTTGAATCCATTTCACACTCAAAATAGCACCAATCAGAGTACTGAATTGTCCTACAAAAACCAAATAATAAAATTCTCTTTAAAAACAAAAGAGTGAATTTTGATTTGAATATAAATACCTGCCCTGACACCAGAAGCCGCAGCTTTCTTTAAGCCCTTCTTTTTAACAATGAAACTGGCACCGATGAAGAAACTTGAAGACAAAGCCAAAATCAGTCCCTTTATGTTTGCTGATGACATTCCTCTGTAAGACTCCGTCCAGCTACTTCTTGAAGAACCCTCATCCATTGTTCTTCAACAAAACCCACCAACACCAATTCTTCTTCACCAATATTTCTGACAAAACCCACAAGTTTTTTCCATTCCATTATCAACCATCGTCCATCCATAAACACCCATTACAGCTCGGAGAATCTTCTCTTCTATAATCCATTTGTTTTTTGTTTTTGTTTTTGTGTCTTTTTTTTTTTTTTTGGCCCTTTTTTTATTTCATACACACACAAAAATAAATAAATAAATAAATACAACGTCTGTGTGTTTCTGTGTGCGTAGAGAGTGATAAGTTCAAGAGTGGATCTTGATCCGGGACTCGGAAGCAAATAGAATCGAAACGATAGAGACAAAAAATTGATTTTAGAGTAGATCGAGAAGTATATACTGATTTTGTTTTGTTTTGTCTTTAAGATAAACGAGTGAAAATGTTTTTGTTGTTTTCCTTTTCTTTCTTTTTTGTTAGATTTTTTTTTTTTTTTTGGAAAAAACGTTGTTATTATTTTTTTCTTTGGAGGATTGCTAATTTAATTATTAAAAAAAATCAAATTGAAGAGTTTTTTTTATTTATTTATTTATTTATTTATTATTATAATATTCAAGAGAATTTTTGATATTATTTTATTCTATTTATCTAATTCAATAAATAATGACTGAATTATTATTATTATATATAAACTTTTAAAGTAATGTTAGGCTTCAACAAAATTTGTCCAAATTTATTCTCAAATGACATGGTATGTGAATTATCACTATCACATCATCCACCGACTGCGACATCATTTGGGAATAGATTTATGTAAATTTTTTGATAAACCCTAGCGTTACTCAAACTTTTAAAGTAATGTTAGGCTTCAACAAAATTTATCCAAATTTATTCTCAAATGACATAGTATGTTAACCCCAAGGGGTGGTGCCGTTAGTCATTAGGGCAAGCCGTAAACTCATATGTCCTGGGTTTGATCCCTAGTAGCCACATTTCTCTTGGGGCCACTGGAGGTTTACCTGGCTGTTAACTTCAGAGTCTCGTGGGATTAGTCGAGGTGCATGTAAGCTGGCCGAACACTCACGGATACCAAAAAAAAGAAAAAAAAAAGACATGGTATGTGAATTGTCACCATCACATCACCCACCACATGAGACATCATTTGGGAATAGATTTATGTAAAATTTTTGGTAAACCCTAGCGTTACTCAAACTTTTAAGAAAAGAAAAAAAAAAAAAAAAAAAAGTGGTTGTGTTTTTTCCAAATCTAACATCAATCAAGTGAAAAAAATGATGGAACAGTCTTTTTTATGGGGGGTTGATGTAACATTTTTTTTATAGTCAAAATATTATATTATATAATATAGATCAAAATATCCATAGTCCCAAATTTTGACACAATTCGTTACACGATATATTATTGATCTAAAAGATAGTTTGAATGGTTGAGATGAAGCTATAGTTTTAAATAAAATAAATTTCATACATCATTTATACCTAATTCTTCTTTATATACACTCTCTCTTCCCAATTGCCTCAAGAATAGAGTTGTTTTATTTATTTGAAGAAGATTGCCACTTGACTAAATAGAGGACATATATTGTATCCGGTTCAAAATTCCTAAATTTTTGTTACAAGGTTTGACAAGGAAAATAGAAATAGGGTTGTATGAGGCTTTTTTTTTTTTTTTTGTTGGAAGTAGATTGTATGAGGCATTTGTTTCAACTTTAATAGGCCTTTTTAAGTTTTAAAACTGATGATCTAATATTTTGGGCTAAAGTTAAAGAAGATTTAGGTCATTCTATTGATGGGTTTAACTTATAAATTATTTTATTTTATTTTTTTCAAAATAGTTGGCTATGTAACCACCCAGGCAAGGCTGATTGCACCCATTGATAAAACTAGTTAAAACTAGAGAGATCAACCATTATAAACATAAACAGGAATACAACTCCAATAATTGGACAGAGATCTCTCCACGGTTTGTAATTTAATGGGTAAAGGTGAAACTCGAAGTAAGAAGAAAGTGTACAACCATTTTCATAACAGATGTGAAAAAAATTAATTGATGAATTTTGGGTCCTATCTATCTGATCTCATTGATGAATTTTTTTTCTTATATCCTAACAGTATAATATATTTAACATGCCTTCGGATTATGGTGGTAATAAAAACATTCTAAATATATTTATGTTAATCATAGTCGTACTCGTGTGTTAGAAAAATAACTTCTTTAATTGTCATTTGATTAATTGATTTGTTAAAAAAAAAATCATTATTTTATTTTAATTAACATTTAACATTACAAGTGAATTATAAGTCAAAAGGTGAATCAATTAGAAAGAATGAGGTTGAAGTGGTTGATGAAAAGGAGAATTTGCTTGAATTTGCCAATCAAATCAAAAGTCGAAATTTATCTTATGATATCATCCGATTAATGTAGTTCGATAATAAAGAGCGTTTATTCATCTTGATAATATATCAGGTTCAAGTCTGCAGATGATATATATAAAATTAAATAAAGAATATAAAAATATTATTACAATAATAGATGCAAATTTATTAATGTTATCTTAAGAGATGGTGAGATGGTAACATGGTAAGTGTGTGGCAACGAAGATCCGATCCATGATCCATCCAGGTTACGAAGGAGGACATTGTAAGGATGTCTGAGGAAGGTCATGATGAGTTTGTCATGTCACAAAACCATGAGTTTTGAAAGTTTGTAGTTTTGTACACATTATTTCTATATTTATGTTTTTATTTTTTGAGTGAATACTTAAAGCTTGTTTGGTTGGACTTTTGAAATAGAGTTTTTGAAAAAAAAAATTTATAGTTGTTTGGTTGGTAGACTTTTAAAAAAAAAATGTCTATTTTAATAAGCACCTCCCCATGAGCTTTTGCCTAGTAGAGGTTTAAACTTCACTAGCCTCTACTCAATTTAAAATAGACAATCTCAAAAGCCCAACCAAACAACTCTAAAAAAACTCAAATAGATGTTGGTAGATCTTTTGAGGCAGTAGAAAACTCAACCAAACAAGCACTTAGCGGGGTTTGAAAATTATATAGCACCTCAAATTACATAGCACTATTTTAGGGTGGTATTTTTTGACTATCTTCACTCCTTTAATAAATTAAGTTTAAGAGATTTTTTTCTTACAATCCGATTTTTTCTTTAGACACCCCTTTTCTAACTGGACTTCTTTCTAAAAAGTTAAACTTAAAAAATTCTAAAAACACTCAATTTTCTTCCAAAATCATCAATTTTATTTTTTGACACTCTTATTCTAAAAATACTCTATTTTAAAAAAATTAATTAAATTTTTAAAGACATTTCGTTTGTTGTCATTAAAGTTTGCTTATTATGTATTGTTGGGTGTTTTATGTCTCTTATTGTATGATGATTTTTGTTTTGTTTTTTTTCATGGGTATTAATTCTTTCAGGTGATACATTTGGATGGATTATGTAACTTTTTTATTTAATTGCATCGTTTTTAAATAATTTAAATTCTGGTTTTAAATTTTGAAAGTTTATAAATCGGTGGGTTTAGATAAAACCATGTATGTGTTTGCAATTTGATAAAGCATTTTTGACGAATTTGCTTGTGTCTCAATGTCATATTGTCATCTGCATATCTATCGGATGTTGACGACACTGCCTCACCATTCTGCAACTTTGGATAAGAATCCATGATTATAGCATGCAGCTTTTCCATTTCATCAAAAAGCTTAGTTGATGTAATCAAACCCGTACAAGCTTTCAAATCAATGGCTGATCAAAATAAATCAAGAACTAACAAAATAGAAATCTGAATTTGATCAAGTTCCAACTAGAAATTTGTATTCGATCAAGTTCCATATAATTCTCCATCAAATCTAGTCAAACAAATAAAATTGGGAAAAAAAATGTTTTAGGGTTTTAGGGTTTGTAAACCACTAAAGAGAAAGAAAAATAAGGATGGATTCTATAAAATTTGTTTGTAGTGTCTTTATAACTTTTTTGTCTTTTTTAGTAATTTTAATTCATATTAAAATTGTCATTAAAAAAAAAAAACTACACTTAAAATAGATTCCTTCTAAAAATGCCCCCCCCCCCCCCCCCCCCCCCCCCCCCCCCCCCCCAAGTAACCGTCTTCATTATATTGTTTTTTTTTTTTTTTTTTTTTTTCAAATCTTCTATCAATGGAGGTCGAAATTGACCTCCAACGGAGGTCAAAATCAACCTCCATGGAGGTTTCAAGGAAGAAGATGAAAAAAAAAAAAAAATGGAAAATTTCATTTTTGCATAGAAAGTCTCGAAAATTGTAAAAAGTCTAGGAAACTACAAAAAAGTCTTGGAAAATTTCATTTTTACCTAGAAAGTCTCAAAAATTACCAAAAGTCTCGGAAAAATATATTTTTGCCCAGAAAGTCTCAAAAATTACCAAAAGTCTCAGAAATTACAAAAAAGTCTTGGATACTACTTGAAAAGTCTTGAAAATACCCGAAAAATCTCATAAACTACATGAAAAGTCTCAGAAATACCTGAAAAGTCTCTGAAATTAACTGAAAAGTCTCGAAAATTACCTAAAAAGTCTCAAAAATACCTGAAAAGTCTCAAAATTTTCTGAGATTTATTTTACAAAAATAAATTTTTCCAATTTTTTTTTCATCTTTTTCTTCATCGACCTCCATTGGAAAATTGAAAAACTGAAAAGTAAATAAAATATATATATAAAGTAAGGGCATTTTTGGAAGTTCAATTACTTTGGTACCTTTAAAACTTAAGTTATTAAAGTGGTAACAATCATGAAACACCAACCCAAAAGAGTGACAAAACCCCCTATTTCCATATACCTAGTATTAGTATTCCATGCACGTTAGCTTGAAGCAAAATTTCAAGATCTCAACATGTTGAAAAAAAATAGAGGTTGTCCGGTAGAGATAAAAAAGGGTGTTTTCGATTTCAAATTCGCGTTCATTAACCGTTTTTCATTTTGTTTCAAAAACCAAAAACAAATTTAAAAACAAAATTAGGAGGGTGTATTCAATTAGGATTCTTGAGGACATTAAAAGACATTATAAATCCTGGTGTATTCAATTAGGACATTTAAAGACTTTAAAAGAGTCTATATGAATCCAGTGGTATTCAATTAGGATTTCTATGGACTTTTAAAGAATCTTTCCAAATCTGGGTGTATTGAATTGGGACTTTAAAAATGTCTACAACAATCAAGGTGTATTCAATTAGGACTAGATTTTAAAGGATTTTCTTAAGTCATGGATTTTGGTGGATTTTGGTGGACTTGATAGTGAGAGGTATAAATATCAAAGTCCATAACAAGTCCAGCTATCTCCCCAAAGATTTTCATCGGTCTCTACCATCGTTCAATTGAGACTTTCCGGAAATCTTCTACTCTTCCACAGGTTAGTACATCTTCTACTCTTCAACATCGAATTTTTTCAAATTTTTTCTGCTCTTTCACTTCTCCATAAGTTTTATCTATCAAAATCCTTTTTTTTTTTTCCTCTTTGTAATTCATTATTTCTTGTTTTAACGATTTGGGTTTCTTGGGTTTATAGATTATTTGAAGCCTTTATTATTATTTTAACGTTTGACCCAATTTCTGTTTTTGATTTGTTCTTGGTGTTTGCTTTGTTCTTGTTTTTGCGTTAGTTAATAGCATATGAATAAATTATGCGATGATTTTGACCGTAGTAGATCCTTATATTCTTTAGGCCTTGCGGAAAAAAAAAAGGTACAGAAATAGAACTTTTTTGCCTCACCTAGTTTCGGGTTTCGGGTTACTTGTATTGTGCAGCTCGGTTTGAGCAGTAAAATTTTATGGATTGTCATGACATAAACACATGTTAGTCGACTCTTGAGTGTCTTATCACTTGGAAGATTCACCAGTATTTATGGGTGGCAAATCATAGTAAGAAGATTACACATTAATTTTACTTTGGTTTAGGAAATCATATGATATATTGTTCAGATTTATCTTGCGATCTATGAGCAATTTAGACACCTCTAACTTGGTATAAGAGAAGATCATTTATAATCCAGACTAGGTTAAAAAATCCATCTATTGATTTAACACATAAATTTTATAGGAGTCTTCTCTTTATCCAGATCGCTAAATATGTGAACAACAAAGTTAAAACCTATAAAACGTTTTGAAGCAAAATGCATTTCATGTATCTGTAAAAAAAGCACTTGATCCACTTGCAACCAAAAGGCTTGTTTGCGTTACTCAACAAAACTTCATGTCAATATAAGATTTGAGTTTTGAAATGTATAGGATGAATACTGTCTCCAGTTTTACTTTATAATCTATCTGTACTTAGAAACCACTCAACCCGGAGAAGTGTTTTTGCATGGCTCGATCTTTCCTAAAAGTATTTCTTCCTCCTCCTCCATTATGTCTAACATCCATGAACAAAACAAACACAATTCTTCCCTAGAATTTTATCAATGCCTTTGATAGAATAGTTCAGCTATTTCACCTGCCTTTGATAACAGGACGCGACGTAAGTAGCTATCGTAATCGTCACGGAACAATATCTCAAAATGTATTGGCAGCTTGTAATTTCGATTTGGAATTCATGTATGTCCTTAGTGGGTGGGAGGGTTCAGATCATGATTCAAAACTGCTAACTGATGCTTTAACAAGGAGGATGACTGCACTTAAAGTGCCGTAAGGTTCGTATTTTTTTTTTTTTTTTTAAACTTTACATTAGGCCATACGTTCCATGCAAAGTATTTGCATTGCATTTTTTTTTTTTTTTTTTTGATAAAAGTATTTGCATTATATTATTAGGTAAATATTACTTAGTGGATTGTGGATTTCCAAACCGATGCCAATTTTTGGCTCCGTTTCAAGGTGTTCGATATCATCTCCAGGAGTTTGGTGGTCAAGGACGTGACCCTACAAATGAAGTTGAGTTGTTCAATCTTCGTCATGCTTCTTTGAGGAATGTCATTGAGAGGATATTTGGTATATTCAAATCACGATTCACAATTTTCAAGACTACACCTCCATTCCCGTTTAGGACACAAACAGAGCTTGTATCAGCTTGTGTAGGATTACACAACTATCTTCGAAATGAGTGTAGATCTGACGAGTTTCATGTTGAACAAGATAATGAAGTGGATCCTGAACCAGTAAATGAAGTTGATCTTGAACCAATTTTTCAAACGCAAGAACAACAACAAACTGAGGCTAATGAATGGAGAGATGCTATAGCTTTGAATATGTGGATGGATTCAGGACACAATGATAACAATGAGAATCAACGAAGATGAGTTATGAATGAGAATATATATTTTTTGTTTTGAAATTGACAAAGTGTGTCAGGATTTATCCAAACTTACCGAGATCAAATATTTTATTATTGTAAGCACATGTTAAGGTTTAATAGTTTTTTTGAAAGATTAAATGAAAATATGTTTTGTAATCCATTCAAGTTATGATACATAGATAAAGCTCATTAAAGCTACAGAAACAGCAGCTTGCTACCAACTAAAACATTGTTGACCCGACTAGAACTGAACCAAGCATTACATTGCTTTAATGCTAGAAAGAATCAATAGTATCTCACTTCACGAACAATTTACAGAGCATGTCTAAAGTCTCTTGATTACACTGTTCTCTTGATCTAATATCACTAGTGTGTGTTCAGCTGCCTTTCCAACATAATCACTAATTCACAATTCACAAATAAAGTAAGAAAAGATGAAAATAAGAACACTAATATTTACATATCTTCATCTATAATTGCATCCGATGAGTAATGACAGAATGATTAATACATGAACATTAAAATTCAATCATCCTTAATTAAGAATTCTTCTGTACTTTCCATTCACATTCAAGATAAGAGTTCGATGCTTACTTTTATATGTAAAATCACAAACTGTGGAAAGAATCTTGTAATGAGAGTTGCTTTGTAGCAACGGCTTTTTATATTTGAAAGCTGAGGAAATAATTCATTAATATAGAAATCTGAAAAAAAAAAAATGTCTAAACAAATCCATAAAAGTCCATGGATGTCTAAACAAATCCATAAAAGTCTGAGATAAATGTCTAAGCAAATCCATAGAAGTCTAGATAGATGTCTAAGCAAATCCATAAAAGTCCATGTGGATTTATATGGATTTATAAAAGTCTGTATAAATCCATGAAAATCTGTCACTTAAAAAATGTCTTTAAATGTCCTCAAGAATCCTAATTGAATACACCCCCCTTAGTGTTAAAAGTGAAATATATGAAAAACAACTAAAAGATGTTTTCCATTTTGTTTTTCAACAAATAAAAAACTCATTTTTCTTTCTTCATCATTCAACAGATCATCTTCCTTCATCTTCTTCCTTCATCTTCTTCTTCTTCGCCCGCCGCCGATCTCTTCTTCTTCTTCTTCTTCTTCTTCCGATCAACCCACTAATCTTCTTCTTCTCCTTCTTCCGATCTTCTTCAATTCTTCCAGTCTGCTTCTTCTTCTTCCGATCAGCTCTTCTTCTCAAACAAAATAAACCAAAAAAAAATCTTAAAGAGAGGAAATCTGGAAACTTTTCCAGATTTATTCATTAAAAAAAATCTGGAAAATCTTGTTTTGTGTTTTTGGTCCAAGTCTGTTTAAATTTGTTGTTTCTTTGGAAAATATCTTGGATCCAAAATTAAAGCAACAATCATTTCACAATTTTTTTAAATTTTTTGGCAGTTTTTTTTATTTGATTGTTGGGCGAAAATTGTAGGAGATGTGATTCAAGTGATGTAAAATTTGCAAGCTTGATGAGGCATTGTGATTTATTGATGTAAAATTTCCAACTTGGTGAAGAACTTGATTTGAATGTTGATGGGTTCCTTTGTTTGGTAGGGATGTTCTTATTGCTAATCATCTAATTACATCACTGTTATTGAGCCACTTTTTTTTTTTTTTTTTTTGTGTACAAAAACATTGTTGTTGAATTGTGTTTCTTTTTCTAGAGTTCTGAGAATAAGATTTGTATTACAGTGGTGTAAACATCATCAATTTTAAATTTTGAAATAAAGAAGAATGCATCTTTTTACTTCAATGGTGTGTGGTTAGTTTTGACAGAGTTTCGTTGTGTTTGCGATATCAAGTGCCTTTTCTAGATTTATTACCACTTGCTCCATTGATGGCCTTTGCTACTTAAGTTCTGTGCATGATAAAGCTAGCTTTAGTACGACAATCAAAGGCTTCGAAAGAGTACTCCCCATTGAGTTTTGGATCAGCGAATTCTGCTATGTTACCTCCTCTCATGAGGAATTTTGCATGAAAGTTAAAAGACATATTTCATATTTGTGGGAATCAGGGGTTGGATTAGCTTTGGGAGACATGGAGAATGTCAGTTCTCACCATTTTATCTAGAGGATATTCAGATTGATGACCCTCTGCCATGAAAGAAGCTGTAAAAATCATAAATTACAATAATAAAAAAATTATATTGGTTAATTTTTTAACCAATTTGTTTTATAATTGTTATAATATTAAATAAAAAGTAAAAATTATATTTTAATTTTTGATATTTTCGGTTAACCTATCAAACACGTTTTTTATGTTTTCATTTTTAGAATATAGTTTTCGGTATATGCTAGTATGCTACCAGACACGTTTTCAGAATTCGAAACCGAAACCAAAAATATTGTTTTCATTTGCATTTTTATTTTTTGATAAACATAAATGAAAAACGCTTACGGAACGCACCCATATATATTTGTACATCTAGCGTCTTTATTTTTTTGTTGGGAGAATATTAAGAAGTGGTGTGTCAGTATGAAACCATCACGATTTGAATTTGAAACTCACGACTCACGAGGGAAGATTGAGCCCATTAAGTTCACGAACGAGCTCCAGTTACACGAACAATACTTATAGATTTGTAGTTGATATAAATAAACTTGTCAAAACTGTTATCTCAATGTTAATTTTTTTAAAATAATAAATAAAAAACCTTTACACTCAATAGGGATGGGCGTGGTTCGGTTTGGTTCGGTTTTGGCCAAAACCATATTGAACCGTTATATTTTCGGTTTTTGAAAACTTGAATCGATTTAAACCGTATTGGACCATGAAACCGAATTGAACAGAACACATTTATCTCAGTTCGGTTTGGTTCGGTTCAATTCTGTTTTGGGCCTATTGGGCTTTAAGGTTTTTTTTTTAATATGATTTTTCAATTTTTGTACCCTTAGCTATTTTATATTTGGACCTTTGGACAATCGATTTTGGGCTGTTTTTTTAACAATCCCTTACATTCAAAACACATCTAAATAGACCCCATTAATCAAATTTAATCCAAATCAATCACCATTATATATATATATACATAAATTATATTATCAGTTCGAACTGACAAAAGTTATATCAGTTCCTTGCATGTGGACCACTGGATTTAAATATTTTGACTTGGCTGTATGCACTTGTTAGTCAAAGTATTTAAATCCAGTAGCCCACATACAAGGAACTGATATAACTTTTGTCAGTTCGAACTGATAATAGAAAGACTATATATATATACACACCTACTATCTTGCTCAATAGCTACCACCATTCTATCAAATTCAGTCCATATAACTTCAATTACACAATGATAGAAGTCCAAAATGCAGTCCAAAATAAACCATACATCCATGGGAGCGTTTGAGATGACTATTAAACCATTTGAAAGTAAAGAAAAGATGTTTATAAGAATCTAGTAGGATGGGTTGCATATCACCTCTCAGCAGAAATGGTATTGTACCTCCTTTCCACACTTGGTGGTCAGAAGTTTGAATCCCACCATACATATTTTATAAACATGTGTGAGTTTTCTTCCGGTTGTTAAATGTATAATACTTAAATATATATATACATATATATATATATATACAGAAATTCTATTATCAATTCGAACTGATAAAAGTTATATCAGTTCCTTGCATGTGGACCACTAGATTTAAATATTTTGACTTGTCTGTATGCACTTGTCAGTCAAAGTATTTAAATCCAGTGGCCCACATACAAGGAACTGATATAACTTTTGTCAGTTCGAACCGATAATAGAAAGACTATATATATATATATATATATATATATATATATATATCTAATGGGTTACGTAGAAAATTCAACAAAAAGAAGAAAGAAAATGATGCACCATTTCTTCTCATTAATAAGATCAAGAATAGTCTTTATCAAAAAAATAAAAAAAAAAAATAAAATAAGATCAAGAATAGTCAGACAACTCATTCAAAAAAAAAATAGTCAATCAACACAAGGTTTTGGTCATTTTGGTTCTATTCTCTTGGTCTTTTTGGTTATATATTCTTTTTTTTTTTTTTTTTTTTTTTTTTTTTTACAATATCTATTAATTCTGGACCAGGTGTTTTTTTGAAAACTTTCGTTATTGGTTCATTGGTAGGATTCAAGCCGCTAACCTGAAAATCATTTACCCAAACTCCAAGCTCGTCTATCTACCAGCTGAGTTACGCCCCTGTTGATTTATTTTATTTATTTATTTTGTTCTATTCTCTTGACTCATGAATCATGAACCAAAAGTCATTCTAAAAAGCGTGTATTTTAATGACAAAATAAGTCTGATGAGCCATATGTCTCATTCTCATACCAACTTCGAGGTTGTAATTTCTGATGATGTCTCATTGTCTCCGTCAAAAAAAGAAAAAAAAAAGAAAAAAACAACGTAGGATAAATTGTTCAAACATCCCCTGAGTTTAGATCTAATTGCAGCCACATGGAACTTTTACCTTAAATTGTATAAACCTCCCCTATTATTACTTGACTTCTGTCCATATTAACAACTGAACGGGTTTTAGCAGAAAAAGACTAAAAGGCCCCTAGTTAGCTATTTTACTCGTATTTTTAAGATTTTTTAAAATAAAAACCTTGAAAAGGCAATATATTTGGAGAGGGCCCCTCAATTCCTCAAATAAGGACTTGGGATTTCAGATTTGGATTCACATCACACGTCATTGTAACTCATTAGCCAGGAGAAGTTGGAGAATGAGAGAGATCTTATGGCAGTTGGGGTGGCGGTGGCGACGATGTGTGTGAAAATGAATTTGGGTTGTGTTTTTGTTTTTGTTTTTCAATTTTTGAGATTTACTGAAAACTAAAAAACAATTTTCATTGGAATGGTTGTGGTTGCTTTTCTTGTATAATTATCATAATAAGTTTATTCGATTATTTCTAGTGAGTATTCTCATTTCCGATAAAATTGTGAGGCTTCTTCTTTTCTTTTTCTTTTTTTGTTTCCATATTTATACAATTTTTGGTCTATAATTCCATAATATGATGTGTATTTTGACAAATTATGTAAATTTTTTGGTAAACCCAAGCATTACTCAAACTTTTAAACAAAGAAAAAAAAAAGTGGTTTTGTTTTTTCCAAATCTAACATCAATCAAGTGAGAATTTGATGGAGCCCGTGGTCAAACCACAGTCTTTTTTTTTTTTTTTTTTTTTTTTGACAAGAAGGAAACATTACACAGCAGAACAACTAACAGGGCTGGGATTCAGCCAGAAAAACTCCTTCGCAGAGGAGAAGGCAGAGAGGGCCAGTTTAAATGCCAAGGAATTTCCTGATTTGGAAATCGCCAAACATTTACAACAACCGGCCTCTAACATAAGAGCCTTAATATCATTAATAATGAGTTTTAACTCCCCAAAAGATTGATTAACATCGAAAAGAAAGGAATCCTTCCAGGGAGGGGCAGATTCACAAGAGTCAATCTGAAGGCTATAGAAGTTGGCAAGAGCTAAGCCTTCACAGACAGCCAAACAGCCTCCCATCGCTTCATTGAGATAGCCTCCCAAAGCAAAAGCTCGAGCAACTAAGACCTGTCCCTTATCATCACGGATAGCAACTCCAATTCCAACAGAATTTGAATTATTGCGATAAGCCACCGCCGAATTCAGTTTGAGGCGTCTCGGGGGTGGTGCAATCCAGTCGGAAGGTTTCCTGGAGGGAAGAGGTGCAAACCGAGAGGGGAGAGCAGCTCTGGAACTCTGGAATTCAGACAGAAAAGCAAGCGCTCCCGAAACTATAAATTCTGGAGGTTTAAGCTTACCACAGTTGAGAAGAGAGTTTATATTCTCCCAAACTGCCCAAACGATAATGCACAGCTGTTCAAGGTCTTCCTTGCTAATAACAGGGAGGAGGGAGGCAAACAGATCAGAGATAGGGAAGCTACGTCTGGCTGAGATGAGATGATCAAACCGGGACACCCCCCAGGCTTTTTTAGCATTTTTGCACCCAAACAGTGCATGATTGGCTGATTCAATGCCCAAACGACAAATACTACAGCTAGGATTTTCAACCACCTTATGTTTCCAGAGGTTCTCTAGAGAAGGAAGGGCATTCCAACAGCATCTCCAAATGAAAATCCTAACTTTTGGGGGTAGATTTAGATTCCAAAGGGCGTTCCACCATTTCTTAGACTGAGAGGAATTTGACCCAGAGGCGTTCATACTTTGATCCATTGCAAGACGGTAGCCACTTTGCACTGAGTACATACCTTTTTTGTCAAAATGCCATGTGAGGAAGTCCTTCCCTCCACGCCAGCTGATAGGAATAGAAAGAATTCTATCCCGGTCGATCGGCAGCATTGTGCTATTCAGCATATTCACATCCCATCGTCTACGATTCTTGTCTATTAACCTCTCCACACGCACTTCAGAGACAGGGGCAGAGGTAATTGGTTTGAAAGAGGTAGGGCGAGGGATCCAAGGGTCTTGAAAGGTTCTTATCAGTTTTCCATCTCCAACAGCCCATCTAAGACCTTTTGAGAGCAGCGTACGGCCCCAGACTAGACTACGCCATAAATGGGAACAGCCTGACTTTACTGTACCTGAAATAAAATTGCAATTCTTATAATATTTCGCTTTCAGAACTTGTGCTGCTAGGGAATTTGGATCTTGCAGCACTCTCCAAGCTTGTTTTGCCAATAAAGATTGGTTAAAAGCTGAGAGATTCTTGAAACCCAACCCCCATTGACACTTTAGGCGACACAGGCTATCCCATTTGATCCAGCTAATTTTCCGCTTTCCACCTCTTGATCCCCACTAGAACTTTGAAATCATGGAGCTTAATTCATTACATAATCCCCCAGGAATCTGAAACAGGCTCATCGTATATGTAGGAACGGCTTGGGCTACCGCTTTGATCATCACTTCTTTTCCTCCAAAAGAAAAAATGTTCCCATTCCAGCTCTTCACCTTTTTCCAAACCCGATCCTTTATCTCATTAAAGAGCTTCATTTTATTTCGACCCACCATTGAGGGCAAGCCCAGATATCTGTCATGGCTACTGTTGGAATCAACGTCTAGGGCCTGCCGGATTTCAGCCATGGTGCCCTCATCCACATTCGAACTAAAAGTGATGGAAGACTTCTGAAGATTGACCTGTTGACCCGAGCCACACTCGTAAATACACAGCAACTCCCTGATGCAGCTACTGTTTTCCACTGAAGCCTTGCAAAAAAGGATGCTATCATCTGCGAAGAACATGTGACTGACCCGTGAGGCTCCCCTACAGCATTTAATTCCCAAGCCTATACCATCTTTTTCAGCACTAGAAATCAGTTTGGAGAGCGCCTCCGCACATAAAAGGAAGAGATAGTGGGAAAGTGGGCACCCCTGTCTCAGCCCTCTAAAAGGAAAAATCTTCCCAACCGGGCTACCATTGAGAAGAGGATAGGTTTGAGGAAGAAACACAGTCCATAACTAGAGAGATCCAACCTGTCGGGAAATTCATTTTAACCATTACCGCTCTGAGAAAGTCCCACTCGACCCTATCGTATGCCTTACCAGGGACTCAGGCAGACTGATGAGGGGATATCAGCTCAGGCAGAAAATTCTTGAGTCTTGAAGCTAGCACTTTTGTTACAGTTTTGTACACAACGCTGCAGAGTGAAATAGGCCGGAAGTCTTTTAGAGAAACCGGCACTTTGACTTTCGGAATGAGAGCTACATTGGTTGCATTGAAGTCCCTGATTGAGGCTGTCCCATTAAGTACCTGGAGGCAAACTCTAGAAAAATCATCACCAATAATACTCCAAAACTTCTGGAAAAAGACCGCATGGAATCCGTCCGGCCCCGGAGCCTTGGTGGGATTCATTTCAAATACTGCATTCTTGATTTCCTCTCTCGTGAATGCCTTGTTCAAAGACTCCCTCATTTCCTCACTCAGATTTGTCTCAATTCCCGTAGTAGCTTTGTCTATTTCTTGAGCCGATGGACTTGCAGATTTGAAAATATTGGAGAAATACTCCTGGATAACTCGAGCCAAGTTGGTCTTATCATTTTGAATAAAGCCACAGCTATCAGTGAGGGAGTCGATGAAATTCTTTTTCTTCCTAGAGGAAGCTTTAGCATGGAAATACCTGGAATTTCTATCTCCTGCCTCCAGCCAGTTTGTCCTGGATCTCTGCTTCCAATAAATTTCTTCCCTCTCTAGGAGACCCTCCACTTCTTCTTCAAGAGCCTTGATACTTTGCATTACACCCGCTGTCCCACAGGAGACGTACAAAGCCTCAATCTCCTTATCCTTTTTAGCAATCTGTTTACCAAGATTTTTGAACCTATTGTTGCTCCAACCCAGGAGGTCAGTAGCATAGCACTTAAGGTTCCTAGCCAAGTCCATCACCGAGTTTGTAGGCCCTGCAGCATTCCACGCACTTTCCACCACACCACCTATGTCCACCTCTTTAATCCAGAACGGCTCAAACCTGAACGACCTGTTTCTGCTTCGATCAAAGAAGAGATTGGGGCCACAATTGAAATTGAGTAGAATTACACGGTGATCCGAGGAGTTAAATCCCAAGTTTTGAACACTAGCATACTCAAATCTGTCCCTCCACCCTGAGTCAGCCAGGAATCTGTCCAATCTGTCCAATCTCTCTTGTACATTACCCCTGCCATCTCTCATGTTGTTCCACGTAAGAAAGGGGCCAGAACAGCCTAAGTCCGAGAGATCACAGTCCTCTGTAATCTGCCTGAACCGAAACATATCCACAAAAGATTTTCCCGACCCACCCACTTTTTCATTCATACATAGGATCTCATTAAAGTCCCTTCCACACACCCACGGGAGGTCATTCACCTTCCGGAGCCGACGGAGAAGGGTCTAAGAAAGCATTCTTTTATTGGGAATGGGGTTGCCATAAAAACCGGAGAACCGCCAAGTGAAACCATCCTCCATTTTAATACTCGCATCTATATGACCCACCGAATAGGAAAGGATAGTAACCCGTAGTTCTTTCTTCCATAGCAGCATTAACCCACCACTTTTACAATTGCTGTCAACCGAAAAACCATCACCGAAACGAAGCCTATCTTTAATACTAGATGCCTTACGCCCTGAAACTTTTATTTATGAGAGAAAGACAAAATCCGGAGAATGTTTCTTAAGCAACCTTGACAAGGCCGCGAACCCCGAACGTTCCAACTGAGGCCTATCATTGTTCTCGGCGGGCCTGATTTTTAGGCACCACCGATATCAAATCTTTCGAATTTGTAGAGGGGGGTTTGGTTTTCTTCAGGCTTCTAATCTCATCTTCTGACTCAAAAGCCACTTTTCTTTTACATGCTGAAGTAGTTTCTTCTGTTTGGACAAAAGAAGTGGAGGCTTCCACCTTTGGGGATTTTTTGGAAAGTAGAATACTCTTCCCAGGACTTTTAGTTTTACTAATTTTTCCAGTCAATTTCAGCCCCGGTGAAAGGAAATTATTTCCTTTGTTTCCTTTCTTCCCATTTTTGCCTACCGCAAGCACTTGTCTGATTGGGCTAAGCAACTTCCCTGGGACCTGAGCATGCGCGATATCTCTTGCTGATCTTTTCCATTTTCTATTCACTTTTTTCTTTGGAGAAATAACCATATCTGAACACACTGGCTGAGAGAAGCTTGAATCCGCAGCCTCACTATCTTTTATTTGGGTCGGGTACTGACCTAGAACACTTATCTCCACCTCTGTCATTGGTTAGGCCTGTCCTACTGTCTCATCTAAAACTTTGGTCTTTATGGTTGTCTCAACTAGTGGGCCTTCTAGCCTTGGCACTGGCTTGGGCCCAGGTCCAGGTCCAGGTCCAGGTCCAGGCCCATTAGTGTTGATTAGGGTTTTGGATGTTGTCTCTTCCGCTGTCTTCTTCTGTGCCGCCGGAACCACTGCAGATTCCTTCTTCTACGACAAAAGCGATCCAGGCATAGTATTGAAAGAATTTTCTAATTCCAATCCACGCGACCCCTCCATCGATCTTTCCCTGTCTGTTGAACTCCCATTTGTGTATGATTGGTTTCTAATCTTCGCTCTGTCTGGAATCGCCGCTCTCATCCATGCTCCAAACTTTGTGATTTTCCCTGTCAGAGCCTCATTTCTTGCCTCAGTATCTAGGCATTCTTTGATTCCATGTCCTATTTTACCACAGGCGTAGCAAAATTCCGGCAGTCTTTCGTATTTCAATCCAACCACTACAATGTTATCAGTCTTATCCAGCTTTAATCGCAGCCATCGCTTCAGTGGTTTTAGGATGTTGATCCGAACTTTAACCCTAATGTATCTCCCCCAGCACTCCTTTGATTCCGATAGGATGTCGATCACCTCCCATATTTGCTCAGCCATCCATTTTGCCATTCTTCGATTCATGCACATTATTGGGACCTCATGAATCTGGACCCACAACTCAACTCTATTGAAACCCAGAAGTGAGATGTCGCCAGTACCCACCAATTTTTCTAAAGCTATGAGGCTTTTCTCAAAGTACCATGGTCCCCTTTGCCAGATCCGGTCTCTGTCTACCTGGTTGTTGAAGTAGAACATGAAGATGTTATCACCTACCACTTCGGTTTCCACTGCCCCAAAAGGGCTCCATAGTTGATCGATTAAGGTTTTGAATGCTTCCCTGTTGACTCTCTTTCCTGACAGAACTTTCCCCACTAAACAGTGGTTCACCTCTGCCTCACCATCTTGCTTAGCATCCTCGGCTGCCTCATGGATAGCCCCATCTTCATCAGCTAATGAAAGGTTCTCATAGAGCTTTGCTATTTCTAAATCGACCATCTTCTACCTGTCGCAATCGGAGATGAGAATAAACCCTACTTCTTTATCGGAGGGGAGACCCACACCCAGAAAGACAAACCTACTTTTACCCTTTTGACTCAGAGAGAAAAAAGGAAAAAGACTAATCCACCACAGTCTTTTTTATGGTGGGTTGATGTAACAATTTTTTATAGAGTCAAAATATTATATTATATAATATAGAACAAGGGCAAGATCATAGTCTCAAATTTTGACACAATTTGTTACACGGTATATTATTGATCTAAAAGATAGTTTGAATGGTTGAGATGAAGTCATAGTTTTAAACACAAAAACTTTCCTACAACATTTATACCTAATTCTTCTCTCCTTTGTGTTCTTTAGATACACTACCTCTTCCCACTTGCCTCAAGATTAGAGTTGTTTTGTTTATTTGAAGAAGATGACTACTTGAAAACATAAATTTTAGGGTTAAAAAATTAAATAGCACTATTTGAGACTCTTTTTTGGGAACAGGCACCAACTTACTAACTTAAGTTTAAAAGGCACCATTTATGGTGAACGGACAAAATTGCCCCCCACAGTAACCTTCTTCACCATAATATATTGAGAGTTAAAAAGGCTCGAAAATGTTTAAAAATGTTCGAAAAAGGCTCGAAAAAGGCTCGAAAAAGGTTTGAAAAGGCTCGAAAAAGGTTCGAAAAAAGTTTGGAAAAGGCTCGAAATGATTTCGTGCCTTTTTGAAATATTTTCGTGCCTTTTTACACTGTCATCGTGCATTTTGAAGTTGTTATCGAGCCTTTTGGAAAAGTTATCGAGCCTTTTAGAAAGGTTATCGAGCCTTTTGGAAAAGTTCGTGCCTTTTTACACTGTCATCGTGCATTTTGAAGTTGTTATCGAGCCTTTTGGAAAAGTTATCGAGCCTTTTAGAAAGGTTATCGAGCCTTTTGGAAAAGTTATCGAGCCTTTTAGAAAGGTTATCGAGCCTTTTTGGAAAAGTCTCGATAACTTTTCCAAAAGGCTCGATAACCTTTCTAAAAGGCTCGATAACTTTTCTAAAAGGCTCGATAACCTTTCTAAAAGGCTCAATAACTTTTTCAAAAGGCTCGATAACAACTTCAAAAGGCACGATGAGAAAGGTTATCGAGCCTTTTGGAAAAGTTATCGAGCCTTTTAGAAAGGTTATCGAGCCTTTTTGGAAAAGTCTCGATAACTTTTCCAAAAGGCTCGATAACCTTTCTAAAAGGCTCGATAACTTTTCCAAAAGGCTCGATAACCTTTCTCATCGTGCCTTTTGAAGTTGTTATCGAGCCTTTTGAAAAAGTTATCGAGCCTTTTAGAAAGGTTATCGAGCCTTTTGGAAAAGTTATCGAGCCTTTTAGAAAGGTTATCGAGCCTTTTTGGAAAAGTCTCGATAACTTTTCCAAAAGGCTCGATAACTTTTCCAAAAGGCTCGATAACCTTTCTAAAAGGCTCGATAACTTTTCCAAAAGGCTCGATAACTTTTCAAAAAGGCTCGATTAAAAAATTAAAAAATATTTCGAGCCTTTTTGAACAAAGTTTCCAGCCTTTTTGTACAGTAATCGTGCCTTTTTGTACATGAAAAGGCACGATTGGTGTATGAAAAGGCACGATTGTACAGTAATCGTGCATTTTCATTAAGTGTTCGAGCCTTTTCATACACTAATGAAAAGGCACGATTGGTGTATGAAAAGGCTCGAACACTTCATTTCGAGCCTTTTCAATGGAAGATTCAAAACCAAAAAAAATCTCGCCCCCACACCCCCACGAGCTGACCGGGCAGCTCGACCACCGCGAGCTCAGCGGGGAGCTCGACCCCCGAATGCGTTTGCGTAGAGCCACAAAACTAATTATCCATTGGAGGTCTGTTTTTAATCTCAGAAAACTTCAAAGTAAGAAAAGAATGTGTAAAGTAAGGGTATTTTTGTCCGTTCACCATAATAGGTGCCTTTTAAACTTAACTTATTAAAGCAGTGACATTGTCACCAAATCAGTTTAAAAAGGTGACATTTCTCACCAATTCCACTAAATTTTATCCGGTTCTTCAAAATCACCATAATGAAAGGTCATGTTAGGAGCGTTATTTGGTTGATTTCAATAGTCATTTGAGTTGATATTTTTATTTTATTTTTTCGAAAATATATGAGCTGAATTTTAGTAGTAGAAAAATCCAGTTATGTTGAATAGTGAGACCGGTGAAAGGGAAGAGGGGAGAGAAACAGAGAAAGACAAGGTGGATAGAGGAATTGCGAAAGTTAATGGTATAGGATTGTGTAGTTTATGATGTATTCATGAATTAATTCAATTATGTCAAAAATTAGGGTCATGGATCCTACCCTATAGAACAATATTTATCATTTTGATGGTGAATCTCGTTAGACCATGTCACATACAAGAGAATTTTCATTAATTAAAATAAAAACTACACCTACTCAAGGAACAAAAAGAGAGGTTTACCTAATTATATATATATATATATATTTAAACAAAGTAAAAAAAGGAAATATGCATGTAATGCAAATACAACAATATCCTACTCAAATCTTGACTTACAAGGCTTCATAGAAAAGAAAAGAAAAAAAAAAAAAATGCAATGCAAATTGCAATATGGAGTGAAGAAGCAGGTTTTCCTGAGGGTTCAAAATTCCTAAATTTTTGTTACAAGGTTTGACAAGGAAAGTAGAAATAGGACTGTATGAGGCATTTTTTTTTTTTTTTTTTTTTTTTTGAAGTAGATTGTATGAGGCATTTGTTTCAACTTTAATAGGCCTTTTTAAATTTTAAAAACGATGATTGATATTTTGGGCTAAAGTCTAAAGAAGATTTAGGTTATTCTATTGATGGTTTAACTTATAAACATTTTTTTTTTCAAAATATTTGGCTAGGTAACCACACAGCCAAGGATGATTGCACCCATAGATAAAACTAGAGATATCAATCATTACAAACACAACCAGGAATGCAACTCTAATAACTTGATAGAGATCTCCCAACAATTTGTAATTTAATGGGTAAAGGTGAAACTCGAAGTAAGAAGGAATAAAACCATGTCTGTGTTTGCAATTTGATAAGCATTTTTGAAGAATTTGCTTCTGTCTCAATGTCATATGCGTATCTATCGGATGTTGACGACACAGTAGCCTCACCATTCTACAACTTTGGATTAGAATCCATGATTATTGCATGCAGCTTTTCCATTTCCTCAAAAAGCTTGGTTGATGTAATCAAGGCTGTATAAGCTTTCAAATCAATGGCTGATCAGAATGAATCAAGAACTAACAAAATAAAAACTTAAATTTGATCAAGTTCCATATTCTCCATCAAATCTCAGTCAAACAAATAAAATTGGGAAAAAAATGTTTTAGGGTTTGTAAACCACTAAAGAGAAAGAAAAATAAGGATGGATTCTAAAAATTTTGTTTGTAGTGTCTTTAGAACTTTTTTTTTTGTTTTTTTTAGTAATTTTATTCATGTTAAAATTGTCATTAATAATAAAAAAAAATTAAAAAAAAATGAGCATCTCTTTACAATCCACAAATTATGTATTTACATTATAATTTTTTTTGTTCTTATTGATGACAATTTTAACCTGAATTAAAATTACTAAACAAGACAAAAAGATTCTAAAAACACTCAAAACTAATTAAATTATTAAAAAAAGAAATTTTCTCGCCTAAATCATTAGATTAAATATTATGTATTAAACTCTCTATCATAAATCCTGTTATTACCATATTAAACACTCCTCCTAATTACTCCTTCTCTCTGTTTTTTTTTTTTTTTTTAAAATTATATCTCCATACTTTCTCGATCAATCTCTGATTAATATTTAAAGATAAAAAAAACTTATGAATATTTTGGTTTTTTAGTATTAAAAAGTCAATACAAATACCTTGTTTTTCAATATGTATATATATATATATATATATATATGAAAACTTTATTTGTTACAACTTGATTCGAATAAACTCAGAATTTATAAGGCTAATGAAAGAATTGAAGTTCTCTAGAAAATCACATACCTACAAAAGTAACAAAAAACATTTTCATATTTCAACTTTGTTTTTGAAAAACTGGGTATCTATTTTTTTTTTTTTTTTTTAATATATACATATTTAAGGTTCCTAGAAATCAAGCTTATTCGTAAGAGTTTTTTTTTTTTTTTCTTAACCATTAGTCTTGCTTGAGAAAGAATGGATCGAGATAGAAATTAGAGATATATATATTAGAGGAGAGAGGGTTTAATATAGTAATTAAAAATTTAGGAGAGAGTGTTTAATATATAATATTTAATCTAATGATTTAGGAGAGATGATTTCTTTTTTGAATAATTTAATTCAAAAATGATTACTCCTCGGATGAATCCAAAGGCTACGATGGTTCATCCTAACTTTTATTAAAATAAAATGGAGTGTCTTTAGATTTTTTTAAAATGGAGTGTCCTTAGAATAGGATTGCCAAAAGATAAAAATGATAATCTTGAGAGAATATAAAAAAGTGGTGTGTGAGTGTGTCAATATAAAATCATCACGATTTGAATTTGAAACTCACGACTCAAGGAAAAAAAAAAAAAAAAAACTCAAGACTCACGAGGGAAGATTGAGCGCATTAAGGTGGCGTTTGGTTAAATGGCGGAATGGTAATGGGAATGAGAATGGAATGGAATGGAAAGCTGATTTATTTGTTTGGTTGGGACTTTAAAATTAGCATCTGAATCAGTATTATTTTGGTTGGTTAACAACTGAATTGAATGGAATTAACTATATTTTGACCAAAATAACCCTAATTATAAAACATTCATAATAACATGATATATTATGGATAATAATAATAATAAAATATAAAAGTATATATAATATTATATTTATATATAATATTATAATATATAACATATTATATATAAAATATATATTATAATAAAATAAAATATAATACGAATATTATATATTATTATATATAATAATATATAATATATATTTTGGATAATAATAATAAAATATAAAAGGATATATTATATATTTAATTATATATTATTTAATATAATAATATATATAATATAATATAATATAATATATAAATATATATACTTTTATATTTTATTATTATTATCCAAAATATATATTATATTATATATAATAATAATATATATATTTATAATATATATTATTTAATATATTAATATATAATACATAATATATAATATATAAATATATTATATTATATATATTTATATATCGTTATATTATTATAATAATAATATATATAATATATATAATAATATAATATATAATACATAATATATAATATATAAATATATTATATTATATATATTTATATATCGTTATATTATTATAATAATAATATATATAATATATATAATAATATAATATATAATACATATATATTATATAATATATAATATAATATATTATTTTTGGAAATGAGGGTGTTTTTGGAATGTAGTTTGTGCATATGAGAGCTTTTATGGAATAAATTTTTTACATTTGAATGGAATGGAATGGGCATTCCATTGGTTTTTGGATGGAATGCCCATTCCACCAAAATGGTGGAATCACCATTCCAATAGAATGCCCAATCCAATCCATTCCAATAGAATGCCCATTCCATTGGATTTTAACCAACCAAACATATGGAATGGATTCCATTCCAGCCCATTCCAACCAACCAGACGCCACCTAAGTTCACGGACAAGCTTTAGTTATTCTAACTATACTTATAGATTTGTAGCTGATTTAAATAAACTCGTCAAAATTGTTATCTCAATGTTAACTTAAAAAAAGGGTTAATAGCACCGATCCCCCTCGAACTTTATGTGAGTTTATATTTTACCCCCTAAACTATTTTTTAGGTGTTAAATCCTATGAACTCTTCTTTTCTTTGCACTTTGTTCAAAATCCTAACGCCGTCCATTTTTCTGTCATGACAAAATGCACTAAGCTCCCCTAATTATATGCATAATTACATCTAATCGAAAACAATATAATAATATAACCCAAATACCCCTCTGACCAAATTTTAAAAATAAAATTTTAAAATTTAAAATTGAAATAATGGTTAAATAATAATAAAATTATGAATTTTTTGTTAAAGAAAATTAAATAAAAAGAGAAACGTAAAAATTAAATTGATTTAAAAATTATTTAAATTATCCTTTTTATTTAAATATCCCTAAATATAAAACCCAGATGAATTATCATTCAAATTATCTTTTTTATTTAAATATCCTTAAATATCACTTGTTCATTTACAATAACAAGGGTATTAATAATGACAAAAAACAAAAATAAAAAAATTAAATAATAATAATAATAATAATAACAATAATAATAAATAATAAAATAATAATAATAATAACTAATAAATTATTTTAAAAAAAGGTAGATATTTAGATTGGTCTCCACCATCTATCTCAAATATTCATGGTGGTGATAAAATTACAAAAATAATAATAATAATAATAATAAGAAAAAAATTACAAGAAAATTGAATAATAATAATAATAATAATAATAATAGTTATAATAAAATAATAATATAATAATAATAAAATAATAAAATAATAATCATTATTTATTTAGATTGGTCTCCACCATCTATCTCAAATATTCATGGTGGTGATCAAATTACAATAATAATAATAATAATAATAATAATAAGAAAAATATTATAAGAAAATTGTAAAAACAATTTTTTTAACTTATTATTATTTTTTTATATTACTATTATTATTATTTTTATATTATTATTATCATTATTATCATTATTATAATTATTTATTTTTTTTATTATTATTATCATTATTATTATTTTTATATTATTATTATTATTATTATTATTATTATTATTATTATTATTATTATTATTATTATTTAATTTTTTGTGACATTATTAATACCCTTGTTAGTGTCAATGAACAAGTGATATTTAGAAATATTTAAATAAAAAATATAATTTAAATGGTAATTCCCCTTATTATTATTTAAAATTGAAAATAATTTTTATATTATTATTATTATTATCAATATTATTATTATTATTATTGTTATTATTATTATTATTATTATTATTATTATTATTGTTATTATTATTATTATTGTTGTTGTTGTTGTTGTTGTTGTTGTTGTTGTTTAATTTTTTATTTTTGTTTTGACATTATTAATACCCTTGTTATTGTAAATGAACAAGTGATATTTAGGGATATTTAAATAATAATAATAATGGTTATTTTTATTTAACCATTATTTCAATTAAAAATTTTAAAATTTTATTTTTAAAATTTAGTCAAAGGGGTATTTAGGTTATATTATTATATTGTTTTGGGTTTGATGTAATTATACATATAATTAGGGGACTTAGTGCAATTTTCCATGACAAAAATGGACGGCTTGAGGATTTTGAACAAAGTGCAAAGAAAATGAGAGTTCAAGGGGTTCAACCCCTAAAAAAAAAAAGTTCAGGTGTAAAATGCAAACTCATGTAAAGTTCGAGGGGGATTGGTGCTAATAACCAAAAAAATAAAAATAAAAATAAATGTTGTAATACATGTGGCTTTCCCACCACCACTCAATTTATTTGTTATATATATATGTGCTCTCTCTTGTAAAACAAGTGGTTGCTCATCCAATATCAATAAAAAGACTCAACATGTTCTCTCTAGTATCATCTCTCGTCTCTCACATCTGATCTCTCTCTTCTTTGATCTTTCTCTCATCTCATGTTATTTCTTTGTTATTTATTATTTATTGATTCACAACACGTTATCAGCACGATTATAGACTAGGGTAGGCAAGTGAGCAGCAAGTGTTCTTGAAAGTTTTTGGTTTAGATCGAGTCCAGAAATTTTGAAGTGCTCGAATAGTTGTTCGGATGATACCGTTGTGTTCATCTCGGAAATACGATTCCAACGCCACTGACCGCATCTCAAACAGAGCACTAACGAACTCTATAGCTTCGGTCAAAGTTCGGTCAACTCTAAAAAAATTTCTAGATTTTTCTGCAATTTTCAAGGAAGAAGACGACACTGTAGCGTGCACGTCAGTGCCTCGTCAGCGCACACGTCAGCGCCTCGTCAGTGCCACGTCAGCGATGCGCCACGTCAGCGTCACGTCACAAGACATGGAATATTCCGTTACCATCAGAGAATATTCCGTTAGTCTAACAGAATATTCCCGAGTCAACTCAACCAAACTCAGTGAAATTTTCACCCGTTTTCAACTAACTCGGACCCATTTACAGCTATTTCGACTGTTCCGGACGCAACCGTCCATCAGTTTCAGCTTGTAAGTTCTGTTTTAACTTATTCAAGCTTTATTAACTATGTTTTCAGGAGCTCTTCAGGAGCTCCAATTACGATACTATTATTTCCAGAACCTGAAGTTCTGAATTTATTACTAAAGTCTGAAGCTTATGAATTTATTACCATTGGAACCTGAAGTTCCTAGATCTATTACCATAACCTAAAGTTCTGAATTTATTACCACTAGAACCTGAAGTTCCTAGATTTATTTCTAGAACCTGAAGCTTCTAAATTTATTATTACTAGAACTTGAAGCTTCCAGATTTTTATTTATTAATATCAGAATATGCAGTTATGGATTTACTTTCTCGTATTTTATTTACTTTTACGTGATTTATTTTCTCGCATTTATTTATTTATACGCTGTTATGAGATTGACTAGGCCAACTTATCAAAACCTGCGGTTCTTGATTTATTTATTATGCACTTTATTTATCTGTATTTATTTATTTATCCGTAATTTATGAGATTGTCTAGATTTACTTTTTTCGCATTTATTATTACGCATTTTATTTTGCAATTTTTATTTAAACAGTTTGGTTACCCATTTAGAACCTGAAGTTTATGGATTTATTTATCATTACCGGAACCTGAAGCTTCTAGATTTATTTACTTACAAATATTCCTTTATATATCTGAAGGTTTAAATTCCTTGGATTTCTGTCGGACCAGAAGTTCTGACTCCGATTGTGATTCTCGGATAACCAGAAGTTGTAATAATGTCAAAGCTTGCAAATTTGAAATTTGCTACACTAGAAAATGTCTGGGGACAACTACGATTTGAAAGTCCAATACCTAACGGTCACAGAACCAGAAGTTCTATGACAAGAACTAAAATATCGATTTGATAACCAACCCGATGTTGCATTACCAAATAACAGGTATCAGTGGCAACATTTACGTTTTCAAGACTTTAGATCAATCTCTGAGTATAATTCTGCTTTAATCAAAATCACGATAGAGCTGAAATTGTGTGGTCAGGATGTAATCCGAAATCATCAATAAAAGCAAATAGTAAATTTTCTCCCATTTTCACTTTATCTCATACTGTTATTCTCTCGTTCTTCTTCATCTTATTTCTATCATATTATCTGTTATTTTAATTTTACGCATCTAATTAATTTTGTGCAATTTATGTGTCTAAGTATGTCAACTAACCAGAACCTGAAGTTTCTGGATTTGTATAAATTATGTGTTGAGCCTAACTAGGTCAATCGTTAAGCTTCTGGAATTCAAACCAAGCTCAGTTTGACCAACTAACCAGAATCTAAAGTTTCTGGATTTATCATTATAATATTTAAGTTGGCATGGTTTTACAAACTGATCAGAATCTTAAGTTCTAAATTTCAAATTTCAGTAAAATATGGAGTTCTGGATTCATTATTATGTACATGAATGTCATATTTGGGACCTGAAATTCCAAAATTCAAATTCTATATAGAACCTGAAGTTCTAATTTTGAATACGAAATATTAAATCTGGACTTGAAGTTCTTAAGTTTTGAACATGAAAATCTAATCAGACTTGAAGCTCTGAATTCAATTTGAATTGTGATATTAAAACTTTTATGTCAAAGTTTATTAGAACCAGAAATTTTGAATTGGATCAAGTTACGATTCTTTCATCTAGAAAGCCAATTTGTAATTTCTATTTATAACCTGAAGTTTTCTGAATTTTATGAACCTGCAGTTCATGGTCGAACCGGAAGTTCAAAAAATCAATATGATTCATGATTTTGTTTTATGAAGTGATATATTCTCATACCTATATGTTTATACTTTTGATCACTTTGTCTAATATGCACTTTATTTTTCATTATGAATATATATGTCTTTAAACGGTAAATTGGGTAATATTGAAAAGCAAGATACAAGAGATATATGTCTAGCTGATTGTGCAATGACACCTACGATTCTACTGAATCAGAAATACTTTCTAGATTTAACTCTGCTTAAGGCAAATGTTAATATAATATCAGGTCCAGTAGATCTGACAGAAGGCTCCGGTAGAGCCATGATATTGTTACCAAACAATACTAAAATATGGCTATCACATAGAAACTATAAATGATGAGAATATTGAGTATTTGTACATTACTTCTCATGATTCAAGCCAGAAACTCATTATGGAAAGGTTGTGTGCTTTATCATCTAGATTATGTTACTCTCTTATAAGAGGTATAGAAGTTTATGTTGTTATGAACCAGAAGTTCTCAGATCCAAAAATATTTATGCTTTGGCATGACCGTCTTGGTCACCCAGGATCTACAATCATGCTTAGAATCATTGAAAATTCTCATGGACATCCATTAAAGAACCAGAAGATTCTTTTATCCTATGAAGATTTATGTATTGCATGTTCACAAGGGAAATTAGTAATAAAACCATCACATTCTAAGGATTGGCTTTGAATCCCCGTCATTCCTACAAAAGATTCAAAGGGACATATGTGGACCTACTCATCCATCAAGTGGACCGTTCCACTATTTTATGGTCATAATTAATGAATATTGCGGATCAGTTAAGATCGATATTGAACATCTAGTTCCACATGTTCATACTTAGAATGAATTAGCAGAGTCACTTATCAAGCATCTCCAGGTAATTGCGAGAACTTTATTATTTCGATACAATTACCAATTTCTATATGGAGACATTCTATTCATCTCTGACCCACTGCTTATCATTTCTCTACCATTCTAAGATTTATGATGATTTTGATTAATCTTTTATCAAATCATCTATATTTCTGATAGCTTATCTTTTTGAGCACGACTTGCATATTATTTTATTAATTAATTTTCATATCATTGTAAGAAAGGGAATTTTCTCTAGAAGAGAGGAGTAAATGAAAAGTTACTCTTATACAAAATAGAAATAGAAATACTAATTCAATTATCTATATATGTAATAAAAGTGTCTCATTTCAGTCTTCGTATCACTCAAATACGAAAGATAATTAATCATCAGATAATTATTAATCAGTTACTTGATATGTTAAATATGACAAAATTTTATAAGTTGCTATCTCATAAACCCCGGCCGGGTGATTGTTCCTGTAGAACGATCTGAGTAAAATGCAACAAATAAATCATCTGATGAATATCATAAACTTATCAACCTTTGAAAGGTATTGTTATCAGGATCCTTATGTAAACAAAGCTCGAGTTATAAATAAATCCACTTTCTCTAAATCAACTCAATAAGAGTTTGATATATCTAAAGAGACACGAGTCTATGAAATGACTAAATCCATTGAAATGGAAGAAATCTCAACAGAGATTTAAGTATGTCGAAATTGAAAATTTTATATAAATCATAGAGAGAAATGTGGAATCATAAAGAAACAATCATTGATGATGTATTTTTATACATAGTAGCGCTACTGAAATTATAAATAATAATTATGATATTCATAATATCAATGATTGTATACAAAAGGCATAATTAGCCTAAATGAAAAGAAGCAATTCAAGACGAATTGACTTCATAAGCCAAACATAAAGTATTTAGACCAATAGTTTTCTAGACACCTGAAGATGTCAAATTAGTTGGATACTTAAAGGTCTTTGTATAGAAACGTAATGAGAAAAACGAGATCGTAAGATATGAGACACGACTCGTAGTACAAGGTTTCTCTCAGAAACTTGATATTCATTAGTGATGAATACGATTACGTTTTGAATTTTTGATAAGTTTGGCTGCTTGAAATACGTCTTCTAAAACGTAATAATCATCTATATGATTCACTCAATGCAGATATTTATAATCCCGGAAGGATTTAAAATGCTAAAGGCATGTAAATCGAGATCTCGTAATCTGTATTTGATGAACATATAAAAATCCTTATATGGATTAAAAATAATCCGGATGGATGTGATATAACCATCTCAATAAATATCTGATAAAATAAAGGTATAATAATTATATTATATACCCAAGTGTCTTCACAAAGAAATCAGAATCTGAATTTATTATATTCACAACTTATGTTGATGATATAAATTTAATTGGAGCTCCTGGAGAGCCCTTGAAAACTCTTGAATTTTTGGTAAATGAGTTTAAAAATGAAAGACATGGAAAAAGAAATATAGTCTCGACCTAAAGATCGATCATATATCAAATGGAATGTTTGTCCATCAATCAGAATATGATGAAAATATTCTGAAAAGATTCCATATGGATATTACGCCATAAAGCAAGTCTTTGCTTATACTCCCTCCAATCATTTATAATGTTATTTTATTTCATGAAATAAACATCTGGATATCCTACTTTAGCAATCTAGAAGATTGTTTTAAAATGAACTTTTATCAAGGGGGAGTCAGGGGGAGCATATCAAATGAAGTATATAATTATATTGGGGTATATGTGCATTGTACTTTTTTTTCTTTCCAATCAGGTTTTTTGTCCCATTGGGTTTTCCTGATAAAGTTTTAATGAGACAATTCTCTAAGCACACCCAAAAGTCGTTTGATCCACAAAATCATCATAAATATTACATTGATTCAATATATCATCGTATATATGTTATTTTGATCAAAAATATCATTGTAAATATTACTTTGATCTTGCTAATCATCGTATATATATTACCTTGATCCAAAAGATCATTATAAATATTACTTTGATCCGACAGATCAATGGATATCTTTACTCAGGTTTTTATCCCACTAGGTTTTTCCCTAGCAAAGTATAAATATGAGAAAAGCTCTAAAGAAAACATTAATTTTGGACTTATATGCACTGTACTCTTTTTCCCTTCGATCAGGTTTTATCTCACTGGGTTTTCCTGACAAGGTTTTTAATGAGACAGTTATGAGAACATCCAACACCACAAGATCTAGAAGATCTTTGTATATATTTTTCTGAGATTTTTGTCCCGTCAGGTTTTTCTTAGAAAATTAAATACAATACAAGTGGTGGAAAATCCAAGGGGGAGTGTTGTAATACATGTGGCTTTCCCACCACCACCACTCAATTGATTTGTTATATATATATGTGCTCTCTCTTGTAAAACAAGTGGTTGCTCATCCAATATCAATAAAAAGACTCAACATGTTCTCTCTAGTATCATCTCTCGTCTCTCACATCTGATCTCTCTCTTCTTTGATATTTCTCTCATCTCATGTTACTTCTTTGTTATTTATTATTTATTGATTCACAACAATAAAAACTTTATGCTCAACTTGTAATTATTGTATACAAATTTATAATGTATCTGTTGACAAATAAATATATATTAATGATGATTTTTAAAAAAAAAAAAAAATTACATAGTATAATGACTTGAACCCACAACCTCGTGGTGTAGATGTGATGGGTAAAACACTGAACCAATCTTATCTCGTCATATATTAATGATAATTTTTCTTATTTATTACATATTACAATAATTAAAGGATAAAACTTAGGGCCTAAAATACTGACCCAGTGATATGGCCCAATTGAACTTACTTTTGCTCATTTTTTTCTTTGACCTAAACAAAAGAGTTTATTTTTGCTCACCCCCTTCTTAAAACCATGACATGTGTCTATAGAGGGGGTAAATTTGTCCAAACCCTATTATAATTTTAGATAATTTTACCCCTCCATAAACGCATGTCATGTGTTTAGGAGGGGGGTAATGCTTACCCCTTTGAAGGGGGGTGAGCAAAAATGGACTCCAAACAAAACTCATAGAAGTTGAATAGTCTACTTCTCCAAAGAAAAAAGAAAAAAGGACATTGTTACAATTCATTTGGGCCACATCATTGAGTTAATATTTTGGGTGCTGAACGGTCAGCACCCAAGTATTATCCTTAATTAAATTATTTTATTAAAGTTGAAGAATTAAGGAGTTGAAAAATAAGTTTGAGATGACTATTTTTTTTATTTTTTTTGTTGACAATATCTATCTAGATCAGATATGTTTTTATGAAGCTTTTTGATGTCAGTAAGATTCGAGCTTCTGATTTGAGAGTCATTTGCCCAAACCTCAAGCTCGTCCATCTATCAGTTGAGTTACGCCAATAGGGACATTTGAGATGTCTATTAAACCATTTGAAAGTAAAGAAAAGACGTTTGTAAGAATCTAGTAGGACGGTTTGCACATCATCTCTGAACAGAAATTGTAGTGTATCTCCCTTTCACACCTGGTGGTCAGAGGTTTGAATCCCACCATTTATATTTTATAAACATGTGTGAGTTTTCTCCTGGTTGTTAAATGTATAATACTTAAAAAATAATAACAATAATAATAAAAAATTCTAGTGGGTTACGTAGAAAATTCAACGAAAAGAAGAAAGAAATGTCTTCTCATCAATAAGATCAAGAATAGTCTTTATCAAAAAAAAAAAAAAAAAAAAAAATCAAGAATAGTCAGTAACTCATTCAAAACAACAAAAAAAAAAAAAAGTCAGTCAACAAAGGTTTTGGTCATTTTGGTTATATTCTCTTGACTCATGAGTCATGACCCAAAAGTCATTCTAAAAAGCGTGTTTTTTAATTACAAAATGAGTCTGATGAGCCACACGTCTCATTCTCGTACCCACTTCGAGATTGTAATTTCTGATGATGTCTCATTGTCTCCGTCTGAAAAAAAAAACAAAAAAAGTAGGATAAATTGTTCAAATACCCCTGATTTTAGATCTAATTGCAGCCATATGGAACTTTTACCTTAAATTGTATAAATCTCCCATATTATTACTTGACTTCCGTCCATATTAACAGCTGAACAGGTTTTAGCAGAAAAAGACTAAAAGGCCCCTAGTTAGCTATTTTACTCATATTTTTAAGATTTTTTAAAATAAAAAACTTTAAAAGGCAATATATATATTATATTTTTTTCTTAGAAATACATTAAAAAAAAATTACAATAAAAATAAAAATAAAAATGAAAAACATATATCGATCTCCCATGGAGAGTGCCCCTCAATTCCTCAAATAAGGATTTGGGATTTCAGATTTGGATTCACATCACACGTCATTGTAACTCATTAGCTAGGAGAAGTTAGAGAATGAGAGAGATCTTGTGACAGTCGGGGTGGTGACGGCAACGATGTGTGTGAAAATGAATTTGGGTTGTGTTTTTGTTTATGTTTTTCAATTTTTTCAATTTTTTGAAAACTGAAAAACAATTTTCATTGGAATGGTTGTGGTTGTTTTGTTGTATAATTATTAGAATAAGTTTATTCGATTATTTCTAGTGAGTATTCTCATTTCTAATAAAATTGAGAGCAATTACTGCTTCTTCCTTACTTTTTCTTTTTTCCATATTTATACAATTTTTGGTCTATAATTCCATAATATGATGTGTATTTTGACAAATATTTGGTTAACATGGTACTTGAGTTTCGTAAATTTTGAGTATTTTATTTTATTTTTATATATGTAGCCAGCCTCCTGGAATCACTCGTATTTTATTTTATTTTTTCAAAAAAGAAAAAAATCTTGGATTCACTCATTAGTGGAGTGAACTTGAAGTCCACTCAAATGAAGAGATAAAGAAAACAAAAAAATTGTGTTGTCATGGTTGAAATTTCGATTGAAAAGATTGCGCGCATTCATTTTTCTCTGTCTATTGAAAATCTAATATGGTCGTGGTTTGAGAGTTGATGATTGTGGTTGGATAAAAATATGAAGTGAGGAAGAGATTTGTACGTGGTTTTGGATCGGATAGATTTTTGGTTTGGATAATGAATGGATAAATTATATTTTAATTTTCTTTTTGCAAATTTCTTTCTTATTTTCAAACCATTGGATTTCTTTGTATCAATCCAAATGCCCAGATTTTCTTGCAATATTTTTTTGGACTGACTTACTGTGTAAAATGACATGTTTTCCCTTCAGCCATTAAGATCTCCCGTTAGTTGACTATCAGCAGGGGAAGTTTGTGTAAATTTAAGTAAAAGTTCTATCTAGCTGCAGTTAGACCTAGGGGTCATTTGTTTTTTTATCTGAAGACTGAATAGTTCTGAATTTTACTGAAGACTGAATAGTGACTGAAACCTGAATCTCTCACGTCTGAATGTACTGTCAATATGTTTATTTTTTAAAAATAAAATTGTCTGAAAAGAAGTAATTTTACATCTATACCCATACTAATTAAAATAAGTAATTTAACATGCAACACTCTTTATAAGATTTTGCATGTTCTTCCGCAAATAAAGTTTAATTTAACAAAACAAAAAATTCATGTAGGAATATAATTTTACATGTTATTCTGCAAACAAAGTTCAAGTTCAATTTATTGTAAAAAAAAAAAAAAAGGTTTAAATTCAATTTTATATATTGTCCAAATATCCGTATATAATTCTAAAAACCATTTTTTTTTTTTTTTTGAAATAGGTCCCTAAATTATATACACCGGTATATATATATATATATATATATATATATATATATATATATATATATATATATATATATATAAACAATTATTCTATAACTTCTTCAAGCCACGAAATCTACTCAATATCGAATGCAACAACAAAAAGAATATTTGATAAATTATATAATTGCAACTATGACAATCATAACAAATTATCATTCTAGATTATGTTTAAAGAATTCTATAACTGCCACTACAGGTAGATAAAAAAATATATTTAAAAATTAAAGAGTTCTTACCAGAATTTGGTAGGAGAGAAATTCAATTGTTTAATCCCAGGAATATTTCAATATGAAAAGTGATTAGGGTTTTTTTTTTCTTTCTTTCTAAAAATCTTTTAAAATAAGAAATACGTTATAAGAAATAATTATACTCCATATCAAATTAGGATAAATTTAGAAATATATCTTTTTTTGGAGGATAGACTTGGAAGAAAATATTTTAATTATAATTCAGTGATTTGGAATTGAGTTAAAAGTCAGGATTTTTTTTTTTTTTTTTTAAAGTTGTTTTTTGATATTTTTAAGTTGTTTGACCATTTAAAAAAACAAACAAAACAAACAAAACAACTTAATGAGTTCAATTCAGACCCATTAAGTTTTAAGTGGAAAAAACAAACGACCCCCTAAACTTGGGGAAAGTTTATGCAATTTGTCCAAAAAATATGCATTTTGAGGTTTCTAACCAGAATACATATCAGCATATATATTGAATATGGACCCACTTTTGCAAAAAAAGTTAAGAAATGTATATTTTTATCTCCGATGCAATTATTTAAAATATAATTGAAAAATATTCTTGGATATTGCTACATTAATATTATATGAATTAAAGCATTATTTTATTCAAAAAATATATTTCAATAATTTGTTTTTCAATTTCAAAATATTATCAAATTTAAAATATTATTACATTTAGTCCAATCTCATGTTTCACCAAACAAGACGTATTATTACTTTAGTCTAGTCCCACGTTTCTCCAAACACAGTATAATACTAATTTAGTCTAATCCCATCCAATCATAGTCACACCTAAATCTTATCCAATCTTATAAAATGGTCCAATCTGATCACTTGTATCAAATGATGCCATAAGGCTACAACCACTTCATTATTTGATTTAATAAATGCGAATAAACTTTCATTTTAAAAATAATAAAATAAATCTCTTCTGCATGTCTAAAGACTTATAGTGTGTTAGGTATGACTTTTTAAGTAGAGCTTTTAGAGTAGAGCTTTTACTAATAGAGCTTTTATTGAGTAGAGTTTTTAATAAAAAAAAAAAAAAAACTTTTAGTTGTATAAATTACAAAAATGGTGTTGACAATGTATTTTTTTAAAAACAACTTTTGGTTGTGTAAATTACAAAAAAATTGTTGACAATGTATTTATAATGGAGTTGTATAGTGGAATATCTAAATTTTATAAAGGGTAGTTGAGACAATTCATATGTTTTAAAAAAACTAAAAAAAAAAAAAAGCCTTTTAGGAAAAACCCAAATTTGGGCTTCTCCTAATAAACATAAAATAACTTTTATAAAGGGTAGTTGAGACAATTCATATATTAAAAAAACTGTTTTGATTTTTACCAAACAACACAAAAACTTCGAAACAGCTTCTACCATTAAAAATGTGTATTTGGCCTTTACAAAAGTCATACCAAACATGCACTTAGGGTGTGTTTGATATGACTTTTCAAGTAGAGCTTCTAGAGTAGATCTACTTGTAGTAGAACTTCTAATGAGTAGAGCTCCTAACAAAAAAAAAAAAAAAAAAAAAAAAAAACTTTTGGTTGTATAAATTACAAAAAAAATGTTGACAATGTATTTTTTTTAAAAACTTTTGGTTGTATAAATTACAAAAAAGGCGTTGAATATTTATAATAAAAGAGTTATATAGTGGAATGTCTAAAATTTATAAGGGGTAATTGAGACAATTCATATATTTTTAAAAAGTTCAAAAAAAAAAAAAAAAGCTTTTTGGGAAATCCCAAATTTTGGTTTTCTCTTGGTAGACATAAAATAACTTTTATAAAGAGTAGTGGTAACAATTCATATATTAAAAAAATTGTTTTGATTTTTACAAAGGGAGTTTCTCCTTACAATTCACAAATTATCTATTTACACTCAAATTTAATTTTTTTATTAATGACAATTTTAACCTGAACTAAAATTACTAATCAAGACAAAAAAAAATTCTAAAGACATTCCAAACTAATTAAATTATGAAAAAAAATAAAAAATTCTCTTTCCTAAATCATTAAATTAAATATTACATGTTAAACTCTCTCTCCTAAATCATAATTACCATATAAAACATTGTTTCCTAATTGCTATCTCTCCATTTTTTATATATATAAAAAAAAAAATCTTATCTCATACTTTCTCGATTAATAGTTAAAGAAAAAAAACTTATGAATATTTTTGGTTTTTTATTAACAGTAATATATATATATATATATATATCAATTTTAAAAAATATATAGATATATGAAAACTTGTTTTGTTGCAACTAGATTCAATTAAACCCATAGTTTCTAAGACTAATGAAAGAATTAAAAACAAGGTACTTGTTTTGTTTTTTTTTTAACTGTTAGTCTTTGCTTGAGAAGGAATGGAGATAGAAAATTAAAGATATATATTGGAGGAGAAAAAGTTTAATATAGTAATTAAAAATTTAGGAGAGAGTGTTTAATATGTAATATTTAATCTAATGATTTAGGAGAGATAATTTTTTTTTTTTTAATAATTTAATTTAATTCAAAAAAGATTACTCATCGGATGAATCCAAAGGCTACGATGATTCGTCCTAACTTTTATTAAAATAAAATAGAGTGTTTTTATAAATTTATTTTTTAAAATGGAGTGTCTTTAGAATAAGAGTGTTAAAAGATAAAAAGGATAATCTAAGGACAAAATGAAGTGTCTTTAGAATTTTTTAAAATTTAAATTTTGAGAATGGAGTTTTTTTAGAAAAGAAGAGTAAAAAGAAAAAATTGGATTGTCAAAAGAAACTCTCTTTTACAAAACAATACAAAAAAAAAACTTCAAAAAAAGCTTCTAACATTAAAAATACACTTTTGGCCTTTACAATAGCCATACTAAACAGACAAACATACACTTAAGAGCCTATTTGACATAGCTTTTGGAGGGTTAAAAGCTTTTAAACATATTAATCTTGTTATTCATAAATTTCACATTAAACGGAATAAATTTTTATAATTTTGGTCACAAAAGTAATGTTCGACTTTCTTCATAGATTAGTAAACAACTTCGCGGATCACACAATCCGTTTGCATTGAAACTTCACAAACTATAAGAATTGATGTCATGATTTATTATTATAGTTTCAAAATAAAAAATAAATAAAAAATAAAGATCCTGTATATCAATCTTAGACCACAATAACAAGATCACCTTGTGATCATGGAAAAATGCTAAACATGACGAACTTATTACGACCCAATAATTATCACACCTTACATGTATGCATTTATCTATCAATTTGAATTTAAAATCACCATTATAATCATTTACTTTTCAAAGGTATATATATATTTATATATATATACACACACGAATCATAGTTTTATTATATGAACTGCTCCTCCCGCCTGAAAGAAATAATTAAAAGATAAGTTGATGAGTATCTCCAACTCAGCTATGTTCATGTCTCCCTTCTCATTCTTCTTCTTCTTCTTTTCGCTATGTCCTCTCGTGTTCTCTCAACAATCATCCAACCAGACAAACACCATGATCACTCTTTCTCAGCTTCTCAACAAAACAAATTCACCATGGAACGCAAATACAGAGCCAAACCCATGTAAATGGGAGCGGGTTAACTGCTCTGGTTCCTCCATAACCCATCTCAATCTATCTGGGTTTGGTCTCTCCAGCTCTGACTTCTTGCCTGTTGTTTGCAACATTAGTTCTTTGCAGGCTCTTGATGTCTCCAACAACCAGCTCAGCTCTATCCCAAATGACTTCATCACAACTTGTGGAGGGATTAATGGGTTCAAGTTGTTGAATTTTAGCAGGAACAGGTTGGTTGGTTCTTTGCCTGCTTTTCATGGTTTTGTTGGATTACAATCTCTGGATATATCTTACAATGATTTGAATGGAAAAATTAATCTAGAGTTGGATGAATTAGTTAGTCTCAAAAGCTTGAATCTTAGTCGTAATCGCTTTGATGGGTCTATTCCTACAAACCTAGGAAAATCCAAGGCTTTAGAGCAACTCGAGCTTTCTGTGAATAATTTCCAAGATGTAATTCCTGATCAAATAGCAGATTTTGGAAACTTGACACTGATTGATCTTAGTGGTAATAAGCTTTCTGGTTCCATTCCTGATAGAATTGCAGAACTTTCCAAGTTGGAAGTTTTGATTTTGTCTGCAAATAATTTAAGTGGAGGAATTCCAGCAAACCTGTCAAAAATAATATCCCTGTCTCGTTTTGCAGCAAATCAGAACAATTTTAGAGGTCAAATTCCTGATGGACTCACAAGTTATCTGAAAAATTTAGATCTTAGTTATAATAAGTTATCTGGGTTGATTCCACCAGAACTTTTGTCACAACCAAATTTGCAGACTGTGGATGTGTCTTTTAATTTACTAAATGGTTCAATACCTAAGGACATATCGTTAAGCTTGGTCAGGTTGAGATTGGGAAGCAATTCACTCTCTGGGGAGATCCCGTCTTTAACATGTTCAACATCTGGTCAATTGACTTACTTGGAACTGGAAAACAATAGCTTTACTGGAATGATACCTCCGCAATTGAGTTCTTGCCAAAGTTTGACACTGTTGAACTTGGCTCAGAATAACCTGACTGGTTCCGTGCCGGAACAGTTAGGTAATCTCAACCATCTTCAAGTTATGAAGCTTCAACACAATAAGCTGAGCGGAGAAATCCCAATTCAATTTATGCAGCTACAGTTATTGTCTGCATTGAACATCAGTTGGAATTCGCTCACTGGCCCAATCCCTTCTTCTATTTCAAACTTGACAAAGCTTACAAACTTGAACTTGCAAGGCAACTATCTTAGTGGTTCGATACCCAACTCTATCAGAAACTTGGATTATTTGATAGAACTCCAACTTGGAGAAAATCGACTAAATGGGACAATCCCGATGATGCCAATAAGACTGCAGATTGCTTTGAATCTGAGCAGCAACCACTTTGAAGGATCTATCCCAGATACTCTTAGCGGGCTGACTGGATTAGAAGTTTTGGATCTCTCAAACAACAAATTCTCTGGTGAGATTCCGGATTTTCTGATTCAAATGACATGCCTGACGCAGTTGATACTTTCTAATAATCAGCTCTCTGGAAATGTCCCCGAGTTCGGTCCACATGTTTCAGTCGACACTAGTGGAAACCCAAACCTCGGAATTGTCCCAGGACCAGCAAACAGAATAGATACGTTTCATCTGGGATTTATTATTGGCTCCTCCTTCTTTTTTACTTTAACATTGTTGATGACTGCCATTTTCAGTTTGGAAAAGATCCTCCAAACTCTTAGGTCATTCATGGTAATATTTGGAATTACAATCAAATATTATATCAAGGATATGTATCTCAATGTCAAATCCAATATGTTATAATATGTTTTCTCTTTAAATTTATTGTATATAATGCCTTTGCTTATTCTCTCCTTGAGTTCATAACATTGTAATTTGGATTGTTTATTTTCCATTGGAGACATTAAAAAGTGGAGTGTAACAAGCCAACTAGGTTCATGAATTAGTTCCAAATCCAGACAACATTAACAAAAAACCTACCATATAGATCCAATAAAATTATAAGATAGGTATTAGTTATTTTTTTAATAAATAACGGCAATAATAGCACATAATAAAATCAACTCCAAACTCTTAACGTGAACAGTTAAAAATAAAAAAACACACCTTAACATAAGGGTCGTTTGTTTGTTTGTTTTTTTAATTGAAAACTAACGGTCATGAATTTTATTGAAGATTAAAACTAAATTATGTTTTTTTTTTTTTTTTGACCTCTGTATATAATGTCAATTTGTTTGTTTTTAATGATAAAATTGTTTGAAAACAAATAATTTGACATTTATATCATTGTTACTATTAATTGTTATGTATTTTCATTTGATATAATACAAACAACTAGATAAAAATAATTTAATCTTTAACAAAAAAATTAACAAATTTTAAACCATTTTTAGTAAATATTGATAAGATATTAGTCATGATTAAGATATGATAAATAATGATATAAATATGGTTTTAAAAAAAAAAAAAATTTATAAAATAAATAAATAAAATTGAAGGTTCTACAATGGAGTTGAAAGTGACACGTGATTATGGTTATATATATACAGTCTTTCTATTATCAGTTCGTCCTGACAATAAATATATCAGGACGAAGAATGTGGACCACAGATTATGGAGAAGTTTTGACAAGTGCATACATTTTGAGTCAAATTATGTAAATCTAGTGGTCCACATCCTTCATCCTGATATATTTATTGTTAGGACGAACTGATAATAGAACATCTGTATATATATATATATTCGAAAATTTTCAACTGTACGAAAATTTACACCAAACACTGTATTGTATTATTTTAATACATTTTAATTACTTAATACAGCAAACACCGTATTAACTAATACATTATATTTGGTGGTATTATGTTGTATTGTAATAAAAAAAACATTTTTTTTTTCAATAAATATGGAATATTGATAAAATATGTGTTATGTTAGTAATTTTTTTTTTTATACTTTCAAAATACATAGGAAAATTTTATTTAAATTTTTTGTTTTAATTAAAATAAATATTTATTGATTTTTTTTATAAAAATATTTATTGATTTATTCATGGTAAGGATATTTAAAATCAATTATTAAGTATTTTTTTAAAATATTATATTTTTATAATATAATAAAATACAATAAAATCATATAGGAATAACCTAATACGATATAATATAATGCATCACCAAACACATGTTTGTATTAATGATAATACAATATAATACAATACAATATAATCCAATACAGTGCGCCAAACGAGCACTTAAGTGTTAAATGTAAAAATAATAAATAAATAAATAAACAAATGATCCCTCACTCTCCTGTCTCCAAAAAGTAGAATTCTTGCTTTTATATTTCAATTTTTTATTATGGGAAATTATTATTCTCTCCCCTGTAGTTTGCCGTATTCTCCAGTCTCCCCCCATATAGTTTCAAAATTCTCCAATTTCCCCCCTCCCATACCTATTTTTATTAGGGATGGCAATATTACCCGGCCGGGCCCGGTACCCGGCCTTACCCGGGCCGGAAATCCCGGGTAAAACCCGGACATGCCTTACCCGGCACCGGGTAAGGGTTGTCCGGGTACCCGGTTTTGATTTTTTTTTGACTTTGTTTTGTTTTTCTTCTTCTTTTAGACTTTTGCATCTATTTTGCACAATAAAATAAAATGGCATGAATGTTTTTTTTTTTTTTCGTTTATTTCCATTCTCTCTATTATCGAGAACCTGTGAATGATTATCATCAATAGAGAAACTTCTCTGTGTACTTCTCATTTATTTATATTTTTCATCATGTTTTTATATAGTATTGTTGTTTGTACTTGGTCGTTTTTTATTGTGCAAAATTGATGAGTTGTGCATGGATCATGAATTTGGATTTGCTCATCCTGTAAACTTAACAAGAGTTGTATGGGACACAAGTTTTGATAACAGAGTTTTGAAGAGTACTGGAATTAATACTACTTGATGAGAGGTAGTCATCCCATTTCATGTTTATTTATATGATTTGAATGCTTATAAATGGATGAAAATTTAAGAACAAATTTAAATATAATTATATAGCATAACAGTCGCATAACAGAAGCAATGTAGCATGTGGCAGCCTATGAATTAAAAAAAATTAAAAAAAAAAAAAAAAAAGGGTAAAATCCGGGTATGGATACCCGGAAACCCGGCCGGGTTTTTCCGGGCCGGGTACCCGGATTCCAAAATCCGGGTATTTTCGGGCCGGGTACCCGGACTGTCAAAACCTGGGTACCCGGCCTGGACCCGGGTTTTTGCCATCCCTAATTTTTATACGGTGAGATTGGTTGTATTTGTGCATGGGAGGGGGAAATTGGAGAATTTTAAAACTAGAGGGGGCAGATTGGAGAATACGGCAAACTAAATGGGAGAGAATAATAATTTCCCTTTTATTATTTGATCAAGAAAACGTTTTAAGAGGTTCAAGGACTATTTTCACAATGAATTATTGATGACCATGAGAAATCTGGTGGGTAGAAAATTCAACCAACAAGATGGAAATTGATGCACCATTTTCTCACATTCATATATAAGAAAACTCAGTCAACAATTAAATATAAATTTGGAAAGAAAAAAAAAAAAAATACATTTATGGCCAAAGGTTTTTGGTCCCATTCTCATGACTCCAAAAGTCTCCCAAAAAACGCGTTTCTTCTAGTCAATTGTGGGCTCCTCCTCCCAAGACTTTTCATCTTCTCAGTTCTCATGCCTTTTACAAAAAAATTAGTAAAATCAAATACTTCGTATCAATTTCCATTTACTTTCCTCGTTATTTCATTTAATTTAAGGTTAATCAACTTTATTTTAATATCATAATTTTAATATTTAGTTCAAAAAATTATGGATATCAATCTTTGACAAAAAGAAACAAAAACTTGTGATTAGGGAGAAATTATTCAATAGAATGAACTTACTATATTATTAGTAGTTCGGTATATCTATTTATTTTTAAGGAATGGAGACGGATTTGAACCCATAACCCTATGGTGTTGGTGTGAATAGTAAACCACTAACTAACTTCATCTTATCGCTCGGTATATCTATTTGTCAACAAATTTCTACACAAAATCATAAATATAATAGTTATTTTTTTTATTATAAAATAATATCTTAATAAATGATATACGAATGACGTGATACAACTTGCTGGATCGAATTTTCTTAGAGCTCGTTTGGTGTATGGTATAGAATATGATTATTTGCATGGGATAAGATTGGACTAAATTAGTGCTGTGATTGATGATGTATAAAATTGGATTAAAATAGTCTCTCTCTTGTTTGATGTGGTATGAGATTAGATAAAAAATAATTTTAACATATATTTAATATAGTGTGAAATTGACTAATATAAAATAAAATAAAATAAAATTATTTTTAAAAAAATAAATAAAAATATTTAAAATTAAAGAAAATTAAGTTTTTAAAAATATTGTTAAATATTATAATAAGATATATTATAAAATTTTATAAAAAAAATAAAAGAAGAAGAAGAATTTTTTTTAAAAACATGGGACTAAATAGCTCCACCTCACCTGAATAAAATGATTGTATATAATTGGATTTGTTAAAATAATTATTTAAATTAAATTTTAAAAAAAATATTTAAAACAATTTTAAACAAAACAATATTTATTTTTATTTATTAATATTGAAAATTATTATTTTTAAAATATTTTAAATATAATATTTTATTAATTATTAAAAGATATTTATAGTATAAATTGAAAAATGAAAAAAAAATAAAAATGTATATAGTGGTTGACTCCAATGTTACTAGTTGATTGTATCAGAATATGACTGTTTTTAGCCTTGGCCGTCCGGCGTGAGTTTTGCGCAAGAATAAAATAAGCGTAGAAGAGTCAAAAGGTCAAAAAAGACAAAAGTGGAGACCACACCATACGCTATTGTCCTTTGTCAGTCAGTCAGGTCTCTCCACTTTGTTGCTGTTCCAATTCCAAGTCTGCAGTCAACTCCACTCCCAACACAACACGCCATTTCCAACCCCAAGTCCTACAACATTTTCTCTCCCTTGAAAACCCCAACACTCTCTTTTTGTTCTGATATTCTCTTCAAGAACTCTCTCTTCCTTTTATTGTGCTCCTCCCACCTGAAACCAGCACTTAAATAGTTAACTAGAAGAGAATTTCATGAGTTTCTCTAACTCAGCTATGTTTTTGTCTCCCTTCTTCTTCTTCTTCTTCTTCTTCTTCTTTTCGCTATGTCCTCTCGTGTTCTCTCAACAATCATCCAACCAGACAAACACCATGATCACTCTTTCTCAGCTTCTCAACAACACAAATTCACCATGGAACATAACCAAACAGCCAGACCCATGTAAATGGCAGGGGGTTAACTGCACTGGTTCCTCCATAACCCATCTCTCCCTATCTGGGTTTGGTCTCTCCACCTCTGACTTCTTGCCTGTTGTTTGCAAGATTGATTCTTTGCAGGCTCTTGATGTCTCCAACAACCAGCTCAGCTCAATCCCAAATGACTTCATCACAACTTGTGGAAGGATTGATGGGTTCAAGTTGTTGAATTTTAGCAGGAACAGGTTGGTTGGTTCTTTGCCTGCTTTCCATGGTTTTTTTGGATTACAATCTCTGGATTTATCTTACAATGATTTGAATGGAAAAATTAATCTAGAGTTGGATGAATTAGTTAGTCTCAAAACCTTGAATCTTAGTCGTAATCACTTTAATGGGTCTATTCCTACAAACCTAGGAAAATCCAAGGCTTTAGAGCAACTCGAGCTTTCTGTGAATAATTTCCAAGATGTAATTCCTGATCAAATAGCAGATTTTGGAAACTTGACACTGATTGATCTTAGTTTTAATCAGCTTTCTGGTTCCATTCCTGATAGAATTAGAGTACTTTCCAAGTTGGAAGTTTTGATTTTGTCTGCAAATAATTTAAATGGGGAAATTCCAGCAAACCTGTCAAATATAGCAACCCTGTCTCGTTTTGCGGCAAATCAGAATAATTTTAGTGGTAAAATTCCTGATGGACTCACCAGAAATCTGAAAAATTTAGATCTTAGTTATAATAAGTTAACTGGGTTGATTCCACCAGAACTTTTGTCCCAACCAAATTTGCAGACTGTGGATATGTCTTATAATAAACTAGAGGGTCAACTACCTAAGTACATATCGTCAAGCTTGGTCAGGTTGAGATTGGGAAGCAATTCATTCTCTGGGGATATCATGTCTTTAACATGTGCAACACTCGGTAATTTGACATACTTGGAACTGGAAAACAATAGCTTTACTGGAATGATACCTCAGCAATTGGGTTCTTGCCAAAGTTTGACACTGTTGAACTTGGCTCAGAATCAACTGACTGGTTCCATGCCAGGACAGTTAGGTAATCTCAGCCATCTTCAAGTTATGAAGCTTCAACACAATAAGCTGAGCGGAGAAATCCCAATTCAATTTATGCAGCTACAGGTATTGTCTGCATTGACCATCAGTTGGAATTCGCTCACTGGCCCAATCCCTTCTTCTATTTCAAACTTGAAAAAGCTTACAAACTTGAACTTGCAAGGCAACTATCTTAGTGGTTCGATACCCAACTCTATCAGAAACTTGGATTATTTGATAGAACTCCAACTTGGAGAAAATCGACTAAATGGGACAATCCCGATGATGCCAATAAGACTGCAGATTGCTTTGAATCTGAGCAGCAACCACTTTGAAGGATCTATCCCAGATACTCTTAGCGGGCTGACTGGATTAGAAGTTTTGGATCTCTCAAACAACAAATTCTCTGGTGAGATTCCAGATTCTCTGATTCAAATGACATCCCTGACGCAGTTGATACTTTCTAATAATCAGCTCTCTGGAAATGTCCCCAAGTTCAATTCACATGTTTCAGTCGTTACTAATGGAAACCCAAACCTCAGAATTGCAACACCACCACAAATTTCCCCAGGACCAGCAAGTAGAAAAAGATCGGTCGCTGTGCCAATTGTTATTGCCCTTGCGGCTGCACTTTTTACCCTCGGGGTAGTCACAGTTGTTGCTCTATCAATCTCAAGACGCTTTTACAGGGTTAATGACGAGCAATTACAATTAGGAGGAGATCTTCCACCTCCTCAGGTCATCCATGGCAATCTTTTGACAGCGAATGCAATCCACAGATCGAGCATTTGCTTCACCAAAGCAATGGAAGCAGTGGCTGATCCATTGAACATTGCACTGAAAACTAGGTTCTCGACCTATTACAAAGCCATCATGCCATCCGGAGTGAGCTACTTCATTAAGAAGCTAAACTGGAGTGACAAGATATTCCAATTGGGAAGCCATGATAAATTTGAACAAGAGCTGGAAGTCTTGGGGAAGCTGAACAATTCCAATGTGATGACTCCTTTGGCTTATGTCTTAACTACGGATAGTGCTTATCTCTTCTATGAATACGCTCCAAAGGGTACACTTTTCGATGTTCTTCATGGCAGCCTGGAAAATGCTTTAGATTGGCCAAGCCGTTACAGTATAGCAGTTGGAGTAGCTCAAGGTCTTGCTTTTCTTCATGGATACACCTCCAGTCCCATTCTCCTCCTTGACTTATCATGTAAAAACATTCTGCTTAAGTCAACGAAAGAGCCGCAAGTTGGAGACATTGAACTCTGCAAAGTGATTGACCCTTCAAAGAGCACAGGCAGCCTTTCTACAGTCGCTGGTTCTGTTGGCTATATTCCTCCAGGTAAACTCTTTTAACTAAAGAATTACTCTCAAATCATGTTCATTGCACTCAATTGAATCATTTATAGTATATCATCCAGAATATTTGAATACTGATAATAGTTCTTGTATCTTCAACAATGTTTTTCCAAGAATATGTATGATTTGGAATGACGGGATTCTCAATTTTCTGTTTTAACCTTTTGAGATATCTATTTCGTTCATTGCAGAGTATGCTTACACGATGAGGGTAACAATGGCCGGGAATGTTTACAGCTTGGGAGTTGTTCTGCTGGAGTTGCTGACCGGAAAACCTGCAGTTAGTGAGGGTACCGAGTTAGCAAAGTGGGTATTACGTTACTCAGCACAGCGAGATAAATGGGATCACATCCTTGATTATAGTGTCAGCAGAACATCACTTACCGTTAAAAGCCAGATGCTTGCAGTCCTTAAGGTTGCCATGGCTTGTGTTAATGTCTCACCCGAATCTAGGCCGAAGATGAAGAGTGTGTTACGGATGCTCCTGAATGCAAGGTAATAAACCTTGTCTGATCACAAAAATTGGGTTTTTCCTCTCCACAACATAAAAGTCTTGCCTCTTGAGTTAAATCAACTTCAAAGCAGCATTCTATACGTAGATGGTTATTTGGTTATCCGAGTTCTGATCATATCTTAGTATTAGCTTAAGAGAAAAGCTACTCTAGTCTATTTATACAAGTATGGCTACACTGTAACCTGTAAGCCAACCTGCATGTAAAAGTAGTTGATTATGGAAATATTTGTTATATATATTATTTACAAGTAGAAGTTTTGGATCAGTGGCACCATTTTAGCTTTACACCATGCTTCTAAAAGACACATGCCTAGCTCCAATCAAGAGATTTCTCCATAATTTGCAATCATGTTGGATACTTGTATTGTAGTAGATTACAGAGAAAATTTCATAGTTATGAGAATTTGTTAAAATTGAAGAGTTCATGACAGCAAAGTGAAAAAATTTCGGAACATTAATGGGAGAAAATTGGAATTAAACATTGCTCTGCAAAAATTCTTCTCTTGATCTTTATAGAACTTTGAATATAGCTCCCCCATTTCTTTGTACGATTCTACTCCATCAAGACCAATGATTGATTCCTAGAGAAACAAGTGAGGGGGAGAGAGATCTGACAATCCATCAAAAAGCCAAGAAGATCTCATTCCAAGGTATAGATGTGTTAGACTAGAAGGTAAAATCTTTGGGATCCTCGATAATCTTTGCCAATGTTTGTAAGAATTGAGCCAGATCAGCACCATATATCACACGATGATCAGCCGTGACATTTACCTGTAAATTTAACAAATTTACGGAGTATGAATCTGTGTATTGATTCCAATCACATGGAACAAAGAAATCATGCTTCATAAGTTTTTATTACCTGCATTTGATTTTTCATGCCAATCCGACCATCCTTGCTTGCCACAACAGTAGGCTGAGATGCTCCAACAGCCATTATTGCTCCCTGCATAAAGAAAATCAATACAGATAATATACAAGCAGTATCGTATATAATTCAATCCATATAAAATTTACCCGGCTTGCACAGAGAATCTAGCAGAATTAAACACATTTAGATTAGAGCTAAAACACATACCGTTCCGGGTGGTAGAATGGCATCAAAGCGATCTACACCGAACATCCCAAGGTTAGAAAGAGTGAAAGTTCCTGGAAGAAGAAATGTAAATGGTGAGCAGATGTTGCATAGATGGCGAGTTAAGCATAGTCATAAACCAGTTTCATATCAGGCCACGGAAAAAGAATGGTGAATGTTACAAAAATCCAAAAACACCAAAATAAAACAAAGGATAACTTAATCACATACCAAGAACTCCAAAATGCCAAGATTATGCAATGTACATCACAACAACAGTTAGCAAAGAAAATGGTACCAATCAATCGTCAGTTTCTCAATATAAAAGTTATTGCATCAGGGGAAATCAAAACACAACCTACACTGAGATAAAATTGTTAAACCATCCAGTCTTGAGATCCCAAGGCTCTCTTCTGGCTTAATTTGTAGTTTAAATTCAACCTCTCCCACCGAATCCAGTCTAAATGTGAATGGAATATGAAGTTCGAGGTTGAATTGGGTATGATAAATTATGCAACCCCTACCACTGAATCCACTAACATCTTTCGCCAAAATCAAGGTCACCAAAAATGCTAGAGTTGCCAAAGGCTTATAAACAGCAGATGCCATTGGCAAATTCCAATCACATTAACACCAGTTATGTTAGGTAGCCAATAAAGGTTGCTTTGCGCCACATACATGCTGAACTAGGTTTAACCAAGATCTGATATACTTAATCACTGTTGGTTGATCTTCAAGCAAAATACAGTGTTCAGGTGTTCCCTTATCATGATGGAGAATAAAACAAATGGGCATAATTGCATAAATAAGGAGCTTAAGTCTGTCAAAATATGGGGTCTTGATAGGAAATTGCAAAATGGGTGAAAGGAAGGGAATGCTCAAGCAGAGACTCAATAATGGTTCTAACATCATGTGGGTTGCAACGTATCTGAGCAGAGCTTGTATGTGAAACCTAAGTTTCAGAACATAACCATAGGATAATAATTATTTCCTAATACAAACATGACAATTCTAGTTTCCTATCAGAAAAAAAGAAGAATCTGAACATGACAACTCATAATACTTAAACACAAGTTGGCAAGAGTAATTCCTACAACTTTAAAAATTTGCAACATCACTATATATGTCCATGATCTCGATATGAGCTTTCATATTTTACATGTTCCGGCCTCTAACAGCAATAAGCTAAGAAAAAATTAAATATATCATAAGCATGAAAATGTTTTACGTAGAATAAATCAGTCTCACGAAATCAACATCATGATTGGAATACTAAAATTCCACAAAGAAACGTCACACACAATTATATATTTACGTAGGAAGGAACTTGGAAGTACCTGTATTGTATTCATGAGGTTGCAGCTGCTTGGCACGAGCCTTATCGACTAACTCCTTCCACTTTCTCGACAATGAATAGATATCAGCCTAAAATATAGGAGAATTCTTAAATGTCAGTAACAATTCCAATATTAAACTAATATGTTAAAGCAACACCATAAAGACCAGTAAAAAAGTGAATGAAAGAACCTTATCGGCATCCTGTAGCACCGGTGTAATCAACCCGCCATCTATGGCTACAGCAACGGCAATGTTGATACTACTGTTATATGTAAAGCTATTACCATCTCTACAGCTAGAATTCACAACAGGGTGTTTAACCAATGCAAGTGCTGTTGCCTTCGCGAGCAACGCTGTCATCGTTACTCCCTTAGACTTGATCTATATAATAAAATATAATCAAATCAACAATAAGTATATGTTCGATCTGAATTATCATTGGAAGCATTTAAAATCGAAAGGAAAGCAAACAGATTTATTACCTTCTTGTATAAAGCATCGAGTGCATTAGTAGTTATAGTGTAGCCAACTTGAAAAGTGGGAACCGACAAGCTCTCCAACATGTTCTTACTCACAGCTCCCTGCATTGTAGTGAAAGGCACCACACTTCCCAACTCAACGCCTGCAGCGGGCGGCGGCACGGCAGCAGCAGGAGTTGCGGCCGTGGCGGTGGCAGCGGATAAGGCGGTGGCAGCGGATAAGGCGGCGGCAGCAGATAAGGCGGCCTCCACATCCTTTGCTACAATCCTACCCATAGGTCCGGTCCCCACCACTGTCCCCAGCTCCACTTTCAATTCCTTCGCGAGCTTCTTCGCGTACGGAGACGCCACTATCCTCTTCCCTCCCTCTGAGGCCGGATGCACGGCGGCCGCGGTGAGCCCCACCTTAACTTTCTCCTCCGTTCGTGGTGGGTCCACCGAAGTGGCCACAGTAGCAGTAGTTGAAGCTGTTTCTGTTGAAGAAGAAGAACCAGACGATGCAGCGGTGACGGCCTTAGCTTGGGCTTCGGCGATTTCGTCTTCAGACTCGGCGAGGAGGGCGATGGCGGAGCCGACGGGGGCGACGCCGCCCTCGTCGACCATGATTTTGGCGAGGTAGCCGTCGTAGAAGGTCTCGACATCCATGTCGGCCTTGTCGGACTCGACGACGACGACACTCTCGCCCTTGGCTAGCTTGTCACCCTCCGTCTTGATCCACGATACGATCTTGCCTTCGGTCATGGTGGAGCTGAGAGCCGGCATGAAGATTTCGCGGATCTTGGCGTCGACCCGGACCCTTCCCCTGGAAACCCGGAAAATGTGGGTCTGGGGACGGCGGAGGACGGCGGCGGAAGAGGAGGAGGGGAGGAAGGAGGTGTGGAGGAGGTGAGCCATTTGTGGAGGTTACAAGAGAGAGTGAGTGGGTTTTGAGAGAGTTTTTGGAAGAAAAATGAAGTGGTTTTTTTAAATTTTATTTTAATTGAATTGAATTGAAATTTGTATTGAAGACTGAAGAGTCGATTTTGTTGGTTGGATTTGTTGTGTGTGTTTTTTCTTTTTCCTAGAGTGTATCGAAATTGGGCGGAGGTCTCAACTACTTTACCGGTGAATGTGATGACTGTGTTTTGTTTTGTTTTGTTTTTTTTAAATAAATTAATATATATATATATATATATAGTCTTTCTATTATCGGTTCAAACTGACAATAAATATTTCAGGACGAAGAACGTGAATCACAGATTATGGAGAAGTTTTGATAAGTGCATACACTTTGAGTCAAAGTATGTAAATCTAATGGTCTACATTCTTCGTCCTGATATATTTATTGTCGGTTCGAACCGATAATAGAAAATAGAGTAATTGGCACAAATCCCCCCTCGAGTGTATGTGAATTTGCATGTTGCCCCCTAAACTATTTTTTAGGCATTAAACCCCCTGAACTATCGCTTATTGGCAATCCTTTGGTTTTTTCCTTCCTGAGGGGGCATTTTTACTCTTGTTCTACCAATAAGCGATAGTTCAGAGGGTTTAATGCCTAAAAAAAAAGTTTAGGGGGCAACATACAAATTTACATACACTCGATGGGGGATTTGTGCCAATTACTCTAGAAAATATATATATTTTTTGACATAATAATTTCAATAAATTAATATTGCCATTTTAGTTTTTATATAGTAAATTTTGTACTCCCAACTTGGATCAAGGAGATAAATTAATAAATTTCGAGTAGATTATAAAATAATATATTTTTGAATTTTTTTTATAAGCATATATTATAATGTTTTTCTTGAAATATAGTTTATTATTGTTTTTATTTTCTTTTGAAATTTAAGTACGGTTAGATCTCACCCCTAATTTTTCACAATGCTCTTAGAAATTATTCAGTGTCATTGATAATTTTAGTGCTTACTATATTGTAACAAATTCTAAAGTTGTTGTATCCTCAATTTCGTTTTGTTGTCCATATACAAATTCAATATAATTAATATATTTTAATATGGTTTCATAATTTCATAATTATTAATTTATTGGGATATATATGTTTAAGTTAGTGCGCACTTATATAACTTCATCAGTCCGTTGGATGTGGACCATTAGATTTACATACTTTGACTTAAAGTGTATACACTTGTCAAAGGTTACATCAGTGCGCATTGACCAGAACGGGACCGTATATATATATAGGGCTCGAAATTTAAATAGCACTTTATGGGGCGCCTTTTGGGGAAAAGTCACCAACTTATTAACTTAAGTTTAAAAGGCACCATTTATGGTGACCAGACAAAAATACCCCTTCATTTGTCGGTTTGTGAGTTTTTTCAAATGTTGAAAGAAAAACCTTTGACAGAGAAACGAACGGACAACAGAACCAAAATCCGACGGTGAACCACCGGAACAGTAGCGATGTCGACGAGAGTTGAACGGCGAAGCAGAAGGAGTGAGGTAAGCATTTTCATTCTCGTTTTCGAATAAGATTGTGTGTTTGTTGATCAGGTTAGGTTAGGGTTTTATTTTAGGAAAAAAAATTCTTTGAAAACGATGAAGATCTGGGTTTGATTAGTTGAATCGAGCCTTTTTGTAGTTGAATCGTGCCTTTTTGTGAATCGAGTGAATCGAGCCTTTTTGTAGTTGAATCGAGCCTTTTTGAACTTCAGTCGAGCCTTTTTGTAGTTGAATCGAGCCTTTTTGAACTTCAATCGAGCCTTTTTGAACTGTATATTGTAATCAAGCATTTTGGTGTTGTAATCGAGCCTTTTTGTGATGTAATCGTGCCTTTTTGAACTGTGTTTTGTAATCGAGCCTTTTGGTATAGTAATCGAGCCTTTTTGTGTTGTAATCGTGCCTTTATAAACTGTGTATTGTAATCGAGCGTTTGTGTATTGAGATCGTGCCTTTTTGTGTTGTAATCGAGCCTTTTTGTATTGTAATCGTGCCTTTTTGTGCTGTGATCGAGCCTTTTTGTATTGTAATCGTGCCTTTTTGAACTGTGATCGAGCCTTTTTGTACATTTATGTCTAGCGTTTTTTTTAGTGTATTCGAGCCTTTTTGAACTATTTTCGAGCCTTTTTGTACTGTATTCGAGCCTTTTTGAACTTTGTATTGTGATCGAGCCTTTATGTATAGTAATCGAGCCTTTTTGTACTGTGATCGTGCCTTTTTGCACTGTGATCGTGGCTTTTGACACTGTGATCGTGCCTTTTTGTATAGTGATCGTGCTTTTTTGTACTGTGATCGTGCCTTTTTGCACTGTGATCGTGCCTTTTGACACTGTGATCGTGCCTTTTTGTACAGTGATCGTGCCTTTTTGTACTGTGATCGTGCCTTTTTGTACTGTATTCGAGCCTTTTTTGAACCTTGATTTTTTAGGAGTTTTCATGAACTTATATGGTTTTTTTTTTTTTTTTATGTGAATATGCAGAGGGTGAATCTGAAGGATTTCCTGAAAATCCCTGTGGGAGAATGGTTCCACGGAAAAATTATTCGGCATGACCATGTGAATGACATTACAGATGTCCACAATGCACTTGAAAGTGTACGTGAACTTCTTCGGATGGAAGACCATCGTCGGTTTACTGAGTCCTGCTTCGGTCATTTACTTCACATGCATCAGGAGATGAATTTTTCGGCTGGAATTGTTCATCGGATGCTTTTGCGCGAGTTGCATCACGACGGGCCGGAAGATGAGATGAGATGAGATGAGATTTTTGTTGGGTAAGCATACGGTCCGGTTCTCGAAGGTTGAGTTCTGTGTAATCACCGGATTGAAGTTCGGAATCATTCCCGACCCAGCAAGTTATGAGATGGTACAAAATGGCATACACGACCGATACTTTCGGGGTCGAGTCGTAGAGAATGAAGACCTGAAAGCGGTGCTGCGGAGTGGTCTTTTTGAGCAGCAGTACGATGTGGTGAAGCTGTCATTATTGTTTTTGCTGAACTGGATACTGATGGGGGTGGACGAGAGAATGAAGACCTAAAATTCCATTATGGCAGTTTCAGCTAGTTGAGGACTTGGACGCTTTTGATGCATTCCCGTGGGGCGCATACGTGTATAGGCGGACTATATCTGGTTTGAAGCATGCTTTGGATGGTCAACGGCAGCGGTCCGAACAACGACAGCAACAACAGGCCACGGCTAACACCACTGAGACGTATAACATGTACGGTCTAGCGCACGCATTATTGGTGATAATTTATAATTTGCAGCCGTACTTTAATAGAAAAATATTTTATATCACTAATGTGTTATCTATTATGCAGATATTTGCTTTTGAGGTTATCCCGGACCTTAGCAGCAATAAGCACAAATGTGGGGAACGCAGGGTAATCGAGCTACCCCCTCCACGTATTCTGAAATGGGAGTTGACTGCGCGACCACGGGGGAAAACGCTGGTTAAGATTTTCATTGAAAGGGTAAATATTGATGTTGTTAATGTTTATTATTTTCAGTATGTTTGCAATTACAATGATGTCACTCCGATTGCAGATGTTTGCGCGGGCTGAATTGGTGCCTACGGAGGCTGAGAGGCGTCAACAGTACTACGAAGGCATAAACCTGGGAGGCAGTTTATATGATGACGATGCCGCAGATTTACCTCGTGACCGCCCGGATCCCGATCGACATAGGACTGCCGGACCCAGTGATACAGAGGAATCATATTACAGACCTAGTGATATGGATCCTCAGTATTTTGCACCTTATGATTTGGAGGGCTCAGAGCCGGAGGTTGACATTGGTAGTGAGAGTCCCACGAGGTCTAGGCAGATACCTTTCAGTCAAGCCAGACAACCACGACCTAGACCTAGTGATTCAGACCCGGAGGGTCGCAGTCCTATTCCCGTGAGGCGTAGGCGGGTACGATTCACGTTGCCCAGACGGCCTGCACCTGAAGGTCAGCAACCTGAAGGTGTTGAAGACCATCCGGAGGTACATAAGCATTTTTTTAACCGCATGCTTTACTTTCCATTGACTTAATAGTTTTAGTACTGACAGAGTCTGCAATCCTTTCAGGGTTGGGAGTAGAAATTAGCAGAAGTGATGGATGCTGTTCGAACATTACGGACGGATGTCATGGATGCTATCCAAAAGAATGAAGAGAAAAGAAATTCACAGCATCTGGAGTTGGTGGCTATGATTCGGACGCTACAGGGTCCGATGTCGCAGGGTCCACCGTCGCAGGGTCCGCCGTCGTAGGGGCGTATGGAGGAGGATCCACCTTTCGATGACCAACCATTTCATGACTATGATGGTGCATTCAGTACAGGCAAGACATGTACTGATCATGATGAGACAGGCTCAGGGGCCAGACATAGGGAGGCATATACTACAGACACAGTACCTGAGCAGCAGGCTCCTGATGCGTTAGGACAACCGGCGGTCCCCGCTGATACAGAGACAGCATTATTGGAACGTATACCATCGCATGCAGTCACCGTAGACCGCTCATCACAGCTGCTGCAAGATCCTGTTGATATCCATGAGCTGTCCACTGACCGCACGTCGTAGCCTCCGATCGACCAAAGCATAGCCGACCCCTCTAGGCGATCCTCGAGGAGAGATTTGGTTCTTCGAATTCCACGGTCACAGGTTGATCAACGGGGACCGAGTTCCTCCTCAGACCACACCGATCGCCATGGTCCGGAACAGACTCCCCCACCTCTAAGGCGTGGAGACCGGATTCAACGTCGAGGTTGGATGGAACGGAGCCCATACACAGACCCCTGTCTACCAAAAAGGGCACGGGTGATACCGCCGCCGACACATGAATAGAATCCACATGGACTGTTAGATCCTGAACAGCTTGCGGCGTACGAAGACTACAAGAGGAGCATGTCGGGGGAATTATAAGTATTACATTCTGTTTATAGTTTTTTTCGACAAATATGTAAGTCAGTATTATGTAACTTTTTCCCTACTTATGCAGACGTGATGTGGATCTGCACGACCCAGTTGGTGTTCCTGTCACTTGGTTCCACCGGTTGCAAACCAACTTCATGGAGTTGGAGGATACTGTATGTTCCTTCCTTGAACTGTCTTTATAAAACTCAGTCATAAATGGTTGCATCCTAACAATACAAACTGTTCAAATTTTCAGCACATTGACGCATACTTGAAGATTGTCCGGAGGTGTCAGCAATTGCACCCCACTGTCTACGGTTCGAGGATCAACATACTGGATTCACAATTCTTTGTAAGTGTTAATATTATACGGTTTTCGCTTCGACATTGATGTGTTCATACATCTTCTGCCTAACGTTTCAGTTAATTTTCTTTCAGACATTGTTAGATCACCAATGGGACAGAATCGGCACTGGTGAGGAGAGGAAACCCCCATCAGGTTGGTCTGTGTTTAAGCAGCAGTGGTCCCGTGATGAGCTTATGGTGGTCCTTGGGGAGCTCCCGTTAGGGATTCGGCCTTGGCACGATGTTGACATTGTAAGTGTTTATTTGAGTTTTGCGTCCATGTTTATTCGAGTTTTGATAACACCTTGGAGAAACACCTGCAGGTTCTGATTCCTTGCAACGTTGGAGGTATGCATTGGGTCATGGCCAGCATCGATCTGCAGTATGGGACATTCTTGTGTTTGACCCGTTCAGACGGGATGTCCCATTTAGGCACAGGAATGCCCAGTTTGCATGTCTGCTCTATTTGCTACCCTCTCAGCTCTATACGGTGCACTTTCACAGGAATAGACAACCGGGTGACAAGACTTACAAAAAGAGGGATGGGCCGTTTCGGATGTTATTTGTGTCAGCCGACCGGGTGCCCCAACAGGAATCAGGGTATGACAATTTCAAGTTGTTATTCTATCCCAATCGGTGAAGAAATGTATCAATGCTAATGGTTGTTCATGTGGTTAATTGCAGGGAAAACTGTGGTGCCCATACGTTGAGAATGATTGAGTACCCGACGGCGAACAGGGATACATTCGATTGGACGGAAGCCGATATGGCCATCATCCAGCAAAAGATGGCTATGGAGGTTTATTGTAACTCCAGGACGTTGTAGTTGTTGTACATAACAGAGCTGTTGTTAATGAAATTATTAATTTTTTATTTCAAGTTGTTTGCAGTTCAAAGTTCAACTAAATTCAAAAATATTTTCGAACATAAAATATTTCTAAAATATTAACATATATCAAAGCATACACAAAGTTAAAAAGTACTATATATTGACATATATCAAAGCATACAAAAAGTTAAAAAAATACCATATATGAGTATATCAACTGGTATGGTGACTTGTGGAAATAAACAAACTACAGCAGTTAAAATCCAAAACACATGTCTAAAACATAAGCCCTAAGATGATTGCATCGTTCATCTTTTCGTCCTCTCTAGCTGAAACTCATTGCACTCAAATAAACATCACTAACTCTGGCCTACTGTATATGTTATTATGCTCGTCGTCTAGTGTTGGATAAGCAGCCACAAAAGCATCTTCAGTGCCAATATATAGGGAGTTGTAAATCTTCCAGTACACTTCCCTAACCTTCCGAGCAGGATGGAAAAGCCCCTACTGCAGCACCCAATGCAACTCTCATCCCTTCAATCGCTTCCATGACAGCATTTATGATGTGGGGTCAAGTTTCCTCTTCTAAGACTCCATTCATTCCACGATAGAGTCCTTCTGAGGGCACGTTTGTTTGTTGTGTCCAGTTGAATGACAGATGCTGCACTTGCGACGGTATTGTTCGGGTACAATAGTACTAGGACCTTCATTAACCATATGCGGGTTGGAACACTTCCTGCTGTTATGTCCTGGTTATCCACATCTTCTACACGACTGTGTGGCTGTCCTCTCTGAAGACGAGACATGTCGACCCTCCATCTGGCAACCGGATTGTCTCTTTGTCCTTGGATTTAAAACCACCCGTGCTGCGATGTCGGATGGCACTACCCATGAAGAAGGATGACCAATAGGCATTATAGGAACCGAGTATGCATCAATAAGTGTCTCCCTCTTGTAGTAGTCCGCACAAAGAGATGTGAAATCCAAGTTCCGCTCCCTGCAACAATGAAAACAGTGAGATTCACGTTTAGGTACTATAAAGCAATAAATGGACAGAGTCATGTACCTTGCCGCTGCGAGTGTGTGTGAACATGGTAAAAAGTCCATTTGGAATTTGTTGCATGTGCATGTCTTCCGGGCTAAGTCAACCGTCCACTGTTTTGCCTTGTGTCTGACGGAAAATATGTTCCAATCAACTGCATTTACGGTCATATAACCACATTTCTCGACACGTTTGAGGATCATAAGATGTGCTGCGTCGGTCAATCGATGACGCATTGACCGTGCATTTGTATGACGATCGTGGAACCACTTTTGTAGCATATTCCGAATGAACTCTGCCAGTGTCATCAATGGCAGTTGCCGTGCAAATTTTAGGCATGAGTTTATGCACTCTGCAACATTTGTTGTCATCAACCTGTACCTTCTTTGGGGGCAATGAACACGGGACCACTTGTGTGGACCGGTATCAATGGCATAATCGTATGCACCCTTGTACAGCCTACGTAACTTCTCCATGTGGCGATCGTAGTGGATTTGGCTGTACGACCTAGCAGCGTTATCCATTATGTCGGCAACATCTTTTCTGTGGAATCGCTTCTTCATATTTTCACCAAAATGCCAGCAACATATGGTATGGGTTGCATAAGGGAACACTTTAGAAATCCCTGCTTCAATGCTTGCATGACGATCGGAAATGAAAACCAGATCATCTATATGACCAAGGGTACCTCTCAAGCACTCCAAAAACCACTCCCATGAAAGGTTGTTTTCTGAGTCACCGTACCCAAAAGCAATTGGATACACCTGTTCGTTTCCATCTTGTGCAGTTGCCACAAACATTGTACCCCCGAATCTTCCCTTCAAATGGGTACCATCAACTGCAATCACAGGACGCATACACCTCCGAAAACCTCTAATTGAGGACCCTAACGACATAAAAAAGTAAAGGAATTTACCATCATCTGCGCACTGTAAGTCTATGATTGTGCCTGGATTTTGCTGTTCCAGAACGTATGCAAAAGATGGCAGCAGTTGGAAACTTTCTTCATGCGTTTCATAGGTCAATGACAATGCATATTGCAGGGCATCATGTGCCTTACTGTACATGATTTGGATGCCATACATTGTTTTCATATCGGCGATTATGTCCTTCGGACGCATGAGACGACCATCGGCTTGTTGAAGTCTAGGTGCAACGACTTCTGCGATTGTGGTTGCATTAGCTTGTCGATGGCGACGGTGAATCTCCTCCAAGGGACAGGTGTGTTCGTTGACAAAACTTCTGACTTGAAAGTAAGTCCCTTCTTCTCTCCTCACCACTCTTAATTTCCACGTACAGTCGTCAATGATGCAAATCAGATGTAAAGTTGTCTTATTGGACCTTTTCACCTTCCATTCAAAGTTCTGACGCATCGCAAAATCGCCAACTAGCCTCTTCAAATCCTTTTTACTCGGGAAAAATTGACCCTTATAAATCATGGTTCTCGATTCTTACGCTTCCAAGGTGCTGCTTCTACTAGTACCAAACGAGTATGAATTTGCTCCCAGAATAACCCAAGTTGTCGCATTAACAGAATCAGATGTTGTCACATTATAACGGACCTCGGAAGTCCTAGGCATATCTGGTGTAGTGCCACTAATTCCTTCTACACGTCTACCATGTGTTTGCATATGTGCATGCTCTTCATTCGCATTTTGCAAATCATCAACATGTTCATTATTAGCCTCATTATCCACCTCATGGTTCGGGTAATTGTCATTGTTCTGCTCATTGTACTGCGCATCAAACTGCTCAATTCGACAACCAAACACATCACCAAATTGAGTCTCAGCGGCATCTGCATGGTCAACCACAACTTGTGGGACACCAAACATGTTTCTCCCACCTTCGCTGCCACTCCTTTGGGTGAACACTTGGTTGCTACCACTAAAGGATCCAAATTGTAGGGTATTTTCAGGAGGAGGAATATCATTCCCTAACACATCTCCAGCTGTCCGCTCAATAAGACTGACACATACTTGAGGGATCACTCGATCTTCCCCTAGCATAAACTGGACATCGTCGTCATTGCTTATAAATGTGCGACACGTACTGCCAGGAACTATTGATATTGATGACAAATCAACGTTGTATTTGTTTACATCATAGTTCACAATAGTATGCACGATCGCCACCAATTCATCGTAAGTCAAATTCTTTGACACATACATTCCTCGGTTATCAAATCCAACGAACCTCTAACTTCCGTCGAGTAACTGCTCCCATCGACCGTTGTAAGATATTACTATTCTAACCCGATTCATGAGGCTGTCAAATTAATAATCACAAACCATTAAAAATGACACGATTTCAGTTCAAAAAGTTACGATTTCAGTTTTAAAAGGCACGATTTCAGTTCTAAAAGGCACGATTTCAGTTTTAAAAGGCACGATTTCAGTTCTAAAAGGCATGAATTTGTAGCAAAAAGGCTCGATTCATGACCAAAAAGGCACGACATTTTTTTTTAAAAGGCACGAATGAGGACCAAAAAGGCAAGAAATGTTTTTTCAAAAAGGCACGATTCATGAGCAAAAATGCACGATTTTGTTTCAAAAAGGCTCGATTCATGAGCAAAAAGGCACGATTTTGTAACAAAAAGGCAGTAAATGTTTTTCACAAAGGCACGATTCATGACCAAAAAGGCACGATTTTGTTTCAAAAAGGCTCGATCCATGAGCAAAAAGGCTCGATCCATGAGCAAAAGGCACGAATTTGTAGCAAAAAGGCTCGATTTTGTTTTAAAAAGGCACGAAAGGTTTTTCAAAAAGGCACGATTTTGTAGCAAAAAGGCTCGATTTTGTTTCAAACAGGCACGAAAGGTTTTTCAAAAAGGCACGATTCATGACCAAAAAGGCACGATTTTGTTTCAAAAAGGCACGAATTGTTTCAAAAAGGCTCGAAAATAAAAAGAAAAGCTCTTAAATTATAACAATGGCTTCAGTTTAACAAAATACTAAAATGCTCGAAATATTCAAAAAAGCAGGATCAAGAAATATTACCTTATTTTACTGAAGAAGAAAGTCGGGGCAACACCTTGAACTTTTATTTGTAGAGAGACAGAGTAACTGAGTTAAATCCTACTGACGTTTTTGTTGCAAGTGTGGACATAGAAAAGACCAAACTGAATAACATAAATCATTAACTAAGGGCAATTTTGGTAGTTCACCATAATAGGTGCCTTTTAAACTTAACTTATTAACCCACTGACATTCTCACCAACTCAGTTTAAAATGGTGACAGTTTCCACCATTTCCACCATATATATATATATATAGTCTTTCTATTATCAGTTCGAACTGACAAAAGTTATATCAGTTCCTTACATATAGGCCACTGGATTTAAATACTTTGACTGACAAGTGCATACAGTCAAGTCAAAGTATTTAAATCCAGTGGCCCACATGCAAGGAACTGATATAACTTTTGTCAGTTCGAACTGATAATAGAATTTATATATATATATAATTTTTCTATTATCAGTTTGAACTATCGGTTCTTTGCATGTGGGCCATTGGATTTAAGTACTTTGATTTAGTTGCATACACTTCTCAAAACATCTTTTAAATCTAATGACCCACATGTAAGGAACTGATATATTTTATATCAATTCGAACTGAAAAATAGAAAAACTATATATATATATATATAATATTTTTATTTTGTATTAGAGTTTTAGTGTTGAAGTTGAAAAAAAAATGGGGTTATTACCACTAGTCCTCCCCTGAATTTTACGCGAGTTTGCATTTTACTCATTGAACTTTTTTTAGACATTAAACCCCTTGAACTCTCATTTATTAGCAAACAGTTTGGTTTATTGCTCCTTGAATGCCTGTTTGAGGGGCATCTATAGTGAGGTTTTTTCCAATAAATAAAAGTTCAAGGGGTTTAATACCTATAAAAAAAAAAATTCAAGGGGTAAAATTTAAACTCGCGTAAAGTTTATGGGGACTAGTGCCAATAACCCAAAAAAAAAAAAAGAATCAAGAGACATCATTTGGGAAATACAAGACAAGTTTGATTATTAAGGTTGTCACTAGCTAACATGCAAGTGGAATTGCTATAATACTTAGGTGATGATGATGCCAAAAAAAATGCAATTTAATGCATGGCCTAAATATCTGCTTCCACAATTAAAACAATGTAAAAGTCTGGCTAGGAACTCTAACTCCCCCAATCGAGAAAAATCTACTTCCTCAACACCAATAAATCTATCAATACATATTTCTATCAACACATATCGGTAAATATGTATTGTGGGATTTAAACCGATCACCACAAAGGTGAAAGGCAAAGCATGTACACCACTCAATTAAGAATGGATGAAAAACTGCAATTTCAATGTTAAGAGTTTTAACTTTTAACTCTAATATTAGCAATGACAACTTTAAAAAACACTAAGGAGATTGTATTCAATTAGAATTTTAAAAGACTTTTAATGAAATTAAAAAGTTTAGGTGTATTCAATGTAGATTTTTAACGATTTTATAAAAGTCATGGGGTATTCAATACAAACTTTTATACACTTTTCAAAAGTCTTTAAAAGCCATGTGGTATTCAATCAAGACTTTTTAACCGTCTTCGAAAGTTATGAGGTATTTAAAATCTTAATAACTTTTAATGACTTTAAAATATCAATGACTTTTAATGACTTCCAGTTATAACAAATCTCACAATTTGTCTTCCATTCCTATCAAAGACTTTGAATGACTTTTTTTGTTTTTTTTAGAACAAATTTCACTTTAGAAGAAAAACATAAAACTCTTTGAAAAACATTAGTCACCAAACATATGTTCTATTTTCAAATAAAAGCATACTCATTCTTAACAAATTTCACAAATAAAATAAAATGAATAAACATTATATATATAAAAAAAAAACATACAAACATTAACGATCTATAACAAAAAAAAAAAAAAAAAATTAACTAAAAAATAATATAAAACAACTCTCCATCAGCTATGCAATTAAGGACGAGAGATTTCATTTTTTTTTCCCTATATTTTCAAAATAACTAAACAACACTGAAACAAATCAAATGAACTTCATTTATGTTAAATAAAAATTATAAAAGACAAAAACCACTACTTAACCATGTAAATATGCCATAATCAAAGTTGCGTATGAGCGTGACTCTATGTAATTATGATCGATATAAAATACCCACTTAGACGCGGGCCTTATTCAACAACTATGTGCGGTTTTTATGTTTTATCTTAGTAACTTGAATTAATTTTTGGTAGATTTTTTATACTCATTATCATACTTTCGTAGTGACACGTAAACGTTAATATTATTGTCGTTTTGCTACATTTATTCTAAAATAAAATTTATAATATTTTGACTAATTAAAAAAAAAAAAAACAAATACAATTTTGACTAATTATTAAAATAATTAGGAGCATAATGTCTTTATGATGAAAAATATAATAAAAATAAAAATAAAATTTTAAAATCACATATATATACATGAATGCTTTTGTCAAGTTTAATTAATGATGATTTTTTTTTTATTCATTTGAAAAAATATTTTTATTGACATGATAAATATATATAATTGTACTAAAACAAAGTATAAATTATATTTAAAAGTCATTGAAATTCTATAAATGTCTATAAAAGTCTTTTAAAATGAAAGTTTATGAAAGTCTACGAAAGTCTTTTAAATGAAAATATTTTATAATTCTGTAAAGTCTATAAAAGTCTATGAAATCTGTAAAAGTCGTCCACTTAAAAAAAAAGTCTGTAAAAGTCTTTTGAAATCTTAATTGAATACACCCCCTAAATCTACAAATCTAACTATTGCAATGTTGCTATGTAGCATAGATACGGATACGGCACGATACGGGGATACGGTAAATCTTTAAAAACTAGGATACGGATATGGCAGGATACGTCAATTAAAATAATATATATTTATATTTTAAAAAAAAAAAAATAATATATGAAAACGGTTATCCTGAAAAATCCGTAGGAAGTTTCCCGGGACAACCTGGACCGCGGCGTACAGGGTGCGCCGCAGCTGGTCCGGACCGGGTAGGGGGTGGCTCCTCACTTCCCGGTGCGGGTACCGGGGGACCCCTTAGGTCCGGTTGCCAGGGATCAATACAATGCAATAGGACCGGTCCTACAAGCGGGGGATGAGGTTGAGGTAGTGTGTGTGGGCGTGACAATTACGGTTCTTCAGTCAATAAAGGGAGAGACTTTCATTCATTGTCCATGGAATACATTATAGGCTATTTCTCATGCCATGGCTGGCTATTACAACAAAGGGGAAAGCAAAGAACATGAAGTACCCTAGCTAGATGAGGAGAATTTCGACCTAGCGAGATAGTCGCCAAGTGGGTTACATATAGGAGCTTAATTTGGGCGAGGTAGTAGCCAAGTAGAACTCACACATAGGAGCTTGGTTTAGGCGGGGCAGTAGCCAAGTAGAACACACACATAAGAGCTTGGTTTAGGCGGGGTAGTAGCCAAGTAGAGGTCTCGATTTTTTGGGGCCAACCCCTTTCCTCTTGGAATGTAGGGTTATTTATAGTGTCTCTAGTAGGGAGGTAGGTGGAGGTTGTCTGCTTAGGCGGGAATCCCTGGTTAGATCTCTACCGTCCCCTCTTATCCACAATGGCGATCGCCCTGAATCAATGATCAGGATTGCGCCACCCCTTCTTTTCTTTGGCGGGAGCCTAGGTTTTGGTAGGTGGGGGCCCTAGTTCCCAGGGCGCCATTGGCGAGACTGATCCCATCCACTCATTTAGGGCAGGATCGGGGTTGTCACATGCCTTGGAGGGTTCCAGTCACTCCACCTAAGCCTTAAGTCCATGTAAGCGCTTTTGCAGGGCTGATGTGGTAAAAATGTGGCGTTTCCATGAGTTTTAATTGGTCGCAAGGGGTCTTCGTGGCAGTGGGAAGTCGTTATCAAGGTTCTGGCCTGGTAGGGGACAGTGTTAGCGCCTGTCCCGCTGCACACTGTCAGGCGTCTTCTCCCACCATTTCCTTCTTCGTGCTAGCTGCGATTCTGGGAGCATTTCGCTGGAGAAGCAGAGCATCCCCTTTCATGTATGAGAGAGTTGACTCCCATCTAGGGCTTAGGTGGACTGTAGTTCCACCGTTGATGCAGGGGGGCCGGATTAATCTCGACCGTAGGCAGCTCCCTTTCCCCATTTGTGTTTGCTGTCTCTCATTAATGGGCGGGGGCTAAGCCTTTACATGTTGTCTCCAGCCCCTTCTTTTATTCCATGTGAGCTAGGATGAGGGCTGGCGTCAGCACATGGAGAGGTTGTAGCTCGCGGACTTATCCCAACCGACGTCAGCCCTTTGTTGCAGGGGGTTCCTAGAATTTTCCAAAGAGCTTCCCTCTTAGGAGGTCGCTCTAGTTGTAGGAGTGTACCACGCTTGACCAAGTAGGCCGTGCTGAGGCGGGTTCCCTGCCTAGTCACTGGCTGGGAGCTGGGTCTTTGGTGAAGCGTGCTCCGGAGGTGAGGACTTTGGTGGTCTCGGTCCCCTTCTTAGATAGGTGTTCCAGGAGGACCAGGTCTTTGGGGGACCGGGTTCCTTTCTCTAATGGGTATTCTAAGGGAGGATCCCGATCCTTAAGTGGACCGCGCTTGTCCCTGATGCGACCTGGAGGAGGCATGGTACACGGTGGATTGGGTCCTTCTTCCCAATAGGCGCTTTAGAGTGAACGCGGTGGGTGCCAGGGAACGGCGAGGTTCCTCAATGGGAAAAGTCCTTCCTTGAATTAGTTGCCTATTTTTCCGATTAACAAAAACATATTTGATAATTCATTCAAAATAAAAACATATTCATAATCCAAATAAAACATGTCACATAACTACATAAGTCATAACAATGTAACATATTACAGGATCCAAATAAAACATGCCACATAAGTCAAACATATTATAGAATCCAAATAAAACATACGTCACATAAGTCATAACATATTACAAAATCCAAATACTATGTAAAAAAACTCATAAAACATATTTTAAATTTCTGATTAACTTCATTATCATCATTCATATTGTTAAAGGATCTAAATAATTCGGTCTCTAACTCTGGTTCATCAAGAGAAATGTTTACAATTTCAAGTATCCCAGTATTCTTTATGTCAATGGAATCAAAACCAAAATTTCCTTACAATTTCATTTTGACTCCTAAAATTTTGAAATTATAATTGGACCCCGTTTTATACTAAAATAATTATAATATTGCCCCAAACGTATCCTCAAAGTATCTCCTAAGTATCCTCCAAGTATCTCCTAAGTATCGTCCAAGTATCCCCCAAGTATCCTATAGTCAAACTTGTGAAAAAGTCAATGGATACACCATTTGGTGTATCGGATACGTATCCTGGAGTATCCTGGGAGTATTTGAACTGGATACGAGTTCGATACAAGTTACCTCCACCAAATGGAGCATCCGTGCTTCCTAGCAATGTTGTTTAACTACTATAAAATTTTTCCCACCACATTAGATCTAGTCAATCTACCACTACTATAGAGTTACAATATCGGTTATATAACTTATAAGGTACAAAACCTTTTTGATAACATTAGAATTTACAACACTAGAGTTATAATATCTGTATTCTTACATGATTCATGATTCATGATTGCAACAAAATTCAAATTGTTGGTTGATCTCGAAGCATAATAGCATATAGTATGTTTAAATTGGGGGGTTTGCAAATTTAGCCTATCCCAACATTCACTTTGAGGAAATAGCCTGTTGGGAAAAAAAGTGCATATCTAGCCTATCATGATATTCACTTTCTAGGAAATAGCCTTTCTAGGACAATAATGCCCTCCACAATTAAACCGTGCAAAATGACTAAATTACCCTCTTATAATGTGTAAGGACGAAACTGCCCTTCTCTTCTTCTCCTCCTCCAGTTCACTGAAAAAAACCAAAAGTTTCAGGAGTTGGGTCATCTTCTCCATCGTTCTCCTGTGTACCGGAATCCACTCCATAGTCCCATTTCAAATACCATCGTCCTCCCTGTCGACCGGAATCTACTGCTGTTGAAATCCCATCTCCGCTGGAATCTTGCTACCGACCGTAATCTCGATGGCGACCGGAATCGAGTCAGTGCCGACACCTCGCCCACACCTTCTTCAATCGAGCTTCACTGTGAAGTTTGAAATCGAGCTTTTTTTAGTCAATGTAAGTCCCGTAATCACACTTAAGTTTCCAATGTCATTGAATCTGTCGGTCTTTTATTGTTGTTTAAGTTTGAGACGTTTTTTATAGAATGAGGGATTGATGGTTTTGGATTTCTTGCCCATGAATTTGGGTTTGTGTATGTAGTATTGTTGGGTTTAGTTAAGGTGTTTGATGAAATGCCACATCAAGCTTTTAAGAGGGGCAGTATTGTTGTAGTTAAGGTATATGTAGTATTGTTGGGTGCAAACACATCGTCCTCACTATCACATGAATAACCGGAAGAAATGCACTCTGGTGAACAGCGTTGTATGGTTTGGTGGGGAAAGGTTTAGGGAATTTGTATTTGATTTTGTGAGGATTGATGCTGTATGTATATTTGTTTATGTTGATCGCTGCTGAACCAAAACAGGTTTAGGATTTTGCTATTGTTGTTGGTTGATGGTGTATGTATATTTGTTTTTGTTGGTTGGTTGAACCAAAACAGGTGCTGTTAGTGATTCCTTTTGGTTTTGTTATTGTCTTGGCTGGTGTTATTGATTTTGAAAAACATAAGATGAGGTAAGCCCGAGAGGAATGTTGTAGTCCTGGGAACCATTCCTAGGCCTAAAAGAATTGTTCCTAGGCACTGACCTGAATTGAATGACAGTAATTGTTATACTTTTTTGACTAAATTTTTTTTTTCGAGGTCTAAAGATACCATGTCTTGGGTGTTGGTTCAATGCGGTGAGCATTGGAAGGGTAACGTGTTTACCCGTCCTATTTCGTTTTCAGTACGTCTAACAAAAAAATACAAGGGAACGTACGATGAATTGGTGGATACGATATACCAGCGGACAGGGGTCTGTAGAGACCAAATTCAGTTCAAGCTAACTTTGCATGTGGAAACGGGGGTTGATAAAGTTTCATTGTCTGTTATGAGTGATGACGATGTAGAGTTTGTGATTATTAATAAGGAAAAAGGTTGGGCCACAATTGATGTTGAATTTGTTAACAAGCATGAATTTCGACCTCCCCCAAATCCAATCCAATCAGAATGTACGGTCTCGCCTGTTAAGGTAGACGACAAATGGATTCCTAGAACAGTCGACCTTGACGAACATTCTTGCTCATGCCGTCAATGGGATTTAGATGAGTTGCCGTGTTCTCATGTAATGGCGGTTGCTAGGTATGCTTGCCGGTCTTTTAACTCTGTACATTTATCTGTTGTGGTTTATTTTACAAACTTAGGGTAATCTGGTTTGTTGGTGTGTTATGGCCTAGGTACAAAGGTATGTCAATCAATGCACTGGCTTCTGACCTATACACAACAGGATTTCTTAAACATGCCTATGAAATTGGTGTCAACCCTGTTCCAGATCCCGAGAGTTGGGACGTTTCCGATGCAATCCGGAACTGTATTGTATTGCCATGGAAGAAAACGATTCTGCCAGGAAGACCAAAGAAGTTGAGGATACCGTCAGCTGGGGAGAAAAGAAAGTTACATTCTTGTTCAAACAATGGAAAAAAAGGACGCAATAAAACAAGTTGCCCGGAACCATCATCTAGCACAAGCAAACCACCCAAAAACCTCGATCATGTAGAATTTGTAAGAAAGAGGGACACAACAGATTGACGTGCCCAGACAAGCCACCTGAACTTTCTTTGCTTGACACGGACGAAGAGAATGCCGTTGGACCAACCTGCTGAACCTACCTTTATTGATTTATGGTGTACGTACATTTGTTTGTGTTAAACATTGCTGAACCAAACTTAATAGGTTTATGTATCATTTGTGAAACTATGGATATGTATATCAGAGGAATAACAATACTTGAAATTCACCATCACCAGACAGTTGTCTGGTTTAATACAAACCAAAAAAGAAATGAGATTCATTCAGCGTGTAATCATTTGTTCTTATATTCTCTAACAATAACAATAGTAGCGTGTAATCATTTTGCAATTTCAGCTTGTAAACATGCAGTCACCGTGTAAAAATGTTTATATTTCAGCGTGTAAATATTTCCATCGTGTGACCCAGTCTAATTTGTTTCTAGGCCTATAAAATCTTTCCTAGGCTCAGGTGTTTTTCGTTGCCACATCATCAGTATTGGGGCTGATACTAAGGCCACGAAGTTTAAATTCACACTGTTGATCAAAAATCAACAGTGTAAAAGATTTCACGATGCAAAACAAACCATTCTTACACGATATATTTAATATGTCGTGTAAGGTTTATTACTTTTCATCATGTAATCTTTTAGAATGTTGATTTTGGATCAACAGTGTGAATGATAACACGATGAAAAGTAATCAATATTACACGATATTATAAATGAATCGTGTAAGAATGCTTACTTTTGATCGTGTAATCATTCACACTGTCGATCCAAAATGAACATTCTAAAAGATTACACGATGAAAAGTAATCAATATTACACGATATTATAAATGAATCGTGTAAGAATGCTTACTTTTGATCGTGTAATCATTCACACTGTTAATCCAAAATGAACATTCTAAAAGATTACACGATGAAAAGTAATAAACCTTACACGATATATTAAATATATCGTGTAATTGTGGTTACTTTTCATTGTGTAAGATATTTAAAGTGTACCATTTAGTGTGTAATGATCTTCATTCAAACACGTTTCCTCATATATCCAAAAAACATGAAAATTGTAATTATCCATAAAAAAAAAAAAAAAACCACAATGCTACTCAATTTCTATAGAGTTGGCAAAGATATCCCTAGCAGCTTGTTTTCTAAAGGCCGGGATGTCCTGCTGGCCAAAATCGAAGTTGAGTTCTTTTCCCATCATTACATACTCTATTCCCTTTAGCATGAAAGCACCACAACTGCTACCGTTCACCTGACATGGGAATTGATAGGGGGCCAATCTCACAGCCTTCATACAAGTCAGACCTTGTTTCTTGCGTTTACTAACGTCGTAGTAACCAGACTGTTTGCAAATGAGTGGGAATAACCGACGTAGAGGCAATACCTGCTCTTGTCTATGCTTTGGATTGTTCGGCAGTAGATGTGCATTTGAGTCATAAATTGTAATATTCCAATTGTGGAGATGAACTACAGAAAATACCCAATGGCTGCCTCCCACGAAGCAAGGGACTATAACCTGTTACAAATAAAGTTGTGTCAGCATATTGAATTGAGTATGTATTCACTTGAGTAAGTCAACTATCTTACGTCATCAACACTAGCCCATGCCGTCCCCCAGTCTGGTTTGTTACCGATAGCGTATTCTATTAAGTCTAATGGGACATTAAATTTTCCCGGGTAGAACACTTTCTTCAATGGTGCGTGGAAATCTGGTTGAAATTGACGCCAAATAAGTGTAAGTTCATTCTGAAACGAAGTAACAAAACGGGTCAGTGGGGGCTTTAAATATAGTAGAAAACTGTATTAAGTGGAATGAATCCTGCAATGAAGTGTACTTACAAAGAAAGCGCAATCAACTACAGCTACTTTGCGTTTAAATTGCTTTTTCTCCATTGGGTTATTTTTCCGCTTACAAAGCAGGTTTATGTACGCATCCACATGCTCAATGCTCAACCATTCCATGGGATCTTCTAACTCTCTGAAAAATGATTGTGAAACAGAAGCATCGATGCCGATGTAACGACTGCATTAAAAAACATGTGAGTACGATTAGTGGCATTGTACAAAATGTTAAATGACATGCTACACAAAGAACTTTTAAAAACACTTACAACAACAGGTTCGGATCATTCACAAATGCGTTATATTTCCTGTTTACTTCCATCTCCTTCATTGGTCTAGAGGGATCTGTGTATGGACTTCTTAACCACTTTGACACCCATCGCTCCCTAGCAATTTCTGTCGGGTCACTTGGTGGAAGACCAGCTCCGGGATTCCCTCGATTGGAAGTGGATTCATCGGGCAGTCCAGATTCAGAGACATCGGGTTCGTGTTGAGTTCTTTTAGATGGTGGGGGAGGGGTATGTACGTCATGTGAGGGTGGTAGAGGGTTATGTATGTCATCCGTCTCGGTGTGGGTGGGGGCTGTCTCGGTGTGGGCGGGGGATGCTGCGGCTGTCTCGTTTTGGGTGGGGTCTGCTGGGGCTTCGGGGGGTCTCCCGGTGTGGGCGGGGATTACGGGGGCTTTCTCGGTGTGGGTGAGGGATACGAGGGGTGTCTCCGTATGGGTGGTGTCTGTGGGGGCTGTCTCGGTGTGTGTGGGGTTTGCGGGGGCTGTCTTGGGGTCTGTGGGGGCTTCTGGGGGTGTCTTGGTGTGGGTGGGCTCTACGGGGGATGTAGTGGGTGTCTCGGTTTGGGCGGGGGATGTGGGGGGTGACTCGGTTTGGGCGAGGGATCCGAGACATGTCTTAGTGTGGGTGAGGGATACGAGGGGTGTCTCCGTGTGGGTGGGGTCTGTGGGGGCTGTCTCAATGTGGGTCAGGGATAAGAGGGATGTCTCGGTGTGTGTGGGGTCTGCGGGGGCTGTCTCGGGGTCTGTGGGGGCTTATGGGGGTGTCTTAGTGTGGGTGGGGTCAGCGGGGGCTGTCTCGGTGTGGGTGGATCCCTCAGTGTGGGCTGCATCCAAACCTTGAGTGGCTGTCTCGAAAGGATCTGTAGGTGAATATGGGTTTGATACCTGTTCTGCATGATTCTCTCCATGTGAACGTCCCTTTGAAAAGGAAAATGTTTATTCAAAATGAGTTGATAATATAACCAAATTTATGATACTACAAAATGATGTAGTGGAGTTATACTTACCGGAATACCTACAAGAGCAAACAATTCGGTCCGAAGAGTTTCAAACTCGGACCGCATAGCGATTTGGACCTCCTCACGTACGATGATGCGCATTTGGTCAAGTAGTTGGTTCGGAATTGTAGTAGTGGTCGATCCCTAAACAATATTAATTGTCATGAAAATGATCGTGATGTAAAGAGAATAACATAATGAAAATAATCACCTCTGATCTCTTTGATTGCTGTCTACGATCAACTGGTGGAGGTGGAGGTTGAGGTTGACGCTGATGAGTAGGAGATGAAGTCCTGTGGTTATCGTCAGACGACAGCAATCTGGTCTGTGTCCCTCCTGAGGATGGATGACAGAGAGGCGAGTGTGTCTCGTCAAGAGGTGGGGGTGACAGATCAGGTCTGTCACGGACATGCCGAGTGGTGCGCATACGTGGTGATGCATTAAAAAAGTTCCGTCGTCTTTTAATTGGATCATCAGGACCATGGTACTGCTTTCGTTTATTCTTATGGAGTTTTTTCGATGACGGCTCCGCTCTGTCCTCTTTGCCGATGAAACCCTTCAACGGTACAAACTGAGGTCCTTTGGATATGTCATCGTCAATGCCCCTCCAGTAGTCCTCTTTTTCCTCCGTTCGAGTAGGCCAGAGCTCGGCTAATCCAGTGAGCTGCAAAATATTACCCTTTCAAGTAGTAACAAAATAGCATACAAATTCAAAACAATTTACCAATTCTACATTTACCGTTCCGTCAGCCTCTTTCTCCAACCATGTTTGAGACATAGTTGATCCCCGTTTGATAAATTCCCAATTTTTAAAACGGGGGCATCCGTGATTACCGAACCTGTTGCCCAATTTTCTCCGCATCGAAGGGATGGCCTCCATTGCCCAGAACTACCAAGGAAAAAAACCAGTTTATTAGATGAATAAGATGATATTTTTAAAAACTATAAGAATAGTTCGACATATTGTCAACTTTGCACGATACCTGAACTCCCCAAACAAAATCGTATAGGTTGTATCTTCTTGTAGGACCCAACGGCTCCAGAACCTTAAAACCAGTTCGGATGTAGTGCAATGTCATCTTGAATACGTAATGACCCCATGGGAACGAATTGAATGCCTCTATGTCCTTAACCAACGTCATTAGCCAGTACGTAACTTGTCTCCTGTAATCCTGGCCGAAGAGAATGTTGTTCGCAAACAACACAAGTGCCATCTTCAAAGCATCACCCTCTCTCTTAAAGCTCCCTCTTACGAACCTGGACAGCACATCTTCCAATAATAAACCTCCCTGTCCACCAAAATATCGGATGTGGATCCCATCCGGCACTGGTACGTAATCTCTCAAAAAGATATCCGGCAAAACACTAAACCTCAATCCACTGCACAAACAAAACTCTCTCTTTCCTAGTTTAACCTTGTTCTTACCCAAAGCAAACCACATCTCATCCTCACTGGCACCTGGGAACCGAATTTGGCGGAGCAATAGGTTATGTATGTACTGCGCTTGAAATAAAGCCTGCATGTGTCCTGGTAGATCCAAGTAATGCCCGAAACATCCTCTCTTGAAACGTGCCAACTCACCTTCTTCTTCCAACACCCTCCTGATGTCACCGATAAATTTTAGTTTGCAATGCACTGTTATGGTTATGTCATACGCCCACGTATTCCTCGGATATACCAAATACTGATCTAGGTCTTCGTTCTCTGATGCATGTTCAATCTGTACTACGTTTTCAGTCTGTTGTATATGCTCGTCGTTCTGTGTTACGTAGCTCACCACTGCTAGGTTGTCAGTCTCTGCTACGTTCACATTCTGTGGTTGGTTCTCAGCTTCTGGTACGTTCACATTCTCTGTTAAGTTTTGGTTCTGTTCAAGGTCTTCATTCTCTGCCATTGCCTGGTTCGTTCTCACTCTTTTGTATCTTCTCATTATCTGCTTACAAACTGAAAATATTTCCAGGATTATTACAAAATTCGTTACACGATGACACACATACAAATAAAATAAAAATGAAACCATTAATCTTTACACGATGTAGCATAAAATTCTTTACAAGATGAGCTATACAAGTTTTTAACCGCTCAATTGCAACGTATTTTAGCGTGTAACCATTCTGGATAATTTCCAACATAATATCAAACAAAGATTCCTTACACGCTGTATAAACAACGTAATTACATGATGATTTAAAAGGGTTTACACGCTATGTCTAAAGTAATTTTATCGTGTAACCATTCTCGATAATACAAAGTTCAATAAATGAAATCCAGAATCCTTACATCCTGTATAACAAACTTCTTTACCCGATAATTTGTACAAGGGTTTACACGCTCAAATGTAAAGTACCGTGTAACCAATCGGTATAATACAAATTCAAAAATGAAAGGGAATCCAGATTCCTTACACGCTGTATAACAAACTTCGTTACACGATATATTTGTACAAGGGTTTACACGCTCAAATTTAAAGTAGCGTGTAACCATTCTGGGTAATACAAATTCAATAAATCAAGTGCATAAATCAAAGGGAATCCAGTTTCCTTACACGCTGTATAAAAAACATAGTTACACGATGATATAAAAGGGTTTACACGCTAATTGTAATGTAATTTTAACGTGTAATCATTCTAGGTAGTTTACAAGTTTTTCATTCGAACCCAGAATCCTTACACGTAGAATAACAATCCTCTTTACATGAATACTTGTACTAGGGTTTACACGCTCAATCTTAAATTCATTTTATCGTGTAACCATTCTGGGTAGTTTGAATGTCTAAATAAGAAATCAATCATAAAAAACACAGCATTGTTCACAACAAATAAATTAAATAAAACCCAAAGTTCAACAATCTGTAATCCAAAGTTGGTACCTACAGTTTGTTGATGAACAGTTCTTCGGCCAATTTGTTGATGAACAGTTCTTCGGCCAATTTGTTGATGAACAGTTCGTCCGCGAAGAAAACCACTTTCTGAAAACTACTTTCCCACTCAACAATACAACTTCCTGAAAACCTCTTTCTCAGACGTCCTTTTCGAGGTTTAAAGGCCAAAAACGTTTTTAATTTCATTTGAGTTTTATGTATTTTATTGTTTTCAAATTTCAAAATTAGAAAAAGAGCCGTAAATAAGTGCCACGTTGGAATTGCAGTAAGGGTATACTAGTCCAAGAAACTTTCTTTTAGGTAAAAAAAGGGGTTAATTGCACCAACTTAAATTGACGTTTATCAATATCACAGCTATATTGTACATTTCCTTTAATTAACAAGAACATACCCTTTCATCGGTTTGACCGGGGTTAGATTTAACGGAGACCTAACTGTGGCAAGGGCATGAATGCCTTTTTCCATTAAAAGAAAATAAAAAATATAAGTTATTTATTATAAAACTAAGAAATATTAAAAATCTTCATTACCCATCACATCATCATGAAACATCTTCATTTTCATCGTCATCACCAATCCATCATCTTAGACAATCAAACTCAACCCTTTCATCAATTTTCGTCTTCAGTCCAAATCCAGAAAGAAAAAAAAATACATAAATCATTTATATATATAAAATATTCATAAAGCATATCCACTCCATATTCAATCAAATTCCAGAAATCTCCATCTTTTAAAATATAGGCAATAGATTCCTTACAAAAAAAACAAGGCAATCAAATTCAACCTCCCTTCTCCCTTTTCTGCAAATACACATCACTCCCCATCTCCACAACACTCTGCCTTCAATGCCTACGGATATCTCCATCCCACAACACAAAACCAAAAATAACTTATTGAGATGTGACAGTTTCACAAAGGCCCATTAGTAAAGGTGACTTTTCACTTTTCCCTGTTAGGTATGTTCATCTCGTTCCACTTGTACTTAGGCCTAGGAGATTTGTTCCTTGGCCCGTAAATAAGTCGTTGCTTTTCATTTTCAGAATGAGCTGTACAATAAACTGGTGGGTTTCCCTAGTGTACCGCCCGTTCAGTTTACAATAACAAAATAATAAATGTTCATTTCAGATAAGTTTAATGGTTCAATTAAGATTTAAGGCACAATGGTTCATTTAAAATGTCACGGTATTGGAAAGGTTACAATGGTTCAGTCTTCAATGAAATTAATGTAAGAGGTGACTCTTCAGTTTTCACTAATATGGGTCATATTCTTCCACTATAAATATGTCAATTGCTGAGTTATATTTTAGTCAGAAATCTGTTGAAGCTTACAAGTGGGAATGGAAGCAAACGGCATGAGCCTTAACAGGATGAATGCCATTTCAGAAGTGATGCATGAAAGGATTGCAAAGGTTGAGGAGACCATCACCATGGGGCGTGAAAATGCAAAACGGCTACGTGATGATTATACTCTTCTGATGGGGAAATTTCATAATCTGGAAGCTTAAATCATCAACTTAAACTTAGCGATTGAAGCAAGGGACAACGAACTCAATGACCTCTACCAACTTGTTGAAAAAATGCAGAAGAAGTTGATCGACTTCAACATTCCACCATCACCCTAAATTCAATGTGTTTTTTTTAATGTTTTTTCACATGTTGTACCCCCCGTCTATATAAATGGAAGTTATCGGTTCGTTTTCACATGCTTTACAAATTTCACATACCGTCATTATATTCCTTCACTACTCATACAAGCAGCACAGAACAAATAGGACTAATTGCACAAACGTCCCTGAGTTTAGGCATAATTGCATGTATATGGAATTTTTACCCATAATTGCACAAACATCCCCTGTAATTAGTTGACTTCGTTAAATCTAACCATTGTCCACAATTTTAACCAAAAAATGACTAAAGTACCCTTAGTTACCTACTTTATTATTAATTATATATATACTTTAATTTTTTTGACAATTTATATATATACTTAAAATAATAATTATATACAATACTTAATTTATTTATTTAACAATTTTTATAATCCATTTTTTAATCCATTTTTTACATTTTTATAATCCATTTTTTTTAATAAAAAAATTAAGTATTATATATAATTATTATTTTTAAGTATATATATAATTATTTTTTTAAGTATATATATAATTATTTTTTTAAGTATATATATAATTATTTTTTTAAGTATATATATAAATTGTAAAAAAAAAAGTATATATATAATTAATTATAAAATAAACACGAATACAAATAAAAAATATGGTAATATATAATATATATTATATATATTACTAATATATATAAATACATATTATATATATAATATAATATATATTATATATAGGATATAATTATTTATATATTATATATTATTATATATATAATAATATATATTAAATATATTTAATAATATAGAATATAATATTATTATAATATATATATATTATAATATATATTATAGGAATTCTTCTTAGGCCTTACAGATCTTACCCGTTGATTAAATTATGGGGGCCCTGCAAAAATCTCAACGATCGGCACCGTCCTACGATGAAGGGGTATCAATTGAAGTATGTACGTGGAGTTTCGAGATAATCAAACGGTCGAACAAGTACGTCCATACCCATTACACTAGATATACCATATACCAAACAACCCTTCAAATATTAACCCCTAAGTGCCTAAGAGTTTTTTCACAACCTTATAAGTTGTTCTAGTTGCTTGAATCGATCTCCCGTAATAGATTTACACTTCCGAAATCGAGTCTAATGACTCTGATGGGTGCACACCGCCTTTTTAAAACATTCCGACCAATCAGAATAAATAAATTAAATATGAAAAAAATTATTTAAATCGAAATTCAATCCACAATGGGCCTAGGAGTTGTTCTTATGCTTACAGTACCTATTCCAAGGCATTTAATATCCTAGGCTTAGTTCCTTCTTGTCATCACAAATACTGATGACGTGGCGAAGAAAAACCATGGTTAGACGCTGAAAAGTAATCATTGTTACACGCTAATATTAATGCATCGTGTACGGATGATTACTTTACATCGTGTAATCGTTGACATAGTTTCATCTGGATATTTGAACATGCAAATGGTCCATGTTTACACGCTAAAAAGTAATCATGTTTACACGCTAATATTAATGTATCGTGTAAGGATGATTACTTTACATCGTGTAATCGTTGACATAGTTTCATCTGGATATTTGAACGTGCAAATGGTCCATGATTACACGCTGAAAGTAATCATGTTTACACGCTAATATTAATGTATCGTGTAAGAATACTTTACATCGTTCAATCTTCAACATAATTTCATCTGGATAAGGTTTAACATGCAACCGTTCAATGATTACACGCTGAACAGTATATAGTGTTACAGATGACCCATTGAAATAATCGAAGGACACTTAGAAATTAAACAAAGGACTTTTAAACTTTCTAGGTACATTGACACAGGACTTTAATCTCCCAAGATTCATAAATAAAGTTCAACTTTCCACGGTTCATGACTCTTGGAATATGCAAAGTTGATTTATCTTTCCAACAAGTGAAAATATATTGTTTTTTAAGTGAGGGTAGGACCGTCCAAGAGATTCTTATATACACTGGGCTGTGGTGGTGGTTGTAGGCAAAGTGGTTTTTTTCAGAAATGAAAAAGTTCATGCTCTGAACTTTTTCCTTTTTTTTTTTATTCTTTTCTTTTAATAGATCTATTTTCATGTACTTGGTAGGTCTCTTTGATAGTTTCAAATTTCCAGACTTAAAATTCTACTACTAAGCTTTCTCATTCTTCCATTGTCAAACACAGATAAGGCAGGATATTCTAAGGAATTACTTGATAGATTTGGCAATACAAAATCTGGTGTTGGACATGTTGAATTTGTGCTTGTTAACACAAATTCCAACAAGTCCTGTTGCACACGATCTAAATAAGAAAAACATTATCCACTTCCTTCGTCATGGTATTAGGGTTAGATGGATCGATTCTGTTCAGAATTGTCACAAACTCATTTTGAAAATGCAATCATCTGAGTTCATTCATCGGCAAACTTCAATCACTGTCCAAGCTTATGTTATCCCGAGTTTGTCATCTTCGCGTTACACTCGTAGTGTTAGTGTTGGAATGTGTGATGTTTTGTGTATTTATGTGTAAGAGGATTATGTGTGTGTATGAAAGCTGAGGAGTCCTAGTTGCTTCTCCCGCTCCTCTAATTCTTTTTCCTTAGCTTCCAGATGAGACCAAACCTTGTTAATCTCTAAAAATATCACAGCACATTTTTGCTTTTCCTTCCCTCAGTCCCCTCATGATATCAGTTTGTGAATATCAAACAGAGATAGGAAACCAAACACACAAATACAGAAATCATAGCTTCAATGTTTTGATATCTGCCTCATCACTTGTAAATTTTCTCTTCATTGCAGCAATGAATGGTTTCCTGTCAACTGGACACCAACATCACTACAATTGGTCATGGGATGAGGTATGTTTCAACATTATTATGTAGAATTTCCTGCCTTGTCTATGATGATTTTAAAAGGATAAAATATATTGTTCAAATGTAACTTGCACTCTTGTAAATGTGAGATTGGTTGCAGGAGAGAAATCTCTGGCCAACTAATGTCTGACGGTGTTAATAATTTCTTTTTTTATATGTGGGAACAGGAGAGAAATCTCTGGCCAACTAACGAAGAACTCATCGGCAGTAGTCGACTTGACCCTGATTGTTCTGTCTAATTAAAGGGAAGTTCTTGATACCTCTTCGGTGGAGAGGTTTAAGCGCCGGGGTGATGCTCTCTCGTGGCATTAGTGTTGTTTGCGACTAGTATCCTTAATAAATATGTACAAATTTTTTAAAGGTTACTGGATTAGAAGAGCTTCATGCCTGCACCCCACGAGAGATGAGGCGGAACAAGATTAGTAGGCGGACATTGACGTTGATCTATCCAAATGTCCCCAGTTTGTCCCCAGTCTGAACGGTGTGCCCGACTACCATTTCCACCTACCGAAACAGATACACATGTGGGGTCACACCGACTGGATTTCCAAGAGCAATTCCCATTTGATGTTGCTTGCTGTGATGGAAGTTCCTTCCATGTTAAAAATATGAATGATTTTGTAAAAAATATAACAAATTAATATTATGAAATGTAAATATACCAAAAAATGTATTAAACCTACTTTAATATAAAGAATGAAATGTGATTCATGTGAATCGCTGTGTAAGTCACTCAACAATTTCAAAGACTACATTTAATGTAGCGTGTAAGCATGGTTACTTTTCATCGTGTAATTTGCAATATTAATGCTTGAACATACAATTTGGTCAATGGTTACACGATTTAAAGTAACCATGATTACACGATACATTTAATATATCGTGTACTCATGATAACAAATTGGCGTGTATTCATTCAGACTGTGACCATGTTACTTATAATCAGAGTGTTCCTAGTTATCATGTAAATATAAAACTGTGTAAACGACCATTTTAATGATTCAACGTGCAAATTGGTAAATGGTTACACGATTTAAAGTAACCATGATTACACGATACATTTAATATATCGTGTACTTATGGTAACAAATTGGCGTGTATTCCCATTTTAATGATTCAACATGCAAATTGTTCAATGGTTACACGATTTAAAGTAATGATGATTACACGATACATTTAATATATCGTGTACTCATGATAAAAAATTGGCGTGTATTCATTCAGACCGTGACCATGTTGCGTATAATCAGAGTGTTCCCAGTTATCATGTAAAAACTAAGCGTTATTACACGCTACATATGAAGAATAGTGTAATTATGATATGTTTGCATCGTGTAAACCATTCACACCGTTGCTTGTTGAAGGATTGTACATGCAACATAATCAAAGATTATACAATGGCTCGTTCTACTGTTGGCAGGTATTGCCAGTCTGGATGTAGATTATGCAGAGATTTGCCTGGGAAACTTTTTTCTTTGGATAAGTGTTTCACTGTTTGATTGAGGGGACAAGAGGGAGCAAGTCTGGATATGATGTAGATTCTACAGAGATTTGCAAGGATTTTTATTTGGATAAGTGAAAAGTTGTTTGACTTGTTTCATTGATGGGACATCATTACAAGTGATATATTTAAAATTATTTTTTAAAGGGAGAGGGTCGGACTTATTGATTGTTGCAGGAATGCAGGTAATTCGGTGGCCGTCTACAGCCACTCAATAAATGTTTTTATTTTTTTTCCTGTGTTGTTTTCACTCGAGGTTAAATCAACTTTGCATATACCAAGATTCATGAACCATGGTCGGAAGTTGAACTTTATTTATGAATCTTAGGAGATTAAAGTACTGTGTCAATGTACATAGAAAGTTTAAAAGTCCTTTGTTTAATTTCTAAGTGTCCTTTGTTATTTCAATGTGTCAAAAAGATGTAAAGCAACATATATAGCAAACAACATATTATTTCAATGTGTTTGTATATTATGCATTTGAATGAAACAACATTACCACTTATTGGTCGATGATTACACGATGAAAAGTAACCATGGTTACACGATAATATATCACTTTTTATCGTGTAAGAATGCTTACTTTTAATCGTGTAATAGTTGATACTGTTGTTTTGGATCAACAATGTCAAAGATAACACGATGCAAAGTAAGCATTATTACACGATTCATTTATTATATTGTTTAAGGTTTATTACTTTTGATCGTGTAATCGTTGACACTGTTGATCCAAAATCAACATTGTGAAATATTACACGATTAAAAGTAAGCATCCTTACACGATGGAAAGTAAGCATGGTTAGTTTCATCGTGTAACCTTTGACACTGTTGATTTTGGATCAACGAACATGCAACACGATATGATTACACGTTGGGTCGTGCAACTATTGCCACATATTGCCAGTCTGGATCTAGATTGTACAGAGATACGCATGTGAAATTTTTTTCATTTTCGATACGTGTTTCACTGTTTGATTGATGGGACAACAGGGAGCAAGTCTGGATGAAGTGAAAATATATGCTCAAAATATATTATGTATGACTTTGTGGTGCCTGTTGTAGCCTGTAGGCAAAGCAGTTGTTCTCTGTGAAATATATTTTTTATTTATTTATTATAATCTATTTTCTTGTACTTGTTAGTTCTCTTTGAAAATCAAATATCCAGACTTGTTGCTTGCTGTGCTGGAAGTTCCTTCCAAGTTAGAAATAAGATTTTGTTTGTTAAAAAATATAAAAATAACATAATGTGAATCAAATATCGTGTAAGGATGATAAGTTTCCATCGTGTATTCTTTGTCATTGTATCTGAATCAAATTTTCAGCGTGTAATTATTGACATTGTTGCCTGTTGAATCAAGTTTTCATCGCGTAATGATTGAAAATGCAACAGTATGAATGATTACACGATGAGAGCTAAGCATGCTTAGACGATACATTTAATGTAAGCATGGTTACTTTTCATCGTGTAAAAGCATTATGAATGATTGAACAGTCCTGTGGTCAATGATTACACGATACATTGAATGTATCGTGTTCATTCAAAATTTGACCATTTTATGTGCGATCAGAGTGTTCCCAGTTATCATGTAAATATATACCTGTTAGCTATGCCTGATAAACGACAACATCATATACCAAATTTACGTGCGATCAGAGTGTTCCCAGTTATCATGTAAATATAAGCTGCTTGTCTGACCTTGTGGGCATTCACATTGTTGCTTGATGAATGATTGAACATGCAACAGTATGAATGGTTACACGATGGAAACTAATCATTATTACATGCTACATACGAAGGATCGTGTAATGATGCTTAGTTTTTTAGCGTGTAACCATTCACACTGTTGCTTTTTAAATGAATGAACATGCAACAGAGTCAAAGATATTATACAATGGCTCGTTCTACTATTGGCAGATATTGCCAGTCTAGATGTAGATTGTGCAGAGATTCGCATGGGAAACTAATTTTTTTGGATAAGTGTTTCACTGTTTGATTGAGGGGACATGAGGGACGAAGACTGGATATGATGTAGATTCTACAGAGATTCGTATGTGGAACTTTTTTATTTAGATAAGTGAAAGGCGGTTTCATTGATGGGACAAGACTAGAAGTGATATATTAAACAAAAATTTCTTTAAAATTATTTTCTTCGGTGCCGGTTGTTTTTTTTTTCCTGTATTGTTTTCACTTGTTGGAAAGTTAAATCAACTTTCCATATACCAAGATTCATTAACCGTGGTGGTAAGTTGAACTTTATTTATGAATCTTGGGAGATTAAAGTACTGTGTCAATGTACCTAGAAAGTTTAAAAGTCCTTTGTTTAATTTCTAAGTGTCCTTTGATTATTTCAATGTGTCAAAAAGATGTAAAGCAATATATATAGGAGTGCAAGCAAACAACATATCATATTATCCTTGTATCGTGCGTAATTTTCAAGGCATGAAGTTGAATGACAAAAAAGAATGATCCACGCCTTTAAAATACAAATATTTTCTTCTCTGTTTTGTTCTTAGTTATGTAACAAAATATCGATATCAATCCAACTCTTCAGTTTTGTGATATTGTTAACAGTTTCCCTTTTTTCGGTGGTTACCAGGAGAGAAATCTCTGGTTTATAACGAGGAACTCATCCGCACTAGTACACTTGACCCTGATTGTTCTGTCCAATTATACATTCGGTGGTGGCCGTGACGCCGTAGATGTCATCATGGGAGAGATCAGCCTTTCCTATGGAAGCACTGAGAAGATGATTATATGCCGAAATATAAACAAACACTCTGACTCAACCATGGAATCATATTTTTATCAATATATTGGTCAACCAGAGTGAGAGTTGAGGGCACAAACAGCCTTCAAACATAGTTCATCATCCTCTCCAAGTGCAAGAATGACGTCTAATTCATACTCCCAATTTTTATCAACTTGCTGCCGTTCATAATCTTGCCATGCTGAATTGCCATCATCTTGTTTATATTCTATAAAACTAATAGGTTTACATACGGAAATGTATAGATTTTACGTACTTTGATGTAATGAAAGCACTGAGAAGATGATATTATGTCCCTACTTTTGGTATATACATGAAAAGTTTTTGGATTGAATCATTCCTTCCATGTAGAAATATTGATTACTTATGACCTACTTTGCTTTGCTTCCAAAAGTTTTGGATTACTTTGCTATTATGTCATCAGTATTGGGTCTGATAAAAACGGAACTAAGCCCAGGAAGTTGTAATTCTCACTGTTGATCAAAAATCAACAGTGTAAAAGATTTCACGATGCAAACAAAGCGTACTTACACGATATATTTAATATATCTCGTAAGCTTTATTGGTTTTCATCGTGTAATCATTCACACTGTTGAATTGTGATCAACAGTGTGAATGATAACACGATGAAAAGTAATCAATATTACACGCTAATATTAATGTATCGTGTAATAATGCTTACTTTCATCGTGTAATCATGTTTTCAAAGTGACATGAAATCATTCATGCTGTAACCATTTTACTTGTAATAATGGTTACTTTTCATCGTGTAGTTGCCCATATATGTTTTAAGTGTGCCTCTCATTGTGTGAATGGTGTTATTCACCAACCGTTCTGGGTAATACAAAGTTCAATAAATCAAATCCAGAATCCTTACACGCTGTATACTTTACACGAAGATTTGTACAAGGGTGTACACGTTCAAATGTAAAGTAGCGTGTAACCATTCTGGGTAATTTACAAGTTCTGTAATCGAACCCAGAATCCTTACACGCTGAATAGCAATCTTCTTTACATGAATACTTGTACTAGGTTTTACACGCTCAATCTTAAACTCATTTTAGCGTGTGAACATTCTGGGTAGAAATCAATCATCAAAAACACAGCATTGTTCACAACAAATAAATTAAATAAAAAGGTGACATTCTTGTAAACCCATCTTCAAAAGGTGCCATTAGTTTTTTGTCCTCGGACATTGAACCTTTAACGGGTCAATGATTACACGCTGAAAAGTAATCATGGTTACACGCTACAGTAAATGTATCGTGTAAGGAAGATTATTTTCCATCGTGTATTCATTGTCATAGTTTCATCCCTGACCCCAGTTTTCAGCGTGTAATAATAGACATAGTTGCATGTTGAATCAAATTAACAATGAGTTTATATATATATATATATGCATCTAATTTGAATGAGTCTCTCATTACAGTCAAGATCATTTTCAATATTGATTTTCAGAGTTATTGGATAAATAGGATCAAGTAACAAAAATGGTGACCGGAACCATTGTTGATGACTACAAGTCGACTAAGCCTGGGAAGAAATATCCTAGGCCTAGAAGAGTGTTTCCCAGGCCTGATAGAATTTTTCACAGTACAAAATACATCATAAACATTCCCATTTGAAGTGCACATAACATTTTAAGCCTAAATACATGATTCCCAAGATGTACAAGTCTATGGGGAATTACGGATTTGACCATTGGTGAAAAGGTCAATTGCAATGGCCTTACGAATGTTTTTGATATTCTTTTGTCCAAAAATTGATTTCCATGGAGTTGGTACTCCAGCCATAATCAACTCAGCATACTTCATCAAAAAGGCACCACAACTGCTTCTGTTTAATTATGTTTAATTATTGGATATGTCAAACACAAGTATATTAAGGAAAGTAAATAAAGTAAATAAAAGTTTATGAATATGTCAAACATACCCATCATCTTGTTGTGGAATGAGATTACTGTGCAAGCTTTCAGCTGTGAACGGGGTGGCATGAGGATCGATCTTCGTTCGTTCGTAGTAACCGGCATGCTTCAACACAGATGGCAATAGGTAAAGCAGGCCACGAATGTCCTTTAGCCGATTACTAAGTCCGCTCTTCCGTTCATTCAATGAGTCAAATAATTTAACTTTTCCTTCCTTGAGAAGGACATGGCATAACACCCAATGCCCGTGAATGTGGCACGGAATGAGCACCTGTATATACAATAGATAAATTTTATTTAAGGAAATAAATAATGACAACGCAACGTCATTTCCAACAACTTACTGAATCCAGTTGCCACCAAGGTTGAGGGTATAGAAGTTCATGGCCTGTAATATGTCTAAGGACGTCTGAACTGGGTTGGTAATCTAAAGGAACAAATTCGGGGTACTCTTCCCAGACATTGACTGCTTTAGGAGAAGCATCGCTGGACTTCTTGACCCTTTTTTTGCGATCTTTTTTCTGTTGAGGAGAAGTAATTTCTTTCGGGTTACTTCTTTCATGGTCATCCATCAGAGACTTTGTTTTCTCCCTCAACCTGTCCAGCGATTTCATTTCAGTTTCCCACTTTATGTTTATGCTTGTCTGTCATCAAAAATACATTCATTGAGATAATTCCTAGACTTCAAAAATACATGCATTATAACACATTTTCATATAGCATATCATATAACTAGGGTGAAACGTACGAAAAAACATGTGTTGACAAATCCAATATTTTGCATGTAGCTAAGCTCACTGCTCGATCGCCTCCTCCATAGGATATCAAAGTAACTTTGGATGTGCTGCGTAAATGGAGTGATGTACGTTAAGGTGAATAAGTAACATAAAGCCTTAATAACCAAGAAGAAATAGGTTGTTAATTATGTTACCAAATCTGATATCCACTTGTCGACGTTGACCAGATCTTGAAAAAGTTGACGTGTCATGGGAATGATTTGACCGGTATAAAAGCTATTAAAATATGAATAAATTACATTAGGACAGATAATAAAAATGAATACATTGAAAATCATGGCAATATAACAGAGTACAGGAATGGAAAAATACCTAACTTGGTCGTCGTTCTTCAGGAAAGACGTGAACTCAACTAAGTCTACATCTTGCTCATTTGACTTTGATTTCTTTGTCTTATTGGGCATCGGATCTGTGTAGAGGCTTTCGAGATACCTTAACCGCTTTCGAGCCCTCTGTTTGTCGAGGTCTCTGTATTCAACATGCGGGTCGGCCTCAGTAAGTGCTACCACACTACTGGGGAGGGTTTGGCCAATAAAACACACGGACGGGGATGTATGTTCTTCCAAGTCAAGGATAGATTTTTCCCCTGAGTTCTACATAAAATTAAATATGTAGTCGGTAAAGTACAAACCATTGATATACTCATGTGCATGACAAGAAAGTATTATATAATTTGTTCCCAGGCCTGGAAGAATTGTTCCCAGGCCTAACTAATTGTTTCCAGGCCGAACATAATTGTTCCCTAGCCTGCAAATTGTTCCCAGCCCTGAAAAATTGTTTCCAGGCCTTGAAGCATTGTTCCCAGGCCTAACAAATTGTTCCCAGGCCGAACAGAATTGTTCCCAGCCATGAAAAATTGTTCCCATGCCTCGACCATATACATAACATAAACACTATATGTATAGATACTATACATGACAAAATCATACCTTGACCGTCCCATCACCCTCGATTGCAATAGATCCAACAACCTTAACACCCTGAACAACAACCTCATCTCCCTCACCACCCTTACCAAGCTTAACACCCTCACCACGAGAATCTTGCTCACCAGCCGTACGAACAAAAGCAACATCTTGCAGCTCACCCACTTCTTCAACATCCTCCTCAATAGCAGCCTTACCATCAACATCCTCCTGAACAGCAGCCTTATCACCAGCAGCCTTACCACCAACATCCTCCTCAACAACAGCATCATCATCTTGCTCAGCACCCTTGAAAACATCAACAACAATAAATTAGTGGAATTTATTAAGGACTAAACTATTATATATAAATAATAATATAATTTTCAACAACTTTATATCTAACCTTCATCTCCTTCCTAATCTTTTCAATTCATTTCTACAGAAGGAAATGATACGTTTCTCACTGTCAAGCATGGCGGCATATAGTTCTGGGATTGTGGAAGGCACCTAAATTTTACAATATTAATACAATGCATACAAGAATAACATACTAAAAGTCTAAAACCAAATAGTATAGATGCAATCATACCTTCGAATTTCCATCGGAGAACAGACGCTTCTTAGAAGGGGGGAATATTCGTTAAAAAATGTGCTTATATTCTTCCCACAGAGACCCTATCTCCTTCAGAACAGAAGCGCATATCCCATCACTGTCATTGCCTGTCTGATAATCATCAACTCCATCATCATAACCAAGATCTTCTTTCTGTTCACTTGGATGTATTGGCTGTATTGACAGAGCCAATTTCTCCCTCTTCTTCTCAGTAGTGGCTCACAAACGTATTTCAGGTTCAATGACTTGAAGTACTTTGTACCCTTTCATAAGTTTCAACTTCCCAAGGAATAAAGCCATCTGCATATTAGGAAACAACAATTGTTAGCGAATTTCTACATATAATTAACTAAAAACAAAGGTATGTCATTAAGTACACCCGATGAATTGAATTTTGATTCAATATCTGAAATTGTTGCACTAAATTGCCATCTAGTGAACCGTGGATACCCCAAAACCATTCGCTTTCCAACGTGATCATCAAAACGAATTATCATCTCCATGCCATACCTATACAATTTAAACTAACTACTATGAATCAATGTTTTCCAATCCACAAAGTATGAACGAGAACCACTAAAAAAAGTTTGATAACATGCAAAATTATTCTAAAACTTACCTGGAGTACTAGAGGGAACCCTGGACAAATTGTACGTATAATTTTTTGATTCTTTTCCTTCTCTTCCTTACCTCGCTGCTTCCACTTTCTCTTTCCCGTTCCCTTTCACTGTCTTCTTCTTCTACTAACTTCTTCTTCCTCTTCTTGTTTCTTCGTTCTGGTTTCTTCTTATCTTCTTCTTCTTTTTATTAAAAATTCGTTCCACGATGACACAAATACAATAAAATAAAAAGAACCATAATCTTTACCACGCTGTTAGCAGAATAAAAATTTTTACAAGATGAGCTATACAAGTTTTTAACCGCTCAATGCAAGCGTATTTTAGCGTGTAACCATTCTGGATAATTTCCAACTAATATCAAACAAAGATTCCTTAACGCTCCATAAACAATGGGACTTCCACGATGATTTCAAAGGGGTTTACACGCTATGTCTAAAGTTTTATCGTGTAACCATTCTCGATAATACAAAGTTCAATGAAATGAATCCAGAATCCTTACACGCTGTATAACAAACTTCTTTACGATAATTTGTACAAGGGTTTACACGCTCAAATGTAAAGTACCGTGTAACCATCGGTATAATACAATTCAAAAATGAAAGGGAATCCAGATTCCTTACACGCTGTATAACAAACTTCGTTACACGATATATTGTACAAGGGTTTACACGCTCAAATGTAAAGTAGCGTGTAACCATTCTGGGTAATACAAATTCAATAAATCAAGTGCATAAATCAAAGGGAATCCAGTTTCCTTACACGCTGTATAAAAAACATAGTTACACGATGATATAAAAGGGTTTACACGCTAATTGTAATGTAATTTTAACGTGTAATCATTCTGGGTAGTTTACAAGTTTTTCATTCGAACCCAGAATCCTTACACGCAGAATAACAATCCTCTTTACATGAATACTTGTACTAGGGTTTACACGCTCAATCTTAAATTCATTTTATCGTGTAACCATTCTGGGGTTTGAATGTCTAAATAAGAAATCAATCATAAAAAACACAGCATTGTTCACAACAAATAAATTAAATAAAACCCAAAGTTCAACAATCTGTAATCCAAAGTTGGTACCTACAGTTTGTTGAGTTTGTTGATGAACAGTTCTTCGGCCAATTTGTTTGATGAACATCGGCCAATTGTTGATGAACAGTTCGTCCGCGAAAACCATGAAAACCACTTTCTGAAAACTACTTTCCCACTCAACAATACAACTTCCTGAAAACCTCTTTCTCAGACGTCCTTTTCGAGGTTAAGGCCAAAAACGTTTTTAATTTCATTTGAGTTTTATGTATTTTATTGTTTTCAAATTTCAAAATTAGAAAAAGAGCCGTAAATAAGTGCCACGTTGGAATTGCAGTAAGGGTATACTAGTCCAAGAAACTTTCTTTTAGGAAAAAAAAGGGGTTAATTGCACTAACTTAAATTGACGTTATCAATATCACAGCTATATTGTACTTTTCCTTTAATTAACAAGAACATACCCTTTCATCGGTTTGACCGGGGTTAGATTTAACGGAGACCTAACTGTGGCAAGGGCATGAATGCCTTTTTCCATTAAAAGAAAATAAAAAATATAAGTTATTTATTATAAAACTAAGAAATATTAAAAATCTTCATTACCCATCACATCATCATCAAACATCTTCATTTTCATCGTTATCACCAATCCATCATCTTAGACAATCAAACTCAACCCTTTCATCAATTTTCGTCTTCAGTCCAAATCCAGAAAGAAAAAAAAATACATAAATCATTTATATATATATATAATATTCATAAAGCTTATCCACTCCATATTCAATCAAATTCCATAAATCTCCATCTTTTAAAATATAGGCAATAGATTCCTTACAAAAAAAACAAGGCAATCAAATTCAACCTCCCCTCTCCCTTTTCTGCAAATACACATCACTCCCCATCTCCACAACACTCTGCCTTCAATGCCCACATATATCTCCATCCCGCAACACAAAACCAAAGATAACTTATTGAGATGTGACCGTTTCACAAAGGCCCATTAGTAAAGGTGACTTTTCACTTTTCCCTGTTAGGTATGTTCATCTCGTTCCACTTGTACTTAGGCCTAGGAGATTTGTTCCCTAGCCCGTAAATAAGTCGTTGCTTTTCATTTTCAGAATGAGCTGTACAATAAACTGGTGGGTTTCCCTAGTGTACCGCCCGTTCAGTTTACAATAACAAAATAATAAATGTTCATTTCAGATAAGTTTAATGGTTCAATTAAGATTTAAGGCACAATGGTTCATTTAAAATGTCACGGTATTGGAAAGGTTACAATGGTTCAGTCTTCAATGAAATTAATGTAAGAGGTGACTCTTCAGTTTTCACTAATATGGGTCATATTCTTCCACTATAAATATGTCAATTGCTGAGTTATATTTTAGTCAGAAATCTGTGTGAAGCTTACAAGTGGGAATGGAAGCAAACGGCATGAGCCTTAACAGGATGAATGCCATTTCAGAAGTGATGCATGAAAGGATTGCAAAGGCTGAGGAGACCATCACCATGGGGCGTGAAAATGCAAAACGGCTACGTGATGATTATACTCTTCTTGATGGGGAAATTTCATTAATCTGGAAGCTTAAATCATCAACTTAAACTTAGCGATTGAAGCAAGGGACAACGAACTCAATGACCTCTACCAACTTGTTGAAAAAATGCAGAAGAAGTTGATCGACTTCAACATTCCACCATCACCCTAAATTCAATGTGTTTTTTTAATGTTTTTTCACATGTTGTACCCCCCGTCTATATAAATGGAAGTTATCGGTTCGTTTTCACATGCTTTACAATTTCACATTACCGTCATTATATTCCTTCACTACTCATACAAGCAGCACAGAACAAATAGGACTAATTGCACAAACGTCCCTGAGTTTAGGCATAATTGCATGTATATGGAATTTTTACCCATAATTGCACAAACATCCCCTGTAATTAGTTGACTTCGTTAAATCTAACCATTGTCCACAATTTTAACCAAAAAATGACTAAAGTACCCTTAGTTACCTACTTTATTATTAATTATATATATACTTTAATTTTTTTGACAATTTATATATATACTTAAAATAATAATTATATACAATACTTAATTTATTTATTTAACAATTTTTATAATCCATTTTTTAATCCATTTTTTACATTTTTATAATCCATTTTTTTTAATAAAAAAATTAAGTATTATATATAATTATTATTTTAAGTATATATATAATTATTTTTTTAAGTATATATAATTATTTTTTAAGTATATATATAATTATTTTTAAGTATATATATAAATTGTAAAAAAAAAAGTATATATAATTAATTATAAAATAAACACGAATACAAATAAAAAATATGATAATATATAATATATATATATATATTACTAATATATATAAATACATATTATATATATAATATAATATATATTATATATAGGATATAATTATTTATATATTATATATATTATATATATAATAATATATATTAAATATATTTAATAATATAGAATATATATTATATATAATATATATATATTATAATATATATTATAGGAATTCTTCTTAGGCCTTACAGATCTTACCCGTTGATTAAATTATGGGGGCCCTGCAAAATCTCAACGATCGGCACCGTCCTACGATGAAGGGGTATCAATGGAAGTATGTACGTGGAGTTTCGAGATAATCAAACGGTCGAACAAGTACGTCCATACCCATTACACTAGATATACCATATACCAAACAACCCTTCAAATATTAACCCCTAAGTGCCTAAGAGTTTTTTCACAACCTTATAAGTTGTTCTAGTTGCTTGAATCGATCTCCCGTAATAGATTTACACTTCCGAAATCGAGTCTGATGACTCTGATGGGTGCACACCGCCTTTTTAAAACATTCCGACCAATCGGAATAAATAAATTAAATATGAAAAAAATTATTTAAATCGAAATTCAATCCACAATGGGCCTAGGAGTTGTTCTTATGCTTACAGTACCTATTCCAAGGCATTTAATATCCTAGGCTTAGTTCCTTCTTATCATCACAAATACTGATGACGTGGCGAAGAAAAACCATGGTTAGACGCTGAAAAGTAATCATCGTTACACGCTAATATTAATGCATCGTGTACGGATGATTACTTTACATCGTGTAATCGTTGACATAGTTTCATCTGGATATTTGAACATGCAAATGGTCCATGTTTACACGCTAAAAAGTAATCATGTTTACACGCTAATATTAATGTATCGTGTAAGGATGATTACTTTACATCGTGTAATCGTTGACATAGTTTCATCTGGATATTTGAACATGCAAATGGTCCATGATTACACGCTGAAAGTAATCATGTTTACACGCTAATATTAATGTATCGTGTAAGAATACTTTACATCGTTCAATCTTCAACATAATTTCATCTGGATAAGGTTTAACATGCAACCGTTCAATGATTACACGCTGAACAGTATATAGTGTTACAGATGACCCATTGAAATAATCGAAGGACACTTAGAAATTAAACAAAGGACTTTTAAACTTTCTAGGTACATTGACACAGGACTTTAATCTCCCAAGATTCATAAATAAAGTTCAACTTTCCACGGTTCATGACTCTTGGAATATGCAAAGTTGATTTATCTTTCCAACAAGTGAAAATATATTGTTTTTTAAGTGAGGGTAGGACCGTCCAAGAGATTCTTATATACACTGGGCTGTGGTGGTGGTTGTAGGCAAAGTGGTTTTTTTCAGAAATGAAAAAGTTCATGCTCTGAACTTTTTCCTTTTTTTTTTTATTCTTTTCTTTTAATAGATCTATTTTCATGTACTTGGTAGGTCTCTTTGATAGTTTCAAATTTCCAGACTTAAAATTCTACTACTAAGCTTTCTCATTCTTCCGTTGTCAAACACAGACAAGGCAGGATATTATAAGGAATTACTTGATAGATTTGGCAATACAAAATCTGGTGTTGGACATGTTGAATTTGTGCTTGTTAACACAAATTCCAACAAGTCCTGTTGCACACGATCTAAATAAGAAAAAAATTATCCACTTCCTTCGTCATGGTATTAGGGTTAGATGGATCGATTCTGTTCAGAATTGTCACAAACTCATTTTGAAAATGCAATCATCTGAGTTCATTCATCGGCAAACTTCAATCACTGTCCAAGCTTATGTTATCCCGAGTTTGTCATCTTCGCGTTACACTCGTAGTGTTAGTGTTGGAATGTGTGATGTTTTGTGTATTTATGTGTAAGAGGATTATGTCTGTGTATGAAAGCTGAGGAGTCCTAGTTGCTTCTCCCGCTCCTCTAATTCTTTTTCCTTAGCTTCCAGACGAGACCAAACCTTGTCAATCTCTAAAAATATCACAGCACATTTTTGCTTTTCCTTCCCTCAGTCCCCTCATGATATCAGTTTGTGAATATCAAACAGAGATAGGAAACCAAACACACAAATACAGAAATCATAGCTTCAATGTTTTGATATCTGCCTCATCACTGTAAATTTTCTCTTCATTGCAGCAATGAATGGTTTCCTGTCAACTGGACACCAACATCACTACAATTGGTCATGGGATGAGGTATGTTTCAACATTATTATGTAGAATTTCCTGCCTTGTCTATGATGATTTTAAAAGGATAAAATATATTGTTCAAATGTAACTTGCACTCTTGTAAATGTGAGATTGGTTGCAGGAGAGAAATCTCTGGCCAACTAATGTCTGACGGTGTTAATAATTTCTTTTTTTATATGTGGGAACAGGAGAGAAATCTCTGGCCAACTAACGAAGAACTCATCGGCAGTAGTCGACTTGACCCTGATTGTTCTGTCCAATTAAAGGGAAGTTCTTGATACCTCTTCGGTGGAGAGGTTTAAGCGCCGGGGTGATGCTCTCTCGTGGCATTAGTGTTGTTTGCGACCAGTATCCTTAATAAATATGTACAAATTTTTTAAAGGTTACTGGATTAGAAGAGCTTCATGCCTGCACCCCACGAGAGATGAGGCGGAACAAGATTAGTAGGCGGACATTGACGTTGATCTATCCAAATGTCCCCAGTTTGTCCCCAGTCCGCATGATGTGCCCGACTACCATCTCCACCTACCGAAACAGATACACATGCGGGGTCACACCTACTGGATTTCCAAGAGCAATTCCTATTTGATGTTACTTGCTGTGATGGAAGTTCCTTCCATGTTAAAAATATGAATGATTTTGTAAAAAATATAACAAATTAATATTATGAAATGTAAATATACCAAAAAATGTATTAAACCTACTTTAATATAAAGAATGAAATGTGATTCATGTGAATCGCTGTGTAAGTCACTCAACAATTTCAAAGACTACATTTAATGTAGCGTGTAAGCATGGTTACTTTTCATCGTGTAATTTGCAATATTAATGCTTGAACATACAATTTGGTCAATGGTTACACGATTTAAAGTAACCATGATTACACGATACATTTAATATATCGTGTACTCATGATAACAAATTGGCGTGTATTCATTCAGACTGTGACCATGTTACTTATAATCAGAGTGTTCCTAGTTATCATGTAAATATAAAACTGTATAAACGACCATTTTAATGATTCAACGTGCAAATTGGTAAATGGTTACACGATTTAAAGTAACCATGATTACACGATACATTTAATATATCGTGTACTTATGGTAACAAATTGGCGTGTATTCCCATTTTAATGATTCAACATGCAAATTGTTCAATGGTTACACGATTTAAAGTAATGATGATTACACGATACATTTAATATATCGTGTACTCATGATAAAAAATTGGCGTGTATTCATTCAGACCGTGACCATGTTGCGTATAATCAGAGTGTTCCCAGTTATCATGTAAAAACTAAGCGTTATTACACGCTACATATGAAGAATAGTGTAATTATGATATGTTTGCATCGTGTAAACCATTCACACCGTTGCTTGTTGAAGGATTGTACATGCAACATAGTCAAAGATTATACAATGGCTCGTTCTACTGTTGGCAGGTATTGCCAGTCTGGATGTAGATTCTGCAGAGATTCGCCTGGGAAACTTTTTTCTTTGGATAAGTGTTTCACTGTTTGATCGAGGGGACAAGAGGGAGCAAGTCTGGATATGATGTAGATTCTACAGAGATTTGCAAGGATTTTTATTTGGATAAGTGAAAAGTTGTTTGACTTGTTTCATTGATGGGACATCATTACAAGTGATATATTTAAAATTATTTTTTAAAGGGAGAGGGTCGGACTTATTGATTGTTGCAGGAATGCAGGTAATTCGGTGGCCGTCTACAGCCACTCAATAAATGTTTTTATTTTTTTTCCTGTGTTGTTTTCACTCGAGGTTAAATCAACTTTGCATATACCAAGATTCATGAACCGTGGTCGGAAGTTGAACTTTATTTATGAATCTTGGGAGATTAAAGTACTGTGTCAATGTACATAGAAAGTTTAAAAGTCCTTTGTTTAATTTCTAAGTGTCCTTTGTTATTTCAATGTGTCAAAAAGATGTAAAGCAACATATATAGCAAACAACATATTATTTCAATGTGTTTGTATATTGTGCGTTTGAATGAAACAACATTACCACTTATTGGTCGATGATTACACGATGAAAAGTAACCATGGTTACACGATAATATATCACTTTTTATCGTGTAAGAATGCTTACTTTTAATCGTGTAATAGTTGATACTGTTGTTTTGGATCAACAGTGTCAAAGATAACACGATGCAAAGTAAGCATTATTACACGATTCATTTATTATATTGTTTAAGGTTTATTACTTTTGATCGTGTAATCGTTGACACTGTTGATCCAAAATCAACATTGTGAAATATTACACGATTAAAAGTAAGCATCCTTACACGATGGAAAGTAAGCATGGTTAATTTCATCGTGTAACCTTTGACACTGTTGATTTTGGATCAACGAACATGCAACACGATATGATTACACGTTGGGTCGTGCAACTATTGCCACATATTGCCAGTCTGGATCTAGATTGTACAGAGATACGCATGTGAAATTTTTTTCATTTTCGATACGTGTTTCACTGTTTGATTGATGGGACAACAGGGAGCAAGTCTGGATGAAGTGAAAATATATGCTCAAAATATATTATGTATGACTTTGTGGTGCCTGTTGTAGCCTGTAGGCAAAGCAGTTGTTCTCTGTGAAATATATTTTTTATTTATTTATTATAATCTATTTTCTTGTACTTGTTAGTTCTCTTTGAAAATCAAATATCCAGACTTGTTGCTTGCTGTGCTGGAAGTTCCTTCCAAGTTAGAAATAAGATTTTGTTTGTTAAAAAATATAAAAATAACATAATGTGAATCAAATATCGTGCAAGGATGATAAGTTTCCATCGTGTATTCATTGTCATTGTATCTGAATCAAATTTTCAGCGTGTAATTATTGACATTGTTGCCTGTTGAATCAAGTTTTCATCGCGTAATGATTGAAAATGCAACAGTATGAATGATTACACGATGAGAGCTAAGCATGCTTAGACGATACATTTAATGTAAGCATGGTTACTTTTCATCGTGTAAAAGCATTATGAATGATTGAACAGTCCTGTGGTCAATAATTACACGATACATTGAATGTATCGTGTTCATTCAAAATTTGACCATTTTATGTGCGATCAGAGTGTTCCCAGTTATCATGTAAATATATACCTGTTAGCTATGCCTGATAAACGACAACATCATATACCAAATTTACGTGCGATCAGAGTGTTCCCAGTTATCATGTAAATATAAGCTGCTTGTCTGACCTTGTGGGCATTCACATTGTTGCTTGATGAATGATTGAACATGCAACAGTATGAATGGTTACACGATGGAAACTAATCATTATTACATGCTACATACAAAGGATCGTGTAATGATGCTTAGTTTTTTAGCGTGTAACCATTCACACTGTTGCTTTTTAAATGAATGAACATGCAACAGAGTCAAAGATATTATACAATGGCTCGTTCTACTATTGGCAGATATTGCCAGTCTAGATGTAGATTGTGCAGAGATTCGCATGGGAAACTAATTTTTTTGGATAAGTGTTTCACTGTTTGATTGAGGGGACATGAGGGACGAAGACTGGATATGATGTAGATTCTACAGAGATTCGCATGTGGAACTTTTTTATTTAGATAAGTGAAAGGCGGTTTCATTGATGGGACAAGACTAGAAGTGATATATTAAACAAAAATTTCTTTAAAATTATTTTCTTCGGTGCCGGTTGTTTTTTTTTTCCTGTATTGTTTTCACTTGTTGGAAAGTTAAATCAACTTTCCATATACCAAGATTCATTAACCGTGGTGGGTAAGTTGAACTTTATTTATGAATCTTGGGAGATTAAAGTACTGTGTCAATGTACCTAGAAAGTTTAAAAGTCCTTTGTTTAATTTCTAAGTGTCCTTTGATTATTTCAATGTGTCAAAAAGATGTAAAGCAATATATATAGGAGTGCAAGCAAACAACATATCCATATTATCCTTGTATCGTGCGTAATTTTCAAGGCATGAAGTTGAATGACAAAAAAGAATGATCCACGCCTTTAAAATACAAATATTTTCTTCTCTGTTTTGTTCTTAGTTATGTAACAAAATATCGATATCAATCCAACTCTTCAGTTTTGTGATATTGTTAACAGTTTCCCTTTTTTCGGTGGTTACCAGGAGAGAAATCTCTGGTTTATAACGAGGAACTCATCCGCACTAGTACACTTGACCCTGATTGTTCTGTCCAATTATACATTCGGTGGTGGCCGTGACGCCGTAGATGTCATCATGGGAGAGATCAGCCTTTCCCATGGAAGCACTGAGAAGATGATTATATGCCGAAATATAAACAAACACTCTGACTCAACCATGGAATCATATTTTTATCAATATATTGGTCAACCAGAGTGAGAGTTGAGGGCACAAACAGCCTTCAAACATAGTTCATCATCCTCTCCAAGTGCAAGAATGACGTCTAATTCATACTCCCAATTTTTATCAACTTGCTGCCGTTCATAATCTTGCCATGCTGAATTGCCATCATCTTGTTTATATTCTGTAAAACTAATAGGTTTACATACGGAAATGTATAGATTTTACGTACTTTGATGTAATGGAAGCACTGAGAAGATGATATTATGTCCCTACTTTTGGTATATACATGAAAAGTTTTTGGATTGAATCATTCCTTCCATGTAGAAATATTGATTACTTATGACCTACTTTGCTTTGCTTCCAAAAGTTTTGGATTACTTTGCTATTATGTCATCAGTATTGGGTCTGATAAAAACGGAACTAAGCCCAGGAAGTTGTAATTCTCACTGTTGATCAAAAATCAACAGTGTAAAAGATTTCACGATGCAAACAAAGCGTACTTACACGATATATTTAATATATCTCGTAAGCTTTATTGGTTTTCATCGTGTAATCATTCACACTGTTGAATTGTGATCAACAGTGTGAATGATAACACGATGAAAAGTAATCAATATTACACGCTAATATTAATGTATCGTGTAATAATGCTTACTTTCATCGTGTAATCATGTTTTCAAAGTGACATGAAATCATTCATGCTGTAACCATTTTACTTGTAATAATGGTTACTTTTCATCGTGTAGTTGCCCATATATGTTTTAAGTGTGCCTCTCATTGTGTGAATGGTGTTATTCACCAACCGTTCTGGGTAATACAAAGTTCAATAAATCAAATCCAGAATCCTTACACGCTGTATACTTTACACGAAGATTTGTACAAGGGTGTACACGTTCAAATGTAAAGTAGCGTGTAACCATTCTGGGTAATTTACAAGTTCTGTAATCGAACCCAGAATCCTTACACGCTGAATAGCAATCTTCTTTACATGAATACTTGTACTAGGTTTTACACGCTCAATCTTAAACTCATTTTAGCGTGTGAACATTCTGGGTAGAAATCAATCATCAAAAACACAGCATTGTTCACAACAAATAAATTAAATAAAAAGGTGACATTCTTGTAAACCCATCTTCAAAAGGTGCCATTAGTTTTTTGTCCTCGGACATTGAACCTTTAACTGGTCAATGATTACACGCTGAAAAGTAATCATGGTTACACGCTACAGTAAATGTATCGTGTAAGGAAGATTATTTTCCATCGTGTATTCGTTGTCATAGTTTCATCCCTGACCCCAGTTTTCAGCGTGTAATAATAGACATAGTTGCATGTTGAATCAAATTAACAATGAGTTTATATATATATGTATATATATGCATCTAATTTGAATGAGTCTCTCATTACAGTCAAGATCATTTTCAATATTGATTTTCAGAGTTATTGGATAAATAGGATCAAGTAACAAAAATAGTGACCGGAACCATTGTTGATGACTACAAGTCGACTAAGCCTGGGAAGAAATATCCTAGGCCTAGAAGAGTGTTTCCCAGGCCTGACAGAATTTGTCACAGTACAAAATACATCATAAACATTCCCATTTGAAGTGCACATAACATTTTAAGCCTAAATACATGATTCCCAAGATGTACAAGTCTATAGGGAATTACGGATTTGACCATTGGTGAAAAGGCCAATTGCAATGGCCTTACGAATGTTTTTGATATTCTTTTGTCCAAAAATTGATTTCCATGGAGTTGGTACTCCAACCATAATCAACTCAGCATACTTCATCAAAAAGGCACCACAACTGCTTATGTTTAATTATTGATGTTTAATTATTGGATATGTCAAACACAAGTATATTAAGGAAAGTAAATAAAGTAAATAAAAGTTTATGAATATGTCAAACATACCCATCATCTTGTTGTGGAATGAGATTACTGTGCAAGCTTTCAGTTGTGAACAGGGTGGCATGAGGATCGATCTTCGTTCGTTCGTAGTAACCGGCATGCTTCAACACAGATGGCAATAGGTAAAGCAGGCCACGAATGTCCTTTAGCCGATTACTAAGTCCGCTCTTCCGTTCATTCAATGAGTCAAATAATTTAACTTTTCCTTCCTTGAGAAGGACATGGCATAACACCCAATGCCCGTGAATGTGGCACGGAATGAGCACCTGTATATACAATAGATAAATTTTATTTAAGGAAATAAATAATGACAACGCAACGTCATTTCCAACAACTTACTGAATCCAGTTGCCACCAAGGTTGAGGGTATAGAAGTTCATGGCCTGTAATATGTCTAAGGACATCTAAACTGGGTTGGTAATCTAAAGGAACAAATTCGAGGTACTCTTCCCAGACATTGACTGCTTTAGGAGAAGCATCGCTGGACTTCTTGACCCTTTTTTTGTGATCTTTTTTCTGTTGAGGAGAAGTAATTTCTTTCGGGTTACTTCTTTCATGGTCATCCATCAGAGACTTTGTTTTCTCCCTCAACCTGTCCAGCGATTTCATTTCAGTTTCCCACTTTATGTTTATGCTTGTCTGTCATCAAAAAATACATTCATTGAGATAATTCCTAGACTTCAAAAATACATGCATTATAACACATTTTCATAAAGCATATCATATAACTAGGGTGAAACGTACGAAAAAACATGTGTTGACAAATCCAATATTTTGCATGTAGCTAAGCTCACTGCTCGATCGCCTCCTCCATAGGATATCAAAGTAACTTTGGATGTGCTGCGTAAATGGAGTGATGTACGTTAAGGTGAATAAGTAACATAAAGCCTTAATGACCAAGAAGAAATAGGTTGTTAATTATGTTACCAAATCTGATATCCACTTGTCGACGTTGACCAGATCTTGAAAAAGTTGACGTGTCATGGGAATGATTTGACCGGTATAAAAGATATTAAAATATGAATAAATTACATTAGGACAGATAATAAAAAATGAATACATTGAAAATCATGGCAATATAACAGAGTACAGGAATGGAAAAATACCTAACTTGGTCATCGTTCTTCAGGAAAGACGTGAACTCAACTAAGTCTACATCTTGCTCATTTGACTTTGATTTCTTTGTCTTATTGGGCATCGGATCTGTGTAGAGGCTTTCGAGATACCTTAACCGCTTTCGAGCCCTTTGTTTGTCGAGGTCTCTGTATTCAACATGCGGGTCGGCCTCAGTAAGTGCTACCACACTACTGGGGAGGGTTTGGCCAATAAAACACATGGACGGAGATGTATGTTCTTCCAAGTCAAGGATAGATTTTTCCCCTGAGTTCTACATAAAATTAAATATGTAGTCGGTAAAGTACAAACCATTGATATACTCATGTGCATGACAAGAAAGTATTATATAATTTGTTCCCAGGTCTGGAAGAATTGTTCCCAGGCCTAACTAATTATTTCCAGGCCGAACATAATTGTTCCCTAGCCTGCAAATTTGTTCCCAGCCCTGAAAAATTGTTTCCAGGCCTTGAAGCATTGTTCCCAGGCCTAACAAATTGTTCCCAGACCGAACAGAATTGTTCCCAGCCATGAAAAATTGTTCCCATGTCTCGACCATATACATAACATAAACACTATATGTATAGATACTATACATGACAAAATCATACCTTGACCGTCCCATCACCCTCGATTGCAATAGATCCAACAACCTTAACACCCTGAACAACAACCTCATCTCCTTCACCACCCTTATCAAGCTTAACACCCTCACCACGAGAATCTTGCTCACCAGCCGTACGAACAAAAGCAACATCTTGCAGCTCACCCACTTCTTCAACATCCTCCTCAATAGCAGCCTTACCATCAACATCCTCCTGAAAAGCAGCCTTATCACCAGCAGCCTTACCACCAACATCCTCCTCAACAACAGCATCATCATCTTGCTCAGCACCCTTGAAAACATCAACAACAATAAATTAGTGGAATTTATTAAGGACTAAACTATTATATATAAATAATAATATAATTTTCAACAACTTTATATCTAACCTTCATCTCCTTCCTAATCTTTTCAAATTCATTTCTACAGAAGGAAATGATACGTTTCTCACTGTCAAGCATGGCGGCATATAGTTCTGGGATTGTGGAAGGCACCTAAATTTTACAATAATTAATACAATGCATACAAGAATAACATACTAAAAGTCTAAAACCAAATAGTATAGATGCAATCATACCTTCGAATTTCCATCGGAGAACAGACGCTTCTTAGAAGGGGGGGAATATTCGTTAAAAAATGTGCTTATATTTCTTCCCACAGAGACTCCTATCTCCTTCAGAACAGAAGCGCATATCCCATCACTGTCATTGCCTGTCTGATAATCATCAACTCCATCATCATAACCAAGATCTTCTTTCTGTTCACTTGGATGTATTGGCTGTATTGACAGAGCCAATTTCTCCCTCTTCTTCTCAGGTAGTGGCTCACAAACGTATTTCAGGTTCAATGACTTGAAGTACTTTGTACCCTTTTCATAAGTTTCAACTTCCCAAGGAAATAAAGCCATTTGCATATTAGGAACAAACAATTGTTAGCGAATTTCTACATATAATTAACTAAAAACAAAGGTATGTCATTAAGTACACACCGATGAATTGAATTTTGATTCAATATCTGAAATTGTTGCACTAAATTGCCATCTAGTGAACCGTGGATACCCCAAACCAATTCGCTTTCCAACATGATCATCAAAACGAATTATCATCTCCATGGCCCATACCTATACAATTTAAAATAACTACTATGAATCAATGTTTTCCAATCCAACAAAGTATGAAACGAGAACCACTAAAAAAAGTTTGATAACATGCAAAATTATTCTAAAACTTACCTGGAGTACTAGAGGGAACCCGGACAAATTGTACGTATAATATTTTGATTTCTTTTCCTTCTCTTCCTTACCTCGCGGCTTCACTTTCTCTTTCCCTTTCCCTTTCACTTCTTCTTCTTCTACTAACTTCTTCTTCCTCTTCTTGTTCTTGTTCTTGTTCTTCTTATCTTCTTCTTCTTCTAAGTCTTCTGTATTCTTATTCTCCTGCAGCTTCCCATTCTTACCTCCCTTCTTTGCTTCACCTCTCAATTGGGATAGCCGTTTGTGAAGTACAGCCTTCAAAAAATATAGTGTAAACCTGAATATGTAAGAACCCCATGGAAAATTTTTGAATTCTTCTTCGTTTTCAACTAATGAAAACAGCCACTCCGATATGGCTGTGGTCCGTTCGTCATCCGTGCCAAAGAATTGGCTCACCATATATATATTCAACATCTTATATGCATCTTCACTCTGTTCGGACGTCATTTTCGTCAAAGTGGCATACAATAGCTCTGCAGTTGGCCTTCTTCCTTTGAAAATTCTTCTAAGCATCGAATCCTCTTTCACTTTATTGTTATTAGCAAAACCTTCGGGCAGCTGTCCCATATTCAAACCGCTACATACACAAAATTCTTCTTGGCCGAAACGGGCTTTCGACTTCCCCAACCCAAACCACATCTCATCTTCTCTTTGTCCTTTGGGGTGAATGATCTCTCGTTTCAAAATATTATGGATAAGCTGCCCGTAAATTTTCAACGGCTCTTTCAAATCCAAATATTTGCCGAATGGGCCCTGCTTGAATTTTTCCACCAACCCAAATTTCTGTAGGACAGACTTCAATCGTGTAATCATGTACATTTTACTTCCACTGTTTACTCTGACGGGAACCCAATTCTCATGGTCTGAGAACCGCCACAACTCTGGAATCGAATTTTTCCGCATCTAAACAATGAAAACAAAAAGAAAACATCAGTCCCAGGCTTATGAAAATATGTTCTAGGCTCAAAATAATACATGCATCATCCATCCATCGGCCCTAGGCTTATGACAATCATTCATAGGCTCAACAAATGCATTTACCATTACATGCAACGGTCATTTACTCTACAAACGTATTTCTTTCTTTCCTCCCTTCTCCCACTATAAATTTCCAGTGTAGTGTTCACAGCACAATTTACCATAAAAACACACAACCTCCAAATACTAAACATACAACAGGTGAAAAACACAAATTACCATCCCAAGACACAAACAAGAACAAACTGCAATAAAAACACAAATTTGAACAAATTAGTACCTTCGAAATTGGTTTGCGTTTCGTCTAGGGTTTGGATGCTTCGTTCAATGCCGATGGCGACGGCGACGGCGATGAGGCAACGGCTACGAGGATAACGAAGACCAAGAGAACGACGACCTCGTGCTTCTCCTTCCTCTCTCTATTTCTGGTTTGTTGTTGTTTGGGTTTGCGATTTCACACAGAGCAGAATTTCATCGTTTGGGCTTGTGCGTCACTGTATGTTTGCGTCACGGCAACGGCAACGGCAACGTGGTTTCGGTTTGGGTTTGCGTGTAATCACACAGACGAGAGTTTGAATTTGTTTTCAATTGTGCTGTAAACCGTTAGTTTTGTGGGGAATTCAGAGGCCAATTTAGTCATTTTGTGGGGAATGCCATGGGTTGGGCCCTTTTAGTAAATGTGATCCATTTTTATTTGTTACAACATTTAAGGAGGGTATTTAGGGGTTCATAACTAAAAGGGTTGTTTGCTATATATAGTGTAATGGGTAGCGACGTACTTTTTCGACTGTTCGTTAATCTCGAAACTTTACGTAAAGATTTCCATTGATACCCCTTCATCATTGTACGGTGCCGATCGTTGAGATTATTGCGGGACCCCTATAATTTAGTCTATGGAGTAAAACTGTAAGGCCTAAGAGCAATACCTAAGCCCAAAATAATTGTTCTTTACACGTTGAAATGTCAACATCTTTACAAGTTGGAAATCTTTACACGCTGAAATATAAACATCTTTACACGATGGATGCATGTTGTCATAGGCCTAGGATTCGGTACTTTAAGCCCAAGAATCGGAATTTTAAGCATAGGAATAACTCCTAAACCCATGGTAGATTTAATTTCGAATTAATTAGATTTTTTTATAGATTTTTTTATTTTTTATTTTTTTCCGATCGCACGGGATGTTTTTACCCCTTCATCATTGGACGGTGCCTATCGTTGAGATTATTGCGGGACCCCTATAATTTAGTCTATGGAGTAAAACTGTAAGGCCTAAGAGCAATACCTAAGCCCAAAATAATTGTTCTTTACATGTTGAAATGTCAACATCTTTACAAGTTGGAAATCTTTACACGCTGAAATATAAACATCTTTACACGATGGATGCATGTTGTCATAGGCCTAGGATTCGGTACTTTAAGCCCAAGAATCGGAATTTTAAGCATAGGAATAACTCCTAGACCTATGGTAGATTTAATTTCGAATTAATTAGATTTTTTATAGATTTTTTTATTTTTTATTTTTTTCCGATCGCACGGGATGTTTTTACCCCTTCATCATTGGACGGTGCCTATCGTTGAGATTATTGCGGGACCCCTATAATTTATTCTATGGAGTAAAACTGTAAGGCCTAAGAGCAATACCTAAGCCCAAAATAATTGTTCTTTACACGTTGAAATGTCAACATCTTTACAAGTTGGAAATCTTTACACGTTGGAAATCTTTACACGCTGAAATATAAACATCTTTACACGATGGATGCATGTTGTCATAGGCCTAGGATTCGGTACTTTAAGCCCAAGAATCGGAATTTTAAGCATAGGAATAACTCCTAGACCCATAGTAGATTTAATTTCGAATTAATTAGATTTTTTATAGATTTTTATTTTTTTTTATTTTTTTCCGATCGCACGGGATGTTTTTACCCCTTCATCATTGGACGGTGCCTATCGTTGAGATTATTGCGTGACCCCTATAATTTAGTCTATGGAGTAAAACTGTAAGGCCTAAGAGCAATACCTAAGCCCAAAATAATTGTTCTTTACACGTTGAAATGTCAACATCTTTACAAGTTGGAAATCTTTACACGCTGAAATATAAACATCTTTACACGATGGATGCATGTTGTCATAGGCCTAGGATTCGGTACTTTAAGCCCAAGAATCGGAATTTTAAGCATAGGAATAACTCCTAGACCCATGGTAGATTTAATTTCGAATTAATTAGATTTTTTATAGATTTTTTTATTTTTTATTTTTTTCCGATCGCACGGGATGTTTTTACCCCTTCATCATTGGACGGTGCCTATCGTTGAGATTATTGCGGGACCCCTATAATTTAGTCTATGGAGTAAAACTGTAAGGCCTAAGAGCAATACCTAAGCCCAAAATAATTGTTCTTTACACGTTGAAATGTCAACATCTTTACAAGTTGGAAATCTTTACACGCTGAAATATAAACATCTTTACACGATGGATGCATGTTGTCATAGGCCTAGGATTCGGTACTTTAAGCCAAAGAATCGGAATTTTAAGCATAGGAATAACTCCTAGACCTATGGTAGATTTAATTTCGAATTAATTAGATTTTTTATAGATTTTTTTATTTTTTATTTTTTTCAGATCGCACGGGATGTTTTTACCCCTTCATCGTTGGACGGTGCCTATCGTTGAGATTATTGCGGGACCCCTATAATTTATTCTATGGAGTAAAACTGTAAGGCCTAAGAGCAATACCTAAGCCCAAAATAATTGTTCTTTACACGTTGAAATGTCAACATCTTTACAAGTTGGAAATCTTTACACGCTGGAAATCTTTACACGCTGAAATATAAACATCTTTACACGATGGATGCATGTTGTCATAGGCCTAGGATTCGGTACTTTAAGCCCAAGAATCGGAATTTTAAGCATAGGAATAACTCCTAGACCCATAGTAGATTTAATTTCGAATTAATTAGATTTTTTATAGATTTTTTTATTTTTTATTTTTTTCCGGTCGCACGGGATGTTTTTACCCCTTCATCATTGGACGGTGCCTATCGTTGAGATTATTGCGTGACCCCTATAATTTAGTCTATGGAGTAAAACTGTAAGGCCTAAGAGCAATACCTAAGCCCAAAATAATTGTTCTTTACACGTTGAAATGTCAACATCTTTACAAGTTGGAAATCTTTACACGCTGAAATATAAACATCTTTACACGATGGATGCATGTTGTTATAGGCCTAGGATTCGGTACTTTAAGCCCAAGAATCGGAATTTTAAGCATAGGAATAACTCCTAGACCCATGGTAGATTTAATTTCGAATTAATTAGATTTTTTATAGATTTTTTTATTTTTTATTTTTTTCCGATCGCACGGGATGTTTTTACCCCTTCATCATTGGACGGTGCCTATCGTTGAGATTATTGCGGGACCCCTATAATTTAGTCTATGGAGTAAAACTGTAAGGCCTAAGAGCAATACCTAAGCCCAAAATAATTGTTCTTTACACGTTGAAATGTCAACATCTTTACAAGTTGGAAATCTTTACACGCTGAAATATAAACATCTTTACACGATGGATGCATGTTGTCATAGGCCTAGGATTCGGTACTTTAAGCCCAAGAATCGGAATTTTAAGCATAGGAATAACTCCTAGACCTATGGTAGATTTAATTTCGAATTAATTAGATTTTTTATAGATTTTTTTATTTTTTATTTTTTTCCGATCGCACGGGATGTTTTTACCCCTTCATCATTGGACGGTGCCTATCGTTGAGATTATTGCGGGACCCCTATAATTTATTCTATGGAGTAAAACTGTAAGGCCTAAGAGCAATACCTAAGCCCAAAATAATTGTTCTTTACACGTTGAAATGTCAACATCTTTACAAGTTGGAAATCTTTACACGCTGAAATATAAACATCTTTACACGATGGATGCATGTTGTCATAGGCCTAGGATTCGGTACTTTAAGCCCAAGAATCGGAATTTTAATCATAGGAATAACTCCTAGACCCATAGTAGATTTAATTTCGAATTAATTAGATTTTTTATAGATTTTTTTATTTTTTATTTTTTTCCGATCGCAGGGGATGTTTTTACCCTTTCATCATTGGACGGTGCCTATCGTTGAGATTATTGCGTGACCCCTATAATTTAGTCTATGGAGTAGAACTGTAAGGCCTAAGAGCAATACCTAAGCCCAAAATAATTGTTCTTTACACTCTGAAATATAAACATCTTTACACGATGGATGCATGTTGTCATAGGCCTAGGATTCGGTACTTTAAGCCCAAGAATCGGAATTTTAAGCATAGGAATAACTCCTAGACCCATGGTAGATTTAATTTCGAATTAATTAGATTTTTTATAGATTTTTTTATTTTTTATTTTTTTCCGATCGCACGGGATGTTTTTAAAATGTGTTGGGCACCCATCGGACTCAAGTTAGGAACTGTAAAGCTAATACGGGTGCGGATGATTTGTGCATCGGAGAACTTGTCAGTGAGGTGAATCATGAAGCAGCCGAGAGCCTCGTCGCAGTGGAAGCTGCCGTTGTAGGTGCTGACACGCTTGAGAGGCGCGTTAATGGGAGAGGAAGTGGAGAACCAAGGAGAGGAAACGTGTGTAGTTGACGGGGAAGACATGGCAGCTGCTGCTCGGAGAGGAAAACGAGAGCAAGTGAAGAGGTTTTTGTGAGAGTTGAAGTTGAATTGGAAAATTAGGGTTCCAGATAAAAGTTAGTTTTGTGGGAAATAGATTGGGGAGGGTAAATGAGTAAACTCTCACAATTTTTATTGAATAAAATATTTAACAAGGGTATTTAGGGAAATTCCAGGTGAGAGGTCTTGAAGGGCATTGTGGTAAATGGGGTTGTCCAAGCGGCTATATATGCAATTTTTTTTCCAATGGGCTGTTTCCTAGAAAGTGAACGTTGGGAAAGGCTATTTTCGCTAATTTCCACATGTTTAAATGAGAGGTATTGTATTTGCGCAGTTTTGGTTGTAAATTTGGAATTCCAAGGAAAAAAAAAAAGATTCTTTTATAATGTAACTTATTGGACCAGAAATGGATTCAAATAGTTAGCAAAATAGATGATTTTTTTTTAAATATTTTTTTTATTTTTTTAAATATGATACCGACCGGGTAAAGGGTCTTTTGGAACATACCGAGATCAAGCATTACATGCGCAACTCGTATATTTACTCCTATAACTCCGAGAAGTAAATTCATCACATATACTTGTAAAATGTACATGGTAGGACTTGAATCCCTCCACTACTAATGTGAAAGAAGAGATGCACACATTCAGGAGCGGAGCTAGCAAGAGAATTTTGTTCCACTGCACACAAGTGAGCTAAGAGGGGATATGAAATAGATTATAATTATTAGTCATACTTTTTAAAATCACATTCTTGATGTCAAATTCACCCCATTTTTATGTACATATAATCGATTTGCCATTAAATCTTAGCTTGAAGTTTTTAGTAAATTAATTAATAATTTACAAGATCTGAATAGGGAGTCAAATAGTAGATAACAAATCATTGGTCTTAAATATTAAAGTCACTCTCTTTCTCCCATCACAAGTTCACAACCTTTTTATGGTACAACATATATTATATATGCTCTATTTCTACTGCAGTTTCTTCGTATCTCCTATTCTTATTCACCACCTTCAATGTTGTAACAAAATTATGATTTTATCACAGCAATCCTTAAAAGCTGAAAAATTTAGTGTTAATAAAAAAAAAAAATGTAATTAATCGAACCTTAAGAGTTACAATTCTATTTTTTTTTTTTTTTTTTTTAAAGTTGTATATTATAGTTCTAATATAGATATGAGTCATGCCACTAAATCCACTCTTAAGAGAGTTGTTGTGCACTTTAACTTTCACCTCTATAATAAAGTGTGAGGAAACCTCTTGAGAGTTGCATTTCAGGCTTTGTAGCGATTAATTTCGACAGGTTCTGATAGACTCCTGATTAAATTTTAAAAGGAAAAAATATGACTACTCATTTTTGAAGTTACAACTTTTTAAAAAAAATATTACAATCAGTCAGGATTTGGAGTTACAACTTTAATGTGCACATTTGTTATCAAACTCGTCGGCGACATTATTATAAAAATGCTGGACATGGGGTTAATCGAATACATGTGCTTTAAGTCTTCTGAGTTCTGAGTTCTGACCTCTCATGCAAACCACCAATATTGACTATTCCAATATTCCTAAGAGCAACTCCAATCTAATACATCAAATATTACACCAATTTGTCATAAAAAGAACATCTTTCTTACATCAACTTTTTTTTCCACTCAAATGTTTCCACACCAAATTTTACACCAAAAAGGCATCTTTAAATAATATTCTCCCGATATATATTTATATAATATTAATTAATTTTTATTAATTAACTTGTACAATAACAAATTTTTTTTTTTGGCATAACAATATTATTCTTAAATAATTACTCATATAATGTCAAAAAAATAAAATAATTACTATATTGGTTAAATGTATTAATTAATAATTAAAGTTAATAAATTAAATATGTAGATCAATATTGGTATCATTTTAAAAATCTCAACGAGATCTTTCCAATTGTATATTTTTTGGAAATATATATTGATAATTTGTTCTAAGTATATTTACTTGGCAATTTTTCTCCTTCAATTGTGTTGCTTTTTCTGATAAAAACTAATAAGGTGAATAAGTATGATCACACTTATGTGCCTACGGCTCATTTACTTTGTCAATTAAAGTAAGAGATTATACCATTTCAAGTATACAAGAAAAATTAAAATTTTAAAAAAATTCTAAAAACACTTCCTTTTTCTAAGGTTATTTTTTTTTATCTTTTAGCACTCATATTCTAAAAACATTTCATTTTAAAAAAATTAAATTTCTAAAGACACTTTATTTTATTTTTAAAGAGAATTTTATTAAAACAAACAAACAAGAACTACAACTGGTCTGGGCAAATCAGAACCCAGCTCCTTACAAGAAGAGGCACCTCCTCCGTCCAAGACTGGCCCTCATCAATTGACAAGGCTAATTTTGCCAGAAATGAGCAACCATGTTTACCCTTAAAATCCAAAAGATAGGCACGAGACCAAGTAACAATTTCTTCCACCTTGATTCCAGGCATCCTACACACAACCTTTCCTTTGATACCATGTCTGCTAAAACACAGTACATAAAACATCCAATTCACCAAATTGCAGCTTAGCATAGCAAGCATACATAAAATCCAGGAAGTTGCTGTTGATACCACATAAGATCTCATCCATAAAAAAACCATTCAGCTCTCACAAACTTCAATCTGGAACAACCCCAAACCGCATTAACCGTTGACTCCATTTTATATATTACTCGTTAGAATTTTAATTTGAATTTTAACATATATGCACCCAAAAAAAACTAGCATATTATTCTCCATCACTTCTGAATTTTCTTCTAGTTGCATATCATTCTCCATCACTTCCGGCTTCCCAATCAAGAAAAACTTTCAAATATTGGAAAAAAGAAGTAGATACTTTAAAACAAGATTCACTACATTAACAGCATCAGTTTTTCCAAAATTACAAGACTGTATTATAAAAAACACAAAGGAATAAATACACCCTGTTTGCATTTAGCTAGTGCTAGCACGACCCTCAGTAATCGCATGTACTAATTTGTTAAGAACCAATCGAATCGAAGCTATAGCATCATCGTTTCCTGGAATCGAAATATCTGCAAGATCAGGGTCACAATTCGTATCGATTAAACAAATCGTTGGAATCCCCAAAGTGATACACTCTCGAAGAGCAGTATATTCTTCTTGCTGATCAACAATGATCACAATATCAGGCACTCTCGTCATATATTTAATCCCACCCAAATACGTCTGCAACCGTGATAATTGTCTCTTCAAAATAGCTGCATTTTGTTTAGGAATACGTTCGAATCTCCCATTCTTTTGATCCACTCTCAAATCTCTCAACTTATGAAGTCTGGTCTCAGTAGTCGACCAATTCGTTAACATACCACCCAGCCATTTCTTGTTAACGTAATGGCAGCGAGCTGCAGTCGCAGCTCGCGCTACTAGATCCGCAGCTTTAGAGTTTGTACCGACGATTAAGAATTGTTTTCCTCTACTTGCAGCATCGAAAACTAAATCACAAGCTTCTGATAAAAACCGAGCAGTTTTAATAAGATTTATAATGTGAATACCTTTGTGTTTTGCGGAGATAAACGGTGCCATTCTTGGATTCCATTTCCGTGTACCGTGACCGAAATGGATTCCTGCTTCCATCATCTCTTGTAAATTGATGTTCCAGTATCTTCTTCCCATTCGCTTGACGGCGGTAGTTGAGTCTGTTTCTGTTGATGAAGAAGATGCAGTTACGGCGGCGCACTTGGTCAGATTGTGGTTCTCCGACTTGACGACCCAGGGTACGATCTTGGCGTCGCCCATGGTGGAACAGCTCAGCGCCGGCATGGAGATGTCGTGGAGCTTGGCGTCTACCCGGATCCTGCCACTGGAGACACGGAAAATGCGGGAGTGGGGGCGGGGGAGGACGGCGGAGGAGGAGGAGGGGAGGAAGGTGGTGTGGAGGAGGTGAGCCATTTGTTGAGAGAGATTCTGGAAGAAAAATGGATTGGGTTTTTGTTTGGATTGAATGGAAACAGAAGATAAGGATTGAATTCAAGGGTCGATTTTGTTAGGGTTGATAAACCCGGGTTCAGATCCGAATCGGAACCGGATCAGACCGGTTTGAAATAAAAAAAATAAAAAAAATAAAAAAAAATGGAATGCTGGCTATGGGGTTCGAACCCATGCGCACTTATGTGCAGAAGATCTTAAGTCTTCCCCCTTAACCTCTCGGGCAAACCAGCTTTCAATGATAACTGTTTCACAAACATATTATTTATTCAATACAATGAAGACGTTATATCCTATAAAACAAATTAAACATTTATTTCTATATTTTAGAATAATTAAACAAATTAAACATGGATATCATCTCCTATATATATATATATATATATATAAATTATAGGTTAAAATGAATAAAAAGTTTTTTTTTTTTTATTCTTTTAAAATATTAAAATAGGGAATCGATAAATTGAATAATTCTTAGATAATGATTTTATAGTTTACCTCACAATTCCCACCTTCAATTTTTATAAAACTCGTATTAAACTATTAAAATTTTGTGTTTACTAATCTATGAAGTTGGTTTGAAGGATAACTTATAAATTGACATTAAACTTATATAACTTTTTAATGTTAATTGTAACAAAAAATTGTTCTTCAAAAGTAAATATGAACTTCTTAATATGATTTTATGTTTGGGAGTGAAAAGTAATAGAAGAGAAAAGGAAGACAACAGAGAAGAGGGTTTTCAGAATATTGGTTATTGTATTTCTCAGCTTAAAGAATAAAAGTATATAATATTTATTTATATACAATTGTTGCTATACGTATCTATACACGTGTAAGAGTAACTAATTACAATATTAAGCTAACTAATTTCTATTTACATCATCATTGATTACTCTTTAACATCCCCCATCAAGCTTAGTGGGTGTGGTGAATTAAGCATAGTAAGCTTGTTTCTTAGATTCAAAAATCTATATGGGAAGAGCTTTTGTCATTGCATCAGCAAGTTGATATTCAGAAGGAGTGTAACGAACCATCACAGTGTTGTTTAAGATGTTTTTATGTATAAAATGACAATCAATTTATATATGTTTGGCTCTTATATGAAGCACTGGGTTCGCAGCTAAGTAAGTGGCACTAATGTTATCACACAAAATAATTTGAGCAGATGGAAGAGCAATGTGAAGTTCACTCAATATGGACTTAAGCTAAGCTATTTCTGCAGTAGCATTTGCTAGACCTCTATATTCAGATTCTGTACTTGATTGGGATAGAACTTTTTGTTTGGTAGAGGACCCGCTGATGAGGTAAGGACCTAGAAACATATTGAAGATTGTATTTCATACAAAAAACATAAGAAGAAAAGGATCATGAATCGTACCTTTCTTCGGTTCTGGATCGAATACAGAGTGTTTTACAGGTCAGGAAAGAGCCACCAAATTTGGGACTCAAACTCTGATCATAATATAAGTGTCCTCTCTTTTACTGTTTCTCTCTTTTCTATATTTCACGTAATACACACACTCACTGTTCACTTGCACACACTATTGCTTATATAAGACACATTCCTATATTGTCTCACATAGTGTGTTAGTGGAGTTAGTAGAATAACTGCACAGGCAGTTATGTACAATAACTGTTAGAACAGTTATTATTATGTGTTGGGTTTGGGCTTCATGGGCCAAGTCCATGCAATTGAGTTTGGACCTATCTTAAGTGTACCCAATATATACTAACATCTCCCACTCGCACAAGTGGGTCCAACACAGCTCCATCAGAGAGAACATAATTATGACATTATCATAAAATTGTATAAGAGTATTCATACGGACAAATATACCGTGTGACCTATGAACAATCAATTATAAAAACAAGGAGCTTCGAAATCTCAATTGTAAATTCTTTATTTACAAGGGATTTATTGTTGTTTATTAATGTGTCCTAGATTTAATTTTATAATCTTTTTTATTAGTCCGAAGCATACTTAACCCCTCATGAAGCTATGCTGGACTTTATCACATTTCATGTATTCACAATTGTATCTCCAAATACAATTGGCTAGCCGGTGAACACATAAGTAAGATAAAAAAGTATTAAATCTTCCCATTCTATCTTAGTCTCTTAGTCTCCAAAACAGCTGCTACCTTAGACATGCCCCATAGGATGTATTATCATAGCCTTAGAAATAACACGCTAAATGTGCTAACACTATTCTGTCACTTTAAGACAAAGTGAGTGGTTATAAGAACATCATTTGAAGTGTTATATAACTTTAATGGAACTTACACAATGAGGAAGCAGGGATTCATTCTCTCATTTTCCACATCGGTCACAAAAAGCACACGAGGTATGAAACACGTGTTACAGTGATTTTCATTCTAAAAACAAGAATGATTATGTCTTTCTTTAATTCGCTGTACAGATCTAAGTTCAGTCACATTTTGTGACTAATCCGAGTTCTTAAAAGCTCGCAATTCTCTAGCGCCACATTAAGATCTCATATCTGGCTAAATCAGGTATCAATGATAGTGGGGTTTATCATGATCGGTTCTAAAATATATGTATATTTGTTAAGAACCTCATCTTGACACAATCAAGGCGACATTTTCATATATATTAGCCCATTTTAGAATATTTCTCACATATTCTACATTATATATGTGTCTCATCTCAACTTGTTCTCCCAAACAATTGAGGCGACCGCACGTGTAAGAATGTCGGTCTGAACCTGATGACATTTTATAAAAAATTCATGTGTGAAATATAATATGCTAATAAGATTTAAAAAAACAGAAACCAATTTTATTTATAACTATAATAACATTATTCAGTACAATGATTCGATATATCATTTACAATCTTCGCAACCCTAATGACTTAGCATGTGATTCATAGTCGTCTCTAGTCACAGCTTTAGTGAGAGGATCAGCTACCATCTCACGGGTTGAAATGTATTGAATCATTACTTCTTTCTTCGATATGATGTCTCTGACAAAATTGTATTTTGTCTCTATGTGTTTAGATTTATTGTGATACTTGGAGTCTTTAGTGTAAGCAATTGCTGCTTGACTATCACAGTAAACAGTTACTGGCTTTCCCATACCCTTAAAGACATCCAGATCTTCCAAAAATCTCTTAAGCCAGACTGCTTCTTGTACTGTTGCCAAACATGCCACAAATTCGGCCTCCATTGTTGATAGTGCAATACATGTCTGTTTCTTGCTACTCCAAGAGATAGCACCTTTACTGAGTAGGAATGCATATCCTGATGTAGATTTTCGCTCATCCAGATCGCCTCCCCAGTCGGCATCTGTATATCCAATGAGACGCAAATCTCCACCTTGATAACAAAGGGAGTAGTCGGCAGTACCTTTGAGATACGCCAAAATTCTTTTCACGGCAATCCAATGTTTTCGTCCAGGATTGGATTGATATCTACTTACGAATCCTATCGCATAACAGATATCTAGTCTTGTGTAAGGTTCCCATTTGTTGATTGGCTCATTTCGTGGACAAACCACATATTGGGGTTCTTTGTAAGGGTAGCCTAGGTATCGGGTTTAGTGTTCGAAGCCCTTTGAAGACCTTGTGTTGATAAGCACCGAAGGTATATTTCTTTGTGCTTACTTGTCTTGAAGAGATAGTTGCACACACTCACAACTCATGCATATGTTTAATATTTGTATGTTGTGTGTCTTATTTTTTGTGCATTAATGTTCATTAACATCTCTTCTTGCATGTTAGTTTGATTGCATCTTGCATATCCAATTGCATTGTCATGCTTAGACTTAGGATTGCATTTTTGCATTGGGCGCTCCCAAAAGCGCTCTACAGAAGCGTTGTACGAACAGTGCCCATTGAGCGCTGTTCAAACCTGATCGATTTAATTCGGTCGCTGTTGGGTCGCTGTACAGGCGCTGTACAAAGCGCTCTACGTACAGCGCCCCTCTGTTTTCCCGTGAGAACAGAGTAGGGGAGCTGTACAAGCGCTGTACAAGAGGCGCTCTACGTACAGCGCCCAAGGCAATATTGAGGCAAACTTATCAAAACGACCACACTTTGTTTTGGCCTCCTATATATATGCCTCTTTGACTTTAGGTCAATAACAAGAGTTCATATTCAGATTCCATACTTAGGAGATTTTTCAAAGAGAAGAAAAATTCCAAAGAACTCAATTTTAGTTTACTCAAACACTTTTCCATGATCATCAATCATCATCTAGCATCATCCTTGATCATCTAGATGACATCTTGCATGGATTCTTCATCATACTTTGCTTGGTAAGCTTTTCACTAATATCTTACATATTTTGTGTTTTTTCTTAACAAGCAATCTCAATTTATTACTTGTATGATTTTCATATATCTTTTGATACAAGATTGAGATTAGTGTGATGTATGTTTGAGAAGTTGTATTGTGATAGCTAATTAGGTTTTGTACTTAATCTTGATTAGCTAAACTATTTGATTTGACATGTTATTTAGTTTTGATATCTAGGATTGCTTTAATTGCATATTAATCATCTTAGATAAGCATATAGGGTTTCCCTTGCTCTATGTTGCATTTTGAATATTCATATATTCACTTAGGGTTGTTATTCTCTTCATAGAGAAAGTAAGTCTTGTGTGTAGCATCCGGGATTAGGTTGCTTAGATCGCAAGCAAATTGGACTAGGTTAACTCATACCGGGATTAGGTAGGTGTGTGATTACTTCTGGGATTAGGTTGTAATCGTTTTACACATTTAGTGGATTCAAGGTTTGAGTGTGGCTTACTTACTAGCCCGTGGTTTTTCCCGTGAGGGTTTTCACGTAAAAATTAAGTCTTAGTTAATTTCCGCATTTTATACTTGATTTATTGCTTTATTTATTTAGGGGTAAATTCGTAATTTTGACTTATACGAAAAATTGGGTAAAAAGCTTAAAATCTATTCACCCCCCTCTAGATAGTTTTATGCACACCGTGCTATTATTTGTTTCATCTTGTACACAACATAGCATACATGAGACTGCCGATAGCACTAGAATAAGGAACATTTTTCATACTATCAAGTTCTTGTGGAGTTTTGGGACACATGTCAAGACTAAGATTTTGGCCTTTTGATATGGGTGTATCCATAGGCTTACAATCAGCCATATTAAATCGTTCAAGAACCTTCCTTATATAAGTCTCTTGTGACAAAGCAAGTAGTTTCTTCGAACGATCTCTAGTGATCTTGACTCCTAATATATAGGCAGCCTCACCCATGTCTTTCATCTCAAAATTTGAAGACAACCATTTCTTCATGGCCAACATATACTCTTTACAATTTCCAGCCAATAAAATATCGTTTACATACAAAGATAGCAACACATACTTATCCTTATCTCGTTTTATATACACACAATGGTCTTCTTCAACCATTTGGAACCTATAAGACACAACAGCCTGATGGAACCGTAGGTACCATTGTCTTGATGATTGTTTCAAACCATATATTGACCTTTTGAGCTTGCACACTTTGCGCTCATGGCCTTTTGAAACAAAATTTACTGGCTGTTCCATGTAAATTTCTTCATCCAGTTCTCCATTGAGAAATGTTGTTTTTACATCCATTTGATGTAATTCTAGGTCCATATGTTCGACGATTGCCAGAATAAGGCGTATTGAAGCAAACCTAACCACTGGGGAAAACGTTTCTTCATAGTCAATACCCTCTTGTTGAGTATAACCTTTTGCGACTAAACACGCCTTATGTCTCTCTACTATGCCATCCGCCTTTCGCTTGATTCGAAGGACCCATTTATTTCTAATGGCTTTCCTTCCTGGCGGTAAGTCAACCAAGTCCCAGACATGATTACTTTTAATTGAATCCATCTCCTCTTTCATGGCTTTAATCCAATGTTCATTGTCGGGTGATTTGAGAGCTTCATTCACATTTTTAGGTTCATCAGCATCATGTGAAGCAACCATAAATGCTTCCCCCTCAATCTCAAAACGACGACAAGGGACATTTCCACGGTTACTTCTGCGAGAAGGTAAATCTAAAAGAGTTGTTTCAACAACGTCATTACTCCCACTAGGAACAGAAGTTCCAGGTAAATCTATATTTACTTCAAGTGGAGCGTCACTCCCACTAGGGACAGAAGTCCCTGATAGATCCACATTAACATCTAGTGGAGTATTTAGATTCGAATCCTCGATTAGATTATCCAATTCGTAGAATCGAATATCTTTATCAACTTCACCCCTTTTAGGAAAATCATTTTCTAAAAAATTCACATCTCGTGATTCTATCTCAGTCAAACTTCCATCCGAGTTTTCACCTATTAGTACATATCCTTTTGAATGTTCAAAATATCTAATAAAGATACATTTCTTTCCTCTTGTACCCAATTTTCCATACTTGTTGGATGGATCATGTATGTAACCCGCGCACCCCCAAGGTCGCAGATAAGTTAAGTTAGGTTTTCTACCTGTCCATAACTCGTAAGGTGTGGAAGTAACTGAATTCGAGGGAACTCGATTAAGTACATAAGTGGCAGTCAACAAGGCATCTCCCCAGTATTGTACTGGGAGACTTGCTTGTGCCGTCATAGACCTAACCATTTCAAGTAATGTTCTATTCCTCCTTTCTGCCACACCATTTTGTTGTGGAGTTCTAGGAACAGTTAACTGTCTATGTATACCCTTTTCATCACACAATTCCTTGAATTGATCTGAAAGGTATTCTCGCCCCCTGTCAGTACGTAATGCTTTAACCCTTTTTTCTATTTGATTCTCTACTAAGTTTAAGTATAATTTGAAACAATCCAATGCTTCAGACTTATGAGAAATCAAATAGACATGACCAAAATGGCTAAAGTCATCTATGAATGTAATAAAATATGAGGCACCATGCCTTGCCTTTACACTCATTGGACCACAGATATCTGAGTGAATTAATTGTAATGGATTTTCAACCCTAGTTCCTTTTCCGAATGGCTTTCTAGTTGTTTTTCCAGATAGACAATTTTCACAGATAGGTAATTCTATCTTATTAAATGAACCTAAAAGGCCTTCTCTAGCCAATCTGTTCATCCTATCTTGGCCAATATGACCCAGTCTAGCATGCCAAGTATTCACATCAATATTGACATTATTAGCAGAAGTAATTAATGAAAAACAACCATCACTGCAATTAAAATCGTCTAACTCGGTATTTAATACAATAAAACCATTCAACAAATATCTAGTACCAACACAAACAGAATTTAAAACAATATCCATACAAACACCATAAAAGTTTAGTTCATAACCTAAACCTAGAAGGACAATAATTGAAACTAAATTTCGTCGGATTCCAGGAGCATATAGAACATCATGGAGATAAAGTACTTGACCACCATGCATCATTAATTTGTAAGTGCCAATACCCTTCACTTTAACTCTAGAGTTGTTCCCCACGTAAATCCATCTAGTCCCCTGACTGATCCGACGATATTCTACGAACGCTGCTCTGTCTCTAGCTACATGGTCTGTGGCTCCTGAGTCTACCGTCTATAAAGGACGAGATTCAATGAGTAAAACAGAACTAGAAACCAAAACATAGTTATCAGTTATTGAATTAGGTCGTACCTTTTTCAGCTTAGTGCACTCACGAGCAAAATGACCCTGTTTGCCACAATTGTAACATTTCAATTTGGCTTTGTCCTTCTTGAACCCAGCACTCTTGCCCTTTTTTTGAAATTTGGTCTCACTTTTCTTAAAGTTCTTTGTGGGACCCTTCCATTTTCCCTTCTGGGAGTTTCCTTTCTGGAAGTTTCCCTTCTTTACTTTGCACTTAAAACCCTTGGTTTTACGCTTGCTGGATTCAACCATGTAAAGCTGACCGGAAGCTTTAGCTGCCTCTAGGTGCTCATCTTCCAGTTCAACATGACGTGATATATCATCAAAAGTCTTGATATTATCATTATGGGTCATGTTGATCTTCATATTTTCCCAGCTGTCAGGAAGAGATCGGATCACTGCTTGGATTTGCTGCTTATCAGTTAAGGTATGACCTGCAGACTTCAATTCACGTATCATGTTTGACATCTCTCTCAGGTGCTGCCTCATATCATGATTTTGGCGCTTCCTGTAGGTGTCAAACTTAATTGTAAGTCTCATAAGTTTGGTAGTAGAAGTACCCCCAAACTTGTCTTTCAACGCAATCCACATATCTTGCGCAGTGTCAAACCCCTCATATTCACACATGAGAGCATCAGTCATACTGCTTAGCATCGTTATGCAAGCCAGACTGTTCTTCCTCTTCTAGGTCTGATATGTTTCCATATCTCTCATGTGTTAGGCAGTGTTACCAGCTGGTGGTTCAACCATGGTATTAGTAAGAGTTTCAAGAGCCTCTTGCTCTTCAAGGATCAGCTGAACCTTTCGGTGCCACATCTCATAGTTATCACTGTTCAGCTTTTCTCCCTTGTTCAACTCAGCAACAATTGACTTAGATACAGAAGCCATTTCCTGAAAATTTATTTAACACATAGTGTAATCAATAGTTATTCTAGCATGTTTTTCTAATAATTTCACACTTCGCACAATTTCATGCAGCAAACTTACACATAAAAAATATAATAAGAGGAATATTAGGATATGAATCGAAATAAGAGTCAAAGCTCTCGATCATCATCCAAGTCCTTAACATTCACTAGTTTATATTTATTAGTGTCTTTACGCAAAACAGTTCTAACATTGTTTCTTACAATTTAGAACACCCATATAAAATAAGCACAAGTATATAAAACTTTGCATAATCATGTGCACAGAACATCCCATTTCATTAATAATAAAGAGTTGTATTTACAAACTAGGAGTATTTACAAAAAAAATATACATCCTAATAATTACATTCTCAATCAGTAATTCTAAAACTCTCTGAGATTTCATGCAGGATTCTCTCAAAATGTGCATTGATACTCTGCTTATCATCCGGAGGTAGGTAGTATCTCTGTTCTACCAAATAGTTTTTAAAAGCATTGTTTATGTACCACCTTGCCTTACGATCATAACGTTTTTGTGTTTTCAAATCAGAACCCACACTTAAAGCTGCATGCTTTCTAAGATTCCTATGCACTCGATGATCAGCATAATCTAATATGATTTCTAAGGCTTCACTGAAGGTGGTAATTACATCTGCTTCTATCAATGTAAGGGTTACATATTTATGTTATCGTAGCTTTTCTGGTAGAACCTTGAGTAGGGCATAAGTAATTTCTTTCCAAATATATTCCATCCCACCATCACTCCAAGGCCATTTAGAAACAATGAGATCCCCAAAACTTAACAATTGTTCATAAAAACTAGTGTTGAAATCCATTTGATGACCTTCTAGTTTGTTTACGAACTCAGCTAATAGCTTTTCAAAATTCCTATATCCTTCAATATACTCTTCATCCATCTCAATCCTTGGAGATTGTTGACTTTCATCGTCCTCAAGTGTCCCGGGTGTATACTCTTCAATAGTATTTTCCTCTATGGAAATTTCATCCAACAATGGTGAATAATCTTCTACCAATTGTGGTGAATATTCCTCCATCGACATTGGTGAGTACTCCTCTTGAGGATTAGAGTTATCTAACAATGGTGAATCATCTTCTAACAATGGTGGTAAGAATTCCTCCACCGGGAGTTGTGAATTCTCTTCTTGAGGATCGAAGTCATCTGATGATGGTGAATGATCTTCTACCGGTTGTGGTAAATACTCATCCACTGACAATGGTGAGTACTCCTCTTGAGGATCGAAGTCATCTGATGATGGTGAATGATCTTCTACCGGTTGTGGTAAATAATCCTCCACCGACAATAGTGAGTACTCCTCTTGAGGATCGAAGTCATCCGATGATGGTGAATGATCTTCTATCGGTTGTGGTAAATAATCCTCCACTGACAATGGTGAGTACTCCTCTTGAGGATCGGAATCTGATGAGCTATGGTTACACATTTCCTCTATCTACAGAGAAATGAAAAACAGACACTCATTAATTAATTTGGTAGAAAAGGAAAAAAAAATTGAGAACTTAAAAATTTATTGGGCAATTATTCAACTCCTATTGGAGTGAAAAACAATCAATGGAAAAGAAGAAAAGAAAAAAATAAATTTACTCTTTTTTTTTTTTTCCTTCGCCGGAAAACCGCCATAGGTTGTCGGAAAACCGCCATGGGACCGCCTAAAAAGACACCGGAAAAAAAAAATCGTCGAAAAAAATTGGTCACCGAAAAAATATCCAGCCGGAGTTGGTCGCCGAAACCGTCGCCGAGAACGGCGCTAGAAATATCTGGCCGGAACCGTCACTGAAAACCGCTCCGATCATCGAAAATGGTCGACGGTTTTATGAGTGACACGTCTTTACCACGTGGCATCAGGGGATTCGTCCACGTGTCATAATTGACAGTGCCCCTACACGTGTCACTATCTAAATTCGCCATGTTTCAACAGCACATGCTGTTATGAACAATCACACGCGCATAGGAGGCACGTGTAGTCCACGCGCAACCTTCCCGGAATCCAGTGATCACTGGAAAATTATCGACTGACTCCTAATGACAACCTAATTTCATTAATGCCCTTGGTTTTGAAAAATGAATTTGGAGTGAAGTACACTCGCCGCCCTAATGGCGCGTGGTACTGTTCATCGTCATCAACCTCAAAACAAAAAATTTCTGGAAAACTTTTATCCCCAACCCAGTTTTCAATCGACTCGTTCTCACTCGTTTCTCAACCAAATTTTGCGATCGAAATGTCTTTGGAAAGCTTGGGATATCTAATTTTCTAATGGTACCAGAATCGCAACCTATAACGATAATTTTGACCCTCAACCACTTGCTCAAAGTTTCGATTTTAGGGCTCTATTTCTTAATGTTTATATGCGAAATTTGAAGTTTTCATGGCATATAACTAAAAAAAAAAACAATTCACATAGAATCATAAGCATATCATACGTTATTTTAATGAATTCAAAACATAAAATAGTTCCATACATACAATTTGATAAAATTGCAGTAAAAAAAAAAAAATGTGAATTCATTAATGGCTGAAGAGAAAAATGACAATATCATGGCATTTTACATTAAAATTGGAATACGTATGGCAATTAAATCATCCAAAACAAAATGATGATTGTATAAACTAGAAAACTAGAATCAGCCAGACTACATTCCAATAATAGATCCATATATATATCAAAACAACAAACAGATTTTATAAAACGTAAATCTGTATTATAAACGTTTCGTATATGGAACAAAAAATTATGATTACATGGCATCACATATAAACTGAATATATATAAATTCCGAAAATAGTTAATCAATTTAACATGTTATCATCTACTAACAGTAGAAAAAAAAATCCATGCATATCATAAACACAAAAAAAACTTTCCAGACCAGAAAATGACGACACGTCGTTGCAATGTCGGTCAAAAGATGAACATTTAAGTTCGACCTTGCCAGCGCGCGAGTCACAGGGACTAGCACAGCGGCAAGTGAGGGTATCGTTCCGTAGGGAAGTGGGATCCGTCGACCGTCGACCGTCGACCGTCACCGGTTCTAGCTATTATTACAACACTCTGAGAGAACTCGTGTGTTGCATTTGCGGAAAAGTAAATAATAATGTAAATAAATAAATAAACTACCATAATATATACATGGATAGGATGGAATGGAGAGATGCATGAAATGTGGTAACACTAGGGAAACGATTCAACCGTATCAATCCTCCTAATTAAGCTCTAGACTCACTTAGTCCCTCAATATGCAAGTATATCATAGGCTCGTGTCCCCTTAATTGATCTCTAATCTCTCTCGAGTCTTAGAAATCACATCCACACATACAAAGTACACATGAATTCATTAAGTGTCGTGGCACACACACAAGAGCCATGTATGCCAGCCTAGTGTATCTCTCACTTTCTGGTCATATACAGTGGTTATTTCGTTGGGCATGTAATGCGCAAGTGCGTGGGCCATACTACAGCCAATAATTCATTCACAATGGCTAACCAAATACGGGATGGCAACCAAGTGAAAGCATTAAGAATACGAGATACCCATACAACACGTATGTTATATGCTCGTGTCCCTTTAATTAATCTCTAATCTCTAATCTCTCTTGATGTCTTAAAGATTACATCCATGCATAAATGCTCGGATTCATTAAGGACCATGGGACACACACACGAGCTCTACACGCCAGCCTAGTGATCTCTCAACTGTCTGGTCAAATGTAGAGGATATCACGCTGGACATGTTAATATGAACCACACGATATATAACACACAGCCTAAATTTCATCCACAAGGTGGCTAACCGAGTGAAGGCATTAAGTAATGAAATACCCATATAACTACACAAGCACAAGAGGAATTCAGTTTGTCTTTACTCTAGATATGGATTTGGTTTTATCAATCTCCCTAGGATGGCTAGACATGAGAAACAAATTTACCAAACAACAATGTGCAACAAGTTGGTTGTTATACATTAAGAACATTCAATCTAGGTTAAGGGTTTATCCTCTTGATTTGGGAATTCTCTCAAAATCAATTCATCACCCAATCCGGCCAAGGAAGGGCAATTGTGCCTTAAAAAGACCCATTAAGCACAAGGATTTGAACCAAGGCCAATTTAGCAACTAAATACCTGAACTGAAACCTTTCCTACTCTTTGGAGCTAAATCTCTAACACTTTAATTACTCTAAATAGGGGTGGGCACGGTTCATTGAACCGAACCGAACCGAACCGAACCGAGTCGAAATATGGTGTTTGGTTCGGTTCACATGGTCAATTCGGTTCAATTCGGTTCGAACCGAATGAACCACATTGAATATGGGTCGGTTTCGGTTTTGGACCTTCCAAAACCGAACCGAACCGACGAACCAAACTTTAAATAAAAAATAAAATAAAAATGCCTAATTTTACTTTTCTAGTTTTCCTATCAGACCCTATCTAGAATGGTGGTAACTATTGAGTAGGACAGAAGGTATATATATATATATAGAATGGTGATTGATTTGGATTAAATTTGATTAATGGGGTCTATTTAGATGTGTTTTGAATGTGAGGGATTGTTAAAAAAAACAGTCCAAAATCAATTATCCAAAGGTCCAAATACAAAATAGTTGTTAAAGGATACAAAAAATGAAAAATTATATAAAAAAAACCTCAAAGCCCAACAAGCCCAATAGACCCAAAACCGAATTGAACCGAACCGAACCGAACCGAGATAAAGGTGTTTGGTTCAATTCGGTTTCATGATCCAATACGGTTTAAACCGATTCAAGTTTTCAAAAATCGAAAATATAACGGTTCAATATGGTTTTGGCCAAAACCGAACTGAACCGAACCGAACCGAACCGCGCCCACCCCTAACTCTAAACATGGCATTTTGGTCATCCATCCATCAATCAATCAACAATCATGGGAAGTTAAATTACACTACTCCTACATTAAATTACTTTACTCCTAATCCCAATCATAGACACATATCAATTTAGGACCTCTACACACATGGATATTGCAATTAGAGCTTAAAACATGTAATTAACAAAGAGTAAAACAAAACCCAACCGAATTTAAGCACAAACAACATATATTACACAAGTGTAGGTTTACAATATTCTCCAAATCAGGGTTACACATCAAAGAAACAGAAAATATAAAGAAATGAGCGAATAAGAGCAAACTTTTGAAGACAAGTCCTCCAAAGATGCTCCAAACCTTCCTAGCTCGAATTTGGTCCGAAAACCACTCATGTTTCCTTGCAAACTGCCCTAAGATGGATGGATGAAGTGTGAAAATGGTGGTGGAGGTGTGTGGTGGGCTCCCATGGAGGAAGAACCTCCATGGGAGCTTAGGTCTCTCACTTATTTGGTGAAGAAGGTGAAAGAGATGAAGAAGATGGAAGAGAGAAAGAGTTGGGGCGGAGGAGAGAGAGGGGGGGGGGGGGTTAGGGATTCTGAAAAACTGATGAGAAAATGGATATTTATAATGGGGAGGGGATTAGGGCAAAAATAATGGTGAAAGGATGAGAATGCCCTTGCATAAGTGGCTGATTTTGGGGGCTTCGCGGGTGACTTTCCAACAGCGCGCACCGTTACGAAAATAGGCATAACTTTCTCCACAAACATTGGAATCACGATCTTGAAGAACTGTTGGAAAGAAGACTTTTGGAGCTTTCCAAAAATATGTATTATGAAATCTAGTTCGATTGGAGGAGAGAGATATATCCCCCGCAAGGTGAGTGTTCTGCAGGAAATTTTTGTCAAACATTCCGCCTTGATTTTGCGCCTTATTCTGCGGCCATGGGCCACCGATTTACAAAATGGGGGTCTTCTGGTCCCTTTCTGTAGCCCCTAATCACAGAACAAGGGAGCATAATTTTAACTTTCAAAAATTACACTTTTGCCCCAAAATTCTTACATTTTTACACTTTAGCCCCTGTGATTAAAAATACCCTGTAACACTTATTTAAAACGTTAAATACCCGGTTTTACCTGAAAAACAAGCATAAAAGATAAAAGTAAGGGGCTACACAACGTGTAGAAATAAGAGTTATCATAAAACATTATTTCAGGCTCTAATACCAATGAAGATTGTTTTTCATACAAAAAACATAAGAAGAAAAGGATCATGAATCGTACCTTTCTTCGGTTCTGGATTGAATACAGAGTGTTTCACAGGTCAGGAAAGAGCCACTAAATTTGGGACTCAAACTCTGATCATAGGATAAGTGTCCTCTCTTTTAATGTTTCTCTCTTTTCTGTATTTCATGTAATACACACACTCACTGTTCACTTGCACACACTATTGCTTATATAAGACACATTCCTATATTGTCTCACATAGTGTGTTAGTGGAGTCAGTAGAATAACTGCACAGGCAGTTATCTACAATAACTGTTAGAACAGTTATTCTTATGTGTTGGGTTTGGGCTTCATGGGCCAAGTCCATGCAATTGAGTTTGGACCTATCTTGGGTGTACCCAATATATACTAACACATACAAAATCCACTTGTGCTATGCCCATCATCTGGACAACTTGCCCAATCCGCATCAATATAAACAAGTAGTGTAAAATCAGATGTAGGTTGAAGTGAAAGACCATAAGAACGAGTTGCTTGAAGGTACCTCAATATGCGTTTAACAATCTACCAGTGAGTATTAGTTGGTGCATGCATAAACTGACAAACTTTGTTTATTGAGAAATTGATGTATACTTCTTCATCTAAGACTCTATTAAGAAATGCAATATGAACATCAAGTTGTTGCAATGGCCATTTCAGTGTGAGAGCAAGTGTGAGAACAATTCTAATGGTGGGTGGTTTAACTACGGGACTGAATGTTTCAAAATAATCCAATCCATAAGTTTAATCATACCTTTTCGCTACCAAACGAGCTTTGTACTTTTCAATAGATCCATCTGATTTGATTTGATTCTATACACCCATTTACTGTCAATGATTTTACATTTTGGTGGGGGATTGACCAAGGTCCAAGTATTATTATTCAAAAGAGCATTGTACTTATGTTGCATAGCTTCAACCCCAATGGGAACATTGACTGACCTGTTTGTATGTTGTAGGTTCAGTATGAATGAACTTGGTAGGAGAAGGAGTGGCACTAAGATATACTTTGGGCTTGTAGATTCCAAATTTTGATCATGTAACCATGTCATGAGTATTAGTTGGAGCTGGAGGCTTATGAATCACATAATCTGGAAAGGAAACAGTTATCTCTTATATCATTGGACTTGTTACTTAAACTGGATGAAGATGGAGAAGAAATAGAAAGGAATGAAATTGGAAACGATGTAGATAATAGTAGAAGAGAGGAAAAGAATGTAAAAGATGGTGTGTTGGACTTACTGTTATTGTTTGGAGAATAAATTAGAGATGATGATAAAGGACTATGTAAATAGGAAGTAGAATGAGAAAAAGTAGTGCTGCAAGGTTGTTCAAAAAATGTATATGTCGTTGGAGACAAAATATTTTGAGAATTAGAAGAAAAAGATGAAGAAGTGGATGGAGCTGAGTTAAAAGGAAAGACAGCTTCATTGAAAATAACATGCTTTTATATATATATATATATAATTTTCCTTATTGTTTATCAAGACATGGATAACATTTATGTTGAGAGTTGTACCCTATAAAAACACACTATAAGGATCGAAATGACATGACAAAACGGGACGGGACGAGACAATTGTTCCGTATTGTGTTTGGGATGTCTGGGACAGAATTGTTAACTGTATAGTTATGCATTTGATATGGTTGGGACGTGATGAGATAAGAGGTTCAAATGACCACAGTGCCCCTCTTGTTTTGTCTAATGTTTGTTACCACATAATAGTGATATATGGGATAAGACAAGTCAATATTTATTTGATTTTATTAAATAAATATATTTATATATCATATTTAACAAAAATAATAATATTGTGATTGAAAAATAAATTCAATCATAACATTTTAAACCTAATAATTCATATTAATTCTAATAACATAATAACTAGGGATGGCAACGGGTCGGATTCGGGCGGGTTTTGTAAAATCCAAACCCGCACCTGTGAAATTTTTCATCACCCACACCCGCCCGCAAACCCGCGAAAATAAACGGGTTCAGGTTCGGGTTCCACCCGCAGGTTTTATATGGGTTCGTGGGTTCACGGGTTACACCCACCAACCCGCAAAATATATTAATTTATAAATATTAAATATTTAATTTTATTTATTTATACAATACAAAACTCCCCTTTATTTATAATATATCATGGAGAATTACAAATAAAAGTGTGTTTCTTAGTTGAGACAAGAGGCAAAGCACATTATATATATAGCTAATGGTAGAACTTTGCACTTTTGTTTTTTCAATGTGGAACTTTTGAAAGTCCCACATTGAAAAAACAAGAGTGCAAGGTTCTACCATTAGCTATATATAAATGAGAGTTGAGAATTGTAATTCTCAAACTTAGAATGAGTGGAGTTTTTATATTTTATTTTTTATATGGTTAAAAAGTTTCCATTGGAGTTTAAATTTATAATATTTTAAATACTAAATATTATATAATTTTTATTTATGCGGGTTCGTGGGTTCACCCACGGGTTCGTTTTCCAAACCCAAACCCAAACCCAAACCCAAACCTGTTGGGTTTTACTTTATACGGGGTTCGTGGGTCGTAAATTCACCACCCAAACCCGACCCTACAGGGTCGGGTTCGGGCGGGTGCGGGTCAAATTGTCATCCCTAATAATAACATTGAATAGCATTGGTAAACATTCTTAATTCATATCAAGGATACAATATTAAAATAGTTTTAATTAAACTCAATAATGATTGTCATTATAATGACACCAGCAAAAAACATAATATTTAATGTAATTTAAATATTTATGAACCTAATAACATATAATCCATGACACTGATATGTTCACAATTCCAACAAAACATATGCTTCATACACATGTATAACAATATGATATTTTTATTTACAAAGTAATCAAAGTTTAATAAGATTGAATATGTTAACACATAATTGAATTATACAATAAGTTATATGAAATTATATCACACCGGTTTGGATTCCAAAAGGCGTGATTGGCACCAAATGCTAACAATTATGACTTTTCTTTATATATATATGGCCTTGACTCGAGCCCAAACTTTTTGGTAGAGACTGATTTTAACCGAATTAAAAAACTACACACAAATTGACTGTATATAATTACAATAGTTAGTTATATAACATTATATAATTCAAAAAATAAAAAAATTGATCGGTCTCAACTTTTGATTTTTTTTTTTTTTTTGAAGTGTTAAATAAATTCGGATTTTTTTGGAAAGGGGAGGACTCAAACCCACGAGTGAGAGGTTTACCACCAGACTTACCTCATCTCGTCTTGAATAAAATCGTTATTTAGTACACAACAACATATAGTCATTTTAAATGAAGCTTTACTCTTTTACAAATTTCGTATTACATAAATAGCAATTCAAATTATATAATGTAGAAAAATACTTGAGAATTACAAAATATTTTATCAAGACAACCTAAATACATATAAACAGAATGACAATTTCAAGCACATTATACTCTTCAAGTATAAATTACTAATTACAATCACTTATATTGCCTGACCGACATGTAACATTAAGTAGCATCACAACTTACCTGATATTTGTTGATTGCCATGGTTTGAAGTAACTTCCGGTGCATCCATAGGCAATTTAGACTATGCCATAGAGTTCTTGACCTCATTTCTCTTCTTATGGGTAATAAACACGGATAAGCTTAGCAGAACACATAAAGCAGCAACACAAGCAAACAAAAGATTGGTATTTCTTCTTGGCCAACTCTTCATATACAGACTTTTCCTTTCAATAATAATAATAATAATAATAATAAATAAGTGGATTTACTTTTTACATACTCCAATATATTAGAGATTTTAAATGGAAAAATAAATAATAAATAAAAGACAAGTAAGTCAATGCATACACAACTACTATTTAGCACAATCAATAAATACTAGTAAAGAGCAAATGAACCAAACCGAAAGAAAAATATTAATAATCCATACCGGTTTCTTTGATGACTGTCTCATTGATATTGCAGATAAATAAATTCCAGCTATTCCATATATAGAACACACACAAAACAACACAAATTGATCAATATTAACTAATAAATCATCAATTAGACTGTTACACGTACGATTCATCCTTCTTAGGTTCTTCCCCTAAAAAAAAATAAAAATGAAATGATCAAACAAATGGTTGGCATGCATGAATTATCAACACTAACTTACAAAAAGTAATTCAACAAAACTCATAAACACAATCCCAGTAATTCATGATTTCAACACCTCTGTTTGGATTCTCGGTTTGCTTCTGTTTCTTTTCTATTTCTATTCTCTTTTATAGTTAAGATTCTATGTGATGTCTTATTGTCTTGAATATTTGTATGTAAAGAGATTGAATTTGTAATTCAGTACAGAATACGAAAATCTAAACAAAACCCAAAAGAAAAAGGAACAAGAACTCACTTCAAATCTAACAGATAAAAAGGAAAGTCAAATTGATTCTCGATTTGCTTCTGTTTCTTTTCCCTTTCAAACCCGGAGTCTTTGAGTAATTTAGGTGGCTTCACTAAAAAGGAAAGTCAAATTGAAATCATATTTGTAATCCAAGGAAAAAAAAAAAACAGAATTTGACAATCTATCAAGGCAAACAATGAAACTAATAACCAATTATTTAACCAAAAAAAAAAAATCAAACATAAAACCCTCAAAGATCATACTTTTTTTTGCAAACACAAAACATGCCAAAAAAGGCAACAATGGAGTCCAAAAAAAATTACAATAAGAGATGCACAACCCTATGTGAATATGTATGAATATTCAATTAATGCAATAAGAGCTAGGGTACTCTAAATGCTTACCTAGGATTGTAAGATGACAATATAATCAATCCTAGATATCACATATAGCTATATGACATGGCATATAACTTTAGCTAAGTAAAGGATAACCAATCCTAGATACAAAGCTATCATATAAAACCCACAAACATTCAAAGGATTAACTAGTTGATTAAAAAACAATCTATCAACCTAGTTATCAATACATCACACAAGAATGTTCATGGCATAGCTTTTAAGCAATAATGACCTAATCAAATAAGCTATGAAAAATAATCTCAATCAATAAATGAGATCAATTAGCTAGATGGCATATGAACATTGAAGCCTAGCTAACAAATAATAACCCAATCAACACATAATCTCAATCTTATATGTAGAAATTAATCTAAACACATATAAGTAAAATATGAGATAAAATTGATAAGTAGAAACACTAATTATGTAAGATAAAAGTGTTCAACAAATCATACCATGTGTGTTGAAGAAGACCCATGCATTGGCATATGCTAGATGAACCTAGATGATGCCTAGATGATGATTTGTGCATGTGGGAATGGGTTTAGAGAATTAAAGATGTGATCTTTAAGGATTTTTCTCTCAAGTCTCTCTAAATATCTCTCTAGGGTTCTTGGGATGCAAGACTTGTATTCTGAACCAGAGATAAGGATGTATTTATAGAGACCAAAAACAGGGCAGGTGAAAATACAATTTTGCCCTTGAAACGCACCGATCGGCGGTTTAATTCGGCGGCCAGGCCGCCGAATTGAATCGCCGAATGGCTCCCGAGTGGAACAGGGGAACTTCGGCGACTTCATTCGGCGGTTTGGAAACCGCTGATCCCAACCGCCGTTTTGGACCCGAGAGATATATTTCAATCAGGTCTTATTTGGCGGTTTCGAACGGCGGTCAGGCCGCCGAACGTAACCGCCGATTCACCAAAATGGTGAAACCAAGGAGAAGCCAAAGGCATCTCCACCGGCGATCATCGCGCAAAACAAAGCACATCAACGTGCACGCGCGGACGTTTCTGAACATCCTTAGGGAAACGAATTACACCACACTAAAAGCTGACATACATGAAGTGCAAGTGTGGGTATTGAATGCATCCTAATGCCTATCATGTCATGGCATTTCATATCAAAAGATGCAATCAATCTAATGCAAGAAGAGACATTGAATAAACAATAAAGCACAATGCACACAAAATATAAACACAACATTCAATAATAAGAGTTATGCATGTTGTGTGTGTGTGCAACTATATCTCTTCAAGCCAAAGTAAGCACAAGATATACCTTTGGTGCTTGTCCTCTTGAGGTCTTGGAAAAGGGTCTTTGATCTTCAACCTTAATGACCTAGACTACCCTTACAACCAAACCCCAACATGTGGTTTGACCACGAAATAAGCCAATCAACAAAAGGGAATCCTTACAAAATGTATTGGCATATTGAATATCGGCTTCAAGAACTTTAAGAGAATTCTTAAACGACTTTTGCATGGAACCCACATACATCTCCTCCAAGTCGTCGTCGTAAACAAAATACAATAACAAACAATCAAATAAAAAAATCGAAACCCCAACAAAAAAATTAAATAAATAATAAATAAAAAACAAACAAAAACCCTAAAATTCTCATTGTAGAGAGAGCAAGTGAGGTTTTCTATTGTGGGTTTTGAAGGTGGCTTGGTGGTGGGTATGTGTAGGTATTGGTGGAGCTTTCTATTCCAATATTTTTCATTTTTTTCCTCCCATTTGTTTCCCAACATTTCTCAAAAAAGCAAACTAAAGATTCCACTTCCCTACACTTTCTTGCCATCCAAGCAAAACAAAATCAAATCCTACCACCAAAAATTCTCTGTATCAAACCTAGTAATGAAAATTGGGCCTCTCCTACAATCACTTGAACTCTGATGGACTCTCGAAGTACTTCTCCATCATGTCAATGAACTGATCGTTGTCCCCCACCGTACATCTGGATCTTTCACCAGCATCTCCCTAAGAATCCGACTCACTTCCCGACGCAACTCACCGAGTTCGCACACCACCTTCGATTATGGTCTCTGCAAAAGCTCATACTTTATAAAAGAGGAAATAAGGCAGTTAAATGGAAAGAAAGAAGAAATAAATGGAAAGAAGAAATAAATGAAGAGTCATCGAGAGAGAAGACATAAGAGAGACACGTTGTGTCTTTTAACAGTGAATGAGAGAGAGGTTGATGAGAGAGAGATTCTTATTGATCTAGACAAAAAAAAGTACACAGGGAAATAAGGCAAATGATCACACCATGAATTGCCTTTTTGAAAACTTAAGGCGCTTTTATATATATATATACACTACTTAATTTTTCTCTTTGTATTTTGAAACTATTTTTATTTGTTTCTCTACAATGGAAAATCCTTTAGCAACTCTCAAAAAGAAATTAAAAACTGACTCCAACCGTTCAACAAATGTATTTCCCGACTGTGATAAACAAGAGATGATGGTTCGTACCATAAAGAAGTTGGAATGTGTTCTATATGCAGTGGACCGTAGCATTTTTCACCACTCTGCTCTTGACCAAATCAAGTACAAATGTTTTACTGGAAAAGATGATGTTGCTGGTGCATACAATCTAGGTATGGAGGACGGGTTTAAGTTTTTTAAGGACTATATGAAGAAGGTTCAACCGAAAGACGATTGAGATGTGGTTGACCTAAGTAATGCATAGTATATGTTGAAGGATTGATGCACTTTTGGTACTTTTTTTTTTCTTTACTCTTTTATGTATTCTGCATTTAATCACATCTGGAACTTTGTTTTGGTTTTATGATCATGTTTTGTAAAGTTTTCTGTTATGTGTTTCTTCATGATAAGAACTAAGGTGTGTTTTTTTTTTCTTTGATAAATATATAAAGTTTTTAGTACTTGTATTTATGAAACTGATCAAATTTCTGGAGCGGTTGAGTTGCGTTTCTAAAACATACCTATTAATTGATCGATATCTAGGGTGATTGGATTCAATGAATGTGAATTATTATTTTTGGACTGATTGAGAAAGTTGAATTAACTTGTACTTTGCAATGTTTAATTTGAAATTTCAAACATGGAACAATACAATCAATCGATGCAAATAAAATTTCTTTTTCTATGGAATTGCTGTGACTTCGTAGCAGTCATAACATTTATTAGGACTGAAGGAAATTAATCCGTAAACCAATATTAAGGAAATTTTATTTATTTTAATTTTTTTTTTATAACATATCATCAACCATATTAAGATTAATAATAATTTTTATATAACATATCATCATCTATTATTTTTTTTAAAGATATAATCAACCATTAACCTTTACTTTTTTTATTTTTGTTTGGTGTAATTTTTTTTTTTTTTTTGTCAAAATTGTAATATGATTTTTTTATTTATTATTATTACAAACTTACAAAAGCATAATTAGACCTAAGATTACATCAAACAAAAGATGTCATATACATGTATTTTCAAATAATTACTTGAGTTTTAATATTGTTTATTTAATTACCTGACATTCAGATGAAGTAATTATGATCCCGATTTCCCCTTAATCGTTTCAGCTAAACCACAAAAATAATTTTTTTTTAAATATGTATGTATTTCTATATCTTTTGTTGTGCACGTTTGATATTACCAAAAATTAGTAATCATTATCTCTTTTTCTAATTAATCTTTTCAGCTGAACTAACTTAATTAATATTTTTTTTAATTAAGTTGGTTTTTTTTTTTTTTTTTTGATGTAGAAATGAATTTTGAATTGTTTCAATAATTATATTTTTACTACTGTAAGCAAATCCCTAGGAAAAAAATTTCATTCAAATTGCTACCATAAATTCCATTGGATAGAGTGTTGGCAGTTTGAAATTTTTGACTTAATAATTCAAAAATTTTAAATGAATCCATCAAATCAATTGAATGACCATATGACAAGGCATAGTGTTTAGAGAGGTAATAAGAGCATTATATTCCTCACCGAGACCTTGAAAAACATACATAACCTGCTCTCTATCACTTAAAGGGAACCTTATTGCTGCAAGTTTGTCAAAGATATCTTTGAATTGATAAATAAAGGCTTTAGTATAGAGTCAATGATTCTTGATCGTAGTTAATTATGTCCATAATTCTAACTGTCTAGAATTTGTATTATTAACATATCTATTTTCCCAGTTTTTCCTAGATCTCAAAAACAATATCATAATGAACTATTTTACCCATTTTACCAGTAAAGAGAGAATTATAAATCTAGCTCATGACCAATCGATTTAGACATTGCCAGTAGGTATAGTTGGGATTGAGTTGTTGCTACTCTGTGTCATGAACATGACAATAAGTGATAATACTCATTAAAGCATGAAGGCTTTATGTACACTTGCTGATGTGTTTTACTAGAATTCTTGTTTATTTATTTGTATACGGGAGAAGGCGATTTGGAAGGAGAAATTTAGGTCAAAAGAGAAAATTAGTCGGTATATCCATCAAGTTTTACGTGCTTTGCTGCATTTGGAAGACGTACTATTTGTCAAACCAACTCCAGTCCCAGATGATTGTACGGACTCGAGGTGGAGATGGTTTAAAGTAACCATTATAACATTACTATTATATACATTACATAATAATTTATATTATCCATATAAACATGAATTATCTTTTGCTTTTAGAGTTGCCTAGGAGCACTAGATGGAACATACATAAAATTGACATTACCTGAGTTTGATAAACCAAGGTATCGAACAAGAAAGGTATTAGGTGCATGCACTTGTGATTTGAAGTTTGTATATGTCTTATCTAGTTAGGAGGGCTCAGCTATTGATTCTAGAGTTCTTTGGGATGCCATTACTATACATAATGGATTGATGGTCCCATTTGGTAAGATAGTAATTTAACACTACAACAATTTACTCTTATTATTTGGCCCGTGACAACTAATATGTGTAATTATTATAGATAATTATTATTTGACTGATTTAGGGTATACCAATGGTTATCATTTACTTGAATGGGCGGATTTGGCTCGTGTACCTAGGAATCACGAGGAATGTTTTAATATGAAGCACTCACAAGCTAAAAATATTTTGAGAGGAGTTTCAGTCTCTTGAAGAAACATTTTGCTATAGTGATGGATTGTTGTTGATGGTGGTAGATGCAATAACGATAGTTTTAGGTCTAGTACATATGAGCAGGTCGCTTCAAAGATGTGTGAAAAAATTGAAATTATTACTATAACGGCAAAACTTGTGCAAAACAAAATGAAGCGAATGAAAGATAAATATTCAGCGGCCTATGATAATCTCAACACAAGTGGGTTCGATTAGAGGAATACTTGAAGGTTGGTGGTTGGTGGTTGCATTAATTCTCTTATTATAGTTTTAATGTTCTAACATATATTTGTTTGTTGTGATAGAAACATCATAATATGATCATAATCCTCATGCAAGCCATACTACGCAAAGTACCATTGGTTAGCTAGGAGGACTGAGGCATTGGTCAAATAAGTTAGTTGTTAGTTTCAGAGCATTTAAATGCACGAGTCCTTTCTTTTTAGGGCATTATTGTTAGTGGATATTATTTGATTGTTAGCGGGATATTGCTTCCTTTTTTTATACATGAGTTGATATTACTTCTTTGTTGTATGCATTAGTTGATGTTTGTAAAGCCTATAAATGGCTTTCTTTGAACTCAATAAATATATCGAATATTAAGCAAATATCTCTTGTGTTTCTCTTTATCTATCTATCCTCTCTATCTCTTTTTTAAATTATTCTCTGTATTTTCCTTAATTGGAAAAATCAATAACAATTGGTATTAGAGCCATTGAGTCTACTGTTGTGTTAGGCTTATTGATCTACAAATAATACATACGTATCGGCAGAGGTTTTTGTCGATTTTCATAAACCACTGATATTTGATGAATATGTATTTGAGAAAGTCCCATATGAGAGCAATTCATATTTTGTTTATTGTTTTTACAAGTCACACGTTTCTCACCATAAAAATACTTCAGTTTATCTTCTATTGAAGGATTTGATGATTCATGAATTTGTTTCTATCCATTGGAGTGATTGGATGGATATCATGACAAAAGGCGAAAAATTTAAAGTTCGTCGTATACGATCTCGGTTATTACCACCCAAAAATTTTATGCAGGCTAGTGGGATGATTCTTAGTGCCCATCATGCAAAGATACTAGTCAAATGGGAGGGTGCACCGATCGAAGATTCAACTTGGGAAAATCGTTGGCATTTTTCGAAGGCTTATCCAGACTTCATCCTTGAGGACAAGGATTCTTCAAGCGGTAGGGAATGATATGATCATAATCCTCATACAAGCCATGCCACACAAAGTACCGTTGGTTAGCTAAGAGGACTGAGGCATTGGTCCAATAAGTTAGTTGTTAGTTTCAGAGCATTTAGGTGCCACTACTAAAAAAAGGGACTTGTTGCTGCGGCAAAATCTGTGGCAAAAAGCCTTCTGCCACGGATTTGCCACGTTACAAATACGGTCGTGGTAAATACATTTGTCACGGATTCTATTGTGGCAAAAAGAGTTTTGCTGCGGTAAATATCCCATGACAAAAAGGTGTTACAAGATGTTTTACATTTGCCACAGCTAGTACCCACGGCAAAATGTGTTGCAAAAGTTTTTGTATTATTTTTTTTTCAGCTGCATATATTTAAATTTATTTTGGGATCCTCATTTTTTTTAAGCTTCTACAATATATTATATTTTACTAAATATAGATAAAATATAATACAAAAAAAAAAATTGTAAATATTTGCTCTAAGATATATTCATAACCCTAATTTCCATTGCATTAACAAAAACAATTTGCCAACTGCAGTATATCATCAACAAAAAGAAGAGTAAGCTAACATTACATCAAAAAGAAGAGTACACATCGGAGCCATCATCCCATTTTTAGCAATGTGTCTGAGTTGGGTCTTTAAAAACTTTTGATTTGGACCAATAGGATCCCATGAGGAATCAAACTCTAGATGTAATGTTTGCTCTGTGCCCCATTCAGGTATGCTTTGAGCAGGACCTCGACCTTTCCTTACGTCTGATGATGCACTTGACCCTACAAATAAAATTATTTGAATTAACTGTATGCACAGTACAACAGTCAGTTCAAGCAGCTTAACTGGCATGTAAAAATAAATAAACTTGTTTGGTCAGTATAGCAGTCAGTACAATAGTCATTACGTCTGACGATGCACTTGACCATAAAGAAACTTATTTGGTCAATAAATAAATTGCATGTAAAAATATATTAGCATACCATCCTCATCCGCTTGTGAGTGAGAATTTGAGGATTTGAGGATTTATGTTGTGCCTCCGATTAACTCTCTAGAAAACTCTCCATAATTCCACCAAAATTTCTTTTAGGTGCCATTATTTTACATGTTATAAAAAATTTTAAATATAAAATATCACCAAAAATATGAATATAAAATAAAATCACACATATATGATAAACAATTACCTTATAAACAAAAATGGAAAATAAATTACATCTACTGTTATCCCAAGTCAACATCATCATTATAGCAATTTGCATCTATTGTTATTCCATCAACTCCTTGTCTAACCCAACCAACATCTTCATCACATAAATAAGCATTTTAATCCGATTGTTGTTGTGCATATAATTCAACTTGAGACACTGTTATTAGAGTGTAAGAAGAATCTTTTGAATACATATCAAACACATCTCTAACTATAATCTTGAAAACAACATACCAATCAGGTTCTAAAGGGTCTTGCACATAAACCACTTATTTTGCTTGCCCCTGCTAAAATAAAAGGCTCATCACCTAGATGGTTATCTTTGTACATCACATGCTTTAAATTCACCATTGTGAAACTAAATTCATCATGTTTTTTTCCAAGTTGATTATTAACCCAATGACACTTGAATAAAACAAACTTCATGTCATTAGTATAATGAATTTCAATGATATCTGTCAACACCCCATGAAATCTGAGTTTTCCTTATCAAACTCTTTCCATGCACTACTATCAGCGGGATGTCTCAACACACCGTCATCAATGCGCCCCTCAACATGCCATTTCATAAATGAAGATGTTTTAGAAGACATAAACAACCTTTGCAATCTAGGCACAAATGGAAAATACCTCACTTATTTGGCTAGTATTCTCTTACCCTCAGTTTGAGGGTTATTAGAATCACCACTTACCTTATTGTATCTAGACTCTCCACATATATCATATGCATCAAGGTTTTCATCCTTATTTCTAAACAACATACAATTTTTAGGACATGCGTCCCATGTGTTGTATGTGAAGCCTAAGTCAACAGTAATTTTTTGTGCCTCATAATATGAATTTGGTAATTTCACTTCAGCAGGCATAACTTCCTTCAATAATTCTAACAATAATGTGAATGATTTATTCGTCCATCCACACAACACTTTCAAGTGTAATAATCAAACTATGAAGGATAGTTGAGTAAACTTCTCACACCCGGGATACAAAAGAGATTCTGCATCTTGAAGTAATTTGAAGAATTTTATAATTTCATCATTTGGGCCCTGACCATGCTCATTTTGAGATGGATGATCGGCCTGAAAACTACTACTTATATTTGGGAAACCTATTGCTTCAGTTATCATCCCAATCATATCATCACCCATGACTACATCACTATTTACATTATCTTCACTTGAATGCAAAGATATGTAAGATTCACCGTGTTTAGTCCAATTTTTGTACTTAGACAAAAAACCATTCACTATGATATGTGCTCTTACTACCTCCCTCTCAACTAGGTATCTATTACAGCATTTCTTACATGGGCAATAAATCCTAGTATCACCAACAATATTTGCAAATGCAAAATCTAGAAATTTATCAACCCCTCAATATATTACATACAAGCTCTACTTGGCAAATCAATCCAACTCTTATCCATGTCCATCTCCCTGAATAAATAATTGAGCACACATTTAACAACTTGAAGCATATAGTGTATTATTAATGTATCTTAAGCAAATTCAACTCAATATATTAAGCAATTTAATAAAAGACAATGTATTAAGCAATTTAAATATACATGCAAAAATAAATATATATATACTCCACATATCAATAGCTTTCACACAAGCACAAGATGAAAACTCAAAAATAAATATATAAAAATCAACAATCTATAATTTTGTAGTGATATCATTATATATATTATTAGCTATATTGCTTAATAATTAAAAGAGAGTTTTCAAATGATTTTAATTTTACTCCACTAGTCCACCAAACTAAATGAGAAGAAATTCAATGTAAATGGAAGGACATCTTGAATGAAAATAGACAATTACTAATGTATGTTTTGCCTACTAAAACACAGTTAGCAAAGCATGTACTTAGCAAGAGAAAAATCTCAGCTTTCTTGACCAACTTAATCATAGACATTAAATTCTTAGACAACAGTTCACTTCAAATGGAAGGATGACATTGGCAACCAATCCATCAATTTTCAGTGAAAATCACAACCAATTAGCATCAATAAGGAATAATAACTAACTGAACATGAATTCGTATCTTCTGACCCGTCACAATGCTAACTATGCAAATTGCCATCTAATTCATACATATCCACATTCAGAATTATTCACAATAAATAGCAATTTTTCCAACAAGTTACTATGTATGAATTATAAATTTTGAATTGAAAGTTACAGAGCATCAATCACATGTGTAATAGCAGAGAAGAGACACCTGAATTCGGGGTTGATGCAGATATTACGAACAGCTGAAATCAACAGATCCTCACAGCAACACCAAGGGACACGAACAGCGGATACGCCTATTTAACAATAATTTATATAGATATAAGTATCATGTGAAATCTATTATAAGCCCCAAATATAATAACAATTATATTTTTGCAGAAATCAAACAACCTAATCGGTGATGAGGTGACGAGTAGTGAGAGTCAGAAAAGTGGAGGCGACGAACGCGAAGGTGATTTAGGGATTTTTTTTTCTTTCGAAAAAAGTGAAATAGTAAACATAAGAGGAAAGTGAATCATATTTTTTTCTTTTCAAATTACCGTGGTATATCCGCGTCAAATACCCGTTGTAAATATGTGTTACATTTACTATACCAAGAAATTCATGATAATAAATCAAGATAATTTAATATATTTGTATTTTTATATAATATTTGCCACTAATGAACATTCGCGGCAAATTAAGTGCGGTAACAAGTCCCTTTTTTTGTAGTGTGCATGGGTTTTTTCTTTTTGGGGCATTATTGTTAGTGAATATTATTTGATTGTTAGTGGGATATTTCTTCCTTGTTTTATGCATTAGTTGATATTGCTTCCTTGTTTTATGCATTAGTTGTTGTTTGTAAAGCATATGAATGGCTCTCTTTGAATTCAATAAATATATCGAATATTAAGAAAATATCTCATGTGTTTCTCTTTATCTATCTATCCTCTCTATCTCTTTTCTAAATTCTTCAATGTATTTTCCTTAATTAGAAAAATCCATAACAGTGATGATATGTGCACTAATTAGTAGTGCTTGCTCGTTTCATGGGTGCATTTGACATCGTGGATTCATGCTTCATCAGAACATGTAAAAGACTTGGTCCAGCTTAGTTAGTTGTGTCCATTAATTGTTTCCTATAAATAAGGTCCTCCTTGCAGTAATGCTACAAATGGTTAGTTGATTTCCTATTTTATTGTTTAGTGGGTCTATTTGTTAGCTTTGTTGTTGATAGTTATTGTACAGATGCTTATAAATGACTCTGTGAACACTGGAATAAAATTATCGAATTATTAAGGCAAATTGTCTCCCTTGTATCTTCTCTATTTCTCCTCTGTTTCTTTTTTTATGTATTTCAAGTCTGAAATACTATCCTAAATTCTGTGTATTTACCTTAATTGGAAAAATACACATCATTTGGTATTAGAGCCAAGATCGGTTCTTATGGATGCCAAGTTTCGTAACAATGTTTACAAAACTCTGGCTCGACAAAATTCTAGGCTCAACCAAATCCATAATACCCTCCAAACCATTTTGAATGAACTTCAATCTCTACGTGTTGCCCATAATGAGAATTCATTTCCTCATATCATAGCCACCATATCACTCCCACCACCACCCATGCTCACATCCACCATATCACTCCCACCACCACTCACGCTCACAGCCACCATACCACTCAAAAACACACCTCCCAAACTTAGCAAAATTATCACTGGATTTCAACACGTCTTCATAACTCCTACCACACTACCACCAAAAATAGCCCACGGCCACCACATTCCTCCACCAACCTAAAAACAAAAGCAATTACCTCAAGTCTCCTTCTCTACCGACGAAGCTCAGTACGAACCAACTTCCGCAAAACCAATCCCCAGATTATGTTTTCATAACATATCTCGATTTTATCCTTACGAACAAGGATAATTTGGGGTGGATGGAATGATATGTGCACTTATTGGTAATGCTTGCTCATTTCGTGGGTGCATGGGACATCGTGGATTCATACTTCATCAAAACTTGTAGAAGACTTGGTCTAGCTTAGTTAGTTGTGTCAATGTTGTGTCAGTTGATTGTTTCCTTTAAATAAGGTCCTCCTTGAAGTAATGCTGCAAGTGGTTAGTTGATTTCCTATTTTATTGTTTAATGGGTATATTTGTTAGCTGTGTTGTTGATAGTTGTTCTACAGATGCTTATAAATGGCTCTGTGAACATTGGAATAAAATTATCGAATTATTAAGACAAATTGTCTCTCTTGTATCTCTTCTATTTCTCATATGTTTCTTCTTATGTATTTCAAGGCTGAAATACTATCTTAAATTCTTTGTGTATTTACCTTAATTGGAAAAATACAAATCACATCCTAGCAAGAATTATACGACCAATAGACCATTCCCACACTATGAATGACTACAAGTTGTGTTTGGGAAAGATCGAACAATAGGCAGTATGACTGAATCCACAGCAGATGCTTTGGATCACATGGGACTAGAAAATGATGAGTCGGACATGTCTGAATTCATTCAACCTTTGCCTACCGCCTCAAATGTTGCCTCTACTTCCTCTACTCTAAATACAGAACAAACATCAAAACGAAAGAGAAAGAGGAATGTCAGTTCAGCAACAGTAGACATCACGAATGTCTTTGAAAAAAACATGGAAATGGCATATGCGGATATTGCTACGTTGACGGGGGCTATTACGGGAGGGGATGGAATGACCCGTTTAGGTGTTGAGTTAGAGGGTATGGGTCTTGATCGTATGTAAGTGATACGAGTTGCGATGTATTTTAGAAATAAGCCAAACCAGTTACGCATTTGGAATGGCTTGAATGATTCACACAAGCTAGGTTCCGTGAAGGCAATTCTGAAGGAGTGAACACTTTTATATAGACCTGGCAATGGGTCATATTATTGCGAATTCGTGTTGTTTCATGTTAAAATTGTTCCACCTGAACACAACCCGTTAGCTTAATGGGTTGAAATATACAAACCTCGTTTGTTATTGGATTGAAGGAAGCTCTGATACCATGAAAAGTAATAGAAGAGAAAATGAAGACAACATAGATGAGGGTTTTCTAAATATTGGTTATTGTATCTCAACTTAAAGAATAAAAGTACAAAATGTTTCTTTATACACAATTGTTGCCATACCTATCTATACACATGTAAGAGTAACTAATTGCAATATTAAGCTAACTAATATCTATTTACATCAACAAGTATTAAACAATTGATTACTCTTTAATAGGGAGAACTATTGGTCAATTTTTTTTTTTAATTTACACTACAAAAAAAAAGTCTATTAGTGACGACCTATTTCCGATGGCGCTAATTGCCGTCGGAAATGGCGTCACTATTTCCGATGGCGCTAATTGCCGTCGGAAATGGTACCATTTCCGACGGCCATTTCAGTGCCATCGAAAATGAGTAAAAATATGATACCACCAATTCCAACGAATACATTATTTCCGACGGCCTCAATGCCGTTGGAAATAGTCTTATTCCATTTCAAAAGAAAAAAAGGAATACACTATTTCCAACGGCTTCATGCCGTCGGAAATAGTCTTGTTCCATTTGAAAAGGAAAAAAAAAAAAGAATACACTATTTTCGACGGCTTCAATGCCGTCGGAAATAGTCTTGTTCCATTTGAAAAGAAAAAAGGGAATATACTATTTCCGACAATCTCAATGCCATCGGAAATAGTCTTGTTCCATTTGGAAAAAAAAGGAATACATTATTTCCGACGGCTTCAACGCCGTCGGAAATAGTCTCATTCCATTTAAAAATAAAAAAAGGAATACACTATTTCGACGGCCTTAATGCCATCGGAAATAGTCTCGTTCCATTTGAAAATAAAAAAGGAATACATTATTTCTGATTGCATTTAGGCCGTCGGAAATAGTCTTTGCTTTGTTGACCTCAATTTCATGGAATAAATAAATAATTTATTATTAAAATATTATTTAATAAATTATAATGGAATGTATGTAATTTATAACACTACACAAAAAATGTGACTTGTAGGTCAATATTTTAAAGGTATCACTATATGTGTTAAATGTATCCAAAATTCACTGTCAACAAGAACTCTAATAATTTTAATAAAATATTATTTTTAAAAACAATATCTCAATAGTATACAAAAAAATATATTTACTGTAATTACATAGTATACAAACATATCAATAGCTTATATATAAATAATATGCAAAACATATCAGATATAAGGTTATAGCAAAATGGTAAGGGAAACCCTTACTGTCATCCAGGTCAAGGGTTCAAGCCACATGAATTTCAAGGATTTATAGTGCCACATGCTGGGTGATGTGGCGGTGATGTGGCCCATGACAGGTGACATGGCCTGTGTCAGGGTGATGTGGCACGTGACAAGTGATGTGGCGACTATCAAGTCGAGTCACGCTATTTTTTTAATAATTCGACTATTTTCGAAGGCAATAAGCCGTCGGAAATAGCGGTAAAGCCGTCAGAAATAAAAGTAATTTTGACCACCTTGAATTACTATTTCCGACAGCAATAAGCCGTCGGAAATAACAGTAAAGCCGTCGGAAATACAAATAATTTTGACCACCTTGAATCACTATTACTGACGGCATTTTCATTTTTTCCGACGGCCATGGCCGTCGGAAATGATAGTATATGTGACAGCTCGTCAGTGAATAGTTATTTCTGACAAGCGTATTTGCGACGGCCTGCGATGACCTTTTCCCGTCAGAAAGGCGTATTTTCAACGGTAAATAGTCTTTTCCGACGGCTAAATGCCGTCGGAAAAGACCATTTTTTTTTTGTAGTGTTAGCTGAAGCCTAAATGGTGTATATACTTCTCATTCCATTCTATGTTTGTGATGGAAGTTCAAGTCATACAAATGCAGGTTTTGGGCGGGGTAGCCCTCCCCGCACCCCGCCCTATTATTTTTAGAAAACTCATCCCTTCATAAAACCTCACAATAGATGGAGCGGGGCGAGATAGGGTATGCTTTCTCCATCCCCATCACATTTAACTCATTTATAAAAATTATTTATTAAAAATATAGATATAACCTACTGAATATATATAAAGTAATTTCAAAAAATTATTGACAATCATATTGTAAACAGTAAAAATAAACATAAATCTCATAATTAAACAAATGAATTCAATCACTTTTAAACATAAACATTGAAAGAAAAAACTAAATAATTAAAAGAATAAAGATTATATTTTAAGCGGGGCGGGTTGGGGCAAGGATTATAAAACTCATCCCCACCCATACCCATTATGAGTTTTACTATCTATTCACATTTTCGCCTTATTCCCACGAAATTGAAACCTATCCCCCCCTATAAATGTGGGTCCCCGCAGAGTGCTAGATACGCTTTATTAACTCACTCTTTCAACCCACTCTCTATTCATATGGTGATATGTGGACAACATTAAAATTTTCACATTAATATTGTAGCCTTTATTAGTGGTCTTATTTTTCAATATATTTACAATGCAAACCAACAAATAATTTCTTAGATTGCCCTTTTTCTTTAACTTTAATAGATTATTATTTAATATCAGATTTAAAATAAAATAAAATAATATATCTCCTCTCTCTCTCTCTCTCTCCCACCCCTATCCTCTTTGCATATTCAAAACTTTTGCAATAATAAAATTTCAGGATTCAGAATAAAACAGCTCAATGGAATTATTTCTGTTTATTGGATTTTTTTTTTTTACATTATGATATGCATTTGTTTTAAAAGGAAGACAAAAAACTTTGATAGGCCATAAGCAAACAGAAACAGTCAAACACACCCAAACCAAGTTGAAAGCAAATTAAAATATTTTTCCCAAAGAATGAGAATGAAACCTGTAAGCTGGAGATTAATTGTTCGTATGCTTATGGACTCCATCTATTTGTTCATTAGATTTATTTTTTAATGAGATATCCAACCCCTCCAATGCGATACACGACTTCACATTATGTGTTATTTTAAATCTTCATCATGGTGTCTTACAGTTACTGAACTCTGATTATTAATCAAGGCAATATTTTTGTGTAATTTGAAGATTTATGTGATTTTATAGCTGTGGGGATAGCAAAGGACTGTGATGAACATACAAGAAGAAGGAGAAAGATGAAATTGAAACGTATTTGTTTAAGAAGAGAGAGGAAAAATGACTAAATGACTAAGGTTTCATCCTCATCCTCATCCTCGTCCTCTGGGAAAAATATTTTAATTTGCTTAACTTGGTTTGGGTGTTTTGACCGTTTTGTTTGCGAAAGTTTTTTGTCTTCCTTTTAAAAGAAATACAAATAATAATAAAAAAATCCAATAAACAGAATTAATTTCGTAGAGGTTTTACCAAAAAAAAAATCTACTATTTTATCATAAATCTTGAATTTTTATTATTACAAAAGTTTTGATAGCAAAGAGGAGAGAGGAGAGAGGAGAGTGGAGAGAGAGAGTGTGTATATATATATATATATATATATATATATAACGGATATTTTTTTTTTAGGAAATACATATAACTGATATTAAATGATAATCCTTCAAAGATAAAGAGGAAGGGCAATCTGATAAATTATATGTTGGTTTGTATTGTAAATATATTTAAAAAGGAGATCATTAATAAAGATTACAAGATTAATGTGAAAAACTTGATTTTGTCCATATATCACCACATGAACGGAGTGTTAATTGAGAGAGTGTATCTAGCACTCCTAATTTATCAATATTTGTGATAAAAGAAAAAAAAAAACTTATTATTGACACGTAAGAATATATTTCTGGTAGAACTATTTACAAAAATAGAAAGTGTTTAAACAGATTTTCTATTATTAGTTTGAACTGACAATAAATATCAGGACGAAGAATGTGGACCACTTGTCAAAACTTCTCCATAATCTGTGGTCCACATTTTTCGTCATGATATATTTATTGTCGGCTCGAACTGATAATAGAAAGACTGCATATTTAAAATTAGAAAGATATTATAAATTTTTAAAAAATATTAATCCTCTCTTGTAAGTTGTAACTAGCAAAACTCCTTTTTGAAATTAATTAACAGTTGATAACTCTTTGAAATAAAAAATAGAAAGGGATAGAAAACAAAACAAAAAATGAAAAATGAAAAAAACACTCGCAAATCGGACCGTTTATCATGGACACATTCACTCATCGTTTAAATGCATTTTTAATCTACACCGTCCGATCTCTATTAGCCGAAAACTCTTTGTATTTGAATCCCACTTCCACTGTTATAATTATTTTTAGTGCAACTTCAACGTCAATCAACATGATAGAACTTGCAGTCCCTGCTAACGTTAACGTCAGACCCTATCTCACTCTCCAACCATTCGATGTAAATTCCATTTCAAGCGTCAAGCCGAGAACCAGAACGACGACAACGAGGACGTTGGAAACTAAAACAAGTTTCGTCTTTGGGGCTTTTAATCGAACACTTGGGGGGCAATTGGCGGCGAAAGGTGATTTCAATGGAGATGATCAAGAGAAAAGCAAAAGCAAGAAAAGGGTCTTCTTCTTGGACGTCAATCCACTCTGTTACGATGGAAGCACACCCAGTTTGCGATCTTTTGGTCGCTGGGTGTCTCTGTTCTTCGATCAAGTGAGCCGTAGTGACCCTGTTATCGCTGTAAGTATGTTTGTGTGATGGGTGTGTATATTTACGTGTTTTACAATTGGTAGATATTTCAATTAAGAGCTAAGTAGTCATTACCTTTAATATTAAAGCCATATATCGTTACTCATATGATTTGTAGAATTCTAAGAGCTAAAATGTTTGACCTGCAAAATGTTTGCGGATATGCAAATTTGTAGATCATAAGCTTCACGAAAGCATTCGCCCAAAACGCGTCTACTTATTTATGGGAGACTAAGACTTTATACAAGTTCTGGTCTCTGGACCATATCACTAGCAATGTGAGATGTGAAAATTTATGTGTCTCCATGTTTGGTGCAAGCTTCACATTCATGAATCATTTTCAGAATTAGAACAAACTGAAGGAACTGTTCTTTTCCCTAGTTGTGTAGTTAAAAGTTTCATGCTTTGTTAGACCTGATTACTTGGGTTTTGTACCCTGTCTCTTTTGGGTAACTCTATTTGCGGATTTCTCTCATCTGGCAAAACCGTGTTACATTACTGCCCCCATTAGTACATGATTTATTTCATCTGATAGAGATCTCCATATACCGATATGCTTCTGCTTTTTCACAACATTAGCTTTCGTATTGGTCTGTCAAATGTTTCTGGCTAAGAAATGGTTATTTCATTTGCAGGTTCTCGATGGGGAGAGAGGTAATGAGCATCGTAGGCAGTTATTACCTTCTTATAAAGCACATAGGAGAAAATCCGTAGGACAATTAACAACCTCACGAAGATTCTCAAAGGACCATGTTGGGAGGTCGCATGACTCGCGTCAGTTCGTCATAGATGTTCTTCAGAAATGCAATGTGCCAGTGAGTGAACTTTCTTTCTTGCCATTTGTTTAGCCTTATGTATTTCTATAAGTGTGTACTTTCAAGTCTCTACAAATCTGAAGTTAGACTTCTGTCTAGAATTTTATCATTAAATGTGTTATGATCCTGTAAATTCTCAAGGACATGGCTGAGGATTTTCTAATTTATTATTACCACAGTTTGTTCTCATAACAGTCCATTATTCTAGTTGTTTCGTGGGTAGCTAAGTGAGCATTATTTATTTTAATTGAAAAAATTTATAGCCTTAGTAAAAGGAAATAGTGATCATTTCTATTATCTTCTAGAAAGAAAGAAAAAAGGTACTTTGAAATTACATCAGACAAATATCAAAGTTTTGGGCACTACATGTCTACATGCTTGAAACATTCAACATATTAACTTCTCTTTGTTTTGTCGATCCTATCTAAGAAAAAGAATGTACTGTTGATGGACCAATAGTGGTAAAAAAGGAAATTTCTTTGGATTCATCCATCGTTTATTATTGGAGATTCATTCATTGTTGAGACTTGAGAAGACAATGGAATGCAGGTTGTTAAAATCGATGGCCATGAAGCAGATGATGTGGTGGCAACACTTGTCGAACAAGTTTTGCAAAGAGGCTATCGTGCGGTTATTGCCTCACCTGACAAAGATTTTAAGCAGTTAATTTCTGAAGATGTGCAACTAGTTATGCCTCTGAACGACTTAGAGCGATGGTCCTTTTACACCATAAAGCACTACATTGCTCAATACAATTGTGATCCACACTCTGACTTGAGCCTTAGTAAGTATCCAATGCATTGTCTTGATATTCATACCGTGATAAGTTAATATTGTTGATGTAATTTGGTACAAGTCACTGTGTAGGATGCATCATGGGTGATGAGGTTGATGGTGTTCCTGGAATTCAACATGTGGTTCCTGGATTTGGTCGGAAAACTGCCCTAAAGCTTTTAAAAAAGCACGGTTCATTGGAAAATCTACTAAATGCGGCAGCAGTAAGAACTGTGGGCAGAGAGTATGCACAAGAGGCTCTCACAAAGTATGCCGATTACCTGCGAAGGAATTATGAAGTTCTTGCCTTGCGGAGGTAATGTATCTCCATCTTTTAGCTCCCCACCAGGCCACCACCCCTCATCCATTTTGTTAATTAAAATTTTCCAGGTCAAGTCTTTACCCATGAAATGCTTAAAATCTTATATTTAGTTTTTGATAGGCTTGATATATATACAGGGACATCAAAATTCATCTTGAAGAGGAATGGTTAATTGAGAGAGATACAGGCAATGATTCAATTATTTTATCGAATTTGTTTACATCATTGGAAGCAAAGCAAAATCTCGCTCAGCAAACTAGATCTCATTTTTCAAACGGTTAAGCTCCAGAAGGTAAGTTGAGCTTCCCAGTGAGACAAGATGATAGTGACCAGACATATATATGTAAGCATATGTCCATGAAATATATAAACAGTAAACAAGCTTCTTTTTCCATTTTTATTTAACCAATTCCGCATATTATGAACTTGCAGCTTTTTTACAAGTAGTTTGTCAGCGAATGGGTACGTGACACCGGCACTATCCTGATGAACCGGTTTGCTACTAGAGAAACAAGTGCAACAATTCATGGAGCATTTTCTTCGGGAAATTTTCCTTGTTAGACAATGCAGTTTGTGGCGGTTCAATGGTGTTCTGAGTTCTCATCAGGAGGATTTTCATCAAAAGGGTCCTCAGGTTGAGGGTTCATCAAGTCTTATCATATGCATTCATTTACAAATTACAAATAAGTGTGGAGAGAAGAGATGAGTTGCTATTCTTATTCTCCTTGGAAGTATTTGATTGATCTGGGAATCAATTTCCATTATTGCTAAATGGAACTTCAATTTCTTTTCCAGCATCATCAAGATTCTCCAACTATCTTTCAACTACAGTAGATCTTTATTAATTGTTGTATTGAAAAAATTATTATATTATATTTGGTAAGTTGATGTGTTTAATTGTGGACACTTGGTAAGTTTTATTGAAGTTGAGTGAAGAGTTTTGATGAGTATTATAATAAAGAAATCTAATATACTTACAAATACATTTAACAGCCAGACCTTGAGTTTATTTTCCAATTAACTTAAATAAAATAACCTCACACAAATAAATTAAAAACGAAGAATGAACACTATTACACTTTCTAGAAAAATCATAAAATTTTCAATCAAGATAACCATCCATCTCATTAAAAAAAGGGAACAAAAAAATAAAAAAATAAAAAAAAAAATGCAAATTATATAAATTACAAAGGCACCAAACACGGCCTTATCATCATTTTTTTCAGCAGAAAGAGACCGGTAATAATACACTTTATCTTGAACCAGACCACCTGTAACGAACTCCAGAGAACAAACCAGAGAGTTCTTGTCTTCTCAAAACGAGAAAAAAAGGGTTGTTGTTTTGAAGAAAGAAGAAGAACCCAGCTTTCAAGTTTTATTGAAAAAGAAAAATGCTTCTCCAAACAACAACACCAACACTTTCTAATTCTCAGTCTCTCTTGTTCAGGCCCAAGACTCTTCCTTTTCAGGTAATTCAATCTTTTCTCTGTCATTTTTGTAGCTTAAACGCCTTGTGATTATCAATCCATTTTGGGTTTGCTCTAACTGTATCTGGGGTTTGAGATTTTTTATTGGTGTTCATCCAACTGTTGCCATGACAAAATCATTTCTTTAAAGGGTTTTTTTTTTTTCTTTGTTGCCAAGTTTGGATTTTTATTGTCTTCATATGCTTTTCTGATATCAAATTTTAGGAGGATGTTGTTTGGAGAAGAATTTTGGACTTTTGTTGAGCAGCTTTTAGCTAGTTATATTACCAAATTATAAGGTTTAGCTTTAAAAGTTTCTTCTTTGATGGAGAATTTGGCCTCATCTGTTTCTCTCATTGCTTGTATTCACCTCCCAGGATGTCTTCCGCCGCTGTAGTGTGCCGGTTTTGATGACTTCTAGGGCAGGCACTGGACTAAACATTGCTAGATTTTGCAATTTGCAGGTATGTGAATTGTAAAAGATTTAGGCATTTCTATAAATTAAGCTTGTAGAAGCTATCTATTTGCTAATAATACAAAACTTTGATATATCAATTGTAAAAGATTTATGCATTTCTATAATTTAAGCTTGTAAATTTCGTTTATGAAATATAAATAGATCATACATGTCCCGAACAACTCTACCATCATATGAGTTTATGTCATAGTGTCATATTTCAGGAGTCTGAACTCTGAAGAACCTATTCTCTCTCTTTTTATATCAACTTTCTGTTGATAGAAACTATGCCGATGTTATAGACTATACAATTTTAGTTACTAATTTATAATCCCATTGTTGTTGAAGGCAGACATATCAAAGGGAATTGGCAACAGAATCTTATACCCCGACAAATCTTGAGAGTAATTTTCCTGTTTTTGCCTTTGATTTTTTTTATTCGCTATCTGATTTTAGTGCACTGTCAGCTTTTGTGTTCTTAATGTTGGAATTAGCAAAGGTAATTCAGTTCATTAGTTAGTATTTTGGCATTTCAGTATCCTAAAACCCTTATTAGACATTGTTTACGAAATAAATGTTGTCTGCTCACTTTTCCATCTAACCAATTAAAAAAATCATTATTGATTTGTTTGGACCTTTTGGAATTAATGTAATGAAACTCCGCCGAATCTCACTTCCAGATACTTTACAAATTAAGCTGCTTTTTTCTTGATATAATAACCTGGGTCTGTCTTGAGTTTTGACATATAAGGTTTTTTTTCTTTTTCTTTTATTGTGACATAAGATTGGCATACAAGTTGAAGATGGTAATTACTGTACAGAAGATGTCAATATTAGCACCTAGATATGTAATGACAAAGCACATCTTCTTTGAGTATGATTTTTGTTTTCAATCAATTGCTGTTTTCGTTACGATGTTGCTTTACAAATTTATAGTATCCAATCGGTTTGACTAGTTTAAACTCTTAAATGGAAAAACTACTTCATAAATCACAAGTCTCCCTGTCAATCAGATGATTAATTCAAGAGTTAAATGTTTGAAGTATGTAGGCACTGCCTGAAGAAGGCCTCTCTATTTTTGTTAGTTAAATGATCCTGCAATGGGAGATTGTTTGTGAAATGAATTCTTGTACGAGCATGTTTTATATTTCAGACATGTTTCCAGCACCTTTCCTGTAGATGTGTACAATTTATAAGGCATCATCTTTTAATATCAGCTGTGGATTGCAGATTCCACGAGGAAGCTTTTGACTATTGAGGATACTGTGATTGCGAAGAGGCTGACGATTTGGGCATACACTTTTGCATCCGGTTCCAGCTCATGTTTGATCTCTGCACCAGTGGCTAATGCGGTTGAGAATTTCAGAACAGATGCGGTTTATGAGATTGGAGAGCTATTTGAATTGGGAATTCAGCTATCTTATGTCTTTTTACTATTAGGTTTGCTTGGAGTTGGATCCTTCTTTGTGATTCGCCAAGTCCTTGTACGTAGAGAGCTTGACCTTTCTGCTAAAGAGTTACAGGTGAGAGAGCATTTTTTCTTTTAATGCGGCTTTTGGTTGAACTTACATTATCTAAAGCTAACATTTTTCTATACAGCCTTCCTAAATATTACTTGCATAATACTCATGTATGTTTTCCTCTTCAACTTCAGGAACAAGTGAGAAGTGGTGATGCTAGTGCAACTGGGCTTTTTGAACTTGGTGCGGTGATGTTGAGAAGGAAATTTTACCCAGCTGCGACTAAATATTTACAACAGGCAATTGAAAAATGGGATGGAGATGATCAAGATCTTGCACAGGTATGGATCTTAGGCCTTCCATATCAAATAAGCACGAGCAATGTGCGTTTCCTTTTGGTAATCTTAATTTGTCACTTGTGATGCCTATTTTGCCTTATGGTTGATTACAATCTGTATGCAATGCCCTAACTGGAAAAGTATTATACATTAAAGCATTATGTTTATAAACTGTTTGGTTAAGTATTCTGTGGATACTGTAATAGGCGGTGATCATTTCTTAGGAAATTTTTACGCTTTACTGAATTAGCATCCTATATTTTCATTTGGTCTTAGCTACTTTAAGATTCTGTGAAGCAACAGTGTTCAATAGTGCTAGATATATCTTTTTGGATCAAATATGTATAAATTGGCTCTTGTGAAGTCAGAAATCAACTTAACCATAAACCTGAAACTGCTACGATATGACCAGCTATTGTTTTTTTAGCAATGCTGGTATAAAGCCGTAAAATTTGTTTAGAGCTTTAATCATTATGACTTGCCTTGATGTTTTGTGTTCTTTTGGGTGTATCTTTTGTATCCCACCAGCGAATTAAATCCATATCATCCATCGTGGTGATCACTACTTGCAGTAACTGAATTTACTGATACTAATCATAAATTGCAAAGAACGGATTTCAGTGAAACAGTAAACTTATGCATTATGTTACCGCAAGAGCATATCATTAACACTGATACCTTCGTCTAGCTGATCAATTGAACTTCTCATAAGTTTGGCCAATGTTTAGACTTTATCTTTTCTACTTTTTGTAATTATTATAAGCTTGATAGGTACCCGATTAAGTATTTTCTTGTTGGCATATATTTTAGTTCTTTCCTCTTATGCAGAAAAATCGGGAGATATATACAATATATTGCAAAATTAAAGATACAGATATACCTTTTATGTTTTGCATAATTTTGATGGAGCTTGAACACTGAAAAATATTTGGACAGGTTTACAATGCTCTTGGTGTCAGCTACATTCTTGACGGAAAGCTTGAGAAAGGAATTACTCAGTTTGAAATGGCGGTGAAGATCCAACCGGGTTATGTCACAGCTTGGAACAACCTAGGTGATGCCTATGAGAAGAAGAAAGACCTGAATTCAGCTCTCAAGGCATTTGAAGAAGTGTTACTTTTTGATCCTAACAACAAGGTGGCGCGGCCGCGGCGAGACGGCTTGAAGGATCGTGTAAAACTCTACAAAGGAATTCCTGTCAAATCAAAGGACAGATGATGATGATCATAAAACTGTGGTATTTCTTCAGGATTAACCTTGTACTTCCTTTTGTATTCTCACATTATTAATTATTTTATGCTGTTTATTTAACTTATGATCAAAGATGTCTTTCTAAAATTTTGGTATCCATAAATGGTATGTTTTGATTTCTGAAACAATGAAAACAAATCAGTGATGAAGGTAGGATGGCTCCAAGCCTCCAATGGTGTCACAGGACTTTTGTTGTATAATGAAATTCAATATCCATGATCCCATTTGCCCCAAAATGTTTTTAACTACTTTTTACATTTAGTTCTTGATTCTTTCTCGTGTAATTAATAAAAAAAATAAATAAATTATTAATTACTTGCCATTAAGGGCTTGTTTGACACATTGTATTGGATTGTATTGCATTGTATTAGACTGTATTATCAGCGATACAAACTTGTGTTTAGTGATACCGTATTATATCGTATTAAGTTATTCATATATGATCTTATTATATTTTATTATATTATATTTTTTAAAATAGTTAATAAATCAATAAATATTTATTTTAATTAAACCAAACAATTTAAATAAATAATATTTTTATAAATAAAATAAATATTTTCTATATAATTTTGAAATTATAAAAAAATATTAGCAATATAACACATATTTCATTAATATTCTATATTTGTTGAAAAAAAAAAATATATTTTTTCTAATATAATACAACATAATACCACAAAATATAATGTATTAGCTAATACGGTGTTTGCTGTATTAGGTAATTAAAATATATTAAAATAATATAATACAGTTACAATACAATACAGTGAAACAAATGGGACCTATTTGAGTAGTGACTGTGCCCGATAAATATTTGATTCTTGCACATATATTTCTTCATATATTTTATGTTTGAGATAGATTAAAAAATGAGCCTTGGGTGGACCTGCACATATATTTGTGTAAATTAAACCAAGTACCAGATTATTTTATGTTTGAATGACTAGTTTAATATAATTATAGTCCTACTCCTAACCTTAAACATCAAATGAAATGTATATGATAAAATATATGTTGGTCTTATGGGGGTAAGTAATTGTATGGATTTGCTGTCACGTAGCAGATAATTAAGTGCGAACCCAAAGATTACAACGTTAATATTCTCATAAATATATTTCTTATCTAATCTAATATATATATACAGTCTTTCTATTATCAGTTCGAAATGATAAAAGTTATATTAGTTCCTTGTATGTGGGTCACTAGATTTAAATACTTTGACTGACAAGTGCATACAGCCAAGTCAAAGTATTTAAATCCAGTGGCCCATATGCAAGGAACTGATATAACTTGGGCCCATATGCAAGGAACTGATATAACTTTTGTCCGTTCGAACTGATAATAGAAAATCTGTATATATATATATACAGATTTTCTATTATCAGTTCGAACGGACAATAAATATATCAGGACGAAAAATGTGGACCACTAGATTTATATACTTTGACTCAAAGTGTATCAAAGTGTATGCACTTGTCAAAATTTCTCCATAATCCGTGGTCCACATTCTTCGTACTGATATATTTATTGTCAAGATGAACTGACAATAGAAAGACTATATATAAATATATATGTGCAGTCTTTATATTATCAGTTCGAACTGACAATAAATATATCAGGATGAAGAATGTGGACTACAGATTATGGAGAAGTTTTGACAAGTGCATACACTTTGAGTTAAAATATGTAAATCTAGTGATCCACATTCTTCGTCCCGATATATTTATTGTCAGTTCGAAAATCTGTATATATAGAAAATCTGTATATATGTGTACAAATTACTTATCTGACTTCAACCCATCAAAATCTAAGAAAAATTGTGAATTGGGTATGTGAAATAGTTGAAGAAATATGACAAAAAAAAATTAAAAATTAAAAAATGGAAACCTTGTAATCTGCATAAATCTGGAAACGAAGCTTCTTGTGGTTGTGTTGGTTCCTCTGTTGGGATCAAAAAATGATGATACACATGGTGGCAACAGCAACTCCAAAAGAGCAAATAGCTCAAATCCCAGTCAAGCTCCACTTCCACAGATCAAACTCTTTTGTTTAGCATCATAATCCAAGTTGTTTTTCTTCTTCCTTGGAGAGTAAGGATCGAGGCTCGATCGATGAATCTCCATCGCTGCCATTGATGGACCTCAATTGTCGCCATCCAATGGAGATCCCTTGCTGGCCAAGGGATGAAGATCCGTGGATCTCCATTATCAACAATGGAGATCTCTGATCTCGAAATTATGGAAATTCGTTTGGAGATCCATTGGATCTCTTTAATTATTTTATTTTAAAAAATTATTTTTCATTTTTCTGTTCTTAATATTTTTTTCTGCTGACAATAAAAAAATCCCTGTTTTTTATTTTTATTTTTTATTTTTTTATGATTATTTCATTTTTTTTAAAGAAAAAATATATATTTTTGTTCATAATTTGATTTTTATTTAATATTAAAATATGAAAAGTATTTTTATTTGACTATTTTTTTTTAAATTTTAAATTCACTTTCTATACAAATGACCAAAATAGCCTTATTTTCATTAAGTTTGACTAACAATTGACTAACAGAAGGACTAAAGTAATGTATTTTTTAAAAAGAAGGGACTAGAATTGATGAGATGATAAAAACTTTTTAAAAGGTGGCAATTCAGAAAAAATAGAGACTTTAGTGAAATTATCCTACTAATCAACTGTAAACTTCTATAAATAGAGAAACTTGTCTAACTAGGTACAGACATTTTTTATTTTTATAAATTGGCAAAACTCTACCAAATTTACTTCAGAATACTCTTTTAAACTGTTTTGCCGACTTGACCGTTGAAGAGTAAACACCGATAACCATGCTGGATCACTCTTGCGAGCACTTTCCATCCTTTGGAGAAAGTTAAACAAGTTCGGTTCTTTAAGGTATTTAAACTTGATTGTTGAACACCTTGTAAACTTGATTGTTGTCACATAGATCTCATAGTTGTGTCATGTGTCACACTATCTCCATAAACTTGAATGTTGAATGCCTTATATGTCATAGATCTTCATATTTATGTCATGTGTGATGTGTCACACTGACTATCTCCATTTGTGTCATGTGTTACAGATCTCTATATTTATGTCAAATGTTAAACTGACTATCTCCATTTGTGTCATGTATCAAACCGACTAGTTCACCAAGTTGTCAACCATATTTTTCTATCAATAAATTGTAATAATTTTTTTTTTAAAAATAATTATTACAATTTTTTTTTAAAAAAAAAATTATTACAATTTTCTCGTTGGATAAACCCAAAACTTTAGGTTTGTAAAATTTCCATAAATACATTTGTTCCACCCATGGTATGTCATGTGGTAAAAACATTCAATAACTTATAATTATTAATATTCAATAACTTATAATGTAGTATGAATATCAAAAACCATATAATTCTTACGTTATATCATGACATGATACTGTACCGTCGCACCAATTTACATAAAGTAGATATGATCAAAAAGGGAGTTACTATTAAAAAAAGGAAAAAAAAAAAAAAAGGAAGATGAGCAGCCATAGCCACTGAATCTATGGTGTTATACCTATAGGGAGTCATTTTCATGGACCTTATTTTTTACAAAAGGAAATTCTTTGGATAGCATCCACACATTTCGTCATTGCTTAAGTCACTATTTAGAAACAAAATTGAAAGTAAATTCTAGGGTTAATTGCACAAACATACCCTCTATTTATCTAATAAATCAAAATTTCAAACAAATACCCTATTCAAACACAAACATCCCAATTGGAATATTCTTGAGGAATGGAAAGTCAATATTGTCCTTGGGTAAAAGGGGGAGGTTATTTTAGTGGGTAAATTTCACAAACAACCCTTAATTTAGGTGTAATTGTATAAATATTCATTTTTTCTAATAATTACATAAATATATCATACCGTCATTTGACTTTTGCTAATTTTAACGTTTAACCACATTTGTATCCCGAAATGACTAAACTACCCTTGAAAACTTATTTATTTTTTCTTTTATTATTTAAAAATATTAAAAAATATTTACTTAAAAAATTAAAAAAAATCAGTACCCTTTTTTTTGTTGCTTTTATTATTTTTTTTCTTTCTATCTTTTTTTTTATAACATTTTTCATGTCCTCAAACACCAAATTTTCAGATTTTAAAAATCAATTTTATCACCAAAACTTTCAATTTCATACTCATCAACCCACAAACAATTTCATTTCATCAACACAATCAAAACTCACCAACAATTACATTTAATCAACAGACTCAAAACCCATAAAACTCACTAAACACAATCAAAACCCACTAAACATAGCCATTTCTCCAGTTTTGTGGGTTCTGATTGTGTTAAAAAAAATGATAGAAAGAAAGCAACAAAACAATTGTACCGATTTTTTTAATTTTTTAAGTAAATATTTTTTAATATATTTAAATAATAAAAGAAAAGATAAATAAGTTTTCAAGGGTAGTTTAGTCATTTTGGGATACAAATGTGGTTAAAGATTAAAGTTAACAAAAGTCAAATGACGGTAGGGTATATTTATGTAATTATTAAAAATATATATATATTTATACAATTACACCTAAATTCAGGGTTGTTTGTGAAATTTACCCACCAAAATAATCTCTCCCTTTTACCCAAGGGCACTATTGACTTTCCATACCCCTAGCACATTCCAATTGGGATATTTGTGTTTGAATATGGTATTTGTTTGAAAATTTGCTTAATTAGATAAATAGAGGGTATGTTTGTATAATTAACCCTAAATTCTACTTGGGCAACTCCACCAACTCTTTCATTTATGTTACAATTGGACACATATCCCAAGTTTGGACTTATATATATATGTCACCTTTTACCCCTAACCCTATTACTCTATTAGTATTAATAATATGTTAGTGACACAAAAAAGGATGCTTCTCGGCACTAGAAAGGATGTGTGTGGATGGCAAAGTCATTGAATCCCAAACTTTGTTGAAGGGTTTTTTTATAAAAAAAAGTTTTAAGAGGATTGATTGAGGCAGGCACGTGCAACATTTTCGTTAGTTGTGTGGCATAATAATATTAAGTGTCAAATGTTGACCTTTCTTCCTCTCAAAGTAGACTACAAAAGCAACAAGATAACTAAAGACTTTATTCTCACAAAGATTGGCCTTGGCGGTGGCGTACCTTCCTTGTTAACTCTCACTCAAAACACGACGTAAAATTGAGATCGGATGGTTTCATCCGATCATAATAACTATTAATTCGAGATTAGGTATTGTTTTTTGAAAACTTTCGTTATTGATAGGATTCCAATTGGCTCATAGAATCATAAAGATGATATTTAATGTCATTTTTATACATTAAACTAGTTATATATTCAGTCTTTCTATTGTCAGTTCGTCATGACAATAAATATATCAGGACGAAGGATGTAAACCATAGATTATAGAAAAGTTTTGACAAGTGCATACACTTTAAGTCAAAATATGTAAGTCTAGTTGTCCATATTCTTCGTTATGATATATTTATTGTCAGGACGAACTGATAATAGAAAATCTGGTTATATATTATATCTTACTGTAAAATTCAAAAGATGAAAACCATGAAATAGAGCAGTCACACCCATAAGATATTTTTACCACGTTGTAATATAATATAAAATTTGGTTTTAGAACCCAGTCAAGACTACTTAAGATTAAAAAAGAGGAAGAATCATCTTTAGTTGTGTCTTTTGGGACCCACCTAATCTCCACCAATCAGCTGGTTATGTGATCAAAACAAAAAGCCACATCATACGGCTAAGGATGTGGGGTTGTCTTTTTTTACATTATTAGATGTGATGGATTTGTGACTGATACAAAATGAACGGTGCTGATTGATGGGTTGACTTAGCTTTATGTTCCACTTGTTTACACAGTAACCTTCTTGGTCACTGAGATTGGTGATATATGGGAATCAGTGGACCTCCATTTCTCTTTTTTATTTCTCTCTCCTTCTCTCTCTCTCTCTCTCATTCTTCCATCTAGCATGAACTCACTTAGTTGAGGTCAAAATCTATCTACAATCCTTTACTCTGGTGAGTCTCTGCTACTTTTCTGGATTTATTTCTTTTGAATACCTTGTTTATGGTGATGATATAATCCTGCTAGCTAAATCCTTTATTTTATTTTATTTTAATTTTTCTTATTTGTATTACTGATTTTTAGATATGGGTATTTCCTTGTAAGATGAGATCTTTTAATGTTTAGTTGATGCAACAATATCTGCTAGTGAAAATATTGGAAAGATAATTAAGATTTTAAGCTATTCCTCAGATGTAATTTTTTTTTTTTTGGGTGATTTGGTTTTGGTTCAGGGAATTCTTTACATGCAGTGACAACTTATGCTAGTAAAAGTTTAGAATTTTATAACTGTAAATTTTGGGTTAATATCTATAATATTTTTGTGATTTGGTTTTGGTTATGTGAATTCTTTACATGCAGTGACAACTTCTGCTAGTAAAAGTTTTGAATTTTATAATTAGAATTTTTGGGTTAATATCTAACATGCAGAAAGATAATTTTGTCTTACTAGAATATTTTTGGTGATTTGATTTTGGTTTAGGCAATTCTTCTCATGCAGTGACAACTTATGATAGTTTTTATTTTATTTTATTTTAAATTTTTATACAGTGGATTTTAGAGTTAATATCTAAAATGGAGAAAGGTGAAATTTGTGGTACTTTTGTCTTAGTGAATATATATATATTTCCAGATTTGTTTTGGATCTAAAGTTAAAAGAAAGACAGGATATATTTACTATTGTTAATTTGTAGGAAGGGATTACAGCTTAAGTCATTAAATCAGGTTAGGTATCTTAGTTTGAATCTCTTGAAGATGATTGATAGATAAATGAGGGGGATTATTGTGATTCTGTTAAAATATTGTCTTTTAAGGTGAAAAATGTGGTTTCTATGTATTTATGATTTTGAGATAAGGTAGCTTGACACATGACACAAATAGAGATAGTTAGTGTGATAAATAACATAAATGAAGATAGTCAGTATGACATTGTGACACATGACATAAATGGATATAGTTAGTTTAACACGACACAAATATGAGATCTCTGTGACACATAAGCCTGTCAACAATCAAATTTACAATGGAGACAGTCAGTGTGACACATGACACAAATATGTGATTCTAAGAGCGGAGGACTTCATGATTCTAAGATCAATTCTTTGTTAGTGTTGTTATTGTGGTTAAAAGAACTACCGGATTAACGAAGATCATGAAATTGTAATCTAATCACACTAGTTCATTTTTTATTCTCAATATATTTTGTCTATTTGTTCCTATGATCTCTGGTGACTATTTACTGTAAAAAAAAAAAAAAAAAAATTGTAGTTTTTATTTCCATATTGAATTTGCTTTAATTTCCAGGTTTGATTTGAATCAGATCTAATACCCGAGAAGGATTTCAAAATGGATATCAAAGAGGGACTATGTGCAGACACTTGGGTAAGGTCTTCTCTTGTGCAAGTGAACTACAAAAGAGGTTTTTTTTTTTTTTTTTTTTTTTTGAATTATTACAATAATTCACGGTTTGGGGTGGGAACCCGACTCAAACCCACAACCTGATGGTGTAGGTGTGAGGGGCATACTACTGAGCCAACGGATCTCATCTGATAACTCATCTTTTACTGATTTCAATTTGCAGCAAAATCAGCAGAAGTGGCAAGATACTCCCATGTTAGATTATGATTCACCCTTCCAAGAATTCAGTCAGCAGCCTCCTCAAACTCAATCTCTGCTTCCTTGCAACCCAAGTAACCAGACCAACAAAGTCCAAGATTGGGATCCAAGTGCAATGTTAAATAACCTGTCCTTTTTGGAACAAAAGATCCATCAGCTTCAGGACTTGGTGCATTTGATTGTAGGCCGAAGGGGACAAGTGTTGGGACGCTCTGATGAACTTGTAGCTCAGCAACAGCAGCTCATCACTGCTGATCTTACTTCAATCATTGTGCAATTGATCTCCACAGCAGGCAGTCTTCTTCCATCTGTGAAGCAAACCCTTTCGGCTGCTCCTCCTTCCTTCGGGCAGTTTGGTGGGGTTCAATTTCCTCCGGGACCAGGCGTGAATGTAGTTGGTGTTCAACAGCACAACACTTCAAACCAGATTAACTGTGGAACCGAACAAAACCATCCTGTTGAAGAACACGAATCAAAAGACGAAGAAGATGCTGATGAAGGAGAAAACCTTCCACCTGGTTCCTATGAGATCTTGCAACTCGAAAAAGAAGAAATCCTTGCACCTCACACTCACTTTTGCACCATATGTGGGAAAGGATTCAAGAGAGATGCAAATTTACGGATGCATATGAGAGGTCACGGTGATGAGTACAAGTCTCCCGCAGCACTAGCAAAGCCTCACAAGGAATCCGGGCCTGAACCAATGCTTATTAAGAGGTATTCCTGCCCTTATGGTGGTTGCAAGCGTAACAAGGAGCACAAAAAGTTTCAGCCTCTGAAGACTATTTTGTGTGTCAAAAACCATTACAAGAGGACCCATTGCGACAAAAGCTACATTTGCAGTAGGTGCAACACCAAGAAATTCTCTGTCATTGCTGATCTCAAAACTCATGAGAAGCATTGTGGTAAGGATAAATGGCTTTGCTCATGTGGCACGACATTCTCGAGGAAAGACAAACTGTTTGGACACATTTCACTGTTTCAAGGCCACACTCCTGCTATTCCCCTTGATGAACACAAAGGACTGACCGGGGCATCTGATCGAAGGGAAGGCAATGAAGCAACAAGCACGGTTGGAAGTATAAATTTCAATTTTGGCTCCAATGCTTCTTCTATGGGAACTGGGATGCCAACTGATATGGATGCCAAAGGGAGTGCTGATGATTCAACAGGTTATTTCTCTCCGATGAACTTTGATACATGTACTTTCGAGGGGGGGTTTAATGAGTTTCCTCGACCTCCATTTGACGACACAGAGAGTACATTCTCGTTTCTCATTCCAGGGTCTTGTAATTACTCTCCAAAAACTGGAGGGGACTCAGGTAATGCTCTCAAGTGATGTCCCAAGTTTAGATTTTCATTTCCATAAGGGATCTAGGATTCTAATTTCTGTCAAATAAGTTCCCATGTTCTTGTAGTTTGTTCATCTAAAATAAATGTCTGTTGTTCTGCACCATGAGTTTGTTCAGTTGAATATTATTTGTTTTTTTTTTGTTTGGATTATGGAGGACAAAAGAAATAAAGAAATTGATTCCTTAAACGAGAACCCAGTAGTAGTACAAGCATACAATGATACAAAAATACAAGCTACATTGTTTTATCTGATCTGTCCATAGTGAGAGGAGTTGTGAAGCAGAATGAGCTTCAAACCCTTTGCACCATCTCCTCCCTTTGACGGCTTCTTCTTCAACGGGCAATGATTATACCTCTCTCTCAAAACATCATCATCTAAGTGAGACCAAGTAAGTCCTCTGGGAGAGCTCTCAGCCCACAGAAACCTCTCAGAGAAGGGGTTCACCAGACTCTCTCGGAATTCCTGAGCTGTCTCGCAAATCAAACCCTGAAACAATAACGTTAATCAACTTGAATCTCATGCCAAAAAGAGAAAGAGTTATGGCAGAAATAGACTACTACTATATACCTCTGACATGGCTTTGATCTTCAAAGTGACATCATTACTAAGCAGGACGAGTTGTCCACCGTTCATTTTCCTATATAGAAGACCATAGTCAAGGATATGGTCTTCTGCTGTTGGTGAAACAATCTCTGTTAAACTTGTATATGATGAAAATGGCCCCCAACTTGTACTCCCATCACTGAATCGCGACTGCGGAGAAGCAGGAGGAGTTGGACCAATTGGCATTAACTCCTCCGCTGAGCTCTGGATGTTAATCCACCACTCAGTTTTCACCATGCACTCTTCAATCCATTCCAACACTGAAGAAATCTCTGTTGTTCTTCGAAACAAACCTCCACGTCGTTTCAGACAATCCAATTCCCTTATGACTGCATTAAAAAACAAAAATGATCTGTACTTTTCAGGAAAAAAAGATTACCTTGTGACAATTGAGAAATGAAATAAGATACATAAAAGGAAGAATATGTTAAACATTTCATTACCTATTCTTGGAATGATTAATTGTGTGCCCTTTAGACCTTGTAGAAGCTGTAATGACTTCCTTGACTCCTTGTCTAGAAGAGTAGCAGCAGCGTCCACTATCATTGTCCAGCTCCTCCTTCCCTCACCAACAGTCGATGAGGAATTGGTGACCTTCTCCACGGGTTGAGTATAATTGACAGAATGGTTGCTTGTAGTAGCTACTGATGATGATTGTGATCTACTCTTGCTTGCAGAGTTTTCAATTAGAGAATGAAATGGCACCCTCTCGGTTCTTTTCTTCATTGCCAGTCTCTCTTGTTCCAACTTCACTTGATTTCTAGAGGCGTGCCTTGTTGGTTTCTTCTGCTCAAGGAGAACTTTGGGTGTCTGGTTCTCTTTGTCCGAAAAAAAACTCAAGTCTTCTTCTAGCTGGACATTGGGGCTAAAGGCAACCTTTGACCTGGAGTGCTTGATTTCTTCTAGCTTACCCTTTCTTTTCAAGGACTTTAGTAGAAGAGTATTTGGGGAATAATTCTCCTTGTTTGGGGTATAGGGTTCTTCTTCCATATCGTCTAAACCAGAGAAAAGAACTCTTGAAATCGATTTATTTTCTATATCCCCAAAGTCTTGAAATTCTACTTCAGCACTATCGTGATCCCTTATGGTTTTCCCTCCGCTCCTACCTGTTTGAATCTGAAGGACACTAGCTGGTTTACCTCTCCGTGACCAAATGTTGTTCAAACTAGGCTTCTTATCTGACCTTGTTGGAGAACTATCTAAATTTTCTGGTTCATATAGTCCTGCTGGAGCATAGAAAGACTGTTGTGTCTGGCTTTCTTTGCCATCATTAAACTCGGTGAATACTTCCCCAACAGGTAATGACGAGTTTACAGATTCTGCTTCGAGATCAGTACCAAAGCTTGGGATTTCATGTTCTTCATGGTCTTTTCTTGATAGGGTCTGGTCAGCATCTTCAAACACATCAGCTGCTGGACAGCCATCTTCAACAAAACATGGTGTAGAAGAACTATCTAAATTTTCTGGTTCATATAGTCCTGCTGGAGCATAGAAAGACTCTGGTGTCTGGCTTTCTTTGTCATCATTAAACTCGGTGAATACTTCCCCAACTGGTAATGACGAGTTTACAGATTCCGCTTCGAGAACAGTACCAAAGCATGCGATTTCCTGTTCTTCATGGTCTTTTCTTGATAGGGTCTGGTCAGCCTCTTCAAACACTTCAGCTGCTGGACAGCCATCTTCAACAAAACATGCAGTGTTCAGGTTCACCACCAAGTCCAAGTTTTGGTCTACTGGGAGATTCTCTTTGTTTTCGTTCTCAGACAGCGGTTGCAAACCAGTGAGAACCAGGGTCTCGTTTTCTTCATCAACTTGTTCAGTTTTGATCTCCGAGAGAACTTCCCCCAACGCCAATGAGGGGTACACAGGCTCTTTCATAAGAGACTCAGACCAAAGCTTCGAATTATCCCTCATTTCATCGTCTTCTTGCAATAGGCTTTCATCTTTAAATTCTTCAAGTAATTTCACTTCTTCTGCAACAGATGGTGAAGCAAACAAGTTCGCCAAAAGCTCGGATTGTTCCTCTGATCTTGAGAATATATCAGGATTTTCTTTTTCAGATACCACTTCTGTCATCGGATAATGCCATGGTACCTGGTCATCTTTGTCAAATTGCTGCTCCATGGACTCTGACATAGCTTCCCTAACAGGCACAGACAAATCCACTGATTCAATCCCCGACGACAGGAAACAATTCCCGTCAGAAAACAAGGAAACAATTCCGTCCAAAATCGAATCCAGAGATTGGAGTGCTTTATTTTGAACTGCCATTGAATTGTCATCCTGTAGAACAAGAGAAAGGAAAAAAATATCAAGAAAACTTGGACAATCATGCTAATTAAATATATCTTCCCACTTCCTAACCTCTAAATTTCTTACCTGATATGTTCCTTCTTCTTTTCTTTCCTTCACCAACAAATCTTCCATTTCAGTGTGTTTCATTTCAATTGACCAAGAATTTGGATCCTACACAGAAATCCATCGATAACAGAAGAACCAAAATATCAAGAACATTTCAACAAACACTTCAAAATCTATAATTTAACACCCACAACAATCTACATTGTACTCTACAAACCACATTTCTCACCTGACATGTTTGTTCTTCTTTCCGTTCCAACGAACCATTCACTTCAATTTTCCCATTCTCAATTGACACAGAATTCTCATCCTAGACAGTTTTCAAGTTTGAAAAAGAAAAAAAAAGAACAAACATCAAAACCAAGAACACCTTCCAAGTTCCAACTAAGCTTCCATGACTATCGAATTTTGCACATAAAAATGTCTCTAATCTAGAACAATTCATAATAGAAGAACAAGGAAAACATCAATCTCAAACTAACAAACACCATACGAGCTTTCCAAATTCTCACCTGATTCGTTTCAAAATCATCTTCTTCTTCAAGCAGTCTATCTTCCACTTCTTTCGATTCTGCCATGGACACATCCAATCGCGATACAAACGGGTTTTCCATATCATAAGACTGACTCAACGGCACCCAATGCAACCTGTACATCCTGGTGGAGCCACCCACCCTTATTGTATCGCCCTCGTTTAGCTCCACCGGAACCCTCGGTTCCAGCTTCTTCTCCGAAACCCAGGTCCCATGTACTGCAATCAAGCCATTAAAAAAATAAAACCCCATTTCAGAAAACCCTCAAAAAAAGAGAAAAAAGAAAGAAAGAAAGAACCAATCACGCCGAGAGAAGAGCAATTACCAGACGACAAATCGATCACAGAGAGCTTCTGTGAAGAGGGTTTGGAGTGAATCTGGAGGTGGAATCTGCTGATACTTGGGTGGGTCAACATGATATGGCAATCTGGGTGTCTACCAACGGTCAAGATTTCTTCTTCATCCCCGTATTCTTTCTCCGAATGGGTATCGGAAACGGATGGTGGTGATGGTGGGTTGTTGACGACGAAGATGTTCTTGAGAATGGCACCGTTCTTTGTCACTGTAAAAACTGGGATTTTCCTCTCTTCTTCATCAGCCATTTTAGGTCTCAGATTTTGCAGGTTGTTGGATTTTGTTTCTTTTTTTAGAGCAAAAGAACCAAGAAATGGTTTAGGGTTTTATTACACAAGAAATTAACAAGATTAGTATTTAAAGGGAGGACTGAGGAGGGATTTTGATTTTGAATCTTTTGAAAAGGTGACCGTTGAAAGTTTTTCTTGTAACGGCCTTTTTATTTTTATTTTTGGATTTTATTAAAAAATCTTATTTGAGAGGGGTCTTTTAGAATCTAAAGAAAATTGTATTAACTTACCCTCCGTCATAAATCATAACTATATCGCTAATTGCAACCGAAAAAATTCCATAATAACATTGATATCCCTCTGACCCACATGGAATTTATTTATTTATTTTGTTTTATTTTATTTTTGTAATTTGATCACCATCATCCATATATGAGATGGACGATGGAGATCAATCTACCTATTTTTGTTTTAAGAAAAATAATAATTAATTTATATAAATTATTTTTTAAAATAAATAAATCTCCACCATCCATTTAAGATTTGGATGGTAGAGATTTAAAACTTTTTTCTTTTTGTATTATATAAATATTTTATTTATTTATAAAATTCTATTTTTTGGTGTTAACACTTGGTATGTTTTTGGTTTAAAGATAAATGACGATTACTAAATACGTCATGGACTTTTTTTTTAAGAATTTTTTTAAGGGAAAAGATGTTTTTAGTCCCTCTAGTTTTCCCTATTGTACGTTTTGGTCCCCCTAGTATCAGGATTGGCCCGTTTGGTCCCTACCGTCCAATTCCGTTAGGGTTTTTACAAATTCCGTCAATGGGACGAGGGCAAAATGGTCAAACAACGTTCAGAGCTTCTAGAAGGTTTCTAATGAAGGGTAGCATGGTAATTTTGTATTTAATTAAATAAAAAATGAAAAAACAAATAAAACTAATTGATTAAAAAAATATATAAAACTAATTATAAATAAATAAATAAATATTAAACTAATTAAATTTAAAATTAAAACAATATCTTCTCTTCTCTCTTCTCTCTTCTCTCTCCCCAACCATAATCTCTTCTCTTCTCTCTCCCAAACCACGATCAACATTCAAACCTAGAAATAACAAAATTAAAAAAACCAGATCGTGATCTTCTTCTTCTTCACTGAACACCTCTCAATCTCTTCTCTAAAAAAACCCAGTCTCTCTCTCATCTCTCTCTTCAATGACATCATGCGAGACACAATCACCGAAACCCGCCTTGAAAGATCATTTTGTAATTCAATTACTTTTTTTACTCGGTTTAAGTTTGGCCTGCATGTGGTTTGATTTGGTGTATGGATGGGTTGACTTTTATAGGTTTGATGAATTTGAGGAGTAGGTTTGATTTTTTTTTTCTTTCTTGGTCATTGCTCGTTGAGTTGGGTGTTTTTGGAGGAAATTGTATTGTTTTGCTGTCATGAATTTTGTAGGCTAGGTTTGTTTTGTGCGATTTAATTAGTTGCAATTCATTGTTATGTACTGCTCCAATTCAAATTCAATTTTGATAAACCTAGTCTTGTCTCTCGATGTCTTTTTATTTGTATTTTTTTAGAAGAAAAATTCTGAATTCAATTGATTTTTTTTATTCTTTAGGGGATTTTGGTGAGTCAACCGAGGAAGGAATGTTTTGATCTGTTTTGTTTTGGTTGAGAGGAGAACAAATGTTTGGGTAGTGGTGTGGTGGTGACGATGATGGTGGATGGTGGTGGGCGGTGGATTGTTTGAATCTGTATTGTTGCTATGGGATATGGGTTTAGTTGTTGTAGGGTTTGGGTTTGGATTTGATAATCTGGGTTTTGTTAGTTGAATCTATTGTTACCGATGAGATCGAGGTTTAGTTGTTGGGTTTGGGTTTTGGGTTTGGATTTGATGATCTGGGATTCTGGGTTTGGTGTTCTTGATGCTCAAAGTTAATTTTTTTTTTTTTTGTTAATTTTTAATTTTTAATTTTTTTGGATTTGGTGGAGATCCAGATCTCCATCGTCCATCTCAGAGATGGACTGCTGGATCTCCACCAAATCCATTTTTAAATTTTAATTTTTTTTAATCATTGAAATATTTATAAGAAGGGTAAAATAGTATTTTCGCCAAAAGTCACACTTTAAGGGGCAATAATGTCATTTTGTCTTCTGATCAACGGAAACCGTAACAGAAGGATCAAACGGGTCAATCCTGATACTTGGGGGACCAAAACGTACAATAGAGCAAATTAGAGGGACTAAAAACATTTTTTCCCTTTTTTTTAAACTAGTTTGCGACCTTTACATAAGTAATCAAATTGGTTTTTAACTTTTTATAAGTACCAAATTGGTCCCTCCATTAACTTTCAATTGGTCAAACTTAACGGTTAAGGGGTATTTTAGTCTTTTTAATTTATGTAAATAAAATCAAAATTAAAAAATAAAAATAAAAAGTTAAAATCATTTTATATAATAAAAAAAATTATAAAAATCTTTAAAATATACAATAAAAATATTAAAAACTAAACAAATTCCACCTCCATTGCAGGAGGTGGATTCCGGCAATGGCGATATCGTCGAATTTGAGATCGTGGAGGCTTCTCTAGATCTGGAAAAATTCAGATCCTCCATGCTCTGGATTTGGGTTCAGATTGTGAAGCTCCTCAACGATCTGGAAAAAAACAGATCGTGAAGGTAGGAGACTAGAGGAAAACATATCATGTGATCCACGAAGCTCAATCATCTTCAATCGTACAAACAGATGCAAAAATATTAACAAAAAAGCAAACAAATAGAGAATTGAATAAGATAATATAATGAATTACAAGACTCTAATATGCTGATATGGACACAAACAAAGAAAACAGATTCTCCCAGATTTTGCATTGACGAAAACCCAGCTGAGACCACGATGAAGACTTACATGATATATATTTACATTACTAATTAACCAAATTAAAAGATCCATGGCTCAAAAAAAAAAAAAAAACTAATTGCTCAGATCTCTGGAACCTCAAAAAAAAAAAAAAAAAAAAAAAAAACCTCTACGAAGCTCTCTCGGATGCAACATTTAACTATTTTTTTTATTTTATATTTTATTAATTTATTTATTAATTTATCAATTTTAAATAGAGATATCAAAGTAATTTTACAGCTTCAGTCAAAGTCAAACATCTAAATTTACAGTCAACAGGGACTAATTAGGTATTTCTGAAATGTTGAGGACTAATTTGTCACTTGGAAAAAAACATGAGGACCAATTTGGTCACTTACGTAAAGGTCACAAACTACAAGTCCGGTACCCATTTGGTAATTTGATCACCACCATCCATATCTAAGATGGACGGTGGAGATCAATCTACCTTTTTTTTTTAAAAGAAAAATAATAATTAATTTATATAAATTAATTATTTTAAAAATAAATAAATCTCCACCATCCATCTAAGATTTGGATGGTAGAGATTTAAAACTTTTTTCATTTTGTATTATATAAATGTTTTTTTTTTAATAAAATTCTATTTTTTGGTGTTGACACGTGGTATGTTTTTGGTTTAAAGAACAAATTACCCTTGAAACCATTAAAGTTGACTAACAGAGGGACTAAATTGATGGATTTTGGAAAACATAGGGACCACATTACTAAAAATGGAAAAATGGTTAAAAAATTCATATCGCACAAAAACATAGGGACTAAAATGATAATACCCCTAAAATATATTATAAGATTTTTAATGGTCTTTTTATTTATTTATAATATATTATCTTTCTGACTTCAATGGTATACTACTGTACCCCTCCGTCCCTAACACCTACACCACGGGATTGTGAGTTTGAATCCTCCCTTCTCCAAAAAATCCTTGATTTTATGTAATATATATATATCCTATCAGTCTTTCTATTATTAGTTCGAACTGATAAAAGTTATATCAGTTCCTTGGATGTGGGCCACTAGATTTAAATACTTTGACTGACAAGTGCATACAGCCAAGTCAAAGTATTTAAATCCAGTGGCCCACATGCAAGGAACTGATATAACTTTTGTCAGTTCGAACTGATAATAGAATTTCTGTATATCCCATACTTGTTTTTATACATCCAGCGCTTGATTATATTTTGGGGTAATTACCCTAGAGGCCATCAACTCTTGCCACCACTATCAAAATGGCCACCAAATGGGGAAATGGATGGAAAATGGCCATTTATGGCAAACATTGTTACACTAATGGCCATTCCATCCAATTCCATCAATTTCCATCCAATTTCATCCAATAAGTGGCATTTTAGTAAATATGAGGATAACATTAATTTATTTTAGATATTTTTTGGAAATCAATTTTTTCTTTTGTTTTTTGAAACAAATAATTATATTTAGTGTGTACATATACATATAGCATATCTCAAATATATATATATATATATTTCTTTTCAACTTATCTCAAATATATTTTTTAGAATTTTTAGATTTTGTAATATATATACATATATATTTCTTTTCAACTTATCTCAAATATATTTTTTAGAATTTTTAGATTTTGTAACCTTAATCTTTTCAAAAAAGAATATATATATTATATATATATATCTTTTCAACTTATCTCAAATATGTTTTTTTAGCATTTTTTTTTGATTTTATAGCCTTAATCTTCTCAAAAAAGAAAAAAAAAAATATTTATTTTCAACTTATCTCAAATATATTTTTTAGTATTTTTAGATTTTGTAGCCTTAATCTTCTTAAAAAAGAAATACATATATATACATATTATATATATATATATATATGTTTGAGATATGCTATACATATATACACACTAAATATAATTATTTGTTTCAAAAAACAAAAGAAAAAATTGATTTCCAAAAAATATCTAAAATAAATTAATATCATCCTCTTATTTACCAAAATGTCATTCATTGATGGAAATGGATGGAATGACCATTAGTGTAACAATGTTTGCCAAAAATGGCCATTTTCTATCCATTTCCCCATTTGGTGGTCATTTTGATAGTGGTGGTAAGAGTTGATGGCCACTAACAATGTTTAACAAAAATAGCTATTTTCCATCCATTTCCCCATTTGGTGGCTATTTTGATAGTGGTGGCAAGAGTTGATGGCCAATAGGGTAATTACTCCTTATATTTTTGACAAAACCTTAGACTATCACCGCCACATCAGAAGAAATTGGTTTCATTCGTTTAAGCTCACTGTTCAGATTCTCAAACCTCTGATCATCTTATTTTCTTCTGTTCAGATCTGTAAATTTAATATCCCAATTTATGAAAAATTAATCTAGGTGGGTTTCAAAAATCGGAGATGGAGAGATTGAGAAGATGATGTGCTAGAGGAAGAGGAAAAGGGAGAGGGAGTGAGAGAGACTGAAATTCTATGAATTGGCAGTGTTTTGGTAAATATAGTTACATGGCAAAATTTCAATGGCTCGGTATAAATAAGAGTAAAATTGGGAAAGAAAAAAAAAAAGTTAACTTTTTTTTGGACGCTCACCCCTGGTTAATGGGGTGATTAAAAATGAACTAAAAAAAGGAAAAGCAATTGCAATTATAATTTGTTCACAGTGGAATTGGAAGACACCAAGAAAGTGTTGGAAAAAGTAAATCATGTTTGTCTTGGTGATTACCTACTTCTTCAGATTCAATTTAAATTCGAAGCTTTTCTCTGAAATCTAGACCTCTAGTGGTTTCTTTATTAGCTAGCCATACACATGTACTTTTCTATTTTAACTCTATTAAATAGTAGTTATATATATGCGTTCTCTATTAATCACATCAATCAAAAATAATTTTTGATCTCCATTTTAATCCACCTCTCTCTAGAATTGGTTATATAGATATAAAGAAGAAGAATTCTTATATATGTGTGTATGATTCATGTTTCATGGTTAAATAAACCGAGAGCATTTTATGGGTTTTTATTTGTGGATAGGTTAACAAAATGATTTCCTTTTGGAGGAAAAATCATCCAAAGGAAAAAGATGAGATAAAATTCGTATTGAAGAACGGTGAAATTTTGTTTGAAAAGATGATTACTACTTTTAATGGTAAACGTAACCTTATCCGTAACTTTTCTTCTAAAGAACTTAAACTAGCAACAAACAATTATGACACAAATAATGTTATGATAACTGAGGGTAATTATAAATTGTATAAGGGTTTTCTATATGACCATCAAATTTTAGTTATGAAGTATGAATCAAAGTATGTACATAAAGTTTGTATTAATAGCATTGTATTTTCATTGCAAATGGGTCACAACTCACAAGAAATGCTGTCAAAACGGGCCAACTCAGCCCATTTAAGCACGTCCAATTAGGCTCGCTGGCCTTAACGTGCCGTGCCCAGCATGTTAAGGAAATGGCCGGCACGACCCTAATGGGCCGTGCCGGCTCAGGCAGGCCTTAAGGGGCCAGCCCCCAAGTCCAATTTCAATTTTTTTTTTTTTTTAAAAAAAAAACAAAAAAAAGTAATATAAAAAAAAAAAAAAGTAAAAATGAACTAAAAAAAGAAAAGCAACTAAAAAAGAAAAGCAACTAAAAAAGTAAAGCAATTGCAATTGCAATTGTAATTATTTGTTCACATTGGAATTGGAAGACACCAAGAAAGTGCTGGAAAAAGTAGATCAGGTTTGTCTTCGTGATCATCCGTTTCTTCAGATTAAATTTGAATTCGAAGCTTTTCTCTGAAACCCAGACCTCCAGTGGTTTCTTTTGTTAGCTAGCCATACACATGTACTTTTCTATTTTAACTCTATTATATAGTAGTTATGTATATGCATTCTCTATTAATCAAATCAATCAAAAAAATACAAAAATATTTTTTTGATCTCCATTTTATTCCGCCTCTTTCTCTAGAATTGGTTATATAGTTATAAAGTAAAAGAATTCTTATATATGTGTTTATGCTTCATGTTTCATGGTTAAATAAACCGAGACCATTTTATGGGTTTTTCTTTGTGGATAGGTTAACAAAATGATTTCCTTTTGGAAGAAAAAGCATCCATAGGAAAAAGATGAGATAAAATTCGTATTGAAGAACGGTGATTTTTTTTTGAAAAGTTGATTACTACTTTTAATGGTAAACGTAACCTTATATGTAACTTTTCTTCTAAAGAACTCAAACTAGCAACACACAATTATGGCACAATGAATGTTATGATAACCGAGGGTAATTATAAATTGTACAAGGGTTTTCTATCGGACCGTCAAATCTAAGTTATGAAGTATGAATTAAAGTATGCACATAAAGTTTGTATTAATAACATTGTATTTTCATCGCAAATGGGTCACAAGTAATGCTGTCAAAACAGGCCAGCCCGACCCATTTAAGCACATCAAATCATGCCCACCGACCTTAACGTGCCGTGTCAGACACGTTAAGGAAATGGCCGGCACGGCACGGGCGGGCCTTAAGGGGCTGGCCCCCAAGCCCAATTTCAATTTTTTTTAAATGAACTAAAAAAAAAAGAAGAAGAAAAGCAACTAAAAAAGTAAAGAAATTGCAATTGTAATTATTTGTTCACATTGGAATTGGAAGACACCAAGAAAGTGTTGGAAAAAGTAGATCAAGTTTATCTTGGTGATCATCCACTTCTTCAAATTAAATTTGAATTAGAAGCTTTTCTCTGAAACCCAGACCTTTAGTGGTTTCCTTATTAGCTAGCCATACACATGTACTTTTCTATTTTAACCCTATTATATAGTAGTTATGTATATGCATTCTCTATTAATCAAGTCAATCAAAAATAATTTTTGATCTCCATTTTATTCTGCTTCTCTCTCTAGAATTGGTTATATAGATATAAAGTAGAAGAATTCTTATATATGTGTGTATGCTTCATGTTTCATGGTTAAATAAACTGAAAGCATTTCATGGGTTTTTCTTTGTGGATAGGTTAATAAAATGACGGAAAAAGCATCCGGAGGAAAAAGATGAGATAAAATTCGTATTGAAGAACGATGAAATTTTGCTTGAAAAGTTGATTACTATTTTTAAAAGTAAACGTAACCATATCCGTAACTTTTCTTCTAAAGAACTCAAACTAGCAATAAACAATTATGACACAAAGATTGTTATAATAACAGAGGGTAATTATAAATTGTACAAGGGTTTTCTACCGGACCATCAAATTTAAGTTATGAAGTATGAATCAAAGTATGCACACAAAGTTTGTATTAATAATATTGTATTTTCATCTCAAATGATCACAAGCATATTTTGAAGTTGATCGGATGTTGCTTAGAAACTCAAATTCCTATATTAGTGTTTGAATCATTTGTCAATTGTGAAACTCTCAATCTCAATTGTCATATTGGTAGACATCATGACTCCCATTTGAAGTTTTTATCATGGAAACAGAGGTTAAATATTTCATTAGAGATTGCTAATGTATTTGCTTATCTTTATGTTGGATTTCATAGGCCCATCGTTTATAGTTATATGAGATCACAACATATCTTATTGGATGAACACTATCTCCCAAACTATTTGATTTTTTGTTTGCCGAATACACATTCCGAAAGGAGAAACTCAAATAAAAACACAAGAAGCGTAAGGATTTAGAGCAGCATATGGAATGAATACTCTGAAAGAACTTAGGTTTAAATCTACTTTGGAGAAGTTTTGGTACAAAATTATTTGTGTGGATGAATTATTGGAAAGCAATTTTGAAATGAAGGTTTGGAACAAACTGATTGAAAATAATTGTTCTCCAGAAAATAATTGAAAACGATGTGATTCATTGATGTTGTTGATTATAAATTAATTTTCAGAATTTTCATTTGTAATTATGTTAAGGGTCGAGACATTCCTTTGTCTATGGATTTTAATCTCTTTAATGAGTTTTTTAGAAAATAATTGAAATGGTCGACACGGCACGGCGACACGGCACGGCACGACCTTGATGGGCCGTGCAACTCAGGCGGGCCTTAAGGGGCCGGACCCCAAGCTCAATTTCAAATTATTATTTTTTTAATATAAAAAAATAAACTAAAAAATGTAAAAAAAAAAGTAAAAAATGAACTTAAAAAGGAAAAGAAACTAAAAAAGTAAAGCAATTGCAATTGTAATTATTTGTTCACATTGGAATTGGAAGACAATAAAAAAGTGTTGGAAAAAGTAGATCAGATTTGTTTTGGTGATCATCCGCTTCTTCAGATTAAATTTGAATTTGAAGCTTTTCTTTGAAACACCTAAACCTCTAGTGGTTTCTTTATTAGCAGAGGTTTCTTTATTAGCTAGTCATACATATGTACTTTTTTATTTTAACTCTATTATATAGTAGTTATGGATATGCATTCTCTATTAATCAAATCAATCAAAAATATTTTTTGATCTCTATTTTATTTTACCTCTCTCTCTAGAATTGGTTATATAGTTATAAAGGAGAAGAATTCTTATATATGTGTGTATGCTTAATGTTTCATGGTTAAATAAACCGAGAGCATTTTATGGGTTTTTCTTTGTGGATAGGTTAACAAAATGATTCCCTTTTGGAGGAAAAAGCATCCATGGGAAAAAGATGAGATAAAATTCGTATTGAAGAACAGTGAAATTTCGTTTGAAAAGTTGATTACTACTTTTAACGGTAAACGTAACCTTATCCATAACTTTTCTTCTAAGGAACTCAAACTAGCAACAAACAATTATGACACAAAGAATATTATGATAACTGAGGGTAATTATAAATTGTACAAGGATTTTCTATCGGACCATCAAATTTCAGTTATGAAGTATGAATCAAAGTATGCACATAAAGTTTGTATTAATAACATTGTATTTTCATTGCAAATGGGTAACAAGTAATGCTGTCAAAACAGGTCAGCTCGACCCATTTAAGCATGTCCAATTAGGCCCGTCGACCTTATCGTGCCGTACCCGACACATTAAGGAAATGGCTGGCATAGCCTTGATGGGCCTTGCCGGCTCAAGCTGGCCTTAAGGGGTCGGCCCCTAAGCCCAATTTCAAATTTTTTTTTTAAATGAACTAAAAAAAGTAAAAAAAAAAAAAGTAAAAATGAACTAAAAAAAGAAAAGCAACTAAAAAAGTAAAGCAATTGCAATTGTAATTATTTGTTCACATTGGAATTGGAAGACACCAAGAAAGTATTGGAAAAAGTAGATCAGGTTTGTCTTGGTGATCATTCGCTTCTTCAGATTAAATTTGAATTCGAAGGTTTTCTCTGAAACCCAGACCTCTAGCTAGCCATACACATGTACTTTTCTATTTTAACTCTATTATATAGTAGTTATGTATATGCATTCTCTATTAATCAAATCAATCCGCCTCTTTCTCTAGAATTGGTTATATAGTTATAAAGAAGAAAAATTCTTATATATGTTTGTATGATTCATGTTTCATGGTTAAATAAACCGAGAGCATTTTATGGGTTTTTCTTTGTGGATAGGTTAACAAAAATGATTCCCTTTCGGAGGAAAAAGCATCCATTGAAAAAAGATAAGATAAAATTCGTATTTTTTGAAGAACGGTGAAATTTTATTTGAAAAGTTGATTACTACTTTTAACGGTAAACGTAACCTTATCCGTAACTTTTCTTCTAAAGAACTCAAACTAGCAACAAACAATTATGACACAAAGAATGTTATGATAACTGAGGGTAATTATAAATTGTACAAGAGTTTTCTATCAGATCGTCAAATTTTAGTTATGAAGTATGAATTAAAGTATGCACATAAAGTTTGTATAAATAACATTGTATTTTCATCGCAAATGGGTCACAAGTAATTCTGTCAAAACAGGCCAGCTTGGCCCATTTAAGCACGTCCAATTAGGCCCCGTCGACCTTAACGTGTCGTGCCCGACATGTTAAGGAAATGGCCTACACGGCACGACACGGTCCTGATGGGCCATGTCGACTCAAGTGGGCCTTAAGGGGCTAGCCCCTAAGCCCAATTTCATTTTTTTTAAATGAACTAAAATTAGTTAAAAAAGCAAAAATGAACTAAAAAAAGAAAAGCAACTAAAAAAGTGAAGCAATTGCAATTGTAAAATGAAGGAAAAAGCATCCGCAGGAAAAAGATGAGACAAAGTTCGTATTGAAGAACAGTGAAATTTTGCTTGAAAAGTTGATTACTACTTTTAACGGTAAACGTAACCCTATCCGTAACTTTTCTTCTAAAGAACTCAAACTAGCAACAAACAATTATGACATAAAGAATGTTATGATAAAAGAGGGTAATTATAAATTGTACAAGTGTTTTCTACCAGACCATCAAATTTCAGTTATGAACTATGAATCAAAGTATGCACACAAAGTTTGTATTAATAATTTTGTATTTTCATCACAAATGGTCACAAGCATATTTTAAAGTTGATCGGATGTTGCTTAGAAACTCAAATTCCTATATTAGTGTTTGAATCATTTGTCAAGTATGAAACTCTCAATCTCAATTGTCATATTGGTAGACAACATGACTCCCATTTGAAGTTTTTATCATGGAAATAGAGGTTAAAGATTTCATTGGAGATTGCTAATGTATTTGCTTATCTTTATGTTGGATTTCCTAGGCCCAATGTTTATAGTTATATGAGATCACAACATATCTTATTGGATGAACACTATCTTCCCAAACTATTTGATTTTTCGTTTGCCAAATACATTCCGGAAGGAGAAACTCAAATAAACACAAGAAGCATCAGAATTTAGAGCAACATATGGAATGAATACTCTGAAAGAACTTAGGTTTAAATCTACCCTGGAGAAGTTTCGGTACAAAATTATTTGTGTAGATGAATTATTGGAAAGCGATTCTAAAACAAAGGTTTGGAACAAACTGATTGAAAATAATTGTTCTTCAAAAAATAATTGAAAATAATGTGATTCATTGATGTTGTTGATTATAAATTAATTTTCAGAATTTTCATTTGTAATTATGTTATGGGTCGAGAGACATTCCTTTGTCTATGGATTTTAATCTTTGTAATGAGTTTTTTAGAAAATAATTGAAATGGCCGGCACAACACGGCACGACCCTGATTATAGGACCAAGAACAAGAAGGAAGTTCAAGTTTTTATAATTGCAAGCTACAAAAATTAAAAGTAATACAAAAATTAGGTATTTATCATTGAAATAACAATTAAAAAGTATATATAATTTAAAAAAAAAATTAAAATTTGAAACCAAAAACTAAACTAGTCTAGTAGAAAAGTGCACCTCCTTTCCACACAAGTGATGAGAGGTTCAAATCTCACTATACGCATTTTACAAGCATATGTGAAGAGTTTTCTTCCCAAATTGTAGAAGTAGTTATCTCCCGTTATGACAGTAGATATTTGGGCCACACATGTATTGTTTAATCTTGATAGGTTCCAACCGTCCTATTATAATAGTTCTTGTAATATTTAAAAAAAAAAAAAAAAAGAAACATTATGTGACTTAGACTAGTGAAAATATTTAAACATTATGTGACTTAAACCGGGGAAAGTTAAGAAAATGTGTGTATGATAATTAATTTACTAATGTTAGACAACCAAAAAATTTAACCTAAATTTTAACCCAAATAATATGGTAAGTGATTTTTTCATTAACCACATCATTCCATGTTGTGTGTGATGATAACAACTCCCATACCATATCATTTGGATTGAAATTTGAGTTGTATAACATTACTTAATTCAAAAAGGGAAATGATAAAAGTTGTTCCTTTCAAAATTTTAAGTGAGTCAACTTCAATTTCATTTGGAAATTTTAGAGAATGTATTTTCCCAAATTCATCACTTTAGTTCCTATATATATATATATATATATATATATATATATATATATATATATATTTTCAAAATTCATCTTTTTAGTTTTTTTGGTTCGTAACAGATGATGAATTTAAGGATATTTTTAGTCTCAAATCTCAATGCACATTAAATCCACATATATACCAACACGTGTAAAACCATAAAAAGAAAATGCACACTTGTCCAACTTATAAAAAACCCATAAAATAATTGTGTACAAAATAAAATAAGAAAGAAAAAAAATATATTGTGAAATAATAATAACAATATTTTTAAAACACAGTGAAGAAGATGGATGGTTTTTTTTATAAATAAAATATTGCAGGGTAAAAGTGTAATTAATAGTGTAAGGAGGGCATATGTGCAGTAACTAAACAACAACAAGGGTAAAATTGTACTTTAACAAAAGGAAATGACATGAATCACTATCGTGACAAACTGCCCGAAAATAACCCACAAGAGAACATAAAGTTCATCTTAATTTGATGCACAAGTGTGAAGAACACAACATTTTTTCGCAACAAAAGACGATATCACAGTGTGTGTAAGAACTTGTATAGATACAAAACTCAAGTGCATAGCATGCATCAATTGTTGATGATTTACACCGATGATAACTTGAAGAAAATGAAACTCTAAGCATATCAAAAATCTAATTATGATCCCACCCGATGAGATAAATTCTTAATATATGAAATAGACAAAAAAAAAAAAAAAAAAACTCCCGTAACAAAATAGTCATATGGCACACAAACTCAGAGAGAGGTACCACGAAATGATGTTGCAGAGCAAGGATTATTAATCCTCTTTGTTATGAGAAAGCCTTGCACGATGTTTCAGTTCAGCTCTCTTCCATTTAATGATCAGATAACACAAGGACAAGAGGGTGTTTACCTGAGGGAGAAAATAAAACAGAGTTTTGATTAAGCAAGCAACCGTTCAGAAATTAGGAATCACGAAAACAAATTAAAAGAAAAGAAAGTATAGGCAGAAAATTTAGTGGTTGCGGATACTGACCAGGATAATGATTGCAATGACAAGAAGAGGCCCGGACCAGAGTACTGATAGAAAAACCCCATAGCGATCAAAATAGTTTTGAGTCGCAAAACTCTTCCAATTTCTTTCCAGGATTTTATTGAGAGACTCAGCAAAATACACGCCACCCACTATAACAAAACATCAAAAAATGAGTTATGATAATCTAAAGTATCCAATAACTGTATTTTAAAACACAAATGTCCTTACTCCTTATGTAAATAGGTGTTTGCAGTTCCAGGCATAACAATAAGCGCAGAAAGTTAAATAAAAAAAGATATGAAGAAGTACAAACAATCATGTATCCCACAGATGCATTTAGATATCTGTGAGCCTTTGGGAAAGCAATAAAATATTGACCGGTTTCACTTATGTATATCAGACCTCGAAACAAAGTTGGAAAACAAATGCTCAACCTTCAAATGGACATAAAATAGATATACTACAGGTGTAATGGATATAATATTAGTTAGGGGTGCGGATATTGACACCCATAAATATGATAAGCACACCCATATTTATAAATACACCCATGTCTAAAATTTAAAATTAAAACATTACTAGAAACACCCATCCTAATGCCAATAGTACCCTTACTTAAATAAATGTTTTCATTTTAATACAATTTATTTATAAACCCTCTTAAGTTATTAACACACCCAATTCACAAATGATAAATTCTTAAGTTCTCTATGCTCGAAAACACAATCTGAAGAATTCTTAAATTCTTAAATTCGACAATGTCAACCTTTATAAGGTTTCAAAGCCAATTATAACGTAATCCAAAGCATATGTTGAACTAACTTGCAGGGGAAATAATTAAATGTCACACTCTTAGCAAACCATAAAAGCGTCTGGAAACTCCAAAACTAAACTATATAAAATATATCAAAAACTTTTGCAAATTAAATGGAGAAGGGAAAGCAAAAAAGGGCAGTTTTAGTTTGATGCAATTGTCCAAACACCAAAAACGATAAAAGTAATGACAAGGGTACTATTCATGCCACAGTGGAGGCCTCATTGACAAGGAAAAAAAGCATATTGGACCTTCTTCTTCCATCATTGAAAATAATGATAAAAATTGCTTCTCCAACCCCAAAACTATTCGTTGAATGCTTGAAGCGATATAAACCCTTAGGATTTAATTAGGGTTTTTTTTTTTTTTTTTTTTTTTAACAATTCAAGCTTTATTAGAAGTAGGTAACAGAGGCGCCAAGCCTACAGCACAAACAGAGGACGCAATAAAACTAACAAAGCAAAAAGGCAAGCCCCGAGAGCCAAAAGCCAAGCAAAAGAAAAATACACAAAACCAAAGCACCAAAGTGATATAGTTAAAGATATGGGTGCAATTAACGGGTGTACATAGTATTTGGTTTATTTTTAATTAAACTAATTTATCCTTATTGGTAAATTCCTATTGGGATATTTTTGTAATTAAAATTTTTATTAAAATATGGGTGTGCTTATCATATTTATGGGTGTCAATATCCATACCCTATTAGTTAGAAGGATCTCAAATTTTTCCAGTCAGGGGATGTCAATAATATTGCACCGATTGAGAATGATAGACGGCCACAAACATCATTATATAAGCAGCTGAATAAATGAGTGCATGCAATGAAAGTATTAGTTTCTTAGAAACTCTTGCAAGAAATATTAGATTTCAAATACCATCTAACATAGCATTTAATTACTCCAAAAGTGGATTTCATTCCAAAATTCTAAAAGAATATTTAAAAATCGTACATACAAGCATAAGAAGATTATTTTTGATGTCTTGCTTTCAAATCATGAGCCATTTGAAAAACAGTTTTCCGTATATCAAGGCATGCTAGGATGCTTCAAAAGACATCAGAAGAATGTAATAAAAATATTTCCATTTTAAATTCAGAAATCTGAGTTTGCCAGTCATTATTGTGTTATTTGTACAGTCATCTTGTTAGTTGTTACAAAACTTTAAGGTTTGAACAACACTTGTATAAAACTTGAATAGATACTGGATGGAAACACCATACGATTTTTATAAATTCTAAATAAGTGGAGTATTCTTGATTGTAAGGATATATATTACCTCTAATCAACTCCTAAGAACAAGAATGAAATCAAATATTTTGTGGTCGATTATCATGTACTAGGAACTTCTGTTAGGAAATTTACCAAGAAATTTGCTTTTGGAACAACATCACAACTGTTACAGTTTTTTAAGTGAGACTACTCTGAGTAACATGAGACAGTAGCTCAAACACCTAGAATCGTACACTTAGTGGCAGAATGAGTCGACTTTTAACCCCAGATGCTGCTGATGTGTTTGTCAGAACCAGCAAAACTAGGGAACTAGGATAAGGACCCAGCGGTGGAAAGGCAAGGGAGTAATGACTAATCTAAATTATGCTAGTTTAATAATAATGCAGTTTCAATTTATGCAAAAGATAGCTTTCTCAATTGTTTACATCTGAGAATATTCAAAGTTCTTTCCACTTAAAAAACATGTTAAACACCAGTTTCCCCTCCAAGGTTCGGCCTTTTGGCTACCCAATCCACCATTTAATTGTTACTATGGATGAAGTTCCTATACTTAATTCCCGATCAATAATCAAAATACAGACACTTAAAAGAAAGCACTGCAATACGTGAGTCATCTCTAGGTTCACTTGTCATTTGTTGCACCTTTCTTGATAATAGTTTAAGGATCACAGAGAACAAGTTGACCTGAAAACTTTTGATTGTCCAGCTTTATACTTTTAATCATTTTTCTTCCAATAACATTCACAGTGCCGGTTATACGTCTATGCATCATTATTGTTCACACAATCTCCTTAAAATCTTAAATCAATAATATAAGTCTAGAACACAACCAAAACTAAAACAACAGTACAAGAGCACCCAAATTAACAACACTTGATCGAAAACTTACAAGCAAGAAGAAACAAACACATTTGGAAGTTGACATTCTTCCTCGAAATCACGACCACTATGAGCAACACAACATGAAAACTCAGCAAGCACATCAACCAAGGTTCCTGCAAACATCAAAAAAGATGACAAGAGAAATTGAATCAGAAACTCAGTGAGTGTGGATGATGGTAAGCGAGTTCGAATCGACCAACTAACCTTCCAGTCAATGGCGTGGAAGAATCCCAAGAAATTGTCGTAGGCAGGGCCGAGGCCGGACCGAAGCTCCGCCGTGAGCTTCTGTACCAGATCCGCCATCTGGTCCATGTGCGCGTCTATCGCCGATCTCACCTCCTCCATTGCTACTGGATCTTCACTTGAATTTTCCGGAACCGAAACGATTTTTCGTGAAACCGAGAAAATTGGTATTTATAATAAAATGTGTTGTGGAACCTTGAAAGTCCAAGGCGGCCCAATTGGTCTTGTTTAGATCTAAGCCCGTAAAAGACCGGTTCGGTTCGATTCGGTTCGATTCGGTTCTCAAAATATAAAAGACCAATACGTAGGCCCATGGGCCACGAAATATCAGAAGCAAGCTCTCTACCATCTAATAAAACTTCAACGTTATATATATATATATAATCAATTCAAATTCAAAATCTCATATATATTATTTTTGAATTATTACAATATTTTAGGATTGAAGGAGGAGGAATGACTCGAACAAATAGAATGTTATTTTGTCAATTCAAAATCCCATATTTAATTACCTTTATATGAGACAAAGGAAATAGTGTACTAAGCATGATAACATGATATACTTGTTCTATCGATAATTTTCTCCTAGAAAAAATTATCATCTATTCAATGGGAGAGTATTTCTTGACATTTGTATATATATTCGATTTTTTTTTGTTTTTTTTAATCTGACACTAATTGGTCAAGGATTTTTCGAGAGTGGGAAGTGTTGGAATTAGAGCCCTAGAAGCATTTAATGATGTAGTTATTTGCTGAATTTATTAAATAAATACATTTGCTTGCACATATTAGTTTATAATATGTTAAATAAATATTATGAAAATTCCATAATTATTTGTGTCACCTTAAACTTAGTATATAATAGTTATTACGAGAGAATTAAGTTTAAGAATAATAATCTAAATTGTACCTAATTAATAATTAAAGTTGGAATCTTTAATTTAGTTGAAATTAATAGTACGGTCCATGACTATTTAGAATGTAACAATCTTATCCGGATTGTTGATGTAGTGAACATCGAGATGGAGGTACTTTATATAATAAGATTATATAGGACTGGATCTAGATGAATTAAATTCTCTTATAATCTTCGTTATACAAAGAGAATTATATTCATCATTCAGATGATCATATATAGAATGATTTTAATCATGAGTAATTAATAGACTCCTACTTATTATATTGTATCTCTTGAGTTACTCGGTAAGGTCTTTATGTTAGATCGTAAACCTTGTATCTTGGACACACAATATAATAGATAGCCGGGAATGCTAATTATAGATACGGAATCCATTCCTTCCTATCGAAGGTTATAAAATAGTTCTCTTGTTTAGTGATTCAGGTCTTGAACAATTGAGCGCTCAATTCATAATACGATTATGAATTAATTGTTCATAGAGAATCATAGGTACTCAAGGAGAAAAATGTAATTAGAGAGGTTGACGGATTTTTGAACCTAGCTCTAATTATGAACTATGAATGGAGGATTAATCTAAATGAAGTGATTATATCAATGGGTTATTCAAATATTTTCTTTGGGTAATTTATCTTATAAATTCAAGAGTTCAATTCTAGTTTTTTAGTGGATCAATTAATTAAGAGTTTAATTAATTATCTAGATTATTGGAGCTTGAAGTTATAAGTCCATAGGTCCCTAAGTCTACTCCTTAAAGCACTGTGATGAACATATATATAATTTTGATAATTAATTTGGAATTAATTATTTTTCTATTCTATATGTGACAATTTAAAAGAATGTCCTTTTGTATGTCACATATTATGACAAGTGTTGTTAGGGGTGGGCATCCAAACCGCCAAACCGATCAACTCGTCCAAACCAAACCAATTTAAGCGGGTTGGTTTGGTTTTGTTAAAGAAAAAAAAACTGATTGGGTTATTTTTTAGTAACCCGATTGGTTTGGGTTGGTTTGTGGGTTGTGTTTTATCAGCCCACATAACCCAACCCAAACAATTACATACTTATATATATATATATATATATATATACAGTCTTTCTATTATCAGTTTGAACTGACAAAAGTTATATCAGTTCCTTGTATGTGGGCCACTAGATTTAAATACTTTGACTGACAAGTGCATACTGCCAAGTCAAAGTATTTAAATCCAGTGGCCCACATGCAAGGAACTGATATAACTTTTGAACTTTTGCCAGTTCGAACTGATAATAGAATTTTTGTATATATATATATATATATAAATTAAATTATCATATAAAAAAATAATAATTAAAGTTAACGTAATTTTATATTATGTTTATTTTCAAGGTTACCCGTCTCTATTTATTCTAAAAGTTATTTCATCTCATCCGAAGTTGTTGGCACTAAACAAATTTATTGAGGATAACTAACTATTTTTTTATTGTTTCGTACAAAAACACATTAAGCAATACAGTTTAGTTTAGTTTTTTCAATAAGTTTTATGTGTTCTACACTTGAGGATTTTTTTTTAACTATTATTGTTACACACTTTGGTTAAATTTAGTATTATTATTTATCTTATTGATAATGAGTTTAACTACTTGTATTGATATTATTATATTTGTTTAAATAATATATATATATAATTATTTTTTAAAACCATCAAACCAAACCGAACCGAACCGATTTTTATTGGTTTGGTTTGGTTTGGTTTAACATTATAATTTGTTTGGTTTGGGTTGGGTTGAAAAAAAATAACCCGATTAAATAACGGTTTGGTTTGGGTATCGTCAAACCCAACCCAAACCAACCCATGCCTACCCTTAAGTGTTGTCATGACTAAATATGTTAATTAATTTAGAATTAAATAAATAAATAAATAAATTAGATAATGAGATTATTTAATTTAAATATTTAAAAGATATTTAGTTTTATCATATTTTATTTATTTAATGATAGTTTATACTATTACGTTTTAAATAAAATAAAATCAAGATGATTGTTTTTTCAAATCTTGATATGATTGAGATTTTAATTAAGGGAGATTATCATTCTCCCCCCTGTAGTTTGCCGTATTCTCCAGTCTCCCCCCTGTAGTTTCAAAATTCTCCAATTTCCCCCCTCTCATGCCCAATCTCACCATATAAAAATAGGCATGGGAGGGGGAAAATTGAAGAATTTTGAAACTACAGGGGGGAGACTAGAGAATATGGCAAACTATAGGGGAGAGAATAATAACTTCCCTTTAATTAAACAAAAATGATACTATTTAAATATGTATTTTCTCTTATGGAACGGAGAAGATTTGTTTTTTCTAAACCTGATATGATTGGAATTTTAATTAAACAAAAAGGGATACTATTTCAATATGTATTTTCTCCTTATGGAAGGGAGAAGATTTTTTTTTTTTCTTTCAAATCTTGATTTGATTGGGATTTTAATTAAACTAAAGGGATACTATTTAAATACTTATTTTCTCTTTATGGAAGGGAGAAGATTTGTTTTTCAAATCTTGATATGATTGAGATTTTGATTTAAATAAGTATTCAATTTTATTTTAATTAAAATTGTTTTAATTAAATAAAAATGAGATACTATTTAAAGATGTATAAAATAGAATAGAAGAGAGGAAAAAGAGCTGTCTTTTTTATTAGGGTTTTCACACTGAAAACCTAGAGAAAAGAGAAAAATGAAAACTAGAAAAAAGAGGCCTACTCCTTTTGTTCATCGGTGTTGGAGGCTAGGCTTGGAAGATTGTGGTTTCAGGAATTGTTTCATTGCCAATCTTCATAGGTATGCTCTATCCTCTCATTTTTGTTTATTAAATTAGTATTGCAATAGAGTTTTCAAGGCATAGTCAATGATGGTGAATTTTTTGATATTCACCTAGATGAATTTCCGCTGCGCATTCTGGTTTTAGAACCAGTAGGAAGATCAACCGCTATAAACACAGTTCAGAATGTTACTCCTACAACATGAGAATTTAAGTAAATTTTATAAATGTATTATGAGAAAAGATATGAATTATTATGTATGTGATAGCCTAAATTAATTTATAAACAGACAATCATGTATAACAAATTTCATAGATGAACACATAGCCGAAGGCATTTCAATGGATGAATAAAATCATGAATAAACAGACAATCTCAAATATCTAGTATTACACTATCTAAGTAAGTGATTAAAAAAGATAAGTATAACCAAATTAAACTTTGTATTCTTTTAAAGTAAACTAATTAAAAAACAAATTACAACCAATTACAATTATTGTAAAACGTTGTATAAATAAAGCACTTGTCAAACGGCCGAATTATTTTTTGTTAAAATTAATAATAGCACTTAACAAATACTTATATATTTTATTGAAAAAAAAAAAAAACTTTAAGTAATTTTCTTGATCCAAGAACGTACACACACAATTTTCTATTAAAACTATCTATTTATTTATTTTTATATACCACCTACCGTAAAGAGACTCAACCCAAAGATATTACCAAGTTGTAGCGTTTTTTACTACCAAACCACATTTGTGGTGGTGTTAAAACTATTTATTGTTCTAAAACAATTATAAAACAATCACTATTTATTAAGTTGTTTAAAAGTGATTTCGACCTTAGTGACCAGTGAAACAAAAATATGAAATTCCTGGTTTTGGCCTTAATTGTATTGGAGATTCTAAATTTATCTAACTCCAATAATTTTATTGTTCCTTCAACTTTAGCCATGGTTTAACCAAAATACCGCTATTATATTTTTACATTTTCTCCCCCACTAGATATCTCCCTCTTCACTATTTCCATTGTGTTTGTCTTTCTTCTCTCTTTTCTTAAATCTCTCTTATGCATTTTTCTCCATTGTCGCATCCAAGCTTTTTTTAGTTTTGCATTGCTATGTATGTGATGTCATTATTTAGAGAGAGAGAGATAGAAAGTTCGAGGAGAGAAATTTACAGAGATAATCGGAAGAAATAGAAAGTTAGAAGTTAGAGAGAGAATTGGGAGAGAGATCAAGTTACTTAGAGAATTGGAAGAGAGAAAAAGCTACCAAATAAAGAAAGAAATTGGCTTGTTCATTTCAATTTCCATAAAACTTACATTAATTGGTTTGTAAAATTTCAATTAAATTCCATATATATATATATATATATATATATACAGTCTTTCTATTATCAGTTCGAACTGATAAAACTAATATCAGTTCCTTGTATGTGGGCCACTGAATTTAAATACTTTGACTGACAAGTGCATACAGCCAAGTCAAAGTATTTAAATCCAGTGGCCCACATGCAAGGAACTGATATAACTTTTGTGTTCGAACTGATAATAGAATTTCTGTATATATATATAACTAACATGTAAAATTTTAATTTCCATGTGTAAAATTCCATTTATAACTTGATGTGTAAAATTTCGTGTGTAAAATTCTGCATAAATTTCATTTCATGTTTGAAATTCAGTGTGTATAATTTCATTTTTTAAAATTTCAGCATGTAAAATTATAAGAAATCAAAATCAATTTTCGTTCTTCACCAATAACTCCCTCTCTTCTAATTTTCTCGATAAATTTCTCTCTTTAACCTTCTCTTTCTCTATCTCTTTCTTTCTACCACTCCATATCAAGATCTACTTTTTATATCTCTCTCTCTATCGGTCAATTTTCAATTTTACTTGATAAAACTCTTTAAAAGACATTTTTAACTACAATGAAAATGTTAACAAGAACAAGGAAATATTAGGAATAAATAAATTTAATATTCTCATTAATTTAATTTAATATCTTTTTATGAATCTTTCTATCACTCCATATCAAGATCTACTTTTTATATCTCTCTATATCGGTCAATTTTTAATTTTACATGATAAAACTCATTAAAAAACATTTTTAATCCACAATGAAAATGTTATCAAGAAAAATGAAAATATTAGTAATAAATAAATTTAATATTCTCATTACTTTAATATCTTTTTATGAATTTTCGCCAAACGAAAAGGTATAAACATATATACTACAATCACCAGATGTGTTTCACACACTCAGAGATATATATATGATACATTAAACAAGAGTCGATCATTATTCATATGAAAAATCGAGTGAAAAAAATATATTTATGATACGTTTACTAATCGAGAATAAAAATTATAGGATAGATACATAGTTAGAAAACAAACAAATTAACTATGCATGGCAAATTTATCAGCACAAAAAACTTGGTGTGCCAATAATTGTATATTCTAATTATTTGATAAAACTTACACAAATGAAGAATATGTGTTAGAAGATATATATAATATATAGGTATAATCAGTGAAGTAGTAACAGCCTAGTTTGATTTCTCATCATGCACAAAGCCATGCAGAAGCAGTAAGCAAACACCTATCTTGCCACCCAAGTGAGATTGCCCTTCCATCATCTTTTTCAAACACTTTAAACCCACTATTTTCCCCATCAATTTGAAGAGGACAGTAATGTGTGGTCCTGATTTTCAGCAGAAGTTTTGCTTGAATCAATGACTTGGAGCTTATTTTCATCCCTTCAAATCCATGCCTCTCCATTCTTGTCTTCCAACTCTCCATCTTCTCATACCTAATTGCTTCTTCTTTGTCATAGTTGAGCATGCTTTTTATCTCTTTACCCAGATGGTTCTTCTCTATGCCCAGCCTCTCTGTGCTCTCCAGCGGCAGACAATCATCTAGAGAATCGAACATGGCCGCGAAGTAGTGGAGAGACTCCATGAATCTTGACAGGAAGCTTCTTGGGTTTTTGGTGCCTTCTTGTTCGACCAGGACTACAATGGAGGGGTTGAGAGAATGCACTGATTTTAACGTGTCAGAGATTTTGAAAGAATTGTTCAAAGTCTTTAGATGGAAAACTAAGTTGACTGCAACCGTTTCATTCTTCTTCTTCCTCAGATTGATCAGCTTAGAACCTCTTAATAGTCCTTGGAATTCGAAGACTAGATTGCGAAACCCTTTCACGAAACTCGTTAATCTGCTCTCGGTTTCTTGTAGTTCTTCCATACTTCTTCCAAATCCGGTTATTCGAAGCGAAATTCGGTTGCTGGTAGTAGCTTTTTCAGATATAGATTGGATGAGAGAAGGCCATTGGAAGCCATAGGAGACGTCGAAATCTATTACGTGCAACGCACGGTTGTTATTTTCTTCTTCCTTTTCAAAAGCCTCGATGATGGCTTGGTTAGCGGTGAAATGAGCGAATTGGAAGTAAGGAGAGACCCGGTAGAGATCTGTAAAGGCCGAAAACTCTTGTTCAATAGTCGGTTCTTTCATGATCATGTCATAGAAGGGAGATTTTCGGGTCAGGAGTCTGGCTGCAAGACCATCCGCGAAATAGGCCACGACTCTCTGGACAGAGTCACCGGTTAAGCATACGGTTTGGTAGAGCTCGTTGAGATTCCCCAAGGCAAGATCAAGGTTGTTCTCGTCGACCGCAGTGGCCGTTATGAGCAGTAGATGGATCAAATGGAGGCCTTTTCCTTCTTCAACCACACCTTTTCTCCTTGTTTCCAATTTCAACATTTGATCTCTCATTTGAAGAAGTCCAAAAATCTTGCCTTCAAAGCCTTCATGACATGAATGGTTCAAATTAGGGTTCAAAGTAGTGGTCCTTGATCTCTTCCTCTTTCGCTTATTACACGAATCCGCAACGATGGCCAGGCTAAGATTCAGAAACTCCTCCTCATCCGTATCCTCCATTAGAGAGTCTGAGAGAGAGGGAGAGAGAGAGAGAGAGTGTGTATGTAGTATGAGTTTTTTCAGATGAAGCTAGTTCAGGTTTTAATATTGTAGGAAGAGGAAAGATGAGAATAACTCAAAAAAAATTCCTTTGTGTCATTACATGGGAAAGAGATCCAGAAGGTGAGAGCGGAGATTTTCTCTATTTTTATAACAACAAAAGAGAGACATGGGTTATGGGTATCAGCTAGTTATTTATTTATTTTTTAAGTATTACATAAATTCGGGTTTTCTTAGAGGGAATGACTCGAACCCATAACTTCATGATATGGGTGTGAGGGGTTTACCACCGGACCAATTTCATTTGGTCGGATATCAGCTAATTTAGTTGGTTAAATCTCTTGTAATTACATAAAAGGTTTCGATTTCGAATCGTCCATGTTAGAATTCGGAGGATTTGGTTTATATCTAAATAATATTATCAGTGAGGACGAAGAAGGTTCATGGGTATCTTCTTATTGTTAAGAATATCAGTGTCATAGTTGAAGATAGACATATAGGATGGTTTGAAAAAAAAAAAAAAAAAAAAAGAAGATGCTTTAGAAAACAATGAAAGTGGTTTTTAGGGTAGTTCGGATGAGGTGAAAGAAGCCATAGAGAGTAGACAAAAAAACAGCGAAGAAAATGGAGGGAATCCAACCTACCGTCCCCTCAAGACTTGTCCTCTTTCTCGTCTTCTAGATGCCTTTATTACAAGACTTTTTGCATGTCTCTTCTTTTCTTCTCTAAATTCTTGTCTTTATAATTTGTCAGGTACGTATTTTCCGTGTAGAATTACAAACCTGTAAAGTAACTTTACAATTTCATACTGATTTTTAGTAATTTGTAAATGAGTTCCTACGTTTATTGATCATTTTTAAGTTGAGTTTTCAAAAGAAAATCTTCTCACATCAACTGTCTTTTATTATTATTATTATTATTATTATTATTATTTATTTTTATCATATAATTTTTGTGATTGAAATTGTAAGAGATTAAAATCTTCGATTAGCGTATATTTTTTTTGACATGTATAAATTTAGAGCAATGTCATACTATCCAATTTTTTTTTGTTCAAATTAAATGAAATAGTATGTGAACAAGATGGATGTAACTTTGATTGAATGTCAAGGTTGAATAGAATTTCAAAATAAATGAAAAATAATATTCAAATTTATATAATTTATAAAAACATACCTAATTTAAAGGTCAATTTTTTATATTGACAAAAAAATAGAACCAAATTTTGGTAAAATAAGTAAATGAAAATGATGTTTTCAAGATTGAGGTGGGACGTCTCTTATTAATCTCATAATTATATTACAAATATTATAAAAATAAATTGTAAATGTAATGGGTATTTTGATAAATCCAATGCATAATGATATTTTTTTAACTTCTTTTTAAGAAATGAAATTCAAGATTTATGCAAAAAAAAAAAAAAAAAAAAAAATAAAAAAAAATTCAAGATTGACAAGGGTGTGCTTGAGTCCATCCACCCTATTCGTTGTATGTGAACCGTAAATGTCAATCATAATATAACGTGGTAAATGATGTGCTAGTTACAAATCATATGACTCATCATCTGAACTATATTTAAGCACAACAAAATTTGGACAATCCCCTATTATTCATAAATTTATATTCAAAATAAACATTCATAATTATCTTAACTAAAATATGTGATTTGGTCGTAAAAAGCTAAACCTGAAAATTCATAGCCAAAGTTAATTAATTTATTCCTTGAAATCTTCCTATTTGATTGCTTGACTATATATATATATATATATATATATGTTTTGCTGTTGAAAATAAAAAGGCATGGCCTATTGTTCTTGGCTTTACTACAACATACACGAAATCTAATGTCAATTAACGTTGAAAAAATTGCCAAGTGATGAAGCGTATTTATATATACTTACGTTTTGTTTCATTGTAATTGCTGTTTGAATGTGTCCCGAAGAGAGGTTTGGAAATGTCCAAATTCACATATAAAATTGGAGGCGTCCAACTTGACCTTTTATTTTTTAAATGTCATTTTTTGTACAAGGTATCCGACTTCTTTGTTGATACATTAAACACATAACAAATTTAAATATATAATTACGTGGAAATACTCAACCCAAGAGTACTTTTCCCTGTTAATATAAGACGCATTTGCAAAGCTGATGCTGCGGCTGTCCCCTGAATCGAGAGGCCGGCAGGCAGGCATATTGCAACTTGCTACATTTCAAATGCAGAAACTATAAAGCCAATATGTGGGACATAATCTGCTAATAAACCGGTGGCGATGAAACCGGCCCGAAAGAAGCTAGCTGTAGGAGCAGCAGCCACTTAACATGCACACCCGATCATGTGATCACAGTGTTCGAGAAATTGGCCGTCTAGACCGATTAATTGGCTCAATACAGCTAGTCGGCAGCCAGGGCCGTCTCCAAACATTTTGGGGTCCGAGCGATTTTATGATATTAACAAAATTCGGGGCCCTATATAAAATTATTATCATTAACATAAAATAATATTAATAATAATTCGAGTCAAAATCAACATGTAGAAATTAATTGAAAACAAACCAATACCTTCGATAAGTTTGATTCTTCAAACGGCAACAACTTCAAGAAGAAAACAGAGAGGCAGAGAGAAGAAAACAGAGAGCAAAGTGAAGGTTTTGAATTTTGATTCGTAATTCGTTTAGCAGGTGTTATATATAATAATAATAATAATAATAATAATAATAATAATAATAATAATAATAGTGCAGCGATATCATAGTCTCAGAATCATATTGGGCATTTAAAGTTTTTTTTATTAATTGAGACCCCAAAGATCATTAACAAATATTGGGCCACAGTGATGTCATAGTCTCAGAATCATATTGGGTTTTTAAAGTTTTTTTTTATTAATTGAGGCCCCAAAAATCATTAACAAATATTGGATCATGAGGCCCCAAAGAAGAAGAAGAAAATTGCATCAGTTGGGAGCCCCTAGCATTTTGCTGGGTTGGCTGCCCTTATGGGCTGGCCCTGTCGGCAGCAAATTGAGGCGAAATGGCCAAGAATGACCTTATTAATCGGCCTAGGTGGTCGATTCGGCTAAAACGCCGATTAATCGGCGATTAATCGGTAAAAAATGAAATAAAAAATAAAAAAAAATAAAAAAAAATAAAAAAAGGTGATTGGATTTTTATTTAGGAAAATAAAAAAATAAGTATAAATTTGCAGGCCGATTTAATCACCGATTAATCGACCTAGGCGCTAGGCCCGACTAGCGCCTAACGCTTACTAGAACACTGTGTGATCAGCAGATTTCCAATCTGATAAAAAATGATATTACAAAATGGATGATCCGTACCATTATTTTTGCCTTGGTTCATACATACACTTGTGCAACTATGCCAAAAATGGATTGCAACATTAATTAGTATATTTTAGGAACTAATAGGCCTTAAATTATATTCGGTGTGTAAGACATGCAGATAAAAAAAAAAAAAACAATTGGATTAAATTATTGATTGGAATATTCCAATTAATCTAAAGATTAATGCATACTAACGGATCATACCTTGTTATTCGGTCTAATTTTTTAATTGATTATCTCATGGAAGGTTGATACAATTAACTAATTTGAAAACCAAACACAAAATGAATTTAATTAATTTAATTTCTTGTTTCTTTGGGTTGTCTTCTTCTATCTTAATCAATAGAGGTAATATCAGCTATCATCTTTTCATTTATATAATGAATATATGGTTCAGTCCGACCGTCACCGAACATAGAAAAACACTCCAGAAATACTCCATTAATTAATATAGAGCAAGATAAATGATGATGACATTCTAACTTTCCTTTTATCAATATATATATATAAAATTAAACAGATATGAACTCTCATTTATTAAAACAGATACGACTTGAATCTACGGTTTAAAGAAAGTTTCTTATCTTTAATTTTATGCCGTTTCAAATGGGAAAGCATTATCTTGTTTTCTATATTTTGGTAGAACAGTAGTATAATCATTTCAATTCACATATGGTTTCTTAATAAAGACAAAAGACAATTTAGTTTTTCATAAAAAAAAAGTAGTTTAATTATTATTGCGGAAAACCACAAAATCCCAAGTCAAAGATTAGCTAGATTCGATTCCCTTAATTATATTAGTTGCACTAATTGAATTTCACCTACCTCCATTTCATTATTATTATTATCTTTCTTTTTTTGAATGATTATTCCTGAAAATGTCTCTATTTCTCCTTAAACTTTACTTATTTCTTACATAACCCAAGAACAAAAAAACTTTGTGTATGTGGAAGGCTAAATCTGTGAACAAATATAAAATATATATCAATAGTTTAAGCGCCAATTTTGTAAGAATTTAAGGTGGGTTTAATTTATTTGTAGTATTATCCGTATTTTCACAAAATATGAATATTGATGCATGCTACGATGGATAATATATATGGTAATAACAAATCAAATGTCACGTAGAGTTATTATTATAAAAAATATATTATAATCGGTGCAATGAAAGTAGAGGATTATGAGAAGGTCGAATAATTAAAAAAAAATATATTATAGTATATTATGTGTATCTCGAAATAAACGTAATAGACCGGCCAAAAGGGTTTCAATTTTTCAACCCCAGTCGCCAGTTTTGAGATTCTTTCTAATACATCCAATCCGTACGATATAATTTTACAAAGTAATTAAGTTTATATTTAATTATTTATATATAAAATAAATAAAAAATGATGCAAGTCATTTTCATGTGCGGGTTTCGTGCTAACAATGCTACTACCATAATACCTTGAAGAGTGATTAATTATCATATCTTGCAATATGATTTTAATTAATCTCCTTCAACATTATATGAAAAAATTAATTTGGTCATCTTATGATAGGTTATCTTGGTCATAATGTTGCATGGAATCACTACGTATTGAAAACATGATAATAGCTTTATTTGCATGAATCACGCTTTTTTCTGGTGGAAAATCCAGTGACCTTGGGTATTTGTAGATATAAATATAAATACATCACAGAGCCCGATCCATACCTGGATATGTCCAGCTCTGATACCATATCAAAGTGGTCTTAAAACCTTGTACCTCACTCAAACCTAACCTATGTTTGGTTTGAAGGAATTGGAGAGAAAGGAAATGAAAGGATTTAGGGGATTTCTAATTTCTTGTTTGGATGGTTAAATGAGAGGGAAATGGGGGGGGGGGGGGGGGGGGGGGGGGGAATAATTTCTTCCTATTTTACACACTTTAATTTGGTTTCCATCCAAATTTGTGAGGAAAGGGAAGGAAAGGAATCCACCATTAATAATTTTTTCAAAATCCCAAAAATAACCTTATATATTGTTTGTATTCATATCGTTGAAAGAAGGGTATTTTCATAAATAAAATAAAACCACTATCCTTTCATTTCCTTTTCGCCCATAACCCTCAAAACAACAATCATTAAAACCACTATCCTCTCCATTCCTTTCATTTCCTTTCCTTTCCATCAAACCAAACATAGTGAAAGCTAGCTAATAGGGTAAGGATTGCTCTCTTTAATGTCCAAGCGAAGTAAGACTATAATTCACAGTTTGAGGCATTTAACTAATGTCAAGAAAATATATAGGTTAATTTATATATAAAGAGCGGATGATTGTATATTAAAGAAAATTGAGAGGTCACAAATTTGAGGATTTAGATATACACACGAAGCAAAGGACTATGTCCGTATAAATTAAGGCCATAGATAAAGGTTGAGATTACAATGCGATGATAGAATGATACCCATTTGGCTTTTAATGCTCTGTTTTGTTTTTTATTTTATTAATTTGATTTGCTTTGGGATGTTTTGAATATTCCTCTCCATTTAGAAAAAAATGGTTCTCGATATATGTTTTTAAAAAGACAGAAAGGAAACTTCTATTCTCCAACGATAACCTGATTTCATTTGGTTTACAAAATTTAGTGTCACGTGATCACGTCTGTCTTTGCTGTCTTTTGAAGATTGATTCCTTATAATGAAAAGGTCATTTTCTCACCAAATACTCTTGTCCTTATATAAGCAATATTGTAATAGAAGCTTCGTAACACGAGAACGATTCATCCAAACTTATTTACGTGAAACAAATTTGCATCTTTAATTCTTAATCGTTGGATGTATCTAAACAGAGTTGAATTACAATATCTAGATTTTAACTACAATCAGGACGTTCACTTAATAATTTTTTTAGTAGATATGTATGGGCATGAGTCATTGTTTCGTATGCAAGTCATCATAATATATAATCCAAACGCTAATTAATTAATTTGTCCAGCATATTTGGGTGTACTATGGCCGCCCACCAAGACCATTTCTTGAAGCATTTTAAAATTATTTGAAGCTAAACATTTTTAGCTATTGTTGGTTCAATTCAAGCAATTGTCATAGCATAAAAGGAATATATTTTTGGAGAACACAGACTTATTTATCAGCCGAAAAGACCGAAATGAATTGCTTCAAGTTCTTCAGAGATCGATCCAAAGCTTTAATTAGCTCCAATTAACTTTTAAGGAGTCCTAAGTTGCTATTTGAACCTTTGTCTTCATCCTAGTATTATATTTGACTGCTAATTACTGAAATATTCAACTACAATCTAAGGCAGTTTGCAGTTTTCCATGCCTACAAGTTCTCTTATTTTTCTACTGGCAATCAAGTTTAGTTGTGGTGAGTTGGCAATTAAAGTTTTCATGGGATGGTTTAAGGTTCTTACCGTGAAGGTAACTGAAAAACAAACTAATATGACTCATATTTCTACAGGCAAAGGTGTGAAAACTAGAATATAGTTTTATAAAGCAACTAAGTGCTGATGAAAATAATGAACGAAAAATCTAAAGTGAAACTTTAGAGAAACTCCATTGATGGAGCTCTGTGAATCATAGAGATGAGATATTATTGATTGTAATGATATTATGATAGAGTCTAATATTTATCAGATTTCTAACACACCAAAAGTGTGTGTAGTATTGACCAGCCAATCAGAGTTCAGGATTACATCCACATCATCAAAATCAGTTACTAACGGTAACTCTCTAAAAGATAACGGCCAACTAACATTTGATCAGTCAATGTTAATTGACTGACGGCAACCTTTCAACATAGCTGATTCCTGATGTCTTGTGCTTTGTTTCTCTAGGCCTGATATCAGTGAATCCATATTTGTTGCAGTCTTGCATTCTGATGTGTATGCAATCTTATCACACCCCTGCAAACTGAAGTGAGGGGAGATTACAAGCTTCAGTTTGGAGCAAAGAAACTGAAACCTATCTTTGGCAAACGCCTTAGTAAAAATGTTTGCAACTTGGTATTTTGTTGGAATGTATCTTGAATCTATTTCGCCAGACACAACCTTCTCCCGAATAAAGTGTGTATCTATAACAATATGCTTCGTACGTTGATGAAAAACGAGATTTTGTGAGAGCGAATTGGCTCCAATATTATCACACCACACAATAGAACTTGCAGCAGTGGGAATGCGAAGCTCAGTGAGCAGAGAACGAAGCCACATTACCTCAGTAGTGACTTGGGCCATAGAGCGATATTCGGCCTTCGTATTTGAACGAGCAACAACATGTTGCTTTTTCAAACTCCATGACACCAGATTTCCGCCAAGGTCACAGTTACCACTTGTGGACCGACGATCGTCTATGCAGCTCGCCCAATCAGCGTTTGAAAAGGCTTCAATGGACATATTGACAGCAGGCTTGAAATGAATGCCCAGCCATGGCGTGCCCTTCAAATATCGAAGAACTCGCTTACAAGCCTGCCAATGGGTCATAGTTGGAGCAACTAAAAATTGACTCAACTTGTTAATGATGAATGAGATGTCGGGATGAGTGTTGGTGAGATATTGAAGAGCACTAATTGTGCTTCGATAGAGTGTCGGATCCTTGAAAAGGAATCCTATATGAGAGAGAACGTTTTATTCTAACAGCTGCTAGTGTGTCAATAGGCCGAGCATCAGTCATTTTAGTCTTCGTAAGTAAATCAGTAATGTATTTCGCTTGTGTGAGATACAAGCCAGATGAGTTACGATATGCCTCAAAGCCAAGAAAGTAACTCACAGGTCCGAGAGTCTTTAAGGCAAAGGATTTGTGAAGAGTGGCTATTAGATTTGTAATCAAGGAGGGATTATTACCTGTTATGAGTATGTCATCAACATACACAAGCAAGAACAGTGAATTCGAGCCTTTGAACATAGTGAACAAATAAGTGTCTGCAGCTGAGTTGTTAAAACCCCAACAGGTGAGAGCAGATTTCAGTTTGTGGAACCAGCTCCTAGGAGCTTGTTTGAGTCCATACAAGGACTTGTGCAATCGACAAACATGAGTAGGCTTGGAAGCATCAACAAAGCCCTCCGGTTGAGCCATATACACCACCTCCGATAAGTCTCCGTTTAGAAAAGCATTGTTGATATCCACTTGCCCAATTTGCCAACCGTAGGATACTGCGATTGAGAAAATAACTCTGATCATCAAAGCCTTCACAACCGGACTGAAAGTATCTAGGAAATCCAAACCAGGTGTTTGGTGAAATCCTTTTGCAACCAACCTAGCTTTATGCTTTAGTAAGGTGCCATCTTGTTTAAACTTGGTTCGAAAAACCCATTTACACCCTACTAGATTCATATCAGATGAAAAGGGAACCAAAGACCAAGTGTTGTTGTTGTGTAAAGCTCGAAATTCTTCTTGCATGGCTTTTAGCCATTTGGGTTCTTTAAGAGCAAATTTAGCAGATGTTGGATCCGTTTCAGCCAAATAACAGCTAGAGAAGACTTTTGGCCTAAACATTCCACTCTTAGACCTAGTTTGCATAGGATGAGTAGAGACAATATTTGTTGGTGCATGAGCTGAGACAACAGGGGATAAAGAACACGCTGGTCTTGAAGAAAAATTTATGTCCGCAACTAATAAAGGAGACGTGTTTGAAGATAAATTGTTGTCTTCAGCTGATAAAGGAGAGGTTAAAGGAGGCTGAGTAGACCTCTCAATAGGTGAGCTGTCAGAGTTTGAAAAAGAGAGGGGCATTGATGACTGTAAAGGACTGCTGGATGTACCTTTAGAGTGGATAAAGTTGGGCATATAAGACATAACCTTTTTAACAGATGATAAAGGCATGCTTGATGACTGTGAAGAACTGCTGGATACTTTGTTGCTGTTATGAGTTGGAGCAAAAATTGGAAATAGTGTCTCATAGGGAAATTCAAGCTCATTGAACTCAACTGGTAGGACAACATGCCTAGACAAATAGATCCTACCAGTTGAGTGGAGACATAAATACCCTCTATGTAAATCACTGTAACCAATGAACAAGCATTTTGTAGTGTGAAAATTGAATTTGGTCTTGGAGTAGTCTCTCAAATAAGGAAAGCAACTACACTTAAAGGTTTTAAAGAAGGTGTAGTTCGGCGTTTTGTGGTACAACTTTTCAAATGGTGAAGTAAACCGAAAAGTGGCTATAGGCATGTTGTTGATGAGGAAAACAGCTGTGCTGAAAGCCTCATACCAAAACTTAAGTGGCATCCTAGCATGAGCAAATAGGGTTAATCCAGTTTTCACAATATGCCTGTGCTTCCTCTCAGCAGCCCCATTTTGCTGGTGAGTGTGAGGGCAAGACATCCTCATTTGTATTCCTTGCTTAGCTAGATAAGAGGAAAAAGCCATGTATTCACCACCCATGTATGTATGAAGACTTTTAATTTTCTTATCAAATTGTAGCTCAACGTTAGTTTGAAACTTAATAAACACACCAAGTGCATCCGATTTTAGTTTCAACGGAAATAACCATGTAAAACGAGTGAAGGCATCCACAAAGGAGATATAATATCTATATCCCTTAGTTGATAGCATAGGAGCTGGCCCCTAAATGTTCGAAAAAATCAATTCTAAAGGGGAGGTGGCTGTTATGTCCAATCGTGAAAAAGGTAATCGATGAAGTTTTCCACGTTTACATGAATCACAAAATTAGGGAGCATGAAATGTCTTGCTAAAATGTATTTTATTTAACATATGTTGTAACACTAAAGGAGCTGGGTGCCCAAGTTTGGCATGCCAAACAGTGGCATCAACAGCAGTAGTGTTAGCAAAGCTAGCTGGCTGTGACTTAAAGGCAAACAATTTTCCAATACCAACATTATTATCGATATTATTCTGAATTGAAAAACAATTAGCAGTAGCTGAAAGGGAACCATGGAAAGCTTCAGGCAAGACTCCAACATTACCAGATTTGGCAGCATTTCTGGCGAAAGAAGCATGGGAACGTGATGCTTCAACAAGTGTCAATTGGTAGAGACCATTCTTAAGTGCTCCTTGAAGCAAAACCCTCTTCGTTTTGATATCCTTAATCACACATTTATCACCATAAAACTCAGCAATAGCCATATTATCATGAGTAAATTTTGAAATACTTAGCAGGTTCTTTGTGATCTGAGGAACATGAAGAATATTGTTGAGATATAACACTTAAGTGGGCTGTGTGTGTGATTTTTTACAGGTATCACCAATATGAGAAATATTTAGTTCACTACCATTTCCAACAACAAGTTGATTGTTACCTCTGTAGCTAGACTTGATTGAAAGATTGTTCAAATCAGAGGTAATGTGATTAGTGGCACCACTGTCCACATACCACGCGGGATCATTGACAGAATCAGGTGAGGCCATGTATGCAGAAGCCTGGTGAAAATGTGCTTGAGGATCACTCATGGTCTGATGAAGGTGTGCTTGATGATCACTGATATTCATAGCTGCATGTGAAGGTGGTCCAAGCATCAGCTGACCATTGAATCCTTGATATTGACCGAGATGAGCTTGAGTAGGCTAAAATTGTTGCTGTAGAGGTGGTCCTTGGAAGCCTTGATCAAACCAGTGATAGCATTTCAGTGCTTCATGACCTGGCTTATTGCAAACTTGACAATGTAGCCTGCCTTTGCCACTGAATTTGTTGTTCCTACCTCTTCCTCGCTGAGAGCCATAGCCTTCACCTCTATTGTTGTGTTGATTTCCTCCTCTGTTATTGTTGTTATGACTTTTTTGCTAGAAGTTGTTTGATGCATAGTTAGCTGCTGATGAAGTGCCAATATCTAGATGAGTAGGAGAATTTAGGTGATCAAGTCTTTGTTCATGAACCATCAACAGATATTGAGCATCCTCAAAATTGATGTGTCTCTAAGTGGTAATTACAGCGACGATTGCATTGAAATCGTGCCCTACTCCATTCACCAAACACATAACAAGATCTCAATCTTTTACATCCTCTCCAGTAGCCATCAAGTGTAAGGTTCATGATTTGTATTGGCTTGATTCCATTGCAAAACACTCTATATTTGTAATAGTTGTTGCCGAGGATGTTCTTAGAAGAAAAGAAGCTTCAAAGTTGAAGAGCAACATCTAATGCAAATATCGTCTTCAAGAGGTGAAAGCGTCAAAGGTATACTTAGACTTCTATCCTCTTGCAAGGCGTTAGAGCACACACACACACAATTCATATATGTGTGTCCCTGCATCGTAGTTCAAATATTTGGTATAACACATTCACACACTTTTAAGTATGCACATACATTGGTTTCTTATAGACAAACATTGTAGAATTGCATGTTTTATGACTATCGCGTAGATATGGCATACTTGTGTGACATTGTGTTTATATGTTTGTGTTTCTTGTTTTTTGACTTGAACATGTTCTTATTTGATTCCTTATTGAGTCCCGGTCGTTTCGGTTACTCATTCATAAGGTTTCGAGTCCAAACGATGTAGCTACTCTATTTTGCATTCTCATTCGTTGAGTTGACTTCATCGTTGTTTTCCGAGATGATTTCTTAACCATTTGTCAAAGTTTTGTAGCCGTTGTTGTGAGTGAGGGAGTCATGATTCATAATCCGAAAACGGATTCAAAATTGGAGTTCGGATGCCCGAATACAGCTGAAGAACGTGAAAGGAGTGCGCGAGAGGTTTGCATGGCCAAAGGCCATGCATTGGCCACCACGTGTGGAGGCCGTGGGACCCACGACCAGAACACCCCTCTGGTCCCGTGTGGCCCACGCGCCCCACACGGGGATGGGTGATGTGGTCGCCTCCGATTGCGTCGTTTTTGTTCCCTCCTTGAATCATTTAAAAATGATTTTCTTTCCCTCCAAACATAAACTTGAAGAAAATTTCCAAGAGAAAATTCTACAGAAATCTTCATGATTTTAGTGTTCTTATTTCGATCTTAACGTTTTCATACGAACTCGAAATCGAGTGATCCAAAAGCCAAAATTTTGGTCTCAACGAGAGCTACAAACCCCAAGCATTTTTAGAGGCAGCTGACTTTGTTATTTTTCCCAGTGGTCTGATTTCAGTACGTGGTTCAACTTTGTATGTATTACTTGTTCTTCTTTCAATTTCTTTTGATCATCTCTTTTATTCTTTCTATTTGATTGATGAAATATGTTGAGAAGAATGCTAGTACATATGCTAGGGTTTTTATGATTAAGTGTTTTGTTTGAGTTTTAGCCATTTGATTTCAATTGAACATATATTGCTAAACTTGACCTATCTTGAAATTGATTCTAGAAATATCATATATGTTGTGCCTAATGACATTTTCTAGATTTAATTTCATAATCTAATAACTAAGATTTTTGTGTGATATATTGAATATTCATATCTTGTTCTTATTGATTTATATGCTTTGATTTTTAGATAGATTTGTGATTGTGTGTCGAAAGCATAATTCTAGTTTATCACTAAGCATGTACATTTAGCTTGATTGATCATCTAGCTTTATTTGATTGTGTTTGCATCATTTGCATCACTTAAATCATTGCCTTGTATAAGGTTGAAGTCTCTAGCAAAGTGAGTGAAGCTTTGTGGATAGAGCAAAGAAGTCTTGATTAGAGTCGGGAGGACTCGGATAGTCAAGCAAGGAGTCTTGTCTAGGGTCGGGAGGATCCGGATAGACAAGCAAGAATTCTTCCTAGAGACGTGAGCGTCTTGGATAGGAAGTTGCTTCCTAGAGGTGTAGGACACATCTTGGATATGAAGTAGGCTTGGTTGTTCACTAGCCATTTGGGTAGATTAGGAGGTGATAGCTTGAGCGGATATCACGTGTTGATAGCTTGAGTGTGTAAGTCCTTTTCATATAGTGGATTGCTTTGCCGGTGGTTATAGTATCAACCCGTGGATGTTTCCTCTTTGAGGTTTTACCACGTAAAAATCATTGTGTCAATTTTCGCTTTACTTTTCTTTATCTTCCATATCTTACATTGAGTGCATATCTTGTATATTGATTTACTCTTGCATTAGTTAAATCAATTCATTTGTCAAATCTAAGCAAGTGTGCATATTCTTTGTTATATTCCGCATTATTTTTAATATTGGAAGAGATTTGGGCCTATACCTATTCACCCCTCTTCTAGGTATATTTTACACTAAAACTTAAGGGAATTTCATTTGGTATTAGAGCGAGTGTCTAGACCCATTTAGATAGATCTTTTCTTTGTAGTGTTTTTGTTTTATTTGTGATAATCATGATTAAGGAAGTGTGTTCCTATGTGGCTTTTTTTGTTGAACATATTGACTTGGATGAGAAAAAGATCAATGATCTTATTCTTGAAAATGAACGTTTATCTAAAGTCAATATGTCCCTCAACAAGAAGCTAGAGAATCATGGACTTGGCTCAAAAGATTTCAATGATCTTAAAGACAAGATCCTAAGTCTAGAATTGAATATAAAAGATAACAATGCTAGACTTAGCATCTTGAAGCAAGAAATTGAGCAAAGGGATAGTTCTCTTGCTAGTGCTAAAATGCTAGATAACATGCTTAAAGCCAAAATTAGTGAGCACTTAAATCAAGAGAAAAAGTAAGAACAATGGCTTAATAAATCAAGAAAAGATGTTATATTTAGTGATGACATCGTAGAAAAATATGCCATTAAAAATATGGTGCTTAGTGAGAAACTTGATGAGGCTAATAAGATGATTAACAAGATGTCATTTAGTTCTAACAAGATTGAAACCCTCATTAAAAGTGGAAAGCATCCTAGTGATAAAAGAGGGTTGGGTTATATAAATGAGAAGGAAACTCCTTCTACTAATAAATCTACTTTTGTCAAAGCAAGCATTGAAACAAATGTAGGTACACTCTCTCAAGGTAAAGCTATGAAAGCTACCGGATGTGCCTCTACATCAACAAGGATGTTCAATGGAAAAACTCAACAACAAAAACATCAAGGAGCAACAACCTCAAATGCAAGAGGTAGAGCATCAAGGGTTGCACATCAAAGAGGAAAAATTATGAGAAGTCCAAAGGAGTTGGAAGCAAATGCAAATGGTAAAATTCTCAAATTTATTCCTATTTGTCATCATTGTAATATGGTAGGACATATTCGACTTAGATGCTTTAAGTATATTCGGAAATGCAAACTTGATAATGCTTTTCATGATGTCTTTGAATGGACCTAAGCAATCATCCATGTATGGATATTGAAATAGACCTAGGAAAACCTTAGAAAAGCATGTTGTGAAGGATGTTGTTGATGACTTGCTTGTTAAATCTTGTGTTGTGCCTCACTCTACTATGCATAAGAAAGTTGATAATGCTTTGCTTGATATTTTTGAAAATGTGACCAATGAGGTCAAGGTGCATGTTAAAAAACCTAACATTGAGTCAAAGCATATTAGAAGTAAGAGTGAGAGGCATGTTGTGAAAAATGTGTGGATTAGAAAAGACACATCTAAATGTCATGTTGCACAATATGCTTTAAGGGCCAACTCCTCTTATTCTTGGTACCTAGATAGCGGTTGCTCTAGGAACATGACCGGGAACAAAGAGTTTTTTAAGAATCTTGTTTTAAAGGATGGAGGTTGGGTCACTTTTGGTGATGGTACCAAAAAGCAAGTTCTTGGCAAGGGAACAATTTGTATCCCCGGATTGCCTAAACTTCGCAATACTTTGTATGTTGATGGGTTACAAGCTAACTTGATAAGTATTACTCACTTGTGTGAAATTTTTAAAGAAGTTAGCTTTAACAAAGATGTGTGCACTATAATTGATAAAAAGGCAATGTTGTCCTAAGAGTCAAAAGGTCTATAGACAATTGTTATTGTCTTGAGATAGATCCTCTAACTTGCAACATGGCACATGAGTGCAACAAGCTTGATTTGTGGCATCAACGTTTGGGTCACATGAATTTTAAAGACTTGAAAAAGTTTGAAAAACATGGCATTGTTAGAGGTCTTCCTAATCTTGGTAAAAAGCTTGAGGTGGTTTGTGAACCTTGCCAATTAGGTAAGCAAACCAAAGTGTCTCATAAGAAGAATTCTTACATAGCTACCAAGAGACCTTTAGAACTTGTGCACATAGACCTAATGGGGCCAATTCAAACCGAGACCATTAATGGCAAAAAGTACATTTTTGTATGTGTTGATGATTTCTCTAGGTTTACTTGGGTTTATTTTCTTAGAAACAAGACTGAGGCTTTTGATTACTTTAAAAAGTTTTGTAATCAAGTTCAAAATGAAAAAGGTCTTGATATCAAGAAAATATGTCGCATTAGGAGTGATCATGGGATGAAATTTGAAAATGCTAAATTTATTGAGTTTTGTGATGGTTTAGGGATTTCTCATGAGTTCTCCGCACCTAGAACTCCTCAACAAAATGGTTTTGTTGAGAGGAAAAACCGAGTCTTGCAAGAGATGGCTAGGGTCATGCTCAATAGCAAGAAAGTCTCTAGAAACCTATGGGCCGAGGCGGTCAATACCACTTGTTATGTGTCTAATTGTGTTTTTAGGAGGCCCGGCACAAAACAAACGTCCTATGAGCTATGGAAGGGTAAGAAACCCAATGTAAGTTACTTCCACACTTTTGGAAGTAAGTGTTATATTTTGAATGATAGAGATCACTTAGGAAAGTTTGATGCTAAAAGTGTTGTTGGTCTCTTTCTTGGGTATGCTATTAATAGTCGTGCTTATAGAGTCTTTAACTTATCTACTAAGACTATCATGGAGTCTATCAATGTGAAGATAGATGATCTAAGCATGCTAAATTAGTGTGATGAAAATGGTGTCAATGAACCTAAAGATAACATGTTGAATAACACTAAAACATCTATTGATGTGGCTAGTAGTGTTTCTAGTCAAGATGATGAAATGATAGTCGTGTTAAGTTGAAAGTCAAGGGTTAGAAAATGCTTTAAATGATAATCAACAAAATGACCAAGTTGTTGAACTTTCTCACCCTAGACTTAGAAACTTATACTATCAAGAAGACATCATAGGTGATTTGAATGAAGGGGTTAAAATTAGAAATCAAATTGCTAACCAAATTTCTTATGCTTGCTACACTTTTCAAATTGAACCCAAAAATATTAATGAAGCAATTGTTGATGAATATTGGGTTGGGGCTATGCAAGATGAACTTAATCAATTTGAGAGGAATGAAGTGTGGTCCTTGGTTCCTAGACCTAAAGATATAAATGTAATTGGCACTAAATGGGTTTATAGGAATAAGACCGATGAAAGTGGCAATATTGTGAGGAATAAAGCTAGACTAGTGGCTTAAGGTTACACTCAAGTGGAGGGTGTAGACTTTGATGAGACGTTTGCCCCGGTTGCTCGTCTCGAGTCCATTAGACTTTTGTTGTCCATTGCATGCATTAAAAAGTTCAAATTATTTCAAATGGATGTCAAAAGTGCTTTCCTAAATGGATACCTTCAAGAAGAAGTGCATGTTGAACAACCTAAGGGTTTTGTAGACCCACACTCTCCTAATCATGTGTTTAAATTGAAAAAGGCTCTCTATGGCCTTAAGCAAGCTCCAAGAGCTTGGTATGATAGGTTGACTCAATATTTTATTGACAACCATTATAGGAGAGGTGGCATTGATAGAACATTGTTTATCAAACATCATGATAATGATATTTTTGTTGCACAAATATATGTTGATGACATTGTTTTTGGGTCTACTAATAAAACCAAGGTTGATGAATTTGTTAGTGTTATGTCAAGTGAATTTGAAATGAGTATGGTGGGTGAGTTGAATTATTTTCTAGGAATGCAAGTAAAGCAAACTAGCATGTGCATAATGTTGAATCAATCTAAATATGCTAAAAACCTTGTTAAGAGATTTGGTCTAGAAAATGGAAAAGATTTTGAGACACCCATGAGTACTACTCTAAAACTTGACAAAGATGAAAAAGGGAAAAGTGTTGACCTTGGTAGTCTATTTTACCTAACGGCTAGTAGACCGGACATATGCTTTAGTGTTGGCTTGTGTGCAAGATTCCATCTCACTTAAAAGCCGTCAAGAGGATCATTAGGTATGTCAAAGAGACTCATAGTCTTGGTCTATTCTATTCTTTTGACACCAATGATATCCTAGTAGGCTATTGTGATACCGATTGGGCGGGAAACATAGATGATCGTAAAAGCACATCCGGCGGTTGCTTTTATGTTGGTAATAACTTGGTTTCTTGGTCAAGTAAGAAACAAAATTCGGTTTCCCTTTCTTCTTCTGAAGCCGAGTACATTGCGGCCGGAAGTGCATGCACACAATTACTTTGGATGAAACAAATCCTTAAGGATTATGAGATAGAACAAGGAAAAATGACACTTTATTGTGATAACTTAAGTGCCATTAACATCTCTAAAAATCCGGTTCAACACTCCCGTACAAAGCACATAGACATTAGGCATCATTTCATTAGAGATCTAGTTGAACATTCTATTGTTACTCTAGAGTATATACCTACTAAAAATCAACTTGTGGACTTGTTCACAAAGCCCTTGGACAAAGAGAGGTTTAAAACTCTTAGAATGTCCATTGGCATGATTTGTGTTGATTGATGTCTTTGTGTGATTGTGAGTGGCTTGATGAGCAAACTTTATTTGATTATCATTATCTTTGAGAGCTACTCACTTGAGAAGTAGTGATCTTAAATAAGTATCTTTTATTGTTTCTAGATCATGCACTTAAGTTTGGAAATCTTATCTTTGAAAAGTGCACTAATGCTTCTCTTATATGTTTTAGTTTTTGAGTATATGTGGTTGAATATGTGTAGATTATGGATGCATCTAGAAGCATATTGCTTAGTACATGATAGATGACCTTTGGTATGTATCTATTTTGCTTCGGCATTACATAGTATTCAACGAGCACCCTCATGGAAAAAGTTACACACCTTGGTTGTGAAGCCACCCAATGTAGGAAAGGGCTACGCCTTTGTGATGAGTGAAAGCTGCCATGAGGTGTATATGTTTTTGTTAGAAAAATCAAAGAAGTGTTGAAAAGAATCATTAAAAAAAAATAAAAAATCTTTGATTCTAAGCCTAAAAGAAATGAAAAATAAAAGGCTTATTGATATATAGTTGAGAATTGTGAAAAGCTCGGGTTGTCAAATAGAAACGGGAAATCGAGCCACATGCACACACACGCTCAAATGTTGATAAATATTCTTTTAAAGCAAAAACCCGGATGAATATCGGTTTGACCTATTTTTGGAAATGCTTTAGTTGGATAGGTGTGGAAATTGTTTGCATGTTGATATCACAATTACTCATACTATATATGTGAGAAGCATTCACACACACACATTTTGCTTATGTGCTTGATTCATTAGCAATGTGAGAATATTTTTGAGAGATTAATGAAAATCTATGATTCTCTCTTGGACTTTGAAAAGTGATGAAATATTTTCTCTTATTGCTTAATTGTGTGAATGTGTGAATCCCTTGTGAACAAATATACTTGGTGACAATATGTGGAGTATATGTTAAGGGGGAGCTTTAGTTTATTCAACTTCGCTTTCTATACGATTTGTTTGCTTAATATCTCGTTCTTTATCTTTTGTGTCATTTGTCTATTCCTTGACAAAAAAGAGGAGAAATTATATACCTCACCATGTTGGATATGGAGGAATCCATGTTTGATATAGGGGAGAAAAATGTATACATCACACCTTGTGTGGGAAAATGTTCCAATTGTGTGAGTCATGTTCCTCTTTATGCTTAATTGTAACTTTGTCTTAAGGGGGAGAAATAATTCTTTCTTGATAATGTTAAGGAAGGTCGGTCCTTGGAGAAATTTATATCTTAGAGAGTCTAAGGGAAGGCTTTAATATGAAAATATTTTATTCACTTGAGATAATGCATTTTTGTATGAGATAAGGGATGTCTTCTATATTTGTTTTTGGTAAAATATCTCACCATTCTTCTTTAGAGAAGATCTCTTGTTTGGTTTGCTATTTTCTCTCATAGGTACTTTGAAGACCAAAGAGGGATTCTTGAAGACTCATGAAGGCTTGAAGACTTTTTAGTCTAGGAATCTCTTTGTAATATGAGGATGAGAGTATGCTATCAACTTGAGTTTATTGGAGTGAAACATTGTATTGTGAGGATGAGGTTTTGCCATGGAATAGCCAAAGGGGGAGATTGTAAGGTTCATGATTTGTATTGGCTTAATTCCATTGCAAAACACTCTATATTTGTAATAGTTGTTGCCGAGGATGTTCTTAGAAGAAAAGAAGCTTCAAAGTTGAAGAGCAACATCTAATGCAAATATCGTCTTCAAGAGGTGAAAGCGTCAAAGGTATACTTAGACTTCTATCCTCTTGCAAGGCGTTAGAGCACACACACACACAATTCATATATGTGTGTCCCTGCATCGTAGTTCAAATATTTGGTATAACACATTCACACACTTTTAAGTATGCACATACATTGGTTTCTTATAGACAAACATTGTAGAATTGCATGTTTTATGACTATCGCGTAGATATGGCATACTTGTGTGACATTGTGTTTATATGTTTGTGTTTCTTGTTTTTTTGACTTGAACATGTTCTTATTTGATTCCTTATTGAGTCCCGGTCGTTTCGGTTACTCATTCATAAGGTTTCGAGTCCAAACGATGTAGCTACTCTATTTTGCATTCTCATTCGTTGAGTTGACTTCATCGTTGTTTTCCGAGATGATTTCTTAACCATTTGTCAAAGTTTTGTAGCCGTTGTTGTGAGTGAGGGAGTCATGATTCATAATCCGAAAACGGATTCAAAATTGGAGTTCGGATGCCCGAATACAGCTGAAGAACGTGAAAGGAGTGCGCGAGAGGTTTGCATGGCCAAAGGCCATGCATTGGCCACCACGTGTGGAGGCCGTGGGACCCACGACCAGAACACCCCTCTGGTCCCGTGTGGCCCACGCGCCCCACACGGGGATGGGTGATGTGGTCGCCTCCGATTGCGTCGTTTTTGTTCCCTCCTTGAATCATTTAAAAATGATTTTCTTTCCCTCCAAACATAAACTTGAAGAAAATTTCCAAGAGAAAATTCTACAGAAATCTTCATGATTTTAGTGTTCTTATTTCGACCATAACCTTTTTATACGAACTCGAAATCGAGTGATCCAAAAGCCAAAAATGTTAGTCTCAACGAGAGCTACAAACCCCAATCATTTTTAGAGGCAGTTGACTTCGTAATATTTCCCAGTGGTCTGATTTCAGTACGTGGTTCAACTTTGTATGTATTACTTGTTCTTTTTTCAATTTCTTTTGATCATCTCTTTTATTCTTTCTATTTGATTGATGAAATATGTTGAGAAGAATGCTAGTACATATGCTAGGGTTTTTATGATTGAGTGTTTTGTTTGAGTTTTAGCCATTTGATTTCAATTGAACATATATTGCTAAACTTGACCTATCTTGAAATTGATTCTAGAAATATCATATATGTTGTACCTAATGACATTTTCTAGATTTAATTTCATCATCTAAGAACTAAGATTTTTGTGTGATATATTGAATATTCATATCTTGTTCTTATTGATTTATATGCTTTGATTTCTAGATAGATTTGTGATTGTGTGTTGAAAGCATAATTCTAGTTTATCATTAAGCATGTACATTTAGCTTGATTGATCATCTAGCTTTATTTGATTGTGTTTGCATCATTTGCATCACTTAGATCATTGCCTTGTATAAGGTTGAAGTCTCTAGCAAAGTGAGTGAAGCTTTATGGATAGAGCAAAGAAGTCTTGATTAGAGTCAGGAGGACTCGGATAGTCAAGCAAAAAGTCTTGTCTAGGGTCGGGAGGATCCGGATAGACAAGCAAGAAATCTTCCTAGAGACGTGAGCGTCTTGGATAGGAAGTTGCTTCCTAGAGGTGTAGGACACATCTTGGATAGGAAGTAGGCTTAGTTGTTCACTAGCCATTTGGGTAGATTAGGAGGTGATAGCTTGAGTGGATATCATGTGTTGATAGCTTGAGTGTGTAAGTCCTTTTCATATAGTGGATTGCTTTGCCGGTGGTTGTGGTATCAACCCGTGGATGTTTCCTCTTTAAGGTTTTACCACGTAAAAATCATTGTGTCAATTTTCGCTTTACTTTTCTTTATCTTCCATATCTTACATTGAGTGCATATCTTGTATATTGATTTACTCTTGCATTAGTTAAATCAATTCATTTGTCAAATCTAAGCAAGTGTGCATATTCTTTGTTATATTCCGCATTATTTTTAATATTGGAAGAGATTTGAGCCTATACCTATTCACCCCCATCTAGGTATAATTTACACTAAAACTTAAGGAAATTTCATCAAGGCATCACCAATATTCTTGATTTTGAACACAAAATCACTTATCGAACATGAGCCTTTTTTGATAGATTGAAGCTGATTTCTGAGCTGAAGAGCTTTGGCCATTGATTGTTGACAATAAATTCTATATAATCGGTTCCAAACATCATACGAGGTCTGACAACCAACAACTTGTCCAATTACATTCTCACTAACAGTTGAGTAGATCCATCCCATGAGAAGCTTATCTATTCTTCTCCAGTTAGTATATTCCTTACTTAATCGTTTCTCAGTAACTTTTTCTCCAGAAACATTTGTAACTTCAATGTTCACATACATGTTTGATAGTAGATTTGTACCACACACATAATCCTCAAGGTCTAAAGCCTATATTATAGGTAAGATTTACGTTTTCCAGTAAAGGAAATTGGATTTACCTAGTTTGATTGGCAGGTTGAAATTCAGACTCTTCGAGAGCGAAGAAAACTCCATCGCTGAACCAGATTCTTGCGAGATCTGACTTGAATCTAACCTTTGAGAGTTGATTGATGCGGAAGCCCTTTGAAACCTTTGATTTTGATCATGAATCGGAGAATGAGATGGAGTTCGAATCGGAGTCGTCATGACATTAGTTTGATGAGCTCTAATACTATGAAAACTAGAATATAGTTTTATAAAGCAACTAAGTGCTGATGAAAATAGTGAATGAAAAATCTAAAGTGAAACTTTAGAGAAACTCCATTGATAGAGCTCTGTGAATCACAGAGATGAGATACTATTGATTGTAATGATATTATGACAGAGTCTGATATTTATCAGATTTCTAACACACCAAAAGTGTGTGCAATATTGACCAGCCAATCAGAGTTCAGGATTACATCCACATCGTCAAAATCAGTTACTAACGATAACTCTCTAAAAGATAACGGCCAGCTAACATTTGATCAGTCAATGTTAGTTGACTGACGGCAACCTTTCAACATAGCTGATTCCTGATGTCTTGTGCTCTGTTTCTCTAGGCTTGATATCAGTGAATCCATATTTGTTGCAGTCTTGCATTCTGATGTGTATGCAATCTTATCAAGGTGATCACAAAGCAAACTTGAAAAGCTTGCTTCCAACTCTAACTCAGTACAAACTCACACCTTAAGTTACATGACTGTCCAAAATCAGGAAAGCAACAACCGTCTATCAACTGTAGGGAAAAATAACCGTTTTGAAAATAAATGTATTTATGGAACTTTAAAAAAAAAATCAAAACATCGCTAGATCATATTCTAAATATAATGCAAATTAAATTAATTTAGAGATTACCTTTATAGTTTAGTCTTCGTAAATCTTCCACACTTAGCACAAGATCGAATCACCTAGGAGTGTGGGCTCCTTTTTCTTTGAACCAAGGTGTAAATCCACTTACAAGACTTAAAGAAAAAGATTAAAAGCTCAAATCGAGTTTGAAACTTACAACTTGCTTTCAAGCTTGTGTCAACGCCAATGAGAATGAAAAGCTTGGTATAAATCTATTCTTTCTCTTAAGCCACCTATTTATAAGTTTAGAAAAGAATAATTTGTTTTTTCATAGGACACAAGAATCACAAATCCTATTGTGATTTAGTAAGTATAATCTTATTAGAAGTCTTTTCCTTTATTTATTTTTCCATCAAAATTCTATTTTGATTTATTTTCCATTCATAATGGGGGAAAAAAAGTAATATGAGTCTTTGTCTTTGAACCCAATATTTGAGCCCAATAGGTTCCTTTTAGATGATCCAATTTAACTTGTGAAGTTTTAGGATCCATGGGTTATTTTAATTACAAGCTCTAATATATTTGTCACAAGTACCAATTAACTCTTAATTAATTGAGCCCAAATATATTAATTTCAGTTTAGTCTATTAAAAAACTAAAAGTCCATTGTTGAATTAAAATAAAATATATTAAATATTTTTACCCTAAGCAATTGTGTGAAATATGCGTCCTCATGAAAAAATACCTATAATTAAAATGCCTATTGACCGTTGCATTGTTAATTATTTTATTCCTTAAGACCGTCCTTACGTCTAATGGATAATTTTGATTTATCATGAATCATGATTCAATAACTCCTTATTGAATACTTGGTACCAAGATTTATTCTCCAAGTCCTTGTAAGACCCATAAGATGATATTTACTTTTATTTGATGATAAGAGTCATGATGTCCATATCTATAAATATATGTCCGCTATGATATATGAATCAATAACGCCAAACTATCGGGATTAAACGTTATTCTGTGGTCGTACACATTGATAGCTCAAACATTACAACTCATAATATATATGGTACATTATTTATCTCAAGATTAAGATAGATATTTTAATTGCTCTATTGTGAATGTATTATTCCATTAACAGTAAAATCGAAATATACTATTCACTTGATCTGTTCATTACATCATATGTACTAGGTCTTTTGTTTAAAGTCTTTCACTTGGTGATTATAGAATCATCACTTCCCATTTGCAAACAAAAGATTCACAACTTTAATCAAGATAAGGTGTCCAGTCTGTATCTTAAGTTGTGAACATTTTTAGACTAAATAAAAAATTATGTCTACCACACATAAACTTCTTTATGTGAATAATTCTTTATGTTTGTTTTAGTCTTGGATCCCTAGAATATTTTGCTTTTGACATATATAATAAATGATATATATATATATGCTACATAATTTATTTGTAAACAAAAGATTTTTATTGATATAAAATGATTTGTTACAGAAAAACCCTTACTTTAGGGCATACTTCTTAACATCAACAACAAACATGATCCTCATGATCTTGATCTTAGATCATATCATGACCATTGTAATACCATTGTAATAGGCTGTCACGATGTAAAATTAGCTTAGGTGGGTAGTTGTATCAATTGTAATAATAGAATTAGTTAGGAAAACTGATGAGCTGGAAGGTTGCTATATAATTTCTGATTATTCTAGAATTCGGTTAGAGATTTCTTGTATAAATATCCAGTTTCTTATAATAAAAGGCTAAGGAAAATAAATACATTGTAAAATAGAGTTTGAGCTTATCAATGGCATCCAAAATTGGCTGATCATACTCTAGTTTCTTCTTTTAGTAATTTTCACAAACACCTTTGTTATTTTCTTATAGTTTCTCTTGGTATCAGAGCTATTGACTTGCGTCAACGACTTCCACTTCAACCAACTCTTTGATACAGAACTAGAACAATCAGAGTTCTTTATTTTCTTTGTCTGGCATTGATTTTTCGTCACTGTCACGACTCTTAACTTCAATGTTTCGATAAAGCTTGATAAAAGCAATTATATCCACTAGAAGACTCAAATCTTGCTACTTATTCAATGCTTTGGATCTTGAAGATTTCATATTAGGCTCGAAATCGCTTCCAAGCAAGATGATAGATGTGCAAGTGATGAACGAAGATGAGGAAGTAATAATTGAGCAACAGGTTAACAAACAATACACCTTATGGGAGAAATCATACCAGCAATACAAGAAATTTGGCCTTTCGCAACGCGCAAAATGCGTTGCGAAAGGTTTTCGCAACGCACGCCTGTACGTTGTTGATACATCTGTTGCCAAAAGTCTGATGACTTTTCGCAATGCGCCATGCGCCATGCACGTTGTCTTAGAACAACGACAACGTACTAATTGCGTTGCAAAAAAAACGTACGTTGTCATAGACATTTAACGCAACACGCTATAGACGTTGCGTTAAATGTTTAACGCAACGTGCATTGTACGTTGTCTTAGAACATCAACAACATACTAAGTGCGTTGCGGAAGAGACGCATGTTGTTGTAGATATTTATCGCAACGCACATTGTACGTTGTCTTTGACCACAAAAATAAATAAATAAATAAATATAAATGATCCCCAATACCACCCATTGGGATCCCTCTACTAGGCCCTAACACTATCGAGCCTCCAACCTCTAGGATCAATATTTATTAAATCTCACAATTATTTGCTTGGGTTGGGAGTTGAACCCGAGATAGTGAAGACAGTGAGGAGTGACTTTGCCATTTTGCTGGAAGCTTAACTTTGTTAAATAATGCATAACTATTTATATATATCATATATATGCTACCAATCTGTTTAATTTTTTATAATTAATAATTTATTAAAAAATATTAATTCTTATTAATTGATCATATAAACTCATTCTAGTAATCTTTGTAATTATTTTGTATGATAGAGACATAGATATTAAAAAAAACGTTTAGTGTAGCATTTAATTAAACTATCTTTTTTTTATATTTAAAATCAAACAATTGGATTAGAGTCTATCAAAACTTAATGCTAACAAACGTTGCAAACTCAGAACTCGAAATGAAATTCCCACTATATGGAAGAGGTCTAGCTCCCCCACATTTTACGATATGATAATCAAAAGTGAGGTTTGAATGCTTGAATCCTTATCACAAAATAACAGGGAATGAGTCAAACCACTTTGCTTATGGTTGTTGTGTATTTTTAATAATTATGAACACGTCCATGATGTTTGGGTTTCTAAATATTAAAAAAAAATTTCGAAACGCACAAATCAACAATTGATAAAAATGTTCTTACGACAACTTGCATATAATATGTGTGTAACGAAATATTAGTATTTTTCGCAATGCGCAAACCAATGATTGCTAAAAAAGTTTCTACGATAACGTGTATTACATTTGTGTTGCTAAATATTAGCCTTTCACAACGTGTATGACATTTACAGCAACATGCAGGACTTGTGTGTTACTAAAATATTTGTCTTTCGCAACACGCATAACAGGTGTGTTGTTAAATATTATCATTTTAAAATGCACACGACATCTACGGCAACGTGCATGACTTGTGTGTTTCTAAAATATTAGTCGATCTTTTGCAACGCGCATAACATGTGTTGCTAAATATTAGCTTTTCGCAACGCGCAAACTAGTAGTTGCTAAAAAGTCTCTTACAACAACGTGCATGGTATGTGTGTTACGAAATATAAGACTTTTCGCAACGCGCATGATATATGTTGCTAAATATCAACCTTTCGCAACATGCAAACAAATAGTTGCTAAAGATTCTCCTACAACAACGTGCATACTATGGGTGTTGTGAAATATTAAACGTTTTCGCAACGCGCATGACATGCGTGTTGCAAAATATTTGACTTTTTCGCAACACGCAAATAATCAGTTGTTAAAGATTATCATATGGCAACATTCATGATGTGTGTGTTGCCAAATATTAGATTTTTAACAACATGCGCGTTTGTACGTTGCTAAAAACAAACTTATAGCAACGTACACAAACTTAATGAAATAACAATGACAACGTGCATTCATTGTGTGTTGCCATATGTGCTCAATTATTGGCAACATTCGCATGTACGTTGTCGTAAGTGGTTTTAACAACACATTTTTTACGCGTTGCGATAAATGACTTTTGGCAACGTGCTTTACCTGCGCGTTGCGATAGATGACTTTTAGCAATATGCGCAACCCGCACGTTGTATTTTGAATGTTGCTAAAAGTGAAATTTCTTGTAGTGCAGATTCTTATATTCTGGCTCATCTCAACTCTTAGTCAAAAGGTAATTGGTCAAATCACCGATTGTAGATCTTCTCTTAAAGCCTGGATAAGGCTTGAGAGACTCTACTCTCAACAATCCATGGCGAAGATCATGCAATTACGTCAATAACTACAATCAATCATGAAAGACTTCAACTCTGTTAGTGATTTCGTGTTAAGAATCTAGCTAATGCTTCGGAAGCTGCAAGTGATGAGGTATCCAATCTTGATCTTATTTTGACTATGATGAACAGAGTAGGTCATGAATATGATTTTGTTGTTACACTGGTTACTTCTCAATAAAAGACCATGTATGTTAAAGATGCGCAATTCTTGCTTCTTATACACGAACAACGAATTGAGTAGTTGAACTTAGCCTCCAATTCATAGTAAGTGGTGCTTCAGCTAACTTTGCTACCAATACCTTTGGTGATAAGAAGGATCAGAGAGGAAATTTCAACAACAGAGGTGGTTAGCGTTGAAGAGTAAGAGGAAATAGATTTGGTGGAAGAAAATATTTCTGTGAACTATGTTCAAGACCAGGACACGCTTTTCAATGCTTTCATCATTTTGATCAAGAGTTTCAAAGAACAAATCCACCAAATTAGAGTCAAGCTCTTGTTGGCCAGTTCAGTTAAGGTTTAAAGGCACCAAATTAGACTCATGTTGGCTTCAATCAAGGTCTTCAAGGTCAATCTCTTCCTCAAGCAAACTATGATCATCAGACCTCTACCTTTACTGCAACTCTAGAATCAGTCAATAACCTTGCATGGTATGTTGATAGTGGTGCTACAAACCACATTACTTCCTATCTCAAAAATCTCTCACTCAAATATGAATATAGAGGAAATGACAAGCTCGTGGTTGGCAACGGGGAGCACCTTTCTATATCGAACATTTGTTATACTTGTGTTGATTCACATGATAATATCTGTAGAAAGTTGCATCTTAACCAAATATTACATGTTCCTCACATTACTAAGATACTTAGTATCTCAAAATTTACTAAAAATAATAATATTGTGGCTGAACTCTCTACTGATGACTGTGTTGTCAATGACCAGAAAATGGGTGTGGTACTTCTCAGAGGTATAATCAAAGATGGTCTTTATCAACTAAAACTTGTTGCCGTAACATCTTAAGATTATTTTCAGTCAAATTTGCTATAAATAACAATGCGTAGACAGGTCGAGTAGCTTTCATGGTTTGTTCAAAAATAATAAGCATGCTTGTAATGTGTTTCATGCTGGCAATGTTCACTCTACACTTTGGAATGTTAGACTAGGGCACTCAAAACCTCTGATTTAGAAGAAAATACTCAATGAGCTGCATTTTCCTTTTAATATTGGAACTTTAGAGTCTTTGATTCCTGTAAACTAGGAAAGTTACATAGGCTTCATTTCTTAAGATCATAGATTTCTATCAATGCACCTCTTGAACTTGTGTACACATATTTGTAGGGTTCTACTCCTTGTATCACTACAGAGGGTTATAAGTATTTATAATCTTTGTGGATGCTTTTACAAGATTTAAATGGTTGTTCCATTAAAACTCAAGTCTGACTCATCATTTATTTTTATCTTTTTCCAAAAACATGTTGAGTTGAAATATGATAGGAAGATTAAGTGTCTGCAAACTGATATGGGTGGAGAATATATGCCTTTCATTCCATATCTATCTAAGCAAGGCATTCAAATTAAATTTTCATGTGCTTGCACCCATTAACAGAATGGAGTGCATGAGAGAAAGTATAAGCATGTGATTGAAACTGGTCTCACTCTATTGGCATATGCCAAAATGATTTTGAGCTTCTGGTTTGAAGCATTCTCTGCATCTGCCTTTCTCATCAATAATCTTCCTACTTCTTTACTCAAATTTAAGTCTCCATTATAGAAATTTCATAACATGTCACTTAATTACAATTTTCTTCACACTTTTGGGTGTACTTGCTTCCATTTTCTTTGTGACTATTCCAAACAAAAGCTGAATTTTCACTATGCTAAGTGCATTTTCATTGGTTATAGCCTTTCACACAAGGGATATCAATGTCTTCATCGTTCTAGTAAGGTCTATTTAACCAGGCATGCTGAGTTTAATGATTTGGACTTCCCAAATCAGTAGCTTTTTTCAGTCTCTGTCTTTGTTTGAGCCAACCACTTATGTTTCTTTGTCCACATTAGTTGACCTGGTTCCAAGTTCTATTGATAGGTCACCCTCAAGTCAGCCTCGGTTCTCTCAACCTGATCACTCATCATCTCATAGTCCTCTTTTAAGGCCTACTTTTGAGTATGATTCTTCTTCAGAATCTCTACACTCTTCTTTACCTAACGAGTCCTCCGTTGCTTCTCTACCACCTATTTTAAATGTGTATCAATGTCAGTCAATTTATCCTATGACCACTCGGTCTAAGAATGACATTTTTAGACCAAAAGTTTATACTTCTTCTTGGATACTTCCAGTTGCATTTCTCGCTAGAACTGAGTCTAAAAATGTTAAAGAGGTCTTACCAGATCCATGTTGGTATCATGTTATGCAAGAGGAACACATGACTCTCCTTTAAAATAAGACATGGACACTTGTACCTCACACTTTTTCTATGAATGTGGTTTGGTGTAAATGAGTGTTTATAACAAAATAAGAGCTTGATGGCTTTATACTTAAGCATAAGGCTTGTCTGGTCGCAAAAGGGTTCCATCAGACCCTAGTATTGATTATCTAGACACTTTCAGCCTAGTTGTTAAGGCTTCAACAATTCGAGTGATCTTTTTAGTGGCTGTTTCTCAGGGTTGGGATATCTAACAAGTGAATATTAACAATGCCTTTTTAAATGGTGATATGCAGGAGGTTGTCTTCATTGAGCAGTTAGAGGGATTCACTGATGCTACTCGTCTTTCTTATGTTTGTCTTCTTAAGAAGGAATTGTTTAGCTTTAAACAGGCTTTTCGTTCATAGTTTCATAAGTTGAGAACTGCCTTGCAGTGTTGGGGATTTGTGAATTCTACCTTTGATGTCTCCTTAATCATTCGTCATCAAGGTTTTAAGTCCTTGTTTCTACTTTTTATGTTGATGACATACTTATAATATGCAATTATTCCACACTTGTTCATCAACTTATTGCTCAACTTCACTTTGCTTTTTCTCTCAAGGCATTAGGTTCAATAAGCTACTTTTTAGGGTTTGAAGTGTTCTTCAGTCTAAAAATATCGGTGATCTTCTATAAAAGACTATTATGGCTTATTACAAACCTTGTGACACACCAATTGGTGCTAGTGTCAAGCTTACATTGAAGGGCAGTGAACATTTTGGTGAACCCTCTCAATATCGAAGCACAATTGGAGTTTATCAATACCTCTCCCATACCAGACCTGACATTTCTTGATCATACTCTAGTTTCTTCTAGTACTTTTCATAAACACATTTGTTATTTTCTTTTAGTTTCTCTCTTACTATGTCATGATTGTCATACATACATGTGTCTCTCCAATAATTAATTGTTATATTTACATTATTAATTAATTTTTCTAACATTTAAATTGGACCTTGCATTTACCCTTTAAAGAAGTGCTATCTAATGTTACAGAACCATTTGTTCCACATATAACTAAATTTGAGATCTCAAACCTGAAAAGCTGAATTTATATAATATATTCAAAATATCCTTTAAAATGAACCAACTGCTTAATATTATATATGGACTCTTATCACTACTTCTGAAACAAAAAATCAACAAGTTTGCACAAAACAAAGTTTGATATTCGAAACAAAATTAATAAAGAAAGATACATGTAAATGACTCAACTTATCATTAACAAGGTAAATAGAAAAAGAACCAATGAAAAAATTAATAGATCAATTGAAGAATATACATTGTTGGGAAAAGTAACGCAGAAGCTCATGCCTAATAATTACCATATAACAAATAGCGTATGCTAGCAGAAAAATAAGATAAGAGAATCCAATCACAAAACATAAGATTTTATGTGGAAAACCCAAAGTAGGGTGACCACTCCAAAATAGGGTGCTCGCAATCGTACAAGGCCGGGAGTGTATTATAATGTAAATAGGAATTCGTTCCCACGAGGATTGAGTAGTTGATTACCGAAATTGATTAGTCAAATTACTATTTGAACAATAATTAAAGATGATTTCCAAATTAAACACTAAAATTAATCTAAATTAACTATTAATGCAATTACTATTAAAACTATAAAAATCAACCACATACAAAATGAATAAATGTAATAATATAATGAATGACGCTAAAACTAGAATCCACCTCACCCTCCTAATTAAGCACTAGATTCACTTAATCACTCAAATGTGCAAGTGTAAATTATAGGCACGTGTCTCCTTAATTAATCTCACTCTTTCTTGAGCAATAGAAATCACACCCATACATACCCACATTCTATCTCTCGATGACTATGGACTGTATGCATGAATTCATTAAGTTCTTTTGCACACACACAAAAGCCTTATAAGTTAGCATTGCGCATATCTACCTTACTATTCATATAGTGGACATTTTGTCGAGAACGTTAAGTGCGTCGCTTCTCGGTCCATAACACAACAACCAATAAATCATTCACAAGATGGCCAATCAAGTAAAAGTATTAAGTACTTAAAACATCCATATAATAACACAAACACATGTAGAGAAATTTGGTGATCTTCATTAATGAATCAAGGGTTCGGTTTCATCATAGTTCTAGCATAAAAAGATTTAGCTCATATTACACTTCAAAGCCATACAAGATATGAAATAAATAATATTCATAACAAATACAAGAATCAAGAGGTGAAGATGGAAGAAATAAATTGGAGTGTAGATCCTCTTCTTCTTGTAGAGTTTGACTTCAATGGCTTCTTCTCTCCAAGACTCCTTACTAGGGTGGAAAGGTTAGGCATGTGTTTGGAAAGGATGGATTTGTGTTGTGAGAGGGGGTTGATGGTTAGGTTTGGTGAGATTTTTGAAGGTTTGGTGTAAAAGATGGTTTCTTCGGTGTTTCGGAGGTGAAAGGTAATGGTTAAGGTGAAGAGCACGAGTGGAGATGATGCTTAAATAGGTAGGGGAAATTAGGGCACATAACCCAAAATTTGCTTCGTGGGATAAGTAGACGAAGTCTGTCCCATGAAATTCTTTAGAATGATCTTCAATCTTTTTCACTAGAGCTTTTTCGCAGGACAACTAGACGAAGTCTATCGTGGAATTTCTCTAGAAATTTCTTCTTCTTTTGTTGCGAGATAACTTTTGTGGGACAACTAGACGAAAGTTGTCCTGCAAATTCCTTTGGAATGAAATTCATTTTCTCCTTTTCGCCGGACAGCTAGACGAATAGGTATGCCCATTTATTCTAATTGTTTGAATTTATGCTTTTGCCCCTATACTTTATCTTTTTTGCACTTAAGACTTCCTGAGTGTGAGAAACCTGAAAACACTTATTTCAAAGGTTAAATACTTGATTTTACCTGGGATTCGAGCATAGAAGATAGGAATGTGAGGGCTACACTACGTGTAGAGATGAGACTATCATAGGGAAAAACCACGGCTGTCAGGACGATAAGAGAAAAATATCACTATTTAGAAAGTTGTTACATCTATACAATTCCAATATTCTTTCTCTAACTCCAAACCCTGCCCAATCTCATAACTGAGCTTACATTCTAGCTTTCAACTCACAGCTCTCTCGGGTCTTCTCTCGGATATCCCTTGGTATCTCCCTGGCCCCCAGATCTACCCGAGGTCTTAGTCCTTGGATCCACCCACTCTCTGATGTTTCCAAATGTCTCTTTGGTTTCTCCAAGTGTTATCAACCGAAGAATAAACCTTCCTATTTATAGGGTTAATATCCTTGGTCCCTAAGTAATTAGAAACCCATAAGATTTAGGAAATCCCTTAACAAGTCTTTCCTAAACAAGGAATCCCAAGAAATTAGACTTCCATAAGTTGTTGGGTTTGTATGGTTTATTTGAGAATACAAGTCAAATCCTAACATACACAATGCACTACAACACTACAAAAGAAATGACATTTTGTTGTGGGGAAAATACAACACAATCTGCTGCAAAAGAGTGTTGCAATGAAAGGGAATCAAAGGATATAAATCTTTGGTGCTTTATGAGGGGATTGAATGTGACCGCTTGCAATCTATTGCATGGATTCTGAAAGTTAGTTTTAGGTGCCATTTCTTTTTTTGGATGACCCACTTTATCAAACTTTATTTTCTTCTAAATTTAAATATTTTTATTTATTTATTTTTGTTACCTGTATGATTGCATGAATCCATACTAGAGCAGTGTTTGGAATTCGTTTCTAAAAAGCTTATCTATCAGTTATATAGTTGGATCGATTCCATTCGAGGAAGGCCATTACCGATTGAAGTAAGTTTGATTCTGATTAGGTTCAGACTCAACGCTTTTTTACTTATTATGTCTTTCTTAAATTGGCTGCAATAGTGAAGGAGATAAAGGCTTTTATAATAGTCACTGTTAGTTATGCTGAAGGAATAATCAGCTGTGAAGTTAATCGGCAGATGTTTGATTAATTATGTTTTTAAAACTATTGTATAGCTCAAAAGCAGTATATATATGTTTGGTAATTTTATTTCAAAAGTGCTGAAATTAGTTACAATGACTAAAATAGACATGATTTTAGAACCTTATTTATTTTTTCATTAATTATATATATTAAATCAATATTTAAGTAGAATATTTAAATTAGAAAAATAAAATTCCATAAGAATAATAAAAATATTTTTAAAAGATTTTATAAATTAAATAAATTTTTAATTAGAATCTTTAATTTTAAGATGAAATAAGGTATATAAATGATTTTAATCTGATTTCATAAGGATAATAATGGTATTTTAAAAGATTCATTAAATACTAAAATAGATTATTCCATAATCACTTTCAAAAAGTGACCCCCACCTACTTCTCAAAATTATTGTCAAAACTTGTCAGATTATTAATTAATCACTTTTGAAAGTTTTACCGAACATCATTTTATGTCAAAATTATAAAATAAGCTAATTTAACTTCTCCAAAGCAATACCAAATTGGCCTTTAAGTTCCAAAAAAAAAAGGAGGGGTGGGGTTTAACTGTCTTTCTTTCTTTTGGTCCTTATGTTTTCGCGAGTCATGACTTTTTTAACTGTCTTTTTATTTTTCACTCGCATGGTCCCTATGTTTTCAAAAACCCATCAATTTGGTCCCTTTAACCAGATTTTTAACAGTTAACCCTCATTGAAAAAGCAAAATGACATTTGAAAGTGATTCGAATGTGGCTGTTTCATGGATCAATGGTTTGGGGATTGGTAGTCGAGAACATGTTAACTTTATCTTTGCTATACGTAGCAACCTCAATACTATTGGTCAAGCTCGGGTGGCTTTCATTTATAGGTCTACTAACTCGATTGCTGACATTCTAGCAAAGAGAGGTTCTGGTGGAGATGAAGAGCTGCTGTCTTGGAGTTGCTAATGTTCTGTGTTAAGTGTCTGTGGGATTTCTTATTTGAAGCTGGTGTGCTTTTTTTGTTGTTTTTGATGTTTGCTTTTTTGCTGTTTTGTGCTTCTTAGTTGCAGCTGTTTTGTTTTGTTTCGTTTGAGTGGCTTGGTGCCTTTATTGATTGTTTGGGTGTTGTTTCCAAGGTCCTCCCCTGTTTTTGGGTGGATTTCCATCCCTCAATAAATTTGCTTTTCCAAAAAAAAAAAAAAAAAAAAAAAAAGAAGCAAAATGACATTGTTACCCCTGCCCATTTAATTTCTTAAAAAAAAAAAAAATTAAAGAAAAGGAAATTGAGAAAAAAATTAAAATATATCATAAAAATTAAAATTAAAATATATCATAAATAAAAAATAAAAAACAAATATGAAAAATGAAAAATGAAAAAAAAAAAAAACAAACAAAACAAAATTGATTGGATCCAAGTTGAAATATAATAATAATACTAATAATAATAATAATAATAATAAGAGAGAAATTCAAAAGTAACCATGTGAAATATTAAACTTTTGTTAATAACCACTTTTGAAATTTTAATTGTTAGTAACCACTTTTTAAAAAAAATTTCAGTGTATGTCCATAAATTACCAGAGTACCCCTAAAAATAGTTTTAAAAATAAAAACCTCAAACTTGAAATCATGGCTAAAAACTTAAATGTTGAAACTTGAAATCATGGCTAAAATAAAATATGAAACTTGAAATCATGGCTAAAATGAAATATGTGAAACTTGAAATCATGCATAATTTCCCTTCCACTCCTTCTTCCCCAAATCCCCAAATTCCCAAATTAGGTATTATTTTTTTTGAATGTCCATTTTCTGCAGATCAACTCGCCGACGAGGAGGAGCTCCGATGGCCGTGGAGCCCAGGTGAAGCACGCCACACGCCGCACGCCGCACGCCGCACGACGGTGCACGACGACGCACGATGGCGACGCACGATGCAGAGAGAGAGAGAGAGAGACGTTCGGGGAGATAGAGAGGATGCCGGCGACGATTGCTTGCTCCGATCTGATCAGGTTTTGACGACGAAGACGGCGGCGACAATTTCCGACGACTTGCAGACGCCGGCGACAACAATGGCTTGATTTACGGGCGTCGGTTTGGACGGAGAGAGAGAGATCGGGGAGAGAGCAGCTGAGGAGAGAGAAAGAAAAAGAGAGAAAGAAGAGAGAGAGTGTGATTGGGATGGTTTTTATATGGGGGCATTCAAGTAATTTTACAAAAAGATGGTTATTAATAAATAAAATTTCGTTTGTGGTTAAAAACGAATTTCCTATAATATATGTGGTCATTGTTGGTAATTTTCACTAATAATAAAGCTTGAAGAGTTCTGGAAATATGCGGTCAGATCTGTTAAAAAAAAAAAAAATTGAAAGATTGAAGAGTAATCGGCTTTCGTTTTCGTCATCGTCTGATATGTGCACTTATTGTGCTTACTCGTAATTCTTGCTTGTATACACAGGTGTACAACAGCTTTCTATCTCAAGTGTTAGGAAGTCATAGTTCACATTGTTAGAGACTTGGTCAGGTCAATTGGTTATGTCAATTGATCATTCCGTTAAACAATGATCCACTCTGTGGAAGTGGTGCAAGTGCTTTGTTATATTTCCTATTTCTTAGCTTAGTGGTTTGCTGTTATTGTTAATTTGTTATTGCTTTACAGATGCCTATAACTAGCTCTTTAGCAATTGGAAATAAAGATATGAATTATTGTGCAAATATCCTTCTCTCTATTTCTTATTCTTCATACTCTTCTTCTTTTCTCAAATTAAACCTATCAAATTGGTATCAGAGCTCCTCGATCCCATGGAGACTCTGGGCAAAAGTAATACCGAATTCCGTAACGAAGTCAGTGAAATCTTGGCTCAACATGAGTCTCGATTTGACTTAATCAAGTCACAGCCACCCTCCAAACCGTTATCAGTGAGTTACAGACATTGACATTACGAACCAATTCATTTCAGCCCTTGACCAACGAAGATGTCAATCCGTTTGCCAATGGAGAAACCTCCCAAAATAATCGACCACCACTCTTTGCTAATTCTCTTGTCAATGTCAGCTCTGACCGAAATCACCATCATCTCAAACTTTCATTTCTAAAATTCAGTGGGGAGGATCCAACAGGATGGATCTATAAGGTGGAGCAATACTTTGAGTTTAAGAACATTGTGATTGATCAATAAGTGCACATATCATCGTTCAAGGTTCCAAGCTTCTTTGTCTCCAACAACACCCATAACTTTAATTTTTGTCAACCATGTTTGTTCCAAATCCTCACATTTATCGTCCATTTTTACAAACCAACCCAACTAGTTAACTTCCGTTGCTAACCAAACCCAAAAATTATAGCCAAACCGATGTTTATTTCTAATTTTTTTTTAAAGATTTACATTGCTATTTTCGATCTCAGAGAATCGCAATGGAGATCGATCACCATCGTGATGTAGATCCCGACGATGGGATATCCATTGCCGATGGAGATGAATTCATTTATGAGCTCAGTGGGTTTTTTTTCCAGGTTATTTATTTTTTTCGGATTTGTGTCTCATGGGTTGTTTCTATTAGATATTTTCTGTCAATAATAGTGATCGCTGTTACTTGAACCCAAATATCACTCTGTCTGTAAATAAATATTGCAAAGAACAAAATTAGTCCAAAATAAAACACTAATACAATTGGCTTCAAGGAACGATATGATGTCGCTCTCCTTAAGACGTTATTCGCCTCCACCAATTATGTGATGCACTGAGTTTGCGAATACGCCTCTAGGATACAATGAAGCCTTTGTTTGTTTGCGCTATGCACTTGCGAAAACAAACCAGAACACATTTGAAAGTTGCAAGTCTATTTATGACAATATTCTATTTTCTGTAGTGGATAAAATATTGTTGATGTATGTTTTTTAGAAACACAAAGGAGGAGAAAGAAAGTGATTCGTAGTCTGTATACTGTCTGATACCAGTATTTATAAACATTAAAATAATAGTCATATAATTTAAATTTAAAACAAAACAATGTGTTTGTTTGAAACAACGCATTCTTTTATTTATGACAAAAGGTTGTGTCTTTTCAAATTTAATTTCAAATGTTATTTATTTTAAAAATTTCTCTAACAATCCTCCACCATTTTCAAAATAAATTTATTTGAAAAGCATTTTTGCATAGACTTGGAAACCTTAATGCATCAATGAAGATGTTTCTCGACTTGAACCTCCACTTAGTGAAAATACATCAAAGTTAATCAAGGTGGCATTGTAGACAAGCTTTGAACTAGCAACCTTATTCGATTAACCGGACACATCTCACACATAAGTTTTCAATTTCTCAGGTGTTCATAATACTGACACGTGGATTGGCCTTGTGTCCTATATCCTATTTCATGAGTGCTCTAGTAACTAGCCAGGTCACATAGGAGATGGCACCATCTCCGAACTCATATAGGTAGATGTTATCAAGAATGTCCCTGTAAAAACATTCTAACAGAAAACTGTTATAACTCTATTAAAAACTTAATAGCTTAACCTTCCCAAAACATACAGGTATCAAGCACTTTCACCTTTGGGAAACATGAAAATATTATAGTGCTTACAATCACAGCATATGATGTACTTTACTCATTGAACCAAGATCTTGATGTTTCAAGTGTTGGGTTGAGGTTCCATCATTGGTGATTTTAAAAGTTGGCTTCAGTCCCATCCCTCTTGATGTTTTATATACTAGATCTTACATACATACTTAATGGTTATCACACCATCTATGAGCAATTGCCTCACATAACTATTTCTTAGGCCAATATGCCTAGACTTACCGTCGTATATCTGACTATGTGCTTTATATAATGTTGCCTCACTATCACAATGAATGGATAAAGGCGGCATGGGTTTTGGCCATAAAGTAATTTCCATCAATAAATTCCTTAATCACTCTGCTTCTTTACTGCATGATGCTAATGCAATAAATTCAGAAGCCATGGTGGAGTCTGCTATACATGTCTGTTTCTTCGAACCCCAAGAAATAGCTTTTCCACCAAGTGTGAAAATCCATCCACTTATGGATGCATGATAACTTCGATATGTGATCCAACTTGCATCAGTGAATCCTTCCAAAGCTGAAGGATAGCCAGCATAATTTATACCATGATCCATAGTATGCTTTAAATACTTTAAAAATCTATACACTGCTTGCCAATGTAGTTGACTTGGATTACAAGTATATCTACTAAGCCTTCCTACAACAAATGCAATGTCAAGCCTAGTATAAGTCATTGCATACATAAGACATCCTATAACACAAGCATACTCTAATTGAGATATGGCCCTTCCTGTGTTTTGGTATAATCTTATAATAGAATCAAATGGTGTGGATACTGGCTTGCAATCAAAATGATTGAACTTTTTCAATATTTTTTCAATGTAGTGTGATTGGGTCAATACTAGGCCATTATCTCTTATGATAATTTTAATACCCAAAATCACATCTGCAAGCCCTATGTCTTTCATATCGAAATTGGATGACAATAAAGTTTTTGTGAGTTCAATATTCTTATTATCAGTTCCAAAAATTAACATGTCATCCATATAATGACATATAATCACACCTTTGTTTCCTTTGAATCTGCTATATACACACTTATCGGATTCATGAATTCAGAAACCATTTGAAATAATGACTTTATCAAACTTTTCATGCCATTGCTTGGGAGCCTGTTTGAGATAATATAAAGACTTGAAAAGTTTACAAACCTTGTGCTCTTGTCCTGGAACTACAAAACCTTCAGATTGCTCCATGTAAATTTCTTCATCTAGCTCTCCATTAAGAAAAGCCGTTTTTACACCCATTTGATGGATTTCAAGGCAATAAATTGAAGGCAATGCTATCAATGTTCTTATAGTAGCAGTTCTTGCAATTGGTGCATATGTATCAAAATAATCAAGGCTTTCCTTTTGGGTAAAACATTTTGCTACTAGCCTTGCCTTGAATTTATCAATCGTTCCATCAACTTTCATCTTTTTTTTGAAGATCCATTTGCAACCTATTGGTTTTGACTTAAGTGGTAAATCAACCGATTTCCAAGTCTTATTGCCCATTATAGACTCCATTTCATCATTAATTGCATATTTCCAAAATGCAACATCTTATGACTTCATTGCTTCCTCAAAAGTAAGGGGATCCGATTCAATTATCGACGAGACCATAATTTGTCTCATATGTGTATCTCTAGTACCTTCAACTAGATACACAATGAAGTTGAGACCAAAAGAATTTTCTTTTCTTGCCCTTTTAATTCTCCGTATTTCAAGATGATCTTTTGTGGCAGTTCGCTTTAGTGTTGCCACATTTTCTAAAAGTGTATCAGAATTCATAATTTTAGGTATAGCAGAAAATCTAGATTCATAAAAAATGGCATCTCTAGATTCTATTATTGTATTAATCTTAACATAATTATTAGGTTTAGTAATCAAAAACCTATATGACTTGCTATGTTTGCATAACCTAAAAATATATATTCAACACCTTTCTCACCTAATTTCTTTATTTAGGTTTTGGTAGTCTAACTATAGCTCTACATATCCAAACGCTAAGATAAGATAAATTAGACTTTCTTTTCTTCCAAAGTTTATATGGAGTAGTTTTAAGTTTCTTAGTACGCACTCTATTTTTATTTTTTTTATTTTTAAAGAGCAATTTTATTGAATAAAAGTCTCTAAAAACAGAGACATTACAACAAGAAAAATCGCATAGACAAAGAGGCCACAAACCACTAAAGAGAATTGCACACAAACTAGTTATAGCAAGCAAAAAAGAAAACACCCGCCCCCCAACAAACTAGAACACCCTACAAAAAGCAATCAAAAATCACCCCATTCCAATCTATCCCCACACCTACGAGCTCCACTTTTGGCAAGGGAGTTCGCTAACGAATTCGAACCCCAAAATCCTTAAGGGCACTCTATTTAATATATAACATGTAGTTAATAATGCTTCACCCCAAAATCCTTTACCTAAACCTAAATTTGAAAGCATTGCATTAACCATTTCTGTGAGTGTTCTATTTCTCATTTATGCTACCCCATTTTTGTTGTGGTGTGTATGCCGTAGATGTTTCATGTACAATGCCAACACATTCACAAAAATTAGGGAATTGATATTCACCACTTTTATCACTTCTAAGAACTTTAATTTTTGTGTCACGTGCATTTTCTACTTCAGCTTTGTAAACCTTAAATTTATTCAATACTTCATCCTTTGAATGTAATAAAGATGATGTTCTTTCAATTTTAGGGAAATGAGTTTTTGTAATTTTTGTTTGAGCATACACTTTGCATTTTTCATGCATGTCATAGTTATATCTAGGAATTAAATCTAAATTAGCCATATCATGCAAACGCTTTGTATGAACATGTCCTAGTCAATTATGCTATAACGATAATGAGTCAATACATAATATAAACAAAAGAAACATTCATTTAATTGATATTAAGCTTAAACTTACCCTCATACATATAACCTTTTCCCACAAAGGTTCCACCCTTGGACAATACAAATGTGTTTGACTCAAACACAAGTTTAAAGCCAAACTTATTAAGAAGGCTACCAGATACAAGATGTTTTTCTAACTTCTGATACATGAAAAATATTAGTTAAAGTAAGAACTTTTCCAGAAGTGAATTCAAGTTTTAATGTGCCTTTTCCTTTTATTGCTGCAGTAGATGAATTTCCCATGTATATTATCACACTTCTATCTTCAATAGATTCATAAGTTATGAAAAGGGTACGATCCTTGCACACATGCTTTGTAGCACCCGAATCTATCCACCATGCGTAGTCATTTTTGAGAAAATTAATCTCAGATATCTTGGCCACAAAATTTGAAGTCGAACTCTCCTTTTGTTTTTTCAGGAGTCAACACTCTTTCTTGACATGGCCTGGCTTACCTCGATGGTAACATGAAAATTTCTTTTTCTTGCCATCTGGGTTCACCTTTGTAGCAAATTTTCTTTTGTTATCTTTTGGGTGCTGGAGCTGTTTAGACTCTTTCTTTTCCTCCACCATATTTATTTTGGAAGACATAATGGGCTGCTCATCATGACTGTTAAGTCTATTCTTTTCCTCAATATAAAGATGCCTGTCCAGTTTCTCAAGAGAGATGTCTTCTTTTTTATGTTTGAAACTATTCTTATAGTCTTTCCATGATGGAGGAAGTTTGTCAATAATAGAGAAAACAATAATTGACTCATCTATAACCAATTTATGTTGTTAAAATTGATTATAAATATGCAGGATCTCATGAAATTGCTCAACAACACACCTAACATCAACCATTTTGTATTGAAAATATTTAGAGGTCCAAACTTTCTTACTTGTTGCATCCTCTGTCATATATTTTGCCTCCAGGAGATCCCATATTTCTTTGGTTGTTGGTTTGTTGTGATACTGATCAAAAAGTGCATCAAACATGGCATTGCAAATGTGTCCCTTGCATATGTAGTCATATGGTTCCCATTTTTGCCGAGTTCAAGTTTCCGCCAATGTCTCATCCTCACATTCCAACGGCTTCGGTGTAGTGAGCACATATACAACTTTCAGAGTTGTCAATAGGAAATGCAATTTTTTCCGCCAACGCTTGAAATTTCCATCATCGAAACGATCCAATTTGACAAAATCCACAGCGAAGTCTTGCAATGATGAAACTCGTGCCACTGATGATAAAATAATGTCTTAAGATTGTTGGATTTTTCTGTCAATAATAGTGATCGCCATTACTCGAACCCAAATATCACACTGTTAAATATTACAAAGAACAAAATTAGTCCAAAATAAAACACTAATACAATTGGCTTCAAGGCACGATATGATGTTGCTCTCCTTAAGACGTTATTCGCCTCCACCAATTCTGTGAAGCATTGAGTTTGCGAATACGCCTCCAAGATACAATGAAGCCTTTGTTTGTCTGCGCTGTGCACTTGCGAAAACAAACCAGAACACCTTTGAAAGTTGCAAGTCTATTTATGACAGTATTCTATTTTCTACAGTGAATATAATATTGTTGATGTATGTTTTTCAGAAAAAGAAAGGAGGAGAAAGAAAGTGATTCAAGTGTAGTCTGTATACTGTCTGATACCAGTATTTGTAAACATTGAAATAATAGTCATATAATTTAAATTTAAAACAAAACAATGTGTTTGTTTAAAACAATGTGTTTGTTTGAAACAACACATTCTTTTATGAGAAAATAGCACTAGACACCATTAATTGGTGGATGGAGTCCCAAAAAGGCCACCGACTATTCAAATTGTTCCAAAATCACCATTTTGACGAAACATTGTTCATTGACAGCCATTCTGTTAAATCTAACAGAAAGCTTCCGTTATCTATGACATGACACTCCTAAAGAATAAAATAGCACTAGATACCATTAATTGGTGGGTGGAGTCCCAAAAAGGCCATTATTTCCATCTCTGCAAACTATTCAAATCTGACCTATGTCCACATTCAAGTGCACATCTCTAAAAATACTCAACATTATTTGCTCAAATTTTGACACAAGAAATTAGACATGAAAAAAAACACTTTTCATTCAGAAAATATTCCAAAAATCGATTTGGAAAAGTGTGAAAATGAGCGATGAACACAGCTCACTTGTGGATTGGCGTCACTTATGACCTTTGACTGAATAATCATAACTTTCAAAATACAGCCCAGAATTTTACATTCTTTATACCGTTGGATTTGTATCGAAAAATCGAAGAACCCAACATAGACGAAAAAATTTATTTCCTTACCAAAAGATACAGTTTTAAGGAAAAAAAGCGATGAACACAGCTCACTCGCGGATTCGCATCGCTTCTGACCTTTGACTGAATAATTGATCATAACTTTTAAAATACTGCCCAAATTTTACGTTCTTTATACCGTTGGATTCGTATCGAAAAATAGAATAACCTAGCATAGACAAAAAAAATTATTTCCTTGCCAAAAGATACAGTTTTAAGGAAAAAGAGCGATGAACACACCTCACTCACAGATTGCATGTAGCTTCTAACCTTTGACTGAATAATTGATCATAACTTTCAAAATACCACCCAGAATTTTATGTTCTTTATACCGTTGGATTCGTGTCAAAAAAATCAAAGAACCCAACGTGGACAAAAAAATTTATTTCCTTGCCAAAAGATACAGATTTAAGGAAAAAGAGCAATGAACACACCTCACTCGCGGATTGCGTGTCGTTTCTGACCTTTGATTGAATAATTGATCATAACTTTTAAAATACCACCCAGAATTTTACGTTCTTTATACCGTTGGATTCATATCGAAAAATCGAAGAACCCAACGCTGACGAAAAAATTTATTTCCTTGCCAAAAGATACAGTTTTAAGGAAAAAGTTTACACAAAAATATCTCCAGCAGAACACAAAACCACACAAAAAATGAAATGAAAAATAAACCGATTTCTTTTGCATTTTTTGTAGTAGTGACTTGAAAAGAAAAGTGAAAAAACGTGAAAAAACATTTTGAACATCTTTGTCAAATTGTGGTCTAAGATGGTGACTTGATGATTTTACAATATTACCCCTTCTTATTTTACTATTTTAACCTCGATTCTAATAGGTTATGACATAAGCAAACGGTTTATGATATAAGCAAATGGACTTCAAATAATTAATGAGCAAAGTGGCAACAATTGATACTTTCTTTCAATGGAATGGCTAATTTGAGCCATTTGGAAAAATTAATGGCCATTTAGGGACCGCCTCACCAAATTAGTAGCTCTTGATATCACTGACCCTTCTTTTATTTATGACAAAAGGTTGTGTCTTTTCAAATTTAATTTCAAATGCTATTTATTTTAAAAATTTCTCTAATAGTTTCATACTAATGCTTTGGTTGATTAATTTGATTATATAATTGCTGGTTTTGAAAATTTGTGTATTTGCACATTTGGGTCGCTGATTTTAGGTCAGTTTGAACTTGGTTTGTTGAATTTCTTGAGATTTCACGATTTTGGTTTTAATGGAGATGGAGATCCAGATGGAGGCACCTTGTTTTTCTTTTTCCTTTTTCATTCTTTTTTTTTTTTCCAATTTGTTTTTAAGACTTATTTTTTTAATTTTTTATATAAATAGATCTCCATCGTACATCTAAGATTTGGACGGTGGAGATTTATAGTTTTTTACTATTGTTTTATATGATATTAATATATATATATATATAAATTATCTATATTTTAGTCTTGACATGTGGCATCTGTTTTGTTTAAAGAAAAAAAATATCCTTAGAACTATTAAATTTGACTAACGGTTGACTCACAGAGAGACTAAATTGATGGTTTTTTGAAAACAAAGGGACCACGTTAGTGAAAAATGGAAAGACAATTAAAAAAAGTCATAACTCACAAAAAACATAGGGACCGAAATGATAAACCCCACCACCCCCACCCCCCGCCCACCCACCAAAAAAAGAAAAAAAGAAAAGAAAGGAGCAGATAAATGTTCCAGCGCTATCAGAGTTTCAGATTGATGAATACAATTATGGGAGAGAATGGAGCTTTTGGTGTAAAACACATTGAATTGGAGAATGGGATCAGTCACGTACTCCTTTTGTTTTTCTTCATTATTTTTCTGCAAGTATTCTATCCACCAAACAATATATATCTTGTCTACACTGTAGCACTGATGATATTGAGTGAAATGAGAGGTATTTTTCCCTCAATATTCTACTGAATTTTATCATCATTGAAGTTGATTTAATCATTAGATTCAATTCAATATTTAAAGACAATTTTTTTTTTAAATAAATAAAAAAAAAATATATTGGAAAACTAGTGCTGCTCAATCCTAACCTAAACCTAGGCAATTTTTTTGGGTATGCATTCTCTCCCTTTTTTATTATTAATTTAATTAACTACTTCCATCTCCAACCAATTAATCTAAATTATCCTGAGAATCTGATGAAGCAACTAACTCTATATCCGTTTGAAAAAAAAAAAAAAAAAAACTCTATAACCTTAATTCTTCAAACCTTTGGCAGCCTATCAAATCAAATGAATAATTAAATAAACCAAACCTTTAAGCTTATGATTGCACTCTCAATATATTTATATGTATAATAAATATTGAGGTAATTACACCAAACTCCCCTGAGGTTTGACATTTTACACCTAGAAACAACCTTATAAAATATTGACACCCACCACCCCTGTCGTTAGTCAAAATTGGTCAAACTTAACTGTTGACCAATTTTGACCGTCCAAACTATGGGTATTTTAGTCATTTGAAGTATTTTGAAAAAGAAATTCAAAAAATTGATTAAATAAAGGAAGTATTAAAAAAAGGAATATTATTCGTTAAATAAAAAAAAATATTTAAAAAAAAAAGGAAAAAAAAAACAGAATTTAAAAATATATTAGATCTGAATGGAGATCCAATCTCAGATCCATAAACCCCAAACCACACTCATCCAAATTGATCATCACCATACCAACACCAAATTCAACATTATTTTCTACTCTCACCAGATTCAAATCGATTTGTATTCCAAATTATTTTTCATTTCTTATATTTTTCTTACTATCAAAACACCAAAATTTAGTATTTTTTCTCTCAACACAATTTTCCAGAAACCAAACACAAACAAATTTTCAATCATAAAAAAAAAATCCAGATACCAAATGCAAAACAAGTCCTCTGAAACCAAATTCAAAACTATTTTTCAATTAACATAACTTTCATATTCAATCAGTTTCAAGAAAATCGCAATCCTCCATTTTTGTTTGAAACTGCATATCATTCAAAAACACAATTACAAAAAAAAAAAAAAAAAAAAAATATTGGATATCAATCTTCTTCATCTTTTTCCCCTTTAATCTTCTTCTTCTGATCTTACAACCAAGTGCAGAAGTGAAGAATAGCTAACCCGGACCAAACCGCTCCACCTGGAATGCAGATGGACGTAAATCCAGATCGTCAAGGCGAGGTGCAAATCACTTCGGCGAGGTCAAGCGACGAGAGGAGCAGATCGTCGGATCCAGAGGTGATGCTGCGGTGAAGAAAGAGAGATTTGGAGATGATGGTGGTTGAAGAAAGAGAGATTTCTGGATTTGGATTTGGATTTGGATTTGTGGGATGATGAGGAAGATGATGGTGATGGTCGATGATGAGGAAGGTGATGGTGACGGTGATGGTCGATGATGATGATGGTTGTGGGATGATGATGAAGATGATGAGACTGTGGGACGATGATGAAGAAGAAGATGTACAGTATATAAAGTGTAAAAGGATGAAATTACCTGGAAATATTTGAGATTGAAGCATGGTGATGATGGTGGAGAGATGAGGTTGATGATGGGGTGGAGAGATGATGAAGGGATTGAGAGATGGGCATCAATGGATCCAACTCATCAATTTCTGATTTATGTTATTAATTTTTTTTTTTGATAAATCATTTGTCTTTTTTTGGTGATAAATCTGGAGATCCAAATTTTTTAAGATTTTTTAATTTACCTATTTGTATATATATATTTTTTTGGAGACATTTTGAATTTGTTTTGTATTTGTAAAAGACAAAAATCTGGATTTGGATTTGGATGTTTGAGTTTCCAATTGAAGATGGAAGATGAACATGATGAAGTTTTTATTATTATTATTATTATTATTATTAAATCTGAATTTTTTTAATGGAAAATTAAAAAAAAAAACAATTACTTTTTAAAAAAAATTATTTTTTGATCATACTGGAGACTTTAAAAAAAAAAAAAAACTAATCTCCATGTTTTTCAATCTTTATTTTTTAATTAAATTTATTGAAAAAAAATTTAATTCTATTTCTTTGTAATATATATATATATATATTTTTTATAAATAGATTAAGAGCTTTTTTTCTTTTTAATTGTTTTTTATTTATTTTTAATTTTGGTGTTTTAGGGTATTTCTGTCTTTTGACATTTTTTAACGGTCAACATTCACATTTAACGGTCAAACCCTAACGGTAGGGGAGGTGAGTGTCAATTTTTGATAAAGTTGTTTCTAGGTGTAAAAGGACAAACCTCAGGGGAGGTTGGTGTAATTACCTCATAAATATTTGTATGACTCTTAATTTGTAGACTGAAATTTTCTAATTAAGTCCATGCATATTGCATTTGCCTGAAATAATAATTATAGTCGCATAATTTTCCTACGTTACATTGCATTTGATATTGTAATGATAACCCTTAACCCAATCAAAGAGGGAAAAAATAATGTTTCTATCGCGCGTGTTCGCTCATGCATGTATATGCGCGTGTACTTATACAAGCATACGTGCATGGAAACACCACAGATTTCTGCAAATATTACTAACTAAAGCTACATCACATTTACTGTGAATTTAATTTGGCCTAATCTAAAATAAAGAAAACAACTTTGTTGTTTACATGTCAGTACTGTGTTTGTGTAAATGAGATTTTGTAAAAGTTGTATTTGTGATATCTCTGATTATCATGTGAAAGCAAGAATTTACAAGTATATATCTGATAAAAGTCATGTTTTAGATTTGATTTATTTTGACCTGAAATTCAACATAAAATAGAGGAAATGTGAGAAAAAGTTAAAAAAATAAAAAAAGAGTTCAAGACACAATGAAAGATAATTTTATTCATACACTCAAGTTTATAATAGTTTAATTTTGTATAAGCATAATAATTAATTATCGGATTTTTCAGTAGCCTTGTTGAGGAGGAGCAAGGAAGCAGAAGCCTCAATCTCGCTAAGATGGCTTTTCACATCCTCATGCAGCTTTTCAAGGGCTGTCTTCAAGTTCATCAACTCATCCTTGTTGAGTTGGGTGATGGGTTTTTTAAATATGCACGTTGATTGATCCGCTAAAGCCTTGTCGAGCTCCTTACCACGTTTCTTCTCTATTTCGAGTTGTTTAAGAACTTCAGTGAGTTCTTGATTGAGCTCTTGCATTCCGCCCTCCTGCTTAGGATCATCCCCAGGCGGTTTCGGCATCGAGTCTGCATTTAGAAAGCGTTCAGATACATCTTCCATGCTTGGGTGGCCAAACGAGAAGGGCTTTCCTCCTGGAGAGAAGGCAATAATGGCCACCTCAGCTGCACATAGGGTGACAAGCTCATTTGCCTTCTTGAACAGTCCATTTCTACGCTTTGAGAAGGTCACTTGCCTTGAGGCTTTGTCTTTCACTAAGTTCATCTCAATCTTTTTGCGACCCATGATTTTTCTCTTGTGTGAGAGATAAGAGTGATTTGGTGGTCTTGATGTTGATTAGGATTATTTATTTATTTAGGGGAATCAAATCAGCTGTCAAATTTTGGTGTCTCAATTTGTGTCCAACCAACCAAATTGGGACATATGTACATATTTATAGAAGCAGTTGAAAAATAATAATTAAATGTGCACAAATGTCCCAATTTGATTGGTTTGACACAAATTGGGACACAAAAATTTGATAGCTGATTTGAGTCCTTATTTAGGGGAGAAACTTGGTAAAGTAAATGTCTTGCATTTAATTATATTTGGAATTAATCCTCAATTAGGTTAAAATTTTCCAATTTTGAAATTTACAAAAATGCATTACTTCCATATATGGATTTCCAATATGCTAATATAGGAGTGTTTTAATTAACTTACCTTATTGAGTGAATCCTATCTTATGAAACTTTTATCCTTTGTTGCCATAAATTAATTTTGGGAAGTAATGTTTTTTATTTTTTTTTGCCTAATATTTGTAAAAGTTTGAATTGAGAAGATGAAAATACCCCGGAATTGGACACACACATAAGGGTGGGTGCGAGTTGGATTGGTTCGGTTTTCATCCGAAACCATCCATGACTCGCAAATACTTGGTTTTTATTTTTTTTAATCAGATTGACTCGTTTCAACAAGGTGGCTTGTTTTAACTCGAACTTGTTTTTTGTTTTTATTTTTTTCTGGTTCAAGTCTACTCGGTTTAGTTTTGGATCTGATGGGCCTAATGAAATTTTTCCTATTTTTTTTAATTGTGTGGCCTTTGAGACCATAATTCAATTTCTGTATTTGAGAACATATTCACATATTTTTAGCCAACGGCAAACAAGTATTTTTATCCTTTATTAAACAAGCCCAACGGCAAACAACACAAACAACTAACCACAACAAACACAACAGCAACCAGCAAAGGAAAACAGCAAAAAGCAACCTAAACACCACCAGAAAAACCCCAGAAAAAACTACAGACCACACCTGCAGCAGACACAAAAATGCCCAACAACCAAAAAAACCCCAGAAAAAAACCCCTAATCGCACCTGCAGCAGACACAAAACTCCCAGCAGGCACGAAAAACCCCAACACTCAAAACCCAAGCCACTCCAATCTATCTTCACCACCACTAGAACTCCTTTTAGCCAACCAATCCACATCCACGTTCAAAGCCCTTGGGTTAAAAATGATAGAGAGGCCTTTTAAACTGCGAAGGTTACCTCTAATATCATCGATAGAATTTAGATTGCTAAGATTCCCAAAATCGTCTGAATTGTTTACCCAAGAAACAGCTTCCAAGGAATCACTCACCACTTGGATATTAGAACCAACCAATCTAGCGTTCGTCGAGCACAACTCACAGGCTTTTAGAATCGCAAGGACCTCCACAGAATTCGTTTCTTGGATGCCAACTGAAATTGAGAACTGGCACATCATTAAACCAGCAGAATTCATCAACACACCCCTTATGCCAGTAGGACCTAGTGAGAACATATTCACCTATTATAACATGTTTATCTATAATTCGACAACTCCAAGCATTAAAAAAATGAGTGCAATATTGACACCCCTTAAAAATTGTATGTACACACTTTTCATAAGCACACCCCTAAAACATTTTAAAAATATCTAGTTTATAAATAAACCCCACTTAATGACAAAAATACCCTTTTTTTTTAATTTATTGTATTATATTTTTGTAAAACAATAAAAAGTAAAAAAAAAATCCCTTCTCTCTTCCTCACATCACTGCCCAAGCGCCTAGCTCCTCTCTTTCTCTTTATCTTTCTCATTCTCATTCTCATTGTAAGGTTCCCATTTGTTGATTGGCTTATTTCGTGGACAAACCACATGTTGGGGTTCTTTGTAAGGGTAGCCTAGGTATCGGGTTTATTGTTCGAAGCCCTTTGAAGACCTCGTATTGATAAGCACCGAAGGTATATTTCTTTGTGCTTACTTGTCTTGAAGAGATAGTTGCACACACTCACAACTCATGCATATGTTTAATACTTGTATGTTGTGTGTCTTATTTTTGTGCATTAATGTTCATTAACATCTCTTCTTGCATGTTAGTTTGATTGCATCCTGCATATCCAATTGCCTTGTCATGCTTAGACTTAGGATTGCATTTTTGCATTGGGCGCTCCCAAAAGCGCTCTACAGAAGCGCTGTACGAACAGCGCCCATTGAGCGCTGTTCAGACCTGATCGATTTAATTCAGTCGCTGTTGGGTCGCTGTACAAAGCGCTGTACAAAGCGCTAGCGCCACTCTGTTTTCCCGTGAGAACAGAGTAGGGGCGCTGTACAAGCGCTGTACAAGAGGCGCTCTACGTACAGCGCCCAAGGCAATATTGAGGCAAACTTATCAAAACGACCACACTTTGTTTTGGCCTCCTATATATATGCCACTTTGACTTTAGGTCAATTACATGAGTTGATATTCAGATTCTATACTTAGGATATTTTTTAAGAGAAGAAAAATTCCAAAGAACTCATTTTTAGTTTACTCAAACACTTTTTCATGATCATCAATCATCATCTAGCATCATCCTTGATCATCTAGATGACATCTTGCATGGATTCTTCATCATACTTTGCTTGGTAAGCTTTTCACTAATATCTTACATATTTTGTGTTTTTCTTAACAAGCAATCTCAATTTATTACTTGTATGATTTTCATATATCTTTTGATACAAGATTGAGATTAGTGTGATGTATGTTTGAGAAGTTGTATTGTGATAGCTAATTAGGTTTTGTGCTTAATCTTGATTAGCTAAACTATTTGATTGAACATGTCATTTAGTTTTTAATATCTAGGATTGTGCTAATTGCATATTAATCATCTTAGATAAGCATATAAGGTTTCCCTTGCTCTATGTTGCATTTGGATATTCATATATTCACTTAGGGTTGTATTCTCTTCATAGAGAAAGTAAGTCTTGTGTGTAGCTTCCGGGATTAGGTTGCTTAGATCGCAAGCAAATTGGACTAGGTTCACTCATACCGAGATTAGGTAGGTGTGTGATTACTTCTGGGATTAGGTTGTAATCGTTTTACACATTTAGTGGATTCGAGGTTCGAGTGTGGCTTACTTACTAGCACGTGGTTTTTCCTGTGAGGGTTTCCACTTAAAAATCAAGTGTTATTTAATTTCCGCATTTTATACTTGATTTATTGCTTTATCTATTTAGGGGTAATTTCGTAATTTTGACTAACACGAAATATTGGGTAAAAAGCTTAAAATCTATTCACCCCCCCTCTAGATAGTTTTATACACACCGTGCTATAATTTGTTTCACTCATTCTCTCTCCTTCGCTCTTCTCTCTCATCTATGCCCTCTCCATTCTCCTTATCCTTTCACTCTCCATCTCCATTCTCTTTCTGGTTGTATTTTGGTTGGATATTTGGAGTAGTTTTCTGTTGGATTTGGCACGATGTTGTTTATTGTTGTTGTCGATGATGGTGGGGAAAATTGATGATTGTGCGTCGATAGAAGCAACCATTCCATCAAAGAAACAAAAATAAAGAGTTAATGGTCTTAATTCCATTCTAAACATATCATTGTGATCATAATTGATACTATGTTAATTATGAAACTTCATCTGATGATTTTGATTCATTCTCCATACTTTCCAATCAATTCGTATTCCCTAGAAGAAATCAAAATTAGTATTTAGAATAGAAGTTAGGGTTTGAGAAAATATAATGATTATTATTATTATTATATATATATGTGTGAATATTAAACAATTAATAGAAAACTTCCTTTTTTTTTCTTTTCTTTATTATTATTATTATTATTATTATTATTATTATTTTACAAAAGATTAATATAAAACCAATTAATCTTACAAACTATTTAGTCCTTTAAGTAATTTTACTCAAGGGAGGTATTGGGTTTAAAATAAAAAATAAAAAAAAAAATACTAATTTGGGTATACATACAGTTTTTTAGTTGTGCAAATATTGCCACTCTTAAAAAAATTAGTAATGCTAGACAACCTAAAAAATTAGCCCAAAAACCAACCCAAATGATGTGTCAAGTTATTTGTTCATTGACCACATTATCTCATGATTTGTGTGGTAAGTACAACTTATTTGCCACTAAAAGGAATAATGAATTCCCGTTTACGCGTACGTGTCTTTTAAATATGACCCAGAGGTTGTGTGAAAGGGTTGTTAATCCGTTATTACCAAATTTTCGGATTAGTCAATATTACAAATATAACCCCAATTCACAAAACAATAATCAAGTGTAATATGGTGCGGAAATATAAATGACACTTGATTTTTATGTGGAAACCCTCAACAGGGAAAAACCACGGGCTGGTAAGTGCTCCACACTCGAACCTCGAATCCACTAATTGTGATAGCGTATACAACCTAATCCCGGTTTGATGGCCTAATCCCGGCCAATATCCCGCTACCACTACCCGCAGGCCTGTAAAAGTGGACCTAGTCCAATTTGCTCATGTGACCACCTAATCCCGGTGTACGACCTAATCCCGGTCTATCACACAAAACTTACTTCTCCGAAGAGATCAACACCCTAAGTGAATATGCAATGATATCCAAATATGCAATATAGAGCTAGGGTACTCTAGATGCTTACCTAGGATTATATGATGACAATAAAATCAATCATAGATATGAAAATAGCTATATGTCATGGCATACAACTTTAGCTAAGTAAATGATAACCAATCCTAGATACAAAGCTATCACAAATAACCCACAAACATTCAAAAGATTAACTAGTTGATTAAAAAATAATCTATCAACCTAGTTATAAATAAATCATACAAGAATGTTTATGGCATAGCTTTTAGGCAATAAAGACCTAATCAATTAAGCTATCAAAAATAATCTTAATCATATAATGAGATTAATTAGCTAGATATAAAATAGGCATGAAAACCTAGCTAACATAAATAACCCAATCAACATATAATCTCAATCATGTATGTAGAAATTACTCAAAGAACATACAAGTGATAAAAGAGATAAATTGATAAGTAAAGACACTAATTATGTAAGATAAAAGTGTTCAACAAATCATACCATGTGTGTTGAAGAAGACCCATGCATTAGCACATACTAGATGAACCTAGATGATGCTTAGATGATGATTTGTGCATGTGGGAATGGGTTTAGAGAGATAAAGATGTAATCTTTAAGCTTTTTCTCTCAAGTCTCTTTTTCTCTCTCAAGAGTATGGAGCCTCTCTCTCTAGGGTTTGATTTTGTGGCTCTGCCCTCAAAATGATGAGAAAGATATGTATTTATAATGCCCAAGTGAAACTATGTCATTTTGGAAGAAATGGAAAAATTATGGGCATTTTCGCGGTACTCGCGTCAGTGCAGCGGCTCAAGATTCGAGCGCTTCGAAACATGACCAAACGACATCGAAACCTTTCATATGATATATCGTTGGAAAGATATGAACGTCTACTTTCTACTTGTTTTTTTTATAGAATGACATTTCAATATCTATAGATAAAGTTATGGTCAATTGAGTGACCAAAGGTCAGAAACGGACAACAACAGAGTTGCCCTGTTTTGGTTGTAACTTTGGAGATTTTAAAACCAATCCAAACGGTCATGAAATATTACGAATAATATACTGTTGGAAAGGTATGGGTGTCTAGTTTGTACAGAAATGTTCAAAACTCATTTTGAAGCTTTTTATAAAAAGTTATGGTCACAAGACCATACAAATGTCAGTTTTGAAAACACTTGAAACATTGAAATCCAATCTTTTGAAACTAGACACCTTACTCCAATCAACCAAACCAAAACTACCACTTATCCAAGAGAAGAATGAGACCTTCTCAAGTGGTTAACCATCGTGCTAAGACATGCACACCATCATGCAAGCACGGAGGTTTCCGAACATCCTTCGGGAAACAAATTATACCACACTTAAAGCTAACATACATGAAGTGCACATGTGGGTATTGAATGCATCCTAATGCCTAACATGTCATGGCATTAACATTGAACAAGATGCACTCAATTCAAACATGCATGAATAAAATTCATGACTTTGCATCCTAATGCCTAAACATGTCATGGCATTTCAATAAACTAGATGCAAATAAATAAACATGCATGAAGAGATATTCAACAATTATGAATGCACACATATGAAAACACACAACATATAAGTATAAGAAATATGCATGAGTTGTGAGTGTGTGCAACTATGATCTCTTCAAAGCATGTAAGCACTAGAATTTACCTTTGGTGCTTCTTCTCTTGAGGTCTTGAGAGGGCCATTGAACTTTCACCAATTCCTAAGCTACCCTTACAACAAGCCCCACATGTGGTTTGTCCATGAAATAAGCCAATCAATAATTGGGAATCCTTACAGCCACATCATTTTGTATTGAATTTTGGGTTAATTATTTGGGTTGTATAGTATTACTCTAAAAAATATATTTAACTTAAAGGGAATTATTATTTTAGTCCCTGTGTTTTTTTTTTTTTTGAACGGCGGACTTTATTCAGGGTGCCCTAGTGAGGCCCTAAGGAAACAAAAGAACAACAAAAAGCCACAATAGGCTAAAAGCGGCCCAAATCCCTCACAAGAAAACCCCACGAAACCAACAGAAACAACAAAGCTAAACAACAAAAGTAGCCAAAGCAAACTAAAGCATGTCGGCCCACACCTGACCCAGACGCCCGTAACTTTACAAAGCCTAAAAACCAAAGAAAACTAAACAACACCAACAAACAAAGCAAGAAATACATGACCTGATTAAAACGAAAATAAGCAACAAAAAGCTCGCCAACTCGAAAGAAGACCAGATAATTGAGAAACCAAACATGAAACAACACCAACTTCCATGAATCAACACAAATTCCATTCAAGTGTCCCCGGTCTTGTTTGAACCCATCTTGGCAAGATTATCCGCGAAAGAGTTGGTTGATCTCGAGTTGAAAACGACCCTCGTCCCACCCAAAAACTCTAAAAAGTTTCGAATATTGTAAATAATATCCACATATTTGAAGCTTCTAATCCCATCCGAATTGTTAACCCACGACACCGCTACCTTAGAATTGCTAGCGATGACGATATCCTTATCTACTAGTTCGGTATTAGAGGAACACAACTCATATGCCCTATGGATTGCTAGAATCTGCACAGTGTTCGAATCTTCATGACCCATGAAAGAAGAGAATAGGTAAAGAATTTTTCCCCTTGAACCCCTTAGAACCCCTCCTATCCCTGCCGGACTTGGTTTCCCTCTCGTCGATCCATCCATATTAAATTTAAGACCATCTAACAAAGGAGGGGACCTTTCAACTTGGTTGGGAACTTTGGCCACATCTTTTTCCTTACACAAATCTTTTAGATTGAGAGTTAAAGACGTTATTGTCTCCTTAGAGCCACAACCATAGTATTTAAACCACCATCCCACACTAAATTTCACCAGTTCAGAAGCGCACTCAAAGAAGATTTCCTTATTATTAAAAATGGACTGATTCCTACTCTCCCAAATTGTTCACACTATCGCAAAAAAAAAAAAAGTGTACACTACCGACCACCCTCTCCTACTTGCCACTGACAGACACAATCCGATCCACTTCCATCCACTCTTTCAAGCTAAGATTGGGGTAGATTAAAACATCCCACCATTTCATACACCCCATCCATAACTTCCAGGACTATATGCATTGAATAAAAAGGTGGTCGACAGTCTCGAGGTGCAAAACGCGTAGCTCAAGTTCATTGCCATGCCCATTCCAAACCTGGGCAACATATCTTTAACAAGATTTCTTCCTTTTCAAAGATTCCAAGTGAAAATCTCCACCTTTGGAGGACAATATCCTTTCCAAATAAACTTACAACTGAGATAGTCACTCAAATAGTCAACCGTTAGTCAACTTTAATGGTTTCAATGGTATTTTTGTCTTTAAACCAAGAATTCAACACCAAAAAATAGATTTTTAATATATATATATATATATATATATATATATATATATATATATATATATATATAAAATACAAAAAGAAAAGAGTTTTAAATCTATACCATTCAAATCTTAGATGGGCGATGGCGATTTATTTATTTAAAAAATAATAATTTACATAAAAAAATTGATAGATGGATCTCCACCATCCATCTCAGACATGGATGGTGGTGATCAAATCACAAAAAAAAAAAAAAAAAATGAAAAAAAAAAAGAGAACAAAAACAATGAGGTGGAGACAATGAGGTGGAGATCATGGATCTCCACCTCAACTCTTGTATTTTTGTTTTTTTTGTTTTTTTTGTTTTCATTTTGTTTTCATTTTTTTTTTTTTGTATTTTAAATTTATTTATTTGTTTTTTCTTTTTATTTTCATTTTTTTTAATAAAAATCAGATTATTTTCTTATAAAGTTAGTTTTTTTTTTCTCTATTTAATTATTTTAGTTATAAAAAATTCTATATTTTCATTCATATTATAGAATTTTCATTAATTTTAATATATTATTACCGTTTTATTTATTAATTATTTTAAGTTTTTAAGGGTAAAAATGTCATTTTTTTCTAAGAGAGTTGACCATTAAAAGGATGGTCAAAGAGACTAAATTGATATGGGTCTTTGGAGGAAGCCTTGAAAGAGGCAAGTCGGGTGAAAGGGATGCAAGTCTATGGGTGGCTGATTCGATCGAAAGTGGTGTGTTTTGGTCAGAGAAAGTGGAGGGTGAATGGATCTAGTCAGGGGAGGGAGAAAGGAGTTCTTCTGGTAACAGTTACAAGGAAAAAATGGAGGGATGTCACTATTGTGTTAAAAGAAGGTAAGGCAGTTCCCTTCAAAGCTTTTGGGAAGGTGAGAGATGAGTATTTCTCTTCAAATGTCAATGCTATGAGGTGGGATTTTGATTTTATTCGGTATGGTTTTTTGGAGGAAGCCTCGAAAAAGGCAAGTCAGGTGAAAAGGATGTAAGTCTATGGGTGGCCGTTTCAGTCGAAAGTGGCGTCTTTTGGTCACAGAAATTGGAGGGTGATTGGTTCTAGTATGGGGAGTTCCTATATGCTTGGAATTTTAGATTCTCACTTGTTGGTTGATGAGGTGATAAGGATTTCGAGAAGTAAGCTTGAAGGGGGTTTTGAGTGGCCGGAAATGATCAAAGATGGTGTTCCAATGGATATAAACCGGCTAGAAATTTGAAATTTGAATTTTGTTGCAGTAGAAAGGGAGGGATGTTAGTGGTGTTGTAAAAGATGGTGTTGCAATCGATGTATTGTTTGTGGTGCAAATTCTGGAAAGTGTGGGTAAGGGTGCCGTTATCAAGGGGTGCAATACAAAAGGAGGGATGTCAGTGGTGTTGTAAAAGTTGGTGAAGCAGTCGATGTATTGTTTGTTGTGCAAATTCTGGAAAGTGTGGGTTGAGCAAGTGGGTTCTAGAGATAAGAAAGGGCATGGGGTGTTGTTTTGTCAGTGAATGGTCGGTGTCCAGCTAAAAAGAAAGGGTGTGGGGTTTGAAAAGCTAAAGCCAAGCCTTGTTTTATGTTTTTTCTCTAGTCTTTTGGGTTTTGTCTTGTTTTGCTGTTTTTTCTTCTTGTTTTTGCTAGTGCTCTATGTAAGCTTCGGTTGTGCTTGCTTCAGGGTTGTTGTTGTTGTGCTTTGCGTGTAGCTCGTTCTGGCCTTGTTTGGCTTGTTTAATAAAATCTTGCTGTTAAAAAAAAAAAGAAGACTAAATTGATAGGTTTTTAAAAATATAGAGACCACGGGAGCTAAAAAGGGAAAGATAGTTAAAGAAAAAAAAAAAAACCAAATAATTCAAAAAACAAAACGTAGGGACCAAAATTATCTCAACTTAATAATATAAATTGAAGTCCAAATAAATATCATAATTTAAAATATAGTCCATAATAATTATAACAGACATGATCGAATGTTAATAACATAGTCCAAATTAAACATTAGTTTTGTTCTTCCATCGCCAAAACAAAAACATAAGTAATTCGGTTGTGTGACACTATCGTGTTAGACAGGGCCGGCCCTGACTTTTTGAAGGCCCGGGGCGAATCTCTAAAATGAGGCCCTTATTCATTTTCGTAGTTTTTTCAACATATATACATATAAATAATATGTTTTTATATATTTAGTCCGAAAATAATAATTTAATTAAATATAAAATAAAATCATATGATAAATACATTTATTATATAAATAAATAAATTTATCATATAAGTCGAACAAAATGTGACTAGAAGTTCTGAATAATATATTAATATCAACGTTATACATCAAAATTGTTGCTAATTACTTATAAAATTAAAAACATATACTACCTTAAAATTGTTCGATTTTAGACTTTAGAGAGATTAGAGAGTCAGAGGGAGAGAGAGACAAGCGGCTGCGCGTTTGGTGGAGGAATAAGAACTGAATGCTAGATGATAATTGAATACATATTACCCTAAAAAAAAGGAATTGATTACCCTAAATAAATAAATAAATAAATAAAAGGACCGAAGGAAATTTAATGATATTGGAATTATTGACATTGGGGCCTTTTTTAAAAGTGTTGTTGGACTTAGTATTAAAACAACATCAAGCTGGGCCTTTTTAATTGTCAACAAAAAAATTATTGGGCCCATATACATTTAACTAATAACTAACTTATATAAAACTTGACCCTCCAAATAATGGGCCCTGGGCGGTTGCCCCTAAAATCCAGGCCCAAGGCCAGCCCTGGTGTTAGAGAGTCTGAGAGAGATGGTAGGGAATAAAGAGTTGAGTGGCGCCGTGAATTGTTGGTGAGGGCGAAAGATGTGTTTTTACTAGGGTTTAGTCAAATTAGTATTATTATTATATATATATTAACATTAATCGATATCTGTAAGCTCCAGCTCCATAAATTTACTCAAGCCTAAGCACAAGAGACCCACATATTTGGTACCAGCTAAGTTTGAGATGAGATTTTTATTAAAAAAATAAAAATAAAAGGATGCAGCTGTGCTGACAACATTTGAGATTAAAGGTGGCAAGGCAAGGAGAGGTGTCAAGAGAGGGTGAGAAGGTGGCAAACAAAAATAGAAAAGAAAATAAAGCGATAAAGAGATGGAAGCCGATGAAGACACAAAGTGAGATGAAGAAATATGGTGAATAGTGCACTGAGACACGCAGATAAGTGAAGTTAATTTGTTGATGTTTCAAATAAAGATATATTATTAGATTTCCCAGAAATTTCTAAATTGAGTATGATGTAATTTAGGATGAATCCAGAAATAGATGAATTCAAATGGAACCCAGTTCTAGAATAGATTTGAGCACATGGGTGATAGTTCTATTTATTTATAATTAATTATAAAGAGAATTATTAGAAATAAATGATTTACTCATTTATCTAGAAAACAGATTTCCAGATGATTTGAGATGTTTTAAGAAATGCGTAGATTTCCTGAATTTAGAAATAGATTAGTTATAGAACAAGATTTTACAAAGAAAGATAGTATAAGTATTTTGAGACAGAAATCTAGATTTTCAGACAGATTACCAGATTTTTAGAAAGATTTCCAGATCCAAGTTATTTATGAAATTTTTAGAAAAGAAAAGAAAAAATATATTTATACATGTTTTCAGAAAAGTGTTTCTAAAGATTATATATGTATGTTCAGAAAGTTAAAAGAGTTTTCAAAGATTTTACAGATTTTAAGATATCAGATATGTACCCTTTCCAGCGGTATCAGATTCAGATTATAAGCCTTTAGGTCTGCTCTGCACGTGTATGTGAGATTATTACTCTGCATCATGCAGGGGCGGATCTAGAGGGGGGCCGACAGGGGCCATGGCCCCCCCAAGAAATTTCAAAAAAAAAAATCAGTTTAAAAAATTGCAGAAGAAGAAGTTTGGAGTAGAGGTTAGAGACGTTTAAAGAAATTGAGAGAATTAACAGAGAGAGAGAGAACTTGTGAGTCACCGAGTTGTGAGAGAGGGAAAAGAAATTGTGAGAGAGGAAAAAGAAAGAGAATATTGGGCAGTGTGTATCTGACATGGTAGATGGAGTGTTGGAGTGTTGGACATTAATTTTTATTTTTTAAATAAAACTTGACTTTGTTTTGACCATTGGATTATCACTCATTCTTGGAAATACATTTAAAATACATATCCCTTATTAGTTTTCATTTAAATCTTTATTTTACGTTAATTTGATTTGAGATGAATATTATAAAATTAAATTACAAATATTTAAATAATTATGATTTAAATATATTAATATTACAACGGTATTTTAATATGTTATGATGAATATATTTGTTTTATGTCTCTTGTTATTTAAATTATTGAATGTTTATTATCAGTCTTTTTTAATGTTTTAAAAAAGCTATTAAAATTTATATTTTATTAGTTGGAAACTATTAAAAAAAAAAAAAAAACCATTCTCAACTATGTTAAGATTATACATTGGTTTTGTAAAAAGAAGAAAAACATTTTATCACAAACTAAATCATTATGTAATTAAAATGAAAGTCAAACTGAAAATTTAATAGATTTAGTTATAAATGATTTTGGAGATATAAAACAACGACCAGTTATAATTTGTTTTGCGTGACATTGAATATTAGTTTTTGTCTTGGCCCCCCTAAAGCTAAAATCCTGGCTTCGCCCCTGTCTGCATGTATGATAATATCGCTATGTACATGAGATTACTCTACACGTTCGATCAAATATCGACGTGTATGTGAGATTATATGTATATATTACTCTGCACATTTGATCAGATATCATCGTTTATGTGAGATTTTAGCTCTGCACGGGTGATCAGATATCACTGTGTATGTGAGATATGTATTTCCCCTTACTCTGCGTGTACATTGAGATGCTTTATCACGTACGTGAGATATTCCCCTGGGTACTGGTTTGGTAAAGAGTTATTAGATTATATGTATATTACTGATTATGATCAGTAAAGAAAAGATTTTTGATTATCAGAATATCAGATTTTAAATCAAATATTTTATATTTTTATAAAATCAGAAAATGTTTTATTATATTATATAGTATTTTATAGAAAAATATGTTTTATTTAAAGAGAAGATTTTTAGTTAGTTCTCAGCTTATGTTACAGAACAGTTTCTGATTTATTTCAGGATAAGATACATAATTTAGAAAGAGATGCATAATTTAGAAAGAGATTAGTTTTCAGAAAGGTAAAGAAGATATTCATGATTTCAGATTTATTTAGAGATAGTAGTTTTTAGTAAAGCTTATATGAAAGAAAAGTTTTAGTATAAAGCTTATTTTCATGCACTGGCGTTAGCACTCATTCTTTTATTTTAAACTATTTTTCACAGGTGATCACCAGGTTCATATAGATTCATAGTATAATGAGATGGGCCACATGAGATGACAGAAATGGTAGTTCATGTTTTCAGTTAAAACATGTTATGCATATGTGCTTATTTTAGATATTAATATTTTTCCTAACTAGTTTTTGAATATGTAAATATTCAGCAGATGGGTCCAACACAAAGAAAGGCAATCAATTTTTGATTTTAACTAAATTATATTTTATGATGGACCATAATCCACAGATTTAAATTGCATTTTTAAGTTACAAGGTGGAAAAGTTTGAAAAGCCAAACTGATTGTTAAAGATTTTATAAGAAGCCACCATTTTCTGTAATGTTTTCCAGAAGATTAAGATTTCATATAAAAAGATCAGATTTTCATAGGATTCCCTTGTACTCAAGAGAGGAGTCGGGGCGGGTTCTGTCAATATAAATATAATATTTAATAAAATAACATATAAATACGTATAACTATTTAAAATAAACCTTATATTTATTTATATTTAGTTTTATAATATATATATATATATATATATATATATACATATATTTATTTATTTACTCGGTTTATTCAGTTCGGTTCGGTTTTTGGCTAGGCAAAACCATCCATGACTCACTTAAACTTGATTTTCATTTTTTCTTTAAATCAGATTGACTCGTCTCAATATGGTGACTTGACTAGAACACGTATGTTCGGTTCTGTTCGGTTTATCTCGGATGGTAAAACCGTGCCCTCCCCAACACACACATATATAGAGAGTGAAAACACGTTGGTCAACTATGTTATTGAAAGAAAACAAGAAAAATAGAAAACGCATTTTTCACTTTTATTGAACAAAAGTTGGAAATTTCATTTTGACATTTTTATTGTCTTGCCATTTTGTTTTATATTTCCAATTGGATAAGTGGCATATAAAACCTATTAAAGAAATATGCTTTATTGACAAAATGAGTTTAGTTTAGTGGTAAGCCCCTCACACCTACATCTAATAGGTTGTGGATTTGTATCATGTCTCATTCCCCAATTCTAAAAAAATGTAATAGTTCAAAAAAATAATATGTTTTATTTATTTAAAAAACAAAATTATTAATGAAGCTTTTGGATGATTAAGGTTATAAATATTGGTTCTCTCTTAAGGGATTCCATATTTTAATTTCGGTAAAGACCTTAAAGAAATCACGACGATTTTTTAAGAATTTTGATATGAATTATTTTGTGGATGATAAGTTTATTTAAATCTATTTATGAATAAAATTTGAGAATTTTCGAGTACTAGAACTATTTTATTCATATTTACCAAAATCAGGAAAAATAGTTATAATGCTTGAAAAATTCTCAAATTTTAAGCATATGTAGATTTCATTGAATTTATCATCCACAAAAAAATTTGGATCAAAATTCATAAAATTCATGTCCATACCAAAATTAAAAAAAAATAAAAATCCCTTATAAGAGACTATATATATATATATGTGTGTGTGTGTGTGTGTGGAGATAAGCTTGTGAAGAATTGAGCTTATTCCCCCCCCCCCCCCCCCCCCCCCCCCCCCCCCCCCCCCCCCCCCAAAAAAAAAAAAAACCAATCCTATAGCACTAGCACTTCGCGTTCTTTCTATTTCATCTCATTTCATTCCGGGATAGGCGGCAAATACTAATAAGTGAAGTAGTCGTCGTCTGACCAATTGGCTCGGACACCAGACCGCTCGTGCTCGCCCATTATGTCTCGCCCTAAATGGAATGACTCTCTTAGTTACACTGTGCCCTGACCCGAGTCCCCACGTCTGCTCTTTTCCGCCTGCAACCCAAGAAGTTGGCTTTGCCAACACAACATTAGGGTCACCCCTTTCATTCTATGCTGACCTCGGCCCAGGGCTGGCTTTTTGGGAAGCCCGTTCCTATTGCACTCACTACCCGGTTGGCCTGCCAGCGGTTGTAGGAATTCTCCCGTTCCCTGGTCAAAGACTTGGTTGGTTAACCGCTGCCACTGTTTTGACAAGTGGTGGTCCATTTTCGCTCGAACTTTATATCCTGCGCCTCCTAGCCTATGCATAACTGACATTGAAGACACCTTATACTTCTGCTGAATTTGACATAGGCCTAAAATCGTCCGATGCACATGTAGAGCCTGCAATGATATATGAGAGAAATCCACCTGAGTTGATTTAGTTCAGAACTATTTTGTGAACTCGAGTGTCCCGTTATGAGAGCAAAAACTCTTTGCCTCTGATATAGTAACACCAAGTTAATTAAGTGTGCACTGATATAGATACATCAATGCAGTGTGTGTGTGTGTGTGTGGGGGGGGTTGCGGTAATGTTCAAGTCAAGTGTGAATTGATATAAATACATCAGTGCAATATATGTTAGTCATGTGTGTGTGTGTGTGGTAATGTTCAAGTCAAGTGTGCACTGATATAAATACATCAGTGCAATGTATGTTGGTCATTGGATTCGACTACTTTAAGGTTGATTAACTCAAAGTTGTTGAATCCAACGACTCATATTGAAATTTCCCTTAAGCAATATAGTGTAGAATATACCTAGGGGGGGCGTGGAGGGGTGAATAGGTATAGGTCCAAATTCTTCAAATATACTTTTTATGCGGAATAATGATATGCACACTTGATGTCTCTAACAAATGATTGCTTGTTAACACAAATTAGAATATAAAACACAAGTGATATAATCAATGAAAATATGGAAGATAATGAAAAGTAAAAACAAAACTTAACACAATTGTTTTTACATGGCAAAACCTCCAAAGAGGAAACATCCACGGGTTGAATCCACAACCACTGGCAAGCAAATCCACTATGATGAAAAGGAGATACACAATCAAGGCAATCAACCAATGATATACTCTCCAAGCTATCAACTCCTAGTCTACCCTTGGGCCTAGTGAAAGAGAACTTTGCCACAAGCTTTCTAACCAAGACAAATCGTTTGCCTCTAGAAAGCTACTTTCTAACCGAGACTATCCTCAAGCCTCTAGGAAGATTTCCTTGCTCAGACTTTCTTGAAGCCTAGCTCCTTGCCAAGTCTTTCCTTGCTTATCTAACCGGAGCCTCACATTCCTAGACAAGACTTTGCTCAGACTTACTTAGAGGCATCGCACCTCTTAGCCAAGACTTCCCTTGCTTGAATTTACTTAGAGTCTCACACTCTTTACCAAGTCTTTCTTGCTCTATGTTGAAGAATCACTCAACAACAAGAGACTTCACACCTTTTGCAAGGCAAATGATCTAAGTGATGCAAATGATGCAAACATAATCAAATAGAGAAAGTTGATCAAATAATTAAACTCTATGAACATGCAAGAGATAACTAGAATATGCTTTCAACACTCAATCACAAAGTTATCTAGGAATCCAAGCATGTGAATCAATAAGAACTAGATTAAATATATCAATATATCAATCACAAATCCCAGTTCTTAAATCATGAAATTAAACCTAGAAATCAACATTAAACACATCATACAAATCATTTCTAGAATCAATTCCATATGAATCAAGTTTAACTTTCAAGTATGTTCAATCAAAATCACAAAAAGCTAAGACTCGAAATTCATTCAAACAAGTCTAAAGTAGGAATCAAAATCATTCTAGATATTTTTCATCAATCAAGTAATAAGAACAATCAAGTTGATCAAGAGAAAAAAGTTAGAAGATGATTACCAAAAGAAAAGATGAAACTCGAATTGAGATCAGATCACCACGAAATATCTGGACATCTTTTCAACATAAAAATGATTGGGACTTGTGCCTCTCTTCAAGACCAATGATTTTCATTTTTGAATCACTTGATTCGGAGTAAAGATGAGAGAGTTATGTCAAAAACAAAAATGCTAAAATTGTGTGAGTTGTGATGAATTGCTTCAAGATATTTTGAATTTAAATAGGGAGGGAAACCAAAAGAGGAAAGGAGAAGGGCAAAGAAGTAATTTTGGCCACCTCTCAGCCATATTCTCGTGGAGGCATGTGGCCACCACGGGGGCCACCATGGGGAGGCCGAGAGGCCTCTTTCCCGTGGTGGCGCGTGTTTCCCGTGGTGGCCACGCGCCACCACGGGAATGAGGGAAGGTGGCCCTTTGCCACTTCTCACCTCCTTCGCTCCATCTTGCGCACTATACACATTCTTCGACCATTCTCCAGCCCCCAAACTTGGAATTCGAATCCGTCTTTGGATTATGAACCGTAACTCAACGACACACGAGGACGGCTATGAAACTTTGATAATTGGATATGAAATCGACTCGATACATGATGACGAAGACAATGCATTGTAAGAGAATGTAAAAAGACGTAACTTCCTCGTTTGAACTCAAAATCAAATGAGCGAGTAACCGAAACGACCGGTACTAAACAAGGAATCATATAAGATAATATTCCAGTTTAAAAACAATAAAATCCAAATAAATAAACACAAGATCACACAAGTATGCAATTTCCTATACATAACATACATTTCTACAATGTTATGACAATATGAGATCAATGCATGAGCATACTTAATAATGTTTGTGAATGTGTTATTACCAAATTAGCTGTACTATGTAGGGACATATATAAAAATGCACTGTATGTGTGTGCGGTTTGCTCAACGATGCAGGGACACACATGTATGAATTGTGTGTGTATGCGCTTACGCCTTGCAAGAGGAAGAAGTAACTTGATACCTTAGCATCCAAGAAAGTGCTTTTCCTCTTGAAGACAATATTTGCATGAGAAGTTGCTTTTCTCCTTTAAAGCTCCTTTCCACCAAGAAACACCTAAGCAACTAACCATTACAAATAAAGAGAGTTTTGCAATGGAATCAAGCCAATACAAATCTAAATCCTTACACACATGCATTGGCACTAAAGTATTTACATCAGTACACATTGAGGTGAACACCACTATAATATATATATATATATATATATATATATATATATATATATATATATATACGATCCCATTCTGGTCAGTGCACACTAATGTAACTACATCAGTACCAATGCATCTGGACCACTGATTATGGAGAAGCTTTGACAAGTGTATACACTTTGAGACAATGTATGTAAATCTAATGATCCATATCCAACGAACTGATAAAGTTATATTAGTGCGTATTGACTTCAACATTTCTGTATATATATATATTTCGTTATTTTTAGTAATGCACTTCCCTTCCACATTTGTGGTGAGGGGTTCAAATCCCTGAAAAAGGTCATTTGTATGTGTAAATTCATTCATCAAAAGATATTTATAAGAACCTCAACAATGCCTCAAATGGTTTTGAAAACATAAGTATGGTGGCAAGTGGGGTGTCATCCACAAGGATCTGGACTAGTAATGACTAAATTGACACTCTAGCAATATCTATGCATGAAAAGTCAAATGATGTTTTGGTTTGTGAAATTATAAACTAAATGCAAATAGCAATTAAACTAACTAACATGTAACTAAGATAATAAGAAGTGGTGTGAATGATTATGAGATGAATGCGAGAGTTGACATAATCACTACACAAATAGTGGGAGAACCATTTTATCTATTTAAGAACAATTTGATCACTAGGGCCAAACCTACCTTCTAAATGTGGATCAAGTGTGATTGAGATAACTCTCCACTACACAACTACAATGGTCGGTTTATGAGAGGGTTCACTCAATCACTAAGTTCTCAACTACACAACTACAATGGTTGGTTTGTGAGAGAACATGTTCAATCCCTAAATTCTCTACTACACAACTACAATGGTTGGTTTGTGAGAGAATTTGCTTTTAAGATTAGATAGATTTAAGATTGTAACGGTGGCTTGGATTGGTATTTTCTCAATCCACTCTTACCACTTTTAAGCCGGGATGTGTCGGATTGGTATTTTCTCAACACATCCCTCCTATTCAAGATAGCTTGCTTAGTCACCTAAATGTGGGTATCTCTACTCAAATTGAGAGTTGGTATTTCTACCCAATCTAAGGAGGTATCTAATCCCAACTTGACTTGAGAGCTGGTATTTTACTCAACCCAAGGATTAATACAATTTAAAACATCAAATTAGTTTGACAACAAACAATGAGTTGAGAATTGGTATTTCTACCAAATCTAAGGAGATATCTCATCCGAACTTGACTTGAGAGTTGGTATTTCTACTCAACCCAAGAGGGGATCAATACAATTTAAAACATCAAATTAGTTTGACAACAAACAATGAGTTGAGAGTTGGTATTTCTACCTAATCCAAAGAGTTAATCAAATGCTTTCAAGATCAATGAATGGAAATAATTTATCAAATACTTAATAAATGGTCATCACCCACAATCCATTTGTAATTACATCAACTCCCACATAGGGTTTAGCTACACATGACACAAATACAAAGATGAATTAAAGAAACAGGAGATAGGAAGAAACCCATTGGTATTTTGTGATCTCTTCAAGTCTTTTAGTTCCTCTCTTTCTTCAATGTGCAGAATCTTGAGTTCCTTGAGTATGGAATTTAGGTTGTTATGAAAGGAAGTGAAGTGAATGCTGTAGGATGGGTCTTGGTGATGAGATTTGGTAAGGAAATGGAGGTGAATGTGTTTGGATGTAATGAGAGTTAGATCTAGGTGATGGAATATTTCAGAGAAATGTAAGTGTAAGCTCTTGTGAAGAGAGTTCTGAAAATCAGAAGAAGATATATTTATACTATTCCTGAAAGTAGGTCTAAAAACGCTAATGTAGCAACTTCTGGGCACGTAGTGCGCGGGTAAGGACGACAAGAAGGCCAAATGATTTCTACTAGTGCGGGCGTCGGAGTTGGAATGGCGTGAAACTTTTACGGTTGAAGTGAATCGCCTTTGGCGGTGAGGCATGCCTTTTTTGGGCCGAATTACATCGGATAGGCCTTGAAATTGCCCTTTTTGCCATTTTAGGAAAGTTTTATTTTCGCAATAAGTTTAGTTTTCTAAGTCCGAATCTACTTTCATCAATTCAGGCTTGCTTAAGATTCTTAGTTTTATTTGTTTCCGCATTTAGCTCAAATTTGCCTTTTTTTAGTAATTTTCGTTAATTAGGTCGTTTCCTTGCTCAACAAGGTTTTGGATTAGGGTTAGGTTTTGTTTGCTTTAAATAGACCTGTAAGCCGCTTTTGCTATTCAGTTGTTAGTTTAATAAAAATATAGAGAATTGTTTCTCAACTATCCAATTACAATATCTTTACGAAGATTATCATATTTGAAGCCTAGTATTCTAGCATCCGTGCGCGGATCAACAGAGTATTGGTAGGTTGTTTTCTAATTGTTTCTTGTAGGTTTTTCTCGTTATAGTTTCCACTACACCAGTAGACCTCTATAGAGGGCATATGTGGTCGGATCGTCTATTATAATATGTTTTTGGAAAGCCCAAGATGAGCCCTACAGATTTTATGAAGACTTCGTCCTCCGTAACAGATCACAACAGGCCCAAATACGAATTCGCTACCTGCTCCATGTATTTCATTGCCTTAGCTGCTACTACATCAAAATGTGAACTTGTTCACAAGAGAAACACACATTCACATACTCAATCAATAAGAGAACAACTATGCAATAAATTTTCACAAGTCAAGAGAGATAACAAATGATTTTTAAAATCTCTCACAAATAATCTCAAATTGCTAACAAATTAAACACTTTTGGTGAAACAAGTGTGTGTGTGTGTGTGAATTACTTCAAGTATATGCAAAATGAGTAGCCAAGTTATCAATGAGAATATCACTTCACACATCTATCTATCAAGAGCTTTCCAATTAAGCACAAACCAATCATAATCCAATTTGTTGCAAATAAAGAATAGATTTCAACATAAAGTTTTGTGTGTGCAAGTGGCTCATTAACTCGATTCTGTTTTTCAACTCAAGCATTTTTTAAAATTTTCAACTATACTCCATTGCATTATTTTTATTTTTGTGCAATTTATATGGCAATATGCATTGGCATTTTTCTTTCATTGTCTTTTTAACACTTCATGCTTTTTCTTTTGCAAACAAAAATAAAATACACTTCATGGTGGTTCAACATAACAAATATTAGCATAGCCCTTTCCTACATTGGGCGGTTGCACAACGAATACATGTAGCTCTTTCCATGAAGGTGCTTTGTTGTTTCTATGTATGCCAGAACAACATGGATATTGACCATGGGTCATCTTTTCATGTACTAAATCAAGATATCAAGATATATCCATGATAACTAAGCATTCAAGCTCAACTTACTCAAACAAAAACATATATGAGAAGCAATTGTGCACTTTTATTAAACAAGATTTTTAAAGCCAAAGTACATGATCTCGAAGCAATAAAAGCTATTTATGCAAGATCATTACTTCTCAAGTGAGTTTCTCTCAAAGAAATATGGTATTCAAAATAAATTTGCTTATCAAGCAACTCACAAACACACATAGATATCAATAAACATTTATCATGCCTATGGACCTCCACAGAGATTTAAACCTCTCTTTGTCTAAAGGCTTAGTGAACAAATCCGTAAGTTTATTTTTAGTAGGCATATGCTTAAGAGATGGATACCCTGATCCCTCCTTCTCTCTTTTGCCTCCTGATACTCTCATTGTACCTCTTTTCCCATCTTGATGTTATCCCGTACCTGTTGTAAAAATTCAACCAAGAGCCCTCCACTTACCAATTCTTCAATTTGGTTACGGAGGCTATAGCATTCGAATGTATTGTGTCCCACATCGTCGTGGAAGTTATAATACTTGTAGCGGTTCCTCTGGTCAGCCGGGACCTTTATAGGACTAGGCTTCCTGAGCAAACTTTTGTCGCAGATGGTTAGGTATATGGTCTCCCGGGATACGTTCTGAGAGGTGTAATGATTGTACCCATCCTCCTTTCCTATTATCTGTGCTACCTCCCTTGGTGGGGGTGTTGTTCTAGGAGGGGTCCTTCTTGCGGGGTACCTATCCCGATGTTGGGGGAAATGAGGTGACCGGTAGATAGACTGGTTTGGTGGTTGATTCTGGAATTTCTTAGCATGAACGGTCTTCGGAGCCTCTTTATTTGGGCATTTGGCTGATCGAGCTTCATCATAGTCGACCTTGACCTAGAGCTGTTCGTCTATCTCCACCTATTCCAATGCCTTATCATAGACCTCCTAGTAAGTTTCAGGTGGGTGCTTGGCAAATGATTGGAATAGCCAGCCAGCCCATAGATTCCTTCTGAAGTTGGCCAAAGTCTCCTTCTCGGTGAACACTCTTATTTGGAGTTACCTCTTTGTGGAATTTCTCTACATAGGACCTCAACGTCTCATCCCGCTCTTGGATCACGTATTGGAAAAGGACAAGGTCTTTCGGACGAGGCTTGATTCCCTGAAACTGAGTATAGAAATCTGTGGTAAGCTTTGTAAAAGAATCCATACTACATGGAGGTAACTTTCTGAACAAAGTCTTGTCATAATTGGTCAGGGTTGAATGGAGCATCTTGCACATTGCTGACCGGGTAGCATTCTGTATCTCCATCTGGTGTATAAAGCTTTCCATATGGCTTACGGGGTCCTTTGATCTAGAATACTTCTCAGATGACATTTTGAACTTGTGGGGTAGCTTTACCTCCCTGACCCTTTTTGAGAAAAGTGTGTTCATCTCCCCTAGGGGATTCTTCCGGGTACCCCGGTGCTTTCCCTTCCTCATCTCCTCGAGTTCCTTTACCATCTTGGCCATCTAGTCTTCAAGGTGCTTGGATCCATTGTGCTTTGATCGAGCCTCTGAGCCTTCATTGTCTAAGATTTCAGATACCATGGTTGCTTCCTTACGCTCCACCTTCTAAGGATGGTTACCTCGCAGATTCCTTCGAGATCCAATACTACTGCCAACATCGGGCTATGGAGCCCTCTCTTTTACTGTCGGTTTGGCTGTTGGCTAGTTCCTCATGGGAGGGATATCGACTGCTGACTTCACTTGTCGGGGTTTGAAATCTATAGGACAACCTGGAAGTAGTGGTTCAAGTCTGTCGAAAAGGTACTCGAGTACCCGGTTCAGCCTCTCCCGCAGTTCTGGGTGCTTCAAAGGGTACCATCTAGGTGATCATCCGGAGGCGGATACTCTCTATGTAGGTGGCAGCCTACTGTTTTAGGATATCCTAATTGATTTCCTGGACAGCCGAGTCCTAGGGCACGGAGCCCGCATTTGGTGGAGGGACCGGTGTCCGGTTGTGGTTTCTTAATCCCCTTCCCTACCTTTGGACTCTCTGAGTAGAAGCAAGGGATTGGGGTCCTGATGGGTTAGGCTGCCCTTGAGAGGATCGGAGTCTCATCTTAATGTCTTCTGGGTAGAACTAGACAGCTCCTTTGTAAATGGCTTGGAGGATACCTCCCACAGACAACGCCAAACAGTGTTAGTAGGAAAATGTTAGAGGGGTCAAATTCCTATTAACATAGTGTATCTATTAAGATGGTGAAATAATGTTGTTTTATTGATAAAAGATAAACAATTTAAATGATACAATGGTGTAGTATAATTGGCGATTTCTGGGAGGCTTAGGTATGGAGTTTTTCAGACATAGTTGGTGATGGCGATCTCGTGCTAGTTGATAAGTGGAAAAAGTTGTAAGGTGTAGGTCAAAAGTCTGATTTTTGATCCCCTCTCTTTCGAGAGTCTTGAATTATTTATAGGTCCCCTTTCTTGCTCGTTACTCCAATAATCAGTCAGTCAGTCAATTAAGCAATCAACAGGATGTTAATGTTGGCTTCATTTAGGCACGGGGATAATTCCCGTAATCAGGTGATTTTGTTTCCTTCTTTGGTGATCTTGATAGGGTTGACTAATCTCATTCAAAGTGGAGCTTTAAAGATGGTAGGAGAAGTCAACTTTCCTCGTGTTTAATTATTGGCATATACTGTCTTTCTTGTAGCATGATTCTGGTTCTTTGGTGTACAGGTCCATTTCTTCATTGATAGTCCTCCTTTCTTCTTGGTCTTCCATTGCCTAGTAGACTGGTTCTAGAAGGGATCGAGGTATCCGGGTACCTCGCATTTTACTGGACCATAGTAACAATACTTTTTAAGTATCGGGGTATCGGGGTATTGGATACCGGGTCAACGCAGTAGCAGGGAACCGAGATAATGTAGTAATGGGGTCCTCAGGACCTTGACTTCTCTGTTTCCTAGTACTTTGGGATATAGATGCCCCTGATCTTGATCCGGATTGGTAGAAGGTGTATCTGGTCATATCGGTCTGGCTTCTTCTCGGGGTAGCTAGGTACCTCTTGCGGCGTCCTTTTACTTCAAATAATCTCTGTCATGGATGGAAAATTCTTCTTTGGACCCCTGCCATTTTTGGCAGTTAACAGAAAAAAAGTGTTAGCAAGAAAATGTTAAAGGGGTTAAATTCCTATTAACACATTGTATCTATTGAAATGGTGAAATAATGTTGTTTTATTGATAAAAGAGACACAATTTAAATGATACAATGGTGTAGTACAAATGGCAATTTCTGGGAGGCTTAGATATAGAGTTTTTCAGACACAGTTGGCGATAGTGATCTCGTACTAGTCGATAAGTGGAAAAACCGTAAGGTGTAGGTCAAAAGTCTGATTTTTGATCCCTTCTCTTTCGAGAGTCTTAAATTATTTATAAGTCCCCTTTCTTGCTCGTTACTCCGATAATCAGTCAGTCAATTAAGCAATCAACGAGACGTTAATGGTGGCTTCATTTAGGCACGAGGATAATTCCCGTAATCAGGTGATTTTGTTTCCTTCTTTGGCGATCTTGACAGAGTTGATTAATCCCATTCAAAGTGGAGCTTTAAAGATGGCAGGAGAAGTCAACTTTCCTTGTGTTTAAATGTTGGCGTATACCGTCTTTCTTGTAGCATGATTCTGGTTCTTTGGTGTACCAATCCATTTCTTCCTTAATAGTCCTCATTTCATCTTGGTCTTCTATTGCCTAGTAAACTGGTTCTAGAAGGGATTAGGGTATCCGGGTATCCTGCATTTTACTGGACCGTAGTAACAGTACTCTTCCAGTATCGGGGTATCGGGGTACCGGGGTACCAGGATACCGGGTTAACGCAGTAGCAGGGAACCAAGATAATGTAGTAGTTGGGTCCTTAAGACCTTGACTTCTCTGTTTCCTAATACTTTGGGATCTAAATGCCCCTGATATTGATCCGGATTGGCAGAAGGTGTATCTGGTCATACCGGTCTAGCTTCTTCTTAGGGTAGCTAGGTACCTCTTACGGCGTCCTTTTACTTCAAATAATAGCTATCATGGATGGAAAATTCTTCTTTGGACCCCTGCCATTTTTGACGGTTAACAAAAACTATAGATTGTTCAACTAGTTCCCTAATGAAATGATGTCTAATGTCTATGTGCTTTGTACGAGAGTGTTGATTGGATTTTTAGAAATATTTATGGCATTCATATTATCACAATAGAGAGTCATTTTACCTTGATCTATCTCATAATCCTTGAGAATTTGTTTCACCCATAGGAGTTGTGTGAATGCACTTGTGGTCGCAATGAATTCGGCTTCAAAAGAAAAGAGAGACAAAGTTTTACTTTTTACTTTGCCAAGACATCACGTTATTACTATAAATAAAAGCAACCACAGGATTTACTCTTCTGGTCATCAATGTTTCCTGTCCAATCGGCATCACAGTGAGAAACAAGAATATCATTAGTATCAAAGGAATAAAGGAATACAAGATTAAGTGTTCCTTTTATATACCTAATGATCTTTTTTATGGCTTTCAAATGAGATTCTTTAGGATTAGCTTGGAACCTAGTACACAAGCCAACACTAAAGTAAATATCGGGTAGACTAGCCGTAAGGTATAGCAAACTACCTATCATACTCCTTGTAAGGATTCCCATTCTTTGATTGGCTTATTTCGTGGACAAACCACATATTGGGGTTTATTGTGTAAGGGTAGTTTAAGAGTTTAAGAATCAAGTTCAAAGGCCCGTTCAAGACCTCAAGGGACAAGCACGCCAAAGGTATAATCTCTGGTGCTTAGTTCTTTCTTTGAAGAGATTTAGATTGCACACACTCACTTAGCATTCTTGCATTTGTGTGCATTCTCTTCACATGTCACATTTCACACTTGCACTTTGATGTTGTATTTTGTGTGTGCTTATGTGCCTTGTAATTCGTTTCCTAATATTGCTCGGAAATGTCTACGCATGCACTAGTATGTGCTTGGGTTGCGCGAAGACCGCCTATGGAGAATGCCCTTGGCTTCTCCTTTGATTTCACCTCTTTTGGTGAAATGGCGGTTATGATCGGCGGCCTAGCCACCGAATGAAACTATCGTTTGAGTCCAGAGACCTCTGGATCAATTCTGCGATTATGATCGGCGGCCACGACCGCCGTTCGAAACTGCAGTTCATACCTGATTGATTTAATCTCTCGAGTTTGATTCTGCGGTTAATTCGGCTGTTTCAAAACCGCTTATTGTTCTTCTCGAGCTCAATTCGACAGTTGTAATCGGTGGCCTGGCCGCCGATTGAAATCGCCGATCGGTGCGTTTCAGGGGCAAACTTGTCTTTTCACATACTCTGTTTTTCATGCCTATAAATACATCACTTTCTCTTGTTCTGAATGTGACTCTTTAATCATCAAGAACCCTACTTTTGAAAGAGAGATTTTTAAGAGAGAAAGCAACCAAGTTTGCTCATTTAAACACTCAAACCAAAATTCATATGCATCAAAATTCATCTAGCATCTTCTAGCATATCTAGGATGCTTGCTTGCATGGGTCTTTCATCATCACACTTGTCTTGGTAAGTTTTTCACTATTATCACATATAATTAGTGTTTTATTTATTATGGCATCTCTTTCATTACTTGATTGTTCTTAGATTAGATTCTAATATTCAAGATAGAGATTGTTGTGTTGATTTGATTGAGTGTTGTATTGTGATAGATATCTAGGTTTTTATAATCTATGATTATCTAAGCTATTTGACATGTCATTTAGTTCTTAATATCTAGGATTGTTTTTATTGCAAAATCATCATCTTAGATAAGCATATAGGGTTCCCTTGCTCTATGTTGCATTTTGGATATTCACATATTCACTTAGGGTGTTAATCTCTTCATTGGGAAGTAAGTCTTGTGTGTAGCTTCCGAGATTAGGTTGTTTAGATCGCAAACAATTGGACTAGGTCCACTTATACCGGGATTAGGTAGGTGTGTGATTACTTCCGGGATTAGGTTGTAATCGTTTTACACATTTAGGCCCTGTTTGGTGCACATGATTGGATTGGATTGGATTGGACTAGACTATTTCATAGGATTGGATTGGATTGAGATAGGACTGGGATTAGATGGGATTGGACTAAATTAATACTATACTGTGTTTGGGAAAATATGGGACTGGACTAAATTAATACTATGTTTAGTTTGGTGAAACATAGGATTGGACTAAATATAATAATATTTTTAATTTGATAATTATTTAAAATTGAATAATAAACTATTGAATTTCCCAAAGCTTCAATGCTTCAGTCTCAAACCTTTGAAAGATGAGACATTTCAAATCTCATCAACTGGTACCGAATCAACTAATTATTGAAATACCCAGATCCTAAACAGTCTTTGGATTTCAAAAAAGAGAAGATTGCAGATCCAGAGATTGAGACAAGGAGATCGAATAATCTTTTCTATTTCGTTAAGCGATAGTTGTTGCAAACTTTCTAGAAATTAATTCGAGCAATTAAGTTAACATTGCTTCTGTTGAATTTTGTATATCAATTCTAATTTAACCACCTCTTTTCAAGCAGGTCACTGACAATATAAAAATTCATTAACCATCCATTTCACTACATCAGACAAACGTAGTTAATATACATTGAAGTATTGAAGTATTGCAGATCCAGAGATTTCAATAATCTTTTCTATTTCGGTAAGCGCATCGAGCCAGGAGTGGATATTATTATCATCTGCGGATTTGGAAACCACACCTTGAGAAGGAGATCGAATAGAAGTGGTAGGTGAAGAGATCCAATTTGATAAGCTCTCCTACTCTCCAATCAAAGTACAGAAGAAGCCCCAGCTCTGTATCAGAATCCAGATTTTTTTTTGGAGTTTTGGATCTTTTTTCATCTCTTTCTTTTGAAGATCTTCTTCGATTTTCAATTTTTTTTTCTGGATTGTGGTGAATCCCACCAAACGAGAGAGACGTAAGGTTGAAGCGAAGAAATCTGGGTTTGGTTTCAGAGAGAGAGAGAGAGAGAGAGAGAGGAAATGTGGAAAAAGAAAGTGATGAGAATGAATTAAATAGGTGGGATCCACGTATAAAATAGTCCTAGGACTAATAGAGGTGGGGGTGGGGGTGGGGGTGGGGGTGGGGGTGGGGGTGGGTATATTTAGTCCAGAGTTGGTGGGATTATTTTACACTGTTGGGAGAATGTATCATAGTCCGTTTGTTGAGCCAAACATGGGTTTTGGACTATTTTAGTCCAATCCCAGTCCAATCCCAGGCGCCAAACATGCCCTTAATGGATTCGAGGTTCTAGTGTGGCTCTCTTATTAGCCTGTGGTTTATCCCATGAGGGTTTTCACGTAAAAAATCAAGTGTTGTTTATTTTTCCGCATCTTATTACACTTGCTTTATTTTATTGACTATTAGGGGTATTTTCGTAATTTTGACCATACACGAAAAATTGGGTAAAATCATTAAAATCTATTCACCCCCCTCTAGATTAATATTTAACACACCGTGAGAACTTTCACTCCTATAGAGACTTTAATGAACACTCTTACCCTTATCATATTTGTCAAGTTTTAGAATAGTACTCATAAGAGTTTCATAATCTTTACAATCACTACTACAAAATACTTGAAAAACATCGGTTATTTTATACGCTTAACATCGTTTTTTTTTTAAATTTCGTAATCGTTGTTTATTTGAGTGATGTAAAAAAATACGTGATAAAGACATCGGTTAAAAACCGATGTCGTATCATTTTAATTTATATTGGTTACATATAAAACCGACGTTGTATATGATAATAGAAATCATTTTATTATTGAAACTAATGTATTTATTAAAATAAAAGAAATCAATTTTAGATTAAAACTATTACAACACGTGTGTGGCTTTCCACCAAACACTTTCTTCTTGGCTTGTTGAGTACGTCAACCCACATGGAGGCTTTACCTTCTTTTTCTCATGCATGTTGACTTGTGGCAATATGTGTGTTGTATAGTGATTGGATATCTAGCTCTATAAATACAAGTCCAATTCGTTTGTAATATTTTTTATTCTCATATCAATACAACACAAGCAGTAACTATTTCTCTCTTTCATCTATCTCATATTATTATTTACCTCCCTGTTCATTTATCTCAGTTATTATGTTTATTTGCTATTTCAATTTTATTATAACACGTCACTACTACAAAAAACGCAAAAGAAATCGGTTATTTTACATGGAAGAAATCGGTTTTTCAAATTTTTTAAAACCAATGTCTATTTAAGTGATTTAGAAAACAACGCGCTAAAGACATCGGTTTTTAACCGATGTAAAAACACGCAAAAACACATTGGTTATATATAAAATAAAACCGATTTAAAAACCGCGATATAAAATTTATATATTACGAAAATTAATCCCGTCGTTCAACCGCTCCACCATCCGGCCACCGTCTTCTGGCCACCGCCGGCCAGCCCCACCTTTGATAATAATGAGGATTAATTGTCATTATGAGAAATTGAACTTGCAACCTCAAAGTCAAAGTGGTAGGCCTTTACCACCTGACTACAAGATTGGATGTGTTAACAATTGCTCAATATTTATGTAACCTAAATGAGTTGTTAGAGAAAAAAAAAAAAAAAAAAAAAAACTTGTTTGATAAATTTAAATTTACTCAACTAATCAAAATTCTAATTTCTACTACAAACATATATTAAAAAAAAAAATTATTGGTGGGTTTATTTTTCATTTCATTTTTTGTGTGGTTTTGTGTTTTGCTGGAGATATTTTTGTACAAATTGTTTCCTTAAAAATGTATCTTTTGGCAAGGAAATTGTAAGGATTCCCATTTGTTGATCGGTTCATTTTGTGGACAAACCACAATTGGGGTTTATTGTAAGGGTAGCTTAGGTGTTGGTGTTCAAGTTCATGCCCTTATAAGACCTCATCTTGATAAGCACCGAAGGTAAAATTCTAAGTGCTTACTTTCTTTGAAGAGATTTAGAAGCACACACACACTTTGCATTCTTACAATTGTGTGCATCCTCTTCATATGTCATTACACACTAGCACTTTGATTGTTATATCTTGTTGTGTGTTTATGGGTCTGGTAATTCATTTCCCGACATTGTTCGGAAACGTCCGCACATGCATGAAAGTGTGCTTGGTTCAGCGCGATGATCGCCGATGGAGAATGCCTTGGCTTCTCCTTAGGATTCACCTTCAGTGGTGATTCGGTGGTTAGATCGGCGGCCACGACCGCCGTTCGAAACCGCCGTTCATACCTGATTGATTTAATCTCTCGGGTTTGATTCTGCGGTTGAATCGGCGGTTTCGAAACCGCCGAATGAAACCGCCGTTGATGCTCTGTTCTTATTAGGCTCAATTCGGCGGTTGTGATCGGCGGCCAGGCCACCGATCAAAACCGCCGATTGGTGCGTTTCAGTGGCAAAATTGTCTTTTCACATGCCCTGTTCTTGATGTCTATAAATATCACACTTTCTCATTCTCTGAATTAGTTCTTTTACTCCTTAGAACCCTAAATTTAAAAGAAAGATTTTTGAGAAAAATTATAATCAAGAACTCACCTTTAAACACTCAAATCAAATCCTTTTTGCATCAAATTTCATATTGCATCTTCTATGTCTATATAGAATGCATCCATGCATGGTTTTGGATCATCACATCTTACTTGGTATGTTCTTCACTAATTTCATCTAATTTAAGTGTTTTTCATATTAAGACATCACTTTAATTACTTGTATGTTTTTAGATCATATGCTAAATACAAGTTAGAGATTATTTGTGATATAATTGATTGAGTGTTGTATTGTGATAGCTATCTAGGTTTTGCTTAATCTTTATTAGCTAAGTTATTTGACATGTCATCTAGTTATTGATATCTAGGATTGCTTTAATTTATATATTATAATCCTAGATAAGCATATAGGGTTTACCTAGCTCTTGTTGCATTTTGAGTATTTTACATATTCACATAAGTTGCATTATCTCTTCATTGAGGATTAAGGGGGGTGTATTCAATTAGGATTCTTGTGGACATTGAAAGACATTTTTTAAGTGATAGATTTTCATGGATTTTTACAGACTTTTATAAATCCACATGGATTTTCATTGATTTGTTTAGACATTCATCTCATACTTTTATGGATTTGTTTATACATCTATCTCAGACTTTTATGGATTTGTTTAGACATCCATAGACTTTTATGGATTTGTTATCTCTGACTTTTATTATAAATAGAGAATTATATCACTATATGCTCAATAACACAACCTATACACTCATTGTTACTACACCTCTTGCCCAACAAATGAGAGTTCTTTTTGTCATTATATTTCTTATTTTTCAGTTTTTTTTTTCTCTTTTTAATTTCTTCCCTCGTTGCTTCAGTACTAATCTATATATGTATGTATATAGGGTTCTCATTAGTTTTTTTACATATGCAGGGAATGAAATTGTTGACAGCTAGAAGGAATAATGTTGTATAAAACAAATCTAGATGCTAAAAACAAGAATAATTAAAGAAAGAGAAACAGAAGAAGACTAGAAAAGGCGGAGGGGAGAGAGAAGAGAACGGTGGGAATAGGGAAGAGAGGATGAGAAAGGAGAGAGAGAGAGAGAGAGAAAGATTGAATGAGGAGAGAGGAGTGAGAAAGAGAAAAAAAGTTAAAATTTGTACACATGTCATAATATAATTGAACCAAAAAGTATAAATTAAATTGATTATGTTTGAGAGAGAGAGAGAGAGAGAGAGAGAGAGAGAGAGAGCAAAGTCCACCAAAATCTTTAGGGAAAATGCCAGACATTTTATAACATTTGATATTTATATCTCTCACTATCAAGTCCACCAAAATCCATCAAAATCCATGACCTAAGAAAATCCTTTAAAATCTAGTCCTAATTGAATACACCTTGATTCTTGTAGACATTTTTAAAGTCCCAATTCAATACATCTGGATTTGGAAGGATTCTTTAAAAGTCCATAGAAATCCTAATTGAATACCATTGGATTCATATGGACTCTTTTAAAGTCTTTAAATGTCCAAATTGAATACACCAAGATTTATAATGTCTTTAAATGTCTTTAAGAATCCTAATTGAATACACCCCCCTAAGACTTGGGGTTAAGATTGCTTAGGCCTCAAGCAATTTAGACTAGAGCCACTTTTAAAGGCCCGCGTGGTAGAAGTGGGGGGTTATTGACCGGAGTGTTAGAAGAGGTCTACATAGGTTGTAAACTCCATTTCAATTAGTGGATTTCGAGGTTCGAGTGTGACGCACTAAACAGCCCGTGGTTTTTCCCAGTGATTGGGTTTCCATGTATATATCAAGTGTTATTTAATTTCCACACCATATTACACTTGCTATATTATATTGACTATTAGGGGTATTTTCGTAATCTTGACTATACACGAAAATTGGGTAAAATTAGTTAAAATTTATTCACCCCCCCCCCCCCCTCTAGATAATATTGTACACACCGTTAATTTGTTTCAGAAATAATTTTTTTGTTCCACGTTGGGTTCTTTGATTTTTCGATACGAATCCAACGGTATAAAGAACATAAAATTCTAGACGGTATTTTGAAAGTTATGATCAATTATTCAGTCAAAGGTCAGAAGCGATTGGAGATGATTAATTTTTATGCAAACATTTTCCTTAAAACTGTATCTTTTGGCAAGGAAATATGTAAGATCCTAGATTTGTGTTGGCTTGATTCCATTGCAAAACACTCTTTATTTGTATTGCTTAGTTGCTTAGTTGCTTAGGTGTTTCGTGATTAGATCAAGCTTCAAATAAGGAAAGCAACGTCGCATGCAAAGTTTATCTTCAAGAGGAAATGTGCTTATTTGGATGCTAAGGTATCGAGATACTTCTTTCTCTTGCAAGGCATAAGCGCACACACACACAATTCATATATGTGTGTCCCTGCATCGTAGTACAAACATTTGGTATAACACATTCACACACTTTTGAGTATGCACATGCATTGGTCTCTTATAGACAAACATTGTAGAATTGCATGTTTTGTGACTATTTCTTTGATATGGCATACTGGTATGAATTTGTGTTTATTTGTTTATTTGTTTTGTATTTTGGACTTAAATATGTTCTTATATGATTCCTTATTGAGTCCCGGTCATTTCGGTTACTCATTCATAAGGTTTCGAGTCCAAATGATGTAGCTACACTACTTTACATTCTCATTCTTTGAGTTGACTTCATCGTAATTTTCCTAGATGATTTCTCAACCATTTTTCAAAGTTTTGTAGTCGTAGTTGTGCATGAGGGAGTCACGGTTTGTAATCCAAAAACGGATTCGAAATCGGAGTTCGGATGCCCAAGATACGGCTGAAGAATGTGAGGGAGCGCGTGAGAGGCAAGCATGGCCAAAGGCCATGCATTGCCCAAGCCGTGTGGGAGCCGTGGGACCCACAGCCAGAACACCCCTCTGGTCCCGTGTGGCCCACGCGCCCCCCACGGGGATGGTGACATGGCTCGTTTTGATTGGCCACCGAATCCCTCTCTTCTTCATCTCTTCTCCCTCCATTTATATTCGAAATTCCGTGCAGAATTCACTACAACTTTTGATTTCTTATTTTGATCATATCTCTCTCATTTCAACTCCGAATTGAGTGATTCAAAAACCAAAATTGTTGGTCTTGCAGAGAGCTACAAACCCCATACATTTTCAGAGTCATTTGAGTTCGTCATTTTTCCCAGTGACCTGATTTCAGTACGAGGTTCAACTTTTGTATGTGAAACTTCTTCTTCTCACTTCATCTTTTGATCATCTATTTTAATCTTCCTAATTGATAGATGATATGTGTTTAGAATGTTGTTAGATCATATTCTAGAGGTGGTTGATCTATTGATTGTTGAGTTTTAGCCATTTGATTTCAATTGAACATATATTGCTAAACTTGACCTATCTTGAAATTGATTCTAGAAATGTTGTATATGATGTGCCTCATGTTATTTTCTAGGTTTAATTTCATCATCTAAGAACTAAGATTTTTGTGTGATATATTGAATATTCATATCTTTTTTCTTATTGATTCACATGCTTTGATTTCTAGATACATTTGTGATTGTTTGTTGAAAGCATATTCTAGATTATCATTGAACATGTTCATAGAGAGCTTGATTGATCATCTTGTTTTATTTGATTGTGTTCGCATCATTTGCATCACTTAGATCATTGCCTTGTGAAAGGTTGAAGTCTCTTGCAAAGTGAGTGAAGCTTTGTCTTGAGCAAGAAGTCTTGGCTAGGAAAGTGTTCCGGATAGCCAAGCAAGAAGTCTTGATTAGAGTCGGGAGGACTCGGACAGTCAAGCAAGAAATCTTCCTAGAGACGTGAGCGTCTTGGATAGGAAGTTGCTTTCTAGAGGTGTAGGACACATCTTGGATAGGAAGTAGGCTTGGTAGTTCACTAGGCCCGAGGGTAGATTAGGAGGTGATAGCTTGAGCGGATATCATGTGTTGATAGCTTGAGTGTGTAAGTCCTTTTCATATAGTGGATTGCTTTGCCGGTGGTTGTGGTATCAACCCGTGGATGTTTCCTCTTTGAGGTTTTACCACGTAAAAAAATACTTGTGTCTATTTTCGCTTTATGTTTCATTATCTTCCATATCATATATTGATTGCATCACTTGTATATTGATTTTCACATGTGTTGAGTAAATCAATTCATTTGTTAAAACTTATCAAGTGTGCTTTTAATTCTTGTATTCCGCATATTTTTGAATATTGGAAGAATTTGGGCCTATACCTATTCACCCCCCCTCTAGGTATATTTTACATTATATTGCTTAAGGGAATTTCAAAATAAATTTTTATTGTCCATGTTGGGTTTTTCGATTTTTCGATATGAATCCAATGGTATAAAGAACGTAAAATTCTGGGTGGTATTTTGAAAGTTATGATCAATTATTCAGTCAAAGGTCATAAGCGACGCGAATCCGCGAGTGAGATGTTTTCATCGCTCATTTTCACACTTTTCCAAATCGATTTTTGGATTATTTTATGAATGAAAACTGTTTTTTTGCATGTCTACTTTCTTGTGTATAAATTTGAGCAAATAACATTGAGTATTTGTAGAGATGCACACTTGAATGTGTACATAGGTCAGATTTGAATTTCAGCAGAATTTTGCTTTTGAATCCATATCGGTTTTCCCAAAAACCGTTGTCTTTTCAAACCGCAATATTTAAGACATCAGTTTTAATGGAAACCGATTTCTTATTGAAAAAAAAATCCATATCGGTTTTCCCAAAAACCGTTGTCTTTTCAAATAGCAATATTTAAGACATCGGTTTTAAGGAAAACTGATTTCTTATTGAAAAATAAATCCATATCGGTTTTCTCAAAAACCATTGTCTTTTTAAACCACAATATTTAAGAAATCGGCTTTTATAAAAACCGATTTCTAAAAGTTTTTTTAAATCGGTTATCTAAAAACTAATGTAAACAACCAATGTCTTTTAACATTTTTGTAGTAGTGCGTTATCAGCACGATGCTGTTATTTTCAGAATCTGAAGCTTCTGAATTTATTACCACTAGAACCTGAAGTTCCTAGATTTATTTCCAGAACCTGAAGCTTCTAAATTTACTATTACTAGAACCTAAAGCATCTAGATTTTTATTTATTAATACCAGAACCTGCAGTTATGAATTTACTTTTCCGCATTTTATTTACTTTTACACGATTTACTTTCTCTCATTTTATTTAATTTTATGCAATTTTTATTTAAACAATTTGGTCACCTATCCAGAACCTGAAGTTTGTGGATTTATTTATCATTACCGGAACCTGAGACTTCTAAATTTATTTACTTACAAATATTCCTTTATATATCTGAAGATTTAAATTCCTCGGATTTTTATCAGACCAGAAGTTCTGACTCCGATTGTGATTTTCAAATAACCAGAAGCTGTAATAATGCCAAAGCTTGCAAGTTTGAAATTTGCTACACTAGAAGTGTCTGGGGACAACTACATGTCCTGGGTTATTGACGCCAAATTACTTTCAAAATCAGAAGGCCTGTATTACACTATTGAAGATGGGGTTAAGGCAAATGAATAAGATAAATCTACCGCCATGGTTATTATCTATCGACATTTGCATGAGTATCTAAAAGCCCAACACCTAACTGTCATAGAACCGAAAGTTCTATGGCAAGAACTAAAAGATCGATTTGATAACCAACCCTATGTTGCATTACCAAATGCCAGGTATCAGTGGCAACATTTACGCTTTCAAGAATTTAGATCAGTCTCTGAGTATAATTTTGCTTTATTCAAAATCACTACACAGCTAAAATTGTGTGGTCAGGATGTAACAGAAAACGATATGTTGGAAAAGACGTTTACAACCTTTCATGCCTCTAACATGATATTACAACAACAATATCGAGAACGTTGATTCTCAAAATATTCAGAGCTAATCTCATGTCTCCTGGTGGCAGAGAAAAATAACGAGCTCTCAATAAAAAATCATGAATCACACCCGACCAACTCTACAACATTCCTAGAAGTGAATGCCAACACTATTGAAGGACATACTCGCGGTCATGGTCGTGGTCCCTACCGTGGTCGTGGTCGTGGTCCTGCCGTGGTCATGATCCTAGCCGTGGTCGGGGTTACGGAAGAACATATGGTTATTGATGAGCCGTCGTTGGTACTCAACAAAATGATTGTTTTTAAATGTGTTCGTGTTGAAAACCGATTTCACCACTTAAATGTAAAATTAGTAAAGTGGCAAGTAGGATTCGTTCCATAGGGAATTAGAGTAATTATTGAATAAATTAACAATTCCTATATGTGATAAAATAAAACATAAGCAATGGATGGTTGAATGGTTTGTCAAGCCATCAAACATACATGTAAAATAAACCTAATAAACCTAATAAAATAAGATAGAAATCTAGATAAGAGATATATGGGGAAAACAATTAATAGAATTGCTAGGGAATTAATGGGATCGCACATGGATTACGGGAAGTACATCTCAAGCTACTTTAGCGAACTAACCTCATAAATGTTAACCAATTGATTTCTAGGATGTGTTTAGACCATTACTATGAACCCGAAACAACTTCCCACAGTAATGCCTAACCGATTAAGGAGAGGGGGTCACTGTGGGATCGGTTTGTTACAATTAACGGTTTAGATAATCGCGGTTGCTATACCTTCCGACAATCTATCCCACTCACTATGTTCTCAATCCATCAAGGTTGTCAATCCAATCAAGATTATATAACAAATTATCCTAAGCAAGAATATAATCAACTAGTGGATATACATGTCAATCATATAATGCCTAGAATCTATTTATAAAATGAATAGAACACAAATAGAGATTAAATATATATTAAAGCTTAAGCAAAACCCAATCCACATGTTCTCACATCAAAACCCTAGAAAAGGGGTTTAATTACACATATTACAATCAAAGGGAAGGCAAGTAAAAGATTAGGAAATCACCCTTGGGTCTCCTTTTGTAAGCTTGATCCTTTCCTTGCCTTTGATGCTCCTTGTGCAAAGAGTGGAGGATGAGGATGTGTCTAGATAGGTGGAGTCAAATGGGAAGTGACTAAGGAGATTTGTAGAGAAGATGGGAAGAAAGGAATGATTTGGGGAAGGAAATCTAGATATTTAGCTTTGGTATGAGAGAAGTGGAGGGATTAGGAATGGTAGAAAGAAGGTTTCTTGGTTGTCAAGAATGGCCAAGAGTTGTTTAAAAGAGGAAAATAATGATGAATTTATAGGATTTTCAAATTAGGTCTCGGGTGGTAAATTACCAAAACACCCCTCATAGATGGCAAATTACCATCTAGTCCAATAGAGGGGTGCATATTGTAATTTGCACACCCAATCAGATGAGCACTGGTAAGAGGTCGCTACTTTTCAAATGGCGACGGATCTGGCGACGAAAGTGGCGACACCATCAGGTGCCAAAACACATTCACTGTCGCCATGGCGACATCGAAAGACCAAATGGCAACAAGAGAGGGACACGTGGCGACCAAAGGGGCAAGGGAGGTGTGATTGACGGTCGTTATTCTAGCTGATTGAGGCACCAGAAAACTTGCGAGTGGGCCGCCGTTGACTTCGCTGTCCGTTTGGGCCGGATTGTGACCGGCGATAGGTCGGATAAGGTGGTCTTTCAAGTGGCGGTGGCTTTAAGGTTTGGAGAAGCTTGAATGTCTGGTCTGCATGTTAGGAAGAAGAAGGTGAATAGGAGAAATGGGGTGCATTTAGCAACAAGGTGGGGTGCACGCAACAGTTCTTCTTTGTGTCTCCTTTGGGGTGTGTTTAGAGGCAGACTGGGGTGCATTTAGAGGCCTAAGCTTGCCTATTAAACGCACCGTTTCATTAAAGGGCAACGTGGGCTGCATGTGGAGTGTGCTTAGCACTTGTCCGGGGTGCAATCAGAGGCCCAAATAGCCTCTAAACGCACCGTTTTACTTTGGTTGATATGGCATGTTTGGCTGCATCACTTGGCGAATTACAATTAGGTTCCCTGCTCTCTCATATAATTACGATAACTTCATTTCTTCTTCACAATTTACACTTTTACCCCTATTTCTCTAAAATTACTTCAATGCCCCTGAACTCTGTAAATACCTGAAAACACTTAATTTACACCATTAAATCACAGGATAATGCCCAAGAATCAAGCAAAAGGAGAAGGAAGTGAGGGCCAAAATCATACCAATTTTGGTTCGATCAAATACCCTCAAACCTATCTTTTGCTCGTCCTCGAGCAAAACAAACATAAGCACACATGGACATGTGTCTAAAAATCAAATAATCAACATTAAAGCACCGGCTTTTTTATAAAGGACTCAAAAGTCAATATTCGACTTGCAAAACCAAAAGCGAAGAGATTTAACCAACGCTGTGCTCATTAGGAAACAATGCATGTAAGAGATGCTAAATGAAGATTAAAGACATGCCACTCTAAGTACACATTGCACGCAACGTGATCCTACATTCAAGATGCTAAAGCTTCAAGACTAGAGTGCCATTAGGAAAAGAATATAATTCGCCTCGACATCTAATCCTCACCGGATTCTCTCATTTTCGTACAGATTCCTAGGCTTCACTCACAATCCATATGCAATATGAGTTTATGTTCAAGATATCCAATAAAATTGCACATGATCATTTCAAACCACAATTTCTGAAAATTTATCTCATGAATGGAATTGAAAACCATGAACCGGAAAGAACATGCATCAACCAAAATTTCCAAAGTGGATATCTCTAAAGATCAAATAGGTCTTTAATTTGGTTGTAACGGGGCCTAAGGTGAGTGGTGAGTCAATAAGTGGGAAGAATTGATTGCAAACACCTAAAGGTCACATTAAGGCATACATTCTAAATTAAGCACATTTTGCTCATTACAACTTTGCATATTCCATACTTTGGCGTCCAGGCTTACAATTTACTATGTGCATTCTTCCACTCTTAATTTTCATTGAGTAGCTCATTTAATTCCACATAATTGATCTAGGCACTTAGTGCTTCATTCATCTTTTCTTTTCTTTCTTTTGCATTGCTTTTCTTTCCTTTTCTTTTCTTGCTTTTCTTTTTCTTTTCAAGCATTGCATTTCATCTTTTTAATGTGTTTGCACATACATACTTGCCTCGGAACATGCCTTACAATTTCATACTTCTTTAAGCTTATATTCAACCCCTAAGCCTTAGCAAACCATTTGGTACAAGGTAAGTCTAGTGTATAGGCTATATGGTTAATATTGATGTGGTTCATGAATGAAAAGCTTAATTGTGTTTGGCTTCAAATGGGCAATGGAGCACACACATAGAGGGATTGGAAGTATTTAGGCCAATTTGGTGGTTTTTCACATGCATTGTCTAAAATCATCTCTAAAGGTTTGTCCACAATGTCAATTAAGGCATCCACAAGCAGTCCATATGTTCTATGGCAAACAACATTTAAGTGCGAATGAGATATTTTAAATATGCATAACATGTGTGTTTGAATGAGTGTATAAAGAGTAAAAACTTTCCCTCAAAATACGCTTTTGAAGGCCATGTTTGTGAACCTCACGGGAAGTCTCCACTATTAATTCCTAACCTTCAAGCACAATTGAATATTCCCTCTAACATCAAGAGAAAAGAACTAGTGTGCTTTGCTCAATGCAACTCTAAATGGCATGAAATTAATCTAAACTAAGCATGGCAAAGATGCACAATTCCTTACACGCACACACAAAGGCAAAATATCAACAAGCAATATATGTTCAAGTATGGCATTATCACAAGTTTTTCGAATTTTTTCAAACATTTGTCTCAACATATTTGCACACAATTTGCAAACAAGAGACGGTGTTGCGTACACACCCCCAAACCTAAATTAGACATTGTCCTCAATGTCTTTGGGGCATAAAAACCGATAAACGCGGCGCAACACACATCCTCAATCAAAGAGTCTAAAAAACACAATTAATGTCCATTTTTAAAAATTATCCCAAAATATTGAATCAAGTGGTTCCATGTCATTCTATATGCTCATAATCAACTCAAGAGATATAGAAATGCAAGTTCATCAAGAGTTATCATCACAATCCATGTGGACAAAATATGTGATCATTCAAGTCCTAAATCCACTATCAAAAACAACTCACAACCTTATTCTAAGCAAAAAAACTAAAAAGCAAGAAATAAAACAAATTAAAACTAATGAAAGAAAATATACCTAGGTGGGTTGCCTCCCACCAAGCGCACGATTTAACGTCTAGGCAAGACGTGGCATGGTGCTCCCACACTTCGAACTCCAAAATGTTGCTTCCTTAGGATAAGGTTCTTGCCCTTTTTATGAGCACTCTTGGTTTGCTTGTCCCTCAAAGACTCGCAAGTGGTCTTTGTTTCATCCCAAGAGATAAAGAACCTTGCTTGACGCACAAGCAACATAACACACTTCCTCAAGAAGCAATAGAAAATCTACACAAGCACTAAGCACATTAAAAAGTTCCAGCAAATAAAAAAAAAAATACTCAATACATGCAAATGCCAACAAGAGTTTGGAACACCATTTATTCAAAAGAAATAAACTAAACAAATAAAGCATAAAAAATAAAATGCACAAAAAGAATTTTTCTAAATTATGTACTTGTGCTAGGGGTGTCATCAACTAAAGGAGGTTTTCCCAAGTTTGGAAATTGGTTCTTTTTCACAACCCAAACAAGTTAAGTTGATTTCCCCTTTTCTTTTCTTTTATTTTCTTTTGGGTCTAATTTGGTTACCCAAGTCTTTTCTTACCCAAATTTGCTTAACTCTAGGTGGCTTTTTCCTATTCCTAGACTTTTTCAATTTTTCATGCTTATGGAATTTAAAACAATGAGCTTTTAAGTGCCCTTTTTGAAAGCAAAAATAGCAAGTAGGAGGATGGTTTAGAAAACTCCCTCTTGGTAGGTGACTATGAGGTCTATGGTGTTGTCTCATTTGTAGTGCTTTGACCTCCTTCTCCACCTTGTCTAAATTGACTATGTAGTCACATTCTTTGACCTTGGCTACCTCGAGGGCTTTATCCTTCCTACCAAGTGCTTCCTTCGTTTCTTCCAAAGCTTTCGCTTTCCGCTCCACTTCCATAAGCAACTTCCTTGTCTTCCTTGCACATTCTTCTTCAAATTCTTCAAATAGTCTTGCAAGGTCTTCGAATTCCTTTGATGCGGAATTCCTCTCAACTTCAAGTCTCCTAACTTGTATTTCCAACTCCTTGTTCTTGTTGGAGACTTCTCATACCTTCCTTCGAAAGGTATTATTCTCTTCTTTGAGCAAGTTTACTTCGAGAGTGAGCTTCTTATTTTCCATTTCAAGCTCTTCAATCTTCACTTTTCCCAAGGCCTCCTTTTCTTCAAACTCCTTAATCATGAGTTGTATTTTTCTTTCCAATTCTTCCTTTCTTTGGGAGGTTTCCACCAACCTCTCTTAAAGTAAAGATACTTTTTCCTCAAATTTCGTGCATCGCTCTTGGGTCTTCGGCGGTTCTTTCTCAACTTCCACACCCTTCTCATATGCTTGTACAAGAGCATGTACACGACTCCTTGTCCTCCCTTGCTTGGGATATCCTGATTCTAGTGATTGATCCGGCCGACTAAAGACCACATGGTTGGTCATCCTCTTCTGATGTGCTTATTGTGCAGATTGGAATAACTCCATGGTCTCTCGTTGAGAAGCTTGGTATTTCTCGTTCTCTCGAAAGTGATCCTCCATGAAGTTTTTCCACTCATCATCAATGACATTTGATTGGCATGATGAGAAGGAATCTTGATTCATCCACCAATCCATATTGAAGCTATTCCCATGAGTCTCGTAGCTCGGCCCTTGATATTCCGTGAAGAAATCCATAGAATCCTGAAACAAAAGAAATAAAAACTAACAAAGAAGTAAAAAAGAACTAAAAGACTAAAAACAACTAAAAGACTAAAAATTAATAAAAACCTACAAAGAAAAGTTAATTGATTCAACAATCGCTTTAATTCCCCGGCAGCGGCACCAATTTTGATGAGCCGTCATTGGTACTCAACAAAATGATTGTTTTTAAATGTGTTCGTGTTGAAAACCGATTTCACCACTTAAATGTAAAATTAGTAAAGTGGCAAGTAGGATTCGTTCCACAGGAAATTAGAGTAATTATTGAATAAATTAACAATTCCTATATGTGATAAAATAAAACATAAGCAATGGATGGTTGAATGGTTTGTCAAGCCATCAAACATACATGTAAAATAAACCTAATAAACCTAATAAAATAATATAGAAATCTAGATAAGAGATATATGGGGAAAACAATTAATAGAATTGCTAGGGAATTAATGGGATCGCACATGGATTACGAGAAGTACTTCTCAAGCTACCTTAGCGAACTAACCTCATAAATGTTAACCAATTGATTTCTAGGATGTGTTTAGACCATTACTACGAACCCTAAACAACTTCCCACCGTAATGCCTAACCGATTAAGGAGAGGTGGTCACTGTGGGATCGGTTTGTTACAATTAACGGTTTAGATAATCGTGGTTGATATACCCTCCGACAATCTATCCCACTCACTATGTTCTCAATCCAATCAAGATTATATAACAAATTATCCTAAGCAAGAATATAATCAACTAGTGGATATACATGTCAATCATATAATGCCTAGAATCTATTTATAAAATGAATAGAACACAAATAGAGATTAAATATATATTAAAGCTTAAGCAAAACCCAATCCACATGTTCTCACATCAACACCCTAGAAAAGGGGTTTAATTACACATATTACAATCAAAGGGAAGGCAAGTAAAAGATTAGGAAATCACCCTTGGGTCTCCTTTTGTAAGCTTGATCATTTCCTTGCCTTTGATGCTCCTTGTGCAAAGAGTGGAGGATGAAGATGTGTCTAGATAGGTGGAGTCAAATGGGAAGTGACTAAGGAGATTTGTAGAGAAGATGGGAAGAAAGGAATGATTTGGGGAAGGAAATCTAGATATTTAGCTTTGGTATGAGAGAAGTGGAGGGATTAGGAATGGTAGAAAGAAGGTTTATTGGTTGTCAAGAATGGCCAAGAGTTGTTTAAAAGAGGAAAATAGTGATGAATTTATAGGATTTTCAAATTAGGTCTCAGGTGGCAAATTACCAAAACACCCTCATAGATGGCAAATTACCATTTAGTCCAACCGAGGGGTGTATATTGTAATTTGCACACCCAATCAGATGAGCACAGGTCAGAGGTCGCTACTTTTCAAATGGCGACGGATCTGGCGACGAAAGTGGCGACACCATCAGGTGCCAAAACACATTCACTGTCGCCATGGCGACATCGAAAGACCAAATGGCGATAAGAGAGGGACACGTGGCAACCAAAGAGGCAAGGGAGGCGTGATTGGCGGTCATTATTCTAGCTAATCAAGGCACCAGAAAACTTACGAGTGGGCCGCCGTTGACTTTGCCATCCGTTTGGGCCGGATTGTGGCCAGCGGTAGGTCGGATAAGGTGGTCTTTCAAGTGGCGGTGGCTTTAGGGTTTGGAAAAGCTTGAATGTCTGGTCTGCATGTTAGGAAAAAGAAGGTGAATAGGAGAAATGGGGTGCATTTAGCAACAAGGTGGGGTGCACGCAGCAGTTCTTCTTTGTGTCTCCTTTGGGGTGTGTTTAGAGGCAGGCTAGGGTGCGTTTAGAGGCCTAAGCTTGCCTATTAAACACACCGTTTCATTAAAGGGCAACGTGGGCTACATGTGGGGTGTGCTTAGCACTTTTCTGTGGTGCAATCAGAGGCCCAAATAGCCTCTAAACGCACCATTTTACTTTGGTTGACGTGGCACGTTTGGCTGCATCACTTGGCGAATTACAATTAGGTCCCCTGCTCTCTCATATAATTACGATAACTTCATTTCTTCTTCACAATTTACACTTTTACCCATATTTCTCCAAAATTACTTCAATGCCCCTAAACTCTGTAAATACCTGAAAACACTTAATTTACACCATTAAATCACAGGATAATGCCCAAGAATCAAGCAAAAGGAGAAGGAAGTGAGGGCCAAAATCATACTAATTTTGGTTCGATCAAATACCCCCAAACCTATCTTTTGCTCGTCCTCGAGCAAAACAAACATAAGCACACATGGTTCCTTCAAACAAATCAGTTGCACTATAAAGAAAGCTTTGTTCATCAACCAAATTTAAGGAGCAAGTCTAGCATTTTTTGACTCTGCTTTATTGAAGTTTTAATTGTTATTTTGAAACGAATCTGTCATACAATGCTAGTAGTTTTTTAGCTAGCATTGCAATTGAAGAAACATAGGTAAGATTTGTTTGATGAATCGAGTTAGTTCCTTAAATTGCAGTTCAATTTCAAATCAGAAACATAAGCACAATTGGATCTTGAAATTTTGGGATCAAACACAAACTTCAAGATCCAATTTGACTACAAATGTGTGTATTCGAAAACTTATCAATTAGATTCAACTAATTACGTTCATTTATTCAATCCGATTAGATTTTAACAGATGTCCTAAGTTTAATCCAACGAACTAAGATAATCAAGTAAAACAATAATTCTATACCAAATAAAAATATCAGTTATATATATGCAAATAATATGTGAAATAAAAGTATAATGCAATACAGGTATTTTGTCTATTGTTTTTATATGACAAAACAAAAGTACAACAGATTTTCACAACTATTTTAAAAGTTAATTAAGTGTTATAAAATAATTTATCAAAATCATTATAATCCGAAACATAAAATATTAAGTGGTGATATTAAACTTTAAATATAATATACATGCATGTATATATATATATGAATACAAACCTATTTATAACATATTTACAATAAAAAATTATTAGTGCTTCTAATGTTGCAATAGAAGTTGGAGTTCAAATAGACACAATAGCAACTAAATCTTATAATTTACTGCATAACAATAGTAATAATAATATAATAATAATAATAATTATTATTATTATTATTACAAATTATCAGCGGTAGATGATTCACAATCATCATTAGATATTCATTTTAAAATAGCTTTGTATTTCTTAATTTTAGCTTTCAAAGCTTTATTCTCTTCAACTGCCTCATTGTATCCTCTATCCATTATGTGATAACACCATTTAGAGTATTGGTAGTTCGAGAAGTTGACATCACAAACTTCAAATTTGTAATGCCTTTGCAGATAATCAACTGTTTCTTTAGCTGCATCTTGCTCAGACTCATTTTTGTTGTTTGAAAGTTTACCCCAAAACACTTCGGGATTGAGTTTGGAGTCAATACTAAGATCGATCTCAACGTATACTTTAAACAGTTCTAGACCATCAACTTCGTATCCATAGCTGTATTTATCGATCTTTAGTTTTTCTACAACATTTTGAAGCAGGCTTTTATAACATATATCGACACACAAAGGTTCTATATTGATAAATCTGCACATGCACAGAGAAAATATAATCATACCACAATTTATTTAATTATTTAAAAACTTGACAAATAACACCAAAAAATATCAAACTGAACTGGCAAATTACTAAGATAGTAATTTGACTTCATGGAAGAATATTTAAGATTGATTTTCTCCCATACCAAGCATAAATCACAGATTCAAGCTAATAAAGCAGATAAAATCATTGATCTTCAATCAGAGACTTTTATTAATTGATTTATCAACTTTAGCTCCCATGGAAGTAAATGCAAAAATAGAGTTATAAGCCCTAATAGCTTGTTTAAACGCAACACTTTTATTGAAGGTGAAGGACCATCCAAAAACAGGGGAGGATCCGAAAACAAACCCATCCAACAAAAAGGCATCGAGCCACCCAATTTAACAAAGCAAAACAGTAGCAGCACAAACTCTGCTACAACAATATAAACAGCAAAACATGAAAACATGAAAACATCCTAAGAGAAACAACATCAACAGGTCCAAGACAGTAGCTCCTCTCCCCCTCTAGAACCTCTCTTTGCTAAAATATCTGCAACAGAATTTGAAGACCTATAAATGAAAACCACCCGAGCTTGACCAATTATATTAAGGTTGCTGCAAATCGCAAAGATAAGGTTTACGTGATCGAAGCTGCCAGTCCCCATCCCATTGATCCATGAAACGGCCACATTCGAATCGTTCTCGAACTATCTTTACCCCACATAGTTGAATTTGAAACACATAACTCAGTGGCTCTCTTGATTGCCAGAATTTCTGCAGTTAGTGTATCCCGATATCCCACAATGACCGAAAACATGCAAAGGACCTCACCATTCTGGTCTCTAAGAACCGCCCCCCAAAAAAAAAAAAAAAAATTCCCGCTTACCCATCTTTTACCGATCCATCGACATTAAATTTGAGAGAATCAGGATTAGGGGGACACCATGCCTTAATTTGGTATCTTCAGAACACATACCTCAACGCAACGATCCTTAAGGTTAAGCATAATAACTAGTTAGGGGACTTGGTTTCTAGTTGAATCCAGCAAATCATTTAGATAAACAAGTGTATTTCTTACTAGAGGTATTTTATTTTTCCACTTAAACAATAAAACCCAATTTGCGGTCTACTTGACTTAGCAGGATTTCTTTTCAAATGCTCTACATGCCAAAACAAAGCATTACAATGTTGGCACTCACAATTTCTATCCCCGAAAGAAACGCAAACAATGTTTATATAAATATATTTAAATTTTGTGAGTCAATATTTAGAATTCAAATAAATATACAACCGAAAAAAAAAAGGGTTTTGAAAATGCTTACTATTCCTTTTTTTCTGATAGCTTACTTGACCATTCATACTATAACGGTAAAATTTTTGATTCAAAATGGATTCTTTGTTTCGGTTAAAGCTATCACTACCTAATTGAGAAAATTTACTATTGATACGATTCGATGATTCGGGAATATAAAAAACCAGAGGCAAATGTAAGGGGGGGGGGGGGGGGGGGGGGGGGGGGGGGGGGCATCCCCCTTCCTTGTTTCAACACTTGTGTATATAATGTAATGATATGTACAATGCATACAATTATAGCCCTTGACCCCTCCCATTATTTTAATATTTAAAATATAGATATAATTATTTCTTCTATTCCTTAAAAATAGGCTTTAGTTAATTTTATTTATTACCCTATCCCAACTAATTTTATTTCTTTCTTCCATCTCTAATAAAATTATATATTTTTTTAATTTCAATTAATTTGCTTAAATTTGTTAGTTGCTATTATAAATTAATTTTGCTTGATAAGTGTAATGATAAATTTAAATTATAAGAAAAACATGTTAATAATTGTTATTTGACACATATCGCCTCTTAACATAGGTGGTAGTGTACCTTCCTTCCACATTAGTGGTGAAGGGTTCAAATCCCACTATACAAATTTTATAAATATGTCCTGGTTTATGGGAGTAGATATCTGAACTGCACATATATTGTTTGATCTTGAAAGGTCCCACACCTGGTAATCCTATTGTAATAGTTCTTGTAATACTTCAAAAAAATAAATTGTTATTTGACTTTATCAATGGTATAATGTCATTTTGAATATTTTTATTAAATCATTTTTTTTTATAATTGTTAATTTTAGTTTATTTTTTACCATTACATTTATATATTACATTTGGTTTTTTTAATGAAAAATGAATTTGAATATTTAATATCTATTTTTTGTTAACTTGATAATTTTATTTTTTGGAAAATCTTATTTATAAAAATAGTATAAAATATATTTTTTTTTACCGTGAATAAAAATACAAGAGAAGGTTAATCTAAACACCCAAAAAGTATCAAAGAAACATAAAACTGGTTAATAAAATTCGTAACTTAGTCATTCATAACCATATATAAGACTATAGCGAATAATTTTAACTTCTTGTTATTACTTCCTCAACATATATTAACACCTAAAAACTCGGTATGTAAGGGTGAATGAAATTTAAGCTCAACCGCAAAACAACCAATGAAGCTTGATAAATAGTTTTATTCGGCCCCTCCATAACTAAAATCCTGGCTTCGCCACTGTAAAAAACATTGCAATCAATAACATCAACAAACAAATTATCTTTATATCCCACATCAAAAACAGATAAAAAACGATTCAAACCATTCTCAGCAGAAGCAGAGCTTTCACCATATTAATTTTCATATTTATAAATGTTGGTAATGCTTCTTTTTTTACAAATATTTTCATCAACAATTATTGGCACATCATACCAAATGATATCATCGAGATTCATATCGTTACCAACATTAGATTAACTATCTTGTATGATAATATTTTTTTCTAGATCGAGTTATCAAATTTCTAGATATTGTACTACGTAGATAAACAATTAATGCAATTGTTATAACCATATTATAATCAGTCATCACAAAAAAAAAAAAATAATAATAAATAAAGCCACATCAAAAACAGATAAAAAGTATAAATAAATTAATATTGAGATTTACAATGAAATAAAAAAATAGTAAATAACTTACCAAGAAAGCAATTGCACAATATCCGCTAAGAGTTTGCACCGGAAATATGAAAACCACAAAAAGTATACGTAAAATCTAAACAACACAAAAAAATGTAAGCAGTTTTTATGATAAACAAATAATCATTATCTTTTCTAAAATATATATATATATACACTACACTCAACAAAGTAAAATTAATCTTCTCATCTACAGAATAAAAAAGATGGGCGTATGGGGTTGATCTATTGAACACGCTTGGTGCGATTTCTGGTGTTCTTCTTCTCCTATGTCTGCCGCACCTCTTTTCTTCGTCTTTTTTGATTTCTTCTGTGTCTCTTCTCCTTCTGGTATGGACAAGGCAGCGGAAACTTTCGTTTTCTCAGCCCAACAACCCTCTAATGATGCGATTCCTGATTTGAGTAACCGAGTAGAGATTAGCGGCTCTGCTAAACGGGCTAGGGCAGAGTCAATTCCTTGTGGGCGCTCTAATGTTGGCGTTGATAATGTGAGTAAAGAAGGTATGGGTAGTTTCAAAACCAAATTGATGAATATGTCTAGCCCTTGTTCTTGGTCGGGTCTGGGCACCAACAAAGAAAAAATTAAAATTAATCAAGAGGATATCCTGATATCTGAAGGACCTGATGGCCCGAGGATGAATTTTTCTGCCAATTTGAAGGATCAATTACAAAAACCGTGGGCTAATGCTTTGATTCTGAAAAATATGGGGCGCACACATACTTTGAATATCATGATTTCGAAGCTAACTCAAAAGTGGTCGCTTATTAGGCAATGGCAGTTAACAGACCTTGGTGAGGGATACTTCATGGCTCGTTTCCAGATGAAGGATGATCTTGATTATGTTCTTACAAGCGGTCCCTGGGTAATTGCCAACCAATATCTTGCGATGCAGCGGTGGAAACTGAATTTTGTCCCGGGTGAAGATTTAATCCAAAGTATGCCTATTTGGGTTAGATTATCTAAAATTCCTTTGGAATGGCTGGATTCCAAGTTATTATGGAGTATTGGAGGAGTGCTAGGGAAGATGTGTAAAGTGGATCCAATTATAGTTAACCAAGCTCATGGGAGGTTTGCCCACATCTGCGTTGAAATAGATATCTCTAAGCCTCTCGTTGGTGCTCTCCACATTGAGGATAGGACCATTAAAGTGGAATATGAAATCCTGGGTTTGGTTTGCTTCAAATGCAGGAGATTTGGTCATAACAGGGAGTCTTGCAGAGAAGGGATTGTTGAGCCGATTGTTGAGCCGGTTGTTGAGCCGATTGGTGTTTGTGCTTGGAATAAGGATGTGAATGTGGAGAGGGTTTCTTCTCCCTATGGACCGTGGTTGTTGGTGTCTTATGGTAGGCATGGTAATTCGAATTATAAAGGGAAGAATGGCAGAGTTGGGACGGTTAATGTTGGGATAGCTGATATAGGCGGTGTTGGGAAATTTGGGGGTAATGGTAGTGTGAAAAAGACAAGTGGTGCTTCTACTGAGGTTAATTTAGATAAGAATAATCAGGTAATGAATGGTGTTAAGAACAATTCTGCCCATGTGCGAAATAATAAGAGTACCAGTAAAGGAAGTGGATCCAGATTTAATGTTCTTGGTGAAGAAAATACTAACATGATGATTGAGGAAAAGCAACCTGTGGTTACCAAGGCTAGAGGTAAATCTGTTCACAGAAATTACCAATTATCCGGGTAAGCAAGGGGAGAAATTTAATAGCACTTCCTCTCAGGGCAGTAAGAAGAATCGCAAAAAGGGTGGTATAGTGTCTACAACCAGTCGACAATTGGCTAGTTTGGTAGGTTCTCGTGGAGTTTCTGCTACTGCTAGTACATCCACGGGTAGCTTGCCCCCCAAGATAGCCATTGATGATGAGGACATTGATAGTGTTAGTGAATTGAGATGTCTTCATAAAGAAGTTAGTGATTTTGTTCCCCAGTAGGTGGATCTAATGGAAACTGTTAAGAGTCTAGTTCAAAAGGAATTAATCATTCCCATGTCAGTTTGGATAAAAGTTTTGATATGGTGGCCTTTGATCTTGTAGAGGCTCTAGCGGTAATCTCCGAGTAACGGAGTTTCCTTTTCCCTATTCTTAATGATTTGTGTCTGGAATGTTAGGGGGGTTGGCAAAAAGGGGTTTTGCTAGGTGCATTAAGGATCTCAGTCTTGGGCACCGGTTTGAAGTTTTAGCGATCTTAGAGCCTAGAATTAGTGGCACTAAGGTGAGGAATGTTATCAATAAATTAGGTTACTCTATTAGTTTTATTGTTGATGCTGAAGGATTTTCAGGAGGCATCTGGCTTCTTTGGAATGGGAATAATATCAAGCTCCATGTGGTTGCTAGTACTAGACATAGTGTTACTGCTCTAGTTGATGATAATAATACTTTGTGGGTCTTCACGATAGTGTATGCTAATCCTTGTCCTATTACCAGACGATTTCTTTGGAAGTACCTTGATTCCATTAGAAATGGCTTTGACTTGTCGTGGCTTATTGCGGGTGATTTCAATGAAATCACGAATAGTGCTGAGAAAAGAGGAGGAAGATTTAAGTATTCCAATAGTTGCTTCGTCGATTGGATTGATAGAAATAAGCTTGTTGAGATGGGATTCATTGCCCTAAATTCACCTAGATGACCAAAAGGGGAATTGGGGAGGAGATTTGGGAGAGGTTTGATAGAGCTCTATGTTCGATGGATTGGAGGATTCATTATGCGGAGGGGTTTGTGAAGCACCTGCCTAGGATTTTGTCTGATCATTGCCCTATTCTCATCCAACTCCATAGTAGACATATTCCGAGTAATAACAAAAAAGCTTTCAGGTTTGAAGCTATGTGGCTGAAACACAAGGATTTTGATGATTTGGTTTCAAGGAATTGGCCGTCTTCTGATTCTCCGGTTGCTGAGAAATTTTTTTTGTTAACTGATACTCTTCAGAACTGGAATAAGAATATTTTTGGGAACATTTTCCATAAGAAGAGAAGAATTTTTGCTAGAATTCAAGGTATTCAAAAATGTCTCAATGTGAGATACTCCCGGTATCTCTCCACTCTTGAGGAGTCTCTTATTAATGAGTATTAGGAGATTCTTGAGCAGGAAGAAGTTTTCTGGCAGTAAAAATCCAGAAATTGTTGGCTCAAAGACGGGGATAAAAATACCAAATTTTTTCACCTATCCACTGTTATCAGACGCGGAAGAAATAAGATTGAGGGTCTCAAGTCAGAGAATGGTAATTGGATTAAAGACCTTAGGGAGATGAAAAATGAAGCAGTTAAATATTTTCTTAATCTTTTTGAGTTGAAACATAGCCTTGGTGTGTATTCTTAACCTCCGTTGTTTTTTCCCAAATTGTCTACGAGGGATATTTCTATTCTTTCTTCTCCTGTGTGTGAAAAGGATGTCAAGAAGAGTTTGTTCAATATTGGTGGGATCAAAGCCCCTGGCCCAGATGGTATTCCTGCTATCTTTTTCCAACGCTTTTGGGATAATTGCAAAGCAGATTTGTGTAAGTTGGTTTCGGGTTGCTTTAGCACAGGGTGTGTCCCTAGAGATATAAATAATACCCTTATTTCTCTGATCTCGAAAATCCCCAACCCCACTAATATGATGCATTTTAGACCTATTGGTTTGTGTAATACCTCTTACAAAGTTTTGAGTAAGGTTCTAGTGTAGAGACTCAGAGTGTTGTTGCCTGATCTTGTTAGTCCGAACCAGGTTGCTTTTGTGCCCGGTAGGCAAATCCAAGACAACATTATCATTGCTCAAGAAGTTCTTCACAAGTTCAAGACTATGAAGGGTAAGACGGGCTACATGGCTTGGAAAATTGATCTCGCGAAGGCGTATGGTAAGCTGCAATGGGGTTTTATTAAGCAAGTTTTTGAGGAAATTGGCATTGTTGGGAAATTAAATGAGCTGATGATGAGTTGTGTCACGAATGTGAGCTATAAAGAAGTTGTGAATGGTGAGCTGACTGAGAGCTTTACTCCTAAGTGTGGCATTAGACAGGGTGACCCCTTGTCCCCCTACATCTTTGTTTTATGTATGGAGAAACTCTCACATATTATCCACCAAAAACTCTCTGAGAAGGCTTGGAGTCCGGTCAAAATATCCAATGGAGGACCTGATATATCTCACTTATTCTTTGCTGATGATCTTATTCTCTTTGGTAAGGCTCATCATCAACAAGTGCAAATCATGAGTGAGTGTATTGAGAATTTCTGTGATATATCGGGTCAACAAGTGAGTTTCCCTAAGTCTAGTGTTTACTGCTCTAGTAATATTAGTGGTGGCATTGCTAAAGCCTTGGCTGATTTGTGTGGCTCTCCCATTACAAAGAATCTTGGTTCTTATCTTAGAGTTCCGCTTATTTATAGTCGTATTAGGAGTGATACTTATAAAGAGATCCTTGAAAAGACTTAAAAGAGATTGACTACCTGGAAGAGTGCCACTCTCTCTTTTGCTTGTAGATGCACCCTCATTAAAGCTGTCACTTCCGCTATTCCTGTGTATGCGATCCAATCCATCAAGCTTCCCTCAAATATCTCTAAACAACTTGATAAGATTAATAGAGATTTTTTTGTGGGGTAATACGACTAAGAAAAAGAAAATTCACCTTGTCAATTGGGATATTGTGTGCAAGTCGAAATACCTGGGTGGGCTCAATATCAAAACAACAAAACTTATGAACCAAGCGTTGCTTGCTAAAGCTGGTTGGCGCTTATCTCATAAGGATTCAGGTTTATGGGGTAAGCTTCTCAAAGAGAAGTATCTTAAAGATGGTAATCTGAGTTCTTTAGACAATTTAAGTTCCAAGAATTGCTCTAGCACGTGGAGAGGTATTCTTTTGGGGGCAAAACTTCTTCTTGGTGGTATGAAATGGATAGTTGGTAATGGGAGAAGAATTATCTGGTATGATAATTGGGTGCCTAACTTTGGTAAGCTTCATAGTCACTTTTCTTCCCTTTTTTTCGATTGCTATGGTCCAGGAAAAGGTGTGCGATTATTTGGTTAATAGCAGTTGGGATGTGCAGAAATTGTCAGCAGTGCTTCCTTTGCAGGTGGTCTCTCGCATTATCAGTATTCATGTTGACAATGATTTGGACAATAAGGATACTGTTGTGTGGGGTTTAGCTAATAATGGTGAGTTTTCTATGAAAAGTGCCTACGAGGGATTGTTTAATGATGCTGATCTTGTTACTTGGAATTGGGATTTCATCTGGAAACTCAAGTTGCCTCCTAGAGTTCTTTACTTTATTTGGACTCTTCTTCATGGGAAACTTTTGACTAATTCCCAACGTGTTACTAGGGGTATAACTTCTGATGTTACTTGTTTGAGATGCAATGTGAGTGATGAGGATGCAGAGCATGTCTTTAGAGGCTGTGCTAGGTCCATTCATATCTGGGAAAATATCAGAAAAGGCTGCATGAATTCTGGTGATTTTCATGTTGATTGGGATGAGTGGCTGTATAGCAATCTCAAATGTAATATTCTGGTGCAGGGAAGAGTTCCTAATTATCTCCTCTTTAGTGTGACTCTCTGGTTCTTATGGAAATGGAGATGCAACTGTGTCTTCACCCCTGGTTTCAATCCTCATTCCTACCCTGGTCAGCTCATTTGGAAGTATGTGGAGGATTGGTTGAAGGTTACTGTTGTGGAAGATAATTCTATTGCTAAGAGGATGACTTTGAGTAGGTTAAACTCAAGTTGATGGCAGTATGATTTCCGAGACGAATGCTATTGTTGCTGGTGGTGTGGTTAGGGATCACATGAAGATGTGGGTGACTGGCTTTGGGCTGAATAAAGGCTCGGGTAGTGTTCTCGAAGTAGAGCTAAAGGGTATTTTAGAGGGTCTGAAGCTAGTTTGAAATCATGGGTTTAGGAAGGTTATTATTGAAACTGACTCAAAATCGGCGATGGATATTCTTTGTAAGGCTCCCCTGCCTTGTCACCTTCTATTTAGCATCATTCAGGCTTGCAAGTCTTTTATGGATAAAGATTAGAGTTGCCAGATTCAGAATGCTTTCAGGGAAAGTAATAGAGTGGCAGATATGATGGCTTTTTTGGGGCACTCGTTTGGTTTCGGTACTACTATTTTTAATTATCCCCCTCCTCTAGCTTTAGAGAGTCTAAAGGATGATTTTAATGGTGTTACTTTTGCTAGATTGTGTTCTAGCTCTTAGTTTCCTTTTGTTTTTGTTCTTTGCTTTTAGCCCCCCTTTGCACCAAAAAAAAAAATTTATCACTTAGAAAAACAATAAAAATAGTAGCTAATTTACCAAGAGAGCGATTGCACAGTAACTGCTAAGAGTTTGCACCAGCAATATAAAAACCAAATAACATTAAAAAAAAAAAAAAAAAAAAACCATTAAATATGCATTAAAAATATGTACAACAAATATAAAAGACAGAAGAATATTTAAAACTCACAAATTTTTTAGAAAAAAAAAAAAATCAAGTATATTTTGTTGTATTGATTTTAAACACACATTTTCTTGTAATAACAATTTACAATACAAAATAATAAGCAAACAAACCAACCATTTATACACACATTTTCTTGTAACAACAATTTACAATACAAAATAATAAGTAAACAAACCAACCATAAACTCAATATTGAACGTGATGATATTGAAATTCAAAGTTTATAAAATATTAAATAAACTCATTTTTTTTTAGTTAAAAAAAATTAAAAATTACTAAATGAATCCCCTAAACAAATTTTTGAAAACATCATAAATGCATAAATTGCTGAAACAACATCGTAAATAATGAAAACAGATGAAAAACAAAAGAAAATTTTATTTCAAAATAAATAATCCAACAACAAAATCAAACATTAATATTAAATAACAATAAATACATACATACATACATATATATATATATATATATAAATACTCATTATTAAACATTTAGAAATCGTAATAGTTGTAGTAAAATAAAGATAATCACTAAAAAAACTATTAAACATGTGAGCCCTAGAGAACAATCAAAACCCAAAAAAAAAACAAAAAACATTATATGTAAACATGATTTCAAAATGTAAATAACCAGGAAAAATATAATATTCAGATGAAAAACTCATGTGAGTGCAAACAAAATGTAAAAAAACACAAAATATATTCAATAATCATTGAAACCATGGAAGTCATACAAATTACTAAAGTATATGAAAAATGTATTTGAAAACAAACAGATCAGTAAACTAAATAAACACAATGAAATGAAATAAAAGGGAGAAAAACTATAAACCTGTGAAAATGTTGAGCTCCAGAAACAACCGAACCCCAAAGAGAAAGAATTAATAAAAAAAACTATTAAACATGTGAGCCCTAGAGAACAATCAAAACCCAAAAATGAGAACAACATTATATGTAAACATGATTTCAAAATGTAAATAACCAGGAAAAATGTAATATTCAGATGAAAAACTCACGTGAGTGCAAACAAAATGTAAAAAACACAAAATATATTCAATAATCATTGAAACCATGGAAGTCATACAAATTACAAAAGTATATGAAAAATGTATTTGAAAACAAACAGATCAGTAAACTAAACAAATACAATGAAATGAAATAAAAGGGAGAAAAACCGTAAAACCTATGAAAATGTTGAGCTCCAGAAACAACCAAACCCCAACAGATAAAGAACACCAAACATATATATACATGTTTAGAAATGTCAATAGATAGAAAAAAATTACATATGTAAATTAATTATATATAAAAAAAAAATGAAATCATGTTATTGGTACAAAAAAACTCATACCTCAAACAAAAAATCTAGTAAATCAATCATAAATAAAATAAACCCATACTGCCAGTATAAAAAAACCATACATATTTTACTATTTTAAAACCAGGACTCCTCTCTCACAAAATATAGTGTTATCACATCACCCATACTTTGAGAACACCATCCATACTTTCAGTACAAAAATAGAGTAAAAAATAACAAAATAAGAAATTAAGAAAGAGAATCTACCTACCACATATATTTCAAAATGCATGTCCATCTTCCTCTGTCTCTTCTTCAACCCTTGACCATCCACGAAACAATTTTTTTCTCTCTCAACAATCAACTCATCTCTCCTCTAAATCAACTTTTTTATCTAAAGAAAGAGAAAGAATTTTTAGGGTTTGAAAGAATTGAGAGAAAGAGAGAGTTTTGATGAGAGAAGGACGGTGGGTAAAGAGAGAGGTGGGTAAAGAGAGAGAGAGAGTCAGGTAGTGGTAGTGGGTTTGAAAGAATTGAGAGAAAGAGAGAGTTTTGGTGAGAGAAGGACGGTGGGTAAAGAGAGGTTGGTAAAGAGAGAGTTAGATAGTGGTAGTGGTAATGGTTAAAGATTGTCTAGCACGTGTACCTGCTATTTTTTTTTTTTCACAACTCATTAATGGCATTTTTCTAGATAAATAGAAATCCATTCAATTTTACCGTTCATGTCTTTTAGAAAACTCATCAATAGCATTTTTGTAGATAAATATAAATCCATTCAATTTCACTATTCATATAATTTCACTGTTCATATGAACAGTTCAATTTTAGAGTTGTTTTAGTATAGATACTATTAAAATGGCCCGCGCTTCGCTGCGGGCGTATTATACCATTTTATATATTATTTTCAATTTTAAAAAATTTATTAATCTAAGTTATGAAACAAACAAAATTAAAATATAAAAAATATATTAATCAAAAATAAAATGATAACCAAGTAAAATAATAATTCTCTGATATGTATACGTGTAAATACGAAAATAATATATTCATAGTGTATTGAATATTAATATGAGAAACAAAAATCTATACATTAAATATTACTGAGAAACAAAAGTATCATGCATTACACATATTTTGTTTTTTAAAATGAATTTATTTAGTTAAATAGGTAAGTGTAGTGAACATTAAATGTATTTAATATTAAACTTATGATATCTCTTAAAAGCTAAGCAAACTAAATGATTGAAAAGAAATAAGTTGAATTTTAAATTTGTAGTCAAGTCAAATTGGATTTCGAAACTTGAGATTTATTTTACAGTAATTTTTTTTCAATATTTGTGATTTGAAATTCGGTTGCACTATAAAGAAATATTTGTTCATCAACCAAATTATTTAAGGAGCAAGTCAAACTTAGTTCCTTAAATTGCAATTGAATTTCAAATCAGAAACATTGAAGGAATTTTGATTATAAATTTTTCCGAAATTTAGGGATCAAAGCCAAATTTTAAGATCCAATTTGACTACAAATATGTGCATTCAAAAACTTATCAATTATATTCAACTAATTATTTCCATTTATTCAATCCGATTAGATTTTAACAGATGTTCTAAGTTTAATCCAACAAACAAAGATAATCAAGTAAATGTCTTTGAAGAGGAGAGTACAACCCTTACATTTCTTCAAGGTTATACTCAAGTGTATAATTGAGTATAACCTTGAAGAAATATGAAGGTCCTACTGTCCTTTTCAAAGACATTTTGTTTCAGTATTCTACCGGTGAAAATTGAAACAAAATATCTTTGAAGAGTAGAATAGAGCTCTCACAGTGAAAATATAAGCAAATTGTTGTGTCAGGTAATGAGTCGTGTTCATTAATGAACAACACACTTTTGTCAAATAGGATGTTCTAGTGGTGTGTGTTTAAAGTTTTAAAGTTTTTTGGTAGGTAGATTCAGACGATCTACATGACTTCTTTAATTTTGCAATCAAAGAAGTCCTGTAGATCGTTTGAATTTACCTATCAAAAAATTATTTAAGAGATTCTGACTACAAATCTCTTGAATATTAATATGTGAAATAAAAGTAGCAATAAACATATTTTGTATGTAGATAAACAATTAATGCAATTGTTATAACAATATTATAATTGGTAATAATAATAAATAAATAAAACGTATCAAAAACACATAAAAAACATAAATAAATTAATACTGAGATTTACAATGAAATCAAAAATAGTAAATAACTTACCAAATAAGTAATTGCACAATAATTGCAAAGTGTTTGCATCGAAATATGAAAACCACGAAAAGTATACACAAAATTTAAACACCACAAAAAATTGTTAGTTTTTATGATATAAATTTATAAATACCATGTAAATACCATGAAAAATATATTATTTAAGCAACAAAAAAATGTACAGATCACAAAATACCTAAATAAGTAAAATTGAATAAAATTATAAAAGAAAAAAAAAATTCAAGAAAGATGAATACATATAAAAAAATAATCATTATTATACTACACCCAACAAAATAAAACTAATCACTTAAAAACACAATACAGTCCCCATATGGTTTATACATGTTCGTATTTGGAATCAATGTAGCATGTGTAAGTAATAATATGATCACAATAACTCATACTTATTACCTATTTATTTGCACAAGTTAAAAATTTCAACCGGAAGTCAAAAGCATGAGTGATTAGCCGATCACCATCTACCAATCTTCCTATCACAAAAGAAAGGTAGCTTTATTGATCAATCAAACCTTACCTACTTTCCTGTACTTAAAAGCAGAAACACTGAAATTAGAATATCAAACTCAAGTTCTAAGATCCAATTTGATTGAAAACATTTATACATCCATAACTCATTTATTGGATTCAACTAATCTGCTTTCATTTATTAGGTTTGTTTAAAATGAAAACAGATTAGTTAAAAGCAGATTGGATCCAATAAATGAGCTTTTTTTTTTTTTTTTTTGAAACTGCAAACTATATTAAGAGGGACAAGAATCCCAAAAGCAGACCCTTACAAACCAGAAAGACCGAAAGCAAATATAATAACACACCCGCCACTAAAACAAAAAAGAAAAGCAGAGAAACAACAACCAAAAAACAAACAGCACCGCTAAAACAAAACTACACCGAAAATAAGATCCAGAAACAGCCACAACATCAAACAATCCCTCATTGAATAACATCCCCTTCCTTATTGGAACCCTTTTTAGCCAAACTATCAGCATAAGAGTTTGATGCTCTAGAACAAAATCGAATCGACAGACTTCCATGATTCCACATTTGATCCCGAATATCGTAAACCAAATTTACATGCTCAAGGCTCCCAACAGAATCAGAGTTAATCCAGGTAACTACAACCAAGGAATCGCTGATAATATCAATTTCAATACGTTGCAACGAAGGGTTTGATACACATAGTGAACAAGCTTTACCAATGGCCATTAATTCAGCTGTGATAGCATCTTGGTAGCCATTAAACAGCGAAAATAAACACAACACCATACCTCTACTGTTTCTCAGAACACCTCCAATACCAGCCAACCCAAGCGTACCTCTAGAAGAACCATCAACGTTAAACTTGAGGGACCCCAAGACCGGCGGACTCCAATATTGAGCAACACGCTGCTTAGCTTTCACAGGGTCCTTGCAGAACTCACTCACACCTTGGAGCAAAGAAGTAAGAGGTACCGATGAGCCACATCCATGATGCTTGAACCACCAAGCAATGCAGAATTGAATAGAGTCCAAGGCTAATGACATTTCAAGCTCACCGCTATTGAAAACCTTACTATTCCTCACCTCCCATATTGTCCATACCGTAGCAAAAAACAAAGACGACCAAGCTCTTTTACATTCACGGGAAGGACATAAAGAACTCCAACCAGCAGCCCAATCCACCATTGACCTAGTGATACACCCATGGACTCCCCACCACCCCATCCCTTTTACACCATAACTTCCATGACCACCTGCATTGAATAAAGAGGTGGTCAACTGATCCATCTTCCATATTGCACAAGGGACACACCAAGCTCACAATAGGGGACATACCAAAATTATTAAGCACCAATTTAACCATAACTCTTCCTTTTAATAACTGCCAAACAAAGAACTCCACCTTAGGAGGGCAAACACCTTGCCAACAAAACTTGTCAAGACCAACTTGATCACCCACCCTATCCTCCCACGTTTTACAAAATGAGCGGACCGAGAAAACACCATCGGAAGACATACTCCAAACCAAGGAATCTGAAATATTGGCCCGAATATTGATATTCTCAATGAAAGCCAGGAAACACTGCCATTGGTCCTGCTCCCAACCCAACACAACACTTGTCTCCGAAGTGAAACCTTCCAAACCCACAAAGAACCTATCCATTCACCAAATTCACGCACTACACCCTCCTTATTTGTAGCCAAAACATGAATTCTAGGAAATGACTCACTCAACACATTCGAGTCACCACAATTGACTTCCCAAAATTTGACTTTATTACCATTTCCAATTACAGCTTTCAAATTATCTTTCATGATGGTTGCCGCTTTAGAACCCGGTTTAAAAATACAAGCCACGGCTCTAGCAAAATTAGATGCATTCCTAGAATCCGAACCCTTCCAAAAAATATTATTGATATTCAACCCGTACCTTGCAACAATGACCTTCTTCCACAATGAATTCTCCTCAGTACCAAATCTCCATGCCCACTTAGCCAACAATCCCTTATTTTTTATTGCAATTCTCCCAATACCTAGACCACCATTACCTTTATTTCGACACACCGACTCCCAACTAACAGCGTGCACCTTCCTCTTCTCAATTCCATCACCCCAAAGAAAACCTCTTTGAAGTTTCTCAATATTAAGTGCTACACCCACTGGGATTTTAAATATTGATATAAAATAGATTGGGATACTTGACAATACAGACTTAATAAGAACAACTCTACCGCTTTTGGACAAAAATTTCCACTTCCATGGACATAGTTTTTCTTTAATTTTGTCAATAACCGGACTCCAAAACGTTTTAGAGCAAGGACGAGAACCAAGTGGGATACCCAAATAATTTAGAGGGAGCTCGGCATCCTTACACTTCAACATAGCAGCCCACCCTAAATCATGAACCACCTTCTTACCAACTCTTACGCAACAGGATTTAAAAAAATTAACTTTCAAACCTGAAACTAGCTCAAAACATCTAAGAATCCGTTTAATGTTACGGAGATATTCCAACTTTGGCTTTGAAAAGATGATTGTATCGTCAGCAAATTGTAGATGGGATATATGAACTCCGCCTCCCCCGAAATCTTCCCCACGAAACATACCCAAATCGGAGGCCTTAATAAACAAACGACTAAGACCTTCCGCAACTATGTTAAACAAGAACGGTGACAACGGATCCCCTTGTCTCAGGCCTCTTTCAATGCCAAATTGAGGTGTTGGACTTCCATTAACAAGAATTGACATAAGCGGAAACGACACACAATTTCTAATCCAACCACGCCATCTCTCCCCAAAACCCATATATCCCAAAACATCATCTAAGAACCCATGATCTATACAATCATATGCCTTCTCAAAGTCTAACTTGATAACAATGCCTCCCTCCTCCTCACGTTTCCATTTGTTAATAATTTTGTCAGCAATAACAATAATATCCAGCATTTGTCTTCCCTCAACAAAAGCCATCTGAAAATCTCCAATTACTGATTTCATCACTTGCTTGAGTCTATTCGATAAAACCTTTGCCAAAATCTTGTACATAGACCCAACCAAGCTTATCGGCCTGTAATCACTCATCGTCATTGGCCTCTTCACTTTTGGAATCAATGTAATGAATGTAGAGTTCAATTCCTTCACCACTGAGCCATCATTGTGAAATTCCCTGATAAAAGCCATAAAGTCTTCCTTAATTTTCTCCCAATTTTTCTTGATAAAATTGAAATTCAGCCCATCGGGACCCGGTGCTTTGTCACCATCACAATTTCATACTGCATCCCATACTTCTTCTAGAGTGAATTCCACCTCAAGCCCAACTTTTTCAGCTGATGATAGTTGTCCAATAAATGAGTTATGGGTGCATAAATGTTTTTACTCAAATTGGATATTGGAACTTGAGTTTGATGTTCTTATTTCAGTGTTTCTGCTTTCAAGTACAGGAAAGTAGGTAAGGTTTAATTGATCAATAAAGCTGCATAAATTTGTAGTCAAGTCAAATTGGATTTTGAAATTTGAGATTTATTTTACAGTAATTTTTTTTCAATATTTATGATTTGAAATTCGGTTGCATTATAAAGAAAACTTTGTTCATCAACCAAATTATTTAAGGAGCAAGTCAAACTTAGTTCCTTAAATTGTAATTGAATTTCAAACCAAAAACATTGAAGGAATTTTGATTATAAATTTTCCTGCAATTTAGGGATCAAACCCAAATTTTAAGATTCAATTTAACTACAAATATGTGCATTCAAAAACTTATCAATTAGATTTAAATAATTATTTCCATTTATTCAATTCGATTAGATTTTAACAGATGTTCTAAGTTTAATCCAATAAACAAAGATAATCAAGTAAATGTCTTTAAAGAGGAGAGTAGTGCTCTTACATTTCTCCAAGGTTATACTCAAGTGTATAATTGAGTATAACCTTGAAGAAATGTGAGGGCTCCACTTTCCTTTTCAAAGACATTTTGTTTCAGTATTCTACCGGTGAAAATTGAAACAAAATGTTTTTGAAAAGTAGAGTAGAGCTCTCACGGTGAAAATATAAGTAGATTGTTGTGTTAGGTAATGATTCGTGTCCATTAATGAACAACACCCTTTTATTCACTTGTCAAATAGAATGATTTGGTGGTGTGTGTTTAAATTTCACATATTAATATTCAAGAGATTTGTAGTCAGAATCTCTTAAATAGTTTTTGGGTAGGTAGATTCAGACAATTTACAGGATTTCTTTGATTGCAAAATTAAAGAAGTCATATAGATCGTCTGAATCTACCTACCCAAAAACTATTTAAGAGATTCTGACTACAAATCTTTTGAATATTAATATGTGAAATAAAAGTAGCAATAAACATAGGGTGGTTAGTGCGGTTGGTGGTTCTATCCTTTCTAAGGGAATTGGTGTTGATGCAGTAGGTTTATCTGAAGGGTTGCTTACCCTATGGGATGAAGAAAAATTTGTTGTGTTGTCTTGTATATCCAATAATCGGTGTATTCTACTTGTGGGGGAGCTTTTAGTTTTGAATCAAACTATTGGTTTTTGTAATGTGTATGCGGCGTGCGTTGAAGCGGAGAGGAAAACGTTGTGGAGGGAGTTAGCAAATACAATGAATTCATTCTCGATTCCGTGGGTTGTTGGAGGTGACTTTAATGTTGTTCTCGATGCATCGGAAAGAGTTGGTTTGAGTAATAATGTGGGTTCTATGAGGAGTTTCAAGGAATTTCTTTCCGATGCAAGAGTGGTGGACCTACCATTACAAGGTATTCCTTTCACTTGGACAAATTCTAGAATCGAGGCGGCATGGGCAAGACTTGACCGTTTTCTTATCTCTCCGAGTCTCATTCTGAATTTTCCGAATTTGAAACAATGGGGATTGCCTCGAAGTTTATCGGACCATAACCCCATAGTCTTGGGTGTGAAGAAAGATGATTGGGGACCTCGTCCCTTTCGCTTTGTTAATGCATGGTTGGAGGACATTAAGATGATGAAGGATGCTATGGTTGGGTGGAAAGAATCAGTGGTGTTTGGTTCTAATGGTGCTACTCTAGCCGCCAAAATTAGAGGGGCTAAAAGGAGAATGAAGAATTGGATTGGTAACAATAGGCAGTTGTCAATAGACATGTCAAAGGTTGAGGAAAGGCTTAATAGCCTTGATATTGAGGCTAGGCGGGATGGGTGGACTGAGGGTTTTAGGAAAGAAAGGTTATCTCTTATTGCGGATATTTGGGGAGGGCTTCGGAAGGAAGAGCAAGGATGGAGACAAAAGTCAAGAGTCAAATGGCTTAGAGATGGAGATAGGAATTCCAAATATTTTCATATGGTTGCGGATGGAAGAAGAAGAAGAAACTTTATTGGGGACTTATCTTTTGATGGGATTACTGTCTAAAACCCGGTGCTTATTAAGGAAGGGGTGTTCAATTTCTTTCACCAACATTTTCAGAAAGTTGAATGGCCAAGACCGAAACTTCGTGGTGTCAATTTTAGCCAACTGTCATTAGCCGAAAAAGATGGGCTTGAGGTGGAATTTACTTTAGAAGAAGTGCGGGATGCCGTAAGCAATTGTGATGGTGACAAAGCATCGGGTCCCGATGGGCTGAATTTCAATTTTATCAAGAAAAATTGGGAGGAAATTAAGGAAGACTTTATGGTTTTTATCCGGGAATTTCACAATGATGGTTCGGTGGTGAAGGAATTGAACTCTACGTTCATTACACTGATTCCAAAAATGAAAAGGCTAATGACGATGACTGATTACAGGCCGATAAGTTTGGTTGGGTCTATGTACAAGATATTGGCAAAGGTTTTATCTAATAGACTCAAGCGTGTGATGAAATCAGTGATTGGAGATTTTCAGATGGCTTTTGTTGAGGGAAGACAAATCTTGGACAGTATTGTTATTGCTGACGAAATTATTAACAAATGGAAACATGAGGAGGAGGGAGGTGTTGTTATCAAGTTAGACTTTGAGAAGGCATATGATTGTATAGATCATGGGTTCTTGGATGACGTTTTGGGATATATGGGTTTTGGGGAGAGATGGCGTGGTTAGATTAGAAATTGTGTGTCATCTCCGCTTATGTCAGTTCTTGTTAATGGAAGTCCAACACCTCAATTTGGCATTGAGAGAGGCCTGAGACAAAGGGACCCGTTGTCACCTTTCTTGTTTAACTTAGTTGCGGAAGGTCTTAGTCGTTTGTTTATTAAGGCCTCCGATTTGGGTATGTTTCGTGGGGAAGATTTTGGGGGAGGCGGAGTTCATATTTCCCACCTACAATTTGCTGACGACACAATCGTTTTTTCAAAGCCAAAGTTGGAATATCTTCGTAACATTAAAAGGATTCTTAGATGTTTTGAGCTAGTTTCAGGATTGAAAGTTAACTTTTTTAAGTCCTGTTGCGTAAGAATTGGTAAGAAGGTGGTTCATGATTCGGGGTGGGCTGCTATTTTGAAGCGTAAGGCTGTCGAGCTCCCTTTAAATTATTTGGGTATTCCACTTGGTTTTCATCCTTGCTCTAAATCTTTTTGGAGTCCGGTTATTGACAGAATTAAAGAAAAATTAAATCCTTGGAAGCAGAAATTTTTGTCCAAAAGCGGTAGAATTGTCCTTATTAAGTCTGTATTGTCGAGTATCCCAACCTATTTTATGTCTATCTTTAAAATCCCGGTGGGTGTAGCACTTAATATTGAGAAACTTCAAAGAGGTTTTCTTTGGGGTGACGGAATTGAGAAGAGAAAGGTGCACGCTGTTTGCTGGGAGACGGTGTGTCGAAGTAAAGGTAATGGTGGTTTGGGTATTGGGAGAATTGCGATAAAAAATAAGGGATTGTTGGCTAAGTGGGCATGGAGATTCGGTACTGAGGAGAATTCATTGTGGAAGAAGGTCATTGTTGCAAGGTATGGTTTGAATATCAATAATATTTATTGGAAGGGTTCATTATCTAGGAACGCCTCTAATTTTGTTAGAGCTGTGGCTTGTATTTTCAAACCGGGTTCTAAAGCGGCAATCATCATGAAAGATAATTTGAAAGCTATAATTGGAAATGGTAATAAAGTCAAGTTTTGGGAAGTCAAATGTGGTGAATCGAATGTGTTGAGTGAGTCATTTCCTAGAATTTATGCTTTGGCCACAGATAAGGAGGGTGTAGTGCGTGAGTATGGTGAATGGATAGGTTCCTTGTGGGTTTGGAAAGTTCCACTTCGGAGACAGGTGTTGGGTTGAGAGCAAGACCAATGGCGGTGTTTCTTGGCTTTCATTGAGAATATCAATATTCGAGCCAATATTTCAGATTCCTTGGTTTGGAGCATGTCTTCCGATGGTGTTTTCTCTGTCCGCTCGTTCTGTAAAATGTGGGAGGATAGGGTGGGTGATCAAATTGGTCTTGACAAGTTTTGTTGGCAAGGTGTTTGTCCTCCTAAGGTGGAGTTTTTTGTGTGGCAGTTGTTAAAAGGAAGAATTATGGTTAAAATGGTGCTTAGTAAATTTAGTATGTCCACTATTACGAGCTTGGTGTGCCCCTTGTGCAATGTGGAAGATGAATCAGTTGACCACCTTTTTATTCAATGCAGTTGGTCGTGGAAGTTATGGTGTAAAGGGATGGGGTGGTGGGGTGTTCATGGGTGTATAACTAAGTCTATGGTGGATTGGGCTGCTGGTTGGGGTTCTTTTTACCCTTCCCGTGAATGTAAAAGAGCTTGGTCTTCTTTGTTTTTCGCTACGGTATGGACAATACGGGAGGTGAGGAATAGTAAGGTTTTCAATAACGGTGAGCCTAAAATGTCATTAGCCTTGGATTCTATTCAATTCCGCATTGCCTGGTGGTTCAAGCATCATGGATGTGGCTCATCAGTTCCTCTTACTTCTTTGCTCCAAGGTGTGAGTGAGTTCTGCAAGGACCCTGTGAAAGCAAAGCAGCGGGCTGTTCAATCTTGGATTCAACCGGTCTTGGGGTCCCTCAAGTTTAACGTTGATGGCTCTTCTAGAGGTGTGCTTGGGTTGGCTGGTATTGGTGGTGTTCTAAGAAACAGTAGAGGTATGGTGTTGTGTCTATTTTCGTTGTTTATTGGTTACCATGATGCTATCACAGCTGAATTAATGGCCATTGGTAAAGCTTGTTCTCTCTGTGTTTCGAACCCTTCGTTGCAAGGTTTTGAAATTGATATCATTAGCGATTCCCTGGTTGCGGTTACCTGGATTAACTCTGATTCTGTTGGGAGCCTTGAGCATGTGAATTTGGTTTACGATATTTGGGGATCAAATGCGGAATCATGGAAGTTTGTCGATTCGGTTTTGTTCTAGAGCTTCGAATTCCTATGCTGATAATTTGGCTAAGAAGGGATCCAATAAGTAAGGGGATATTATTCAATGGGGGAGTGTCTGATTTTGCTGCTGTTTTTTGGCTCTATTCATAGTTTAGTTATGTAATTGCGGTGCTGTATGGGTTTTGGTTATTGTTACTTTGCATTTCTTTATTGTTTTAGGGGCGGGTATGATTAGACCTGGCACGGTTCCGGTTGGAACCGTCGGAACCGGCCGGAACCGGAACCGGAACCGAAACCGGAACTGAAAAAACCAGAATCGGAACCGGTTTTCCGGTTCCGGTTCCGGTTCAGGTTCAGGTTCAAGAGTTTGGTCGAACCGCCGGTTCGAACCGGATTGGAACCGGCTGTTCCGGTTCCGGTTCGAACCGGCGGTTCGACGAATTAAAATATATATATATATATATATATATTTTTTAATTTTTTTTTTTGTTGGGCTGTCGTTGGAGCCCAACGGTCGGCTGACGTCAGCCGACCGTTAGGCCCAACGGTCTGCTGACGTCAGCAGGCCGTTGGGGTCCAACGGCTACCCCTTTTTTTATTTTTTATTTTTTTCTTTTCTATAAATCCCCCCCCCCCCCCCCCCCCCCCCCCCCCCCCCCCCCCCCCCCCCCCCCCCCCCCCCTTCATTTTTCCTCACACCAATTTCTTCTCAATTCTCTCTAATTTCTCTCCAACACTCTCTCAACTCTCAAGTGATAAGTCTCTCAATCTCCACGTTTCCAAGGTTTTTAATATTTATTTCATTTTTTAATTATTTTATTTGAAATTAATTTTATTTCCAATTTCCAATTTATTTTATTTGCAATTTATTTTATTCCCAATATATTTTATTTTCAATTAATTTTATATCCAATTTATTTTATTTGCAATTTATTTTATTTCCAAATTCCAATATATTTTATTTTCAATTAATTTTATATCCAATTTATTTTATTTGTAATTTATTTTATTTTCAATTAATTTTATTTCCAATTAATTTTATTTGCAATTTATCTTATTTCCAATTTATTTAATTTCCAATTAGTCAATTATTCTTCTAAGTTCTAAGTTTCCAATTCTCTCCCAAATTTATTTTTAAATGGCAAGTGGAAGTGGTGGAAATGGAAGGGGTCACGGCTGTGACGGTCCTAGGCGTTCGATTTCAATGAAAGGTAAGGGTACTATGATCAATAATCTCGATCATAACAACCCCACCTATCATGAATATCTGCAACGTCGGACCTATGCTGAAGACCTAGGCCTAAATATTCCTGATCCCCCTCTTACAATTTCTGAACCCGATCCCAATGAAACCACCTCCAACAATTTGACAAGCCAGTCAGAAAATATGCCTGATATTGATACACCTCCGGATTTTGGTTTTGATACACCGTAAGTGGATCTAGAAAGGGAGGAAGATCTGATACAGAAGCAGAACAAATCTGATCTCTTCGTCAAACATATGAAGAAAATTAGGAATGAAGATGGAAGCTTTACAGCAGCTTGCAATTACTGCAACAAAGTATATAAATGGAGCAAATCCGGAGGATATGGCACTTATTGGAAGCATATTGAAGTCAAACATCCAGACGCAGTGGTCAGAATGAGGTCACAAACACAAATTCCCAGGTACGCTACTCCTAACCAACAATTATTTCGTTATAGTGATGAACAAAATAGAGAAGAATTAGCTAGGATGGTAGCAGTAGAACATTTATCATTCAGTTTTGGTAAGAGGGTTGACTTTATTAACTATTGTCGACGAGCATTAAACCCTGCTGCATGCTGTGTCCTTAGATCCACGCTCACACAAACACTTGAAAAGATTTATGTGAGAGACAAAAAAAAGTTAGAAAAATATTTTAAAAAATATAATGGTCGTGTTACCGTATGTGCCGACATATGGACTGACCATTGGCAATCGCATTCATACTTGGGTGCCACTTGCCATTTTATGGATAATGCATGGACAATCCAAAAAAGAATTCTTGCTTTTAGAGTTTTTGATGATTCACACAATGCTCAAAATATTTTTAGACAGCTTAGAATTATTTTTTCAGAGTATAATATTGAAAACAAAATTTTTGCAATTGGTTTTGATAATGCTTCTGCCAATACCGCTGCTATTCCACTTTTAATTGATTTATGCAAACCCCTTTCTTGGTGGTACATTTTTTCATCAAAGATGTGCATGCCATGTTTTAAATATATGTGTTCAAAAAGGATTAGAAACTCTTCAATGTTTTATTGAACCTATTAAAAAAGCCCTAATGTTTTTATGGAGAAATCCTTCTACAATGAAAGCATGGGCAAGATATTGTAAACAAAATGGTAGACGTGCCATTAAATTTGCTCGTGATGTTCCAACACGTTGGAATTCTACTTATAAATTGCTTGCTCAAAGTTATGAGTATAGGGATTTATTAGTTTCTTTTATTCAATTTCATGTTCCTAACATTCAACTTTTTGAATCTCATTGGGATGCTTGTTACAATGTTTTCAATTTGTTAAGAGTTTTTTATAATGCTACACAAAATTTTTCTAAAATTTACAACACATTTATTTGTTATTGAGAGTATTAATATTGCTGGTGCATTTTTTTATTGTGAATCTGACCAAGCAATAAAGGAAGCCGTTAGTTCTATGAAGCAAAAATGGTTAAATTATTATACGGAATTTCCAAATATTTATTTGATTGGTATGGTTTTTGATCCACGACACAAATTACAATTTTTGTCTTATTATCTAGATGGTTATTATGGCAAAGAAGGTTTAAATATTGAATATGATATTGAAGCATGTTGTGGTAGAGTTAAGAAATTATTGTATGATTTATATGATGAATATGTTACATTTTATGGATCCGGTACTCCGAACGTAGATGTTGCACGAACAAAAACTGCATCTCAGCCTCCATCCTCCTCCTCTGGATTTATGAATTTAGGGTATAGTATGTTCTCAAAAAAAAATAAAAAACCAAGATGTTCTTCATCAAGCTCCGATTCGCATGCCGAGCTTGAATCTTATCTAGCTTCTTCTTGTGATTTTCCTGAAGAATTTGACCTCTTAAAATATTGGAATGATGCTACGAAGTACTATCCAATTTTGGCTATGATAGCCAAAAATATTTTTCAACACCGGTTTCTACTGTGGCGGTGGAACAAGAGTTCAGCGCCGGGGGCAATATTTTGGATGAAAAACGTTCGTGCTTGACTCCAAAAGCACTACAGATACAGGTTTGTGTTGATGACTGGACGAAAGCGGAATACAGACAACAAGAAATCCAACAAGAACCGACATATGATTTCTTTAAAAGCGACGAACCCGAAGCGGGCGAAGGCTCTGGAGTAAGCTGAGCACCGGAACCGTAAATCTGTAAATCTGTAATAAAAGGTATGAGAACTACGTGGCATTTGATTCCTCTAAACCCCCCTAAGAGGATACGTAGGCAACTTAATTGTGGTAAAAATTAAGTGCAAGGCTAATAACTTTACATTTTTTTTAGTTTTATTTTATTTTAATTTAATTTTGTAATTTGTCATTTATTTATTTTATGTTATTTTTGAAATTCGGGTGACTCAATTTCCAAATACCCAATGAAATGTAAATTGTAATTTTGTTTACTTTTATTTTAATTTAATTTTGTAATTTGTCATTTGTTTATTTTATTTTCGGTTGGATACTCGGATGACGATGATCTAACTTCCAACATCCAATGAACTTATGAACCCAATGAATTTTATTTTGTAATTTGTCATTTATATATTTTATTTTATTCAATTACAATCTACAACTTATAAGTTACAAGTTAGAACTTAGAATTTTTTTTTTTTTTTTTTTGTTAAAAAAAAAAAAGAAAAAAAAAATCCGGTTCAAAACCGCCGGTTCCTGTAGAACCGGAACCGGTTCCGGTTCCACTAAACCTTGGAACCGGAACCGGAACCGGAACCGCCGGTTCCGAACAGGAACCGAAACCGGACCGGAACCGTGCCACCACTAGGTATGATACTCTTTTTGTTTTTGGTCTCTTTGTACTGTTAGTGTTTGCTTTTGGGCTTCTCGTCCCTCTTAATAAAGTTTGCATGCAGTTTCAAAAAAAAAACATATTTTGTATGTAGATAAACAATTAATACAATTGTTTTAACAATATTATAATCGGGTATCAAAAACATATAAAAAGCATAAATAAATTAATATTGAGATTTACAATGAAATCAAAAATAGTAAATAACTTACCAAATAAGTAATTGCACAATAATTGCAAAGAGTTTGCATCGAAAATATGAAAACCACGAAAAGTACACACAAAATTTAAACACCACAAAAAATTGTTAGTTTTTATGATATAAATTTATAAATACTATGAAAAATATATTAATTAAGCAACAAAAAAATGTACAGATCACAAAATACATAAATAAGCATAATTGAATAAAATCAAAAAAGAATAAAAAAAAATCCAAGAAAGATGAATACATATAAACAAATAATTATTATATTTTCTAAAAAAAATTATTCAGTATTCTACCGGTGAAAATTGAAATAAAATGTTTTTAAAGAGTAGAGTAGAGCTCTTACGGTGAAAATATAAACAGATTGTTGTATCAGGTAATGAGTCGTGTTCATTAATGAACAACACCCTTTTATTCACTTGTCAAATAGGATGTTTTGGTGGTGTGTGTTTAAAGCTTTAAAGTTTTTTGGTAGGTAGATTCAGACGATTTACATGACTTCTTTAATTTTGCAATCAAGGAAGAAAAAAATGGAAATAGATTGAGAGAAAGAGAGGACGGTGGGTGGGTAGAGAAAAAGAGAGTGAGGGAGGTGGTGATAATGGGTAGCACATACACCTGCTATTACCTTTTTTTTTTGGGTAAATTACACTCACACCCTTAAGGTTTGAGACAAAGACACTTAGATGGAAAATTTTAGTTATTCTACACTCACACCCCTATTTGACCATTGTAAGGTCCAAAATGCCCTTGGGTGTTAGTGTAAAAAAACTTTTATTTTTTATTATTATACAAGGGCATTTTCGACAATACAGGGGTGTTAGTGTAGAATAACTAAACTTTTCCATCTAAGTGTCTTTGCCTCAAACCTTAAGGGTGTGAGTGTAATTTACCCTCTTTTTTTTTTCTTTTTTTTTTACAACCCATTAATGGCACTTTTATAAACAAAACAGTAAATTTGAGAAAATTTTAATTTATTTACAAAAGTACCATTGATGGGTTGTAAAAAATAAAAAAAATTGATAGCAAGTGTACGTGCTACCTACTATTACCACCTCCCTCACTTTCTTTTTCTCTACCCACCCACCGTCCTCTCTTTCTCTCAATCTCTCTCCATCTTTTTCTTTTAAACCCTAAAATCCCTTTTTCTCTAATTCTCTTCAACCCTTATCACCACCTCTACCATCAACAAACCATTACTTCACAAAAAAAGAAGTTATTAACATAAAAATTCAAAATTCAAAATTCACAGTTGTATTTGAATACCTACATACATTTACATGCAATTATCACTTAAGCAACTAAATATCTAAAAACCCAAAACTTAAAAAAAAAAACACACCACTTTCATTTCAAATCCAAAGTTCTACTAAAGAGCATATGACATTGCATTCTGAAGCTAATCTCAACAAATTTCAAACATTTCTATCATTGTAATTTGTATACAAAAACTCACAAATGGATTTCCTCCTTTAAGTCTCACAACAGTAGCTCTAGCTTTAGCAAAACTCAGAAGCAGTTCATGTATTTCCTCCTGCAACAACACCCATCAAAAATGATATATAAATATACAATTTTCCCTCAATCTGACACTAACCCAGAGTAAAAATCAAATGAAACCCAAATTTTCAAACTCCAATTTTTCAATCCACATCACAATCCCAGCTCAAAATCAAATGAAACCAATCCACAACAGAAACCCAATTGAAGAATCAAAGCTCCAATCCACAAAGTCAGCATATAAAACAAAAAAATCAGACAAAGTTACACACTCATATAAAATTCATATAAATAAAATAACAAAAAAATTATGACCTGCTTAAGTTGGGTACGTTTTTTAAAGAGATTGAGAATCTGTTCATCAAGTGTCTTCCAGTCTTTGGCTTCGAAGCATAGTTGCAAAATGTCACTGACAGCCAGTGGCGGACCCAGGAATTTTAATCAGATGGGGCACTTAAACAAAATAACAATTACATATAAAAAAATACTGAAAAATTGAGATCATAGTAAAATGAGTTTTTTTTTTTTTTTTTTTTGAAACAAAATTGATTTTTTTATATAAAGAAAAATCGATGATATAGCAAAGTTTAGAGTATAAAATAAACAAAATAAAACACTTGCTCAAAATGTAGTAAATAATCTTATATTTAAAAAGAAATAAAAACAAGAAACATAATATTAATAAATAAATAATAACAAGAAAAACAACATAAATTACAATCTAATTTTATAATAAGAAATTTTGTTTTGTATTTAATTATAATGAATTTAGTTTAAATTTATGCAAAATAATTGATTAATAAATATTACTAGACATGTTTTTGAATTTGTTATTCTTATAATTATTGGTAAATTATTGATTTATTAATTTTAAATAAATTAAAGTTATAGAATAAAGAAAAATACTAAAGATAAAATAAAATGAATCATAATAATATATGAACTATTTTAATACAATAAATCAAAATTTGAGATTTTACGGTTTATTGATGTGATGTTTTAGATATGTCAAACTAAACTATTAGAAATAATAAAAGTTCAAAACAATAATAGATTATTTAATGTAAAATTAAATTAAAATTAAGTAACCATAAATCGTGGGTAGCTAAGACGTTGATAATGACGGAAAAGAGAATGTGAATTATTTTTTATATTAGAAGAAAATGAAAATTTGATAAAGGAATTAGAAAAGATGATAAAATAAAAAAGATATAAAAAAACCTAAAGCAAAATGCAATTGTTAGGACTTGAACCCTCATCATTAATAGAATAGAAAGAACTCTGCCCGCTGTGCTATTTGGTTATCTTGTGTGATGTGAGTTAATTATTATATATATACTATATATAAACAGAATAATTTTTTTTTTAAATTGAGGTGGGGCACGGGCCCCACCTGGCCTTAACGTGGGTCCACCCCTGCTGACAGCCTTCTTCGTGTTGGCGACTTGACCAGCAAGTCTCATCAACTTCTGGACATTTAGGGTGCGTTTGGCACGGACACGGGACAGGACAAGGTGGGACGGGACAGGACAGGACAGGACAGGACAGGACAGGACAGGACGGGACGGGACGGGACGGGACAGGTTGTTCCATATTGTGTTTGGAATGCCTGGGACAGAATTGTGAACTGTGCTATTATACGTTTGGTATGGCTGGGACAGGACGGGACAAGATGTTTAAATGACCAAAGTGCCCCCCATCCTATCCTTTCCAATGTTTATAATAATTTTATTAAGTTTGATTTTTTTTTTTTGTGAAAAATATCAAATATATTGAATTAAAATTAATTAAAATTCATACAAAATTAATATTTTCTTTCATTTTCTCACTACACAAACACCATAATTTTTTCTTCCATCAAATTCCACTAACAAAAACAACAAATCAATTCCACAAAATTCATCAAGTACCACCATCATCATCATCATCAGTGAACACCCAACCAAACCACAAATCATCATCATCATCAACGCCAAGCCTCCATTCACAACCAAACCAAAAAAAAAAATCGAAATCAAATCAAAAAAACCCCACCGCCGACGACGACGAAATCAAAATCAAAATCGAAACCAAGCCTCACCGCCGACAACGCAATCCCTTTTGATTTTGTATTCCGATCGCCGTGGATCAAAAGCCCCAAATCAAGTAAATCAAAATCAACAAAAGCTATCATCTCCAAAATTGAAAGTGGTCGAACGGAGAGAGAGAGAGGAGAGAGAGACAAGCGGGGAGAGAATGAGATCTTTCTCCTTCTCGGCGGCCAAAGAAGAGAGAACGAAGAGAGAGAGAGAGCAGCGTGAGAATGAAGAGAGAGAGAGAGAGCAGCATGAGAAACTGAGAATGGCTGAAAGTGGTTGAGTTTTATTTTATATTTGTAATTTTTGGAATATTTGAGGGCAAAAATGTCTTTTCAAGACTTGTCCCATGCATGGGACAAGTCTGGCCTACCTATTTAGGTGGGACAAAATTTTAGGTTTTTTGTCCCACCTTGTCCCGTCCCGTCCCGTCCCATGCTAATAGCGCGCCAAACGCGAGACAAGAGAAAATTGTCCCGTCCCGTCCCGTCCTGTCCCGCGTACCAAACGCACCCTTAATAGCTAATCTATTTGAGCCTCCATAGTACCTTTTCCTTCCTGAAACATCATAAAAAATTAAAAAAAAAAAAAAACATGCTTCCGATTTCAAAAAAAAAAACAAAAATCAAAGAAAAGCAAGAGACTCGTTTAGATCTGAAGGAAACATCGAGTCACCATTTTCGATTTTCAGTGAGTCAGAAAAAACAACAAAATAAAAAGGAGAATCAATCTACCACGAATATTTTCAAATGGATGCCCATCATCAACAATTAACTCATCTCTTCTCTTGATTAATTTTTTTTATCTCTGTACGGTTTCTCTTTCAGACAGATTTTGTAAGACAAATATTTAAAAAATACATTTGGTATTTTGGTGAGAGTGTATTGACTGATTGAGTGAAAGAAAGAGAGGGTTTTTAGGGTTTGAAAGAAAAACATGGAGAGAGAGTGAGAGAAAGGGAGATCGAGAGAGTTCTGATAGAGAGAGAGGGGTGATGGTGTTAGTGGCAATTATATATATATATATATATATATATATATATATGTATACAGAAATTCTATTATCAGTTCGAAGTGATAAAAGTTATATCAGTTCCTTACATGTGGGCCACTGGATTTAAATACTTTGACTTGACTGTATGCACTTGTCAGTCAAAGTATTTAAATTCAATGGCCTACATACAAGGAACTGATATAACTTTTATCAGTTCGAACTGATAATAGAAAGATTGTATATGTCTATCCATAAATTTTTCAAAATATTTTGTTACCTTCTTCGATAACTGTTGATAGGTATGAGTTAGTTGTTAAATTTAATAGTTAGTCAGATTTTCATTTCTATTTTGTCACATCAATACATCATTAATTGCTACTTCTAGTTTTAAATGTTTCAACGGGAGTAGTTGTGGGAGGCAGAGAAACATAAATAAATATAAATTAAATGTGAAGTTCTTTTTTTAAGGTATTAAATATTAAGTTTTTATTTTTGGAAGTATTTATATGCAATTTGGTGGGCTGCAACCACTATTAATTAGACTCATTTCTTTTAGCTGATTTGTCAGTGGCATTTCTGTAAATGTTTATTTCAAATTTTTCTCTTTTTTTACTATACGTCAGTGGCAATTTTGTAGATAAGTAAAAATCTATTAAAGTTTCTTTTAGCTGATTTGTCAGTGGCACTTTATATATATATTTTTCTCATCTTTTAGATATATACCGTTTGCAATATGATTGTCTCCCAGCTCCATGATCAACGTGTTGTTCTTGTTAATCAAGTAATTTTAAATTGCTTTTAATTTATTCTTTTTAAAAACATTTTCAAGCAATGTGTTTTTGCTCAGTGTCCTAGTAGGTATTGATGGATTTGGATTAATCAATTAATTAATAACAAAAGAAAAAAGAAATGGTTTGGATTATGAAGACAATGACATTATCAAAGTTCTTCTAGTAATTGTGTTATTATCGAACAAAATTGCATTTTTATCGAACATGAAATTTTCGCAGGACTCATTTTATCATCTGCCTAGTGTTGAGAAATTGAAAAAAAATTCATGAATATAACTTTGATCATCCCGGTAAGTATCGCATTTCTAAAAATTGGATTTAAGAATAACTCAAAAAATTAAGTAACATTTTGAAATATAGAAAAAAATCAAAGTATACAATGAATAAATCATGAAACTTGAGAAAAAAAATTACACTAAACATAATATATTATAATCAAAGTACACAAAATATTACAACCTTGTTTTGTTATCATGCAACCTAGACAACTTTGTACAGCTATTTCAAATGTATAATGCCACAACACATTTCATGAAAATCATTATAATCCAAAAACATAAAACACGAAATATTGTAATTAAAGTACACAAAATATAGTATGCTTGATTTGTTATCCTACAGCCACTACAGATAGCTTCATTTCTTCCTTTTGATATGCATGGTTTCTTAGGACAGTCAACGCTGAATTAAAGAATAAAAAGAGGAAATGTAAGATTTTATTTGAATATAAAAATCGTAAACAATTATTGAATAAATAAATTTTCTAACCTCTTTTTTTATTTTTTTGGTGAATGACTTGTCTTTGAAAGTACTGATTGGTAGATGGATAGCCTCTGGATCACTTTCAGAAGCATTTTCTTCAACATGTGTTTTTGCAACATGTGTTTGTTTTGTACTGGTAAAAATAGACCTGGCACGGTTCCGGTTCGAACCGACGGAACCGGCCCAAATCGGAACTGAAAATACTGGAACCGGAACCATGTTTCCAGTTCCAGTTCAAGAACCGAAACTGGAACTGGAACTGGAACTGGAACCGGAACCGGAACCGGAACCGGGGGAGGCTGGTTCCGGTTTCGGTTCCAGTTCCGGTTCGAACCGGCGGTTCCAAATTTTTTTTTTTTTTTTTTTCAAATTTTTTTTTTTTTTTTAAATTACACTTTATTTATAAAAATAAAATGTTTAAAAAAAAAATGATATTGAAGAGTATTGAACCATAGTCCATAACCCTTGTCAAAGTAATTAGTATATTTTCCTTTGCATTCTCTTCCTTTTTATATAGGTTAGGTCTCTCTCCACCTCCCTCATTTATCCGATGTGGGATGTGAGATTTTCTTTTCCTTTCTATTCTAGTTGTAGCTTACTAAATTCAAGTAGAAGTGAGAGAGTTAACTTTAGACATTTTGATCTTGGACCTAGTACCATATTTAAGTACTAATGAGTTCAATATGTATTAGCATAAAAATTGGATATTGTTCCCTTCTACTATGGCCATAATGACAGTAACGCAAATGAAGAAAAAAAGATGATAACAATAACAACAAAAACTTTAATAGACTTCCAAATCCAACAAATGAACAAAGAAATAGACTAGTAAATATCTGGTCAAAACATGAACAAATGAAATTTTAGCAATAGACTAGTAAATCAATTTCACTCAGGTTTCTACCAAATCCAACAAAAGTAAGTAGTGAGGTATATTATGTGGCATATTATTCATCGCATAAACCGAATTAAGTAGATAGCTTACTAAATTAACCGAATCTGAAACATTAAGTTTTAATTTAGAATATTCCTCCCATATTTCATAGAAGGAAAAATACTATGATAGAATTAACAACAAAGAAAAATAAAACAATTAGAAGAGAAAGGGTAAAAAAATCTCACATCCCACATTGGAAAAATATGAGAAGTGGAGAGAGGCCTAACCTATATAAAAAGGAGGAAAATGCAAAGAAAAATATAATTATTTAGACAAGGGTTATGGGCCATAGCCCAATGCTTTGTAATGTCCTTTTCTAACATTTTATTTTTTAATAAATAAAATGTAATATTTTGTAATGTAAAAAAAAAAAAAAAAAAAAAAAAAGGTTCCAAACCGCCGGTTCCGGTTCCACCAAACCTTGGAACCGGAACCGTGCCAGGTCTAGGTAAAAACATTTTAAATACATAAGGCAACGGATGTTATATTAATTAGTAGCTCTAATACAAAAATAGTTAATGAAATAAAAATAAAAATATATTTACTATAGTTTACCTGTGTGGTGTTATGTCCTTTGATTCAGAAAAAAGTTTTCGCTTCACACCTTTGTTTATTTTTAGGGTTGTCTCTGTGAGATGAGGTTGTGAAGAGGTGATAGGGGTTGTTGTAACAATTTGAGGTGTTGGTGATGGTGTGTGAGGGATATCAGCTTGCATTTGATCCACTAATGATTGAGGTAGAGTCTCATCAATGATAGCTGAAACTATAAAATCTGATTTGTAGTAGTCATTCTCTTGCTTTCCAAATCGGATCAGAATTTTTTTTGCAATGCCTATCAATTTTTCAAGGTGCAGGGGTAATCCATATGGATCATCATATCCTTGCTCCATGACCAATGTTTGGCAAGATATGCTAATAAGCTTTTCAGCAGCTTTCCCTATGATGAGAAAGTTCGTTTGATCTGTGTTGTCCTCAACAATACAATTAATTTTGTACCTTAAAATAAAATTGATAAATATTATTAAGTCATATAAAACAAAATATAAGAAAAAATCTGTCAATTTACTTAGCACTAAATAAGATACAGTATACTTTTAGAAAAATTCAGAATTAGATATATAACATTTTATATCCATATGTTTCTATACGTAATCATATAGGATAAGATCTTATGTTAAATTATATCATATCATTATATTGTGAATTATTATTAATAGTCATATCATGTGTACTTTTTTTTAAGGTGAGACACCATTAACATTCTTGTAGGATAAAACTATATAAGGCCTTCGTGAAATTTTTAAGTCCATGTCCTTCTCATCCTCTTTTTTCATCAGTTCATCTATACTATAACATTATACCTTCTACAAACTCAATTCAATCCATTATCAATGTTATTGTTATTTAAACCAAAAGTATAAAAAATAGCTTTAGTAACTGATTACAACATTGTTTATGGATAAAATTCACACACCAAAAACAGTCCTTGTATCATCTAATATATTGTAACACAACTTTAATTTTATAAGAATCCTAACTATACTAAGTAAAGAGTTATCCTATTCTAAAGAAAGTAAATTATGGCAATACATTGTAATAATTGAAGGCTGTTGGTGAGATCGATTAAAGGATATAGCTTAATATAGTAAGGAGGAACTTTTGGAAACACAAATATATATACCTAATAGATATGAAACTTGACATATATAAATTGCTAATACATATGATGAAAATAATAACATAAATTGGTAATATAAAAGATTAAAACAATATATAATCATTAACAGTTAAATTTAAATTTAATAGTAATCACCATGGTTCTGGAGCTTTATTGAGTGGTCCATGGGTGAAGCACGAAAACCCTGTCGAACTTGGTTTGACATTCTTGTGACAATTAGAACATGATTTATACCACCATCCTCTACTAAGATCATACTCCATTATAGTTGCTTGACATGCAAAAGTTTTATTCTATGCAATAATTTAACAACAGTGAAGGATAAGATACAAAATTTTGCTAATAGAAAACATTTCAAGAAAAAAAAAACATAATTGATTTTGGAAGATATAATTTTAGTTGATGTGATGTTACCTTATTTGTAGCAGGATCAAGCAAATATAATTCTTGAATTTGTTTGCTTTCAATGTTTTTGATAGTTTCACTGGTTACTTCACTCCTTGCTGATGGAGGAAGAGTAATGATGGGTGATTTCATGTTTTGAAACCTTGAAAAAAATAATTATACAATGAGTCATGGAATTAAAATAAGAAGAAAGAAAACAAAGAAGGTAAAAATTATGCAAAGAAATAAATTACTTTTTCTTGTATTCAAAAAGTTGTGGGACATCAAGGTTGAAGAAGCACATGGTAGAATATGAGCTACTAAGCATTGATTTTCCTATAGTATATAAAAAATTGTTAATAAGGTTATTAGTATTGTAAGTTATTACAATGTAAAATAAATAAAATTAAAATGAACATTGATATTCTTTGACTTTCAGGCTTGTTATAGCAATGAACACAGGAGGAGAAAGTGTTGCCAATATTTGTTCATCAAAGTTCATTGCAACATCAGCCCATAAAGTAATTCGGATTTCCTCATTTTTATCATAACAAAAGAAGAAAGATATGAAACAGATTAATATCATGTTTTTATACCTTGAATGGAATGAATAAGTAAACATATCAGTGTATATAAATATAAAAGTTAAAAGTTGATATTTACTTTATATTTTGAACAAGAAGGTCTTTTTTTTTTTTTTTTTTTTTTTTTTATATCTAATGTTATGGACTGACACCACTTCAGTTGCCTGCAGAGCAATGAGACATCCAAATATGTCTTTCCAAAAAAAAAAATATGTTAGTATCTATAAAAATATAAATATAAGGTTTACAATATGAAATACTTTATAATTTATTCAATTACCTGTAAGGATAACATCATTATCTACTCTTGATAGAAGTTCATCAAATTGAAAAATTTGGTGGGTGGGTGTCTTCAAGATGTAATATTTGAACTCTTTTGTTCAATTCAAGCATCCCATCATGTGCAACTATTTTGTTTGAAGTTTTGTTACGAACAATATGAAATTTGCTAATTTCATATATGTCTCCAGGTTTCAAAATTGTTTGAAAGTGTTTCATCTCCCATGGTTGAATTGTAGCATGTATTGTATCTCCCTTAATAATAAAATAAAAATGTTAAAGTCAAGAAATGAATTTTCTAACCAATTCAATAACTATTTTGAAAGACTTACATTTTTGTCAACAAAAACACATTCCAGGCTCAAGGCTTGAGAGTTGCTGCCAATACCTTTTACTGTCCACATTCTGCACACTCTAACCCTTATTCTATTACCATGTTCATATGGTTTCAATGCACAAACTAGTGTGATATCCATTAAGCTGGAAAGAAATTTAAGAATATTAGTAATAAGAAAGAATATGAGTGAAAAATAGAAAAGAAAGAGCAATTATTTGGAATGCAAACAACAAAAACAAAGGTTTTGAAACAACAATAAAGATACAATATGTTAAGAAGATTCAATTTATTGAAATAAAAGACATGAATACCTCTTAATAAATTATCAAGAATGTCTTTATAAACAATATTTTTCATATAATTAGAAGTTGCATCAACATCATGAGCTATTAAAATTTTTAAACCTTTCTTTGATATAACTCTAGACATAGCAACATACAATTGTCCATGTGTAAAAACTGGTTGGGGCAAATACAATCCAACACTTTTGAGAAATTGTCCCTGACTTTTATTAATGGTCATGGCATAGCAAAGTCTTACAGGAAATTGATGCCTTTTAAGAATAAATGGTCATTTGCTATCTGTTATTGTCAAAGTGATCTTAGGAATAAAAACTTTGTCACCAATGTTACTGCCTGTTATTATCTTAACTTCTATAATTCTATCAGCCATTTGAGTAATAATCAAACGTGTTCCATTACATAATCCGACACTCTGATTTAAATTTCTTAGCAGCATAATCGGTATACCAATTTTTAACATTAATTTATGTGATGGCAAACCCTTGAACTCAAGTTGATTCAAAAATTCCAACGGATAAAGAATTTCAAGGTTTTCAACATTTTCTACGGAAGAACACAAAGAATCTGAACTCAAATATGTTCGACTTTGGCCAGGTACAATACCTAACACATAATCATTTATTTCTGAAACAGTTTCATTTCGTGGAGTGACAATTGCTCGTTCTCTAAGATAAGAAGAATCATCAAAAAAATTCTCAAAGTCTGTGTATACAGAATAAACTATGCTTTCTATAGGATTTTCATTAAAACGAACCAAAAAATCATTAGGTACTTTAATCCATGAACTTTCTTCATCATCTGCAATTGTTAAATCACTACTATCACCATTTCCAATTCGTAATATCCAGCTTGTAAAATCAACTAATTCTTGTTTTTCTTTTTCATCTAATCCTACTTGAGAAAGCCTCATTGTAAGGATTCCCATATCTTGATTGGCTTATTTCGTGGACAAACCACATGTTGGGGTTGTGAATGTAAGGGTAGTCTAAGTGATTAGTGTTGAAGATCAAAGGCCCTTCCATGACCTCTAGATACAAGCACGCCAAAGGTATAATCTCTTGTGCTTGTTTTTCTTTGAAGAGATTTAGTAGCACACACACACTTAGCATTCTTGCTATGATTGCATACTTGCTTATTTTTATGTGCATCTCTTCACATGTCACTTTACACACTAGCACTTTGGTTGATATATCTTGTTGTGTGTATATGTGCCTTATAATTCGTTTCCCGACATTGTTCGGAAACGTCCGCGCTTGCACTAATGAGTGCTTGGTTTAGCGCGAAGACCGCCTATGGAGAATGCCCTTGGCTTCTCCTTGGTTTTCACCATTGTTGGTGATCGGCGGTTATGATCGGCTGCCTGGCCGCCGAATGAAACCGCCGTTTCAGTCCAGATTGGTCTGAAGCAATTATGCGGTCAAGATCGGCGGTCACGACCGCCGTTCGAAACCGCCGTTCATACCTGATCGATTTTAATCCCTCGGGTTTGATTCGGCGGTTGGATCGGCGGTCGCGAAACCGCCGAATGAAACCGCCGTTAATGCTCTGTTCTTCACGAGCTCAATTCGGCGGTCGTGATCGGCGGCCTGGCCGCCGATTGAAACCGCCGAATGGTGCGTTTCAGGGGCAAAAGTGTCTTTTCACATGCCCAATTCTTTATGTCTATAAATATCTTATTTTCTCAATCTCTGATCAAGCTTCTTGAGTCATTAGAACCCTAAACATTCAAGAGAGATTTTTGAGAAAAAATCAAATCAAGAACTCAACTTTAAACACTCAAATCAAATCCCTTTTGCATCAAATTTCATATTTGATCTTCTATGCCTTCATAGAATTGATCCATGCATGGTTTTGAATCATCACATCTTATTTGGTATGTTCTTCACTAATTTCATATTACTTTAGTGTTTTTCATATTAATACATCTCTTTAATTACTTGTATGCTTTTGATTATTTGCTAGATACAAGTTAGAGATTATTTGTGATGAAAATGATTGAGTGTTGATTGTGATAGCTAATTAGGTTTTTGCTTAATCTTGATTAGCTAAGCTATTTGACATGTCATTTAGCAATTGATATCTAGGGTTGATTAAATTGATTATATCATCATCCTAGATAAGCATCTAAGGTTACCTAGCCTTGTTTGTTATTTGAATATTCATATATATATTCACATAGGTTGTTTCTCTTCATTGAGAAGTAAGTCTTGAGGCTAAGAGTGCTTAGGCCTCAAGCAAATTGGAATAGGGTTGCTAATAAAGGCCCGCTGGGTAGAAGTGAGGGGTTACAGACCGGAGTGTTAGACGAGGTCTACATAGGTTGTAAACTTCATTTCAATTAGTGATTTCGAGTTCCGAGTGTGGCGCACTATACAGCCCGTGGTTTTTCCCAGTGGTTGGGTTTCCACGTATACATCAAGTGTTATTTAAATTCCGCACTATATTACACTTGTATGTATTTTTGACTAGTAGGGGCATTTTCGTAAAATTGACTTGTATGCGAAAATTGGGTAATAATAGTTAAAATCTATTCACCCCCCCTCTAGCTTTATATAGAACACACCTCGAGTATTCTTTTCACTCATATTTTGTTTCAAAGAAAATAATTGAAAATAAGGCCATAAATACGAACTTGTTAAAGAAGCATCAACAATATCAGCTCTATCACCAGCCTGCACAACAGGCAAAATCTGTCTAAAATCACTACCTAACAAAATTGGTTTTCCACCAAATGGACATGTTTCTGTATCAGGATTTGAACCTCTTAAAATGTCACGAAATGTTCTGTCCAAAGCTTCAAAACATTTTCTATGATTCATAGGCGCTCCATCCCATACAATTAATGCAGTGTCTTGAATTAATTTTACAAGTTGTGTGTTTTTTATTATCTCACACATTGAACAATCATTAACAATCAAAGGAATTTTAAATCTAGAGTGTACAGTTCTTCCACCATAAAGCAATAATGAGGCAATTCCATAAAAAGCTACTGCAAGAACTATTCTACCCTCAAATCTAATTTTTGCTATAATTGTGCTCCACAAAATTTTTTTACCAGTTCCACCATGGCCATGGACAAAAAATAAACCAGAATTATTATTTTTAATTGTTCCAACAACACAATCATAGACTTCCTTTTGTTCTTTATTCAATTGTGTTAAAAACAAAGAATGTTGTTGTTCTAGAAATTGAACATCATAATTCAGTTCCTCTCTTAGTGCTTTATTTTTTTATTGTACTCATCAAGTGACTATTTGGCAAAGGAAGATTATGTTCAATCAAAGAACTATTTGATGCGTTAAACAATTGTTCTAACTCATACAAAACATTATTTTGAAGCTCATCATCAGATAAAATCAAATTTGACATCTTAAACACTATTTTCATTCTATGCAAATGACGCAGAATGAAAGTTCTAGGGTTTACAAGCGTAATCCCTAAAGTAACAAAACTGGAATCCACCAGCAAATAACGAATGTATGTAAACCGAAAATTGATAATATTATTGAATAATTCTAAAACTGATAACAAAGAGCCTTAAATAGCCTTTTGAAACCCTAAAATAAGCAAAAAGACTAAAATATCCTCAAACTAAACAAAAACAACTAAAAACGGAAAAAATAAGAAAAAACACAAAATCTTTGGTTGCCCGACAGCCTAACTTAAAATGCTCCGGTGAGGATGCAAATGACGTCAATCGGGGAACCCTGGTTACCAAGCTATAGATCTCTGAAAACCCTTTCCGAAAACATATTATAATAGGAAATCTGACAACCGAGTCAAAAGTTATGCCCGTTTCTTTGGAGCACATCTTTTAGACAATTTCCTATCCATCTCTTCTTCAAACTCTAAAGCCAACTGTCCTACATCAGAAAAATATCATCATACATGAATTTCCAATAAGTTCCAAACAAAATAGATGGTTCACTAACATCACAAAACAATATCATTACTACAAATAATTGTCTTAGTTGGGCTGAAGATGCTGTGTTCACAGCTTCTAACAAAGCTTGGTTCCATTCCTTGTCATCACCTAATAATCCAAGTGATTTACATGCTGCTTGAAATGTGGGCTCACAAATGCCATCAACTGTTCGCAAATCTTTAAAACTTAGAGCACCTTTTTGATAATTTAATAACATTCTTAAGTAGTATAATTCACCAGCAGCAAGTTGAACAAAAGCTATTCTACCTAAGGAAGCACATCTTTTTCTACATTTCCATTCTCTTTCATCATTATCCCAAACAAATTTTGATGGAAATTCAATATATAATAGTTCACGTGCTTCAGGATTTTTGACATTAGTCTCAAACCACTGTGTCAACATAGTTTTTCTAAGTTTGCTTGCATTAGCCACATATTCCAAATTAGCATGCTGATTAAAAACAATATTTTGATGCAAAGGCAAATGCACGGGTAACCTTTCTATAGCTGGTTCTCTAAAATGAATTTGAAATTGTAACATTCTCCAAACTGCTTCATATGGGCATATATATCTACAGTTCAGATATGCTACAATCTCATCAAATTGTTTATCCTCAACCACAGCCCTTGCTCTATCGGTACCTTTATTTATGTATTTGAAGAGATATTTAATAAGCATAGACTGACAACATGATTCAACATTTATATGTGCTTGATATCTTAATAACAATTCACGATTATAAGGTACAACAAAAGAGTTATCAATTTTGATACCATTTTTAACAACAAAAATATTTTTATTTTCTCTCCGTTTATATACAACAAAACCATTTTGTTCAAAAGAAGTTTTATTTTTAAAATGCTTTGGAAATTTTTTTGAACATGTTCCACCTTCCATGCAAGGAGAGTTTTGAGTTGCAAGGCCGCAAGGGCCATGCATCATGAACTCTGAAACGGCAACATAGCCATTAGGATCAAATTATTTATCCGGAATTTCAACAGAAATGATTAAATCAATATCACCTGGTGTATAGTATTTATACTGTTTTTTCATCCATATTAGGATGTGACAATGGGGAAGACCTCTTTTCTGAAACTCTACTGTATAAACAACCGTTTAAAAAGGGAAAAAAAATTCATATATATCAGAATACATTAATTTTATTTTATTTATTTTTAAAATCTATAATATGAAATATAATTTTTTTTATTAAAAAAAACATACCAGCTTCAATTTCACCAAACGGATTTCCGGATTTGATATATTTAATCATATCATCAAGTTTAGCTCTGAAAATTCTAGACACTAAATCAGGTCTGTCCTCCATTTTACAACCTGGTCTACGTCCAAGATCACTGAGAATTTCAGGCCACTTTGAGTTGCATTTCAATGTGATAAATAAATCAGGATTTCCAAAACATCTACATATTGTCATAGCATCCTGGTAATTATTTATCATATATCGTGCACTGCCAGTATATGAAGATGGTAGAATAACTCTTTTTTCCCAAATCTTCAGCATTTGAATCTCCATTTACAACTACGTCTTGAATGCCCATTAACACCTCACTTCTAAGAGAATTTTGATTTGATCTAATAAAATCCAATCTATCCTCTTCAAGTGTGGCATATGCATCAACCAAAAATTGTTGAAACAATTTACCACCCTTTAACAACGTAGCATCCTCTTCAAACCGATCTTGAATCTGATACGCAATAAATGCTCTCATTGGTATTCGTTATTTTTTTGGTTTCTTGCCTTTAAAATGTTTATTCCAAGGAATATCTTGTCTATAACCATCTTCACCATATGGAAACAATAATGGATATTGCAAAGCCATATACTTAGAGTTTAATTTTGTTATCCTTTGCAATATACCATTTCTAAGCTCTATAATGATATCCATTTCAGATTTAAAATCACCAATATCTCCAACTATCAAACTACCAATGTGACTACTTGTTGGCAAATCATATTGTCTATCCTGTGTATTTCTTTTTCCAAATAACCTCAATTTGAAACAATCAATAGAATCACTTTTTACTTTGTCTCTAGCAATTCTAAAAAGTTTTACCAATTCATTTGTTTGATCAAGCATTTGAATAAGACCACCAACTATTTCATCATCAAGCTTATCATTTTTGTTTGATCGGTTCAAAACACCAACACGATTTTTAACTTCATTATCGGTGTCATAAATGTAAAGTTGTGCAAACTTAGGACATTCTCCTTCTGGTGGTAATAATGAACCCATCAAGCGGTGGACTTGGCCATTGATTTTAAACACATAAGGACCAGATCTTTTATTAATTGATTTATCAACTTTAGCTCCCATGGAAGTAAATGCAAAGATCGAGTTATAAGTCCTAATAGCTTGTTTAAACGCAACACTTTTTCGACCTCTAGTTGAATCCAATAAATCATTTAGATAAACAAGTGTATTTCTTACTGGAGGTAATTTAATTATTCCACTTAAACAACAAAAACCAATTTGAGGTCTACTTGACTTAGCAGGATTTCTTTTCAAACGCTATGCATGCCAAAATAAAGCATTACAATGTTGGCACTCATAATTCCTATCCCCAAAAGAAATGTATTCATCAATTGATCCTAAGGAAACAAAAAATGCAATGTTTATATAAATATATTTAAATTTTGTGAGTCAATATTTAGAATTCAAATAAATATACAACTGAACAGAAAAAAAAAAAAAAGGTTTTAAAAATGCTTACTATTCCTCCTTTTCTGATAGCTTGCTTGACCATTCATACTATAATGGTAAAATTTTCGATTTAAAACGAATTCATTGGTTCGGTTAAAGCTATCACTATCTAATTGAGAACATTTACTGTTGATACGATTCAATGATTCGGGAACATCAGTCATATCACAAAGAACATTGCAATCAATAGCATTAACAAACAGATGATCTTTATATCCCACATCAAAAACAGATAAAAAACAGTTCAAACTATTCTCAACAGATGCATGCTTCTTTAAGGCAGAAGCATAGCTTTCACCACAATAATTTTCAAAATTATAAATGCTGGTAATGCTTCTTTTTTTACAAATATTTTCATCAACCATTATTGGCACATCATACCAAATGATATCATCGAGATCCATATTGTTACCAACATTAGATTGATTATCTTGTATGATAATATTTTTTATCGAGTTATCAAATTTCTAGATATTGTACTATGTAGATAAACAATTAATGCAATTGTTATAACCATATTATAATCGGTAATCACAAAAAATAGCCACATCAAAAACAGATAAAAAGTATAAATAAATTAATATTGAGATTTACAATGAAATTAAAAATAGTAAATAACTTACCAAGAAAGCAACTGCACAATAACCGCAAAGAGTTTGCACCGGAAATATGAAAACCATGGAAAGCACGTGTAAAATCTAAGCACAACAAAAAACTGTAAGCAGTTTTTATGATATAAAGTTATAAATACTATGAAAATATAAATATCATGCTACAAAAAATTTACAAATCACAAAATACCTATATAAACAAAATGGAATAAAATAAGAAAAGTAGAAAAAAAAAATCCAAGAACAATGAATACTTATAAACAAACAATCATTATATTTTTTACAAAAAATTACAACTAACTTACTAAGAGAGCAATTGTAAAGCAACTGCTAAGAGTTTGTATCAGCAATATAAAAACCTAAATATCATGAAAAACCATCAAATATGCATTAAAAATCTGCACAACAAATATAAAAGATAGAAGAATATTTAAAACTCTTAAATTTTTTAGAAAACATTAATCAAAAAGAAAAAAAAAAAATTGTTGTATAGATTTTATACACAGATTTTCTTGTAACAACAATTTACAATACAAAATAATAAACAAACCAACCAATCATAAACTCAATATTGAACTTGATGATATTGAAATTCAAAGTTTATAACATCTTGAATAAACTCATTTTGTTAGTTTAAAAGAATTAAAAATTACTAAATGGATCCCATAAACAAATTTTTAAAAACATCATAAATGCATAAATTTTTCAAACCACACTATAAATAATGAAAATAGATGAAAAACATAAGAAAATTTTATTTTAAAATAAATAATCAAAGAACATCAAGATTACATAACCATAAATACATATATAAATAAATCATCGTTATCAAAATTTTCAAAATCGTAATAGTTGCAGTAAAATAAAGATAATCACTAAAAACAGTATTAAACATATGAGCCCTACAGAACAATTATTAATAGATAATATAAAACAAAATTCATGGGAATTTGCTGAATTTCACTAACCTGTAAATCCATTGATAAATATGTAAATTTTGAAACCATAAACTCATAATAAAATAAATAAATAAATAAATAAAATTATATTGAAAACAAAATTGTATCAGCATAACCATACAAATGGTATGTTACATAAACAGGTAAACTTGTTTATTTTGACGAAGCATAAGATAAACTTGTTGCATTTTTAATTTTCTATCAGCACACTTACATATTATAAGGCACAATCAAAATCGCAACCAAATGCTAGATATACGTCACCCACACGCAAACTTTCCAAAAAAAGAAAAGAAAAATGAAAGCAAAATGTAAATAATCTATTTAACATTAAAATTTGGGCAAGTGTCATCTTAGAGTCTAACCAAGAAACCAAATTTCATTGTAATTAACTGAAATTTCTCCCTTTCACAATTTAAACTCCAATTTCAGCTAAGATTTATGTGTTCTATAGTCCAAAACCCAGGCAGTCACTCATAAAGCACACAATTGAACATTTCTCTACCCGATTAAACACGTAGAGATTCAATAAATCACATATATATTTAAAGAACCAGCAAACCACACTTCCATTCTACTTGGTTGATTGCTCTATTCTCTACCTAATATGTAACATCTAAGAGACTTCAATTTTACTAATTACATAAACATACAATCACAAAAAAAAAAGTATAATAATCAACTTTCGATGCCCGTGATAGGCCGCACAAAATGATTACTTCCTCACTTTCATTGAAACAAAAAACAACATATGCAACACAATCTTCTCCTTTACATGCAGACATTTTATTCCAAGCAATCGTTCTTTTCACAGTTACAATCACCAAAAAAAAAAAAAAAAAAAAAAAATGAAAGCAAAATGTAAATAATCTATTTAACATTAAAATTTGGGCAAGTGTCATCTTAGAGTCTAACCAAGAAACTAAATTTCATTGTAATCAACTGAAATTTCTCCCTTTCATAATTTAAACTCCAATTTCATCTAAGATTTATGTGTTCTATAGTCCAAAACCCAAGCAATCACTCATAAAGCACACAATTTAACATTTCTCTACCCGATTAAACATGTAGAGATTCAATATATCACATATATATTTAAAGAACCAACAAACCACACTTCCATTCTACTTGGTTGATTGCTCTATTCTCTACCTAGTATGTAACATCTAAGAGACTTCAATTTTACCAATTACATAAACATACAATCACCCAAAAAAAAGTACAATAATCAATTTTTGATGCCCATGATAGGCTGCACAAAATGATTACTTCATCACTTTCATTGAAACAAAAAACAACATATGCAATACAATCTTCTCATTTACATGCAAACATCATATTCCAAGCAACCGTTCTTTTCACAGTTACAATTACCAAAAAAAGAAAAGAAATATGAAAGCAAAATGTAAATAATCTATTTAAATTAAAATTTGGGCAAGTGTCATCTTAGAGTCTAACCAAGAAACCAAATTTCATTATAATTAACTGAAATTTCTCCCTTTCACAATTTAAACTCCAATTTCAACTAATATTTATGTGTTCTATAGTCCAAAACCCAGGAAGTCACTCATAAAGCACACAATTGAACATTTCTCTACCCGCTCTATTCACCTAATATGTAACATCTAAGAGACTTCAATTTTACCAATTACATAAACATACAATCACCCAAAAAAAGGTACAATAATCAACTTTCGATGCCCATGATAGGCTGCACAAAATAATTACTTCATCACTTTCATTGAAACAAAAAACAACATATATATGCAACACAATCTTCTCCTTTACATGCAGACATCATATTCCAAGCAATCGTTCTTTTCACAGTTACAATCACCCCAAAATAAGTCAATCCATTACTTTCCAGTCACTTCACTATCCGAATCAAACCAGCAACAAAATACATTTTAACACTCAAATCGTTCTAAAAAAAACTATATCGAAAATAAAATTGTATCAACATAACCATATCCACTAATAAACATATAAATTTGAAACCCAAACTCATAAAAAGAGAATAAATATAATGATGATATCGAAACCTAAGCCTTTCAAAAAAAAAAATGAAACCTAAACCCAAGTAAAAAGACATCAACCAGAATTCATGATAGGCATATAAAGCACATAAATCAAGTAAAAAAAATGAATAAACAAAACCCACCCAAAATAAGAATAATAATAACAATCGTTTGCTGATTTCTAACCTGATCAATTGTGGTTTTGCCGCAATCACTGGGAGATATGGAGCTTGTTTTGTTTTGTTTTTTTTTAGACAGAGTAAAAGATGTGTGAAGCTATGTACTATGTTTGCTTAGTTTTTCATATTTGAATGCCTCAAACAAAAAATCCCGTAAATCAATCTTAAATAAAAGAAACCCATAATGCCAGTACAAAAAAACCATACCTCTTTTACTGTTTTAAGATCATGACCATACTTTGAAAACACTACCCATACTTTCAGAGTAAAAATAGAGTAAAAAACAATAAAATAAGAAAGAAAATCTACCTACCACATTATAATGAACGTCCATCATCCTCTCTATCTATTCTTCAACTCTTCAACTCTTCACCATTCACTATCTCCACCAAACAATTTCTCTTCCAGACAGATTTTGTAAGACAAATATTTTAAAAATACATTTGGTTGACCGATTGAGTGAGAGAAAGAGAGAGTTAAAAAGAGTTCTGAGAGAGAGGGATGGCACACAGAGGCGGTGGTTGTGAAAGAAAAAGAGAGTTTTCTGACTTTTGAGCAGAGAAAGGTGATTGTGGTAGTTGTATGGCCACGTGCCATATCAAATTTTTTTTCTCATTTTAGCTGATTCATTAGTGGCATTTTTGTAAATATATATAAATCCATCCAATTGAGTGTCATTTTATAGAATGGCATTTTTGTGAATAAATTGAAATCCAACCAATTTCACTGTTCACATGAACAGTCCAATTTTAAGAGCTCCTTTATTATAGATATAATAATGTGTGTATGGTTGGGCATAGAACTCTTTTATAAGGAGCGGGGGATAAAGTGTGGATGAGCATATGATATTAGTGTATACCACTTACCATAATATGCCATGTGTTATTTAAACAAATAAATAATTTTAAAAAATAATTATAAAAGTCAACGATTAAATATATATTATATAACTTAATCTTAAAGTTAATAAAATTTATAAAATATTTAAAATTGAAAATTATTTAATTTTTTTAATTATTAAAATAGAGTAATGCTAGACGTCCCAATTTTTTTTTTTTCCAAAGTCTATCCCAAATGATGTGGCATGTGAGGTGTCAGTATCTTATAAATCATGAGATTATGTGGTGACTGATGTGATATTGACACCTCATGTATCACATTATTTGAGACAGAATTTGGGAAAAAAAAAAAAAAGCTGGGACGTCTAGTATTACTATATATCTGGATTGGGAGAGACTGGAGAGGGTATGATTCGAACCCACAACGTCTTAGATGTAGGTGTGAGTTTCATCTTGTCAAAATTAATTTAAAACTTTAAAAAATATGTTTTTTTTTAAAAAAAAAAAATTATAAATAAGATTTTATAAGGTAAAGAGTCTAAAGACACTGGTTATTTAAAAAAAAAATTGATATAACTAATGAAAACATATACATATCAATTTATCTTGAACCGATGTTGTATTTTTTAACTTATTTAAAATATATGTTTTTAGCAAAACCAATGTTGTAATATAAAATATATCTAAATCAGTTTGCATAGAAACTGTTGTCTTTTTGAACCGCATATATTTAAGACATTGTTTTTTGATAAACTGATTTCTACAAAACAAAAAATTAATCGGTTTTTTAAAAAACCGATGTCTTGCTAGTGATTTTTTTTTTTTTTTTTTTTTTTTTGCATTTCCTAGTCCAAACTTCTTAGCAATATTTCTAGCATATTTTGATTGAGTTAACATAGTTCCATCACTAGATTATTTGACTTGCATACCAAGAAAGTAATTGAGCTCACCTACCATAATCATTTCAAATTCACTTGACGTAACACTCACAAATTCTTTAACCTTGGTTTTAGATGTAGATCCAAAGAAATTGTCATCAATATAGATTTGTGCAATGAAAATGTCATTTTTATCATGTCTGACAAACAAAGTCCTATCAATACTACCTCTCATATATTTGTTCTCAATAAGATATTGAGTCAATCTCTCATACCAAGCTCTTGGAGCTTGTTTAAGGCCATATAGTGTCTTTTTCAACTTATAGACATGATTAAAAGAGTTAGGATCTAATCATGTCTATAAGTGTAAATATACAAACTCACAAAATTTAGTAATGAGCTTTAAAGTAAACATATTTGACACAAATATATTTTTATGGTGGTAAAATCTCAAACAAGGAAACCTCCACCAGTTGAATCCACAACCATGACAAACTACTTCACTAGTTGGATAATGTTTACAAACTCAAGTGATCAAGCTCCCTTATGACTCACTCTATTTGTATAACACTTATCCTATAGGCAAGCCTTTTACTAGTGAGCAAATGTCCACACTCAATCTAGACTTCGCAAAGTCTTATTGAGATTTTTCAACCTAATCCAAAGCAATGCTATAAGTGTAATGTAAATCATGAACATGAAGCAATACAAGCAAATAAAATACATAGATCAAGACATTTTATGAAGAACTAGATTTTAACAAGTAATGTCACAAACATATATTTCTAGTTCTTATAGCATATGATTAAAAAGCTAGAGTATGCAATCAAAGCACAACACAAAAATACCTAGATTTTAATATATGTCAATAAAGCTAGAATAGGAAAATATATGAATAACGTACATGCTTCTAGCTTCAATCAGGTAAATAATCCTAGAAAATAGAGTCCAAAATATTCTCAACACATATCATCATAATAGCATGTGATTAAAGCAATTAAAAACACAACATATGAAGAGAAAGATGATTTACCTTGAAATGAGAACACCTCTTTGAAAACCTATGTAAATCATAAAATTTTGGAGTCAATTAACTTAAAAGTAATTGGGACTTGTTCTACTTGAAAAAAAACAAAGATATCATTTTTTGAATCGCTCAATTTCGTTGAGAAACAAGTAAAATATCACAAAAATAAGATACCAAAAAGTTATTAAAAAATCTGGCTAAAATCGAATAAAAGGGGTGCCATGCTATGCATGGCGAGGGCTAGCCTTTGCTAACCATAGCTTGGCTGCATGCAGGCTAGCCTTCGCTCTTGGCATAGGCTACACGCATGTTATGCACGTGATTCCCGCGCTAGCCTACTCCAAGGCCAAATCTTGGCTTGTCTTGGATTTTCCTCTTAGTGAGGGCTAGCCTTCACTAAGTCAATTCCTCCCTCGTGGGCAGAGAGCCTATTTTGGCGAGGGCTAGCCTTTGCTAAGGCTATTTTGCTTTCGTCAAGGTCATTTTTCCTCTATTCATCTGGAAATCAAATCCGAGAAAATTTATGATCCAAAAACCATTCACAGTCTTTGATTAACACCTAAAATGTCCCAACAAAATTGAAAGCCTTTGCTAACCATAGCATGGCTGCGCGCAAGCCAGCCTTCGCTCTTGGCATAGGCTACACGCATGTTATGCACACGATTCCCGTGCTAGCCTACTCCAAGGCCAAATATTGGTTTGTCTTGGATTTTCCTCTTAGCGAGGGCTAGCCTTCGCCAAGTCAATTCCTCTCTCATGGGAAGAGAGCTTATTCCTCCCTCATGGGTAGAGAGCCTATTTTGGTGAGGGCTAGCCTTCGCTAAGGCCATTTTGCTTTCATCAAGGTCATTTTTCCACTATTCGTCCGGAAATCGAATCCGAGAAAACTTGTGATCCAAAAACCATTCATAGTCTAAGATTAACACCTAAAATGTCCCAACAAAATTGAAATATTTTCAAAACATTTTTAAAAAACCCAAAATACCCTTTATTTAAAAATTTACTTGAAAAGCTTTGCAAATATTCTAAAACACTCAAGTGAGTCTCCGAATCACTCGGAACTCAACTAGAAACATTTTCACACAAGGTTGGACTTGAGAATAGTGTGAACATCTCTAACAGATAATTTCTTTAAAATTCAAGATTATGTGCCAAACAAAAACACAAACAAACACACGAACACAAAGACGCACAAGTATGTCATTTCCTAAATCTAATTCCTAGAATATGTTCAACTAGGAATATTAATCAAATTATGAACTAACGTATGAGCATACAAAGTGAGTGTGTGTTATACAAATTTGTACAATGATGCAGGGACACATATGCATGAAATTTATGTGTGCGCCTACGCCTTGCAAGAGGAAAAAGAATCTTGATATCTAAGCATTCAACAAGTATTGTCCTCTAGAAGTAGACAAAGTTGTACGAGAAGTTGCCATTCAACACTTGAAGCTTGAACCATCCCGAACCACCTAAGCAACTGATCAATACAACTAAAGAGAATGTTGTCAAGGAATAAAGCCAACACAAATCTAAAACCTAATAGATTTGAATTTGAAATGCATGTGAATTTGGGTTTTGGATGTAGAGATTACTCATCCACTATTGTGACAGGGAAGAATTCTACTATTTCTTCTCTCCCACCTAATTTCTCCCTCATCTCTCTTCTGATTTGAAAGTATGGAGTTTTTCTCTAAAATGGCCGGGTATTGATGTTTCTGTTTTAAATGGAGTTGAGTTTTGAATTTCAAATTAGAGGGCATAGTGGTAGAGTGCCTTCACCGATCACCAATCACCGATGGTTTGAGACTCAAACCAGTGGATGAGGTGTCCTCCACTACATTTTATTTTTTAAAGAAATTAGATTTGATTTTTTTTTTTTTTTTTTTTTTTTTTTTTTTTTTTGTAATTATTATAAGGGCCATGACCACTTTGAGAATTCTCACCACTGTACTATTTGAGTCATTTTAAGGTGAGCAGTATTTTGGACTGCTAGCGTTTGTGGTTTAATAGGAATAACATTGTGTTTGGTTCCTTTGGTTGGGATGCTGCTGATATCGTAGCTTGGACTGGTAATTTTGCTAGTGAGTTTCGGTTGGCTAATGAAGTTACGCATAAGGAAATTCTTTCTCAGCAACCGGTTTGGAGGCCTCCTCAGGTAGGTAGTTTAAGATTAACTGTGATGCTTCTTTTCAGTTAAGGCCTGGGTCCCTGGGATGGCTGGTGTGGGCGTCATTATACGGGATCATAGGGGTCTTGTTGTGGCTGCCAAAGCTTCCCCAGTTTTTGGCTGTTCTTCTGTGGAGCTGTTGGAGGCTCAAGCTTGTTTGGAAGGCCTTCAATTAGCCCTTGATATTGGGATTTCAGGTGTGGTGTTGGAGTCTGATACAGCAGGTGTAATTAAGTTGTTCTTCGACCAAATTGTTCCTCGCACAGAGATGGGTGCTATCATGAAAGACTGCCTTGCTTTAACTAATTTAGTAGGAGTAGTCTCAACTGTTGCGGTTCGCAGAGGAGCTAACTCGGTAGCTCACAGTCTTGCTCAATTAGCTCTTTCTTTAGAGGGGTCTGTGGTGTGGCTTGAAGAGCTGCCGCCTGATATTGCTAGACTTGTCTACTTGGACTCTCGTCTTCCCTTTTGCTCTGTTTGAGCTTCTTTTGTTGCTTTAAAAAAGAAAAAAAAAAAAAGGTGAGCAGTATTTGCTTGCTATGACATATAATTGACAAAATGAAAAATATATAATGCCCATTCCACGGTTAGAGATAGAGTTTGAAACTTGCATAAAAACATAAATTATTAGGGTTTGAAACTTGAATTGCTTGACTTCTACTAAATTTACGAAAATTATAAAGAAGAAGAGTTCTGGTTTTTTGAAATTGAAATTGACTTATTCAAATCCTTTCCAATTGATAGAGATAGAGTTTTAATTGATTGAGAAAAAATCTTGTTGATGAGGGAAAGACAAAGTAGGTTGGGATTTTGAAAATAAACTTGTGTTTAAACTCTTTGTATGGTGTAAGAAAAAATGGAAAAATAAATGAGATGAAATCTAAACCATTCAATTATTAAATGCCACGTGTCTCTAGATCCACAAAAGCTTAGGTAAAGCTTTTAGTTTAGGAGAGGATCCAAATCCGATTTATACACCTATAGTTTATTAAAAAAATTATTTACAAAAATATGACAATTCAAATTTACCAATAAGTACAAATTACTTTAATTAAAAATAAACCAAATGCTATGCACACCCATTATTAATTTACACCCATCATATCTTCAACTATATTTCTTAATTAATGTTTTTATTTATTATTTAATATTTATGATAAACCCCATTTCTTTTTTAAGTATTAAAAATTATCATCATTACACGGTTATTATATAACAAAGTAATGAAAAAAAACAAATTTAGAGAACTCAGATCAAATAAAAGTATGCATTTCTGTACTTTTTTTTTTTTTTTTATGTCGAGTCATAAACTTTGTTCATAAACAAAAAGTGAAAAGTAATTTAAAAAAAAAAAAAAGAAGAAGGGAAGAAGATAGGTGTAGATTGATGTATTTATGAGTTTCTTTTTAGATTTACTCATGTATGTTGTTGTTTGCTTTGGTTAAAATAAAAAAAATAAAAAAAAAATAAATAAAATAAAATAAAAACTTATATATAATCTGTACAAACTTAAAATAAGGATCGAATTTTTATGAATTCACAATGGAACATAAACAATGTTGGTGTCTTGTCCTCGTCCTCCATGTGTGGAGGCCGTAATTCTCAAATAAATCCCAGCCTAGTTATTTATTTATTTATTTATTTTATGATTTTGCAATTGTTATATTCAAACTTATTATTTTTATATCAAAAAAATTTAGACACGTCTACTTTTTTTCACAATTCATTTCACAAATTAATAAAGTACAAATAAGTAACATGGGCAAACATTTAGTAAAAAGAGATCGATATACTTTTGACCTTTTATATATATCACATTTGGATCCAAAAATAATAATAATAATAATAATAATATTATTATTATTATTATTTTAATTTGGTGTATTTATGATTTAAGAGGGTTTACAAATATAATGTATTGAAATAAATATATTCATTTCAATAAGGGTACTATTGACATTAGCAGGGCCAGCCCATGGGCCCAGTAAACCAAGCCATTTGCTGGGGTCCCCGACTGGCCCAATCAACTTCTTCATATTTTGTAAAATTTGGGGCATCCACATCCAATCTATTTGGGGCCTCAGGACCCAATATATTTAAGTATAAATAGGCCAAGTTTCAAACATTTATTTTATTCTTCACATCAGGCCCAACAAGTCAATTTAGCAGATTATATCAGACTTGTTGCTATTACTTGCTAGGATTTGGATTCTCTACTGATATAATCTTTTTCCTGATCTTTTTTAAAGCATGTAATTGGTGGATGATAAAGTGGTTGTAAAAACTAATCACATCTTAACCACCCATTCATTGCAATGCTTATTTGTCATAAGATTATGTAAGGTCAGGAAAACGATCAGATCAGTAGAGGATCCAAATTCTACTTGCTAACCTTTACTTATTGCTATTGTTGACTTGTTGCTTCGTTGAATCTGTCATTTGTGCTTGTAATTTGTAAAGCATTCTCTACTTTGCTGAATCCCTTCTTGGCTTCTTCTTCAAACATTTAACTGCCGCCCTCTGCCCCTCTCTCTCCAACACTTCGTCTTCAATTTGCTTCACAGGTTCCATTTTTTTTTTTTACTAGTTTGGATGAGAATGATAATGCACATATATTGATGATTTGAATGAGAATGTAGATGACTTGAACGATAAATTTTTTTTGTTTTAATTTATGTGGATTACATTGTATTTGGTAAATGAAAAATTATTTATTTAATTTTTTTTTATGTTAATGATAATAATTTTATATAGGGTTCCGATTTTTGTTAATATCATAAAATCGCTTGGGCCCCAAAATGTATGGAGACGGCCTAAGCATTAGGATGAGTGTTTATAGTAATGGATTAGACCTATGTTTACTTATAAAATAAATGTATAAATCATATTTATGGGTGACAATATCGTTACCCTCAGTTTTATCATAAAATAAACAACTTTTCTTATTTATTTTAAAGCAAAAATTTGGGTTAACATTTGCTTAGAAAACGACATCTATATATATATCAATGTTCTAGTAAGCGCTAGGCGCTAGTCGGGCAGAGACCAATTGCCTAGCGCCTAGGCCGATTAATCGGGGATTAATCGGAAAACACAATTACAAAGAAATTCTAATTAGAAATCCAAAGAAAATTCTTTCTAAATTCACAAATGCCAAATTACCAATCAAAATCCCCAAACACCCATCCAAATGCAATCACAAACCAATCCAAATCCAAACATAAAGTTCAGAGGCATTGGAGTAATATTGGTCAATTAGGATTTAGGGGTATAAGTGTAATTATTGAAGGAAGATTGAAGCTATTGTGATTTTATAAGAGATCAGGGAGCAAGTCGTAATTGGCCACCAAAATTAGAGCTCACTCCACGAGCCCAAATACAAGCCCAAACGTTGGCCCAACCTAACCACTCAAGTGAAGCCTGAATGCAGCCCAGCTCACTGCTAAATGCACCCCACCTTCCCAACTCCATCTTCAACCTCCCGCTTGCCTCCATTGCCGACCAAACCTTGCTGGTCCAGTCGCCGGAAACGGCGATCCCGCGCCTTATTCCAGCTGATTTCCGGTGCAAAAGAATGGCGGAGTCAACGGCTTGGACCCGCCTAGCCCGATTACTCGGCCACGTGTCCGATTACGCGGCCAATGCGGAATTAGTCCGATTTGCCCCTTTTCGCCGCAGTTGCCGGCCGCCTAACTGTATTGCTCCGAGTAATCGGCCGACTAGGCCGATTACTAGAACACTGATATATATACACGATTGAAGAAGGCAACATAATATCGACCTCTGTTAAAAGTTTCAGTAGGCTTCATTCATGTTCATGAAATATAACTTATTACATTTTCATATTTTCCTTTTCCTTTTCCTTTAAAACAGGAAGGAAAAAAAAAAAAAAAGAAGAATAATGATTTTATTATTGATGGTACTAATGCTATTACAATAGAACTATAGAAGCCTATTTATAGGCATATGATATTACATTAAATGGAAGTATAAAATAATATGGAAACCATTCAAATTGAAATATAAAAGGTAACCATATAAAAGATTTTATATATGGTAAATAATAATTGGGAGAATCGGATATTCAATACAGCATCAACTCCTGTGTCTTCTCACTTGAGGACTTGTGCAGTTCTATTTTTTCTTTTTCTTGTTTTTCACCTGGCCGACTTGTCCGGTTCTTGCAAGTTAATTACAATCAACAAGTTTGCATAAAACAAAGTTTGATATCTGAAACAAAAATAAAAAGGAAAAGATACATGTAAATAACTCAACAGAAAAATAACCAATGTAAAAATAAAGCTCGATCAATTGAAGAATATGTAGAGGATCTGTATAATTATAAAGGTAGTTTTAAGTGATTTATTTTCTTAGCCCGTGAAATTCTCCGGTTAAATACTAACCTTAGCTCGGACACCATCATTAAGTTGATTTTCAAGAAAAATATCAGGATTAACTCTAAACTCGTACATGATCCAATTGGTTTTCATTCCTCTAGACGGTTGTCCATCATAGTAATTCATAATTTGCATGGAGCCAACAAGTCTGCCGTCTTTAAAGATTTCCTCCACCGTGGATACAGAATAATACCCATCATTGTTTACAAGATTACTATTTGGCAGCCTAACGGTGTAAAAGTACCACACACCTTCCATCAAACACTTAAAATAACCTGCAAATTATAAATTATCAGATACAGAAGATGATTGCTGCAATTAATTGATAATTACCAAACATGCATGCATGTAATTAAGGAGACGTGAAGTAACTCGATCAATATATATTTGCAAAACATAACTTACGAAAAGGAAGTTGTTTTGGGGTTTTGGAGTAGACATCAACGGTATCGATACAATCATAAGGAAATAGATGGCCAAGTATTTTGTTCTTCAAATAGTCAGTTACCAACTGTGCATTTGTTGGAGCAAACCTACACCCAACTGGACCCTGAAGCTCTTTCACAATTTCTTCTTCTCCGAGAAAATTTGTTCTTCGACCTAATTCTTTCACGCTATTACCGATTCAAAAAAAAAAAAAACAGACTAACGTTACTAACTCATAAGTCATAACTCATAAGTTACCATGAATCACATTATTATACGTACGTACTCTATTGATCATTGACGTAGATTAAAATTGAATTACGAAAGAGAATAAAAAGAACCTAATGACATCCGTATTTTTGTCTTTCTCTTCTTTAGGCAAATCCATTGTTGGTTCTAGTTCTTTTAATAATCTGTTAACAACGTACAACACAAACAAATTACTAGAATCTGACCAAAGAAAATATCAAATTGAGAAACAAAAATATATATAAGTTAGAAGACTTGAAGAACACACTTAAAAGAAGAATTTGATTATCAAAATATTTTTGTTCTTGTTTGAGTTGATGAGTTGAATCACAAAAACATGTCATCTTTGTTCCAAATTTAAACAAAATTATCAAAACATAAAACGTATCAAATTGAGAATGGGAGAAGGCATCTCTTACTTTGAATCGGAGGGTATAGATTTGAATGGATGAGTGGGATAATGAGAGAATTTTGTAATACAATCAAGTATATAAATAAGAAGAAGCATTCTCTGTTTTGATAATATGTTTATTATTCTCATTAATTATTATTAATTGTCTCTTTTAATTGCTTCATTATTATAAAAAAATATATATATATATGTCCATAAATTATATTACCGGCATGCCAAAATCTGAACCCCGTGAGCTCTCATAAGTTTTTCAAAGGTTTAATGTTCCAACACCGTTACTATTAATTAAATTTATGACTTCTTTTTTTATTCATTATTTTTTTATAAAAAAAAAAAATGTTCATTGCCTGATGTGCCAAGCCATCGAGTCATAGACATGATTGGGCCATCGATTGGATCATATTATCATAATGGAGAAAATCTTGTGTGGAACGGTCTCACCGCTAGGTGGTGAGACCGTTCAATCAAGTTGTCCAATTTTTATTGGAAGTATAAAAACAAAATTTAAAACATTAAAGTTGTATAAAATTAGAAAACTTGATTGGACGGTCTCACCACCTGATAGTCCCACACAAGTTTTTCTCATCATAATGAAGCTAGTCAAAGTTAAATGCTTGACTCGGTTATTCATTATTTTTAATATAATTTTCCTTTTTTCATTTTTCATTTTATTAAAATAAGAGTAATAGGGGTATTCAAGTCTTTTTACTAATAGCAGAGAAGGTTAATGTCACTTTTTGGAAAAGTTGTTTCCGTCTATAATTAGACAAACCTCAAGTAGGTTAATATACCTATTTAATTTCGAAACTTTCAAATAATTAAAGTGGGAATAGGCCTAAATAGCTCCAAATCCATAGTGATTTTTAGGAATGGCACTAGATTAATAATTTGAGTTTAAATGGTACCAATGAACAAAAATACCATCACCTTCTTCTTTTATTACTTTTCTGCAACTAGATTTATTATTATTATTTTATCAAAAGCCTCCATTGGGTCCTCCATCAATAGAGGTGGAAGAGACCTCCAATGGAGATCATTGGAGATCGATGAAGAAAATGATTTTTTTTTTTTTTTTTTGGAAAATTTTGTATTTTGCCCTATTAATCTCGGAATTTGCAAAAATACCCAATAAGTTTTGAAAATTACAAAATAAATCTTGAAAATACCCAAATAAGTCTCGAAAATTCAAATTAAGTATCAGAAATACCCAAATAAGTCTCCGCAACACAAAAATAAGTCAAGAAAAAAAGCATGTGACTTATTTTTGTGATTGTGTTTTAAGGGTATTTTTGTCAGATTTACATTTTATTTGCTGCTAAAACTTAAGTTATTAAGTTAGTGCTAGTCTTAAAAGTAGGGGAGAAAGAGCACTAGAAAATTTTGAACCCATAATTAAATAAGACTCATGTTTTTTTTTTCAAGTTAATATGTAAAATGTTATGAGTGTGTAGTATGTTTGGATGAGGTAGATGATGAGGGTGCTAAGGAGGTACTAGCTTATTTACTGATTCCAATCACCAACAAAACCTTATAATATATATAGTAATTATCAAGTGAGGGATCCCTTATTTTAATTTCAGTAAAGACCTTAATGAAATCACATCTATTTTTATGAATTTTTATCAGATTATTTTTTTGTGGATGATAAGTTCTTTGAAATATACCTACGATTAAAATTTGAGAATTTTTCAAGTACTAGAACTATGTTTTTTTTTAATTTTCCTATATTTTTCCCATTTTTCCAATGCATTCATATTTAACAAAATCGGGATAAACAGTTTTAGTGTTTGAAAAATTCTCATATTTTATTCATATAAATATTTCATTAAACTTATCATCCACAAAAACATTTAGATCAAAATTCATTAAAATCGATATGATTTCATCAAGGTCCTTACCGAAATTAAAGTAAGGGATCTCTCACTTGATAATTACTATATATATACTTTTCATTCATTAAGAGTGCTTCTCTAGTGATGACGGTCCTAAAAACAATTTAGTACCTTTGTTATGTTACATAGTTACAAAACAAAGATTCTAAAAAAAAAAATTTAAGAACCATCCCACTAGAAAATTATTATTTGAATTGATACATCATATAAATTACCGTAGCCTCCCTAGAGATAGAAGAAGAAAAACAAAAAGAAAAAGAAAAATGCACTTCCTCTCCGAGTGTTGGGTTTTGTAAAGCTTGGAAACAGCAGAAGAAAAAGAATTTGCAAGCTACCACAGCGTAGACCGCGATGCACCAACCACGATCAATTCCAGTGAGATTAGCACAGTGTAGACTGCGACCAAGACAAGAAAGCATAGACCATGGTTTTCTGAGTAGTTGATTCAAAAGGTTTACCATTGTGCAGGGTGCGGGCTGCAGACCGCGGCCCAGACAGTGGTGACAATGAAATTTGTGTAAAACAGGAAATAATCTTGTGCAGCAAGAAAATGACTCATAGTAGGTTTTGGCTTACCCTAGTACTCTCATATAAATACTAATATTTCTCTATGCTTAGGGGTGTGTGAGAAATTTCAAGAGAGGCTGAGAGCAACTTGTAGAGAGAGACCGAGATATTATAATCAAACTCTGATAGTGTATTGAGTGCAGGTGTGCTCCGTGGACATTTAGTTTGTTTTTGAGTTAATTTTTGATAGTATTCTTGTTGTTGCTTTTACTTGGTGTTTTTGTTTTTGTTGTAGGAAGTCGAGTCAAAGCAAGGTTGGATTACAAGAAGAAAGAAGGCGTTCTTGACTGGCCATCAAGGGTTTCCTCTACGCAATTTCTCTCTTATTTGGGCTCGGAATGCACCGCCAAATCCAAAGAAAACCATTGGAAAATGGTTGAGGTGTAGCTTTGCATCTGTCTTGCCGAGACGTAAAATCTAGCGCTTAGTGGGAGGCAACCCACCTAGGTAACCTTTCTTTTCGTTTTTATTTTGTGCATTTTGTTGTGTTCTTCTTATTTTTGTTTCCTTATTGTGTTTAGATTAAGGGTGTGATAGGTATTGTGATTAGTGCTTAGGATGTGCTTGCTTTGGTTTTAGTTTTGTTGCTAGCTTTTGTTGTTTTGTGTGTTTGGAGTTATTGCATTCCATGCTTTTTGTATTCATTGTCTATGCATTTCATGTCATAAATATTGAGGACAACTTTTAGATTAGGTTTGGGGGTGTGGATTAGTTGTTTGTGTCGTTTTTCGTTTTGTTTTTCATACTTTTGTTTACCTCTAGGAAAAAGTGTCATGTTTTGAAAATTTTGGAGGCAATTGTTTCATTAAAATGTACCATTTGGTGAGGAAATTAATTTTTTCGTCCACACTACATTCTTTGATTTTTCGTACCGATTCCGAATATATAAAGAACGTAAAATTATGGGTTGTGGTTCAAAAGTTATGAGCATTTCTTCGACCAAAGATCAAGAGCGATGCCTTGTTTTTCGAAATTGTGCGTACACTGCTTCCATTGTCCATTTTCATACTTTTCCAATTTGAATTTTGAGATGTTTTCTAAATGCAAAGTATGCATTTGCATGTCTATTTTCTTTTTTCAAAATTTGAGAAAGGTTTATGAATTATGTTTGAAAATATACACTAAAGAGCGGACGTAGGCCAAATTCGAAAGTCAGCAGTTTTTGGAATTTTGTCATCTATGTTAAGATGCTTCTTTTTGTTCTTAATTATGATCTCATTACATAAAACTTGCATTGATTGCCATAAAATATTCATCTTGTGGATTGCTTATTGAGATTTGTATTCCCTTGCTAGATGGACTTTTATAAATGATTTTAGGCGATGTGTGCTTTAAACTACTAAAATGGCCTAAACACTTTTCCTTCCCCTATGTTTATGCTCCATAGCCAAATTTGAAGCCAAACACAATTAACTTTTCAATTCATCACCCACACCATCCAATTCTCAACACTAAACACTAAACCATCCCTCATAGCTTTTGATCTTGTTAAGGCGTAGGAATTATTGTTGTAAGGTGTGTACCTAGGCAATTATGTATGTAAATTGTGCAAGATAAAGGCTTATTAAATTCATCTTAAAAAAAAAGGAATTAAAAATAATGCTTCAAAGCCTTTTGAATTTCAATTGTAAATGTTACTCAAAAATAAGAGTGGCAAAAATAGCACAATCGAGTCAAAGTGTTAGCCTGGACGTCAAAGAATGTAAATGTAATTTGTAAGTAAAGTGTAATAGAGCCAACCAAAGCATTGTAATGTGTAAATGCCTTAGCTTAATAGTTAGCATTTTGTCATCCCATTCCCCTTCATTTCATAAATCAATTCATCCATGGCCCCATTACAACCAAAGAGAAAGTCCTAATTGATCTTTGAGAAAGTCTAGCTTGGAAATGTGAATTGATAGCATGCTCTTTCCACGTTCATGGCATTTCAGTTCCTTCATGAGATATATTTCCAGGAAATGTGCTTTATTTTGAAAATATTCACATGCGATTATATATTTGACTTCCATGAACATAAACTCATTTGCATATTTTGATAAAGAGTACGCCTAGGTTCTGAGAGAAAATACGAGTGAAATTCGGTGAGGATTATAGTCAAGGCGAATTATATCATGGCATTTGAGTGTGGTTGTTTTTAAGCCGAAAGCATCCTGAGTGTAAGTGCCACCTTTTTATGATTGGCTTATTTCAGTAACAAACTGCAATTGGGGATTTTAATGTAAGGGTAGATTATGTGCTTAAAGTGTTTGTGATCAAGTTTCCCTTGGCATCCCTAGAGCATTAGGATCAAGTGTTTAAAAGTATAACACTTGACTTTGATTATTGAATAGAATAGGTGCACACACATACCTTCATGCATTTTGAATTGCTCATGCATTGTGCTCATTTTACTATATGTTGTGAATTCATTACACTAACCCACATGCACTTCATTTCTTGATCTAAGTATGGTATAATTAGTGTTCTAGTAAACGCTAGGCGCTAGTCAGGCGGTGGACTAGCGCCTAGCACCTAGGCAGTTGAGTCAGTGCCTAGGCGGATTTCTAGGCGGTCGATTTTTTTTTTAATTATTTTAATTTATTTTTTTACTTCATAATTTTTTATTTATTTATTTTTTATTATTATTTGGTTTTGTTCTATTTCTTACTTTACTTTTTTATTTTATAATTTATACCACCAACCCAACATCACTAATGAATAATGATAGCTAGATTCTACAATACTTAGTGTGTGTCATCAATATATGATCACTTCCCCTTTGTCTTTTTTATTGTTGCTTCCGAGCTAGACTCCACATTATTTTGTCTTTTACTCCTTTTTATTTATCAGATATGTGTTCATTAAATTCTCTCTTATCTCTCCTCTCTCTTGAAATCTGATCCTCTCTCTCACTTAATTTCTTCTTTTTTATCTGTTCTTCAACTCTTTCCAGATTTCATTTGATTTAGATTTCTTCTTTTTTTTTTTTCACTTAATTTCTTCTTCTTTCTCTATTCTTCTTTCTCAGTTTACAATTTTCTACTAAATTATCTCTTCTCTCTTCTATGTCTCTCTCGATCTGATCCTTTCTATCACTTAAATTTCTTCTTCTCTCTTGTTCTTCAACTTTGTTTCTAGAAACCGAACAGCCGACGGTGGCGAATAACGGTGACGTTTGGGACGACTAGGCGGAGTCAACGACTTTGACTCCACGTAACCCGATTTTTAGACTAGATCGCCCGATTTTTCGGCCAAATCAGTCGATTTTTTCGACCATATAGGCTAATTTTTTTTTTCAACTGCCTAATATAGCCGATTTGGTCGAAACGGGACGGTCGGCGTCCGCCCAGCGTATAGGCAGCCGATTTTTCCAATTTTTTGAACACTTGATGTAATTCGTTTCTGTTTGAGTGATTAGAAACATTCACGTGTGCACATTTATGTACTTCTTTTTGCACAATGATTGGCCGCTTGAGAAGGCATCTTCTTCCTTAATTTTCCATGAAAGATGGAATTCTACGGTCAGCTCATTCAGCGGTTGGGGCTACTGATTTCATTCTAGAGATTTCATCTGTTTCAACAACCTTCTCATTCGACGGTTTGTGGCTACCAGTTTTGTCCAGCAATTTCAGTAGATTCGGCAGGTATTGGTTTGGCGGTTATGGACCACCATTTAGACCATAGTTTTTTCTTAGAGAATTCGGCGATCTAGGCTTCCGAAAACATCCGCCCTCACTCTAACACATAAGAATTCCCTTGAACCTTCCCTTGAATCACCCACATCCACCTCTGCAACTACTCCCACCATCCCACCTAGAAAACGCCCTATCTCCTTTGTCATACACAACTAAGGTACCCGATGAATCTACACCTAGAATTCTAAAATAGTAGAATGTACTCAATCTCACTCTTCCCAGATGGTTCAACCAACACAATCAATGCTTCGTCGAATGTCCACAGCCTACCCGCCAAGACATGTGCTCGATCTGCAGCACTCGTAAAATGGAAGGTGAAAACATCGATTGAAACAAACTCAATCTCAACCCCTCTTCACCTGCCAAATCCTTGCAATTAGCCCTATTAAAGCATCTCGGTTCACCATCTTGTTAGTTACGACCTTCCCAACAAGACTCAATAGCAACCGTTGAACAGGGCCATCCCTCTGTATCAGCGTCAATTATGCACACATTTTCATAATCTCCTCAGAATTCATCCTGAAAACACTAGCAAAACTTAAAAACCTAAGACTGGACACCCGTTTTCACTTTTTGAGTTCAAAGAAACTCAGAGGAAAGACTTATAAGGGTCTTGCTATGTTACTAAATCCTTATTGATACTTAACAATAGTCTAATTATTATGATATGTTTTGTATTGACAAACTCACAAGTATATAAATAAGTAGAAGCATTCTCTTATGGGCTTGATTACTGAGGAAATTTTGGCATGACTCAGGAGTTGTGGGGGAGGTCAGTATTGGATGTCTCTAGAAAAGCGAATTTTGTCGCTCATACTCTATTTAAAATGGCTTTAGGGGTCCTAGAAGATTGTTTTTGGATAGAGGAATATAGCCTAGTTTGTTCTGTTTGCTGGTTTTATAAAAGTTTTCCTTTCAAAAAAGAAAAAAAAAAAAAAAAAAAGCATTCTATGTTTTGATAATATGTTTATTATTCTCATTAATTATTATTAACTGTCTAATTTAATTACTTCATTAATTAATTTATTTTTTGGAAACTTTAATTACTTCATTACTGTATTAAGAAAAAAATATCTATAAAATAAATTCCCAGCATGCCAAAATCCGAAAGATTTGAATCCTTTCTCCACCTCACTTTGTCCTCACTTAAATCAATGGTATTGATTAATTCTATTTTTTGTAGAGTAAAGATAATTAATTAATAGAAATAATCCATGCCATTGATTTGTTATATTAGATCCATTGATTTGTTATATTAGATACGTGGTAATAAATTATGGATGTGAGGACAAGATGAGGTGAGGTGAGGATCCAGATCCAAATTTGAACCCCATGAGCTCTCAAAATAGCAAAAGAAAAAAAAAAGGAAGAGAAATTAATTTGAGGTGGCAAAAATAGGGCTTATTACAAGGGATGGCAATTAAACCAGACCAGTGGGACCTGCCCGAACCCAACCCACTTGGAGAGGGTTTCGTATGTGATAATAGAACCCATGGGTGGGTTTGGATTTGAAATTTTAACCCGTCACGGGTTCGGGTTCGGGTTCGAGTGTGGAAAAAATACCAAACCCGAACCCGCGAACCCGTTTGATTTAATAATTATTTAACAAACAATATTATAATAATTACTTTTGAATTTTCTTTTTGTCTTTTATTGGGCATATCATAGCACATCATAGACAGCTGGACCCCATTATTTGTCTTTTCTGATTTTCAAATATTTTCCATTTTTTTTTTCTTTTTCTTTTTAGTCTTTTCATCTTCTTCTCTTCTCGATCTTCAACACACACATACTCTCTCTTCAAAATTAAAACTCATCTTCTTCATTTATTTTCTCTGCAACTTATTTTATTTTTTTCGTTTTCTCTTCAAAATTAAAACTCATCTTCTTCATATATTCTTCTTCTTAGACATTTTTAAAGCCTTTTGTTGCTCTTATTTTTTTCTTTTTCTCGGAAGTCTGATCAAAGAAAACTAACGTATATGGCTGCCGGCAACTGGGTTTGACTCAGACCGAGTTACGCACACAGGAGTGAGTCTCTTTGGAACAACAAATCCTCAAGAGTTCACGGGTTTGTGGGCGGGTTTGGATGTTGCTAAAATCCGTGGGTGAAACCTGAACCCGAACCCACTACATTTCGTGGGTTCGCAGGTGGGTCTGGATGTCATTTTCTTTCGTGGGTTTGAGTTTGGTTTTTCCCAAATATGCCCGAACCCGACCCATTGCCATTCCTACTTATTACTTGAAGAGTTGAAGAATTCTAAGGCAACTTAAACATTTGTTCTAAGAGAAGCAAAAACCTAAAGCAAACAAAATAGGGTGCCGATTTTGCCACCCAAAGAAATTATTTATACACCCTATTTTTTATGAGTAAATTACACAAACTTACCCTGGTTATATGAATGATTCTAAACTCACCTTGACCTGTTAACTAACGGTTGACCACCATTTGTAAATCAAGGAAAATGGACAATGTCCATTTTGCCCTTGTTCTAGTATTTTGAAATATTATATTAAATAAATTAAAAATCAAAAAAATATGTATATAAAAAAATCAAATAGTTGTCAAAAAGAATTTTTTTTTTTTTTTTTGAAAAAAGAGATAAAAATCTAATAATTAAAAGAAATTAGAAAACTATTACAAAATCAGAAAAAAAAAAATATATATATATATATATATATAATGATCTCTCTAGATTTCTATGGAGATCAAATGGAGGGGAACTTGATCTCCATTATATTAAATCTAAAATCTCCATTAATGGTGATGGCATATCTCCATTAATTGAGATTTTGGTTCTGGATCTTCTCCAAAAATGGAGGAGATCCTGATTCTCCATTAATTAAGATTTTTGTTCCAGATCTCCTACGAAATGGAGGAGATCTAGAACCACATCACTTCTATGGAGAATCTCTATTATATATTTTTTTTCTCTTAAATAATTTTTATTGTTTGTGTTTTTGGATGAGATCGTGAATGTAAAAAAGATGAAGGGTGAAGAAGAAAGAAGCAAAATTATTTTGGATTGCGATTTGGTTTGTTTAGGGTTGCGATATTGAAGGAGATGATGAAGCATATTTTTTTTTATATTAATATTATATTTAATTAATAAATTGTTAGGGGTGTTGTAACGATATGTTGTTGGACACTTTTTTTTTCATTTATTTAATAATACTAATAAAAATACCAAATTACCCTTCACTAGTTAGTGATTAATTGTTGTCAATGGTTAGTCAACTATTAGTTAACGGGTCAAAGATAAATTAGTGTTATTAGAATTTTTTTACCGGTTTTAGTGTAATTATATATATAGTCAGGGTAGATTTGTGTAATTTGCCCATTAAAAAAATGGGTGTACAGGTAATTTCTTTGGGTGGTAATTAATATCTGCACCCAACAAAATATTCAAATGCCATAACTCTCATTTATCCAATTTGGGATCAAATTCACAAGAAAACTTCCGATATCTCCATAATCCGTTATGTTGTACTTCCAAATGAGTTACTTTAAAACTTAGTCATTCCAGTAATTTAGAAGCAATCAATATTTTACTTTTATTTTTCGTCCAATGGTTGAGCTACACAGCTGAGGGGTAGCTCTCCCTCTTCCCTAACCTAAATCTCAACTCCATCACTTGAGAGTCGACACACCTTCTATGCCTTTACGGACTAGGATCCTCTGCTGAGCTATTTCTCTACTGAGTTGCACTAAGCTTTTGAGGATCTGATGACTATGCTTTAAGGCCAAATGCCATTGGCCAGTTTAATACATCGATATAGATTTAATTCATATGTATTGATGCAATTTAAGAGTCTAAATGATATCACAATACATGTATAAAATACAACAAAACTTACCAGAGCAATGATGATCTTCTAGCTGGAGCTGCAGACCGGAACATTTTAGCGCTTTCTGAAAATGATACTGAGGGCCGAGCCTACCAATGGCCATGTTGTTACAATAGCAATATAAGCAAGCAACCATATTGATATCATATTCTGTTGCTGAAGCTGGTTTAAGTATCTTCTGACCGAGGCAGTTACATTGGGAAATTTGACATCCGGAATGTTTGTAGGTTGTTCGCAGGTTTGCACAATGTTGGGCAGAGCATCAGACTTGGCCTCCATGAGCTGCTCACCTTGTATTGTATTGGGAACCGTTTCATCATCTACATTATATGTTTTCTGTGACTCAGGTAAGTCTTCAACCATGCTATTTCTTGTTTGTTCATTGCCTACAGCAGCTACCATTCCATCTGCTGAAACATTCACATAAGGACCTTGATCTATCGAAGATTCCAAGGATGAATGCAATCCTGATTTCTGCATATAAATAACAAAAAACAAACACTATCAAATTGCAGAAGTAGTCTGTTGAATTGCATTGACCAAAATTTTCTCAAACTGTTTATTTCTATCCCATTAGAAAAGAGGACATAAGTTGCACCTTCTTTTGCACATGCATATATGGACTTGAGTGTAGAACACTAAGAAATTCATCAACGGCCCTCACCCACCTGCAAAGAAACAATAAATAATTTAAAGAAAAAAAAAAGGAAAAACATGTATAAACAAAAGCTCAGTCCATCTTTAGTTTTTCAAAGAGTGAAACTGGTGAGAGTTTCAAAAAAAAAAAAAAAAAAAAAAAAAAAAAAAACTGGTGAGAGCCAAGAAGATGTTAATGTGACAACAATTATAAAAGCAAGTGATTGATTAAGCATGTGTTGGTAGCATCAATATGAGGGGTCATCTAGTTGAAAATAAGTTGCCTAAAAAGAATGAAAATAGTGAATATCTACACTACATGCAGTCCGATGTGTTGTCAACCAAATCAAATAAATGAATTACGGCAGGTTCAAATTATTCTGAAATGGCATGACATTCCTGGACTGCTCTTAAAAGCTTAGAAACTCAGATAAATATCTAGAAGGTTAATTATTTCTGGAAATTATTTTCAAGAATAATTAAACTTTTATATATTGAATAGATCCGTGTCCTAATAACATGGAAGTATGAAGTACCACACGCTATTTGCAGTTATTCCCTCAAAGAATGCTAGATGTCCTCCATGGTGAGTCGTAGCCAACACAATATTTTTATTTACCCTGTTAAAAGATGAAATGTATCAAATAATGTACTCAAAATGGTGGACTAGTTCAAGGGCATGCTTAACAAGAGCAGCTTGACCTGCATTCATCCCAAGGAATGGCTTCTCTGGTACAGACTGGATCGTCAAGAGCACTGATACATAGTAGTGGAACTGACACATTTACGACATAAGACGAACTACTACAATGCCTGTAGTATGTATCCACGGTCTGTGGAAGCAACATTATAAATCTGGTAACTCAAAAAAAGAAAAGGACTAGAGAAAAGAGATTAAATGCCAGACATTAGTACCTCAAATTTGCCTACAGGGCAGGTGGCATAGTTATCAAAATCTCGAATAGAACGTGACTATAGAAGCAAAAGAGGAACAAACAGCATTTAGTTGGAGGAGGACAAATTTATAAACAATAAGCAGGACATAATGTAAATGTCTCACAAGCTTAAAGAGATCATTCTAGCAGCATGTAGGCATAAGTTATAAACTAATTTCCTCCACTGATATATCATCTTCACAACCACACAGATGCCTATAACACACAAGAAGATACAAGCACGGAGAAGAGGCCAACCTTTGTTATGCCTTCCCAATTTGCAAGGCGAGAATAGCGAGGCTCATGTCTGCAATAGACATTCAGGGTATTTTCATATCAGTCAAGCAAAAGAAATGCCCAAAACATAAAAATAAAAAATAAAAAAACAAATATTCACCGTTAATCAGATCATTCTGAGACATCTCCCCACACACAAACGAAAATGGAGAAAAGAAAGTAATAAGTTTTTAATATTTTTCTCTCAGATTTTTCTTAAAAACAATAACTCAATCAAATGGGTACCATGGACATACAGTTGTGCATAACCTACAAGGCCAAACGCAAGAGCTCTGTCATAAATTTTTTGCAATATCCTGCGGCATATAAATCTGTCACCAATCTGCAAAGCAGTAAAGAGGAGTCAATGACCTCTAATAAGCTAAAGAATGGCATCCATCTAACCAAAGTATATGATTACAATTTTTTAATAATGAGGAGTACAACTAAGCAGAATTAGAATACTGGTTTCACTACTAACAGTTCAGACCCAACTGTGATGGAGAAGTTATAGTCACAAAATCTATTCCTACTAACCAGAATTATTATGTGTATCAAGTATCACGTCTACCAGCATCTTCATTTAAAAAGGTGATAGCTTTGAAAACCTTCAGATGAAGAGTGCTACTTTCCAGGGAAGGTGGATGGATCGGATAAAGCAGGAGAATGATAAGGTTTAGATAGCAAAGAAAGGAGAAAAGGATCTGAGTTTTTTGCAAATCAGATTGATCAGAGCTTAAGAGAAAAGAACAATGCTTGAAAGACATATTCAGGGTAAAAAGATGAAGGGTGAGGAGCTATACATTTTGCAAGTTTAGTTGGTATTGAGAGCTAGATACTTTTGGATATAGGATTCTTCAGCCACTTAATTCCAGAGTGAAGTAAATCCAAGCAAGTAGCTACTAGCTATGTTCAACCAAAGGATGCCTATTCAGAAACCCACATACTTTCAAAATGGTGTAAAATACACCTTCCTTTTTATCCTTCCTGCTGAATTTCTTCTCTCTCGTTGCCAATGCCATTGTTCGTTAAGGATTTTATCGCTTTCTTCTAGCTTAAATTCATGTTCTATTCCTCCATCAATCTCAGTCTTAGGGTTTCCGAAATTGTCCAGCATCAGAAAAACTCAAACCAGGTTTAAAATTCCATCTCCACAATCTGTCCTATGGACATATCTTATCTGAAGATACATCTTATTATAGAAGTAACTGGTATCAAATATGTGATAGACCAACTCATTGGAATTCTAGAACACTTATACCAACACAACTCCATACAAGTACATTATTCTAACATCATTTGTACTTATACCAGATTTCAGAACAATAAGAATGTGATTCACCAAACAGAAGGACTGAATTAGATTCAAATTAATTGTTGTTTGTGACAAGAATGTAGAAAGATTATTCTAATTATGTTAATGCCACTTTAAAGGTTAAAATACCAATATCTGCGTTTTTGCTATATCAATACACTAACCAAAAGGTCCCACGGAGAGCAAATAGCTACAGCCCCAGCAACCGGAGTGTTTTCTCCATCCTCGCCAAGATATTTTACCTGAAAGAAATATTCAGGTTAAAGAGAAAGGAATAAATACCAAGGTGATATAATAGATAGTTAAATGTCAAGGGAATAATTAGAGCTGTTACACAAACCAGTAAGTCCTAAATTACATAATAGTCTCTGTTATTTTTTCCTCCTGTTTCAGACTGTCAAGGGTCCTATTGGGAGAGAGTGGGACAATAGGCTAATTCATGCAAAAGGGAGGTAAAACATTGAATGTGATACAAAACCCTAAATTAAATTGAAATAACAAAAAATGCACCTAAGTCAACATACCAGAAGGTTGGCACCAATGCTAGTTCCAACGACAAACAGAGGAGCCATGGGATACTCATGATGGAGATGATTAATTACTTCACGCATATCCTCTGTCCATCCAGCATTATAAAAGCAATCCGTCTGCATAAATTTTCATAAAATTACTATATTAACCAAGATAGTGAAGATCTCGTTAAACTAGAAAATAAAATGTGATCAACAAGAATATCTAGAAACCACAGTAATGAAATAATTAGAACTGGCTGTACATTAAATTTAGGACAACTCTATTAACACCAGGATATCTATCAACCCTTTGAATACACACACACACACACACACACAAAAAAAAAACTTAGCCCTGCAGGAAAATAACTTACTCTTACAAAGATTCAAAGTTATTACTTCAGTTAATGTTGAAGGCCCCACAATATAAGCAATAATATAATATGCTAACACAAAGATATACACATGGAAGAAGTGAAGAAACCCTTCTCCGAAACCAGCCAATCAGAACCTTTCTAATCATTTATTAATAGCAAAATACTAGATTGGTTCTGATATAGTTTTTCCATAGGAGGACCATAGCACCATGAAATGACTACTTTTCGTGGAAATGAAACATCTTAACAAAGTGAGAATAAAAACTAAATAAATGACATGTAACAATATATCACCACAGTCTTTTGCGAGGACTGCCGATCTGAAAAAAACTAGTATTTGATACAATATTGCACCAAAACAAGTATCCTTGTCATCTCCATATAGACCTTCTAAAGAATTCACTGTATCAACAAGGAAGAAAAGAAGTGCTCCAATTAAAAGTAAATATCCTGAAATACCAGATATAACCTATTGCAGCCTATCCAGATATATAACTAAACAAATCATAGTTCCTATTAAATAACACCAAAATTACCAGATTTAATATTAAGATGCTGATATCAGAAGGAATTAGGAACTAACTAATACGTATCAGCACAATATGGTCCTGCTTATTTTATTTTATTTTTCGTTTGCTGATGGGAAACAAGGAAAAAAAAAACTATATACAAGAGATGTTGAATAAAAACAATACTGAATATCGTGATGCTTCATTTCTCACAATTCAGCACCATATGATCTCATCACAACCTCTCATCAAAATGCTCCATTTCTCAATGATTGTTTAATATACAAGTTCTGGTAGCATTTGCTTTGTTGTAAAATTAAAGCATCCATGCTCTACAGGTATTGAGACTTCATAATATATTGCTTGCAGTTTGAGGTACAAATTTTTAATCAAGCATACGACCACTAAAAAGTACACCCATTACCACACCTATGGTATAGAGTAATTTTAAAATAACAACATTACGCATTTTACTACCCTTTTACATCGCTGCTACCAGTCTCTCTGTTACCCCTAAACTAATTTATCTGTAAAATGAATGATATTTAGTACATGATAGAAAAACTCATCACAATGACAAAAAGAACCCTAGCTCACAGGCAAAGAAATTAATCTGTAAAATTATCATATAATGATCAGCCAATGTGATAGGACATGTAAGAAAAACACATCAACATAGGTACACAATCAGAAGCAGAACTATTTCCTTTGTAATAGATATTCAACTTAAGTTGCATTTCAAATTCTATTAATAGTTCATTAATATGTTTAAGTCAAAAGAAAAGGAAACAAGAAAAGACTCACAGCAACTGACACACCGCCCAATCCTCGATGGTTGCTAACAACAACATTCCATCCACGTTTTGCTATCTTGAAGGCAAGATGCTTTATATACTGCAATTCATATAATAAAAGATGCCCAGATATTATCACCATACCTTCCATTACAGGCATATAATAAGAAATTTATTCCACCAGGCATCAATAATCAGTAGAATTGATGTTCCTAATTTGTAAAAAGCAGTGTCCTTTCTTCATTACAAACATTTTTGTTAGTCTGGGGATAAAATCTGGTAATATATAGCATGGAGATTCGAAACGAGGGTTAATAAATATTTTTGCTGCCTAAATGTCCTAACCTAATTATTTGTTAATTTGGTATAAGTAGATTAAACAGAAAACATCAAAAATAACTTCACTTGCATGAACATTGATTAAATTAGTGTTCCAAACACCTTCACCTAGAGATCAAAAACATGAAACCAAATAAGATATAAGATTAAACTTACAGCAGAAGAAGAATCACTTGTCAGGCCAGGAATCACAAGCACAATAGGTGTTGTATCATCTTTAGAAATGGAATTACTCATGCTAAAAGAACCTCCAAAAACTGTTGATAAATCAAATAAATAGGTTAGAATGGGCTAATATGTACACTATTTTGTTTTCACCAAAAAAGTGTCCCAGTTCCGTAGCTAAGAATTTAATTTGAAGTAACTTGGATTTCTATGCAAACTTGTTATAAGAAATAAGTAAACAAAAGTGTCATATGCACTAAGAATTGTAAAGGCACACAAATACAAACACATGATTATCATTCCTAGAGCTGGTATTTTATAGTACACGCTGACATCTATCTTTATATATTCTAGTGTATAACTATTAATCTGTAACCTAATATAGCCAAAAACAAAACAAAACAAAACAAAACAAAACAAAACAAAACAAAACAAAAAAGCAAAGCCAGGTAACATACTAAATTGTCCGCCTATAGGTTGTTTAGTGGATGATTGAGAAAAAAAAAAAAAACTGAAAATGATACTTATGATTTTTTAGAATTTAAACAACAGCATAACCAACCCAAAAGTCTAGGGACAGTATAGTAGCTGTTTAAGTAGAATAGTGAGGACTTCTGACCATGATGACAGTAAAAGATTTAACCTATGTTAACTAGATTAACTAGAAAGAAGTAGAAATAACTGCAAATAATAGGCATTAGTATCAAATCCTGCCAACCATGTCACACAAACTCCATAAAAGGAAAGAACTATAATAGGCCTACAAGATGGACATAGTAACAACTAACAAGAGCGCTTTTAGATGGTTCAATTCAAATCATGCTCTTCGTGTCTCTGATTTTATGAGCATGAATACACAGCCCCATATCAATTTTGATTTCGATTTCACATTAAATTAATTGTTTCAGTGATGACTGATGAGGTCATGGAAGTATTGTAGTAATGACCATCAAATGCGAAATCTTCATAGCAAGCATCATGCACAGGTTACAGAACATTATAAAATAGCTAATGATACCAAATAAGTTGATGTAATTACCATCAGAACTCATTAGCCAATCCAAAGCAATAATTCCACCATCAGATAAATGAAACAGTTGTCTGAAAAAGAAAATAAAAAATATATATAAAATATTAGTTAGATTAACTACCTAGACCAAACATTAAAGACATCATTGTAACCAATGATCATATCATCTAACATTTAAAAACAAAAAAATGATCATTGATCACCTTGTGTAGCTGAGACCTGGAGGCCTCCCAAAGAAATGCAAAAAACCTGTCTGAATATGTGGACTTGAAAGCCATGGTGTCGGCAAATACCTGCACAAATTTAACATGATATCAGAGCCTAGGAAAAATAGTTGATCACTAAAAATGTCAAAAAGAAGAAGGGTGTCCAATCAATCTATAACACAAATTCCAACACATTTACACAACCCCATTTGAGAATTCAACTCGACATTGAAAAGCGACATATAATGTATGTTAGGATTCACCTGCCATGTAGAACTCTACACTTGGAAATGACGCCGTCGTAGAGGGCGGAGGGGGTGGGGTTGAAGGTCAAGCCAACTGGGGAGCCGCGGAATCCGGAGAAGAGATCGTGGAGGAAATGGAATTCGAGGAATCTGTAGAGAAATGTGAGGAGAGAAACGAAGAGAGCGAAGAGATAGTGGGAAATCGGGATGAGAGAGAGAGCGTCAAAGAGAAGCTTGTATGCTTTCGAAGAAGACTCGTCTAGTGAATTGAAACAACACATTTTGTTGTTGTTGTTTTGGGTGTGGCTGTTCATTGTTGTGGATTGGAGAAGAAGAAATATTGGAAGGTGAGACCGTGAGAGAGACGTTGAGAAAATGATGGATACTTTGGTAGTTTGGGTTGCTATTTAAAGCACGAAAACGGACTGGTTAATTGTAATGCGTTTCAATGAATATAATAAAGAGAAATTATCATTTCCCCCCGAGGTTTGCCATATTAGATAAACTACTCCCTCTAGTTTCAATAATAGCAGGTCAATCCCTGAAACCTAAACTATTAGTCATTTTACCCCTTCTATCAAGTTTTCCATCCAAAATCAGTTTGACTGTTAACTAAAAATTTAAAATGCCACAATCAAGGTTCGAACCTTAGACCTTAAGATTAAAACAAGCCTTAACCAACTAAGCTACTCAAACCCTTTGTTGAAAGTCTTTTGATCTAAATGTTTATATATAGTTATATAAGTTGTTTAAAATAATTTAAATCTATTTATATAATTTAAAATAAACTCATATTTAATAATAATACATAAAATTAGATTTATGAAAAAGAAAAAGAAAAAGGAAATAAAAAAATAAAAGGAAACCTAAAAATCCAGAAAATTAAAACCTGTAATTTTTTTCCCTTCTTTTTTTTTTTTTTTTTTTTTTGAATTTTTTCCTTTTCAAAAAATATATTATTTGAATTTGATAAAATAAAATAAAAAACCCCAAAAAATCAAAGCCAATAAATTGAAATGGGAAAAAATTCAAAAAGAAAAAGAAAAAGAAAAATAATAATAATAAATTTTCCTTTTTTTGAATATTTTTTCCTTTTGTTTTCTTATTTTCTTTTTCTTTTTCAATTTCATAAATCTGTTAATATATATTATTATTAAATATGAGTTTTTTTTAAATTTTATATATATATATATATATATATATATATGAGTTTATTTTAAATTATATAAACAGATTTAAATTATTTTAAACAACTTATATAACTATATATATACACACACACACACATTTAAATCAACAAACCTTCAATTAAAAGGTTGAATAGCTCAATTGGTTAAGGCTACATTTTAAATTTTTAGTTAACGGTCAAACTGATTTTGGATGGAAAACTTAACAAAAGAGGTCAAATGACTAATAGTTTGGGTTTTAGGGGGCTGACCGACTATTATTAAAACTAGAGGGACTAATTTATCTAATATGGCAAACCTCAGGGGTGGGGGGGAGGGTGGTGTGTGATGATAATTCTCTATAATAAAAGACACTTTTTCACCTTCTATTTTTGGGTTCTTTAATCATTTATAAATTTTTTTTTTTTTTTTTACATTATCTATCTATCCACCTATTTAGATCAATTTTTTTTTTTTTTGAAGCTTTTGTCATTGGTTGGATTCGTCACAAATTCGTCCATCTACCAGTTAAGCTACGCTCCTAGAAGCTAATCATTTATAAATTATACATTCAAACATGAAGTGATTTTTATAAGGTCAATTGTTTTTGAAATAATACATTAATTCAGTATTGGGATAGAGGGGACAAAGTGACATACTTGAAACCATAATTTCATAGTGTATATGTGAAGGGCAAATTACTAGAAAAACCTCATCTCATCTTTTATAAGGTCAAATTGCAATAACATATTAACATATCTTACATTTGATATAATCAGACGAAAGCCAATTTAGCTATAAGTACACATAAGTATTATGTTGTTAGACCGATATATAAGAGTGAAAAGATTTAATTATCGGTGTAAAAAAACGATTTAATTATCTTTATCTTAAATAATAGATATAAATATAATAATTTATATCATTCTCTTTTCAAAAATAAATATAAGTATCAATTTAAAAATATTAAATAAATTAATTAAACATGGGAGATCTCCATTGGAGATCTTCAGTGAGCCATATTTCCTGAGCCATATTTCCAAAGGAGATCTTTATATATCTTCCACGGAGGAAAGCCATGGAACACTCCATTTTATTATTATTATTATTATTATTTCTCATTATTACTCAATAAGGGTGCGTTTGGTGCATGAGATATGATTAGACTATTTTTAAGAGATAGGATTGGATTGAATTAGACTATATAGGATTAGATTAATTATAGTGTTTCCATGTTTGGTGCAACATGGGATTGGACTAAAAAAATAGTCCAATCTTATGTTTGGGTAGGGATTGGACAAAATAAAAAATTATCTTAAAAAAATTAAGAAAACCTTTTTTTTTTTAAATGATTTTTTTTTTTTTTCCAGATTTCTTCAAATCTGAAAAAGCTTTTCAAATGTGGAATGAAGAAATCTGAAAAATTGATAATTTCCAAATTTATTCAAAGCTCGAAAAAGCTTTTAAAATCTGGGAAAATTCCCAGATTTTTTCAAGCAAAATGAGTCCATATCAAATCAAACATAATTTTTTTAAAAATAAAATAAAATATAAGTTCACCAAAATAAAAAGTTTGAAGAAAAAGGACACTTAAACAAGACAATATATATTTTTTTAAACCAAATCGGTCTGCATTTCTCAAACTATAACATCCAAACACAACCTATTAAAAAAAACCAAAACAAAAAACCCTCTAATTCAACTGCTTGATCTTGACAATGAGATTGGTGATCGAGTAAAACAACCAGTAGAAAACCAAAGCCGGGGTGATCAGAAGCGTGTTGTGTTGGCTCTTCATGATGGATTTCTGGATTGTTCAATGGATCGCTTAAACCGAATCAAAAAGTTAATTAGGCTCCAGGGAAGAAACAGCCATCTTGGAGTGAAGACGTCAGCAACGACGAAACAAAGCCAGAAATTAGAAGCACCATATGAGAGACCAGAGACACCCAGATCAAATTAAAGCCATGGAAATATACATCTGAGAGAGACTCTCAAAGTGATGAATAAGATGAAGATGAGATTAAAATGAATCCCACCATTTTAGTTAGGACTAATTTATCCCACATCAACAGGATAAATTTTGTTTGATGGGATAAATTAATCCTATCCCATAAGTCAGTCAAACATGGGAATGAGATTAAAAAAAGACAATCCCATCCCATCCCATCCGCCAAACGCAACCTTTCTCCATATATCCCAAATTTCCTTCATATTTGATAACTCTCATTTCTACACTTGGCATAGCCTCCATATCCTATCAATTGCGTTCATTTCCGAGTAAAATTGAGTATTTAACGGTTTAATAAGCTTGTGCAGGCTTCATTAGCAATCTAGGGGTAATAATGCAAAGTTAAGGACATTCGAGGGCCAAACTGAAGAATCAAAGAACTGAAGAAGAAAAGAATAAGTGTATGGGCTACGAGCAGCGCACCACCAACGCAATCATTCCACAGGACCAGCGCTATACGAGCGCCCTTTGTCTAGCACACCACCAGTGCAAGCATTCTAAAGGATCAGCGTTGTACAAGCGCCTTTCGTCAAGCGCACCTCCAACGCAATTCTTCTAGAGATTCAGCGCAGTACATGCGTTGTTCGTACTACACACGTACTGCGCATAGGTGCTCCAACTAATCTTTTTATGGGGTTTTGTGCCCTAAATCCACACACCATAAATACCTCATTCAGGCCCATTTCAGAACCTCTTACACAACCCTTCAACTCCAAAACTCCCAAGAACATATCCTTACATCCTTCCAACACTAAATCACCAAATCATTATCAAAACTCATATTCCACTTCACCAAACACCTTACATCTCACTTTCCCACCTAAATCTACCATTAAAACCCAACCTTGGAGCATAAAAAAGGACTAAAAGAAAATAAGCAAGCCAAGAACATCATCAAACCAAAAGAGGATGAGATCTTCATATATAGTTTTCTTTTTGCCTTTCTCTCTTCATTTATTACTTGTATTTGATATGGCTTGTACTAAACTCATATTTTATGAAGCCATAATTTGTAAAATGAACTAAAATCATCTTGGCAAAGGCCAAGATGAAACCTTTCCCATGAATCTCCAATAAAGACCACCATTTTATTATCATTGCTTGTGTTTTGTATGTGTACCATTTTCTAGCATACTATCTTTCTTTGGAAAATGGTATGATACTTGATCTAGATACATAGCTACTCGAAGAGGAATAATAGCATCTAGCTAAAATGCCTAATATAAGGGTCGGGAAAGCTTCTATACTAAACTAATTAAGTAATACTCTAATAAAGTAGAAACACTATTCTTTCTGCAACTTGCTAGTTTTTCTACTGTTGGCTGGCTCTCAGGCTTTCCTGCTGCCTTTTTCAATGCCTCTCCCCCAGCTTGAATCGTTGGCCTTAATCTATTCTGTTTCGTTAGCTAGACTTTCCCCTATCTGGCACCCAAGCATAGTTGTATGATGTATCGAGAGGAGAAGCACACAACGTGCTCGATGAAATGCATGATATAAGTCTAGTAAGATAAAAATATGTGATGCTAGCTTATATGCCTCTATTTGTGTGCCACTATGCTTAATGAATTTATGTATAGATTGGATAACCATCTAAAGATAGGTTGTTGGTGCATATAGATGTTGTCTTTATTACTCGAGAGAGAGTAGAGACTAATTAAAGGGACTAATTAAAGGCTACACGAGTCTACATTAACACTTGCATAATTTATCCTAATTGTGAGTCTATAAATTGGAGAGAATTGGGTAGGTGGATTCAAAGGTCTTAGCCTCATCTCTATAAGAGTTACAAATCTAGTGCTTATGTGTTTTCTTTCAAGTTAGTTAGCTTAGTTAATTATTTTTAGCAATTGGTTAAATTAGAGTAGTGCAATCATAATCTTCTTAACTTCATTTGTCTAAATAATAGTTGAATCGATAAATTTCAGTAATCAATACTTCAATCTCCGTGGGAACAAACTTTATTCATCATTATACTACATCCACAGCCTCGTACTGTTGCAAGCGCCCCATTTTGGTGTGGTCAATTTTTGGCGCTGCTACGGGGGATTGAGCGGTTTATTGATATTGATACGAGTTGATTTACTACTAATTTAGATTTTTTACTTTGTGTTTGTGTTTTTGTATTTTCATGCGGTTGCTTTTGTATGCACCAATATACAAGGAGTAACGGATCGTGTTCTTTAGAATTCAACCTAGAAATTGAGACGTTGGCTCATAGGAAGAGAAAGGAAGCAAGAAACCGAGTCACCATGATGAACAACAATCTGAATTTGGGTCAAGGTCGGGTTGATGAAGGAAATGTTAGGGCATTAAGGGACTATACAATGCCTAGGGTGGGCCAAAACATGTCATCGATTTGGAGACCAGGGTGTCTGCAAACAACTTCGAGATCAAGCCCGCTGTAATACAAATTATAACCACAACTTGCCAATTTAGTGGTTTACCGAATGATGATCCAAATGCTCATCACCAAAGCTTTGATGACATTTGTGAGGCTTTTAAGTACAATGAAGTTTCGGAAGATGCAATCCAGTTGAGGCTCTTTCCCTTCTCTCTATGGGATAAAGCAAAATCATTGTTGAACTCACTTCCACAAGATTCAATCACAACTTGGGAAGGATTAGCTCAAACCTTCCTCAACAAGTATTTTCCACCGATGAAAGCACTTCGTCTTCAAAATGAAATCATTTCCTTTGCTCAATTCAACAATGAATCACTTTATAAGGCATGGGAACGTTTTAAGGATCTAGTGAGGACATGCCCATCCAATACACTCCCACAATGGCAAATTGTTCAAGCTTTCTACACGGGAATGACCCTCGCTACAAGATGCTTAGTTGATGCTTCGGTCGGAGGTGCATTAATGAACAAACCCGTTGATGTAGCGTATGTGAAATACCCACAAGGTTATACTAAACAACCTAGAAGGGGGTGAATAGGTTGACACTTTCTTTTTCGAGGCTTTTGTCAAACACTTGGTGAGCATACAAATTAACCCTTAATATGAGTGTTATTAGATAACAACTATCACATGTAAGCTCAATACACCACCCTTAGTCTACAAACAAAAACTCACAAATGTGAGTGAATGTGATACACATAACACATATACAAAACAAGAGACAAAGTATCTCATATAGTAATATATTCAATACAAAACAAATTCCACAAGTTGTACTTTGAATATTACAATGTAAATTCACTAAGTAGAACTTTACAACTTGATATAGAATATCACAAGATACAATGTTCAAACACTACAAAGATACAAGAGACAAATATTGACTCAACAAATAATGTGTGCATCTCTTTCTCTATAAGAATCTTGTTTACAAAGATATGAAGAAATGAAGATCTAAACAAGATACAATCAAACACATATACAAATATAAAGAGATAGAGATAGAGACATTTGACACATTATTTTTTACATGGTAAAATCTCCGAAGAGGAAACATCCACATGTTGAATCTGTTGGGATTTATGCTAAAGCTTGTAATTTGTAAATGTTATAAATTCAATAATAAAAGAAGTAGTTATTTCATTCAAATAAATTGACTCATAAGTTTATATTATATATGCTAACATCCAAGATTACTAGATGTAATCTCAAACTGAGTATATAAATGTCATATACAGAGGAATTCAATTTGTGACATGCAATATAAAGAGTCTGTAGAAGCAAATAAAGCTGGGTACTTTATTTGTAGTTAATCTACAGCTGCGGTCCATTTCGTATTGTACGGTGGTCTTATCTTAGACTACTCATATGGTGTTATGATAATGGAGGCACTTTATATGATGTGATCATATAGGACTGGGTCACGATCTATATGAATATATCACTAAGATCCGTTAGTTGAAAAGATTCATACATATCGACAAATGATGGCTATATATGGGTGATCTAAATCCTGAGTGTCTTACGGACTCTTTTAGGTTAGATCGTGGTTTTTGATTTACCATGGGTGATATTGGAATAGCATTCTTAGTCAATATCTCCGTATCTTGGAATCACGATTTGGCTTCTGGCTAGGAAGGTATGCACACAATAGTGGAATTCACTCCTTGTGAGAAGTAAATAAGTAGTTCCATTAAGGGTTGATTAGGGGCTTGAACGATTAAGAGCGCTCTCCTTCTTCCGTAAAGGAATGAAGGATATAATCATTCAAGAGAATCAATGGTACTAAGAGAATCAATGGTACTTAAAGAAAAATATATAATTAGAGAGTTATAACAGACTTTATGACCTAGCTCTAATTATGAACTACTTGTGGAGGATCATACCATATGTAATAGCTATATTGATGGACACTAATAATTTGGTTGTGTAAAACATCTACAGTTACGAGAGTACAACCTTGTGTTTTTAGTGGAATAACTCCGAGGTTAATAATTGTGAAATGTTAATTAAAGAGTTTAATTAATTTTTCTAAGTATTATTGGAGCTCAAAGTTATGGGTCCATTAGGTCCCCTTACTAGCCCTTTACGATTGATAGTAACAAGACTCACGGAATTGGATGGTCCAATTAATTGTGTTACGAAAGTAACTTAAATATATTTTAGGAATTAATTAAATGAAGTGATTATTTAATTAATATATTATTTAATTGATGAATTAAATATTATTAAATAATATGATTATTTAATTGACATATTAAGAATTAAGAATTAAGAATTATTAATTGTTATATGGAGGTTTCAAGTTTGAACCATGACAAGAGCAAAAGAATAAAATAATAAGTGATTATTTTTTATTTACTCTAAATAGGTCAAAGGTTCAAACCCTAGTGGCGACCGAATTAAAAAGGATTTAGAATCATATTTTAACTTTGATTACTAAACCCTAGGATCCTAGTATATAAGATATACTTATAAGAAAAAATAAACAACTGAAACCCTAGAGAGACAAAGAGAGGGTGCGGCTACACTAAAACAAAAAAGAAAAAGTTTTTTTTTGTTCTTCCCTAGTTGGTCAAATTCATCAAAGGAAGCATGGGGTTGTCTTCCGGTTTACTCAGGCCTCTATTCAACTGCTCCTAGAATCCATGACGTGCCCACATACACAGTTGCTAGATCGCGGGACATAACTCGGAAGGCTTAAAGGTGAAGGATCGAAAACAAAACGAAGGAGTGTTCTTTAAAGGTATGAAAACAAATTACTTCCTCATATTCGTATATACAAAAAGGTCATAATAAGATGATAAATTTTTTTAAACCTATCATTCTTAAATCTCTTTATTTTAATCCCTATTTTCCACTGCACGACTTACAATTGGCATCAGAGCCAATTTTTTGATATACATGAATATATTATATTTGTTTTCAAAGTCTTTTCGATATGTATGATATGTGTAGGCATAGTCTAGGGTTGTATGATGTTTATATTTTTTTCTTTTATAAACATGGTTGATTGTTAAGTATATGGTACGATGAGTTTGAGTTGAAATAATTATTATTTTCTTTTCGGATGTAATCGTTCTATGTAAATCAATATTTTGTAATATGATTATTGTAATATTGTATGAAGAAGATGATTTGAGAACACATGAAGAAAGAAGACAACGCACACGAAGGCATAGCTGCTGCGCACGCAAAGCATAGTAGTGCGCTTGCATGGTGCGGCGCAAGGCAACCATACACACTGCATGCGCAAGAGTTACGCACATGCGCTACACACATGAAGGAAGTGCCGTACGCACAAGTGCAGTTAAGGATGGCAATGGGTTGAGTTCGGGTCGGGTCCTACTGGACCCAGATTCAGACCCAAACCCGATAAAAAAAATAAAATAAAATGGACCCAAACTGTTAGGTTTTTGGTTTGTCTTGGCATATATTCCATATCAAAATGATGTTTATCTTGTATTGATTAGTGGTCGTTATCATGATGATATAAAGCTTCAAGGAAAGTCTCGGCTACAGTTCATGCAAGGTGGTGACTTGTTAAGTGGAATTAGCTCCATTGCTCATCAAAGGTATAATTGACCTCATTCCTCTTACAAGGCATATGCACACACACACAAATCATTCATAAGTGTCCCTGCATGGTTATGCACATTTCATATAACACATTCACATGTTTTAGTATGCTCATGCATTGAACTCAAATTGTCACACAATGTATAATTGCATGTTCTAAGACTATGTCTAGGAAATGGCATACATGTATGATCTTGTGTTTAATTGTTTGTGTTTCTTGTATTTTGGACTTGAACATGATCTCATATGATTCCTTATTGAGTCCTGGTCATTTCGGTTACTCATTCATTAGGTTTCGAATCCAAACGATATAGCTACGCTACTTTACGTTCTCATTCATTGAGTTGTCTTCGTCGTCATTTTCCGAGATGAATTCTCAACCATTTGTCAAAGTTTTTAGTTGTCATTGTGCGTGAGGGAGTCAAAATTCATAATCCGAATACTGATTCGTAATCCAAAGATGGATTCAAAATCAAAGTTCGGATGCTCGGATATAGCTTTAGAACGCGAGCGGTGCGCGAGAGGTGCAAGCATGGCCAACGGCCAAGCTTGGTGGCCACGTGTGGAGGCCGTGTGCCACACAGCCAGAGTAGCTCTCTGCCCACGTGTGCCACACGGCCCTGTGTGATATGGCAGCTGTTGATTGGTCCATTTCTCCCTCTCTTTCATCTCTTTTAAATTCTCCATTTCCCTCTCATTCATTTCAAGAAGCAAAAATTAGAAATCTCACACCAGAATTTTCTCTCAACTTTTTCTCACCTTCCAAACACCATAACTTTCTCATAAGAAGTCGGAATTGGTTGATTCAAGTTGGAGATTGTTCATATTTCAGTACTCTACCTTTTCCAAGTGATCTTGCAGCTGTTTGATCAAGTTTTCGAGTGGTTTCACCATCAAAACCGAACCAGCTTGTGATTGTAAGGTAGTTGTCATATCTTTGAGATTTCTTCTTTTATAACCTTCAATTTCCTTGAGGTTTCTTCTTCTATATGTATGTATATGTATGGTGAATTCTATTGAGAAAGATAGCTTCACAATCAATCCTAATCAAAAGTCTAATTAAAAACATATGTGAACTAGTTTCTTTGATTCTAAGTTTTTCACATGTTTGAGAGTTGTATTGTGATTAGATTGATATCAAGGATTATTTGTGACTTGATTGAATCATTTTATGATTAATAATCCTTGAAATGTGCTTTGATCCTTTGATTGATAATATCTAGGATTAATGCTTGTATATGTGTTTTTAGAGACATTTAGGATTTAATTGATTTATCATTATATCCTTACTCTAAATCTTTGGCTAGAATATTCATTGAATGCATTTTATGATTCTAGCATTTTTGTGTATGTTTGTAACATCTTGAATATGTGCTTTATGATTATGATTTATTCAAATGTTATCTGTGTGAATGAAACTGGGAGCTTTTGTGTTAGGTGTTTTTCACATGCTCTAGGTTTAATTCATGTTTTGGCATCTAGACTATATTACTTGTGTTCTCACATGTTTAGGTCTAGTTGTTCCATGGAATGTATTGATCACAAGTTTTATGATGAATTGATTGCTTGCATCATTTGCATTCACATGATCACACTAGGAAGTCCTTGTAAAAGGTATGAAGTCTTGACTAGGACAAGCTGTCTGGATAGTCAAGCAAGGAAGACTTGGTTATGACAAGGCGTTCAGATAATGAAGCAAGAAGTCTTAACTAGAGTCAGGATGACTTGGATAGTTAAGCAAGAAATCATGGGTAGGATCGGGAAGGTTCGGATAGCTATGCAAGGGAGGCTCTCTAGAGGCATGAGTGCCTTGGATAGGGAGTTGGCTACAATATTGGTAGGCCTAGGCGTTTGGTATGCCATAAACTCCAGTAAAGTGCGGTACATGGGATGTGTATGCATGCTTGAGGAATTTCTAATCATCCAACGATGTTGGTTTGGTATGGAGTCTAATATATGATTGTTTCGCATCATTGAAGGTTTTTGTATCTTCCAATAGAGATTGGTTAGACATAGACTCCAATAGAGAGTAGATCAAAGGTTGGTCACTTTTGAGGAATTTCTAATCTATCATCCAATATATATAGTACTCAATGGTTGTAGTTCCACCCGTGAATGTTTCCTCCTTGGAGGTTTAACTAAGTTAAAAAATCTCTTGTGTTAATTCTTCCTATCTCTATCTCTCATATTTGTTTATGTGTATGATGTTATCTTGTTGCATATTATTCACTTGTGATGTGTATTGAAACAAGATTTTGTAAAGTGTGATTTGTGAACAAATTCATTTGATCATATTTGTATATATAATTCTTTTGTATAGTGTTACATTTGTGTATTGTTATTTTTGTTAATACTTGTAATACATTGAACAAATATTGAAATACAAGTATTTCTTGTTATTGAGTTTTTGTGTTATTATACCTCATGCAACTAATTGATATACATAGACTATACTTAAATGATCACATGCTTATATTGTCTATGTATGAATTCTTGGTTTATGTGTTGTATGTAAGACTACCTTGAGGGACAAATGTAAGTTTGTTCAAGGGATTGAAAAAGGCGTAAAAGCCTATTCATCCGCCCCCCCTTCTAGGTATGCTTTAAGCTATTTAACTACGTTTGTATACTTTCAATTGGTATCAAAGCAGGTCATCGGACGGCACTCGACGAGATTCGGGTTATACTTACTAGTGAATTGCTTAGGTTTTTGAAGTATGGTTTTCCAAGATGATGTGATGACCGAAGGGGCGTCGAATTCTAGGCCTCCTCTTCTTAAGGGTCATAACTACGAGTTTTGGAAATTAAGGATGAAGGCTTACATTCGATCTATTGATGAGAGAGCTTGGATGATCGTGGAAGAAGGTTAACTTGCTCCCAACAAGAGTGAGAATGGAGAGACTGTTTCCAAGCCTAGGAGTGAGTGGTCTACTAATGAGTTTGAGTTAGCAAAATGGCATCATCGGGCAGTGAATGCTATTTTCGGAGGTGTGGATAGTAGGTAATTTTCCTACATTCAAAACCTAGAGACCGCAAAGGAGGCGTGGGAAGCTTTCCAAGTCACCAATGAAGGGACTAAAGCGATGAAGAAGTCTCGTCTTCAAATGCTCAGTTCCTAATTTGAGGTTTTGCAAATGGGTAAGGAAGACAAGTTCATTGACTTCCAAGATAAGCTACTAGACATCACTAACCAATGCCAAGCTCTTGGTATTCCTATCTCCGGTGAGAGGCTAAATTGGAAGATTCTTAGATCTTTACCAAAGAGGTTCAAAGCTAAGGTTACCGCCATTGAAGAAAGCAAAGACGTTGACATCATGAGCTTAGATTAGCTGCTAGGATCTCTTCAAACCTTTGAGGCGTGTATGATATCGAAGGCTAAGAACAAGGGTTTAGCTCTCAAGGTTGTCAAAGAAGCTAGTAATAGTGATGATGACGAGGGGATGGCTTTATTGGTTAGAAAGTTTAGGAAGTTTATGAGGAAAGGTGCCAAGTCAAGTGGCAAGTACTCAAGAGACAAGAAAGTCAAGAAATCCTTTACTCCACCTCATGAGAAGAGTGGTCATGCTAAGAGCAATAAAAAGGTTCAATGCTTCAAGTGTAAAAAGTTTGGAAATTATGCTTCGGATTGTCCTAGTGTTGACACTAAGAAGGACAAGAAGGGAAAAGCCATGGCGGCCACATGGAGTGAAGATGATGAATCTAGTAATGAGGAGAGCTCAAGTGACGAGTCTTCTAATGAGGAAGAGTTAGTGAGCAACTTTGTTGCATTCACGGCCTCTCACTCTATCCTAGAGTCTATCCTAGAGGATGTATATCAAGATTCATTGGATAAGGAAGTTGATTCGAATCATTAAGTGTGCTTAAGTGATAATTCAACCTATGTTAATCTTTTGGCTAAGGTGAAAAGTCTTAAAGAGAAATTGGAGATAGCCTTAAGAGAGGTTGATGAGAAAGATGTTTTGATCAATTTGCAAATGGATGAGTTTGTTTCAACTACTTGGAGGCTCTTGGGTGAAAAGAATGCTCTTGCCATGAAGCTTAGAGAAGTTGAGGGGATTGTTCTTGAAAGGGATAGGATCATCTCTTGTTTGACTTTAGGAGGCTCAAGCGACGCGATAGTTGAGAAGAAGCTCATATAAGCATCACTTCCTACAAGCGAGGTCATTGTTGACAAGAAAGCTCCTAAAAAGAGATGTTCCAAGACCAATAACAAGTTGAAAAACAAGGTACCCCTTGAAACTCCCATTTGTGCTTCTCCTATCTCGAAAGGTAAAATCTCTTCTTTTGTTCACATATGTCATTTTTGCAATACCGTAGGCCATATCAAGCCCAAGTGCTTTAAATTCATTAAATATTGCAGTATAGGAAATGCATCTAGGGATATAGAGATTGGACTTCATTTTAAGCATGCTAAAGCTTTTGAATATGGAAAGCATGATAATGTCACAGAACATGTTAAGAATGTCTAGAATGTGAAGAATGCAAATCCTTCTAAAATTGACAAAGCATGTGTTGCTAGCAATGTTGAAAAGATGAGTATCAATGATATTATTGTGAATCAAGTTGTGGAAGAACTTTATTCTAGATTCAACATTGTTGTCAAAGAGAATCTTGATAATGTTTGTGTAGGTTCACCCAAGACAAAGTTTGTCAAGGGTGAGTGCTCTTACCAATAGTGTAAGTTGCACATGTGAGTTTGCTTTTAAGATTAGTGTTTTGTTGTTAAGAAGCTTAGCTTGTTTGCTTTGTATCTCTACAACTTGACATAAACTTAGCTATCTCACATTCTTGTTATGATAGTCGAAATCTATTGATTAACTTTTTGAAAAGTTGTTTTATGAAATCTATATAGTGACAATCATGTTAAGACTTTTAGAGAAAGTCATTTTTTTTTTTTTTAAGTTGAAATGCATAGTCTTTAGTCTCTTGGAATCGACACACCTATAACTTGTATTCATGAGGACTTACAAGCCAAGAGGACTCATAAAAAGGGTGAAGACCTTGCATTTGATGAAAATAGCTTGCGAAGGTATCTCTAATATCATATTGCTTGCTTATTTGATTTTTCATCTCTCAACTCATTGTGTGTACCACTTTATGAAGCATGTCATAATTGAGAACTAATATAGTGTTTATATGGTCCTCTTTAATCTTTGCTCTTTTGAGATCTTTGGTGATAATTGTTCATATTGATCTTAATCATGATATGTGTTATTATTTATATGATTGTTGAGTGGCAAGTTTTGAAAAATATGTTTTATATTCTTTGAAAGCTACTCTCTTGAGAAGTAGAGATCTTAAGTAAGTCCCATTACTTGCTTTTCGATCATGTGCTTTTAAGCCTTAAAATTTGGTTTCAAAATGCACTTTGCTTCTATTATATGCTTTGTTATGTAGTTGAGTTTGATAGATGTGAGTTTTGGATGCTCTTGAAGTTCTAAGATTAGTACATTTAGAAATGACCTTTGGTTTGTATCCATTTGCTTCGACAACATAGTATTCAACGAGCACCCTCATGGAAAGGGCTACATACCCTGGTTGTGTAGCCGCCCAATGTAGGAAAAGGCTATACCATTGTGATGAGTGAAAGCCGCCATGAGGTGTATATGTTTTTGTTAGAAAAATCAAAGTAGTGTTGAAAAGAATCATTAAAAAAATATATATACTTTGATTCAAGCCTAAAACAAAACAAAAAGGCTTTATAGAGTTTAGTTGACAAATAGAAACGGATATACGAGCCACATGCACACACAACGCTCACATGTTGAAAACTATTCTCTTTATAAGCAAAATTTGGATGAAAATCGATTTGACTTTTTTATGGAAAGTCTAAGGATGAAAATCGGTTTGACTTGAAGCAAAATCGTCACACACTCACATTTTTCTTTTTTGGTATTTTTAATACTCTAGCAATTTTTGAAGACATATGAGAGTGATTGAAAATCATGGTGGAACTCTCATTATTATTTGAAGCTTATTTGATAAATCTATGAAAATTGCTTGAGATGTGAATGTGAGGCGATTGTTGTGAACATTTGTCTATCTAAATCTTAGATGAGGCATTTATCAAGGGGGAGCATAATATGATAAATTTGTGTTCTCTTTTATGATATGTTCACATGTTCTTCAAGATAATTGTTTGTTGGCATTATTCTTGTTTTGAGAAATCATTATGACGCTATGATAATTTTTTATTTGCATATTGATTTGTTCAAAAATAATGTTTTTGCCTTTATATATGTTTATTGGTCACTAACTTGTTTTGTTGTTTCCACTCATTTGTGTTTTTAGTGTTTTTGTGATACAAGGTCATGGGAAAAGCTAAGAAAGTTGGAGTTAGCAATCCTACAAAGCCCGTTGACAATTCTGTTGTATGTATAATTTCGCCAAGCAGCCACGTCATCAAAGGAGTCAATAAATACTATGGAAAAGGTTGCCACGTCACTCGGTGACCAAGTCAAAGGAGAAGCGTGGACCAGACAGCGTGTTAACAAGTCAAAAGTCAGAGGCATACCTGCCAGATCAAGATACATACTCGCCAGGGACAAAAAACGTGGTCGCCAAAAGGTGATACCCAGAAATGAAGGTACTCGCTGCATCATTTCACTAAGCATAAACCAACTGGGCAGAAACACAGAAATAAACCCTAACTTCTAGAAGACCCATGACAACGAGGAATCATAAAAGGGGAAAGAGAGAAAGCATATCCGTATCTGTTACGACATGAGAATCCTAGTACGAATCAAAAAGGAAATCCTACCACCAACACGACTAAAATCAAGGGGAAACCCTAATTATCATGTATAAATAGAACCATCTATCCCACGAGGAAGGGGTTCGAAAACCAAAAGAGAGAAAAGCAAAAACTCGAGAGGTTTGAGTGTGTAACCGAAACAAGCACATTATAGTGATATTTTCCTGTCTTCCGGGACATCGTGGTTTTTTCCTATTTAAGGGTTTTTCCACGTAAATCTGTCTCTTGCATGTGCTGATTTTCTTTCTCATTTAAACGTTTGATTTGATTTAATTGTTGGTCACGTGGTAATCCAAATTTCACCGTCAACAATTGGCACTAGAAGGAGGGAGGCTTTTTGAACAGAAACTTCGAGGAACCCTTGCGAACCGAAAGATATGAACAACGATAGCTACAAGGATGGTAACTCCAGCGGAGACCAAATTGTCGAACCAGCCGCGTCGACAGGGGATGGGGCGGTAACTATCGGGGAACAATCGGCAGCAACGCCAGGAATTAGGGCAGCCGACCCAGGAATTCTGCAGCACTTCCAAACTGCATTGGTAAACTTAATCAGCGAGGCTAGCAAAATATGGCTTTCACTTCCCATAGGCCTGGGAGTCTTTTCTCCCTACAAGTTAACCACTTCTGGAAGCGATCGGAAGTTCACATTGCAACCCCCGATGCTCAAGCAAGACAATCCACAGAAGAGACTCCCCAGGACCACCCTGAGAGTTTCGAAGGAAGAAAACAAAGAAAGGGAAAAGGTGTGTTGAATGAAGAATCTACGGAGGGGCGAGACCTGGTGCAAATACATGGGGTAAATTCCAATGACACATATCAAAAGAGCCGGCGGAGACACCGTTCTATCTCGTCCGAAGACAAGAGTCATCAGCCACGAAGGGAATTGTGATCAAAAGAGCACGACGGAGAAGATCTGAGAGCACAGAAGATCGAAAAACTGGTAGAAGCCCGGGTGATAGAGGCGATTATGGTAGAATGACAATCAAGAGCAGACTCGATCCAGCAGAAGAGCCAACTGGTCAGCGCGATGTCACCCTACAAGAACTATCAAAGAAGGTTTCAGCGATGGCACGAAGATATGGTTGTAACGTATCTTCGGATGATGAGTCAGACAGCCCATTCGTTGAAAGTATTGCTTGCACCCAATTTCCAGACATATTCAGAATGCCAACCATCGAGCAGTATAAAGAGAGCAGAGATCTGAAGGAGCATGTTCACCGATTCCGTAATATTATGGCCCAGTATTCGTCCAATGACGGACTACTATGCCTTACCTTCCGGCAAATATTCGGCGATCTCACCTCTAGGTGGTTTGGGCAACTTCCGCCCAGGAGTATTAGCAGTTTCTCAAACCTCAGCAAGGCGTTTATAAGACAGTTCATGTGGAGTGTGCAGAGAAGAAAGTCACTCGCCCATCTATCAAACCTGAAGCAGGAACGCAATGAGTCGATCAAGAAGTATCTAGCAAGATTCGGAAAGGAGGTCGCTCAAATTGAAGACGCCAGTGATGTAGCTGTCATCGCCGCTTTCACCAATGGGTTGCAAAGTGGGCGATTATCCTTTGACCTGCGAAGAGATAGGCCAAAAACTTATGAAGAGATGATGGAAATAGCTGGTGATTATGCACTGGCAGAAGAAGAAGAAGTAACGCAGGGGGTAGCTATGTACATGACCACAAACCTGACTCAAAATCAGAGCACAAGGATGACAAGAAGGCGCAGTCGCGCGACCGCCAGAAAGACGAGAAGGGCCAAAATGGGCATCCAAGGGAAAGCAAGGGAAACACCCGAGCTAGTAGGTTTCGAGGAAGGTACAACCATTACACTCCTCTAACTGGCGATCAGGAGGAAATACTTTCCGTGGTAGAAGACAAAGGACTTGCCAAGTACCCTCGACAACAGTCAAATAATGCAAGAAGGGATACAACCAAATACTGCCGATTTCACAAAGATCATGGGCATGACACTTCGAAATGTTTTCAGCTGCGAGACCATATTAAGAGTCTAATCAGATTGGGGCACCTGAAAGATTTTACACTGAAAGGAGACAAGCATGGTGGTCGTCAAGATAGCCGCCAAGGAAGTGGGCAGGAAAGAAAAAGCCCAAGGAGAAGCAGCCCCGGTGCTACAATAAACACCATTTTTAGGGGACCACATACAGGCAGAAGCAATCGGGAGAGAATGTCAGAAGTCAGAGAAGTAATGTATGAGGGCAGAAATATAGAGATAAATTCTGTGCAGAGAAACCCAAAGAAGGGAAGAGAAGGACATGACCCCATAACATTTACGGCGGAAGACTTAGATGGGATTGATGCCAAGCCCAACGATGCAATTATAGTGGGAGTTCAAATAGCACACAGAGATGTACTCCGAGTAATGATAGACAACGGAAGTTCAGCCGATATTTTAAGCGCCAGAGTATAGAATGAGCTGCGACTCGACCGGAAAGATCTGAAGCCTTTCCATGTACTATTGAAAGGTTTTGGGGGTTGATCGCACTATTTTATACCTATTTGAGGTCTCCCATTTCCGATCGTTTATCTCGTTTTCGAGCGTATTTTTATATATAATGTTTTGTTTGAGCCTTGTGTAGGTACATATTCCTTATAATAAGGTTTTGAGCTTAAAGATTAGTTTGGGAGGCAAAATGTAGCAAAAAGAGCTGAAATTGTATATACGCGTGCAGAATGTACAACTTGCGGAGATCATATCATCCTTCTCAGATCGAACTACATGGATATCTTTATATATTCGGAAAGCCCCGGAAGTCTAGTTTCCAGAACATTTTACGGATTGTGATTCCGAGCTTTCTACAGGAAGTTATGCCCATTTCCATAACGGTGCGCGATGCTGAAAACGCTGAAAAGCTGTCAGGTCTAAACGGCTACTTCAAACGGCGGCCAGGCCGCCGAATCACTCCAGAAAGTCATTTTTTGGGCGAATTTTAGGGACAGTTTCGTCCTTTCAACCCCAATTCGTGCCCTAACCTCCCAACACTATATAAACACCTTATTCTCTTCTCAACCATCAGAACACACTCCTCACAAACTTCCTCCTCTTCTTCTTCTTCTTCTTCATTTTCTTCACCAAATAAGAGAGAGAGAAGCTTCCAAGAGCATCCATGGAGGTTTTTCCTCTATGGATGCTCCCCATCTCACCTTCTACACATCTTCCACCACATTTAGGAGTAGATTGCATAGAGATAGGAGTGGGCTTTGGTCAATTTCGAGCTAGCAAAGGAAGGAGCTCTTGGAGGAGGTTTTCTTCAAGGGTTGTATCTATTTCTCACTCTCTATGTATTTCTTGTTTTCTTGAATGTGTAATCCCCACTTGGGAATATTTGTAAACCTATTTTGTGCTCAATATATATATGGTTGTTTTTATATCCAATTTGTGTTTTGATTCATTCTTGATTGTTATTGAGTATATCTCTTATCTTGAAATGCATGTTTGTGGATGATTGGAAATTGATATGTGTTCATGGATGGGATTAGGAGTAGATTAACTTAATTGTAGGAGTAGTTGTAATCAAACATCCCATTTGTGTATGTATGTCTTTGGAAGGTCGAAATTGCATGTCATGAATTGGTTTGAGTGAATTAGAGTTAGGATTGTACTTTAGGAGGGGCTCTCCTGGCATAGTTTTGGCTAATTAGCTAGGAAGAGTGGGTGAACCTATAAATTGTCATATTATAAGGGTTTGATTCATTGTTCTTGTAAACAATTGGACTTTAGCTATTTCTCACTCTAGGGGCTCTAGGTGAGTTATGGTCGGAGATACAATCACTCTTTCCACATTCATTAGACTTTCACGTTGCCATTTTACATTACGAAGCTATTATTGGGGCTCAATGTAGTTTTGTTTGTAGAATCGGTTCACATATGTTGGTTGCGGTTTCGTGTTTGAGAAGCTCTCAACACACTCTTCAACCGTTAGCTCTATGAATGGGTATAAATCGGATTGAGGCAAGAACGAACCCTTAACTAAAATTGGATGTACTTAATGTCTAACAACCAACTATTTGTGCACTTATGTATGGTGAACTTGTTGAACCTTGTGTGACCATTTTCTTGCATCTCTCTTATCCACCATTTTATTTATCGCTTTAAACACCATTCTCACCCTTCCATATTCTCTTTGTTTTTATTTATTTTTATTTTTATTCTCTACACATACACACACGGCATTGTACATACATTTCACACACATCATTCTTACCTTTCTGCATTCTATTAAAATGCTTACAATAAACTCTAGAACTTGATATGGTTGACGAATCACACCTCCCTGCGGAACGATACCCTCGCTTGCCGCTTTACTAGTCTTTTGCTAGTTTAGAGCACATTGCGTAGGAAACCCCTTTTTAAATGAAATAATCTTTTGATCCTTGTGATTTCTTAACGACGGAAAAAGTGAGTATCAGGGGTGCAGAAGTAAGATCGTTGGGGACCGTGAAGCTACCGGTGAGGTTTGGGATAGCACCGTGCCGGTGAACAATCCTACTGGATTTCGTTGTGGTCGACATTCACAACTGGCCATACAATGCTTTACTCGGTCGACCATTCCTGAACAAAGCCCGAGCAGTCACTTCAACCCATGCACTGAAAGTGAAATTTCCTACAAAGTTTGGGGTTGGGGAATTAAGAGGATCACAAGAGATAGCCCGCTGCACTAATCTGTCAATTTTCAAAAACAATACAGGAGTGAAAACCTTGGGCGTATTTGAGGTAAATAAGGAAAGGCAGGAAGAAAATCCAGGAGCTTTCGAATTGGATCCAAGGGATAAAGCGAGCAGGGAAAAAGAAGAACCCACTAAGTCTATTGTTCTGGACGAGACGGAACCTGATAAAACAGTCAAGATTGGTGCAAGACTAGCCGAACAAGTCAAGAGAGGTGTATCGAACTTACTGATAGAGTACAAGGAGATCTTTGCATGGAGCCATGAAGACATGCCAGGGATTAGTAGAAGCGTGATCTCGCACAACCTGGCCGTAGACGAAAAAAGCAAACTGGTGGTGCAGAAAATGAGGAGCTTTAACCCGGAGAGGAGCGCAGCAATAAAAGAAGAAATTTCTAAATTACTCGCCGCAGGATCAATCAGAGAGGTTAAGTATCCAGAATGGGTGGCGAACGTGGTCCTTGTAAAAAAGAAAAACGATCAGTGGAGGATGTGTGTAGACTTCACCGATCTAAACAAGGCTTGCCCTAAGGATAGCTTCCCACTACCAAGAATAGACCAGCTAGTCGATGCAACGGCCGGACATGAGACGTTGAGCTTCATGGATGCGTACTCAAGATATAACCAAATCAAGATGCACAAGCCAGACGAAGAGAAAACAGCATTCACCACGGATCAAGGGTTATACTGCTATACAGTCATGCCATTCGGCCTGAAAAACGCTGGAGCAACTTACCAGCGTCTAGTCAATAAGATGTTCGCCAGACAAATAGGGAAGAATATGGAGGTATATGTTGATGGCATGCTAATAAAGAGCGTCACGGCTGACAAGCATGTAGATGACCTGAGAGAGACATTTGATGTGTTAACTAGATACGGAATGAAACTGAACCCTGCAAAATGTGTATTTGGCGTACCGTCTGGAAGGTTCCTGGGATATCAAGTGCATCAGAGGGGGATAGAGGTGAACCCTGACAAAATCCATGCATTAGCTAAAATGGTTTCCCCAAAGACCCTGAAGGATGTCCAGAAACTCACAGGCTGCTTAGCATCATTAAACAGGTTCATAGCAAAATCAACGAACCGATGTGATACTCACTTTTTCCGTCGTTAAGAAATTGCAAGGATCAAAAGATTATTTCATTTAAAAATGGGTTTCCTACGCAATGTGCTCTAAACTAGCAAAAGACTAGTAAAGCAGCAAGCGAGGGTATCGTTCCGTAGGGAGGTGTGATTCGTCAACCGTACCAAGTTCTAGAGTTTATTGTAAGCATGTAAATAGAATGTGGAAAGGTAAGAATGATGTGTGTGAAATGTATGTACAATGCGATGTGTGTGTGTGTAGAGAATAAAAATGAAAATAAATAAAAACAAAGAGAATATGGAAGGGTGAGAATGGTGATTAAAGTGATAAATAAAATGATGGATAGGAGAGATACATGAAAATGGTCACACAAGGTTCAACAAGTTCACCATACCTAAGTGCACAAATAGTTGGTTGTTAGACATTAAGGACATCCAATTTTAGTTAAGGGTTCGTTCTTGCCTTAATCCGATTTATACCCATTCATAGAACTAACGGTTGAAGAGTGTGCCAAGAACCTCTCAAACACGAAACCGCAACCAACATATGTGAACCGATTCTACAAACAAAACTACATTGAGCCCCAATAATAGATTCGTAATGTAAAATGGCAACGTTAAAGTCTAATAAATGTGGAAAGAGTGATTGTATCTCCGACCATAACTCACCTAGAGCCCCTAGCGTGAGAAATAGCCAAAGACCAATAATTGTAACTCTAACCATGACTCACCTAAAGCCCCTAGAGTGAGAAATAGCTAAAGTCCAATTGTTAACAAGAACATTGAACCAAACCCTTCTAATATGGCAATTTATAGGTTTACCCACTCTTCCTAGCTAATTAGCCAAAACTATGCCCGGAGAGCCCCTCCAAAAGGCACAATCCTAACTCTAAGTCACTCAAACTCATTCATGACATGCAATTTTGACCTTCCAAAGACATACATACACAAATGGGATATTTGATTACAACTACTCCTACAATTAAGTTAATCTACTCCTAATCCCATCCATGAACACATCAATTTCCAATCATCCATAAACATGCATTTTAAGATAAGAGATATATTCAATAACAATCAAGAATGAATCAAAACACAAATTGGATATAAAAACAACCATTTATATATTGAGCACAAAATAGGTTTACAAATATTCCCAAGTGGGGATTACACATTCAAGAAAACAAGAAATACATAGAGAGTGAGAAATAGATACAACCCTTGAAGAAAACCTCCTCCAAGAGCTCCTTCCTTTGCTAGCTCGAAATTGACCAAAGCCCACTCCTATCTCTATGCAATCTACTCCTAAATGTGGTGGAAGATGTGTAGAAGGTGAGATGGGGAGCATCCATGGAGGAAAAACCTCCATGGATGCTCTTGGAAGCTTCTCTCTCTCTTATTTGGTGAAGAAAATGAAGAAGAAGAAGAAGAAGAAGAGAAAGTTTGTGGGGAGTGTGTTCTGATGGTTGAGAAGAGAATAAGGTGTTTATATAGTGTTGGGAGGTTAGGGCACGAATTGGGGATGAATGGACGAAACTGTCCCTGAAATTCGCCCAAAAAATGACTTTCTGGAGTGATTCGGCGGTTTAATTCGGCGGCATGGCCGCCGTTTGAAGTAGCCGTTTAGACCTGACAGCCTTTTAGCGTTTTCAGCATCGCGCACCGTTACGGAAATGGGCATACCTTCCTGCAGAAAGCTCGGAATCACAATCCGTAAAATGTTCTGGAAACTAGACTTCCGGGGCTTTCCAAATATATAAAGATATCTATGTGGTTCGATTTGAGAAGGAAGATATGATCTCTGTAAGTTGTACGTTCTGCACGCATATATACAATTTCAGCTCTTTTTGCTCCATTTTGCCTCCCAAACTAATCTTTAAGCTCAAAACCTTATTATAAGGAATATGTACCTACACAAAGCTCAAACAAAACATTATATACAAAAATACGCTCGAAAATAAGACAAACGATCGGAAATGGGGGACCTCAAATAGGTATAAAATAGTTCGATCACGATGCTTACCATTCTTTAAAGCTCTCAAGAAAGGCAAAGGGGTTGAGTGGAACGAAGATTGTGAGAAGGCTTTTCAAGCCTTGAAAGAGTACCTCGGGCGAGCACCACTACTGTCAAAACCAATAGCCGGAGAAACACTTTACATGTATCTATCTGTCTCCGAAGCAGCCACCAGTTCTGTATTGGTGAAACAGGAAGAGGGGGTTCAGAAACTTATATATTACACAAGCAAAGCACTGTTACCAGCTGAGACAAGATACTCGACAGCCGAGAAGATGGCAGTCGCCCTAATAACAGTGGCGAGGAAGTTAAGGCCGTATTTCTAGGTCATAAAATCGGAGTATATACCAATTGCCCATTAAAACTGATTTTACAAAAGCTAGAGGTATCCGATAGACTAACCAAGTGGACGATCGAATTGAGTGAATTTGATGTAGAATATCTCCCAAGGACAGCGATCAAGGGCCAAGCAGTGGCGGATTTTGTGGCAGAGTTCACCGAACCAAATATGGAAGTAGCAAGGATGATGGTGGAACAAACTAAGAAAATATTCAGGTGGCAACTCCGTGTTGATGGGTCGTCAAACACGCATGGCAGCGAGGCAGGGGTAGTGGTGTCAACCCCGAAAGAAGATTCAATAGAATGTGCCTTGCGTTTTGACTACAAAGCTACCAACAACCAAGCCGAGTATGAAGCGATCATAGCAGGACTAAGAGTTTGCACAATCCTAGGAGACGATGAGGTGGAAATTTTCAACGACTCCCAAGTCATTGTTAATCAAGTATTAGATGAATACCAGGCGAGAGATGAAAACATGATCGCTTACCTAAAATTAGCAAAGGAGCTACTGGGGAGGTTTAAAGAGTACAAGATTACCCAGATTCCCAGAGAAGGAAACGAACAGGCTGACGCCTTGGCAAAATTGGCATCTGCCACAATTAACATCTGGCCTAGAACTATTCCCATGATTCACCTATTGCAACCAAGTATAGTCAAACAAATGGAAGTTGGGGTAGTCTTCGGCGAAACAAATAGTTGGATAACACCAATCAAAGAATACCTTGTCAATGATGTACTCCCAAGTGATCCATTAGAGGCAAAGCGACTGAAGTACAGGGCTACAAGATATTCGGTACTCAATGGAGAACTGTACAAAAGGGGGTACTCAAGGGCACTGCAGAGATGTGTCGGGCCTGAAGAAGCTAAAGGGATCCTGAGAAGCATACATAGTGAAAACTGTGGGAATCATGCTGGAGGTGTCAGCCTAGCCCACAAAACATTAAGACAGGGCTTTTACTGGCCAACATTGTTCGCCGATGCTAAAAGGGTAACAGCAAGGTGTGAGGCATGTCAGAAAATTGCAAACAACATTCGCCAGCCACCTGAACTCTTGCAGAGTATCACCTCGTCTTGGCCATTCGCCATGTGGGGAATTGACTTGATTGGTCCAATGCCAACAGCACCCGGAGGAGCAAAACATGCTATCGTGGCTGTGGATTATTTTACAAAATGGGTAAAAGCTGAGTCATTGGTGCACATAACAGAAGAAAACACTACAAGCTTTGTGAAGAAAAATATCATGTACAGATTCGGGATACCAAACACCATCATCACCGACAATGGAACCCAATTCGATGGCAAGAAATTCAGGGAGTTGTGTGACAAGTATAGAATCAACAATTACTACGCAACTCCAGCACATCCACAGACAAATGGTCAAACTGAAGCAGTAAACAAGATCATAAAGCACAACCTAAAGGCCAAACTAGCTGCGAAGAAGGGTAACTGGGCAGAGAAGTTACCACAGGTACTATGGGCGTATCGAACTATAGAAAGAAGCTCAACGGGTGAAACCCCATACTCTATGGCTTTCGAAGCTGAAGCTGTCATTCCCGTGGAAATATCATTTTCTTCACCAAGGGTTCAACTATTCCAGCCAGAACTAAACGTTGATATGCTAAAATGTGGCCTAGACGAGCTAGAAGAAAGGAGAGAACGTGCACAAATAAGAAACGCTACCTATCAGCAAAGGGCGGCCAGGTATTACAACTCGCATGTGCGTGAAAGAAAATTTGCACTCGATGACTTAATACTGAAAAGAGTAAATCCGGGAACCAGAGACAAAGCTACAGGATCACTCGCACATAAATGGGAAGGACCCTATCAAATTACAGGCATAACTGGTCATGGGGCATATCGCATTACTCGAGAGGGTTTTGGCGAATTACCTCGGCCATGCAATGCACAATACCTGAAGATGTACTACCCTTAACTCTTTCATTTGCTTCTAGAATTTATTTCAATGTTTTTTCTTCTTAGGCAGTTTTCGTTTTAGCATTTTTTTCTCTGTTTTTATTTTAACAAAAGTTGCAGGAAGTATTCAATAAATAGTAATTTATTATTCAGAACCCGTGACTTAACTCGCCACAAAAGTAACCAGGTACAAAGAGTATTCGCCATCATACACCATAAGTTACTCACCATTGCGTAAAGACGAGTTTTATACTCGCAGCAACGAAAACGAGCAAGATGACCCACGCAATTAAGTGGGACCAAAGGCAACTATGCCTAAAGCTATCATAAAAATTGGTGGTCGCCACCACGGGAAAAACGAGATCCCAAGAAATACACGAGAAACACCCAATCGAAAGCGTACATGAGGAATCTCAAACGCTGGGAATTGAGAAAGCTAGCTGAAAATAAAAACAACTAAAGCATAAAGCATAAAGCAAAAAGCAAAAGAGGGAGACGTCCCAATAGTATGCTAAAAAACTTGGTGTATGGTCGGATACGTCCTGTCAAACACTGAGTATGCCAAAACTCAGCAATGGCAGCTGAATAAACAATAATAATATACTAAAAACTTGATGTATAGTCGGATACGTCTTGACAAATACTGGGTACGCTAAAACTCAGCAATGGCAGCTGATAAAAAGAACAAAGCTGAGAACTCATCAAGACAGCTGAACCAAAAATGAAGTCAAAGGAGTTATAAATTTTGTATAAGTTATTTACAATTGAAGCTATAGAAAGGAGAGTTATTTACAACTAAAGTAATGCATAAATTCAATTAGCTGCATGAGGACCCTCGCTGTCTTCCTTATCTTTAATTTCATCTTCAGAAGACCAGGTTATTTCTTCATCCCCATCCGGTATGAAAGGCCCATAATCCCTATCAGCAACAAGACCTAAATCAGGTTCAGCACCAGAACCATAAAAGCTGCCTTTCTAACCAGAATAGTAAGTATTAAAGGCTCATTTGGTGGGAACTTCTAAATGCATCGGGTGAGGCTCAGTCCTCGTATAGCGACAATGGGCTTTCCACCATTTTCTCTGTTCCTTTATCGAACCCACTACGCTGTCCATATGCAACTTAAGGGATTTATCGAAACGCCCTAGAGCCTTTTCATTCGAATGATCCTTCATGGTGAAGAACTTCTTCGACTGCCTCATGCCTCGTTCGAATTCACGCAACAAAAGTGCATCATAGACAGGGGATCTCTTAAAACGATCAACTGCTTCAACCTCTAAAATAGCCTTCAAGTCGTTAAAGATGACATCACACGAAGACAATTGGTTGCGCAGGTCCAATACCTCACACTCAACTTTTTCTCTAGCCTCCTCAGCTAGTCGCTCAGCCTCTAAACGTGCTGCGAGTGAGTCTTGACTCGCAGACAACTGCTCCTTCAGCGAGCAAATCTCCTCCACAGCAGCAGACAGTTTTTCTTCGGCAGCCAGCTGAGCAGAAAGGTAACCATCAGCGGATTCCCTCAACTGAGTAAGTTGCTGGGCGTGGAGTTCCTCAGCAGAAAGCTTTTCAGCTGCCAAAATAGAAGCTCGCTCTCGCTGGTGTTTCACATCCCTAGAAAGAAAATTCCCTCGCCTGTAGTTGTCAGCAAACTCGAACATTATTTGAAAAGAAAAATAGACAAGTCAGGAAACACGCGAACGAAAATACAACATGAATACTGCGAGAGACTCACTAGAGAGTGGCAGTTAAAGAAAAATTCCATTTTTCTGTTACAGGACCTGCTCTTCACATGCTCCCAACCTTCACCAACATAAACATCGTTACTCATTATGTATGAGCAAATCTCCGCAGCCGTGAAGTCCGAAAGGGAAACAGACTCGACTCCCTCACCAGCTTCGGTTGAATCAACGGGAGGAACTTCACGAGCAACGCCTGAACTAGATGCAGAAGCCTTGGGTTGCTTTGATAACTCCGGTCTACCAGTTGGCCCTGGCTGACCAGATGGCCCAGGTTGACTAGCAGAAGACACATTCGACTCACCTGCAGCCACCGGAGGAGGAGCTGCACCGGTTGGGGAAGGGGCAGGAGTGTTCAACTCATTAACTCCCTCAGGAGGTGGAGACACCACCGTACTCACCTCACCAGCAGGAGCCTCAGGAACAGTTGTTTAGGTAGAGGGAGTCTCGGCGAGTACAGGTTCATCAGCACCCTCCTTATCTGAAGAAACAACATATTGTATAACTCTAGACGTCCGCTTTAGATGTCGAGTAGTATGATCAGGGGTACCCTCAGTCGGGCGTTTTCCTCTACCAGTTCTGGGAGTCAGGTCATTTAAGAGATCAAGGGGAGTTTCAGGGACATCCGCATCAAAAATAGGAATGTCACTAACTACCCCTGAAGCTCCAACCTTCTCTTTTCCCTTACAGCTGGGGGTAGTCGCAGCAGGAGTAGTCTCAGCAGGCGTACTCGCAGTAGTTTCTGGATACACAGGGGGTTGCCCCAACTCAACACCTCCCCTAGCAACATCACCTACTTCCTCACCATCTGAGGGATCATCACCATCCGGGCTAGCAATTCCTTCTTTAGCCAAACCAGCAACATATTTTTTACTGGCCGCCTCAGAATTCTTTACTGCCCGGGCTTGCAAATCGCAAACTATATCGAAGTCACACACTGCGAAAAATAACCAAGCGTCACTAACAGAATAAACAAAACAGTAATATCAAAAAGAAGGCTGATAAAACTTACGGCGAGGAAGCCTAGCAGGTAGGCGTGTGAAAATTCGTTGTGCGATCATTTTCTCCTCGTCCAAGAGGAATGATCTACCTCTCTCATCCAACGGAAAGACAGCTGCCGCGGCGAGATGAGCAATCTCAACATCAAGGAGGACATGGTTTGTTTTTGACCAAGCCTCATGAGAAGTGAAGTGCCTGGGAACCTTCTTCGCCAAAAAACTGTGGCTCACACTGGCGGGCACATCCTTGCCCCACTTCCCACCAACAAAGAACCAACTATTCTTCCACCTTTTATTTGAAGTAGGATAACCCCAAATAAAGCCCTTCTTTTTCTCATCGCTAGAGATTTTCACCTGTCCAGGGTTCGCACACCCTCAGGGATCCAATTTTCCACTACTGAGGAGAGAAAGAAGTACGTTTCACTATAGCCTGCTTGTCTTAAAGTATAAAAATGGCGGATCTCGCGGGGCGTAGGAGGCCCATAGCCCTTCAATTTCCACATTAAACACAGGCACATCAAGATCCTATAACTATTTGGGACGAGTTGGGCAGGCGCAATCTAGGCCTCCGCAAGGAATCTGGCAATGAAGGGCTGAAGAGGAAGAGTTACCCCACAACTAAGCATCACACCATAAATGGCGACCGCATTCTCAGGAGGGTTCCATGCCGCTCGATCACCCGACAAAGTCAAAATCACGGCATTTGGGATGTCAAAACGACTCTTGTATTTGTGAAGTTCCTCCTCGCCAACCACATTTACTTCACAATCAAAAGAACATAGGCGGTCAGCTGTGAAGTGTAATCTACTCTTCTGGTGATCTTCAACATCTGAATCCACAGTAGTTTGAGCATCTAGCAGAGATCCTCGAGGAGCCCTAGAAGCTCGTCGCCTACTGCCTCCTAGTTTGGAAGACCTCGTCATCATCGGAGGGCAACTATCAAAAGACGAAGGAGAAGGGATGTTAGGAGCAAAATTTTCCTCAAATGAAGGAATATAAATAGAAATCGGAGATGGGGAATCCAGATGAAAGTTACGAATCAAGGATTCAATTTGGTCTGCAGTGCATTTATCACCAAGCTCTAAAGTTTGCATCATTTGATTAAAAAGAGAAGAACGCAAGGAAGGATCCATGGGAACTCACCAGAAAATCCTAGATTCACAGAAATATGCAGGAGAGTTGGGGACGCTGAGAAACAAGAACGGTCGAGTTTGGTGAACCGTCTGATAATGGAAGACGCAGGAGAAAAGCTGTAGCAAATACTCGAAGAGATGGGAAATTAGGGCAGATGAAAACGAAGGTTCAAACCTGCTTTTGCTCTAAGAAAACAAAGGAAATATAAATAAAAAGATTGAAATGAGGAAGAAGAAACGATCGGGCATTAAAAGAGGGAGTTTTGAAATTCAAAAAGGAAATCAAAGAAAAAGATATTTTGAGCAACAGTCACGGTAACTGGCCGCAACAGTCACCACCGAATAATGGACATGTGGCACCTCGGGGATCACCAAGCAGTCAAAATGTATCTTCACCTGTCAAGTGAGTGGGAGCGCCAGAGATTGTGTGGCCAAGAATAAAGACTTGCACCAGAAGAATCAACTAATAAATTCAACACGTGGTGAAAATGAAAATGGGGGGAATTATTTACGAAACACGCCGAAATCTTAAAAGCATGGATATAAATACTGCTCGCGGAGGCAAACGAATTGGAAGGCTAAATCATTCGCTCAGCTCGAAGTATTTATGGGGGTATTGTTGTATGTATAATTTCGCCAAGCAGCCACATCATCAAAGGAGTCAATAAATACTATGGAAAAGGTTGCCACGTCACTCGGTGGCCAAGTCAAAGGAGAAGCGTGGACCAGACAGTGTGTTAACAAGTCAAAAGTCAGAGGCATACCCGCCAGATCAAGACACGTACTCGCCAGGGATAAAAAACGTGGTCGCCAAAGGGTGATACCCAGAAATGAAGGTACTCGCTGCATCATTTCACTAAGCATAAACCAACTGGGCAGAAACACAGAAATAAACCCTAACTTCTAGAAGACCCATGACAACGAGGAATCATAAAAGGGGAAAGAGAGAAAGCATATCCGTATCTGTTATGACATGGGAATCCTAGTACGAATCAAAAAGGAAATCCTACCACCAACACGACTAAAATCAAGGGGAAACCCTAATTATCATGTATAAATAGAACCATCTATCCCACGAGGAAGGGGTTCGAAAACCAAAAGAGAGAAAAGCAAGAACTCGAGAGGTTTGAGTGTGTAACCGAAACAAGCACATTATAGTGATATTTTCCTGTCCTCCGGGACACCGTGGTTTTTTCTCATTCAAGGGTTTTTCCACGTAAATCTGGCTCTTGCATGTGCTGATTTTCTTTCTCATTTAAACGTTTGATTTGATTTAATTGTTGGCCAAGAGGTAATCCAAATTTCACCGTCAACAAATTCTAATCTTACTTCCTCTTCCAAGACAATCAAAGCCAACAAGTAGGGGTGGGCAAAAAACCAGTGAACCGAACCGAACCGAACCGACGAACCGAACCGGTCCAATCGGTTTTTTTCCGGTTTTTCATTGTCAACCGGTTCGGTTCGGTTTGTTTTTTAAAAAACCGGATATTCCGGTTCGGTTTCCGGTTCAAGGGTTCAAACCGGTAAACCGAACCGAGAACCGGTGTATGTAATAAAAAATCCCTACATTTTTTACGAATTGTATCTAGTCTTGTTTAGCATTGTGATGTATGTGTTTATGGTTTTATGTTCTATGCAAGTTTGTAAACTTTGATATATGCTTTCTTTTGTTAGAGCGTACATGGTTGTTTCAATTGAATAAAGTTGCTTATTGTTAGTTTTTGTAATATATATATATCTTCTCTAGTCCAGTTTCTTGTCATGACTTGATATGATTTTATTGCATATATAAGCTTGCCTCAATTGTTCTTTGATCATGTACAGTGGTTGTGTGTTTCCTATTCTGAGAATGTTTCCAGAGCAATTGTGTTTACTAAAGTTTAAAACCGAAAAAACCGAACCGAACCGAACCAGTTCAATTGGTTTTTAATCGGTTCACACTTCTAAATTTTATCGGATCGGTTCACTTTTTTAAAAACCGAATATTATTGGTTTTTTATCGGTTCACTCGAAAAGTGAACCGATCCATTAAACGCCCACCCCTACCAACAAGTTTAGGCCTTTGAGAGGTTATGAGTGCAAAAAGATTTTGCAAGAGAAAGGTATTGATTTGAATTCTTTTATTGGTTCTTATGTTCATAAGGTTATTATGGAGAGAAATTGGAGTACTTGGATTAACATGCTAGGAAGGCTAGAGAATTCTATCATGTGTTCAAAGAAAGTACTAATGTTGAGGATGCCGTTATGAATATGAGAGGTGTTAATTCTTGGAAATTGAATGAGTTTCTAAGATTGCCTGATGATATTGAGTCGGATTTCCTTGATGTTGATGTCTTGGAAAACCTTAATTTGATGGGTAAAACTCTTTGTGATGATGTGAACTTTGAGTGGGGTAAACGTGCCTTTATTAGGCAAAGTAAGTTGACCAAAATTAGTGCTTTTTGGCATTTATTTGTTTGTGCTAATCTTGTTGTCTCTACTAATGCTACCGAACTTAATAGAGAAAAGATCAAGATTGTGTATGCTTTGGTGACAAACAAACCCATTAATCTTGGTGAAGTGCTTATTGAACATATTGAGATCACGGCTTATGCAAGTTGTATGGACAAGAAATTAGCATTTCCAGGGTTTATTTCTCAATTGTGTTTAGCTAAAGGATTGAAGAATAAAAATGATGATGTGCTACTTCCTCCCTTAGAGAAGTTAAGTGAGAAACGTGTGGCGACCATGTCATACAAGGATAAGTGAAAGCTTAGTGATACATTTAGGCTATTTGGTGAATCTCATGATTCAAGCCATGTATCTAGCACACTTATTCTTCCAAGTTGGGTTATACAATTGAAGAAAGAGGTTGAAGAGTCACGAAGGATGATTGAGGCGTCACAAAAGAATATTGAAGATCTTAATGCTAAGATAGTGGTTCAAGATGAGAAAATCAAAGAATTGGAAGGAAAAGCAACTACTACAAAGCATTATATGAGATCATTACAGCGCACAACTTTCCTTGGTGGCACAAGTGACTAGAGAGTATCTTGAGGTATATTTTTTTACTCTTTCCTTTTGGCTTCATATTATGTCAAAAAGGGGGAGAAATATGGGAGATATATATCTAGCTTGCTTAGTCTCATTTTTTAGTTTTTATTTTTGGTGTATTTTGGTATCAAGTTTGAACTTTATGGCATGTAATATTTTTTGGTATTTGTTTATCTTGGCTAGAATATTTTGCTGGACAGCATGTATTAAGGGGGACCATACATGATCCATTTAAACTTAAATGTTTTATTTTCTTGCCTAAAAATGAATATTGCCATATGTGTTGTCTCTTGGATATTCTTGTGCTTTTAAGTTTATTTTAGGTGATATCAAGAGAAGACCAAGATAAAGTTCAAAACTTCTTGTTGAAAATTATGTCTAGAAATGTGTAACTCATTGTACTCATTGTGACCATATTTTCTTTGTAATTGTTTTAATATATGTATAGGGGTTTTGACATGGAATTTGCCAAAGGGAGAGATTGTTAGGTTTTTGGTTTGTCTTGGCATGTATTACATATCAAAATGATGTTTATCTTGTATTGATTAGTGGTCATTATCATGATGATACAAAGCTTCAAGGAAAGTCTCGGCTACGGTTCATGCAAGGTGGTGGCTTGTTAAAGGGAATTAGCTTCATTGTTCATCAAAGGTATAATTGACTTCATTCTTCTTACAAGGCATAGGCACACACACACAAATCATTCATAAGTGTCCCTGCATGGTTGTGCACATTTTATATAACACATTCACATGTTTTAGTATTGCTCATGCATTGAACTCAAATTGTCATACATTGTAGAATTGCTTGTTCTAAGACTATGTCTAGGAAATGGCATACATATGTGATCTTGTGTTTAATTGTTTGTGTTTCTTGTATTTTGGACTTGAACATGATTTCATATGATTCCTTATTGAGTCCCAATCATTTCGGTTACTCATTCATTAGGTTTTCAGTCCAAACGATGTAGCTATGCTATTTTGCGTTCTCATTCATTAAGTTGTATTCGTCGTCATTTTCCGAGATGAATTCTCAATCTTTTGTCAAAGTTTTATAGTTTCCGTTGTGCGTTAGGGAGCTATGATTTGTAATCCAAAGACGGATTCAAAATCGGAGTTCGAAGGCCCGGATACCGCCGAAGAACGCGAGCGGTGCTCGAGAGGAGCAAGCATGGCCAACAGCCAAGCTTGGTGGCCACATGTGGAGGCCGTGTGCCACACGGCCAGAGCAGCTCTTAGCCCACGTGTGCCACACGTCCCTGGGTGGCGTGGCAGCTGTTGATTGGTCCGTATCTCCCTCTCTTTCATCTTTTTTAAATTCTCCATTTCCTTCCCATTTATTTCAAGAAGAAAAAATTAGAAATCTCACACCAGAATTTTCTCTCAACTTTTTCTCACCTTCCAAACACCATAACTTTCTCATACGAAATCAGAATTGGTTTATTCAAGTTGGAGATTGTTCGTATTCCAATACTCTACCTTTTCCAAGTGGTCTTGCAGCTATTTGTTTGAGTTTTCAAGTGGTTTCACCATCAAAACCAAACCAGCTCGTGATTGTAAGGTAATTGTCATATCTTTGAGATTTCTTCTTTTATAACCTTCAATTTCCTTGGGGTTTCTTCTTCTATATATATGTATATGTATGCTGAATGCTATTGAGAAATATAGCTTCACAATCAATCCTAATCAAAAGTCTAATTAGAGACATATGTGAACTAGTTTCTTTGATTCTAAGTTTTTCACATGTTTGAGAGTTGTATTGTGATTAGATTGATATCTAGGATTATTTGTGACTTGATTGAATCATTTTATGATTAATAATCCTTGAAATGTGCATTGATCCTTTGATTGATAATATCTAGGATTAATGCTTGTCTATGTGTTTTTAGAGACATCTAGGATTTAATTTATTTATCATTATATCCTTGCTCTAAATCTTTGGCTAGAATATTCATTGAATACATTTTATGATTCTAGCATTTTTGTGTATGTTTGTAACATCTTGAATATGTGCTTCATGATTATGATTTATTCAAGTGTTATTTGTGTGAATGAAACTAGGAGCTTTTGTGTTAGGTGTTTTTCACATGCTCTAGGTTTAATTCATGTTTTGGCATCTAGACTATATTACTTGTGTTCTCACATGTTTAGGTCTAGTTGTTCTTTGGAATGTATTAATCACATGTTCTATGATGAATTGATTGTTTGCATCATTTGCATTCACATTATCACACTAGGAAGTCCTTGTAAAAGGCATGAAGTCTTGACTATGACAAGGTGTCCGGATAGTCAAACAAGGAAGACTTGGTTAGGACAAGGCGTCTAGATAACTAAGCAAGAAGTCTTAACTAGAGTCGGGATAACTTGTATAGTTAAGCAAGAAGTCATGGCTAGGATCGGGAAGGTCTGGATAGCTATGCAAGGGAGGCTCTATAGAGGCATGAGTGCCTTGGATAGGGAGTTGGCTACAATATTGGTAGGCCTAGGTGTTTGATATGACATATACTCCAATAAAGTGTGGTACATGGGATATGTATGCATGCTTGAGGAATTTCTAATCATCCAAAGATATTGGTTTGGTATGGAGTCCAATATATGGTGGTTTCGCATCATTGAGGGTTTTTGTATCTTTCAATTGGGATTTGGTAAACATAGACTCCAATAGAGAGTAGATCATAGGTTAGTCACTTTTAAGGAATTTCTAATCTATCATCCAATATATATAGTACCCGATGGTTATAGTTCAACCCGTGAATGTTTCCTCCTTGGAGGTTTTACCACATTAAAAAATCTCTTGTGTTAATTCTTCCTATCTCTATCTCTTATATTTGTTTTTTTGTATGTTGTTATCTTGTTGCATATTATTCACTTGTGATGTATATTGGAACAAGATTTTGTAAGGTGTGATTTGTGAACAAATTCATTTGATCATATTTGTATATATAATTTTTTTGTATAGTGTTACCTTTGTGTATTGTTATTTTTGTTAATACTTGTAATACATTGAACAAATATTGAAATACAAGTATTTCTTGTTATTGAGTTTTTGTGTTATTATACCTCATTCAACTAATTGATATACATAGACTATACTTAAATGATCACATGCATATATTGTCTATGTTTGAATTCTTGGTTTATGTGTTGTATGTAAGGCTACCTTAAGGGACAAACGTAAGTTTGTTCAAGGGATTGAAAAAGGCGTAAAAACCTATTCATCATCCCCCTAGGTATGTTTTAAGCTATTTAACTACGTTTGTATACTTTCACAGACCTATGAAAATTTTCGGGTTCGGGTTCGAGTTTGGACCCGTGGGTCTTAGGAAGACCCAGACCTGACCGAGGACTGGTGAAAATTCACGGGTCTGGGTCTGGACCAGCGGACCTGTGGACCCACGATCCAAAAAACAAAAACAATAAAATACTAAAAATATATATATACTTAAATATATAAATAACCAAATAAAATAAATAAATAAATAAATAGAGGACATAAAAGGGGACTATTCTTATTTGCATTCATTTTCAATTTCAAATTCTTCATTTTTTTTTTTTTTAACTCACTCACTATTCGGGTCTACTGGTCCGGGTCCGGGTCTAGGTCTATGGACCCAGCCCCAGACCCGACCCGACCCAGACCCGAATCAGGTCTAATATTCTGGACCCAAACCCGACCTGTGACCCGAATGTGAGGACTCAGACCCGACCCACAAGGGTCGGGTCCAGGTCTAATTGCCATTCCTAGGTGCAGTGCCAAGCTGTTGCATGCCTCTATTGTGGAAGCGCAAGACATGCATGGAGCTGGGCTGCCGCGCCTTTTGGTGCATAGTGCTATGCACGGGCTGGTTTGCACATGGTTGTAGTAGTACGTAAATGTCGCACAAGGCTACTGCCGCACAACCCCTCTTCGTGCGGACGACGAAAGGCTGAGTGTTCATCTTGCTAGGGTTGCATATTCGGAAGCATGACTAGGCCGATAGTTTTTTTTAAACACTTTGGGCCTCCAATAAATGTTAGTGTAACATTTGGGCCTTAAGTTTTTTGATTCAAGAGACGGATCACCATTAAAAAAAAAACAAAAAAACAAAAAAAAAATTTGAGTTAATCAAGTTGGACTTGGTTAAAAGCACATTAAAAGCAAAAGATGAACTTAAAGAAAAGGAATTACAAGAAGACCAAGGAATGCCTTGGATTGGTTTTTTGTAATTAGATATATATATATATATATATATATATATATTTAAGTTTGATAGTTCATCGTACTCGGTCAACTCATGTATATTTTATTTATGAGATGATTAAAATATTGTCATGCATACTTATGCCATATAGATTAGAAGTGCCTACACTTGCATTATAACATATCATACATGATTAATAACCCATTTGATTTATATGTTGTTTAATTTTTTAATATGATTAAAATTGAATAATCACATAAATTGGCTATTAATAATGATATTAGTTTTTAGGAGTAAAATCTCGGTAATTCTCATTAATTACTGATCTTTTATTAAATAGTTTAATTAAATAGATTAGTAAAGCTCAATCCATTATTAAGATTAATATGATTAAGGCCTTAATAATAATTGGACCGAATAATATGGTTTAGTCTTAATAGTTAAAACTTGTTAATTCTCACATTTAATTCTAGTCTATTTAAAGTAGTTTACATAGATAAGCATTCGAAGAATAAATTAGTTTACATATATTAGTAGTTTAATAAATGACAGATCAATATAAACCAATAAATTCAACTAAAAATCCAAGTTAATCATTTTTTTTTTTTTCAATATCATTAATGCAAATCACATAGTCATCGGTTCAAATTAAGCAGATGCTTTAAAATATATATATATCTAGTCTAGGGACCAGGATCCTCTCCTCTCCTCACCTCACCTCACCTCACCTCACCTCATCCTCATCTTTTTAAAGCATGTGATTGGTTGTTAATAATGTGTCAATCACATCTTAATCATTTATTCATTGCAATGCTTATGTGTCATAAGATTAGGTGAGGTGAGGATAAGGTGAGGTGATGAGAGAATCTTTGTCCAATATTATATATGGAACTTTTCCTATTAGCACCCTGTTATTTTAATACAATGAATACCTTTAATGAAATTACGTGCAATTTCATGTTTTTGGATGAGATTTTGTATATATATATATATATATTTATATATAAACTTTCAAATCAGTGCAACCTGATATAACTTTATGAGGATATTGAATATGAGCCACTAGTTTTACACGCTTTGACTCAAGTATGTATACAGTTGTCAAATCTTCTCCATAATGAGTGACTCACATTCAATATCCTGATAAAGTTATATCAGGACGTCCTAACCAGATTGGGACTATATATATATATATATATATATATTTCTCTCTAACTAATCATTTCTAACATAAATTCTATTATCAGTTCGAACTAACAAAAGTTATATCAGCTCCTTGTACGTGAGCCACTGGATTTAAATACTTTTGACTTGGCTGTATGCACTTGTCAGTCAAAGTATTTAAATCCAGTGGCCCACATACAAGGAACTGATATAACTTTTGTGAGTTCGAACTGATAATAGAAAGACTGTCATTTCTAACTAATGTTTTTGGATGAGCACCTTATCATTTCTAAAATATATATATATTAGAAATGTAAGGTACGAACCGATCAACAATATATCTTGTTTCATCTTACTACTAATTACACAATGCAGATCTAAACTAAAATACAGTACGGACAACTGATTACACAATGTAGGTCTAAACGAAAATATATATAATATTGTACTGTGAATGTCTGCAACTAATAAACACTCTATTAAGAGAAAATGTAACAGAGTGTCGGCACTCTCTTTGTTTCGAGTAAATTTGAACTCCCAATTTTAAAACAAACAAACCATTGTCCCAAAATAACCTTAACCAACCAAAATATATATATATATACCAAATTACTTTGTAATCATATCGAACTCTTCATTTCTAGACCTCTGCAGCCTCTGTTTCTTCATTGTCTCCGGTCGTCCTCCTCAAGAAAGAGAGCTCTATACATATATATAAGTAGTTGTTATGGAGAGTGGAGCAGTGATTATGGAGCAGTCGCCAACTCTGCCATGGAAGATCATGTCCGTCTCCTCCATTGCTGCCGGCGTCCAGTTTGCAGGGGCCCTACAGATTTCTCTCTTGACCCCATACATACAAACCCTAGGTGTTCCCGAATCTTTTTCTGCTCTCATTTGGATCTATGGCGCCTTCTCCGGTATGGTTCTCCAACCCATTTTGGGTTATAGAAGCGACCGCTGCACCTCCTGCTTCGGCCGCCGCCGCCCCTTTATCGCTGCCGGCACTGCTCTTGCCTGTCTCTCCTTCATCCTCATCAGCTTCGCCAAAGATATTGGGTACTTAAACGGAGATTCTGTGGACCAAAGGCTGAAACCTAGAGCAGTGGCTGTCTTTGTTCTAGGGTTTTGGTTATTTGACGTCGCAAACAACACGTTACAGGGTCCATGCCGTGCTTTGCTCGCCGATCTCTGCTTTCTTGATCACCAGGCCATGCGAACCGCCATGAGTCGGTTCTCTTTCTTCATGGCGATCGGTAATGTTCTGGGCTACGCCGCTGGAGCCTCCGCTCACATCCACAACTTATTCCCTTGGGCGAGGACTGAATTATGCTGTGTCAACTGCGAGAACCTCAAAGCTTGTTTCATTACTGCTGTGTTCCTCCTCTTACTCTAACCCTAACCGCAATCTTTTCAGTGAGCGAGGTTCAACTGAGCGAGGAGTTGGTGAGGGAACAATTCAACAACAACAACAACGAGACGATGTTGTTCATAGAGCAAGTGGTGTCGGTGTTCCACAACATGAAAAAGCCAATGCGGTTGCTTCTGGTGGTGACGTTTCTTACCTGGTTGGCGTGGTTTCCGTTCATTCTGATGGGTACGAACTAGGTGGGGAAGGAGGTGTTCAGAGGGAAAGTGCAAGGAGATAAGTCTTTTAAGTCGAGGTACGAGCTGGGTGTGAGGTCGGGTTCGATGGGGATGATGGTGAACTCGTTGATGGTGGCAGTGGCGTCGTTGGCGATCGGGCCACTCACCCGTGTGATGGGTGGAATGAAGAATGTGTGGGGGGTAGCCAACTTTTTGTTGGCTGGAGGGTTGATTGGGGCGGCTGTGATTACGAAGAAGGCCGAGGAGTGGTGGAGCATTGCACCTGCCGATAGCATCTTCCCTCTTGGTATCATGAGTAGCACCTGGGTTGTCTATTTTGTTTTAGGTCTTTCCCTTGCTGTAAGTTCACTTTCTCACTCCAAAACTTTTTATGAACCTTTGGATTGAAATTCAATGATTAGTATAAATTATAATATTGTATGATTGCTCGATGGACCATATTTACTATTGTCATTGAATTTTATTAAAATTCGTAGTTAGAGGTTGAACATAACATCTCCCTATTTTTAGTTTCTTATAGTTACTTCCCCTAATAAATACAGATTTCTGGTTCTTTGTTCCTATAAGAATTGGTTGTGTTCAATTGCTTGAGACTACTTATAAAAATAGTGATATCTTGAACTGCAGGCAACATACAGCATTCCATTCGCTATGGCAACCATCTATTGCTCTATTGATGGTGGTGGTCAAGGTAATGTTATCATCATCTATATGTACTTGATCCCAAAGAAGTAAATATGATTTCACTGAAATTATTTGGATACAAATTTTTAAAAATGGCTTAATTTGGAAGATATTTCGATAATATCCTCGAAATATTAAGATATTAAAATATATTTTTACTCATAATATTGATATTTACTTATTTGCTTGATACAACACTTGAGATGATCGTGATAAGTTATGTTTATTTTTTATTTTTTTCATGGCATTTCTTTGGAAATTGACAGGGCTTTCGTTGGGAGTGCTTAACTTGGCCATTGTATTTCCACAGGTATTCAAGTTTTTTTTTTTTTTTTTTCCTTCATTGAACAAGTTAATAAATCATTCTTGATTAATCATTAATAAATACTGTACATGTTTGAATCTTTTAATTAAAGTTTTCTATAATTATGGTAAGGGTGAAAATGGAAACTAGTCAAAAATTAAGGAGGTTTAGCCCCCGTCCTGCAGGCTGTTTTCAGCTGTTTTTGTTTTTGTTTTCCAAAAATGATTTCGAATTCGTGTCCTGTAAACCGTTTTTCATTTTATTTTCAGAAATCAAAAACAAAAACAAAAACAAAGTCAAGTGTTAATAGTGAAAATTTTGAAAAACAAAAAAAACTTGTTTTTGTTGAATTTGTTTTTGTTTTTCATTTGAAATGGGTCCCACATCATTAATAATTTTTTTTTTCTTTTTTCTCATCCCACCAGATCCTATCTTCTTCTTCCTCCTCAACTCCATCTCTTTCTTCCTCCTTCATCTCCGATCCCGATCATCCCCTTCTCCGCCGCTCACCGCTCGCCGCCGTCTTCTTCTTCTTCCTCCTCTTCCTCCTCTTCCTCCTTCTCCTCCGCCGATCGCGCCGTCTTCTTCTTTTTCTTCTTCCTCTTCCTCCTTCGCTCGCGATCGACCTGGTCTGGTCTAGCCGTCGCCGATCTGGTCTGGTCTGGTCTGGTCTAGTCTTGCCGTCGCCGATCGACCTGGTCTGGTCTTGCCGTCGCCGATCTTCTTCTTCCTCTTGCCGTCGCCGATCTCCTCCTCTTCTTCTTCTTCTTCTTCTTCTTCTTCCTCTTCCTCCTTCGCCTCTCGCCAATCGCCGATTGCCGCCGATCCCTCTTGCCGTCACCGATCTGGTCTTCCTCCTCCTCCTCCTCTTCTTCTTCTTCTTCTTCTTCTTCCTCTTCCACTGATAAGGGTTTTGTGTTAATTTATTAATTATATTTAAAAAATGGTTAATTATTTTAATTAATTTGTTTATATTAATTTCAATTTTCGAAAGTTTTCGATTTATCCTACCAGACGCGTTTTTTCCGTTTTTATTTTTAAAATATGGATTCCAGTAAATGCTACCAGACGCGTATTCGGAATTCAAAAATGAAACAAAAAACACTGTTTTCATTTTCATTTTTCTTTTCGAAAAACAAAAACAAAAAACGGCTTGCAGGACGGGCCCTTATTGTTTTTAGCTTGAATTAGTATTTTGATTGTTTTTGTCAAAAAATCCACTTTTCGGACAAAAATGCCCTTCATTCAGAAATTTTGCCTGGTGTGTTTATTCGTTTTGTTCTGGTGTGTTTAGTCGTTTTTGCCTAGTGTGTTTAATTCCTTTTTGCCTGGTGTGTTTAGTCATTTTTGCCTGGTGTGTTTAGTCTTTTTTTGCCTGGTGTGTTTAGTCGTTTTGGCCTAGTGTGTTTAGTCATTTTTCCCTGGTGTGTTTAATCGTTTTTCCCTGGTGTGTTTAGTCATTTGTGCTGGTGTGTTTAGTTAGTCTGGTGTGTTTAGTTGATTATAACTGGTGTGTTTAGTCTGGAAAAAAAAAATCAAATCTGGAAACCCAAACCCAAACTCAACCATAACCACAACCCCAACCACAACCCATACTTTACATCCGAAAAATCAACCACAACCACAATCCAAACTCAAATCCAAACCTTTTTAAATCTGAAAATTTTTCAACAAAAAAAAACTGAAATTTTTAAAAAATATGAAAAATTTTATTTAAAAAATCTAAAAAATTTTGTTTAAAAATACATGATTTTTTTTAAAAAATCTGAAAATCAACTACAACCACAACTCATACTTGAAAACGAGTGAGAAGAAGGTGTGAAGAGGAAGATCTGAAAAAGATCTGAAATTTTCAACCAAAAAAAAACTGATTTTTTTTTTTAAAAATCTGGAAAAAATGAGTGTTGAAGGCATGAAGAAGATGAAGGTGTGAAGAAGAAGAAGAAGGCGTGAAGTGTGAAGAAGAAGAAGAAATCGTGAAGAAGAAGAAGAAGAAGAAGAAGGCGTGAAGGAGAGAGAGAAAGGCTGCAGAAATAATGAGAGAGACAAGGAGAGAGAAGAGGTTTTGAAAACTAATGAGGGGCATTTTTGTCCAAAAAGTGGATTCTTTAACAAATACAATCAGTTTACTAATTTGGGCAAAAAACAATTAACTCCCTTAATTTTTGGTTAAAAAGGGCTATTTCCTCTTATGGTAATATGGTATCTTGATTCTTGAAAGAAAAAAGAACTCTCATAATAAGAAATGTTTGGATTAAATTGATTTAAGTTCAAATACATGCATTTATATACATTTCACTAATTTACAAACTTTTTGATGGAAGAGCACCTGCTTTCTTTTTTAAAAAATCAATTAAATTCTCTTTTAAATTAGGTCAAAATCTTAAAGAGGCAATTGCTCTTGACAGTTGACACAGTTGATTTTGACTAAATACAGTTATATATTAAAAAAAAAAATTCTTTTAACGCATATCCATATAAGTATAGAACACGTACATTATTATCAATATTCATATATTAGTGTTATAATTTATTTTCTTCATATATATAGAACTCGGACTGATATGAATGGTTTCGGATTTTTGGTATACAAATAACAGATGATATCGTCAATGGGATCCAGACCACTGAACACACTCTTCAGCGACAGCAACGCACCTTCTTTTGTATTTGGAGCTGTAGTGGCTACAATTAGTGCAATAATATCCATATTTGTGCTTCCAGATCCACTCCAGCAAGACACTCTTAGATCAACCTTTAAAGGCAGATGACAGGGTACGTTTATGGAGTTTAATTAAGGACTCAAATTTGGTGTCTCAATTTGTGTTCAACCAACCAAATTGAGACACCAAATTTGGACATGTGTGCACATTTATGGAAACAGTTAGAAAAAAATCCATAAATGTGCACACATATCCCAATTTGATTGGTTAGACACAAATTGGGACACCAAAATTTGACAGCTAATTTGAATCCTTTAATTAATGATAAAAGCTAGGGAAGTTTCATTCATTTTATTTTTTGGATTAATCGGGTTCGTTGAGTTAAATCCCATGTAATTCATGGGACCCTTTTATCGTTTAATTTTGTACGCGTTTAGCTGTATTTAATTAGGCTTTATGATATATAATTTCCCCGGTTTTCCATTTAATATGATTAATCTATGATTTAATTTATATTAGAGAATGTTTATCCACATCACCTCTTAGTAGAGCTAGTTGTGCACCTCTTTTCCGCAAATCCCACCATGTGTATTTTACAAGCATATGTGGGAGTTTTCTTCCCGGTTGTGGGAGTAGATATCCGGACCACACATGTAAATATCCGAGCCACACATGTATTGCTTGATCTCGACGGGTCCCAGCAGTCATATTGTAACACTTCTTGTAATACTTCAAAAAAAAAAAAATAGAGAATGTTTATACGTACCTTGATAGTGTAAATATCAATTCTAGATCGTTGCTTAATTTGAACTTTTTTTTTACAATATCTATCTATCCACCTATCTAGACTAGGGACAAAGATCCTCTCCTCACCTCACCTCATCCTCACCTCCCTTAATCTTATGACACATAAGTATTGCAATGAATGAATGGTTAAAATATGATTGACAATTTATTAACAACCAATCACATGCTTTAAAAAGGTGAGGAAAATGTGAGAATGAGATGAGGTGAGGAGAGAATCCTGCTCCACTACAATCAAAAAAGCTGACACGTGATTATGTATTAGTATTTTAGTGGTTGGGTGCACTTGGTGCACCAAATTGGCAAATTATATATACATTTTGTATTAAATTTTCAAAATTTTTGGTTTTGTGTTGTGTATGTTTTAACACATAAAGGAAAAAAAAAAAAAAGTAGAAGGAGAAGAAAAGAAGAGAGGTTTGAGAAGTATTTTCATTAATATTCAATATGAAGAACTCATTACACTCTGGCCGACTATTTATAAGTCAATCCTTCGAATGAGCAAAAATTAATAAAAGTGATAAAACAAAATAGGAAATAATGGGCAGAAAATGTGTTCCTGGAAAACTTGTCTACTTGGTTGAAGTACTCCTACGAGAATTCAAAGAACCCATCAAAAGATCATGACCTTTCTGGCTTTTGTTGTTGGAGGTTGAAAACTGGGTTTATCTTGCTCATATGGATCTGGGAGCACAAATATCGCTAACAATCCACTTATTACAGCAAGCACAGCCGCTATCATAAATGTTGGCAAGTTACCGCCGCCAAATATTATATCCAACGGTCCAGCCATTACTGCCACTAGCATCTGTTGTTTGTAACTCACACATCATACAACAAATTCACATTTCATAATTAACTTGTTTAATGAAGAAAAAAACCTTTAATTACCTGTGGGATAACAATGGAAAAATTAAGCACTGCCAAGGATAGCCCTGTCAATTTCAAAATGTCCAACATTTTCTATTAAAATTAAATAAATAAATTACAAACATTAAATTTGATTAGCATAAATAATTTATAATCTCACACATTATCAGGTTTGATGACCAAAATATTTACCTTGACCACCACCATTTATAGAACAATAGATGGATGCCATAGCAAATGGAATGCTGTATGTCATCTGCACACAAAAAAATTAAAAAAATTCGAGGATTTAATATAACACTGGACTAAATCATCTCATCGGAAAAAAAAAAAAATTAACCAACCGCGAGTGAAATGCCCAAAACCGCAAAGATAGCCCAAGCACCACACAAGATGGATAATGGAGGGAATTCCCAGTTTCTATTATCAGGTTGTCCTCTCCACCAAACCTCGGCATCCTTGGAAATCTCCACCGTACATATCAACCCTCCGGCCAATATCAAGTTCCCTACACCCCACAACCTCTTCACTCCTCCCATGCAACGTCCCACTGGCTCTATCGCCAATGATGCCAACGCCAACACCACTGAGTTGAGCATTAGCCCTAACGACCCCGCCCGCACACCCACCTCGTACCTCTCCACAATCGACTCGTTCGTGCTCATTACGTCCCCTCTGAACACCTCTTTCCCCTGCCAGTCTGTACCAAATATAAGGATCGGAAACACCCCTATCCAACTTAGAGACGTCACAAGAAGAAGAAACCACACCGGCCTCTTTAAATTCTGGAAAACAAATATCAACTCTCTCATGAATGACATATTTATTTGCAGCTGTTGCCCGTTCGATAGCTTCTTCGCATACTCATCGCTCAGTTGGTCCTCGCTTATTGAAACCACAGCGATTAGAGTTAGAACCAACAAAAGGAGTAGGGCGATGAAGAAACAGCTCTTGATGTTGGCACAGTTTCTCTTGCAAGCGTCAGTTTTCGTGAAGGGGAAGTGTGTGTAGAGGTTCGCATAAGCTCCGCAGAAGTAGCCTAGAATGTTGCCAATGGCCATGAAGAACGAGAACCAACTCATCCCTGTTCGCATGGCTTTGTGGTCTTGTAGGCAAAGATCGGCCAACAAGGCACGGCATGGACCCTGTAACGCGTTATTTGCTATGTCCAGTAACCAAAACCCTAATATAAAGAGACTCACTGCTCTAGGTTTGGTGGTCCCATCCAACGAGTCTCCGGCTTGGTACCCGATATCCTTGGCGAATCCGATGAGCATGTAGGCTACGGAGGCGATTACAACCCCTGCAACGATGAAGGGGCGACGTCGACCAAAGCGAGAGGTGCATCGGTCACTTCGGAAACCCAAAACAGGCTGGACAACCATACCGGTGATAGCGCTGTAGACCCAAATGAGAGAAGAGAAAGTGTGAGGAACACCCAAGCTCTGGACGTACGGGGACAAGAGGGAGATCTGTAGGGCCCATGAATACTGGACCACGGTGGCAATGGAGGCAACGGCCACCAGCTTCCACGTAGAACATGATGACTTATTTACAGACACTACTTGTCGCCTCATCATAGCAATCTTAATAATGAGCAAGTAAAACTATCTTATACAGGTGGGTATTGTACATGGGAAGAGGCTGATGCCGGAGAATTTGGATATCTCCGGCGAGAATGGTTGAAAGAGTAAAGATGGGCAGAGGTTGAATTTGTAAAGAAAGAAATTTATATGACTAATTTTAGAGAAGAGAACATAAATCTAGAATAACTTCAACAAAAAAAACAAAAAGGGAACATAAAAATAGAGTGATAGATATTTACGGTGGACTATTTAAATTTTCTTCTATTTAAAGAGTTATTTTTGATGGTTAAACATGTTTTTTGAAATGGGATTGGTTAAACTTAGGAATTCAAATTTAATCCAAAAAAGAGTACGTGTTGACCTCTGTTACATTTCCCACGTCATATATAAGCACTTATTTTCAGTGGGATTCAAATTGTCCAATTAATTATTTATGTATGTATCGACGTGGAAATGGTGGGTTTTGTATCAACAAGAACATCAGCAGCTAATGCAACTTGAATATCCAATAATAAAAAATAAAAAATTGGTTGAATAGCAATTATGTTCAATTTGTGCAAAGTGCTTCATAGGTTCAAAATAAAAACTTTAATCAATTACGATCTAAAACATGTAGATGAACCATTAACAATAACATTGGAAAATTTACATCAAACTATCTTTCTTCTGCCCAATATTTATTAAAAAGAATTTCAATGTCTATAAGAACTAATTCGTGGCTTGAACAACTGATTAATAGAATAAATTAGTTATCAGCTATAGATTTGAGCCATCCTACCAATATTACATCAATAACATGCAAAACATTCATAGGAAAATTTCCTTAGTGTCAAAGTCTATATATGTAAGCATTTGTTCGTCATCTCAATCCAATCATTTGAAATAAGTACCTGCCAACTTCCATAATAAGCTTATGATAACAAAAGAACAACATGCAGTTAGCAATCATCGTCACTACTTAATTGATTAGATTCATCATCTACTTCACCATAAAGATGTTCTTCCACATCTTCATATTCATTTTCATCCATTTTGTGATCATACCACGAAATTCATGGCAGCGGATGGATTGGCTAATCTGTCTGTCTCCCTTTGTTCTCTTCGCTAGTGGGATTCTCCTTCTTTGGAGATTAAGAAAATTCTTCAGTGAGACACTTGGAAGATTCCCCATTTTTGTTTCTCTTAGGAAGTGCTTTGATTGTTTGTTTGCCTTGTTTTGTCGTTTTTTCTTGTGTTTTCTCTGCACTCTCTTTTGCATATGGTTAATTATTCTTTTGTCCAAGAGGGTTATTAAAAAAATAATAAAATATAAAAAAAAAAAAAAGGTGCACAAGTTCATCATGCAAAATTAAATTCAGTAGGATTTGCTAAGAAATATTGGCTACGTACGTATTCAAAAGCAATTTGAGCATTTAGGTCACTTTGTGTTTTTCATTGCCGTGCTAAGGGTCATATAGCTTCTCGTTGTCCCCATCATACTTAGCTTTGTAATCAAGAGTTTGATAACTTTCCCACATAAGAAAAAGAAAAGGAAATTGTTCATCCTTTAAAGAGTTTTGATTAGGCTTTTAGATGATCCTGACAGAGATGATGTTGGACTGGAAGATGCCATGCATAAGATGTATCCCGACCATACCGGTACATAGGTGAAGATGATTGAAAACGTATTAGCATATTTCATATACATTTGTTTCTTGTAATTAAGGATAAGGTTTATAAGTTAGTGATAGATGGTCAACTTCAGCGTATACTCTTGAACCCCATCTTCATTCTTTTAGTACTACTTAGATGGACAAGATATATCCCAACCTAGAGAAAATTACCCACATAGATGTTTATTTTCTATCAAAATAAGTCTATTATGATATTCTTCCTATGATTTCACTCATATACTTTTAGGAAGACCTTGGCTATATAATCAAGATTTTTTTTTTTTTTTAAATATATATTTTTATTAAAAGCCCTCACTTAAGGTGGAGGAAAACCGAAGAGCCAACAAACGGACACAAAGGGGAGCCAGAGACAACCAAAGAAACAACACTAACCAAGAAAGAAAACAACCAAAACAAACCACAACCAACACAGGAAAGAAAATAAAGCTAAACATGCCTAACTTAAGCCGTACCCAATTTATCCAAATGAAGAAAACCTTTGATAACTCCAGAAAGTTGACTAGAACAAGAAAACACATTATTCTTACCACTGGCACCATAACGCGCCAAAGCATCAGCCACTTTATTACCTTCTCTATAAAAATGATGAATAGAGAAATCAAATCCTTCCAATAAATCTATAAGTTGGTCACAAAAATCCCATAAATACCAAAGATTACATATCCAGGACCGGATCCAAGAGACCACAATATCATAATCACACTCAATGTCAATACCATCGTGGCCCAAATGCTTACAAATAGAAATTCCTTCCACCACCGCCCGCAGCTCAGCTTCATTATTAGAACACGAGCTAAAGAATTTTGAAAAACCAAAAATGAAATTACCTGAACTGTCACGAAGCACGCCACCTCCACCAACAGGACCCGGATTTCCCAAACTGCTCCCATCCAAGTTGAGTTTTAATCTACCTGGAGCCGGTTTAAGCCATCTCAAAACTTGAATTTTCTTCTGTTTCTTTAATAAAATCTGCAAATCCATGTTTCTCAGAACACAATCATCACTATAATTCCAATGACGCACCTCTGTCAAAGAATTACTTAAAATCTGAACCCAATGCTTAATGGAAAGCCAGACATTCGAAAAGCTCTCCAACTTCCCCTTCAGTCTAGCCGCACATCTTCTTCTCCACAACCTCCAACTAACTAAACAAGGGATTAACCCCATCAAATTTCCCAATTGGGAAGACCGGCTAGCTTTATTAAACCACTACTGGACTCTCTCCTTCTAACTACAATGGACAAGGAATGGCACTCCCACCTCAGCCGAAACCTTTCTCCATAAGTTGGACACAAAATCACCATTATTCAAGATATGATCCAAGTCCTCAATGCCTCTACTACTACAACAATTACAGGCCAAAACAATAAGAACCCCCACACTCCTCACCTTTCCATCAACACTTAAACAATTAAACGCAACCTTCCACATACAAACAGCAATCTTCTTCGGTAAACACTTGTGCCAAATCCATTTAGCCCACCCAAACTTCGGATTTAGTGTTGAAACAGCCATTCTGACCACATCCCAAGCAGATTTAGTGTTGAAATAGCCATTCTTCTCAGGGAGCCATAACAAAACATCTTCATAATTTCTAACCTTTCTAACCCTTCCCATAACTTCATTTGCTTTTTTCGAACCCAAAAGCCTTTGTAACTCCTCAACATCCCACACATTATCAATAACTAAATCCTTCAACCTAATTTGGGAATGTTCTCCCTCCGGAAACTCAGCAAATAAAGGCCCAGAACTCAAAAAATTATCATACCACAACCTAACATTACCTTCTCTAACCTTCCAGTTGGAATTGTTCAACAAAACTGGAATACACCTCATGCTTTTCCTCCAAAACTGAGAATCCGTATTGTGAGCTTTACAAACAGCAACATGCCCCCTTTTTAAATACTTAGCTTTAAAAAATCTTACCCACAACGAGTTTTGCGTTAGTAAATGCCAGCCAAATTTCATGAATAAAGACATTTGAACATCAGAGATGTTCCTCACGCCTATACCCCCCTCATCAGTAGGAATACACAACTTCTTCCAAGCCTTCCATTTCTTTTTATTTTTTCCTTCATGTTCACCCCAGAAAAAAGAAGAGAACATGCCTTGAATTTTTTTGAAAACAGATTTAGGCGTGTTCAAAACAGATAACAAATGCAGTGGCACACTAAACAATACATGTCTCAACAGCACTAACCGACCACCCTGGGACAACAAACGACTCTTCCAACCGTCAATCTTCTTACTAATTTTTTGAATCAAGGGATCAAACTGACTAACCTTCAATTTACCATCCACAATCGGAACTCCCAAATAAGTAAAAGGAAACTTTCCTTCAATAAAACCCGTATCAAATAAAATCTTATTTTTTCTCCTCAAACACAGATGCTTAGAGAAACAAATAGCTGACTTCTCCTGATTAACTCTTTGCTGGCCTTAGCCCTCCTCGACTTTCTCACTTGTACTCCTTTTATTTTTCCTCCTGAATTACAAACTAATATAGCACCAGGATCCGAACTATAATCTTTTTGGGAATCCAAACCCAAATCATTCTCACCATCGGATAATACTGCAAAGCTATTTCCGCATACCACCCCTTCCACTTCCTCATCAACATCTTTCACTTCCTCCACAATGACCACCTCCCCTCCTGAATTACCCTTTTCAATGATCTCATTAATATTTTTAGAACCCGAACACCCACCAAATTCAACTTGCCCATTCGCAATATCTTTACCAACATTAAGAACAATTTCACTCTCTTCTACAGTAACCGCCAACTGCAAATTCTCCCTACCCAAACTCTCAAACTCCTTCTCCTTGTTAAATTTGATATTCCCCTAATCTTGAGCCACTACTACTGTCAATTCTTCACCTTTTTCCAGACTATCTTTTCGCCCCACTTCTTTCCAAACCTTCTCCTCCCTTTCCTTCCTTTCTAATCGGTTTTTCACCAACCCGGCACACTACAGCAGTGTGTCCCTGTCTAAAGCACTTATTACAGTAAAATCCTCTCTTCTTATATCTCACTTGCTGCCAAACCTGATTTTGCCGCACAACTAACGAAAATCCCTCCACAACTTCCTCTTACAAATCAACTTCAACACACATTCTGTCCCATGTGGCTCTCATACGATATAAAGTGGCATTATCAGTCCCAAGTAATCTACCAAATCAAGTAGCAAAGCTCTATAAGCAGTCCAATCTATACAAGTGAAGAGGCAAATCTGGAAGAAAAATCCATTGTGGAACAATTGACGGCTCCTTGTTAACATCAAAATTGGTAGACCAATTAAAAAGTCGGAATTGGCATCCAGCCACCATTCTTCTTTCTTTTGCCCAAGCATGAATATAATCCTTTTTGTTTGCCAAGTGTAGCAACACATGATGATTATCCATAAAACTGATCATTGGGACCTCAAAAAAACCCCAAGTTTTGATAATCTGTACTCGAAGAACATCAATCGATGGTCTGGAAGAGAGAAACTTCAACACCAAAGCGTGTTTCAAGTCCTCGACAGCCCTCTCCATCTCCACATTAGACAAAACAAACCCTAAATCTCCATTAATCAGTTCCGGCCTCCTCAATGGGATTCTATACTTCGAATAGGAAATAGGTCTCTACAGAGCTTGCACGAAAGACTTCCCTCCTCCACCTGTAAAAACCCCAGCAGCACCTGACCCACTCACAACCAGCAGCGAAACCCCATCCTTACACACCCCTAACCCTCCGGCGACAGGCTCTACTGGAGACGGTGTGGCCATAGCCGCAGTCGTAGCCACGAGAAATAAAACGAAGGAACCCTAGCAAACAAAAAATCCTAGCAGCCGTCACACCAAAATATTATGCAAAAATCACGTCGTATTATTCTTATACATGTTTGCTATATAATCAAGATGTACTCCTAAATTGTTGTTGTGATAAACTGATAATACTTATGTATTTACACATTCTGATAGTTACTTATAATGTGAGTCTTCCTGTCAAATACCTTCTAAGCATAGCTTGAGCATTTTGATGTCTAGGTATCTTGAGCAAGCTAGACAGTTCTCTTAAGGTTGTTCATGGTTTTCTCCCTTGTCAATTCATTGATTTTGCACCCATATATAACTCACAATATTCTCACTATATTATACACAGTTAAGGATCAATAAAAGATCAAATTTAGTGACCAAAAAACTTATCGTTCCCATTCATCACTTAGAGTTCATTTCTAAAGATAATTAGTTACCATACAAAATGTTGGTTACTAATCATCCAAAACATTAGTGATTACAAATTTAGTTGTGAATTGTTTTTATTTTTTTTTTAACAACAGTCTTTATTGACAAACAACAGTAGCCCCAACCTAACAGGCAAGAAGGAACAACAAGAATAATAAGAATGAGAAGCCACACATAGGCAAACACCCAACAACAACAAAGCAAAAACACGAAACAACAACAGACAAAACCAATAGGAAAGCAAACAAAAACCGAGAAAGATACCCCAAACAATAGACACACAACAGAGGCCAACGCATAGAGGTAGAAATAGGGGAAGGAACCAAAAGCGTAGGCAACAAACGCCCAAAGGAACCAGAGCTCAAAGCACCTAATTAGACTACACTCCAAACCACTCTATCGCTGCCTCCACTGGAGCCCATTTTAGCCAAACTATCGGCAAAGGAATTGGAATCCTTCGAGTTGAAAATAACTTCAAAGTGTTGGAACCGCAGCAGAAGTTCCTTGATGTCATAAATGAGCTTAAGGTGATTAATACTACCAAATTTATTCTTGGAGTTAGGCCAAGACACATTCGTCTTGGAATCACTAACAATAATAACTTTACGGTTCACCAACAAGGGATTAGACATGCACAGATTGAGAGCTTGGTGAATAGCCATAATCTCCATTGAATTTGAGTCAAGAGTGCCAACAAACAAAGAGAACAAGCATAAAATACGGCTGTCAGAGTCTTGCAGCACTCCCCTGATCCCAGCCGACCCTAGATTTCCCCTCTTAGAGCCATTAACATTGAATTTGAGAGTGTCAATGGAGGGAGGGGACCAGCTCGCCTTGACAGATTTCTTGGCTCTCTTCGATTCCACACAACTATTCTTCAGGTTTAACAAGAATAAAGATATTGGCATTTTGGAGCCACAACTATAAAACTTAAACCACCAGGCTACCTTGAATCAAATCACATCAACGACCTAATTAGTAGCTAATTCTTAACCATTAAAAACCAAGTTATTTCTCGTTTCCCAGTTAGACCACACCATAGCATGGAAAAGAATACACTAAGCTCTCTTGTTCTTAACAGAAAGGCATAAACCTAACCACCCCACTTCCCACATCTTCATATTATCGATCAGGCAACACTGAACATCCTAAATGCAATAACATTTCATCCAAACCTTCCACGTCCACCTGCATTGCAAGAACAAATGATCTATGGATTCCTTGTTTGACTTGCACATCAGACATTTGAGATTCGATACAGACCTCAGACCAAACTTGAAAAGCACATCTCTTACCAAAATCCTCCCTCTAATCAGTTGCCACATGAAAATCTACACCTTATGGGGACAAATGCCACTCCATAACAAGATATCACCACGATTGACTTGCCTAAAAACCCACAAAGGACAAAGAGAAAGGCTTTAGTGACTGATAACGTTATTTCTTTAGGCCCTTTTTCATATTGCTTGTCTCGTTTCACAGGTTTTTTTTTTTTTTTTGTATTTAAATGTTTTTTATGAGCCTTGTGTAGGTAATTATCCCTAAATAAGGGATTTGAACTTATTTGGAGAGTTTGGAAGCAAAAAGGTGGGAAAAGGACTGAAATTGTAAGAGCTTGTAAAGAACGACCAACTTGCGAAGTCCATAACTCTCTCCACAAATTGAACTGAGTTTCGTGCTACATATAGTCGGAAAGCCACAGATGTCTAGTTTCAGGAAAATTTTGAAGTTCGCGATTCAAAATTTTCTAGAGTGAGTTATGCTCATTTTAGTGACTGATGGACAATGCTGAAAAGTCAACCGCGATTTTGACGGGCCAACTTCGTCATTTCACTGTTTTGAAGCCCTAATTTCATGCCTAGCCTATATATATCTCATTTTGAGCCCTAGAAGCAGCACCATCTAATCTTCTAACATTCTTTGAAGACCCAACACCAATCAAGATAGAGAGAGAAGCTCCAAACCTCCATTTTCCTCCATGGAAGCTGGCCATCCACCATCACCAAACCTTCTTCCATCCATTCTAGAGCAAGAAGAAAGGAGAAAGAAGGGTTCTTTCTTGTCTATAAGGAAACAAACACCACCACTTTAAGATGGAGAACTCTTTGAGGAGATCATGACCATGGCTTCTTGAGTTTTCTCTATCTTTTACTCTTCTCTTAGTATTTCTCTTTGATGTGTATGATCCCCACTTGGGATTTGTTGTAAACCTAACATTATGCTCTTTATATAATTGATTTACCTTTGATTGATTTAAGTCTGGTTTCATTCATCATGCTTAATATTTTTTTTTTCCGTGTTTATGTTGATGTATGACCACACTTGTCATGAATTTAGGGATTAGGATTACATGAGAATTAGGATTTGTGTTATGGATGACCTTCCATGCATAGTCTTGATTATTAGCTCTCATGAATGGAAAAGGCGTGATTTATGCATGACCTTGCTAGATTAGCTCTGGTTCTATATTATTGTGCTTAATGGGTCTTCGGCTTTGCTCATTCTATAACCTTAGGTGATTGATGGTTCGGTAGACACAATTGCTCATTCTATGACCTTAGGTGTTGATGACTTGGTTTTGGTAATAACATTAATCAAGATAAAAACGAACCCATGAACTGGAGTTGAATATGCGTAATAGAATCAAATCATCAATCATTATGATCAATATAAATGTTGTGGTGAACACATTTTCCTAGTGTGTCCATTCCCTTCCATCTCTCCAATCCACCTATATCTTTTATTGATTTATTTTACTTTACATTGCCTTTAGTTTAGCTTACGATTTTTAGCATTTTTTTTACGACTTCACACACACTCTCAAGCTCTCCTTTACATTGCTTTCGATTCTTTAAACTATAGACAGTTGACAGATGATATCTCCTTGAAAAACGAACCCGTACTTACTTCTATGTGATCGTTCAAATGATCCGTACACTTGCAGAATAAACTTCAATTTTCGCATCGGTGATCATGACTAACTGGACCTCAAAATGGGGAAAAATAAAGCTTCTCAGGTACTTCTCGAGGATCTCTTCCTTCAAGAAACGGGTTGTTGAAACTTGAAACCACCTACAAACTCACCATGAACCTATTTACGTATTTTGGTTTAACTTGCCTCGGATGGAGTGAGTACTGGGTCGGGTCCCTACGGGTTTGGGTTTTTTTACATCTCAAATTAGCTTTTATAGCAATGAGTCAATGACTATGAATTAGCCATTGCAGCGTTGGCACTCGTTGGGCCTATGTTTTTATTTTGGGTCTTTATCTTTATGGGTTCTGATTTTTCTAGCATCCCTAACTTAGCTTATAGGCTTATAGCAATGACTATAAATTGGCCATCATTGCAATTTCAGCATTCACATTTCACTATTAACTTAGCTGTCCATTAGGAGTCCAGATCCTCATAAGAAGAACCAAAAAACCACTAGGACTCTATTAAACTGTCCAAATTTATATCCAAATATTATAAAATGGGATGTTAAATTATGTGTCAGTCAATGGCCCAAGTGTTAGTAAATTTGTGTCCATATAAGGATCCGGTTGAAATGGTAATTTCCTGAATTTTGGATTTATTTGGACATTGATTATTTTCAAGATTTCTCACTTAAAAGTCAAAAAGTGTTGTTTTTAAATATCTGATTTTGTTACAAGTCTTGGGCTGACAGGTGATATTGATTGTAACACACAGATACAGAAGTAGGAAAAAAGGTGAATTACAAAATCAAACCTTTTCCTCTTTTTGATGAAAAGAAAAAGAAAAACGAATTACAGTAAGAAAAAGACTTGAAATATTACAATGATTCGAGTTTTGGGATCGGGAAAGAGACTCGAACCCACACCGCAAGACCTCACGATATGAGTGTGAGGGGTTTAATCACTGAGCCAACCTTATCTTGTCACAGTAAGAAGAAGACTTAGTTATGTAAAAGGCTCAACTATAGCCATGTAAAAGGCTCAACTATAGCCTAAGTAGCTAGTGATTTTATTTAATGAAATCCACCGGCCACTGCTTTGGTTGAGACACCAGGAGGCGGCGATGGGAGCAGAGTGATTGCCACAGTACCACTCACAGCGGCCGCCACTGCTCCGAAAACAAAAGCTGGCAAGTTTCCACCTCCAAACAAAGCATCAAATGGACCTCCCAACAGCGACACCACCATCTGTGGAACAACGATTGCCAAGTTCAAAACTCCCAACGAAAGCCCTTGACCAGCACTGGAATTAGACCCTGAAGTCTTACAAAATATTGATGCCAAAGCAAACGGAACACTGAATGTAATCTGCACATGATAAAGCAACAATATCACTTTAAAAAAGTTATCAGATTTTAGACATATGCTTTTTAAGTGATTTGGTTCTTATATTACTTTTGGCTAAAAAAAATTAAAAAGCAAAGAAATAAAATTAATAACTTACGGCTTGAGGGATTCCCAAGATGGTGAAAATAGCCAAAGCACCGGCCTTGATACCGGAAGGAGGCGGAAACAAGTGGCCGTTGGCGTTCATGATGACGTCATTTCTACGGTGAGCCTCAGCCAACTTGGTGACCAAAACAGTCATAGCCAAACAAATAGCGAGAACGAAATTAACAATACCCCAGAGCCTCTGGACACCACCAGTCCAACGAGCTAAAGGCTCGATAGCAAGTGAAGTGATCCCCAAAACGATAGCGTTTAACATGAGACCCAACGCACCGGCACGGACTCCGTGGTCGTAAACCCTCAGTTGCTCGGGGGTGCCACCGGAAGTTCCGCCGTACACCTCCTTACCCATCCAATCAGTATCGAACAACAAGAATGGGAACCAAGCGAGCCAGTTAAGAGCCGTCACCATTAAAAGAATCCACATGGGTCTCTCTAAATTCTTCAAAGCAGTGAAAATCTCCAAGAAAAATGGAGTCTTTGCGGGTTTCTCATCGGCGTCTGTAATCTCATCACCATCAACGGTTTTTCCCTGTTCCGGTGACCAGGGTTTTTCTTTCACGTAACTGAGAGCTATGATGGTTACAATTACGAGGAGAGCTATGGAGATAAAGAAACAAGTCTTCAAATTTGCACAGTAAACGTCGCAAGACTTGGTTGCTGTGAACGGTAACATGTGGAAGAGGTTGGTGTAGGAGCCGGCGGCGTAGCCGAGGACGTTGCCGACGGCCATGAAGAAAGAGAAGAATGCGTTGGCTGTACGGGTTTTTTTGTGTTCGCTACCGGAGAGGTCTGCGAGAAGTGCCCGGCACGGACCTTGAAGGGTATTGTTAGCGACGTCGAGAATCCAAAACCCGAGAACGAAAAACCCGATAGCCCGAGTTTTGATTCCCTCTTTCGGGTCGCCAATAAGGTGGCCGAAATCGGCGGCGTAGCCGATTAAGAAGACAGCAATCGCGACAAGTACAGCACCGGCGGCTATAAAAGGCTTACGACGACCAAATCTGGACGTACAGTTGTCGCTATGGTAGCCGACGAGTGGCTGAACAATCATGCCGGAGACGGGCCCACAAAGCCAGATCAACGACGACCATTGATGTGGAATACCCAGAAGCTGCACATAAGGTGTGAGCAGAGAAAGCTGCAAAGCCCAACCGAACTGGATCCCGGCGGCTATCGACGCCACTGAGATAATTTTCCTCAGTGGTGACGCCGCTTCCGCCGTAGGAACTCTCGCAGACTCGACCTCCATTTGCTACTCGTTAGAAGAAAAAAAAGTATGTTTTTTTTTTTTTTTTTTTTTTTTTGTTCCTTTACAGTTTATATAACACTGTATGGAATGTGAGATCTCCTTGTTCTTTGTTATAAGAGTGGCTTTTTTTGCATGCTTATTTATAGAGAACAGAAGTAGAAGTACAAGGAACTGAGGAAGACATGAATTTGTAATTACTGAGATTTGGATTTGTGGTTTGTGTGATTATTGTAATTTGTTAATTAGTGAAAATCGTGATTGTCACACAATTACTTTTATCCATTTTGTGTGTTGTCGTCTCGATCCCGATAAAATTTTATCTTCAATGAGACGGCTATTTGTAAATCTACCGTACATTTTGTATCTCACCTTCCACGTGGGCTTCGAACATTTAATTTCTTTTTTTTTTTTTTTTTTTTAGCATATTATTTGTTGGATTATGTATATGTGATTTATTGCAATTATTTATGGATTTGAATTTGATTTTTTTTTTTTTCTATTGTATCTATATTTGGTAATTTAATTAAATCACTTTAATTTTCATTTAATATTCATGCTTTGAACAATGAGATGTATATATGATTTGTAGATAATGTAATCCTCAAAAAATTAAATCACTTGGTAAATGGATACATTTACGGATTATTGATTTTCTTTAAGAAGAATGTTTTAATATTTTTTTTTACAAGTTAATTATATGATATTTATATCATTGCATATATCACATGTTTTATATTAGGAAGATTTGGAAAAAAAATAAAAAAATAAAAAAATAAAAACCCTTGAGGTTTGACCTTTTTAAAAAAAAAACAACTTTTTAATCGATAATATGAAGTCGGTCTAGTAGTATATCTCTCTCACACTTATACCATGAAAGACTCCTCTCTAAATTCCGAATTATTATAATATTTAAAATAAAATAAAAACTATTCTCATTGTATAACAAAAATGCTTTATAATTTCAAATTTTGGTTTAAAAACCCTGATTGTGTATTAAAAAAAAAAAATCCCTACAAGAGAGTTTTTTATTTAAATTTAAAGCTATTATTTTTTTTAAATGGTCAAATATCAAGGGCGTTTTTTATAATCTCCCTTTATATTATGTTTTTTTCCTTCTTCTTTTTTAAGGACCTTTATATTATGTTAATAGAGGTAAAAATTGTCATCTTGTTTAATTAGATAGTCAAAATTCAACTTTAAAAAAAAAAAAAATAAATAAAAAATAAGTAATTCTACTTTGTCTACATTTGGTGTCCAAATCTAGTGCCTAAATGATGTGTCAATACTCCAATCTATTCATTTAAATCATACAAATCTAATACAATTTAAATGAATGGATTTGGGCAATAAATTTAAGCAAAGTAACATTATTGATATAAAAAATAAATAAATAAATAAAAAAGGATAATCAAAATTGTAACATTTGATATTAATTGCAATGAAAATATAACTTAAAAAGGGAATAATTATTTAATTGGAAAGTTTTTACTATTTACTAATAGTGGTAGTTTGAATAGAATGTAATAAATGATGGTCTTAATGACAGTTTTCTTTTACGTTAGTCTCAAGTAATAATAATTATTACACACAAAATCACAAATCTAATCCCATTTTTTGTTCCAGGCCTATCCATTTGAAAACTGAAATGTTTAAAAAAAAATAAAAAATAAAAATAAAAAAATAAAAAAAAACGTTACATTCATTTTAATTTTATAATGATTATATCCAAATTTTTTTTTTTTTTTTTTTTTGATTGGAAGTAACAACAAGTTACAACAACTGGATAACCTATCCAGACAGTTACTATAACTGGGACCATCGAGATAAGACATCGAGGCACAGCTCAGACTACAGCTCCCACACCGGGGAGAGAACATCCAAACCCACAAACCCTCACAAAAGGGACTGAAACTAACCAAAAAAACTCACAAAGAGGACTGAAAATAAACTAAAAAACTAACAAAACCTCACAAAGAGGATTGAACTAACCGACCAAACCTAACACCGATCAGAGAAGGAGGAGTCCCTTGGCTACCGGCAAGTGTTCCGGCGGAGAGGATCGGGCCGGACGAACTCCAGGGCCGCCGATCTAACAGCTTACACTGAAACACTCTAGATCTGGCTGGATCCTAGAGGATCGGCCGATCTAACAGCTGCCGGCGTTGGCTGGAAAAAAAGACCCGCCCGGTGGAGCGAGAGGGTCGGCCAGACGAACACCAAGGCCGTCGTAGCAGCCGCAGGAGGCACCCATCTGATCGGGAAGGCCCAGCATGAGGAAGAAGACCGCCCGAAGAGGCGACATCGCCGCCGACTCCCGCTGCCACAGCAAGAAGCCGGCGACAGACTGAGGCGTCGAAAACTGAGAAGAGACTGGAGGCGGTGTTGGGTTAGAGAGAAGGCAGAGAAAAAACCTAGGAGAGAGAGATTGCCTTTTTTTAGAGAGATAGATGCTTTTATTATATCCAAATTACTATGTAAGGAAAATTTGTTAATTTACATTGTATTATGTAATTGTTTTCCATATACAATTTTAAAATCTAAGAAATTAATAACCAAGATTAGGTTGGTCCAGTGTTATGCTTCCCACGCTGTGGTTCGAGTCATATCTTGCTCTCCAAAATCCCTAATTTAATGTAAATTTTCACACCCAAAAAAAAAATTACACTTTTTTGTTTGATTAATTGTAACTAAAAATGCCCTCATTGGTGTAGCTTAGCTGGTAGATGGATGAACATGAGGTTTGGAAGCTCGAATCCTACCAATTGTAAAAAGTTTCAAATATATATATATGGTCTAGATAAGTGGATAGATAAATAGATACCATCAAAAAAAAAAAAAAAAAAAAAAAGTTACTAAAAACGCTCTCAAAAACTTAAAATTTTATATCTTGATTTGTGAAAACTCAATCTTTTTTATACAACAATGCTACTTTACCTAAATTTGGAGTCCAAATGATGTAGCATCACTATAATCGATTCATTACAATTGGACACCAAATTTAAACAAAGTAGGATTACTCCTTTTATATATATACTTTTTTGCTATTGGTAGGATTTGAGCCGCTGACTTAAGAGTCATTTGTTTAAACCTCACCAGTTAAGCTACGCCCCTAGGGGCCACTCCTTTTTTATATTGATTAATCAACTAGAAGAATTCAATTTATGATTTAATGAATAAAAATTGATTAAATCTTTAGCCTATGGTTCATGATTGAACACAATTTTTTTTTTTTTTTAATATTACAATAATTCAAAATTTGGGGGTGGCTTGGGGTCAGACTCGAACCCACAACCCACAATTATCTACTTTTAAAAATGGATATTTAAAAAAAAAAAAAAAAAAAAAAAGGTCGTTAAGTTTTATTTCAAAATTGGCTCTTTCATACCATCATGAAAATAAATTATAAATGTCAAAACAAGATTATATTTTCATTTTATTTGTGGAAGCCACATGCCTATATCCATATATTTTTACAACTAATTTCGAATTTAAAGTGAACATGATTTTCCTGAATTAATAAACAAGCACAAGATATCCAAATAAAATTTGAATCATCCCTTAATCTCATCCATATTTCATCTTCTAAAATTGATTTTGTGATACATTAATTGACTACATGTAATATGTTATATGTATAATTAAAACTTGAACTGACGAGATAAGGTTGTTCGGATGGAATACGACTCACAACTACACCTCTACAAAGTTGTGGGTTCCGGTCTTCCACCACTCGAGTCCTGATAAATAACAACCAATCATAAAATTAAAAAAAACCACGAGATCATGGGTTCAAATCCTATATTCCCTATAAATAACAACCAATTATAAAATTAAAAAAAAAAAAGATGAAAACGAGGCTGACGATTTTCGTAAAAAGGAGGGTGACGAAGATCCTTATCTGCATGCATCAAAAACTGTACGTTAAGCATGAAAGTCAATGCATCAGGTGTAATAAGTTTGATATTATCCATTTTTGATGAATTTGCGCACCCCAAAGGAGAACTGCAATTTGAAATAAACACTCTTCACACTTGATCAGGGTGGTTTTCAGAGATTTCATTAACTCAGTGGTAGTCAACTTAGGCCTTAGCTGAGTCACGATGTGTCAAATGTTAATTCACAATCCACTCAGCAACAACACAAGCTCACTCACTATTGAATTTTGAATTCCGTACCGTGTCATATTATAACTTTCGAAACCGTGCTACTCTTCTTCCACTTAATCTAGATTCAACTACTATACAGTTTCAGTAGGGTTACTGAGTTGTTATTAATCATTGAATTTCAATGAACGGTCTACAAATAACAATCTCTCATATAAGTATATAACTCTCACCGTAATCATACAGTTTATGCAGTTCCTGTATTATAACTAAATCCTCCGGATCTATGTAATTATTGGCGTAGCCAAAAATAATAATAATAAATAATTAGAGGACAAAATGAAAAAATAAAAAACAAAGTATAAAGAAAATTTTATGATTTCTTAAAGTTTTTCCCTTTTTGAGCGAGGGGGCCATATATATTAGACCCGTGGTTTTCAAAAATGTTACCTGTGTTCCCGTAATGGAAACCTAGATCCATAGATTTTAATATTGAGAGTAAGCTTTTGAATGTTAACGTATTCGTGTGTTCCTGTAACGGAAGCTTAGAAAGTGGCAGAGGGATTCTGACTCACTGCCTGTGAGATTTAAATTGGGTATTCATACCGATACAGCGATATTAAAACTGCAATTCCCTTTCATGTTTGACAGGTTTGGAATCGTAACTTTCTCTCTCTCTCTTCATCTTCCCGAGAAGGTGAGCATATAAAAATATAAAAAATTAAAAAATTAAAAAAAAAAAAAAGTTCGGGATTTACCAAAATTTGTCGAAATATGTCAAAACCAATTACTATATTTGCAATTTAGATATCTAGATTCATAGAAGACTTCCAATAGAACTAAAAATGAATTTGACTTTTGGTGTCTATTGATATAGAAGGAACAAACTACCATAATGCAAATACGGTACAATGATGTATTCAAACTGGTAAGGTTTCAAATTTTTAATTATTTGACAAAAGTTGACAAATTTAGAAATGAGAATATATGTTATTATTTTGAAAAGGATTGATGGGGTTTGGTTTCGGAGAACCTTACGATTGTACTGTTAGAGGAATTTGAATTCAAAAATAATATCTCAACCGACTAAACTTATTTAGTTTAGTTAAAAGGGGGAATTGCACAAATATCCCTCGAGATTTTATAAAACTACACAGATATGGTAGTTTTGGCCATATACGTACAAATTTCTCTCAACATTTGAAAATTGTTGCACAAACATTCTCTACTATTAGATGGATCCGTTAGTTAATGGTCAAACGTGTAAAAATTCTAAAATACCCTATATTTTTATTTTAAATAAACTAACAAATTTAAAAATAAGATAAAAAAAATATTTTAAAATCTTTTAGAAAACATGAATGTATCTTAATTCTGAAACCTAAAAAAAAAAAAAAAAAAAAAAAAAATCATCTTAAAAAAAAATTAGTTTTTGCAATTCCCCCTTGATTTTAAATAAATTTAAAATTTAAAATTTATTTATTATTAAATTGTTTAAAAACTATTTTTTTTTATTTGTAAATATGAATTTTTTTTCAAGTTTCAGATTTAAAATACATTCATGTTTTCTAAACTAATTTTTTATCTTATTTAAAATAGAAATAAAGGGTATTTTAGACTTTTTACTGTTTTAACCATTGACTGATGGATCCATCTAATAGTAGGAGATGTTTGTACAACAATATTCAAATGTTAAGAGAAATCTGTGTGTATATAGCCAAAACTGACATATCCGTGCATTTTTATCAAACCTCAAGAGTGTTTTTGCAATTCCCCCTAGTTAAAATTATATTCTATCAGAATTGCTGTACTCATATATTATTAAGTTTTATCTTTGTATATTTAAATATTTAAACTTTATCTGTAAAAACACTCTCTATATATTGCTATCACCGATCAATAAAAGTAAATCGATCGAGAATTACAAAGAGAATTGCAATCTTTCATCTTCTACTTGCTCTTTACAGATGGTATCTCAGAGAACCATACAATTGCACGGCTCTTACTTGCATATGTTCTCAAATCTTAAAATAAAAGCTTTCGGTGATCTTATCTGATAGCAATTAAGTGTTGTTAAAAAGTGTTTTTGAAACGTTGAACTTATTTGTAGTTGACTAGTTGTTGATTAAAAATATATATATATACGTTTATCTAGCTAGTCTTTTGATATTATTTTCAAACATTTTTTTTTTTTTTTTGAAAAGAACCAACAAACAAAGCAAAGGACCTACAAAGAAGAAGGGCATCCCCCAAAACCAGACTTTCCACATATATATATAGGACAGTCATCTTATAAATATATGGTAAAGTTTATAATATATATATAAAGGTGATTAAAATATTAAAAAAAAAATTGAAACGTTTATTGAATAAATGAATGGATATGATATGATGATGCATATAGTTTACCTGAAAAAACAAGAATGTGGTTGAATTTTCATTCGACAGTCAACTACCAAATGACCACACAAAAGAAACTTTAATGTGGAAAATGTGTTCATCTAACTTATAGACTTTATTAGACTTTATTAGTTTTCAAAAAGTGAGCATAGCAGCAGCAGGTATGAACCGAGGACGAACATACACTCTCGATTGGGACCCTTACGTACCCAAATGGTAGTCAAGTAGCTAGTGATCAATTATGACGGCAAAAATGTCACAACTCGCAATTGATCGAGACCATTTGAATTATGATTACAATGCGATAACACACAACAAGTTAATTTGTCACCATCGGGTTGGACCAAATAATTGAAACAATTTGAATTTTCATTACACTATTTCAGTGATAACACATGATTGTCACGATCGGGTAGGGCCAAATAATTGTACTCTTATATGAATTACATGTCCATGTGAATATGTGACCATATCGCATCAATATTTCTACACCACCAACTTTGAACTGCTTCTTTTTAATTATTATCTAGGTACATCACACCTTTCTTAATTATTTTTGTTGTCTCAATTTTAAGTTGTCTTTTTTAATGGTCAAGCTCTTAAAAAAATTTAAAAAAAACAGCTGAACAATAAAAAATAAAGCTTAAAAAAAATTGATCATATTATCACCTTCAACATCTATGATATTTATAGTAATAACTATTGTGTCCTATTAATGATCCTGATCAATTGTTTTTCATCCGTATATAGAGCATCTCTAATGGTATCCTCAAACACTAATACTAGACAACCTAAAAATTTAGTCCAAATTTCAACCTAAATGATGTGACAAGTGATTTTTTCATTAACCACATTATCTCATGTTATGTGTGGTGATGACAACTCACTTGTCACATCATTTGGGTTGAAATTTATGCTAAATTTTTGGGTTGTCTAGCATTACTCATCCTCAAAAATATAAGAGTAATCAAAATTTGATTATTTATCTCACAAATACTTTTCAACAGAGTCACTAAAATTTAATAGTAACTCTTTAATCAATAATCAAATTGCATCTTCAATAATTGAAGATTGACTTTCAATTATCAAATACAAACTTAACCTAACATAACTGATGTTGTAATTTTATTCTTTCTCTCCCATCTATGGCTTCTTCTTTTTTTTTCCTCTTTTTTTCTTTGCTCACCTATGTATCTCATCATTGTTTCGACTCCAAAAATTTTAATCAGGTAAAATTCGTCTTTTCATTACGAATAGATCAATACCCATAATATATACATTCTCTTGTCTTTTATAGTTTATTATTATTATTATTATTTTTATCATGTTTGGCTAATGATAAATTGAAGGAAAATTTTGTTATGATTTTGTACCATTGTAGACTACACAATCATTAAAAATGCTGAGGTGGCAACTTTTGAGGATCCAAATTTGCTTGTACCATTAGAACATCTTCAAAAGACTCTTCTATTTTCACACTTCAAATGTCTTTTATTTTTTGTTTTTTTTATCATGTTTGGCTAATGATAAATTGAAGGAAAATTTTGTTATGATTTTGTACCATTGTGGACTACACAATCATCAAAAATGCTGAGGTGGCAACTTTTGAGGATCCAAATTTGCTTATACCATTAGAGCATCTTCAAAAGACTCTTCTATTTTCACACTTCAAATGTCTTCAAATGTCTTCAATCTTCAAAAATGCTGATGTGACTCGTTTGTCTTTAACAAATATCTCATTTGCTTACTTACGTGACAATTTGAGGAGTGAAAAAAGAGGAGCCCTTCCAAAAGACTCTTTAATTAGAAATAAGTTTATATTATTTAATGAAAGCACACAAATCACCTCCCAATATATATATAATTACCCTCCATTTTTTTTTTCAAGTTAGAAATAATAATACGTTATTATTAAATATTCAATATTAGTCTCATTTTAAATATCTAAATAAGACTATTCAAGTGGTATAATTTTTATGAAGATAAAATTTTAGTAAAATCTCATTTGAAGAGCCTTTTTGAGGATGCTCTTAGAGCATCTTCAAAAAACTCTTCTATTTTCACACTTCAAATGTCTTCAAATGTCTTCAATCATCAAAAATGCTGATGTGACTCGTTTGTCTTTAACAAATATCTCATTTGCTTACTTACGTGACAATTTGAGGAGTGAAAAAAGAGGAGCCCTTCCAAAAGACTCTTTAATTAGAAATAAGTTTATATTATTTAATGAAAGCACACAAATCACCTCCTAATATATATATAATTACCCTCCATTTTTTTTTTTCAAGTTAGAAATAATAATACGTTATTATTAAATATTCAATATTAGTCTCATTTTAAATATCTAAATAAGACTATTCAAGTGGTATAATTTTTATAAAGATAAAATTTTAGTAAAATCTCATTTGAAAAGCCTTTTGAGGATGCTCTTAGAGCATCTTCAAAAAACTCTTCTATTTTCACTCTTCAAATATCTATTTGCTTACCTACGTGACAATATGTTATTATTAAATATTTAATATTAGTCTCATTTTAAAGATCTAAATGAGACTTTTCTAGTGGTATAATTTTTATGAAGATAAAATTTTAGCAAAATCTTATTTGAAGAGTCGGTTGAAGTTAAATATTATAATATAGTTCGTTTGATTTGAACAAATATCTTATTTAAAATGCTTTTTAGTAATGCTCTTAAAGATGCTCATGTATACAGCTATGTTTTTTGTAACTATTGTAGCATTCATCAAGTCATTTTATTACCTAAATAATGATGATAAAGATTTTATTTCAAAAAAATAATAATGATAGAGATTTTATTTCAAAAAATATATAATCACAGAGATTTCAACTTGTAAGGTATATCGTTGCATCTATTTTAGCAATTAGTATGGGGCAAGTGATATTACTTTCCACGCCATTCGTGGAGATTTAAGTTGATTGTGATTTCTAACATTATCAAAATAATCATTATGCGGTTCTATTTGGAGTTTTTCAACGTATGATTATGATTTATGTATGATGCATATGTGATGTATATGTGATGCTTTTCTCCTTCCCCGATTTCTAAAAAAAAATTATCAAAATAATTATTACAATCAACATTATTTATTTATTTATTTATAGACACTAATACCAAACTAAAATCCGTTGGAATCTGTCAAGAATAAATACTATTGCTATTATTGCACGTTTACTGATCAAGAATTCTATTTGGGAAAAGGAATTAAGTTTCTGGTTTTTAAATTCATATGTTTACTAAATTTTTGGGGAATTAAGTTCTATAGACCCCACACATATATCATGAATTAAGTTCCTAAATGAAAAAGAACTTGATTCCCTTCCCTCATTGAAAGGGGAATTCATACATTTTTAGAAAAATATCCCCACTTAAAAAAAAAATTTTAAAAAAAAACAAACAAACAAAAAAACTATGCATATAAAACTAAAAATTAATTGCGAACTATTAAAAAAAAATTGAACAACTACCTTGATTATATATATGTATGTATGTGTGTGTGTGAACTGTCAATTACAAAAAAAGTTTGGTAAAAAAACAATATACTGCAAGAAAAAAAAAAAGATTAAACCGTAAAAAAATCAGTTGCTTTTGCTTTGAATTTCCTTTTTTCTATAAAAAAAAAAAAAAAAAAAAACTTTTTTTTTATTAGCTATAAGCCTACACTCATACATCTCTCATATATATATATATATAGTTTTTCTATTATCAATTCGTCCTGACAATAAATATATCAGGACGAAAAATATGAACCATAGATTATGGAGAAGTTTTGATAAGTGCATACACTTTGAGTCAAAATATGTAAATCTAGTGGTCCGCATTCTTCGTCCTGATATATTTATTATCAGGACGAACTGATAATAGAAAGACTTTGTATATATATATATATATACAAAGTCTTTCTATTGTCAAATATATCAGGACGAAGAATGTGGACCACAGATTATGGAGAAGTTTTGACAAGTGCATACACTTTGAGTTAAAATATGTAAATCTAGTGGTCCACATTCTTTGTCCTGATATATTTATTGTCAGAACGAACTTGATTCCCCCAACTCAACCTAGGAATCAAGTACCCTTTGCTAATTGAAAGGGGAATTCAAACATTTGTATAAAAATATCCACACACAAAAAAAAAAAAAAAACAACTATGCATATAAAACTAAAAATTAATTGCGAACTAAAAAAAAGTGAACAGAATATTAAAAAAAACAAAAGTGAACTATAAAAAAATAAAAATAAAAAATAAATAAATAAAGTGAACAGAATATTAAAATTAAAAAAAAGGTGAACAGCTGCCTTGATTATATATATATATACAGATTTTCTATTACCAGTTCGAACTGACAGTAAATATATCAGGACGAAGAATGTGGACCACTGGATTTTCATACTTTGATTCAAAGTGTATGCACTTGTCAAAACTTTTCCATAATCTGTGGTCCACATTCTTCGTCCTGATATATTTATTGTTAGTTCGAACTGATAATAGAAAGACTGTATATATATATATATATATGTGTGTGTGTGCGCGCGCGCACGTGCCTGTGTGAACTCTCAATTATAAAAAAGTTTGGTAAAAAACAATATACCGTAGGAAAACAAAAAAAATTTTGAACCGTCAAAAAATCTGTTACTTTTGCTTAGAATTTCTTTTTTTCTTTAAAAAAAAAAAAAAAACTTTTTTTTTTATTAGCTACAAGCCTACACTCATACATCTCTCATATATATATAAATACGGCTATTTTTTGTACATAAGGATATTTTTATAATCAACTTTGTATAAATTTGATTACATTTCTAATTCTTAAAAGTTAGTAAACACAATAACGAAATTTAGTAACTTAATTCCGATTTCCTTCCATTCCCTTTACGATGGAACTTGATTTCGATTCTTCTCATTCCTGATTAGTAAACACGTCATGACTCAATTACTCCCCCACAACATGAGATGAACATCTCCCCACATCTCCTATCTCAATGACAATTATATATATATATATATATATATATATATATATATAATCGCTGTGACACTATTGAAATGCATTTTTGTGGCATATTTATTGGATTAGATTCATTAGATTGATTATCATTCTCTTTGCATAAATGCCATAACTTTTATATATATATATATATAATCGCTGTGACACTATTGAAATGCATTTTTGTGGCATATTTATTGGATTAGATTCATTAGATTGATTATCATTCTCTTTGCATAAATGCCATAACTTTTATATATATATATATATATGTAAATCTTTTTATTCTTTTAGATAGACCAAACTTATTATCATTTTCCCTTTAATTAATTAGCAAATTGAAATGTGGCAAGTGGAATTATTATACACATGTCAGTTAATAATCTGCCACATCACTAGTACTGTATATAAAGTTGAAATTCAAGTTCAGATCTCTAATGTTACCCGACAATAATACTATGGTCTATTGAGACATGTTAAATGGAGCAAAGGAAAAGGTCTTCCATGATTACTTTTTCTATGGCATTGTTGAAAGAGCAATATGATGGGCTGTCCAATAAATTTATCTTAATTCATACTCAAATTACTTTTTTTTTTTTTTTTAATTTAATTTAATTTAATTTAATTTTAAGTATTACATATATTATTATATAAATTGTAGGTTTTTCTTAGAGGAATGACTCAAACCCGCAACCTCGTAATACATGTATGAGAGATTTAATACCAGACCAACCTCATCTCGTCTAACCTTACTCTTGTTGTCTTGTTGATATGCAATTTTGGAATCTTAGTTGGACCAGAATGATCATCATTCTCTTTGCATAAATGCCATGCATAACTTTATTTTTTGGAAAACTTTATTCTTTTAGATAGACCAAACTTATTTGTCATTTTTCTTTAAATAATTGAAATTTTGATACGTTGCAACTTGCAACTTACAAATGAAATTAATTCCCATACAGATAAAACCGCAACATTAAAAGTCCATTTATAAGTTGAAAATTCGAATTGAAATCTCTAATATTATCTTTGTTTTTTTAAATAAGGTTACACCCCCACCCCACAATCAAATGTGACATTTTTTTTATTGAAATTATACTAAAACCAAGTCAACCATTACTGGTTGTCTGGTTCAGCCTAATATCTATTTTCACAAGGGAAAAGTCTCCTTACATATTATAATATTTCTATGAAACTTTTTATTTTTGAATCTATTTATATGACACTATTGAAATGCAATTTTTCGCATACAATAATGAAATTTTTGGCATATCTCTTTGCATAAATGCCATAACTTTATTTTTCATAAAAATGTTTTTATTCTTTTAGATAGACCACACTTATTTATCATCTTCCTTTAATTAATTGGACATTTGGCAAATGAAATTAATTTGCATACACCCATAAGTTCATAAAACTATAATATCAGTACAAGTTGTTATATAAGTACATTCAAAAAAAAAAAAAAAAGTTCATATATAAGTTGAAATTCAAATCAAGATCTCTAATGTTATCTAAATGTGAGTTACAAATTACAATCAACCGTGATATTATTTATTTATTTGTTATGATATCAAGATCAGGTCAAGATTTTTTGGATCAATTGAAATAAAGCACTAGTACGATTTGGAGAGCTATTTACATAACTAGGGAAAATGTTCCAATGCATTTACTTTAACTCCAACGTAAGACTTTATCGAACTGAATGAATATCATTTACTACAAAGAATAAATGAAATAAAGTTTTTGCCGGAACGGAGATGAATATAAAAAAAAAAATTATTAAGAAAGTTATTTTGGTTAATATATATATATATAATAACTAAATGGGTACGGCTATTGACACCTATAAATATGATAAGCACACCCATATTTATAAGTACACCCATGTCTAAAATTTTAAATTAAAACATTACTATAAACACCCATCTTAATGCCAATAGTACCCTTATTTAAATGAATGTTTTTATTTTAATACAATTTATTTATAAACCTCATAAGTTATTAATACACCCAATTTTACAAATGTTAATTAGAGTTTTTTGCAAAATAGAAGCAGCATAATATTTTTTTTTTTTACTTTTAATATTTTAAATTTAAATTTAGTTTTAGAGTACAGTTTATATTTTAAATTATAATCATTTAAAAATAATGAATGTTATAAATTACTTTTTTTTGAACGGTAGTTTTATTAACAAAGGCCAAAGCCAACAAGAACAAGCACAACAACAGCTGCAGAAACAAACAGAGCAGAAAAACAACAACAGCAACAGCACGCCTCACCAGCAAACGAACAGAACACAACAACAGCAACAACTGCAGACACAAACAAAGCAGCAAAAAACACCACGCCAAAAAAATAACAACACAACAAAGCTCAGCCCAAGATACTCCATTCCACAAAATCCCCTACCCTATTAGAAATGAATGTTATAAATTACTAAATTAAGTTAAATTACTTAATTCAAAAGAAAATATATAAATTACTATTATACTGTAACAATGTGAATTACTACCTTTTTTTGTAATATGCATAACAAGTTCGCTCTATATTTGAAATCAAATCATTATTTCAACAATATTCTCTATATATATTAAAACCTATATATTACCAACTTTATATCATATTTTTCTATAAGAAGAAATAAGAAGTTACTAATCAGAAATAATGAATCTTTGAGAATTTGACTTTAATTTTTAATTGGTGGAGAATCCCACCATATGAAATTCTAATACTCCAAATCCAAAAAGGGGGAAAAAAAGAGGTAGATGCAAGCATTGTGCTGAATTTTTTTTTTTTTTTTTTTTTTAAATGCAAGCATGTTTTCACTTTATCTTCTGTAATATATTGGCGGCCGTTTCAAAAAAAAAAAAAAGTTTTGCGGTTAAAAAAAGAAAGAAATAGAATTAGGGTTTAACTAGGGTTTGGTTTTTTTTTTTTTTAATAATAAATTAAGTGATATGGTTGAAGATATGGGTGTAATTAATGGGTGTAAATAGTATTCACTACAACAAATATCACGTATAATAGCAGCAGAAAAATGCTATCAAAAGTAAACAATAGCATTTAGTTACATGACATGACAGCCAGTGTGATTAAAAGTTTTATCTTTTCATAGCATTATTTGCATGCTATAAATTCAGTTTTTTTAATGCTATAATTATTCTTTTATAGCATTTAAGTGATGTTATATCATTAATAAAAAAATGCTATTATTGTAGTTATTATAACTTCTTAAAAATGCTATTGCAATTGTACCTAATATAAAAATTGTATATTTTTAATTTTTACTTAATTGTTCGTTTAAAAAAGTTTAATTGTGCACAAAACAAAAAAAGAAAAAAAAAATACAAACATTAAAGGAAAAAATATAAATATTTATTAATGAATCAAAATAATTACATGATTCACAAAACATATCAAACGTACAAGGAAATTTCTATATGCAAAAATTTGAATTTGGTTTTATAAGAAAAAAAATTACAAGAACATGATTTTTTTAGCTAATTACAACAACATGATTGCTCCACCAATCTTCATCTTCTGCTTTTGATAAAACACTCATTCATCTTCATAACCTAAAAGACATCAATAAAATAAAGTTATATTTAATATAAAAAAAAAATGAATAAACATATATGAATTTACATAGCCATTACAATTATGAAATAGAGATCGTAGAGATTGTAACTAAAATGATCTAGGATGGAAAAGAAATCAAATATTGAAACTATAAAAAAATAAAAAAAAAAATAAAAAAGCCTCTTACCAAGAAATATAACTTCACAATGGAAGACATATAATACTTCCACATGTAGATTCATTACTGGATTTCTGACTGAAATATATATATATATATATCAAATAACCAGATCTGTAGTTAATCAAATAATTAACAAGAATTAAACATGAGTTTCAAAAAAAAAATGGAATGAAAGAGAGAACAACTTACCAAAAAAATATGAAGTTTTTAATGAAAATAGAAGATGAAGACAGATATTGATGCTTGAGAGCTTTGTGGTAAAAGTAGGGATTTTGAGTGGATGGTTTGGTGGCAGTAAAACAACTCTAATAATAGGTGAAGAGAATATAAAGTAAAAGCTAGGGTTTCAAATTTTGAAAAAGGAAATAAATTTGTTTTCCCTCGTTATCTTTGAAAAAAAAAAAAGAGGGATAAGAATTCATTTTCCCTCCTAATATTTAGAGATATTTTTAACATGTATTATAGCATTCTTAAATGCTATATAATTAGTTTTGTAAATTACTTTACTTTTTTTAAAAAAAAAAAATTGATATTTAATATTTTACTTACGTTAAATTTTGTTTTTGTTAATAAAAATTTAAAGCACAATAATAATAATAAATTATAATAGTTTATATGATTTCATGACATATCATAGCAAATTTAAAATGCTATTAAATTATTTTCTTAAAAAAAATAATTAACATTTGAGCTATATAGTTTAATAGCATTAAAAGTGCTATATTATTGGAATCAAAATGCTATTTAAACTAAAGTGTTATCCATTAACATCTTTTTATAGCATTTTATTATAATATGCAATAATATAGGTACATTTGATAGCATTTTAAAAAATAATGCTATAGTGCAACGCTATAAAAAGTCATATTTGTTGTAGTGATTTTGTTTATTTTTAATTAAACTAATTTATCCTTATTGGTAAAATCCTATCGGGATATTTTTGTAATTAAAATTTTTATTTAAATATGGGTGTGCTTATCATATTTATGGGTGTCAATATCGACTCCCTAACTAAATACGTCATTAATAAGTTGTATGTAGGAGCTTAGATTTCTCGATTGGTTATTTTTTTTAATATTACAATAATTCGGGATTTAGGGTAGGAAACAAACTCAAACCCAAAACCTGGTGTAAGTTTGAGGGGTAAACCAGACTTCATCTTGTCTGATTGGTTGTTATTACTTTTATGTCACTCTTTTAACATAGTTAATATGTCAATATTTATTTATTTTAGTTATGAAAGAGTTATTTTTTTTTAGTTTTAATTTTTAAAATTTTCAAATATTTGATTTTTGTAGACTATCAAATTGAAATCCAGTGACTGAAAACTAACCCTATAACTATAGAGTATATAGTAAATGCATAGTGGCTAAACCTAATTATCACATCACAAATCAAGATTTAAGTTAAAATTGAAGTTGAGATTTGTCTAGTGATGATGATAGATTTTGGCTAGAGGAGTACCCTCCTTGTGTTAGTAATTTTGTTTTGACTAATTGCCAGGTTATTTATCATGTACTGTGTAATTCTTTGTTTCTGGCTTTTATATAAAGGTAGTGTTAACATGTGTCCTTCTTAAAACCATGATAGTTTCTTTTATAGGAAATTCAACCACTGCATTTATTGAAATAAAACAATAAATATAGTGGTTGACTTTCCTTTTATAGTAACTTTTGTGTTTTTAACCGGGACCCTTTATATAATATCTTGATTCTAAAAAGGGGTATTATCACTAAAGTCCCTACTTTTTCATGAATTGTCACCATTTTAAACGTCTTTGCCATATTAGTCACTTTAGTCCCTTGTTTTTTCCAAATACATCATTTTAGTCCATTTGACCAAAAAACTAACGGTCAACTATAAGGTCACGTTTGGTTAAATGGCGGAATGGCAATCGGAATGGGAATGGGAATAGGAATAGGAATGGGAATGGAATTGAATGGAAAGTTGATTTATTTGTTTGGTTAGGACTTTAGAATTAGCATCTGAATCAGTATTATTTTGTTTGGTTAACAACTGAATGGAATAGAATTAACTGTATTTTGACCAAAATGCCCATAATTACATAAAAGTTATAATAATATGATATATTATGGATAATAATAATAAAATATGAAATTATATGAAAAAAAAAAAATAGAATAATTATATGAAAAAAAAACCTTATTCAGTGATTGCTTCAAATAAACTGAAAAAAAAAAAAAACATAAAATCAAAAGAAAAAAAAATTGAGGACGATAATTGAGGCCACTGCTTTTTTCTCCTAAAAAAAAATATATTGTCTTTGAGGTCGAAACCCCAGAACGACGACAGCAGCTCCAACGCCGACGGACAGCCGGAGAAGCCATCGATTGGGTCGCGATCGTGCAAGGCGGTCATGGAACAGCTGCCGTGCGCGTCCAGTCGCACTCCTAGCAGAGCACCGGTTGTCCGTCACGCACCGCACGGCCACCAGAGATTCCACAGTAGTTGTCGTAGATCTACCGTCACACATCGCACAGCCACCGGCTCACCACAGCAGTTGTCGCATATCAGCTTCTTCGACAGGAGATTCAACAAGATTCAACCTTTAATTTCGATTTTCTTCTCCTTCAACAACAGTGTCGATTTTTTTCTCCTTCTTCGACCGGAGATTCAACAAGAATCGATAGGAGATTTTTCTCCTTCTTCAACTTTTTTTCTCCTCCTTCGAATTTTTTTCTCAAAGTTTCGATCTTTTTAGTTTTGTTAGCAGAGGGTTATTTTTGGAATTGAAAATTTTGTTAATTAAAAAACCTCCAACAAGAATCGAACCATCAACCTTAAGTTTAAAAGCAACAAGCTTTTACCAGTTGAGCTACTCTAGCTCATTGTTGAAGGTTTGTTGATTTAAATGTATATATAGCTATATAATTCGTTTAAACTAATTTAAATCCGTTTATATAATTTAAAATAAACTCATATTTAATAATAATTAATAAAAACATATTTATGAAAATGAAAAAAGAAAATAACAAAACAAAATGAAACCTAGAAAATCCAGAAAATCAAAGCCCGTAAATTTTTTTCTTTCTTTCTTTTTTTAGATTTTTTTTCCTTTTCAAAAAATATATTATTTCAATATGATAAAAAAAAATATTAAAAAAAACCCAGAAAATCAAATCCCATAAATTGAAAAGGGAAAAAATCAACAAAATAAATAAATAAATAAATAAACTCATATTTATATAATTTAAAATAAACTCATATTTAATAATAATATATAAAAACATATTTATGAAAATGAAAAAGAAAATAAAAAAACAAAATGAAACCCAGAAAATCCAAAAATTAAAGCCCGTAAATTATTTTTTTCTTTCTTTTTTGGATTTTTTTTTTCTTTTCAAAAAATATATATTATTTCTATTTGATAAAAAATAAAATAAATAAATAAATAAAAACCAAAAAATCAAATCCCATAAATTGAAAATTTCCTCTTTCTTTTTTCCTTTTGTTTTATTATTTTCTTTTTCATTTTCATAAATATGTTTTTATATATTATTGTTATATATGAGTTTATTTTATTTATTTATTTTTTTGTTGATTTTTTCCTTTTCAATTTATGGGATTTGATTTTCTGGGTTTTTTTTTTTATCAAATTGAAATAATATATTTTTTGAAAAGGAAAAAATCCAATAAAAGAAAGAAAATTTTTTTTATGGGCTTTGATTTTCTAGGTTTCATTTTGTTTTGTTATTTTTTTTTTCATTTTCATAATATGTTTTTATATATTATTATTAATAAACATATTTAAATTAGTTTAAACAAATTATATAACTATATATACATTTAAATCAACAAACCTTGAATGTAGAGCTAGAGTAGCTCAGCTGGTTAAAGCTTGTGGTTTTTAACCTTAAGGTTGAAGGTTATATTCTTGTTGAAGGCATTTTAATTTTTTCCAGGGGTTAACCAGCTATTATTGAAACTAGAGGGACTAAAAGAAAAAAATTAAAAAATAACAATAAAGGGTAAAATTATATTTTTACACATTCTGTTATAGTTGACCGCTAGTTTTTTGGTCAAATGGACTAAAGTGATGTATTTTGAAAAAAATAAGGGACTAAAGTGACTAATATGGCAAATACGTTTAAGAAGGTGATAATTCATGAAAAAGTAGGGAACTTTAGTGATAATACCCCTTCTAAAAATAAAAAGGAAAATTGAAATTGAGATATGTACCTTTATTCAAAGAGTAATACTAAAGACCCAAAAAAGTGACATAAATTTTGGACCCAAACCTATATGGTAACATCATATGAGATCTTTGGGAAAAGTGACGTGGACCCGTGTAGTGTGTGATGTTGTCACATAGGTTTGGATTCAAAATTTGGGTCATTTTTTTGGGTTCTCTAGCATTACTATTATTTATATTATATTATTTATTTATTTATTTATTTATTTATTTTAAAACTGAGGTTGAGATCAAGTCATGACCTGTCGGAATTTTTCGAGACGAAGCACCGTTAATGCATCATGGACAGGTACTCCTATGATATAAAGAAAAGCTCTCACCAGACATGCTTTTTTAAAGAAATTATTGGAAAGCAATTTTTATGACACCTATTTTTAATTAATTTATTTGAACAAGTGTAAGGGGGTGTTTGTTTTTTTGTCTTAAGTATTAAAAGACCTTATTTTAAGTAAGTAAAGTAATATCACTTAATATTTAAGACATTCTCATTTGTTTGTTTTTTTATTTGAAAGTATTCCACTTAAATTTTAAGTGGTTTTGATTTTACTATTCTAACCCTATTTTAACAAATTATTTGACTTTTAAGATATTTTATTTTAATTTTTTAATGTATTTTCATTTTTTAACAAATATTTATTTTTATATAAAAAATTTATTTGTTTTCATTTACAGTTTTACTTAAAATAAAATATAAAATATTTTAATTTATTGAAAAACAATAAAATAAATATATTGTATATTATCAAAAACAAAAACCAACAGCCATCAGTCTCTCTCACGATTCACAACCAACCCTTCATGGCCGCCACCGTCGCCGCGAGTCACCCATCACGGCCGATCTAGAAAGATTCGCCGGCCACCGATCACCAAACCCCCGCAATTGAATTCGCTGATTTGTTCGCTTAATCGCGAACGAAACCCGTGAAGATTCGATTTTGCAGACCCCCGCCTCCGCCGCAACGCTTCCACTGCCGCGCCTCCTCCACCCTATAAATAGCCTCTCACTATTCCTCCGGTGGAAAGTATTTCACTGCTGCGCCTCCTTCAAACTCAACAACCTTTCTTCTTCCGATTCGCCGTCGAGTGGAAAGTATTTCTCGGTGGCCTCCATGGTGGAAGCAAGGAGGAGGCCGGCCGACCTCCTCCGGTCAAATCCCAGGGAGGCGGCGCCGGCCGCCGCCTCCTCCTTGGTCAATTTTAGGTTAGGTTAGGTTAGGGTTAGGGTTAGGGTTAAGGTTAGGAAATTGGGGATTTTTTTAATTCAAGGTTATTTTTGGTAATAGACTAATTTTACAAGGTTAATTGTGGAAGTAATTGTGAAGGTATTAATTACAACTTATTTCATAAGTGATAAGTCAAAAATTTTTACTTTTTCTAAAAAACATATATGTCTTAAAATAAGATATAAATTGGAAAAACAAACAAACTGATTTATCTTAATTTAAGATATAAGAAACAATAAGTCTTATTGTGAAAAAAAACAAACAGCCCCTAACACTAAAAATAATGTTCCAATTACAAATGCCATAGCCTTTTATTTTTCCAAATTTTCCGTATTAGTATTATATTAATTTTTGACATATTAGTTGGATTAGATTGATTAAAATTCTCTTTGCATAAATGCCATAACTTTTTAAATAATAAAAAAAATAAAAAATTCGTTATTCTTTTTAGATAGAATAAAGTTTTTTTTTTTTATATATATATATTATATATATTTTTTTGTCATTACTTCACAAAAAAAAATAATTTGTTAAAAATATCATTTACACGTTGAAAAATATCTTCAATTTATTGGGCAATTGACACGTGAAAAATCATATTATTTACATGAAAGCATCGGTTGGTAAAAATATCAACTCATGGTGTATGTGTGAAAGGTTTATCATGGAACCAACATCATAACGAACCCGTAACATCGTGGTACATGTGCGAGGGGTTTACTACCAGACTAATCTCATATCTTTGAATCATTATTATTATTATTATTTGATATAATAATAATAAATAATAAATAATTATAAATGCCATTTCTTATTTAATAAAAAATAAAAAAATTAGCATATTTTAGCATTGTTATCAATTTTTGGCATGCATATTAGTTGGATTAGATTGATTAACATTCTCTTTGCATAAATGTCATAACCTTTAAAAAAGAATAAAAGTCTTTTATTCTTTTAGATAGACCAAACTTGTTTTCAAAAAACTAAAACAATTTGCTTATTATTTTACAGAATTTATAGATATAGCAAGTGCAATTAATTTGTATATAAGATATGAACACCCTTTGAAATCTCTAATGTTATCTAAATAGTACTAATTGGATTGGATTGATTATCATTCTCTTAGTATAAATACCATAACTTTTTTTTTTATATAGGAAAAAAATGAAAGAAAAAACTCTTTTTTTATATATAATATTATTATTAATTGGATCGGATCGGATCAATTATCATTCTTTTAGCATAAATACCATAATCTTTTTTTTATAAAAATAAAGAAAAGAAAGACAAAAACACTTTTTTTTTTTTTTATTCTTTAAAGATAAAGCAAAGTTGTTTATCATTTTCCTTAGAATTATCGGTCAAGCAGAATCTCAACTAGTTGATTCTTGATTTCTTTCCATCAAACTTTCAAGTATATTAATATTCCCATTTATTAATGATTCAATTTTGCCTTTTTATTGATTCATAGCTATCCAAAGCGAGTAGACGAAATTATTCGAGACAGCAGCGAGTGGGGGAAAATGGAACAACACAGCCATCCAGATTCGTGCAAGTTTGACTTGTGTCTGATAGGCGCTATATGATTGGTCGGTGACGTGAATTGACATTTGTTATTGAGTTTTTGGTTGCATCTGTCACGGGCGGACGATGCTTCTTTCTTTGTCAGTAGAAGAATTGCAAATTGATAATTGTTGTTGTCAAGATTGGACCGCAACAGTGACAATTCAATATCATCTGAATCGAATTAAATCAATCTATCTTTGTTGTCCCTTTAAAATATATATATATATATATATATATACACGGTCTTTCTATTATCAGTTCGAACTGACAAAAGTTATATCAGTTCTTTGTATGTGGGTCACTGGATTTAAATACTTTGACTGACAAGTGCATACAGCCAAGTCAAAATATTTAAATCCAGTGGCCCACATGCAAGGAACTGATATAACTTTTGTCAGTTCGAACTGATAATAGAATTTCTGTATATATATATATATATCCACTTGTAATGTGAATCCAATTGCCATATTATTGGTTTGGATCAAATATATGAAAAATGGAACTTCCTTTCCAAGGTGAGATAAGGGAATTATTCCGATAAGGCGATAATAAGTTAGGAGTGTATTGGATTGAGATTTTAAGGGGAATTATCATTTTAGTCCCTATGTTATTTTTTTTTGACACTTTTTTAACCGTCTTTCCATTTTTAGATAAGTGGTCCTTATGTTTTAAAAAACCCATCAATTTAGTCCTTCGGTGAGTCAAACGTTGGTCAGAGTTAACGGAATGAGGGTTATTTTCGTCTTTAAACAATGAACCTGCCACATATCAACACCAAAAAAATTAAAAAAATATTTATATAATACAAAATAAAATTTTGCAAAAATTAAAAATAATATGTCTATTTAAAAAAAAAAAAATCAAATAAAAAAATTATTAAAAAAAAAAATAGATTTTTTAAAAAGAGATAATTTAAAAAAATGGAGATATTTTTTTTAAATAAAAACCAGATTTTTTAAACCACTCATCAGGCATCATCAGGCATCATCAACCACTCATCAGGCATCATAAATCCAAAAACTCATCAGGCATCATCAGGCATCATCATCTTCTTCCAGACTTCCACCATCAACTCAAACACCCAAAAACTCCAGACTCTCATCATAGGTGAGCCTCCGGCGACGCGCCAGAATCTCCGGCGAGACCGAGTAGCAGTTTTCGATGAACACACGAGTCCTCGACTACTGCTCGGCGTGGTAACAGCTTCTGCACACCAATGACACCGAGGTCCGGTCCTTGTGTGAAGTCGGCTGGAGCACCTCATCCTGAAATGACGACGACGACGACGACGACGACGGCGGCTGAGTCGACTCGAGCACCTCATCCGGGAACGACGAAGACGACGACGACGACGACGTCGGCTGAGTCGACTCAGGCGAACTCGGACATTCCCTTTTCGCTTCGAATATGATGATGAAATTGTTTGCTAGGGTTTGGTAATGAAATCTGATGGTGGAATGAAGTATTTGTTCAGTTTGGTTTGGAAGCTTTGATTTGGTTTATGGTGGGTGGTGATTGAAGCTTAGGTTTGATTTGGGTGGTCTTCGGTTTATGGTGGGTGATTGAAGCTTGGGTTTGATTTGGGTGGTTGTGGGTTTTGTTATGAAGTTTGGGGTGGTGATTCAGTTTAGGTTTGATTCGGTTTGAAGGTTTTTAAGTTTGGGTGGTGGTGGTGGTGGTTTGAAGGGTTTAAAGGGTTGATGATAGTGGTTTGGTGGCTGGAGATTGGTTTTGGTGGTGGGGTTGGGTGGCTGGCTGGGTTGCTTTTCTAGTATGGTTTGAGATTGGTGGTGGTGTTTGAAATTTAGATTGATGATGAACTGGATGGATTTTTGGTGTTTGGGAATGAATTTGACTGATGATGAACTCAGATTGTGTGGTTTGATGTTAATCTGCAAGTAAATTTTTTTTTTTTTAAAATTCATTAATTATTTTTTTCAAATATTTTCTTTTCTATTTTTTTTTTTGGATTTGGTTGTGATTTAGATCCCCATCGTCCATCATCTGAAATAGACGGTGGACATTGAATTTGAATCTCCAACTATTTATTTTTTCTTATTGTTTTCTTTAAATTTTCATTTATTTTTTCTGTTGTTTCTTCTTATTTCTTAATTATTTTTATTGTTATTTTTATCATTTATTAAATTTTTTTTTTTTTGAAAGAGCATTTATTAAAATAATTGATAAGATATTTAACTATTTAAGAAAGGGTAATTTAGTTTTATTTATTATTTTAAGTTTATTTTAAGAAAATAAAATTGGTGACATGTGTCAATTTTTTATAGGTAATTAATGAGATGGAAGTTGTTAATTTTTAAAAAATTTAAGGATAAAATTGTACTTTTAACTCATTCAATTAAAATCAAGGGTAATATTGTCATTTTGTTATTTCTGTAACCGTTGACCGTTAAAAACCTAGTCAAAGGGACTAAATTGATGGTTTTTTTTAAAACATAGGGACCATTCAACTAAAAAGGGAAAGATAGTTAAAAAAAGTCATCATCAGACAAAACATAGGGACTAAAATGATAATTTCCCAGATTTTAATAGATAATTTTGAAAAGTAAAAGTCTAATGGTATTAGATTGAGACTTTTTAATAAGTTAAATAAGTCTAGTATTCATTTGGACTTTTAAGACTTTTTTTTTAAAATCTATAATATCTTGTGGTATTGGATCCACACTTTTAAGAGGTCGCAAATTGTCTGGTGATATTGGATTGAGATCAAGATTTATAGGATTACATGACAAAATAAATTATCTCAAACTTTTTAGTGATAACTATAAATACCAAGACCCAAAATTGTCATGCCCTCTCCCATCAGACTTTCTAGACTTTTATATTCATCTTCCTCAACTTCTATACCCAATCAGATCTTCATCCCAAATCTACCAAAATAAAGAAAAAAAATTAAAAAATTCTTCCAGATTTGGTTATTGTGAAGCTATGCTTTCGAAAATCTCTTCGCCAAAATATGAAAAAAAATATATTAAAAATCCACCAAATTTTTTTAAAAAATCCATAATGGGGAAGGTGATGATCAGAGAGTGGGTGGTAGGGACTTGGGAAGAGAGAGTGGGTGGTGCACTGGTGGGGAAGATGGTGCGGGTGAGGAGGTGGAAGACGAAGAGAATAGGACTTGAAGGAAGAAGATTGTGAAAAAAAAAAAAAAAACTATAATCATAGTTTATTTTTAATGTAAAAAAAAATTAAAAATTCATGTGTAACCAAACACAGTTATCTCACACAATATCCCTATGAATAAATACTAATAATCTATAAATAAAGTCTAGATCCTAATAGTCTATAAATATAGTCCAAAGACTTTTTTAGAATCTTAAAAGACTAGTACATGTAATCCTAATAGTGTTTAAATTATCATACAAATCCATAAAATCCTAACACCTAAAAATTGTCTATTAAAATCTCAATCCAATACACTCCCGTTAATTCATGATTTGTATCCGAGATTTAAATAATAATTTTTAAAATCATTTTAAGGAAACATTGTATTTACATATTATTTTTTTAAACCACACTATAATTACATATTAGAAATTAAATTCTTTTTATTAAGGAAAGAAAATTAAGTTCCTAATTTCTGAATTCCACATTTTTAAGGAATTAAATTCCGTGGACCCCACTCACAAATCAGGAATTAAGGTGGCGTTTGGTTGGCTGGAATAGAATGGAATGGATTCCATTCTCAATGTTTGGTTGGTTAAAATCCAATGGAATGGTGATTCCACCATTTTGGTGGAATGGACATTTCTTCCAAAAACCAATGGAATGCTCATTCCATTCCAAAATAAAAAAATTATTCCATAAATACCCTCCTTTCCAAAAATAATATATTATCATTATATATTATAAATATATATTATATATATATTATTATATATTATATTATTATAATATATATAACGATATATAAATATATATAATATATATATACAGATTTTCTATTATCAATTCGAACTGATAATAAATATATCAGGACGAAGAATGTGGACCACTAGATTTGCATACTTTGACTCAAAGTGTATGCACTTGTCAAAACTTCTCCATAATCTGTGGTCCACATTCTTTGTCCTGATATATTTATTGTCAGTTCGAACTGATAATAGAAAGACTATATATATATATATATATATATATATATATATATATATTATATATATTATTATATATTATATATATTTATATTATATATTTTTATATTTATATATATTATATATATTATTATAAATAATATTTAATTTATATATAATATATACTTTTATATTTTATTATTATTATCCAAAATATATATTAAATATTATATATTCATTTGGCTGTCCGATTATTAGACTTCCCCGATTCTGATCTCAGTGTGAAACAAGTTCAACAATATATATAATAATATATAATATTTGTATTATATAATATATGATATTTATATTATATAATATATAATAATATTAATATTACTAATATATAATATATATTATATATACTATATTATATATAAACATATATTAAAAAACATATAATAATATTTATATTATATATATATTATTATGTAATATATATATATTATATATTATAATTATATATATATCTATATATAATATGTTTTATATTATAATAATATATATATCTATATATAATATGTTATATATTATAATAATATATATAATATTATATATAAATATAATATTATATTTTATTATTATTATCCATAATATATCATGTCATTATAATTGTTTTGTAATTATGGGTATTTTGGTCAAAATACAGTTAATTCCATTCCATTCAGTTGTTAACCAAACAAAATAATACCGATTCAGATACTAATTCTACAGTCCCAACCAAACAAAGGAATCAGTTTTCCATTCCTTTCCATTCCAATTCTCATTCTCATTATCATTCTGATTACCATTCCACCATGATAACCAAACACCACCTAAGTTCCTGATAGAAAGGGAACTTGATTCCTCCCATCCACTCTGAAATCAAGTTCTCTTTCCTATTGCAAAAGGAATTCATGATATTTTTATTAAAATATCCTCACTTAAAAAAAAAAAAAAATCAATCGTCTTCTTCATGATTATTGACTTTTGTTTTTAATTTACGTAAATCATATATATATATATATATATATATATATATATATATATATATATATTGAATCTTCATATTGGTTTACATAATTAATAATTTATATTATTCTAGCCTTGTGATTTATAAAAAAATCATTTATATATATATATATATATATATATATATATATATATATATATATATCAGTCTTTCTATTATCAGTTCGAACTGACAAAAGTTATATCAGTTCCTTGTATGTGGGCCACTGGATTTAAATACTTTGACTGACAAGTGCATACAGCAAAGTCAAAGTATTTAAATCCAGTGGCCCACATGCAAAGAACTGATATAACTTGTGTCAGTTCGAACTGATAATAGAATTTCTGTATATATATATATATATATATATATATATATATATATATATATATATATATTACAATACCATTTTTGAATCGAATTAAATCAATCTTTATTGTCCCTTTAAAATATATATTTTTTCCATATGTAATGCGAATCCAATTGCCATATTATTGGTTTGGATCAAATATATGAAAATGGAACTTCCTTTCCAAGGTGGGCTAAGGGAATTATTCCGATAATAACTTAGAGGTGTATTTGATTGGGATTTTAATAGACAATTTTGGGAAGTAAAAGTCTGGTGGTATTGGATTGAAACTTTTTAATAAGTTAGATAAGTCTTGTGGTATTCAATTAGGACTTTTAACATTTTTCTTTTTTTAAAAGTCCATAATATCTTGTGGTATTGGATCCAGATTTTAGGCTGCAAATTGTCAGGTGGTATTGGATTGAAATTAAGATTTGTAGGATTTCATGACAAAACAGATTGTCTCATACTTTTTAGTGATAACTATAAATACCAAGACCCCAAAATTATCTTGCCCTCTCCCATTAGACTTTCCAGACTTTTATCTTTATCTTCCTCAACTTCCATACCCCCATCAAATCTTCATCCCAAATCTATCAAAATAAAAAGAAAAAAATTAAAAAATTCTTCCAGATCTGGTTATTGTGAGGCCATGCTTTCGAAAATATCTTCACCAAAATATGAACAAAAAAATTAAAAATCCACCAAATTTTTTATAAAAAAAATCCATAGTGGGGAAGGTGATGATCAGAGAGTGGGTGGTAAGGACTTGGGAAGAGAGAGTGGGTGGTGGACAGGTGGGGAAGATGGTGTGGGTGAGGAGGTGGAAGATGAAGAGAATAGGACTTGAAGGAAGAAGATTGTGAAAAAAAATATACATGTGACAATTCAATTAAATATCTTGTGAATTGAATTAAATCAATCTATATATCTTTATTGTCCCTTTAAATTATATATATATATATATTTCCAAATGTAATGTGAATCCAATTGCCATATTATTGGTTTGGATCAAATATATGAAAATGGAACTTCGCTTCCAAGGTGAGATAAGGGAATTATTCCGATAATAACTCAGGGGGTGTATTGGATTAAGATTTTAATAGACAATTTTGGGAAGTAAACATCTGGTGGTATTGGATTGAAACTTTTTTATAAGTTAGATAAATCTTGTGGTATTCGATTAGGACTTTTAAGATTTTTTTTTAAGAAGTCCATAATATCTTGTGGTATTGGATCTAGACTTTAGGCAATAAATTGTCTGGTGGTATTGGATTGAAATCAAGATTTATAGGATTTCATGACAAAATGGATTGTCTCAGACTTTTTAGTGATAATTATAAATACCAAGACCCCAAAATTATCATGCCCTCTCCCATCAGACTTTCCAGACTTTTATCTTCATCTTCCTCTACTTCCATACACCCATCTGATCTTCATCCCAAATCTACCAAAATGATGGAAAAAAAAATTAAAAAAATCTTCCAAATCTGGTTATTGTGAAGCGATGCTTTCGAAAATCTCTTCACCAAAATATGAAAAAAAATTAAAAATTAAAAATCCACCAAAATTTTTTATTAAAAAAATCCATAATGGGGAAGGTGATGATCAGAGTGTGGGTGGTAGGGACTTGGGAAGAGAGAGTGGGTGGTGGACTGGTAGGGAAGATGGTGTGGGTGAGGAGGTGGAAGACAAAGAGAATAGGACTTGAAAGAAGAAGATTGTGAAAATATATATATATATATATATATATATATATAGTGGTGAATTCAAAAAGAGCCAAAAAATGTATGGATTTATTGTTTTTAGCCACTAGTTTATTTTTTATTGTTTTCGTCACGTTTTACAACTTTTGGACAGAAATACCCTTAAAATTTGAAATTTGAAAAAAAAAAAAAAACACTGACAGGGTGGAACCCACCCATCAGTAACTATTGTTAGGGTGGAATCCACCCATCAGTAAAATCAAACGACCAAAAGTCAAAAAAAGAAGAGAGAGAAGGGAAGAGAGATCAGATTGCCGATAGTCGCCGTCCGTCACCCAATCCAGATCGCCGTCCCTCGCCGTCGCTACCCTCGCCATCGAGATCGCCGACAGTCGCTGTCCATCGCCCAGAAGAGATCGACGTCCCTCGGTGCTGCTCGCCCTCGCCGTCGGTGCTGCTCACCCTCCGCCGACCGACCGGCCAACCCGGTTCTGTTTTCAACTACAAAACCCAGGGTATGTGATCTAGGTTTTGTTTTGTACCTAATTTTGTGTACAATTTCATATTCGACAAATTGTAATCATTTTAGGGTTTTGTATTATGGATTAGATTGTTCATCTATAGTTTACTATCTAAATTACTTTGTTTTGAGCTAAATTGATCATTTATGTTTCGACTTTCGATTCAGTTGTGTTGTACTGGTGAATGGAAATTGCGTGCTTGATATTTTGCGTAGCAGGAAAATTGACGTGTATATGAAGCTGTTTGGTTGAAGCCTTGGCATTTTAATGGTTTGCAATTTTTTTTGTTTGTATTTATTTATTTGTTGGCTTAGATACTAAATTATCAAAAAGGTGTATCATTTCGGTTCAAGATAAAATTCAAAAAGTCTCGGTTAACTGTGTATAATGGTACTGTGGGTTCTAGCTAGCTTAGTTGGTAAAATTTCCTAGTGGTTGAACAAGAGTTTTTGCATTCAAGTCTTGCTCACATAGATGGGGAGAGGTTTGATTATATTTATTTTATAAAATATGAAAATATTCCTTTTGAAACAAGTGTACTGAGTACATTTTTTTTTTGTCATTTTGCGTCGTGCTTTCCATTGTATACATTAAACCATTGTTAAATCAGCTTAGGTTGTTAATCATTTCTAAGAATCTGATGATGCATCCATGTGGTTTTGAGTTGGTCAGTCCTTGGTACAGTGGTAAACCAGTAATGCTGGAACTTTTTCTGATATATCCTAGCAAAGCACCAGTTACAAAATTATTTATCATAGTAGCAAGTGAGTTCAATGTTTTGTGCTGTTAAGCATTATGGTATGGCCTTTTGAAGACTAGACATTTTCGTGTTCCTTTTTTGTGCTTTGGTTAAATACGTTGACATATTCAATTAATTACATTATCCTCAAAATCTTGTACTTATTTGCTTATACTTGTTATGTTTTGTCTTGCTCTGGGCTCCTTTTAGCATGGAATACATCTGTGTTAAGGTCTCATTTGTAAATACTTCAAGGTTTTCAACTACAAAACCCAGGGTATGTGATCTAGGTTTTGTTTTGTACTTAATTTTGGTTTTAAAAAGTACAACTCATCTTACAGTTGTCTTAATTTTCATTTTAAAAAGAACCAATTCAATTAAGGGTAAGTAAAAAAAGGAATCAAGAATATTACAAAATCGAAAACACTTGCCAGAAAAACCCTGAAATCGAAGTGCTTTGAAAATGTGGGGTAGACGCAAATTTCTCTCGTTCCCATTGGTGATTGGAGCAGTCATGTGAGTTTACTTTGCTTTCTTCACTCTATAATTCACATATATATGTTTCATTTGGATCCAAAATTCTTCTTTTCTGTTTTTGATTACTGATTGTTGTATGTATAAATTCGCCAAGCAGACACGTCACCAAAGGAGTCAATAAATGATGAAGAAAAGGTTGCCACGTCACTCGTTGACCAGGTCAAGGGAGAAAATGTGGCCAGTCAGAATGTCAACGTCTTAAATCAATAGTCAAAGGTGTGGTCGCCAGAGCTAGATATATACTCGCCAAAGGTAGAAACGTGGTCGCCGAAGGATAATACCCAGGAGAGAAGGTGCTCGCTGCATCAGCATACTGGGCCCAAAGCGACTCGGCACAAACACAGAAATAAAACCCTAACCTCTAGAAGACCCATGGCAACAAGGAATCATAAAAAGGAAAAGAGATAGAGCATATCCGGATCCGTGTCAGCATGAGAATCCTAGTACGAATCAAAGGGGGAATCCTACCACCAACACGGCTAAAAACAAGGGGAAACCCTAATTAACATATATAAATAGAACCATCTATCCCATGAGGAAGGGGTTCGGAAACCTAGAGAGAAAAGAGCAATTGTATGAGAGATTTGAGTGTGTAACAAAGCAATAGAATCGAGTATTATCTTTCTGCCCTCTGGGGCGCCATGGTTTTTTCCCATTCAAGGGTTTTCCACGTAAAAACTGTCTCTTGCATGCATTCTTGTTTTTCTCGTTTTAAACTGAATTAATATAACTGTTGAGTGCGTGGCAATCCAAATTTCACCGTCAACAATTGGCGCTAGAAGGAGGGGGTTATAGAACAGAAACTTCGAGGAACCCTTGCGAATTGAAGAATATGAACAACGACAATGACAGAGATGGTAACTCCAGCGGTGATCTAATTGTTGATCCAACCGCACCGACGGGGGATAGGGCGGTGGCGATCGGGGAACAATCGGCGGCAATACCAGGAACTAGGGCAGCTGACCCCGGGGTTCTGCAACACTTTCAAACTGCATTGATAAACCTAATCGGCGAGGCTAGCAAAATAGGGCTTTCGCTGCCCTTAGGGTTGGGAATTTCTTCTCCTTACGAGTTAACCACTCCCGGAATCCGTCCACCCGGAAGACTGCGGTCGGAAGTTCACATTGCAACCTCTGATGCTCAAGCAAGACAATCCACTGAAGAGACTCCCTAGGATCACCCTGATGATTTCGAAGGGGGAAAACAAAGGAAGGGAAAATGTGTGATGAATGAAGAATCTAGGGAGGAACGAGACCAGATACGAACACATGGGGTCAATTCCAGCGACACTTACCAAAGGAACCGACGGAGACACCATTCTATCTCGTCTGAAGATAAGAGTCCTCGTCCACGAAGGGAATTACGATCCAAAAGAGCACGGCGAAGGAGATCCGAAAGCACAGAAGATCGAAGGAGCCCGGATGATAGAGGCAATCATGGGAGAATGACAATCAAAAGCAGACTCGATCCAGAAGGAGAACCAACTGGCCAGCGAGATGTCACCCTACAAGAGCTATCAAGAAAGGTTTCGGCGATGACACAAAAATATGGTCGTAACGTATCTTCGGATGATGAATCAGATAGCCCATTCATCGATAACATTGCTCGCACCCAATTTCCAGACAGATTTAGAATGCCAACCATTGAGCAGTATAAGGAGAACAGGGATCCGAAGGAACATGTTCGCCGATTCCGTAATATCATGGCCCAGTATTCATCTAATGACGGGCTGTTGTGCCTGACCTTCCCGCAAACATTTGGCGACCTCGCCTCCAGGTGGTTTGGAAGACTCCCAAACGGAAGTATAAGCAGTTTTTCGAACCTCAGCAAAGCATTCATAAGGCAATTCATGGGGAGTGTCCAGAGAAGAAAATCACTCGCTCACCTATCAAACTTGAAGCAGGAGCGCAATGAGTCAATCAAGAAATACCTGGCAAGATTCGGGAAGGAGGTTGCTCAAATTGAGGACGCCAGTGATGTAGCTGTGATCGCCGCTTTCACCAATGGGTTACAAAGTGGGCGATTATCTTTTGACCTGCGAAGAGAGAGACCGAAAACTTATGAGGAAATGATGGAGATAGCTGGCGACTATGCATTGGCAGAAGAAGAAGAAGAAGAAGTAGCACAAGGGGGTAGCTATGTACACGGACACAAGCCCGACTCAAAATCAGATCACAAGGATGATAAAAAGACGCAATCACGCGATCGCCAGAGAGACGAGAAAGGCCAAAAGTGACATCCAAGAGAAAGCAAAGGAAACGCTCGAGCCAATAGGTTTCGAGGAAGGTACAACCATTACACCCCTTTAACCAGCGATCAGGAAGAAATACTTTCTGTGGTAGAAGACAAAGGACTTGCTAAATACCCTCGACAGCAATCAGCAAATGCCAGGAAAGATACTACTAAATACTGTCGATTTCACAAAGATCATGGGCATAAAACTTCAAAATGTTTCCAGCTGCGTGATCACATTGAAAGCTTGATCAGAGATGGGCACCTGAAGGACTTTGCTTTGAGAGGGGACAACCAGGGTGGTCGCCAGAATAACCGCCAAGGAAATGGGCAGGAAAGGAAGAGTCCAAGAAGAAACAGCACAAACGCCACTATAAACACCATTTTTGGCGGACCTCATACTAGGAGAAGCAATCGAGAAAGGATGTCAGAAGTCCGAGAAGTAATGTATGATAGCAGAAGCATGGAGATTAATTATGTGCAAAGAAACCCCAAGAAAGGAAGAGAAGGGCATGATCCCATAACATTTACAGCAAAAGACTCAGATGGAATTGATGCAAAGCCTAACGATGCAATCGTAGTGGGGGTTCGAATAGCCCATAGGGATGTCCTCCGAGTAATGATTGACAATAGAAGTTCAGCGGATATTTTAAGTGCTAGGGTATACGATGAGTTACGGCTGGACAGAAAAGATCTTGAACCTTTCCATGTGCCGTTGAAAGGTTTCGGGGGTGCAGAAGTGAGATCATTAGGAACTGTGAAGCTGCCGGTGAGGTTCGGTACAGCACCACGCCGGCGAATAATCCTGCTGGACTTTGTTGTAGTCGACATTCATAATTGGCCGTATAATGCTTTGTTTGGTCGACCGTTTCTCAACAAAGCTCGAGCCGTCACTTTAACCCACGCGTTAAAAGTAAAATTCCCCACAGAATTTGGAGTTGGAGAATTGAAAGGGTCACAGGAGATGGCACGCCGCGCCAACCTATCAATCTTTAAAGATAAGGCCGGGATGGAGACCTTAAGCATATTCGAGGTGGACAAAGAAGTGCAGGAGGATAATCCAGAAACTTTTGAATTGGACCCAAGGGACAAAACGAGTAGAGAAAATGAGGAGCTGACTGAGTCGATTGTTTTAAACAAAGCTGAACCGGACAAAACAGTCAAGATTGGGGCAAGACTGACCGAACAAGTTAAGAGAGATGTGACAAACTTGTTAAGAGAATACAAGGAGATTTTCGCTTGGAGCCATGAAGACATGCCAGGGATTGAAAGAAGCCTGATTTCACACAACCTAGCTATAAACGAAAAATGCAAACCAGTAGTGCAAAAGAGGAGAAGCTTTAACCCAGAGAGAAGTGTGGCAATAAAAGAGGAGGTGTCTAAGTTACTCGCCGCAGGATCAATCAGAAAGGTTAAGTATCCGGAATGGGTAGAGAATGTAGTTCTGGTGAAAAAGAAGAACAGCCAATGGAGTATGTGCGTCGACTTCACCGATTTAAACAAAGCCTGCCCCAAGGACAGTTTCCCACTACCAAGAATTGACCAGCTGGTCGTGCAACATCTGGACATGAAACGTTGAGCTTCATGGACGCATATTCAGGATACAACCAGATAAAAATGCACAAGCCAGATGAGGAAAAAACAGCGTTCACCACAGATCAAGGATTATACTGTTACACAGTCATGCCATTCAGTTTGAAAAACGCTGGAGCAACTTACCAGCGCTTAGTCAACAAAATGTTCGCCAGGCAAATAGGAAGAAATATGGAGGTGTATGTCGACGATATGCTGACGAAAAGCATCACAGCGGATAAGCATATAGATGACCTAAGAGAGACATTTGAGGTGTTGGTGAGGTATGGAATGAAATTGAATCCGGCAAAATGTGTGTTCGGCGTACCATCTGGAAGATTTCTAGGATATCAAGTGCATTAAAGAGGAATAAAGGTGAATCCCGAAAAAATCCAAGCGCTGGCAGAAATGGTCTCTCCAAGAACTTTGAAAGATGTCCAAAGACTCACGGGATGCCTGGCATCGCTGAGCAGGTTCATAGCTAAATCAACGGATCGATGTCTACCATTTTTTAAAGCCTTAAAGAAAGGAAAGGGAGTCGAATGGAATGAGGATTGTGAAAGAGCTTTCTAGGCCTTGAAAGATTACCTTGGGCGGGCACCGCTTTTATCAAAGCCAGAAACAGGAGAAACACTGTATATGTACTTGTCCGTTTCTGAGGCAGCCACAAGCTCCGTACTGGTAAGGCAGGAAGAGGGAATCCAGAAACCGATATACTACACTAGCAAAGCACTGTTACCAGCCGAAACAAGGTACTCGCCGGCCAAAAAAATGGCACTCGCTCTAATAACAGCGGCAAGGAAGTTAAGGCCATATTTCCAAGCTCATAAAATCGGAATATACACCAATTGCCTACTGAAACTAATCCTACAGAAACCAGAAGTATCCGGTCGATTAACGAAGTGGGCGATCGAGTTAAGTGAATTCGATGTAGAGTATCTCCCAAGGACAGCAATTAAAGCTCAAGCAGTGGCAGACTTTGTAGTAGAGTTCATCGAGCCAAGTATAGAGGTGGCGAGAATGATGGTGGAGCGAAATAAGAAAGCATTCAAATGGCAACTCCGCGTTGATGGCTCGTCAAACACGCACGGCAGCGAGGCAGGGGTAGTAGTGTCAACTCCGGAAGGAGATTCAGTCGAATATGCCTTGCGTTTTGACTTCAAAGCAACTAATAATCAAGCTGAATACGAGGCACTCATAACAGGCTTAAAAGTTTCCACTGTCCTAGGAGCAGATGAGGTAGAAATCTTCAGCGACTCTCAAGTTGTTGTTAATCAGGTGCTAAATGAATACCAGGCGAGAGATGAAAGCATGATCACCTACCTAGAGCTAGCAAGGGAGCTACTGGAAAGATTTAAAGAATACAGAATTATTCATGTCCCCAGAGAAGAAAACGAGCAGGCTGATGCCTTGGCCAAGTTAGCATCCGCCACAATCAACATCTGGCCCAAAACTATCTCTATGATCCGCCTATTACAGCCGAGTATAGTCAGATCAAAGGAAGTGGGGGCAGTCTTTGGTGAGAGGAACAACTGGGTCACACCAATCCAAGAATATCTCGTCAATGATGTACTCCCAAGTGACCCATTAGAAGCAAAATGGTTGAAGTACAGAGCTACAAGGTATTCAGTGCTCAATGGAGAACTGTACAAAATGGGGTACTCAAGGGCACTGCAGAGATGTGTCGGGCCTGAAGAAGCAGAAGGTATCCTGAGAAGTATACATAGTGGAAACTGTGGGAACCATGCTGAGGGTGTCAGCTTAGCCCACAAAACATTAAGACAGGGTTTTTATTGGCCAACACTATTCGTCGACGCCAAAAGAGTGGCAGCGAGATGTGAGGCGTGTCAAAAGATTGGCAATAACATCCGCCAACCACCTGAACTCTTGAAGAGTATTACCTCGCATTGGCCATTCGCCATGTGGGGAATTGACTTGATCTACCTAATGCCAACAGCAACTGGAGGAGCAAAGCACGCTATAGTAGCTGTGGATTATTTTACGAAGTGGGTAGAAGCCGAACCATTGGTACATATAACATAAGCAAACATTATAAGCTTTGTGAAGAAAAATATCATGTACAGATTCGGGATACCAAACACCATCATCACGGACAATGGGACCCAATTCGACGGGAAAAAATTCAGGGAGCTGTGCGACAAGTACGGCATTAACAACTACTACGCCTTCCCAGCACATCCACAGACGAATGGCCAGACTGAAGCAGTGAACAAGTTCATAAAACACAACCTGAAAGCTAAGTTGGCAGCAAAAAAAGGGAGCTGGGCAGATAAATTACCACAGGTACTCTAGGCATATCGAACCACAGAAAGGGGTTCAACAGGTGAGACCCCATATTCCATGGCATATGAGGCTGAAGCTGTCATTCCCGTGGAAACAGCATTCTCTTCACCAAGGGTACAACTCTTTCAACCAGAACTCAACATTGATATGCTAAAATGCGGTCTGGATGAGTTAGAAGAAAGAAGAGAGCGCGCACAAATAAGGAATACTGCATACCAACAGAGGGTAGCCAGATAGTACAACTCATATGTGCGTGAAAGAAGGTTCTCGCTTGGCGACTTAGTGCTGAAAAGGGTGAACCCAGGAACAAGAGACAAAGCTGCAGGGTCACTCACAGACAAATGGGAAGGGCCTTATCAAATTACAGGCATAGCTGGTCACGGGGCATATCGCATTACTCGAGAGGGTTTAGGCGAACTACCTCGTCCATGCAATGCGCAGTACTTGAAGATATATTACCCTTGATTTTTTCATTACTTTTAGGATTTATTTCAATCTTTTTATTCTTAGACAGTTTTCATTTTAGCAGTTTTATCTGTGACTATGTTAACGAGTTGCAGGAAGTATTCAATAAAGAGTAATTTATTACTGAAGATTCGTGATTTGACTCGCCAGTCACAAAGGGCATTCGCCGTCATGCATCACTACCATCGCGTACAGATGAATCTCGTACTCGCAGCAAACTGGCGAGAAAAATAAAATCCCAAGTTATAGAAATTGGCAATCGCCATTACGGGAAAAGTAAAATCCCTAAAAAGACAAGCAAAAAGCATGAGGGAGACGTCCCAATAATATACTAAAACTCAGCAATGGCAGCTGACTAAATAACATGTTAAAAACTTAGTGTATGGTCGGATACGTCCTGACAAACACTGAGTACGCCGAAACTCAGCAATGGCAGCTGTAAAATACGCTAAAAACTTGGTGAAACACTAAGTAAGCCGAAAACTCAGCAATGGCAGCTGAATAAAGCTGTAAAATATGCTAAAAACTTGGTGAAACACTAAGTAAGCCAAAAACTCAGCAAAGGCAGTTGAACAAAAATAGAGCTAGAGGAGTTGTAAAATAATTTATAGAATCAAAAAGTCATTTACACTCGAAGGTTCAAGAAAGATATAAATATTTACAATTGAAGACCTAATCTCAACTAGCTACAAGAGGTCCCTCGCTGTCTTCCTCATCTTCGATCTCCTCTTCAGAATGCCAGGTAATCTCTTCGTCCCCATCCGGCATAAAAGGTCCATAATCCCTACCGGTAACAGGACCCAAATCAGCTTCAGCACCAGAACCAGAAAAGCTGCCCTTCTGGCCGGAGTAGTAAGTGTTGAAAACACGTCTACTGGGAATTTCTAAATGCATAGGATGAGGCTCGGTCCTGTTATAACGGCAGTGAGCTTTCCATCGTTTTATCTGATCTTTAATCGAACCCACTCCGCTGGCCATATGCTGTTTAAGAGACCTGTCAAAGCGATTTAAAGCCTTTTCATTCGAATGGTCTTTCATGGCGAAGAACTTCTTCAACTGCCTCATGCCCCGTTCAAATTCACGTAGCAAAAGCGCATCATAGGCAGGGGATCTCTTAAAACGATCAACTGCTTTAACCTCCAACACGGCTTTGAGATCATTCAAGATAACTTCATGCGAGGACAACTGGTTGCGCAGGTCTAAAGCCTCACGCTCAGCTCTCTCTTTTGCCTCTTCAGCTAGTCGTTCAGCCTCAAAACATGCTGCGAGTGATTCTTGATTAGCGGAGAGTTGCTCTCGCAGCGAACGAATCTCTTCCTCAACAGTAGCCAATTTATCTTCAGTGACCAGTTGAGCTGAAAGATAACCATCTGCAGATTCCCTCAACTGAGCAAGTTGTTGAGTATGGACTTCCTCAGCAGAGAGTTTCTCAGCTGCCAAAATAGAAGTTTGTTCCCGCAAGCGTTTCACATCCCTCGAAAGGAAATTCCCTCGCCTATAGGTGTCAGTCAACTCAGACATCATTTGAAAGGAAAAACAGTCAAGTCAAGAAACATGCGAACGAAAAATACAACATGAATACCGCAAGAGACTCACCAGGGAGTGGCAATTAAAGAAAAATTCCATTTTCTTGTTACAAGACCTGCTCTTCACATGCTCCCAACCCTCACCAACATAAATGTTGTTGTTCATTATATGTGAGCAAATCTCCACAGCCGTGAAGTCTGAAAGGGAAACAGACCCTTCTCCCTCACCAACTTCGGTTGGATCCACGGGAGGAACTTCATGGGCAATACCCGAACCTGATGCAGAAGCCCCAGTTTGCTTTGATGGCTCCGGTTTATCAGCTGGCCCTGGCTGACCAGATGGCCCAGGTTGATTAGCAGAAGATACGTTTGGCTCACCCACAGCCACCGGAGGAGAAGCTGCACCAGTCGGGGAGGAAGTAGGAACATTCGACCTATTAACTCCTTCAGAAGGTGAGGACACCACCGCACTCACCCCAGCAGCAGGAGCCTCAGGAACAGGTGTTTGAGTAGAAGGAGTTTCAGTGAATACAGGTTCATCAGCACCCTCCTCGTCCGAAAAAACAACATACTGCACAACTCTTGATGCCCGCTTCAAAGGTCGAGCAGTGTGATCAGGGGTGCCCTCAGCCGGGCGTTTGACTCTACCGGTCCTAGGGGTTAGATCATTCGTAGGATCAAGGGGAGTTTCAGGGACATCCACGTCAAAAATAGGAGTATCACTGACTGACCCTGAAACTCCAACTTTCTCTTTTCCCTTACGGTTGGAGGTAGCTACAGGAGTGGTCGTAGCAGTAGTAGTCGCAGCAGGAATGTTCACAGCAACCTCTGTATACACATGGGGTTATCCCGATTCGACCCCACCCTCAGGAATATCACCATCTTCCTCACCATCGGAGGGATCGCCGCCATCTGGGCTAGCAACTCCTTCCTTGGCCAAACCAGCAGTATGTCTTTTACTGGCAGCCTCAGAATTTTTCACTGCCCGGGCTTATAAGTCACAAACCGTATCAAAGTCCATCACTGCGAAAGATAACCAAATATCATTAACAAGATAAACAAAACAGTAATATAAAAAAGAAGAAAGACTGGCGAAACTTACGGCGAGAAAGCCTGGCAGGTAAGCGTGTGAAAACCCGTTGGGCGATATTTTCTCCTCATCCAAGAGGAAAGATCTACCCCTCTCATCCAAAGGAAGGATGGCTGCCGCGGCTAGATGAGAGATCTTAGCATCCGACAAAGCAGGAACCGCCAGAGAAGGAGAAATGAAGTGCCTGGGGACCTTCTTCGCTGAAAAATTACGGCGGCTGCTGGCAGGCACATCTCTGCCCCACTCGCCACTAGCAAAAAACCAGCTATTCTTCCACCTTTTATTCGAAGTGGGAAAGCCCCAAATAAAACCCTTCTTCTTCTCGTCGCTAGAAACCTCCACCTGACCAGGGTTCGCCACACCCTCAGGGATCCAATTCTCCACGGGCGAAGAGAGAAGGAAATACGTACCACCATTGCCCGCCTGTCTTAATGTATAAAAATGGCGGATCTCACGAGGCGTAGGGGGTCCATAACCCTTCAATTTCCACATCAGACACAGGCACATCAATATCCTGTAACTGTTTGGGGCGAGCTGGGCCAGCGTAATCCGGGCCTCCGCTAGAAATCTGGCGATGAAGGGCTGAAGAGGGAGCGTAACCCCGCAATTGAGCATTGTGCCATAAATGGCGACCGCATTCTCAGGAGGATTCCACACTGCTCGATCACCCGGCATAGTCAAAGTGATAGCATCTGGAATGTCAAAGCGGCTCTTGTATTTGCGAAGTTCGTCCTCGCCAACCACGTTAACCTCACAATCAAAAGAACATGGGCGATCAGCTGTGAAGTACAATCTACTCTTCTGATGATCTTCAACATCAGAATCGGCGGTGGTTTGGGCATCCAGCAGAGACTTTCGAGGAGCCCTAGAAGTTCGTCGTTTGCTGCCACTTGATTGTGAAGACCTCAGCATCGCTGGAGAATCACTAATGGAGGACGAAGGAGAAATATTAGGGATAAAATTATCTTCAGAATATGGAACGAAAACAGAAAGTGGAACCGGAGAATCCGGGCGAAAATTGTGAATCAAAGATTCAATTTTGTTCGCAGTACATTTATCACCAAGCTCTATAGCTTGCATCATCTGATTAAAAAGAGCAGAACGCAAGGAGGGATCCATGAAAACTCACCAGAAAAACCCTAGGTTCGAAGGATGAGCAAGAAGATTGGGAACATCGAGTTGTAAGCACGATCGATTTCGAGGCAAGCCGTCCGACAGGGAAACGAAATGGAAGAAATTCGTGGCAGAAATTTCTGAGGGAGATGAAGGAACTCTGTTTTGAGGGAAGGAGAAAATAGAAAAATAAATGGAGAGAGCAAAGTGGGGAACAAGAAGCGACCGGGCCTTAAAAAGAGGGAACTTTGAAATTCAAAAAGAATAAAAAAAAGGGGAGAGAAAATCAAATAAGAGATATGCAATTAATGTGAGTGACGGCCACAGTAACCAGCCGCAACAGTCACCACCAAATATTGGACAGGTGGCGTCTCGGGGACCACCAAGCAGTCAGAATGTCCCTTCACCTGTCAAGTAAGTGGAAGCGCTGAAAGTTGTGTGGTTAAAATTAAAAGCTTACACCGAAAGAATCAACCAATCAATGCAACGCGTGGTGAAAAGAAGAAAGAAGGATTTAATTACAAAAGGCGCCAAAATCTTAAAGGCATAGGTATAAATACTGCTCGCAGAGGCAAACGAAGTAAAAAGAGCAAGTCATTCGCCCAGCTCGAAGTATTTATGGGGGTATTGTTGTATGTATAAATTCGCCAAGCAGACACGTCACCAAAGGAGTCAATAAATGATGAAGAAAAGGTTGCCATGTCACTCGTTGACCGGGTCAAGGGAGAAAATGTAGCCAGTCAGAATGTCAACGTCTTAAATCAATAGTCAAAGGTGTAGTCGCCAGAGCTAGATATATACTCGCCAAAGGTAGAAACGTGGTCGCCGAAGGATAATACCCAGGAGTGAAGGTGCTCACTGCATCAGCATACTGGGCCCAAAGCGACTTGGCACAAACACAGAAATAAAACCCTAACCTCTAGAAGACCCATGGCAACAAGGAATCATAAAAAGGAAAAGAGATAGAGCATATCCGGATCCGTGTCAGCATGAGAATCCTAGTACGAATCAAAGGGGGAATCCTACCACCAACACGACTAAAAACAAGGGGAAACCCTAATTAACATATATAAATAGAACCATCTATCCCATGAGGAAGGGGTTCGGAAACCTAGAGAGAAAAGAGCAATTGTATGAGAGATTTGAGTGTGTAACAAAGCAATAGAATCGAGTATTATCTTTCTGCCCTCTGGGGCACCGTGGTTTTTTCCCATTCAAGGGTTTTCCACGTAAAAACTGTCTCTTGCATGCATTCTTGATTTTCTTGTTTTAAACTGAATTAATATAACTGTTGAGTGCGTGGCAATCCAAATTTCACCGTCAACACTGATTATGGTTCAATTAATTTAACAAACCATCAACGTGTAGATATTTGATTCTGGTTTTATAGAGCGTCTTATTTTGCTAAATTGATTTGTTAACTATTGACATTGGCAATTAATCAGTTATGTTGGAAACTATAGTTGTGTACTTTGATTCTGTTTTTTATATGCAACTCGAATTGCAAGAGCACTTAATGTAATATCAGAATTAGTAGAACAAGAAATCACATATTTAAACACCACCCTTTTAGGATTATATTGTTTGTCGGAATACTCATTCAATGTCTTTGAATTTGATGTTGTGCTTGTCTGGTCATGATTTCTACTGCAAAACTGATACTTTGCTATCTCCACAGCTTAACACTTGGTATTCGACTGCTATTTATTTACTTTTATTTAATCCCCTTGTAACTTACTTATTAACGTTCATTGCACCCCGCGATCTTAGTTTACGTTATTGTATTTTTCAACTCTTCCATTACAATGATCCATGCCAGTTATGTGAAATCAAGAAAATTCATATATATATATATATATATATATATATATATATATATATATATATATATATATATATATGAGTATTCGTAGGAATGAATAATTTAGTACTCCTAAAACTTATTTTGTGCTTAAAGTGGTGCCATAAAGTTTCTTTATATTGTTTGCTGAGCTTGCTTTGATTTTGGGATAGAGTAGGGAAAACGACCAAGAGGCAGAAGTTTACTTCGTGACTTCCATTTGACAACTTTGATGTTTTGTTAATGTGGAATCATTTTTATTTTTCCTGTGTATCAATGCAGTGTCCCATAGTGTAGGCTATCGATTTAAATTTTGTCATTCACCATTTACGCATGTGCACCTATTAGAATCTTCTCGCAGTCTTAAGTTTTTGCAAGTGCTTGATCTGGTTAATTATTAGTAAATTATGCCCAAGCAGTGGAGATGACTTAATAATATGTAATTTGCAGGATTGGAGTTGTTTCTGGGAAGGCAATATTTGGACCCCCTCTTAATGACTACTGGAAAAAGAAGCTTCAGGAAGAGGCCGCTGTAAAGGAGTCTGATGCGAACTCAAATTAGCTGATATCATATTGAATTTCTTCACGCTGGTCATTTGTGACAGATGGGTCAAGAAAAGGCCTAATTCTTTTCAATATTTATTGCTCATGATTTTTTTATTTTTTTTTTTGGTATCAAATTCAGAATGGGGATGCAGCTGTGTTGGATGAAGTAGTTCCCCAATACACATGTTGATTGACAAGATGAATTTTGTTCTTTGGTTTAATTCACCGGTTAAAGCAGAATTTGTTCATTTGTATAACCAGATTCATCTGTTGAAAAGTCTTATAATCACAGCTCTTCAATAAATACAAATATTGAACTTTGCTAATTCGTAGAAGACCTGAAATGTTATAATTCGTTCAAGCATTCATGCCGGTTCTAGTTACCATTGTAGGTCTAGATTTTACTATGGTTTATTACTTGCATATAAGAGTTTATAATTGTATTTATTCAGTGTCCATGGGAATTTTCTTGTGAAACTAGAACCATTTTAAAGTTTAAAAGTTTGTGTGTGGAGATTAGCCTGAATCTTTGAAGAAGGTGATGAGCTGAAGAACGCAAAGGAAAACACAGAAACTCAAAACTGATCAAAGGAACCAAAAACGTCCCCTAGCTTAGGGAGGAGATGGCAATAGGCAATTTTGCAAATAGTGTACCGACAGAATGATAACTTTTTTGGTGTTTAATCTTTGCTTTTTAAGTTTATAAACCGACATGTACATAGAATGATTATAACAAAAAACTAGAATTTATGATGTTCTATACTTTTTGAAGCTTAGTCAACTGGCATGTAAATTCAGAACTGGCATGTAACTTTAGAATTGCATTGGCATGTAACTTGTTCAGGTGTTGGCATGTAAAAATACTGTTATGTTTAGTTTTCAACTAAGTCTTTCAAATAGGTACATCATAAATAACTTGTTAACATACCCTAGCATATAACAATAATAGAATATGATCATTTAAGTGAGTGTCTTTCGAGTAGGGAAACAAGAATATCCAGGCATGTAACTTCTAATTACCCGGGCATCTAACTTCAAAACCAACTGGCATCTAACTTCTGGCATGTAAAAATACTGTTATGTTTAGTTTTCAACTAAGTCTTTCAAATAGGTACATCATAAATAACTTGTTAACATACCTTGGCATGTAACAATAATAGAATTTGATCATTTAAGTGAGTGTCTTCCAAGTAGGGAAACAAGAATATCCAGGTATGTAACTTCTAATTACACGGCCATCTAACTTCAAAACCAACTAGCATGTAACTTCTGGCATGTAAAAATACTGGAATGTTTAGTTTCCAACTGAGTCTTTCAAATAGATACATCATTCCTAACTTGTTAACAGACCTGCCATATAACAAAACCCGATGGACTAGCACTAGCAGAACCAGCACCTACACCATCATCCGAGTTATCGGTGTCAATTTTGGGTATCAACACATCATCCGAGTTATCGGTGTCCAACGCCTGACTGTTCTCTTGATCATGAATGGTTTCATCAATACTTACAATTGGGTCCGATATTGGAATAGACCCACATGCTGCCAGTTGCTGGACAAACCCGCCATACCCAGGTTGTGGAGTAAGTTGGTATGATTGTTGAAAAAAATTCGATTGTAGTAGGTTGTCATCTTCATCAACTGTAGTACCATTCTGCACACAATTTGTTGGCCCCTTCTGACAAATGGTGACATAAACCGCCGGTATGAACTTATCTTCATCCATCATACATGACACCTCATTGTCATTCTCAATTATCAATCAAGCAACACCAATATTCGTAGAGACCAATGAGCATAATTCTATGGTGTACCTAGCAGCATCAACTTTGGCAACATCTTGTACCAACTTAACCAAGGCATCATAAGTCAAACCTCTAGGAACATGGACCCACTTTGTCAAACCACCCTCGTAAGAATTGCCCACCCAACTTCCACCGTGATAGATGACCAATCTCTTCGTATCCATATTCCTGCATGTCAAGTATTCCACTATGAATCAAAATTACAAAATCACATGTAAGTTAGAAATAAACTGGCATGTAACTTTAAAACAAACTGACATGTAACATTAAAACAAACTGGCATGTAACTTCGGCACAGAAAATAAAAAAATCTGGGCTTCACTAAAAATCGAATTCACTATCTTAATCTTCATATCAAACAACAGATAATTGTAAAAAAAAACAACAGGAGATTGATTTCACTATGAATCAAAATTACAAAATCACATGTAAGTTAGAAATAAACTGGCATATAACTTTAAAACAAACCGGCATGTAACATTAAACCAAACCGGCATGTAACTTCGGTCTAGAAAATAAAAAAAATCTGGGTTTCACAAAAAATCAAATCCACTATCTTAATCTTCATATCAAACAACATATAATTGTAAAAAAACAACAAGAGATTGATTTCACTATGAATCAAAATTACAAAATCACATGTAAGTTAGAAATAAACTGGCATGTAACATTAAACCAAACTGGCATGTAACTTCGGTCCAGAAAATAAAAAAATCTGGGTTTCACAAAAAATCGAATCCACTATCTTAATCTTCATATCAAACAACATATAATTGTAAAAAAAAAAAACAACTGGGAAGGGGATACATACATTCTAGAAGGTTGTTCGGCTCCAAATCTACTTCAAGAGAGAGAAGAGACCACAAAACGAGATCGACGAAATGGGTTTCGGTTTCGGTGGAAGAACCGAAATGGTGTGGAAGAGACGAAATGGAAGAGACGAAGTGGAGGTCGCAGATCTCGTTTTTAGAGAGAGAGAGAGAGAGAGAGAGAGAGAGAGAGAGAGCATATCAGATTTTGAAACATAAAAGTCACACAGCCACACAGGTATCAGGTGAAGAGAGAGGGAAATTTTGGGAGGGAAATTGGGAGGGAAATTTTGGTCCAAGTAAAACAAAAATCAGGGTAGTTTTGGCAATTCAAGCACAAAGATGACAAAAATAATAAAAAATAAACTTTTGGCTAAAAACAATAAGTCCATAAATTTTGTGATCATTTCTTGCAATTTCCTCATATATATATATATATATATATATATATCATGTTGACAATTCAATTAAATATCTTGTGAATCGAATTAAATCAATCTATCTTTATTGTCCCTTTAATTTTTTTTTTTTTTTTTTTTTCAATATGTAATGTGAATCCAATTGCCATATTATTGGTTTGGATCAAATATATGAAAATGGAACTTCGCTTCCAAGGTGAGATAAGGGAATTATTCCGATAATAACTTAGGGGGTGTATTGGATTGAGATTTTAATAGACAATTTTGGGAAGTAGACATTTGGTGGTATTGGATTGAGACTTTTTAATAAGTTAGATAAGTCTTGTGGTATTCGATCAGGACTTTTAAGATTTTTTTAAAAAAGTCCATAATATCTTGTGGTATAGGATCCAGTCTTTAGGCAGTAAATTGTCTGATGGTATTGGATTGAAATCAAGATTTGTAGGATTTCATAACAAAATGGATTGTCTCGGATTTTAGTGTGATAACTATAAATACCAAGACCCCAAAATTGTCTTGCCCTCTCCCATCAGACTTTTCAGACTTTTATCTTCATCTTCCTCAACTTCCATACCTCCATCAAATCTTCATACCAAATCTACCAAAATAAAGAAAAAATATTAAAAAATTCTTCTAGATCCGGTTATTGTGAAGCCATGCTTTCGAAAATATCTTCAACAAAATATGAAAACAAAAATTAAAAATTAAAAATCCACCATATTTAAAAAAAAAAAAAAAATCCATGGTGGGGAACGTAATGATCAGAGAGTGGGTGGTAGGGACTTGGGAAAAGAGAGTGGGTGGTGGACTGGTGGGGAAGATGGTATGGGTGAGGAGGTGGTGTAAGGGTCGCGCAGCGGAAAATAGATGATAGAATCAAAATATTTAAGAACGATAGGTTTCAAAAAATTTATCGTCTTATTGGGACCTTTTCGTATACACGAATATGAGAAAGAGATTTGTTTTCATACCTTTGAAGAACACTCTTTCGTTTTCTTTTTTATCATTCACCACTAAGCCTTCCGAGCTATATCCCACGATCTAACAATTGTGTGTGTAGGCATGTCACGAATTCCGGGAGCTGTTGAATGGAGGCCTAAGAGAATCGGAATGCAATACCTTGCTTCCCCTTGTGATTTCAGCCAAGCTTCAAGGAAGAAGAAAACTTTTTCTTTTTCTTTTCAATGTGGCCGCACCTCTCACTTTCTCTTTAGGGTTTCAATTGTTTATTTTTCCTTATAAGTATATCTTATATACTAGGATCTTAGGGTTTAGTAATCCAAGTTAAAATAGGATTCTAAATCCTTTTTAATTCGGTCACCACTAGGGTTTGAACCTTTAACCAATTTATTTTAAATAAAATAAGGGATATTATTACCCCACCACCCCCCCCCCCCCCCCCCCCCCCCCCCCCCCCCCCCCCCCCGAGGTTTACCCTATTGTTAAGACGAGGATAGGGTTTAGGTTTATTGGCCGTTCTTCTCCCTAAAATGAAAAGAATATATACTGACCCCCTTTTGACACACTTTTCATCCGGTCAACGTATTTTATGTCCCCTTTGACCATTAAATGGGAAGGAAATGACCGATTTACCCTTGATGAATTAATGAACTAAAAAAAAAAATACTAAAAACTAAAAACTAAAATAAAAAATCACAATTAAAAAATATATGGATCTCCACTGTCCATCTTTGAGATGGACGGTGGAGATCTCTTTTTAATAATAATAATAATAACAAAACAAAACAAAACAAAATGTTGATCTGGTGGTCACTAGATCCATCTCTTCAACCTAAAAAAAATAATAATAATAAAAAATAATAAATAATAAAATAATAAAAAACCATCAACACACCACCAAACTGTAACCGGACCTTCATCACCATCATCACCATCACAGCCAAACCCATCTCACCAAATCCATCATCAAGCCAAGAAACAAATCAAAAATTTAACATCATCAAGCCAAGAAACAAATCCCAAATTCGAACCATCAACATCAATCGATCAATCACAAACAAACCCACCATCGATCGATCGATCCCAAACGTCCCCGTTGTAACGTTGTTGCCAACCGCCGCCGCCGCCGCCGCCGCCGCCAAGAGAGAAAAAAAAGAGGAGATCGACGACGGAAGAGAGAGAGATGGTGATTCGAAAGATTCGAAAACCCAATTCAAATCAGATCCTGATTTCTAGGGTTTGAAATCGATCGATGAGATGGCTAGGGTTTGATGTCAGATAGATTGTGTGTGTCTAATTAAAGAGAGAGAGATCAGTTTGAAGAGTAAGAGATTAGATTGGGTTTTTGAATGAGTGAGAGAGAGAGATCAATGCGGCGGTGGTTAGGGGGCGGATTTGAGCGGCGACGGCGATGGGGGGTTTGGGTGGCTAGGGTTTGATGATCATGATAAGATGGATAAGATGGAGAAGATGATGTTGTTGGGTTTTTGTATTTTTGTTTGAAATTGAAGAAGATGATGTTGTTGTGTTTGAAGAAGAGGATGATGATGAAGATTTTGAAAGAAGATGTTGTGATGTTGTGTTTGATGGTGTTGATCGATGGTTGAGGAATGATTTAATTTTTTTTATATTTTTTTTATTCAATAATTTCTTTTTTTAATAATTTTTTTTTGTGAGGTAATAAATATATATATTTAAGTAAAGATTTATTATTATTATTATTATTATTAAATTTAAATAAAAAATAAAAAAGATGGATCTCCACCGTCCATCTTTGAGATGGACGGTAGAGATCCATCTTTGTTTTAATTGTTTTTTTTATTTTAATTGTAAATTGAATTTCAGATGGTCATTGACGATATTGCCCTTCCCATTTAACGGTCAACGGTCAAAATGGATGGAAAAGGTGCTAGAAGGGGGTTAGTACACATTCTTTTCATTTTAGGGGGAAGAACGGCCAATAAGCCCAAACCCTGTCATCGTCTTAACAATAGGGTAAACCTCAGGTGGGGAAATAATAATATCCCATAAAATAATCACTTATTATTTTATTCTTTTGCTCTTGTCAAGGTTCGAACTTGAAACCTTCATATAACAATTAATAATTCTTAATTATTAATATGTCAACTAAATAATCATATTATTTAATAATATTTAATTCATCAATTAAATAGTATATTAATTAAATAATCACATCATTGAATTAATTCCCAAAATATATTTAAGTTACTTTCGAACACAATTAATTGGACTATCCAATTCTTTGTGAGCCTTACTACTATCAATCGTGAAGAGCTAGTTAGGGGACCTAATGGACCCACAGTTTTGAGCTCCAATAATACTTAGAAAAATTAATTAAACTCTTTAATTAACATTTCACAATTATTAACCTCGGAGTTATTCCACTAAAAACTCAAGGTTGTACTCTCATAACTGTAGATGTTTTATACAACCAAATAATCAGTGTCTATCGATATAGCTATTACATATGGTATGATCCTCCACAAGTAGTTCATAATTAGAGCTAGGTCATAAAGTCCGTTATACCTCTCTAATTATATATTTTCCTTTAACTACCATTGATTCTTTAATGAATAATTATATCTTTCATTCCTTTACGGAAGAAGGAGAGCGCTCTTAATTGTTTAATTCTCGAATCAATCCTTAAGGGAATTACTCATCTACTTCTCGCAAGAAGGAGTGGATTCCACTATTGTGTGCATACCTTCTCAGCCACAAACCAAACTGTGATTCCAAGATACGGAGTTATTAATCGGGAATGATACTCCAATCTCACCTATGGTATTTCAAGAAACACAATCTAACTCAAAGGAGTCAGTAAGACACTCAGGATTTAGATCACCCATATACAGCCATCATATATCGATATATATGAATCTTTTCAACTAACGGATCTTAGTGATAGATTCATATAGATCGTGGCCCAGTCCTATATGATCACATCATATAAGGTGCATTGATTCTCATAACACCATATGAGTAGTTTAGGATAAGACCACCGTACATTACAGATTTGACCGCAGCTGTAGATTAATCATGAATAAAGTACTCAGCTTTATTTACTTTCTACGAACTCTTTAGATTGCATGTCTCAAAATAAATTCCTCTGTATATGACATTCATATACTTATTTTGAGATCACATCCAACAATCTTGGATGTTAGCACATATAATATAAATGTATGAGTTATGTTAATTGAATGAAATAACTACTTCTTTTATTAATAAATTTATAACATTTACAAATTATAAGCTTTATGGCATAAATCCCAACAGGTGGAGGACGAAGAGAATGGGACTTGAAGGAAGAAGATTGTGAAAAATATATATATTTATAATCATAGTTTCTTTTTAATGTAAAAAAAATAAAAAAAATTCATGTGTAACCAAACACAGTTTTCTGACACAATGTTCCTATGGACAAATCCTAATAGTTTATAAATAAAGTTTAGAAAATCTTAATAGTCTATAAATATAGTCCAAAGATTCTTTTAGAATCTTAAAAGTCTATTGCATGTAATTCTAATAGTGTTTAAAATCATACAAATCCATAGCATCCTAACACCCAAAAATTGTCTATTAAAATCTCAATCCAATACACCCCCTTAATTCGTGATTTGTGTTCGAGATTCAAATAATAATTTTTAAAATCATTTTTAGCAAATATTATATTTACATATATATATATATATTTGAACCACACAATAATTACATATTAGAAATTAAATTCTTTTTATTAAGGAAAGAAAATTAAGGAAAGAAAATTAAGTTCCTGATTTATGAATTCCACATTTTTAGGGAATTAAATTCTGTGGACCGCGCTTACAAAATAGGAATTAAGTTCCTGATGGAAAGGGAACTTGATTCCTCCCATCCACTTTGGAATCAACTTCCCTTTCCTATAGCAAAAGGAATTCATGAAATTTTTACTAAAATATTCTCACTTAAAAAAAAAAAAAAAAAAAAAATTGTCTTCTTCATGATTATTGACTTTTGTTTTTAATTTACATAAATCCTATTGGTTTACTTTTTTTTTTTTTTTTTAAGCTTCATATTGGTTTACATAATTAATAATTTATATTATTCTAGCCTTGTGATTTATAAAAAATTCATTTTTATATATACATATTACAATACCATTTATGAACTAAAAATAACTACTAAACTTTTCAAAAAAATAATAATAATAACTACTACATATTCATATATATATAGCGAGTCTCTCATAAAAGATCTCTTATTTTAATTTCGGTAAGGACTACTATGAAATCATATCGATTTGAATGAATTTTCATCTAAATTTTATTGTGTTCATTGAAATCTACCTATGAATAAAATTTGAGAATTTTTCAAGCACTAAAACTATTTTTCTTGGATTTTCCTATATTTTGTCCATTTTTTCAATATCTTTGTATTTTAAAAATCGGGATAAATAGTTCGAATGCTTGAAAAGTTTCAAATTTTATTCATAGAGACAGATTTCAATGAACTTGTCATCCATAAAAAAAAAATTCATATTGAAATTCATTGAAATTGATGTGATTTCATGGTGGTCCATACCGAAATTAATAAGGGATCCCTTATCCTTTATGAGAGACTCACTATATAAATATATATATACAGATTTTCTATTATTAGTTCGTCCTGATAATAAATATATTAGGATGAAGAATGTAGACTACTAGATTTACATATTTTGACTCAAAGTGTATGCATTTATCAAAACTTCTCCATAATCTATAGTCCACATTCTTCGTCCTGATATATTTATTTTCAAAACAAACTGACAATAGAAAGACTATATATATATATATATATATATATATATATATATATATATATATATATGCTACTGCGACTTTGTTTCTTTTAATCAAGTTATCTCAATAGTTCTTTTAACCAACTTCTCCAAATGCTGGATTTTGCTATATGGTAGCATGAATCCATGGATAAAATTAATGGATTTTGCTATATATATGGTCTCATGAATCCATGAATAAGTTCAGCTATGAAGTTAAACATTAGATTTGTAATATTATAGCTTTGTAAGGATAGCCATAGGGCCCGTAGGAATAGGATGGTACACCTTCTATACTAGATTTATGTTACCAAGATTTGCGAGATTATAATTTGAATATTGTGACATGAAATTGCAAGCAAATGTACAAGATTAACCTGAAGTTGAGGTAGTTATTGGCTTATTGCAGAATCTAATTGATGCTTGTCGGGGAAGATTTAGCAATAAGAAGGAAGTCGAAACTACACTTGTGGCCGGTGGTTATTGCAGAATCTTATATTCTCATTCATTAGTATTGATGAAGCTTTAGCAAGGAGAGGGACAAATTCCTAAGCAAAGGAATACAAATAAAAATGGAACTCATAAGAAAATAAAAGTGTTATTTTTTATTATGACTCGTACATAACTAGGATCTTTGCAATATCACTAGTAGAGCACTAGCATCAACTCAAAAGATTAGTCGAAATTGTGGCTGGCAAATAAATTATAATAAAACTCTTATTTGTATAAAAAACAATTCAATTGTGATTAGACCAATATATGCTAATCTTCACATTTCATTGACCTTCAAAAATTAGGTGGTTTTATGCAACATTTACCCCCTCAAAAATAAATTATGTTTTTACTAATTGGGAATGAAAAGGAAAGAGAATCAAGTTTCGTTAGAAAGAGAATTGAGTTTCATTTCGAGTATGAACTTAATTCTTGATTTGTATGTAGGATTTACGTAATTTAATTTTCAATAAACACTATAGTCACAAATAAAAAATTATGTTCTCTTTCTTTCATTAAGATCCCCCATTAGTAAACATGCGCATGCATGAAAGAAACAAAATCATTACTTGATTTATCTTTTTTCTCTCTATACTTTTACTATTTTCTAGTAAGTAAACCATTTTTTTTTTAACTATATATTACAATATCTAAATGTTTTGGAGAATGAGACATGACTAAAACCTACTATCCGAATAGGAGCTCACCATTGGAGTAATCTCATCTTATCTATCAACTAAACTAATTATTGTTTATTCATATTTATGGTATACTTGAAGATGAATTTATAGAAATTTTTACAAGTAAAAGCACTACTAGTATTAAAAAAAAACAATAATAATAATAATAATAAATACACTACTTAATACCCGTTTGGAAGAACTTTTCTACTGGCTAAAAGAGCCTTTTTATTAAAAAAGCCCTTTTCAAATTTTTTGGTGTCGTTTGGTTGTCACTCAGTAGAGCTTTTGGATGATTAAAAAAATTATTTTACGTCTACTTGGAAAAGATCAAATTTTAAGCTTTTCCAAGTAGATTTTTTTTAGTTTTTTTAATAACACTAAAATATCTAATATAACTCTATCATTTAATATAGTTTTTGAATATTTTGGTAATCCTACCATTTAAAAAAGCTTTTTATAATTGATAACCAAACAATCAACATTTTCTCATTAAAAACTCTACTTATAGAAGATCTACTTTAAAAGATCTACTTGAAGAAGCTCTTCCAAATGGAGCCACACAAACAGTTCTAAAGTGTTTTTTGTTTTAGAAAAAATTCAAAATATTCTTTCCCCCTTTTTTTTTGGTCTAAAAACCTTTTTGTTAATACATATTAAACATTTTAATGTAAAAATACTTCTAGATTTTTTTTTTTTTTTGGGATAATACTACACTTCCCTAACTTATATTGCAGTATTTTCATACCAACCATTAAAATAAGAAACATTCACTTTCTTGAATTCTAGGTGGTCTTTCCTTTAATATATACGAAATTAAATAAACAAAATAATTAAAACCAAATCATCCCAATCACTGAGATTGGATTAGGTCTCTCAATTAGTTATCAATCATGTCAATCACAATACATCCACTACACATTTCAATTTGATTCCAAAGAAGAATAGTAGATTCCAAACAAGTTAGTAGAACTCAGGAATCACATGAACTCATTTCATTTTGAAGCCAAAAAGCATGTAAAAATAATAAGAGCATCTTCAATACAAAAGTGGTTTGCATATCAATAATTGTTGACATGACAACAATGTCAGGAGACTTAATTTCTATGTGACATAAAAATAGACTTGATAGACAATCAACTCAAAATTTGATCTCAAATGCTTTCGTCTAATACACAATTTTTTTAATGACGTGTCTATCTTTTTTTTTCCTGTATTATTTTTTATTTTATTTTCTTACCAAAAATATATGAAAAATTAATATTAGTTTTAAATGTTTGTTGAGTCAACCTAAAAAATAGTTGTTCAACAGACCGTCTGAAAGTGGACAGTCATGTTGACAATGTCTAATAACTTTTTTGCCACGTCAGCTTGAGGTTAAATATGAATGGATGCATTGGAGATATAATTATTAACATAACGTCTATTTAATTACCCTATATGACATTTTTTTTTTCATAAACCACGTTTGCATTGGAGATGCTGTAAGTGTACTGAAGACAACACGAAGAGATTCCTTTTATTTTATTCCTTTTATAAGCCACGCAATGTTTGTAGAAATAAAAAAGTTTTTGGTTGGGAGAACAGGTATGTTTAAATGAATATATACCATCTCCACTCAATCAAAACCCCTCCGATCCAAACCACTTGATTGATTTTAGTACTCGTTTATTAATTGAGAATCCTAACGAGATAAATGAAATTTAATTCTTTTTTTTTAAACAGAACATTTATTAAACCAACATACTAGGAATAAATCCGTGGAGAATCCTCTAGTAAAAACCTCTCCACATACGGAGAGTACTCCTACATCCAGAAACGGTCCCAATAATACTAAGAGCCATCCTAACAAGAGTATGGGTGATAAAATTAACCTTTCTAGGAACAAACCCAACCGACTCATGGTCAACAATTTTAAGACTATCAACAATATCTCATACAACCAAACCGATGTCCGCCGAAGTCGCACATCAATCATTTACCATGTTAACAATGCTCAAAGCATCCGTTTTAACAATAATAGGCACCAGACCCGTTTCAGCAGCAAAATTAATACCAGTCAACATAGCCACAGCCTCCGCCACTTGGGGAGAATAATCCACATGAGTAATGCTAAACATCACAACTACTATCACAACTATTCTACCACAACACATGTGGTACATGAGGTGTCAATTGGTGAGTGGATACATAGATAGATGAGATAAATCATTATTAATGTGCGTCCACTCACCAATTGACACCTCATGTGCCACATGTATTGTGTTGGAATAGTTGTGATAGTGGTTGTGATGTTTAGTATTACTCTAATCCACATACATACACTTTGCAGCAGCAGCCATAACCTCGCTTAAATTTAATTCTTGATTCGTGAATTTCAGTCTTTTACTTTTGGAATTAAGGGCCAGTTTGGTATGTTTAAATGAATGTATTCCATCTCCACTCAATCAAAACCTCTCTGATCAAACCAATTTTGATCGATTTTAATATACTTTTACTAATTGGGATTCCCAATAAGATAAATGAAACTTAATTCTTGATTGAGTGATTACTTTTGAAATCAAGTTAAGTAAACTTTAAATATAAATCATGTATTAAATTCATCAAAGAAAGAGAACTTGATTCCCCTCTCAATTTTAATAATCAAGTAAAAAAGTAATTCATGTATTTTTACTAAAATGCTCTCGACTAATATTACTAAAACAAACAATCCGGTTTGGTCGTTTGATATTATGGTTGTGCTCTTCTACTATTGATTATAATGACTTAAAAAAAAATATTAAAAAATTAAAAATAATAATAATAATAAATAAAAAGTGAAATTCCTATATACACACGTGCATGTATGGTCCATAGGTTTTTTTTGCTTTATTCCTTGAGGAAAAAATACTCTTTTACGTAACTTTAGTTTAGGTATTTGGAGAAGACAACATGAAGATTTTGAAGGCTCAAGCGCAAAGAAAAACTCAGAGACAACCTCAAGAGTAACTTCAAAGGTAAGGTTTTTAAACCTAGAGTCTAAAAACTCTTGAGAAAATGTTTAGGATGAACTTCACAGGTAAAGTTCTTAATTTTAAATGAACATGTATATAATTAAAAGTAATAAAATATTTGTTAAAATAAGTAACTGAAGGCATTTTAGACATTTCGTCAAAAAAAAAGTTGGTCAACTAATAGTTTTAATGGAAGTCAACTAACCGCCGGGAATGTTTGTGTAAATATTAGCAAAACGTCCATATCCGTGGAATTAGGCCTAAAGTCCGGGATGTTTGTGCAATTAGTCCAAAAACAAAATGTCTCTCCCATTGGAAGTGTGAAATTGGCGGGTCAGGCCGTAAATTTTAAGGGCCCAGTGGGTATGAGGGTCGGCTTTTCCCATGAGCCCTCTCCAATGAGGCAATGCTAGCTTGCCCGCACGGGCTTAGGCGGCCCGACAAGCTTTTTGTATGCTCTCAAGCCCGTGAAAGTGTGGCCTCAAGGCCTACGAGACTTGATAGTCAAGTCAACGGGCACGGACATGTTTTATCTCTCAATTTATTGGGCCGCCCGGCCCATTTTCACTCTATCTTCCGTTGACCACGGATTAGATAATCGTGGGAGTCCAGTCATGACGCATGACAAGATTTCTATAAAATAATTGAGACTTGAGACTCCAAACAAAATTTGAATTTTCAGAACGAGCCCAAAAATTATTTGCAAAAAGTTATCTTAATGACTTGAAGGGTATAGCTACCTTGTTAGGAGATTAAATCTCAATAATGTTATTGGAATTTTATTACAAGATTGCTCTAATACTTTAATAGTATGTGGCAGCCAAACACTTTAAAAATGATGAAGTAACTGGCTATAACCAGTTAACTGGTTACTTTCAAGTTATTTTATATTCATTTTTTTCAAAATCTATTTTAAAAATGTAATAAACTAATTTAATTTAATATTAATAATTGGTTTAAAATTTAAATGATAATTAGATAAGGATTATACTTATCTTCAAAATAATCTTCTATGATTTAAATAAATATGTAATATTTTTTATTATTTTAATTTGTATTTAATTTAGTTAAATATTTATAATATAATAGATTTAAAATAGTTAAAATTATTTTTTTTGAAATTATTAATTTTTGTAGAAAATAAAAAAAATATATTTTTTAATATTTATAATACTTTTGATGTAATATATTTTGAAATTAATAGTATTTGATTTAATTTTATAAAATGTTTGTAACATAATTAATTTTTTATACCCATTGCAGATAAGATTATGTATAAATTTGCTAGGTGGAAAGGTAAGTCCCTTTCTATGGCTAGTCGGGCTACTTTGATTCGTTCGGTGATTACTGGCTCATTTGTTCACTCTTTTATAGTTTATAAGTGGTCGGTTTCCCTAATCCAGATAATTACTAAGAAGATCAGAAATTTCTTATGGACTGATTCTTGTGAGGACTCCAAGTTGATCCGTGTTGATTGGAAACGTTGTTGTAGACCTTATGCTCTTGGGGGTCTTGGTTTGAAAGATCTAGCGTTGTTGAACAATTCTTTACTTCGGAAGCTTACCTGGAAGTTTATAACTTCTAACAGTTTTGCTTTCACTTTTTTGCGTAAGAGATATATTAATAAGTTGTAGAAACCTCATGAAGGCTACATCACCTCCTCCATCTAAACTTCTTTTAAGTCTAACTATGTTGAGCTCCTTAAGGATGGTATCTGGCTCATCGGGAAAGACTCCCAGAGAGATTTGTGGCATGATAATTAGCTTGGGGTGCCCATTGTGGATCTTCTTGGTATTCCTGATTTTATGGTCATACATCTTCATGCTAGGGTTCAGACTTCATTCGGGATGGTAGATGGGTTTTGGAAGATCGTTTTCGTGCTAGATTCCCGAATCTCTGTTTTCGAATTGAGAAAATTGTCATTTCTCCTGTGGCTGATTATTTGGAGTGGCCTTATTCTAGGGACGGGAAGGTCTTTTGTAAGGCGGCTTATTTTAGGATGTCTCATGATATTCCTCAGGTCCCATGGTGGAAGGATGTCTGGTCTCGTTATATCCTTCCTTCCCATTCTTTCCTATCATGGCATCTTCTTCTTAATAGATTACCCATCGAAGACCGTTTATGCAGGTCCGGTTTTCAATTAGCCTCCAGATGTAGTGTTTGTGGCGCTAGCTCAGAGACTGTGGATCATCTTTTTCTTAAATGCTCTCTTGCTGCTGCTCTTTGGGAGGCGGTTTTTTCTACTTTTCAGAGGCGTGTCTCTGCTAACACTTGGGGCTCTTTTTTCCGTCAAGCTATGTCTGTTTCTTTCAGTGATCAGATTAGGATTTTGTGGAAAGTGGCCATTCATGTTGTGGTTTGGAGTGTGTGGTACTCCTGTAATCAGTGGATTTTTGATGGGAAGTTTGTTGATTTCAGGGCTACTCTATCTCTTGTTTGGCATTCGATTTATGATACGAACCGTTTGGGGATCGAATGTATGTGTAACTATGTTGATGATTTGCTGATTCTTTGTCGGTTTGGCCTCAGTGGTCGTCTTGGTAAGGCTCAGATTATCAGGAGCGTTGTTTGGTCGCCTTCGGCTCCGGGGTGGATTAAGGTTAACACGGATGGGGCTGCTTTAGGTTCTCTAGGTGTGTGTGTGTGTGTGTGTGTGTGTGTGTAGAGGGGGGGGGGGGGGGGGTGCTGTGTGGAGGTGTTTTTCGGACTTGCTAATATTTTGTTAAAGCTTGTTTTGCGGTCCCCCTTGGTCAAGTTTTTGCTTTTGAGGCTGAGCTTCTTGCTGCTTTTTTCGCCATCAATTATGCGTGGAAGTTAGGTTGGAATAGGATCTAGCTCAAGAGTGACTCTTCTTATGTGGTTCAACTTCTTTCAGATAAGTCTGATAAGGTTACATGGTGTGTTCATCAAACTTGGCAGCGTTGTATTTATCAGATCTCGCATATGGATTTCCAGGTTTCTCACATCTCAGGGAAGGTAACCAGGTGGTGGATGCTCTATCTAAGCACGCTTTGGATGTTCCTTCTTATTTATGGTGGTCCTCCACTCCTTCGTTATGTTCTCGGTTAGTTGGTAGTGATTGCATGGGTAGAGAATCCTTCAGGTTTTCCTAGTTTTTTTTTTTCTTGTTTGGCCTGCGTGCCTTTGAGTTTTTTGGGGCTGTGTCCTCTGTTTTGTTATGTTTTTTGGATTCTTCTGTTTCTTTTTTCCTTTATTTATATATTTATAGACACTGTCTAGGGGTTTTTCAACATATGATCTCTTGTGATGCTTTTCCCCTTTAGGTTAGTCTAATTTCATCAACAACAAAAAAAAAATTTGAATTAAAATTTCATTTTAAATATTTATAATTATTTTTTATTTTTTTATATGATAAACTACGTGTAGTATAATTTTTGTACAATTTAACAAATTTTGTATAAAAAGTTGTAATTAAGATGTGTGTGGTAACAATTTCAACTTTATAACAAATTTTAAGGGATGTGTAACAATAAGGTTGTTGCTCGTAACAACAAGGTTGTTGCTCGTAACAACTTTATTGTAGCATGTAATAACTCGGTTTATATATGTAATAAAATATATGTGTTTTGTAACAAATTTCAAGTAAAAAGTTATAAGTACAACATTTGTGGTAACAATTTCACATTAGTGTGATGTGTAACGAGAAAATTGTAGGTTGTAACAACGTTATCGTATCATGTAACAACTCATTTTAAATGGATAACAAAATATCCGTACTATGTAACAAGTTTTACATAAAAAATTGTAATTAAGATGTATGTGGTAACAATTTAATATTGTAACAAATGTGACATGATGTGTAACAATAAAGTCATAGTAATGTTGTAACAAATTTGACATGATGTGTAACAATAGAGTCGTAGCTTGTAACAACTTTGTCGTAACATGTAATAACTCAGTTTATATGGATAACAAAATATATGTGTTTTGTAACAAGTTTCACGTAGAAAGTTGTAATTAAAATGTTTGTGGTAACAATTTCACGTTGATAATGATGTGTAAAACGCTAAAGCTGTAGGTTGTAACGTTGTCGTAATATGTAACAATTCATTTTATATGGGTAACAAAATATTCGTACTATGTTATAAATTTTACATTAAAAAAAAAAATTGTAATTAAGAAGTATGTGGTAACTATTTAACGTTGTAACAAATTTTATAAGAAATGTAACGATTAACAACTTTGTAGTAGAATTTTACAACTCATTTTATTTATATATATATATTCATACTATGTAACAAGTTTTACATATAAAACTGTAAACATATTATTTATTTATGGTTACAATTTCACATACTATAAAACAATGCTATTATTTTTTTTTAAAGAAAAGTAAATCAATATTATTTAAGCTTCTAATTAAATTATAAATTTATAACGTCAGTTTTTTGTTTTGTTTTGTTTTTTTTATCAATTCATTTTTTTAGAGTACTAACAAATCATTTATTTACTTTGTCAAATTATATCCAATATAAATATATATACATATATAAAAGAAACATGTTGAAAAGGTTTCAAGTTTTTAATATAATAAAAGACATTAATTTCAAATTTTAATAATATCCATTGGATTTACTTTTATCAAATCTAAAGGTAGTCATTAAGTCCAATAATCTTATTGTTCCAACAAGGTAGTATGATCCTGACTCGAAAATACCTGTAACGTGCATTTTAATTAATTATACGCCGATTGGTATAATTTCACAAAGCAATCCATCACAACCAAACCTAACATTAACTCAATTAGATGAGATTATATTTACATTAAATTGACTTGGTTAGGTTTGGTTCAATTCAGTTTCTATTATATAAATTGAAATGGATTATTGATTTCAATCTAGAATTGAACCAAAATTTCTCCTACTAAACAGACAACTGGATGACAAAATCAATGGAAAGACAAGAGCTTTTAATTATTATAGAAAGACAAAAATATTCTGTACATAAACAGAATTAAAACTAACAAAAGCTATGGCCTGATATTCATTCATTGGAGATTTAGAACAATCGAACAATACATTTTTTTCACCTTCAATTTCCACATACAAAAAATATAAATATAAATAAAAAATTGTAATGACATTTATCACTTACCATATGCTAACTGGCCTCACATTTAATCACTGCCACTACAAACTAAAGGAGTGCACTCAACATGGAAAATTGCAGCAGATTTAACCCCTTCATCAAGTTAAAAGCTTCGGATAGTGTCCACACGATCGATGACGTCCAACGCTTTGATTCGATCAATGTCAAAGTTGATGACCGGAACTGAGGAAGGCCTCCTAATTGGGAAAGGATCTTTCTTGGTTTCTCTTGTCGGAGAGTGGCTGTTACTTTTGGTCAACCTATGGTGCTTGCTTAACCGGGTTTTGGCTGTGTCGAACTCCTGACTCTTGCTTATTCCTGGCGTCTTTTTCCTTTTACTGACATCACGAAGCATCTCTTGATCTTCAACCGTCAACATCGGGGATGTGGGGTGGGGTTTGTTTGTAGATAACTGAATACCCTTCTGGTTGGGGGACCGAATTGGGGATTTGACCGGAGACCTTATTCCACCATTGGTAGCCCTTGCTTGGCTAACAAGATGATGAAGCCAAACGACCAGTTCCAGAATATAAGATTCAGTTTTATCCTTATCCGCATGGTGCAGTGTCTCGATCCTCAATAAGTCGGTGTGGCCAGTAGGTTTCCGATTCACCTCAGACCTGAACAAAACAAATGAGAAAACTAGGCAAAAATATACTGCATAAACAGATTAAGAAGCACAATAACTCACCCTGTGTTAGCCCATTCTCCAACCCAACCAAATCCGTGATGAGCCCTAGCAAGTTCAAATTGGAAAAAGCAAACATATGGATAAGTAATACGAAAACAAGTTTGTATAAGAAAAGCATTTGAACTCAATTTTCCCAGAAAAAGTACCGTCAGTCATCACACTTACACCTAATAAGAATACGGGTCAACTATAATACCCTTGTCCTTCAAGGATGAAGGTCTGAGCACAGATGGTACAAAATGAGGTACCAAACAGAAACACGACCCTGATAAGAAAAATAAAAATTGTAGAGTGCACGACCAACAATCTTACTTGGTTGTGTTAGTAGCAATAGGAACAAGCCACTGCAAAGTTTTCTCCATTTCAGCTTTAATTTGTGGAATAGTAAGCTGGAAGAACAACATTTGAAGAGAATAATTATCAATCAGTGAGTAGACAGGTTTAGAAATCAGGAATATATATGTAAAAGGCCATCAACATAAAAACTCCCCACTAAGCCAACTAATATTTCAGTGTTGGAAACATCAACCAAATACCTCTTCTTTAACCTGGAATGATTGTACTTTGGAGCGCAATGCGGACTTTATATTTGGAGGCAGTCCCTGGTATAATGCATCCCTTGTATTTGGAGGCACAGAACTTGATCTCGACACCTAATTAGATTCAAAATATTAGCAGAAAGCCCTGACCAACATTCTCAACTTCTTACTAAAAACAAAGACCACTTGATTTCTTGATAGAAATACAAAAGTAATTGGAGAATGGAACTGTGAAATATTCTGAAACCAACCTTTGGATAAACTTTTAAGTTTAATGCAATGTAGCAAAGCAATATATCCATGTAATAAAGGAGAAAAATGTAAAAGCGCCTAATTGAATTTGAAAATACAAAATCTACCACTCATTTGCATGAGGTATCAAGTTGACCAGAAATCACATTTCTTTAATCTTCTATTAGGTAACATGCACTAATTCTACATAGTTTATCTATCATGATATGCTGGCTTAGTAGGCTAACATTAATACATACTAGTAGGGTATAAATCAAAACACCCCTCCTCCATAAACACTAAGAGCAAAGTAGGTAACTCCTCCAATTAAAGGAGGCCTTCTTAACTTCTGGACAAGGGACAATCATTGACAACAGAGAAGCAGAAGAGTTGAACAATTAGGACTGGTTTAAAAATTTATGGCAAATTAGCCTTCTAACTAATAATGAGGCCTTAAAGCATAAGCAAATATGACGTAAAAAAGGTCATTCATTTACAGACCAGAAGGGAATTTCCTTAAATAGATGCACATAAATGAAAACTTCACTTAGAGATGCCATTCCAAACAGAAACCTCAAGTTAGAGGTAGAAATATAGCTCCATCTTTCATCTTTGCTGAAGTAAGCAAACATAAATTTCTCTCCAATAACCTCTAACATGTAATACTCAAATTCAATTATAAACAACCCGTCCAAAAGCCACAAGATTATGAGAACGATCTGTCAAAGCTTAGATGCTATAACTTATTGCATCATGTCCATGCAAGAGGCAAAGAAAATTAGAAGAAAAAAAATACATTATGTAAGCCGGTTTAAAGAATGTACCATTCCTCTTTCCCTCTTATGTCACAATAAATAAATAAATAAGTTTGCTGATACTTATATGGAAAAAAAAAAAAAAAAAAAAAAAAAACATAGCATACAACTCAATAGAAGATAAAAGAAAATTTCTGCACAAGATCAAAAAAACTCACAAGGGTATCAATTTGAGTGATAATATTCGCATAATGCAATGCAAGACCAGCAGACCCCAACTTTTTATGACTGCTCAGAGAACCTTTTACAGGTCTATCACCATCTGCATTGCCACCGGAAAAGCATCACAAAAACTCCATTGAATTAGTAAACTCAACGAATAGTTCATACTGGATTTCAAAATCATTAATAGTTTGAAATGTTGTTTAAGACAAATGTCATATATGGCATCTGAAATGAAAGTCGAAGAATCAAAGATATTTTTATTTTAAGGGATGCAAGAAAATTATATTCTAATTCGTTTGGATATTTGTGACACTGAAGCTTGGGGAATGAAACTAAGATATATATATATATATATATATTCAGGGTCCAAAAGGTAACTAAAAGAAAGGAAAATAACGACTTGAATTCTCGTGGAGCTTCAATTTCTAAGTCATATATATAGTTTATGGGTGCAAGTTATTTGAGAACTGAAAATAAATATGTCACATTCTCAGAAACCCTAAAGAAGGAATCTTAGTTCACTTAAGTACGCATCTAAGTCTTAATCTCCCTATTACACAAGGATGACTACAGGATTTCTGTCATGTCTTTTATACAAAGTTGTATAGTTTAATACCCGTTTAGGGTAAATACATTATTTTTATACTCACAATGTATCAGTTTATTTTCAAGTCAATTGGACAGCCTACAAATTAAATGATAACAAGAAGCACCCACAATATCTTTCTTTTCTTCTCTTCCAACCCCAAGGATAAAAAAAAAAATAAAGTAATAAATGCTTTCTGGCAACCTCAGAAACTTAATTCAGTGTTTAGAAGTCTTACCGGCACTACCGAAGGCTTCATGAATCTCCAAATGCAAGAAATGTACAATGTCTACAAGCTTCTCTATCACCTATACATAGAAGATATCAAAGAAAAGTCTTATATATACTTCAATATATGGCCGGTGGGCTAAGTCTTACATTACAAAAAAATCATCATTAAAAATAAAAAATAAAAATAATAATAATGTAGAAGTCATTTGAAGATGCAGTAATCAGAATCCAGAACATAAGGAGCAATGAAAACAAATTAACTGACAAGGTTGGTTCATATCATATTGGACAACCCTAGACACACTTGAATTTAAGTCTGCCAACAAAATACGCAAAGCAGTATCAATCCATACCTCTTCCAAAATCCTAGACCAAAGAGATTTCTTTTGCAAACTTCTTACATGCTTCTTTTGACTCTTTAACTCCGCTCTCAAGATTGCAAGACTGTCCCCTACATGTCAAAATAAAAATATAGACAAAATGAAACAAAATTTGTGTGAAAAATAAGATTTATAAAGATGACAAAAGAAAAAAAAAACACAAAATTTCTACAAATAATATTCATAAAGATAACAAAGAAATGAGAGCCAAATCAACTTCAACTTCTATATTTTCAGAATTTATAGGAGAATCTTGCAAAGAACAAAGTATTATCTTATCTTAAAATGTTCAAAGCCAGCATAAACATAAAATTAGAGGCAAAAAACTGGCCTCTGCCATGCAAGGAACACAATGATGCATGCACAAACAGCAGTATAAGGGCAAAGTTTTAATAATGAAATGATTAAACGACATTCAAAAAGAATAAAAAAATAACAATAATAATATTCTCATGAGATAATCACTAATTTCTATTGCTGAAACATCAATTGGCTGGGAGTGGGACAGAAACCTGAGAAGGGCAATGAGGAATATTGTACCCAGTACCCACGGGTCCACACACACAATGTTAGTTTGGCCCCAGGAAGTTTTGAATAGCTTTACTAGGTAAGAGAAATTATTCCCTGATGAATATATGTATTTTAAAAATTTTACATACTTTTCCATCATGCAGGAAAGATTAGGTACAAACTCTTTCACTCTACGAGTATAAAATCTGCTATTAAATAACATTTGTTACACAAATCCAAGCCCCGATTTACCTCTTTGAGCAGCGTTTGAATTATCCTCTTCCTGAAGCTTACGTCGATAATCTTGCTCAAATCTGTCCAAGGCATGCAACTCGTGATATAATTCCTGCAACAGAAATTTAACTCTTCCTTTAACAAGGTTTCCACACATAATATCCATGAAAACATTAAGAACACAATCTGTAGTTTATGCCTTCCAAATTAAGTTCATTGAAAGCCGCTAGCTTAATTGTTACCAGCAAAGGACAAGAAATCGTATGTCAAATTCCTTAAAAAAGGGACCACTAAAACTAAATAATGTAATGCATTCTGCAACTTAGAGGTGCCACTTTAGGGGTCCAACAGTCAAGTAAACTCACAGCTGTATACTGAACCAAAGTCATCAATTGTTGCATTACTGTCTCTGCTTCATCCTTCAATTGCCTTTGGGGTGTAAGTTCAGAACCTAGCCTAAAAATAACAAAAGATGGCAGGAGAATCAATATAAGAACCTAATATGAAATACTGTGAATAACACTTTACAAACTAAGTAGACAAAATGCTGTTAAGATTACTTTTCAAAATAACGATTTAAGTTGTGCAACTGATGATCTTTACAACGATTTCCGAACCGTACCACCTCTCCAGAAAAAATCTTCAATTCTTCTCTGTCAGAACAGAGAACCAAATCGTTAATATCTTTGCTTTTCGAATATTGATGGAGAATATAACTAGCAGATCAATTAGTTACAGAGAAGTATTTCAAAGCAATAAAAAAAAAAAATTATTGTGCCATCGACCTCTTATCAGCAGCAGCAATCCTTAGGAGTTCATCCATATCCCTGGATATTAAATTTTGTACACCTTCTGAAGGAAGCACCACCTCCTTTAAATGCTTAATGTTCTCCTTTGAAAGGGATTGCATTAGATTGTTGCCCTTGACAATTGTATTTGCAACTTCAAAAGCCAAAATTGAAATTTTATTCCCTTTTGTTGTCACCCCCGAGTTAAATCCACTGCCGAGATTCAAGCTGGTCATGCTACTACCAAGTGTGTCCAAAACATCCACTGCCTTCCCAAGCCCAGCAGTACCAGCTCTGCCCAAAAGAGAGCTGACTTCGGAAACCTATGATACAAAAAAAAAAAAAAAACAAATTGGTTCATTCAAAAAGATAGCACCCAACTTTATTGTATGGTATTATCAATATTTTACCAAACACCAACTATTATATATCCAATCAAATCTAGAGTAACTACATAATAAACCGAAGAAACCACCACAGGAAACCACAGCAAACATGAAAAATACTGAAATATAAGGTTGGCAGTCTATGAACATGCACATTATGTCAATAGGTAATTATCATGGTAACTTAAAAAAGTTTGAATGATTATTTGCAATTTGCAAAGAACCGGGGAAACGCCAGAAAATGGTTTTATATCAAGTAAAATGAAAATAATTGCGGCACAATGTAGTACAATTAATGAAGCATGTTTGTTTACATTAATCATCAACAACCACGGTGTAACATCCATAAAGTATTCGAAGTTAATGGCAAGAAGAAGATGCAATTGATTCATTGAAGATCAATTAGATTAAAATAAGGCCCTAATACCCTATATCATCAAGTTCATTCTAATAATTTTCTTAATTTAGAGAGCAAGATAGTGTAGAACTCACTTATTGATGGAGAACATATCAGTAAAGAATTGCTTTTAGGCTAAAACTTATTTTAGCAATTGTTTTTATTTTAGCATCTTTCATATATTTTGAGTTTAATAAGATTTTTACTTGTGTTGCTTTAAGACTCTTCTACTTATTTTAAGTAGATAAGGTAAACTTACAATAGACCCTTAGTTGTAACTTTTGACAAAAATTAATTTATGGGTAATGAATTAAGATTTCAAAAACCCTAAACCCTCTCCTCTTCTTTTTTCTCCCCTTTTTTGTCTTCTCTCCTCCCTTTATATTCCATCTCTCCTCTCTATACTTTTTCTTACCAGTGCAGCAGTGCTATATCACTTACATTATGGCTATTTCTAAAAAGCCGGGAGTAGAAATAAATAGTATCTTTAGCTAAAAGGAGACTACATTCATCTTTCACTAACAAAACAGGAAAATTTGTATATTCCACAATCAACAGAATGTGGCACTATACCAAAAAAAATGAAAGCCTTGAAACCTTCTTCTGAAATTATCGTTCTCTCCGCAGATTGACCAAATAACCACTGAAGGAGCACAGTTCCCAGATAGTTTAAGACGTCTAACCCCAACTCCGAGGAAAATTAGGTTATATGGTTTTTCGGCATCTCTTGATGAGCCAAGTAATCCTAACTATCCCAAGAAGGATATTAATGAATAAAACACCAAGTAGCCAAGAGGAAGGAAAGCAAAGGAAAACAAGAATTGACAGAGATAACTTAATATTCAGGGTTTTGTTCTTTAATCTTTAATCATAACACAGCTAGAGGACAGGGTTTTTTCTTTAATCTTTTCTGTCCATGTTATGTTGAATCCATGTCTCCTTTTCAAAGAATTACACATAATAGCAATTTACAGAGCAACAACCCATGCCGATAAATTAATCTTCAATGGGGCTTTGAATTTTCCATTAAGAAGTTTACAAACAATCATTCAACAAATTTGCATCAACTATATCCAAATTAGATTTTAATAATTTCAACCCTAGCCTGATTGTGATGGACAAGAAGAGAGGCATTCTATTAGTCTAAGTCTAAACTAATGCATCCTTTTACAATCACAATTTCAATGACTGCATCTTTTTAGCAACGGTATGCACTTTCAAAGACACAACCACTGAAAACAAACCTATAGAAATTTTACACGCCATGCATTAGTACCACATAATAAATTACCCATTCCAGTAAATATAAGCATGTATGGAAATATAAAATAAAAAAAATCAAAAGGCATGCAAAAACAGAGGGCAGTAGATATTAAAGATCATGCAAAAAGTAAATCAGGATTCAACACACCTTTGCAACGGCCGCCGGCTTAGACTTAGTTGACCTAGATTTCTGTGATAGAGCCCTTGACAAGCGAGGAATCCCGTCATTGATGTCATCTTCATTCGCCTCATATGGAATTGTATTCACTCCTGGAAAAGAAAAGGGATCTCGCAATGGCTTATCATCCACGTTCCCCCCAACAGGAGAGGGAGTTGCATTGTTATTCGTTTTCAGTTCACGAGACTGATAAACCACTGCAGGCTCATAACCAAGATGACCATTAACACCTGGAAAGCTTCCACCGGGAGCATTATCTACATTTGAACTCCTCGAGCAAAGCCCTCCCATTGTGTTGATCACCGCTAGTTATAACTCAATCTTGTTCAAATTTCCCATACAACAGCTAAGCAATTCGAATATATACACGAATCAGAAAGCACCCTCTTGCGAAATCAACTCAGGAACTGAAGATTGAAGTGACCAGTATCAAAATTTGTAGCTTACCCTAACAATTTATCAACAGATTGATCCACCCCACACTAATTCAACCAAACCAGTATAAGCCTAGATAATATAAACCCAGTAACAACTCTGACCACTGAAGCTCCAGTTCATTAACACCAAATCAGTAAACTGTAAAATACCAAAACAACCCATAAATCACAAACTCCATAGTCAACAATAAAGTCAAAATTAAGAACAACCCAGTTCACAAAAATTACAACAGCTTCTTCAGAAACTATTGCACATATAATCATCAAAACACAACAATAACAACGAAATTGAAACAGAAAAAAAAAAACAAAAAAAAAAACCTCAGAACCCAAAATAAAGGCAAGTTCCAAACTTTTCAAAAACCTAAGATCAGTTCACAGTAGCAGATTCAGATACCCCACATATATCAGATAATCAAACAAACAAGTAAAGATGGTCAATAAACTTACCAGCCAAAGATAGAGAGGCGCACAAAACCACAAAAGAAAAAAAAAATGGATCTGCAAAGAAGAGGGAAATAGAGATTCTGTTCTGGGTCAATCACTAACAAAAGAAACAAACTTGTTTGAAGATGAGAAGAAGAGATCAAGAAATAAGACAAAGCAGTGAAGAAGAAGAACAACAACAAGAGGAGAGGGAGGGGAGGCAGGAGACGCAGTAAGAGGAGACTTTGGTTGTGTCAGCCTCTGAAACACTGCCAAACCCATTTTACACTTCTCTTCAAAGACATGGTCAAAAACACCAAACTACACCACCAATTTTTTTTTTTTTTTTAGTTTTTGTTTTTGTGTTTCAAAAAGTAAAAAACAAGAAAGAAAGAAAAAAAAAATGGTTTGATAGTTTCGTGGTATTATTTACTTACTACTGCTACCGGTACTGGTGGGGTTTTTGACTTTTCTTTCAAATTTTGACCGATGCTAAACTTGTTTTACAATTTTCACCCTCACTCTTGCCGCGTCTTTGTTACGCGCCACTTTTTTTTTTTTTCATAATATTATTAAAAATTACCAGGGTTTTTTTTTTTCTAAATTAAATAATACAGTTTATAGATCATGTTGAATTGAAAGAAAAATAAAATAGGTCAAGAAATTCTTAGAATTTCATCTCATGCCTCTACTAATTATGATCACCAACAACCTAAAAAATAAGTTGGCCATTAGAAAATAAGTTCAGAGTTTTAAGATAAATAGTTATTATCTAATCCATAACATTTAGACTTTGATTACATATTGACCTCAAGTCTCAAAGCTTGCAGTAATTTAATATTTACATTGGAAAATTTAGTAAAAGTGTATTTTATTTTATCTTTATCTTTATTTTTGAAAAGTAGTAAAAATGCATTTTAGAACATATACATACTATGTGTTCTTTGTAAGTATGAGAGCTTATAATTGTCAACCTAAATAAACGATAAATACAAATTGACAAGTAGTATACTCCATGATGGTCCCTACAAGACAATTTTTTTTTTTTTTTGGTGGCCATTAATACTTTTAATACGAATAAATTGACACTTGATTTTTATAAAGATTGTATTAACGTGTGTATAGAGAAGTAAAAACTTTTGCTCCTTACCCATATTTTGGTAGATGATAATGTCTTCTTCTTTTTTCAATGGTGGGAGCACATGCCACCTGGAATTCTTACGGGGTAGGGATGAAGATGGGTTCCCCTGAGTCCCTGACCCCAATTATATGCCAATAAATTAATATTTTGTATGGTAAGATACATAAAAAAATAAAAATAAAAATTGTATTTATTTTTATGAAATTAGCTTATTGTTTACAATTTTATGAGACTTATGAATTATAATTAATTGGGTTTTGTGAATTGATAGATAAAATTTTGTATTTAGATGATATTATATTGATAATGAGAGATAAAAATTTATATTTGGTTATAATTATTTTTTAAATTTTGGATCAAACAAAAGAATGTATACGGGGTTAAGGGACAAAGGCACCTTTAGCCATAAGGTTTCCAGCCCTTACTACCATTAACATTAACAAGTGTTTGGGTTCGGGATAAAGACAGGGATGAGGTAACTCCTCCTAACGCAAAACGTTGACATCCCCTTCTTATCCCTAAGGAAAACTTGTAACACTTCAAGTTTAAAGAAAAACAAAACTTTTATTCCTTAGATATAAAATTGCAATTAAAATGATTATTATAAAACAAGTGAATAATGAATAATCAAAAATTGAAGTCAGGAAATACTATAAAGTGGAGTTCACGCGCCTGGGGGACCATTGGGACAATCACATAGAGTCTCTCCCTCTCGAAAATTGAACTGTAAAAAAGAAAATAAAAGAAATTGATTAGAGCAGCTCATTAACGTGACATTGATTAAGATTTGAGAGTAACAAGCAGCAAATTGCAGCTCAATCACGTTTATCAAATTTTTTATTATTTAATTCTTATTAAAATAATAACATTAAATACTTCAACTTCTATTCCACTACTACTCATTTTCTACCCGTGACTTGTTAATATCGCATTAATTACCTTTTAACATTTTATATATTTGCATCTATTTTCTACTCAAATTATTATTATTATTATTATTATTATTTTATAATTATATAATGATTAATACAATATAATGCAACTCGATTGTAAACCTAAATTAAGATATTTCATCAATTAAATTAGTCCTTACTTACTGTCCAACGTGGCTCAATGATTCCCTAAATATAAATATGGATGAATTATATTAAGGTTACAATTTATGTGCGGAGATCTCCCCTGCAAAAATAAATTATTATTATTATTATTATAAATGTAGATGCTTTCTCCCATACAAATCATCTTATATACAAACCATTCACACCTTTATGAAATGTAATGAATTTTGATAAGATTTTTTTGTACGAATATTAAGAAATTTGAGAAAAAATTTCAATTTTTTTAATATAGGAACTATTTCTTTTTCAATTTTTAATATTTTTAAAAAGCGTTTTAGCTTAAAAATTTACAAATACTAGTTTCCTAATTCGAAAAAAAAAAAAAAAAAAAAAAAGTTTCCATAAGTACATCTCAATTTTCTTATCATCCATATGAAATATTTCTTCAAAATTCATTAAATTTCATCAAAGTGTAGATTTTATATATATTTATAGTTTTTCTATTGTCAGTTCGTCATGATATAAAATATATCAGGACGAAGAATGTAGACCATTAGATTTACATACTTTGACTCAAAGTGTATGTACTTATCAAAATTTCTCCATAATCTATGGTCTACATTCTTTATCCTGATATATTTTATATTATAACGAACTGACAGTAGAAAAACTATATATATATATGGTGGTTCTCTAGTAAGGACATCCTGAAATTATAAATTAAGGACGTTTAACTACAGCCACACATTCATATTGGGTATGGGTATTTGTTAATGTTGGGCTATGGGCCCACTGTGAATGTGTGGTTGTGGTTGGATGTTCTAAAATTATAAAGTTATAACGGTCCTAATTAGAGAAGCATTATATATATATATACAGTCTTTCTATTATCAGTTCGAACTGACAAAAGTTATATCAGTTCCTTGTATGTGGGCCACTGGATTTAAATACTTTGACTGACAAGTGCATACAGCCAAGTCAAAGTATTTAAATCCAGTGGCCCACATGCAAGAAACTGATATAACTTTTGTCAGTTCGAACTAATAATAGAATTTCTTTATATATATAGTCTTTCTATTATCAGTTCGAACTGATAAAAGTTATATCAGTTCCTGTTCCTTGCACGTGGGCCATTGGATTTAAATACTTTGACTGACAAGTACATACAGCCAAGTCAAAGTATTTAAATCCATTGGCCCACGTGCAAGGAACTGATATAACTTTTGTCAGTTCAAACTGATAATAGAATTTCTGTATATATATATATATATATTCACTCACCAATTATTATTATTTTTTTTTTATTTTTTTTGTTAAATATGTATATTTTCATGTACCTTTTAACATAGATAAAGTGGTTCTCTTTTAAGTAATCCCTTATAAGTTTAATAAAATCTACTCATAAATAAAATTTGAAAAAATTTCAAAACTACACAACTATTTTTTTTTATATATATAATGATTTTGCTAAATATGGAGCGTCAAAAAACACAACGAAAAATAGGAAAAATGAAAAATATAGTTGTAGTTCTTGAAAACTTTTCAAATTTTGTTTACGAATAGATTTTATTGAACTTATCATCCATAAAAAATTTCATATCAAAATTTATTAAAATCGATGAATTTTATCGCATCCTTAATTTGTGTTAAAAAAATACTTGAACAGTTTAACATATACATATTTAAAATGAAAAAATAAAAATAAAAAGTGGGTAGAGAATTTCTTCCCAAGTGAAGGCATTTAAGCAGCCTTAGACTTGGACTTGGGGGACGGGCGGCGCAGACTCTCCCAACCGAGGCTATCCATGTTTACAACTTTTTTTTTTTTTTTCTTAATTATTATTTTCTTATCTTGATAGTTGATACATTTACTATTTTGAAACTTTATTTTTAATAAGTTGTTGATGTAAAAGGGTATTTACTATGAAAAGTCAAAACTAGCCAAAGTAACAGTAAGATTGTGGAGGAGTATTAACAGTAAGGTCGTAAGGAGGTCTTTTTACACAGAAAATGCTAAGGCCACGATTATGTTAATTACCACCGGCAATACTGTTGACAAGTGACATAGTTTTAATTTTAAATACTATTTTGTCATTATATTTTGACAGTAATTTTATATTTTATTACATTGCTATTCTTTTTTGGGATATTATGAATTCCCCCTAGGTTTGCCATATTCATAAATTTACCCTTGGTTCCAATAATGGTTTTTTCCCCTTAGGATTTCCGTTTGACTAGTAATTTGATTGTGAAAGTAATGGAGAAAGTACGTTTTTACTCCTAATCATACTGTTGATTTTTTTTAAAGAAAAATCAAAATTAAAAAAAAAAAAAAAAAAAAAAAAAAAAAAACTCATCACCATTAGTTCATCTCCATATTCAATCTTCACCGTCCATCTCAAACATGGACGGTGGAGTGTTAAGGTCATTTTGTACGTAAATTCGACCCCCATTTTCAATTGCTTGCGCTCGTTCGGCGAATATTTTTGGTGTTTTAATGTGTTTGTTGAGTTTTGTGTGGGTAATCAACTAATCATCCATAAATAAGGTGTTGAGCTTAATTCAAGAAATTTGGAGACTAAAAGGGTTGAAATTGTAAAGGCTTGTACTGAACGTCCAACTTTCGGAGGCCATAACTTTCTCTTCAAATCGAACTAGGTTGTGAGCAACATATATTCGGAAAGACCTGGATGTCTAGTTTTCTGCAATCTTTACGATTTCAAGTTTTCTAAATGGAGTTATATCCATTTTAGTAACTCGTGTTCGGAGCTGCTCCAAACGACTTTCAAGTTGCCTAACCAACTCACCCAAGCACCTGACTGGGCCCAAATTGTCAATTCATCATTTTGAAGCCCTAAAAACATGAGGACCCTATATCTACCCCATTTTGGAGCCCTATACATCATATTCTACCATTCTTGGAAGCCACCAACACCAATCAAAAGAGAGAGAGGAGCTTCCAAGCCACCAAGGAGGCCATCCTCCTCGGTGGCACACCACCACCACCACCACCACAACACACCTCTTCAATCCATCCATATTAGAGAGAGAGAGAGAGGCTTAGAGAGGGAAAATGAAGATATTCTCTTGTCTATGAGATTGAGCAATGCATCAAGGAAGGAATGAAGAGATCGTGGCGGAACCGCACATCTTGTCTGTGAGAAGTTGTGGATGCTTCGGTTTTTCTATCGTTATTCTTTTCTCTTTGTTTCTTTTACTCTTTGATGTATATTATTACCACTAGGGATTTGATGTAAACCTAACACTTTCGCCATTTTATTTTAATATGCTTATTGATTGTTTAGTGGATATTCATGTTCGCAATGCTTTTAAGTGGTTAGCCATCATTTGAATGATCTTTGGTTGTTGAGTCAAAGATCGAGAGGCGACGCTTGCAACATGCTCGATTAAATGTCTACTACATGTTGAGTAAGATAGAAATATGCGAGCTTACATGTATATTCACACTAAATGTGTATCATTGTTCTTAATGAACTTGTGTGTATTTCTAATAGTCATCAAAAGATAGATTATTGTTGCATGTGAGTATATCCTTTATTGCTCGAGAGAGAATATTGGTGAGGATAAAATGAACATGACTTTCAACATTAGTGAACATGTTTTTATGAATTTGTGTGAATGTTATGGTGGAGTCTTTTACTAAGTGTAACCATATATCTTGCATCTCTCCAATACATCAATTATCTCATATTTATCTTAGTAAATATCATTGTATATAATCTATGATTTCTCGTAATATTTACATTTAATGCACAAATCCTCCTTAAATCGTTTCCCATTCATTTAAACTAGGAATAGTTGACGGATTACACTTCATCATGGATCGAACTCGTACGAATCTTCTAACGATTCATGCACTTACGAGATAAAACGTGTGCGTAATTTAGAACACGTCAAGTTTTTGGCGCCACTGTTGGGGGAGTGGCCAATTCGTTAACCGTTTATAGTTTTAGCTAATACTTGTTTCAATGTAAATAATTGGTAGTTTTCTAATTTGTGTTTTTTTGTCGTCTTTATTTGTGTGTTTAGTTATGTTGAAAATAAACACATCTCTTACTCATGCTTTTCATTGTCTATGCAATCAATGTTTAGGCTAGGTTTGAAGGTGTGAGTTTGTTGAAACAAATTATAGCACGGTGTGTATAAAGCTATCTAGAGGGGGGGTGAATAGATTTTACGCTTTTTACCTAATTTTTCGTGTTAGTCAAAATTACGAAAATGCCCTCAAGATAATATAAACAAGCAAGTGTAATATGGTGCGGAAATTAAAACAACACTTGGTTTTTACGTGGAAACCCTCACGGGAAAAACCACGGGCTATGTAAGTAAGCCACACTCGAACCTCGAATCCACTAAATGTGCAAACGATTACAACCTAATCCCGGAAGTAATCACACACCTACCTAATCCCGGTATGAGTGAACCTAGTCCAATTTGCTTGCGTTCTAAGCAACCTAATCCCGGATGCTACACACAAGACTTACTTTCTCTATGAAGAGAATACAACCCTAAGTGAATATATGTGAATATCCAAAATGCAACATAGAGCAAGGGAAACCCTATATGCTTATCTAAGATGATTAATATGCAATTAAGAGCAATCCTAGATATCAAAACTAAATGACATGTCAATTAGTTTAGCTAATCAACATTAAGCACAAAACCTAATATGCAAGCACAATATAAAATCTCAAACATACATCATACTCATCTCAATATTGTATCTAAAGCATACAAAATAACAAACAAGTAATTAATTGAGATTGCTAGATAAGAGAAACACAAAACATGTAAGATATTAGTGAAAAGCTTACCAAGCAAAGTATGATGAAGATTCCATGCTAGATGACATCTAGATGATCTAAGATGATGCTAGATGATGATTGATGATCATGAAAAAGTGTTTGAGAATCAAGAATGGAGTTCTTGGAATTTTTCTTCTCTTTGAAAAATATCCTAAGTATGAATTCTGAATATGAACTCTCTTAATTGACCTAAAGTCAAAGTGGCATATATATAGGGGGCCAAATCAAAGTGAGGTCGTTTAAGTAAGTTTCAAAGAAACGCGCCAATCGGCGGTTTCAATCGGCGGCCAGGCCGCCGTTCATGACCGCCGAATTGAGCTTGTGAAGAACAGAGCATAAACGGCGGTTAATTCGGCGGTTTCGTGACCGCCTATTCCAACCGCCGAAACAGAACAGAGAGATCAAAATCAACCAGGTATGAACGGCGGTTTCGAACGGCGGTTTCATGCCCGCCGTTTCAACCGCCGAATTAGACTGAGAGATAAATCAATCAGGTCTTGAAACGGCGGTTTCGAACGGCGGTCGTGACCGCCGATCTTAACCGCAGAAATGCTTCAGACCAATCTGGACTGAAACGGCGGTTTCAGTCGGCGGCCAGGCCGCCGATCATAACCGCCGATCACCTAGATAGGTGAAAACCAAGGAGAAGCCAAGGGCATTCTCCATAGGCGGTCCTCGCGCTAAATCAAGCACATTCTCGTGCATGCGCGGACGTTTCCGAAAGTTATCGGGAAACGAATTACACAACAACATGACACAATTACACACAACAAAATATAATAAATAAGTGCAAGTGTGAAATGTGACAAATGAAGAGAATGCACACATATGCAATGAATGTTAAGTGTGTGTGTGCAACTAATCTCTTCAAAGAAAAGTAAGCACATAGAAATTTACCTTCGGTGCTTATCAACACGAGGTCTTCAAAGGGCTTCGAACAATAAGACCGATATTTAGGCTACCCTTACAAAGAACCCCCACATATGGTTTGATCACGAAATAAGCCAATTAAAAACAACGGGAATCCTTACAATCTCTCCCTTTGGCTATTTCGTGACAAAACCATCACTCACAATGATTCCTCACAAAAAAATAGAAACTACGGGACTATAATGATATTCTACATTACAAAGAGATAAGAGAATGCAACTTGAAGTCTTCAATCCTCTTGTAGAATAATCAATCCCTGAAAAGAGTTTCTAACATTTCTAATACAAGAAAAGTGTGAGATTAATCATGTGAGAACAATACCAAGCATTTGCATTTTTAGAATTTAGGCACAACATTACCAAATGTATGCAATGTATGATAAATGCAATGCTCCCCCTCAACGAGTTACTCCCCTTCAATGTATGTTCTCCCCAAAGTGTACAATAACTTCTATATTTTGCACCTCCCCTTACCATATCCTACTCCCCCTTTTTGTCATGATATAGGCAAAGGAGTAGTCCCCAACCGGGTCACTCATAGCAACGAGAGATAGAAGCATGCAAGATTTGCATATACATATAAGTCACTTTATGCACTTCAATCAATTTGAGAGAAACAAGGAGATTTATTTTGAGAAAATGTGTGAATCCAACATGCTTTGCATACAAGACATATAGCATTCAAGTCCAAAATACAATGGTATTTGGCAAAGCAAATGACAAAGGTTTCTAATAAGAATTCAAACCAATTTCACCAATGTCATGGGAAAAGCAAGGATATAGAGATTATTGATTTCAATTTAAGAGCAACTATATCCAACTTTATAAGCGAAACATGGCATGAGCGACTTTGCACCCTATTTGATTTTTCTGGATAAAATTATCCGTATGATAGTAACCATGTTCAACTAATAAAGAAAGAGAGACATTTGGAATGTAAATTCCTTTGAATGGATACAAGATCCTTTATTCATTTTGAGTCTCATAAGTTTTCACACAAGTTTTGCATTTTTAAGAATATGCAATCATCAATTCATGCTTTTCATGTGAGCATGTTTTATGAATTTCATGCTTTTTCATTTGACATTAGCATGTTATTAAAGAATCATCATGTCATGGAGATAACTATAGGTCATGCACATCATACTTCCTATGTAAATCTCCTAGTCCAAAAATGCATGTTTGAACATAAATATGACATGGATTGTAGACAAGCAAGGTTCACACTTATGGAATTTTAAAACATATATACATATGTACAACCAAGCTTACTCAAGCAATTAAAAGAAGAGGCATAAGATATTTCAAATTTTTTGCAAGATACAAGAATGCAAAATAACTCTCTTTGCTTGAGTTCCCCATATGGGGTCAATCATAGAACATTACTCCACAAGACATACCCCAATAGATCTACTAAGAGTTTTAAATCGAGTAGCATCTAAGGGTTTAGTAAATAGGTCCGCAAGTTGATCATTATACATTTATTTTCAACAAGCTCTCTAATGAAGTGATGGCGGATGTCAATATGCTTAGTTCTAGAATGTTGCACCGGATTCTTGGAAATATTAATGGCACTCATGTTATCACAAAAGAGAGTGAGAGTACCTTGGTTGAATCCGTAATCCACTAGCATTTGCTTCATCCACATAAGTTGAGTGCATCCACTCCCCGCGGCTATGTACTCGGCTTCCGCCGTGGACAAGGAAATCGAGTTTTGCTTCTTGCAAAACCAAGACACCAAGTTGTTGCCTAGAAAGAAGCAACCGCCCGATGTGCTCTTCCTATCATCACAATTTCCTGCCCAATCCGCATCACTATATCCTACAAGACTAGGATTAGTTTCAAATGAGTACCAAATCCCATAGTTGGAAGTCCCATTCACAAAACGAATGACTCTCTTAACCGAAGAGAGATGGGACTCCTTGGGATCGGATTGGTACCTAGCACAAACTCCTACACTAAATGATATATCGGGCCTACTTGCGGTCAAATAGAGCAAGCTCCCTATCATGCCACGATATAAGGTTTGGTCCACACTTTTACCGCTAGCATCCTTGCTTAGCTTCAAAGTGGTGCTCATAGGAGTGTCACAATGTTTGGCTTTTTCAAGACCAAACTTCTTCACAAGGTTTTTGGCATATTTGGCTTGGGTTATGAAGATCCCATTATCAAGTTGCCTAATTTGCAAACCTAGGAAGTAATTAAGCTCACCAACAAGACTCATCTCAAATTCATGAGACATAACATCAACAAATTGTTGGACCTTGGTGTTGTTGGTGGAGCCAAACACTATGTCATCGACATATATTTGAGCTATGAAAAGCTCATCATTGTCTCTCTTGATGAAAAGTGTCTTGTCAACACTACCTCTTGTGTAGTTATTGTCAACAAGAAATTGAGTGAGGCGCTCATACCAAGCCCTCGGTGCTTGTTTCAACCCATATAGTGCCTTCTTGAGGCGATAGACATGGTTGGGGTGGTGAGCATCCACAAACCCCTTGGGTTGTTCAACAAACACTTCCTCTTGCAAGAAGTCATTGAGGAAGGCACTCTTGACATCCATTTGGTGCAATTTGAACTTGTGCACACAAGAAATGGACAAGAGAAGCCTAATGGACTCTAAGCGGGCAACGGGAGCAAATGTCTCCTCAAAGTCAATACCCTCAATTTGAGAGTACCCTTGTGCTACAAGTCTAGCCTTGTTCCGCACTATGTTGCCATCCTCATCGGATTTGTTCCTAAATATCCATTTAGTGCCTATGACATTAGTGGTCTTAGACCTAGGAACTAGAGTCCAAACCTCATTCCTTTCGAATTGGTTTAGCTCTTCTTGCATGGCAAGAACCCAAAATTCATCATGTAAGGCTTCTTCAACCTTTTTGGGTTCAATTTGAGAGGTGTAGCAAGTATAGCTAATAAGATTAGCAAGTTGACGTCTAGTCCTAACACTCTCATTTACCTCTCCAATGATATCTTCTTTATCATGGAGTTTCCTAACCCATGGAGCGGGTTCTTTAGAGTCCAAGAGAGGAACTCTAGTAATGGGTTGTGTGACTTCATTAGATGTCCCAACATTGGGAGTCACCACAACCCTCTCCAAAGGAGAGTCATCCTCTAGAACATCCTCCTCCTCATGGTCATTAGACTTGAGCCTAGTATCATCAATGACCACATTTGATGATTCCATGACGGTTCGAGTCTTCAAGTTGAAAACTCTATAGGCTTTACTATTCAAGGCGTAGCCAATAAAGATACCCTCATCACTCTTAGCATCAAACTTGCCAAGTTGATCACGGTCATTTAAAATGTAGCATTTGCTTCCAAATGTGTGGAAGTAGCTAACATTTGGCTTCCTACCCTTCCATAGCTCATAGGAGGTGTTTCTAGAACCGGGCCTTAGGAACACACGATTTCCTATATAGCAAGCCGTATTGATGGCTTCGGCCCATAGGTTCCTAGGGACATTGTTGCTAAGCAACATCACTCGGGCCATCTCTTGGAGGACCCTATTCTTCCTCTCAACAACTCCATTTTGTTGAGGTGTCCTAGGAGCCGAAAACTCATGGGAGATGCCTAAGCTATCACAAAAGCTTTCAAAAGAGGCATTCTCAAACTCTCTCCCATGGTCACTTCTAATCCGTTTAATGCTTCTAATGTTAGATTTCATTTCATTTTGTAATTTAGTATAAAGCATTTTAAACTTATCAAAAGTTTCAGATTTTTCTCTAAGAAAGTATGTCCATGTAAATCTAGAGAAATCATCAACACATACAAAAATGTATCTCTTTCCACCCAAACTTTCGGTTTGCATGGGACCCATGAGGTCCATGTGGAGAAGCTCAAGAGGCTCCTTAGTGGTGAGATACTTACCCTTTTTGTGCATGCTTTTAGTTTGCTTTCCTTGTTGGCAAGGTCCACAAACACCATTGGCTTTCTTCCCAAGCTTAGGGAGGCCACGCACACACTCGAACTTTCCAAGGGTCCGTAGATCCCTAAAGTTCATGTGGCCAAGTCTTTCATGCCACAACTCAATTTGCTCATCCATGGACACATTGTTTGAGACTATTCTAGCTTCAAGACAATAGCAATTGTCGCTAGATCTCATACCTTTCAATAAGGTTTGTCCATCGGGCTTTAGGATCGAGCAATCATCTTTACAAAACAAGACGGAATATCCTTCATCACTTAGATGTGAAATGCTTATTAAATTGGCTTTCAAGCCATCAACAAATAAAGCATCGGATAAAGAGGGTAATCCGGGAACGGAAATGGTTCCTTTCCCTACTACTTTCTTTTTGGATCCATCACCAAAAGTGACATATCCACCTTCCTCCATAACAAGAGTCTCGAAGAAACTCTTGTTTCCCGTCATGTGCCTAGAGCACCCACTATCTAGATACCAAAAATTAGAAGAATTTGCCTTCAAGGCTATTTGAGCAACATGGCAAACAATATCATTCTTTCTAATCCACCTAGAAACAATCTTAGCTTTCTTAGTGGTCTTTGGTATATGGGCTCTAGATGTCCTAGGATCATGCATAATAATATTATCATTCCTAGGAACATGCATCATGGCTCTTTTCTTTTTCTTCTCTATCATGCTTCTAGTTTTGCACATTTTTATATATCGAAAGCAATGTGGTCTAATATGACCATCAAATCCACAAAAATGACATATAGGAGTGAAATAAGGAATCATACCATTTCCTTGTCTTTGTGGATGAAAGGGTTCAATCCTATTTCGTTGTTGAACCGGTCTTGGTTGCTTCCTAGCTTGAGGTTGCATGATAGGTCTCTTTCCTTTGTGAGCCATTTGAGGAGGAATGTTGGCTTGAGGGACCCTAGGGGGTTGAGCTTGAGGTTTCCTTCTTGGCCCCATCTTCACTTGTGCATTAGAGCATTGTCCTACTTCTAATTTCTTTCTAGGAGCTTGCACAAATGAAGTTTCTTCTTTCTTCAAGCTCTTGACAAACACGGTCTTGTTAGAGGTAGAGATCTTCTTGTCATCTTCATACCCAAGACCCCTCTTGTCACATGGACTCTTTCCAACACCAAGCATATGGTCAAGCTTCTTGGTGCTAGAATCTATCCTAGTCATAGAATTTCTAACTTCTTCAAGCTCACTCTTTAGACTTTCTTCATTCCTCCTAGATAAAGCTAACTCCTCTCTTAGCTTATCTTCTATCTTCTTGAATTTTTCCACTTGTTCACCTAAGTGGTCATTATGAGATGCAAGCTCAAGATTTTCTTCTCTCAACATCTTGATCTTTCTTGTGCTCTTGATTGCTAAATCATTAAACTCGGCATGGCATTTAGCAAGCACCTTTTTCTCCACAAAACTACTTATGGAGTTAGATGAGGAATCACTTTCTTCTTCACTTGAGTCATTTTCCTCTTGACTCATTTCCTCTTTCTCACTAGCACTTTTGCTTTTATGGGAGGAGGCAAAAGCTAGGAGATTAGCCATGAGCTCTTCTTCACTTGAAGACTCATCTTCCTCATTGGAGTCATCACTACTCCCACTCCAAGTGGCGGCCATCACTTTGCTCTTCTTCTTTTCATTATGATTAGCACATTCGGGGGCAAAGTGACCAATCCCACCACATTCAAAGCATCGGACCCCTTTCCTTTCGGTCCTCTCTTGTCTAGGCTCAAACTTCTTGAAGGAACTCTTTTTCTTCAAATCTTGTCCTCTTGACCCAAATCCCTTCTTCTTCTTCTTGAACCCCATAACCTTGTTGAACCTTTTCACAAATAAGGCAAGGTCTTCATCCGATTCATGCTTTGCCTCCTTTGCATCCTTAGATGCTTTCAAAGCTATTCCTTTAGACTTCTTAGGAGGAGTAGTGGTGCTAGGAGCCTTCCTAGACTCATATGCAAGGAGACGCCCAATCACCTCACTTGGCTTCATATCCATGTAGCCACTATTTTCTTCTATGGCCGTCACCTTGGATTCAAACCTATCGGGGAGAGATCTCATAATTTTTTGCTTGACTCTCCTATCCGAATACGGGTCTCCGAGTTGATGGCTTTGATTTACAATGTCCATCAATTTGATTTCGAAGTCATTGAAGCATTCATCCTCTCCCATCCTTAGTAGCTCAAACTGAGTTTGGAGGACTTGAAGCTTGGACTCCTTCACCACCTCGGTTCCCTCATGTGCAACTAGAAGGATGTCCCATGCCACTTTGGCAATCTGAGTATTCTGAATAAGCTTGTACTGATTCTCATCCATAGCACACGTAATGGCATGCATAGCCTTCCTATTCCACTTAGAAGCCTCAAACTCTTGCGCGTTCCATTGCGCCTTAGGCTTCAAAACATCTTGTCCTCCACCCTCGGGAGTCATCATAGGGAGATCATATCCGTCTTCCACCGCCATCCATGCACGGTCATGAATTTGGCATATGTAGGATTCCATCTTCCCTTTCCATTGGGAATAGTTCAATCCGGTAAGAAGTGGAGGCCTTGTGCTAGAAGCTCCTTCGTGGCCACCACCATTTCCACCGTTTCCACCCATAGTGTTTATGAATGAATGAAATGAATGCAAATGTATGAATGATCAAAAATCACACAAAATGCAAAACACACCAAAATAAGCAAGGATCACCTATGTATGTCTAGGAACCCGCTCTGATACCAATTGAAACAAATTATAGCACGATGTGTATAAAGCTATCTAGAGGGGGGGGTGAATAGATTTTACGCTTTTTACCCAATTTTTCGTGTTAGTTAAAATTACGAAAATGCCCTCAAGATAATATAAACAAGCAAGTGTAATATGGTGCGGAAATTAAAACAACACTTGGTTTTTACGTGGAAACCCTCACGGGAAAAACCACGGGCTATGTAAGTAAGCCACACTCGAACCTCGAATCCACTAAATGTGCAAACGATTACAACCTAATCCCGGAAGTAATCACACACCTACCTAATCCCGGTATGAGTGAACCTAGTCCAATTTGCTTGCGTTCTAAGCAACCTAATCCCGGATGCTACACACAAGACTTACTTTCTCTATGAAGAGAATACAACCCTAAGTGAATATATGTGAATATCCAAAATGCAACATAGAGCAAGGGAAACCCTATATGCTTATCTAAGATGATTAATATGCAATTAAGAGCAATCCTAGATATCAAAACTAAATGACATGTCAATTAGTTTAGCTAATCAACATTAAGCACAAAACCTAATATGCAAGCACAATATAAAATCTCAAACATACATCATACTCATCTCAATATTGTATCTAAAGCATACAAAATAACAAACAAGTAATTAATTGAGATTGCTAGATAAGAGAAACACAAAACATGTAAGATATTAGTGAAAAGCTTACCAAGCAAAGTATGATGAAGATTCCATGCTAGATGACATCTAGATGATCTAAGATGATGCTAGATGATGATTGATGATCATGAAAAAGTGTTTGAGAATCAAGAATGGAGTTCTTGGAATTTTTCTTCTCTTTGAAAAATATCCTAAGTATGAATTCTGAATATGAACTCTCTTAATTGACCTAAAGTCAAAGTGGCATATATATAGGGGGCCAAATCAAAGTGAGGTCGTTTAAGTAAGTTTCAAAGAAACGCGCCAATCGGCGGTTTCAATCGGCGGCCAGGCCGCCGTTCATGACCGCCGAATTGAGCTTGTGAAGAACAGAGCATAAACGGCGGTTAATTCGGCGGTTTCGTGACCGCCTATTCCAACCGCCGAAACAGAACAGAGAGATCAAAATCAACCAGGTATGAACGGCGGTTTCGAACGGCGGTTTCATGCCCGCCGTTTCAACCGCCGAATTAGACTGAGAGATAAATCAATCAGGTCTTGAAACGGCGGTTTCGAACGGCGGTCGTGACCGCCGATCTTAACCGCAGAAATGCTTCAGACCAATCTGGACTGAAACGGCGGTTTCAGTCGGCGGCCAGGCCGCCGATCATAACCGCCGATCACCTAGATAGGTGAAAACCAAGGAGAAGCCAAGGGCATTCTCCATAGGCGGTCCTCGCGCTAAATCAAGCACATTCTCGTGCATGCGCGGACGTTTCCGAAAGTTATCGGGAAACGAATTACACAACAACATGACACAATTACACACAACAAAATATAATAAATAAGTGCAAGTGTGAAATGTGACAAATGAAGAGAATGCACACATATGCAATGAATGTTAAGTGTGTGTGTGCAACTAATCTCTTCAAAGAAAAGTAAGCACATAGAAATTTACCTTCGGTGCTTATCAACACGAGGTCTTCAAAGGGCTTCAAACAATAAGACCGATATTTAGGCTACCCTTACAAAGAACCCCCACATATGGTTTGATCACGAAATAAGCCAATTAAAAACAACGGGAATCCTTACAGTGTTCTTGTTTTATCTTTAATTGAGTTATTTGGTAGTTGTCTTGTTCATTTTTACTTTGTGTTCTTACTTTTTATTGTAGGAAGTCAAATCTATGCAAGATTGGAATACAAGAAGAAATGAGGAGCTTTTGCTTGATCACCAAGGGTTTTCTCTAAGCAACTTCTCTCATATATGAGCTCAGAATCCACCGCCAAATCTGAAAAGAGTCATTGGAGAGAGGTTGAGGCGTAGTTTTGCATCCATCTTGCCAAGACGTAAAATCAAGCACTTTGTGGGAAGTAACACACCTAGGTAACCTGGCTTGCTTTCGGCTATTGCATATTCTTCTGTTGTCAACTTGATGAATGCTAGGAATGTTGTGATTTCGTTGGATGCATATGTGGTTATCTCAAAGAATGATGGTAAGCTTCCAATTGTTGTTTCTCAGTTGGGCGAGCCTCCGGTAGATGACTATTCTGCTAGTATGAAAAATCCTCCAATTCCTCCAAAGGGGATTCAACCCCTCTTTAGACATCTGAAGGAGTTCCTTCGTATGCTGATCTTTTGAAAACTCTGATAGTGCATGATGATGATCATTTGGATAATTTTCTATTCCCACGAAAAAAATGGTGGATTTGCTATTATTTGTGTGGATCCTAAGGCATACCAATCTCGCTGGACATATGCAAAATTTCTATTATTGGTCGAGTGGTTCTTTCCAAAGGAGAGAAGCCTTGGAAACTGGCTAATTTAAGAGTGAAACATCAATCCTTTTATAAATTGGGTTCGGTTTGGCAGCTTATATAATTGGGAAGTGGTTATTTTCATCAGTTAGCCTATGTTCTCCCCTGGAATATAATGCATAAAGTGGTTAGTATTCACACTAGTAAAAGACATAATGGCCCTGATAGAGCCATTTGGGGGTGGAATAACAGTGGTGAATTCTCTGTCAAGTCTGCTTATGTCGGCTACATTGAGGCTGCCAAACTTCCCTTGTGGTTTTGGAAGTTCATATTGAATCTCAAAATTCCCCTTAGAGTGCAGTACTTCTTTTGGACCCTCATTTATGGTAAGGTTCTCACTAATCAACAGAGGGTTATTCGAGGAATGTCTGTGGATGCCTCTTGCCTCAGATGTGAGTTTGGTATTGAGGATATTGATTATCTTCTGCGCTGTTGTAGATACTCCATTAATGTTTGGGAGAATATTTCTAAAGGTATCACTTATTTTGCTTCTTTTAAGGGTGACTTAGAAGGCTAGTTTGCTGGTAATTTGCGAAGTGGTGAGATAGTGGTCGATAATGTTCCTAGGTATTTGCAATTTGGTAGTGTGCTGTGTTTTTTGTGAAAAAAGAGATGTAAAAAGGCTTTTGATATGAATTTCTTTACTCCCCATTTCCCCCACTTGATCATTAGCTTTTTTGCTAGGGATTGGTTGGATGTTAACTTTGTTGGCTCAGTTAGGGATGTTTCTTTGTTTCCGGTTGTTTGGCTGCCTCCTAGGGAGGGCTGGGTGAAGTTGAATATTGATGGTAGTTGTGATGTTGATTTAAGCACCATTATTGTAGGTGTTGTTTTGCGTAACCATTGGAAAGAGTGGCGAGAGGTTTTGTTTTGAACAAGAGTATGTGTAGTGTTCTTGAAGCTGAATTATGGGTGTTTGAAGGTCTTAATATGGCCTGGAATTCTAGGGCGAGAAGAGTCATTATGGAATCTGATTCCCTTACTACTGTGCAGCTACTTACTAAAGATACAAACCCTAATCATCCCCTGTTTAGTCTCATTCAAAATTGCAAAAGGATTGTGGCTGCTGATTGGAATTATAATGTGGTTCATGTCTTTAGAGAAGGCAATAAGTAAGCGGCCTGATGGTCTAGCTCGCTTGGGTTATAACTTATAACATAGAGATTGGCCTTTTATTCTTTGAAGAACCTTCCCTAGAGATCAATGACATTTTTTTTTGCTAATTTTATAGGCTTAGCTTGTTTTAGGTAGTGTTTTGTTCCTCCTCCTTCTTAGTTCTTGTTTGTGGGTTTTTTTTCCTCCTTTGCACCAATATATATATATATATATATATATATATATATATACAGTCTTTCTATTATCAGTTCGAACTGACAATAAATATATCAGGACGAAGAATATGGACCACAAATTATGAAGAAGTTTTGACAAGTGCATACACTTTGAGTCAAAGTATGTAAATCTAGTGGTCCACATTCTTCGTCCTGATATATTTATTGTTAGTTCGAACTGATAATAGAAAATCCGTATATATATATATATAGTAATAATTTGTGTCGTGGAGTTACAATTACTTGAAGGTAACTTTATGATTATGGATCTTTACACAAATTGGTTATACTGTATATTGAAATTTTCACACAAAAATGAAGAAAAAAAAAAGAGAGCATATTTTTATGGGGTTAAAAAATTAAATAGCACTATTTGAGGCTCTTTTTTGGGAACAGGCACCAACTTACTAACTTAAGTTTAAAAGGCACCATTTATGGTGAACGGACAAAATTGCCCCCCACAGTAACCTTCTTCACCAAAAGGCTCGAAAAAGGTTCGAAAAAAGTTCGGAAAAGGCTCAAAATGATTTCGTGCCTTTTTGAAATATTTTCGTGCATTTTTACACTGTCATCGTGCCTTTTGAAGTTGTTATCGAGCCTTTTGGAAAAGTTATCGAGCCTTTTAGAAAGGTTATCGAGTCTTTTTGGAAAAGTCTCGATAACTTTTCCAAAAGGCTCGATAACCTTTCTAAAAGGCTCGATAACTTTTCCAAAAGGCTCGATAACAACTTCAAAAGGCACGATGACAGTGTAAAAAGGCACGAAAATATTTTAAAAAGGCACGAAATCATTTCGAGCCTTTTGAAAAAGTTATTGAGCCTTTTAGAAAGGTTATCGAGCCTTTTTGGAAAAGGCTCGATAACTTTTCCAAAAGGCTCGATAACCTTTCTAAAAGGCTCGATAACCTTTCCAAAAGGCTCGATAACTTTTCCAAAAGGCTCGATAACTTTTCCAAAAGGCTCGATTAAAAAATTAAAAAATATTTCGAGCCTTTTTGAACAAAGTTTCCAGCCTTTTTGTACAGTAATCGTGCCTTTTTATACATGAAAAGGCACGATGGTACAGTAATTGTGCCTTTTCATTAAGTGTTCGAGCCTTTTCATACACTAATGAAAAGGCACGATTGGTGTATGAAAAGGCTCGAACACTTCATTTCGAGCCTTTTCAATGGAAGATTCAAAACCAAAAAAAATCTCTGGGGGCAACGCCCCCACACCCCCACGAGCTGACCGGGCAGCTCGACCACCGCGAGCTCAGCGGGGAGCTCGACCCCCGAATGCGTTTGTGTAGAGCCACAAAACTAATTATCCATTGGAGGTCTGTTTTAAATCTCAGAAAACTTCAAAGTAAGAAAAGAATGTGTAAAGTAAGGGTATTTTTGGCTGTTCACCATAATAGGTGCCTTTTAAACTTAACTTATTAAAGCAGTGACATTGTCACCAAATCAGTTTAAAAAGGTGACATTTCTCACCAATTCCACTATTTTTATGGTATTAAATAGTATTATCTTCCAATCACATTGAGCCAAAGTTTTAGGTTAATTGCTAGAAATGTAGAAATTCCTAGCCAAAGGAGACAAAAAATGTGGTACCGATCCTAGGAATATTTTTTGTATGATTGTGGCCCACTTAGTTGAATGAAATTGTTGATATATGATAGAGTGATAGACTATGTAAGTCAACTTTTAATTCATTAGGAGTATAACGATTAACTTTTTTTCTTGTTTATTTTAAAATACAACACTAGACAAGTTAGAAGTCTGATGGGACATGCCTCTACATGCGCGACCTGAATATCTATTCTTACAGTAGAGAGAAATCTACTGTCATCATATCTAGATTAAAAAAAAAAACTCCCAACACTTATTTGTAAAATGTGTATGGTAGGACTCAAAAACCCGCTTGTAAAATGGAAAACTTAAATTCCATTTATTGATTCCTTTTCCAATGAAACTTAATTCATTTTTATTTTTACTATCGATTAGTAAATGCACCCTGAATGAATTATGAAAATATCCATGATCCTCTACAAAATAAAAAATTTATAAACTCGACACTAAAAATTATAGAGAGAATTGTAAATAACCCCCTGACTTTTGATCAAATGTCAAATCAAACTCTCTTGTTTGAACAATCAACAAAAAACCCCTACCATTAGTTGATTGTTAGTCGACTTTAACTAAATATGATTATTTAAGTGCTTTTATATATAATTGAATCAAAAAATAATGAAGAAAAACAAAATATACTAAAAATTTGTTAAAAAATAAAAAATAAAAAATTCTTTTAGTGAAAAAATTAAATATATAAAAATATATTAACAAAGTAACAAAAATCATTAAAAAAATTATTTTAAAACATAAAATAATATTTTTGCAAGAAATTGATTTTACTATTATTAGCATTTTTTTTATTTGGTTTATAATAAAGAATTTAAATTGTAATATATGATTTATATAAAGTTAATTAACGGTCAACTAACAATCAACTAATTGTAGAGGGTTTTTACTGATTATTCAAACTAAAAGGGTTTGATTTAGCATTTGATCAAACGTAAGGGGTTGTTTAGAATTCTCTCAAAACTATAATATCTCTTGTCTTGTCTAATTTGAATTATTTTTGTAGTTAATTATTACCTTGGAGGGTCATGGTCAGTGCTTTTCTGTTCAAAAATCTCATACTAATCTCAATGGATCCTAGCCGTTGATTAACTCTTCATTATTGTTGATGATGACGTTTTGAACAAGTCCAGGTCAAGAAATGGATGATGGAAGATGAAACCTCACTTTTTTTGCTTGTCTTTACAATCACACTTGAAATTTGAAAATGAGTCAAACTTGTTGACCTTTCTATATTGGGAAATGATACCCTATGATTTTTCATAGAAAAAAGAATTTTTTTGTCAATACATCATCATCACCGTTTGATGAAAATCAGATGGTATAGCTTAATATCATGCCAATTTCTAGTTAAATATATCACGGGATTTCATACTTGCGGACAAAGTAAACATTTTTTTTTTGCCAAAAAGATAAAAATAAAAATAAGGTATCTATCAGTCTATCACATAGGTTATAACGAGGTGAATATTATTCATTTTAAATAATTTATAGTATATTATTTTAAAAAATAAAGGGTAAATTGCAATGAAGTACCCTCACATTTTGCCATACCACAGCCAAATCGTTATTTTTAATCTAAAATTGCAATGAGGTACCCTTGACTCATTTGACCAACCTTAGCTTTAACGGCGATCCGTACCGGCGGTCCATCTACGGCGTCGGTTCACTCCATCGATGGTCGGATCTAGAAGATCGAACAGCGCTGAGTTCGTTGGCTTGATCAGTTTCATCGGATTCACGACGGATAGGCACGGATCTGGCGACGGTGGTGATGTCGGCGGCGGCGGCGGCAATGGTTTGACCACCAAAACGATTTCGTTTGGTGACGATCCTTTTTGAGAGATCGAAAGGTCAGCATTTCCTGCACCTTCTGGTGTAGGTGGTGTTGACTCACTCTCTCTGGTGGTCGGCGATCGACAAAGGTAATAGCTGAGAGTGACAGCGAAGGTTAGTCAAATGGGTCAAGGGTACCTCATTGCAATTTTAGATTAAAAAAAAAAAAAAAAAACGATTTGGCTATAGTATGGCAAAACGTGAGGGTACTTCATTGCAATTTACCCAAAAATAAATAATTTTAGTATAATATTATTGTACAAAATTTTAAAGGTAAACGGGGATTGGTTCCCCATCCCCGTTTTCCCACAATTTTTTTTTTAAAAATAATTCAAGTCAAATGGGTGAAATAATACAGTTTTTCTATTGTCAGTTTGTCCTGACAATAAATATATCAGGACGAAGAATGTGAACCATAGATTATGGAGACGTTTTGACAAGTGTATACACTTTGAGTCAAAGTATGTAAATCTAGTGGTCCACATTCTTCGTCCTGATGTATAAATCTAGTGTATACAGTATCTATATATATATCTATATATATATTTTTTGACGGTATCCATATATCCAGTTATCCACCTATCTAAACCAGACATTTTTTTGAAGCTTTTAATATTGGTAGGATTTGAGCCACTGCCTTGAGAATCATTTGTCCAAGCCCCAAACTTATCCATCTATCAGCTGAGCTACGCCCTTGGAGGCAGAGGAAGAGATACTTGTTACAATTGTCTTAGAATGCATTTATACTGTATAGTTTTCATTCAAATATCATTTAGGTGTTTTGTAAATCTTGATTATTATTATATTTTTTTTTCTAAAAAGGATCATAGTTCTATATACCTCTAAATGCAAAAATTTTAAAGAAAGGTGATTTCCAAATCTTTATGATGGTGTATTTCATGATAAATTACGATGATGTTCGATAAGTGTCATTTCACTCAAAAGAGGTCGGAGTGTGGTCACCAGCAACCCCGCCAACACCACCTTGACCGGTTCTCTTTGTTTTTTGCAGGGGGAATTCACCTTGGCCCTACACCACCGGAAGCTAAGGGCATCTCCAACGGCAACGCTAATCTCTATTGTGGCACAGTTTTTCCTCTCCAACCCAGGCGTTATTCTTTACGCCAGAGTGCAACTTCTCTTCTTCTGTCGTTAGATCTGGCAACACAAGCCTTCTTGCGCTACTTTGTAGCGCTACTTTATTTATTTATTTTTAATTGTTTCATTGTTTTTGATTGGTTGAGAGGGAATATGTAAATGAATATTCTTTTTAGAGTAGGATTTGGTGCAATGGGTTAGAGATGGAAGTGTGAAAGTTACTGTATTTTAAAGCAAAGTTGCAACAAATTGGAGTTGAATGTTGGAGATAGTCTAAGCTATACATCTTAGCTGCTGGTTCATCACCTCCAAGATACAGTGAAAATGTATCCTTAATGCTCGTGCTTGTAGTTGATGGTTTGCAACCCAAACAGTAGATGTGGGTACTTGTCATAGTTGGGATACATTGTATTATGTTCCAAGCACCTAAACTCTATCAACCGAAATTTGTAGTCACATTTTTCAATTCTACCAACACAGCAAGAGATTTGTGCTGATTACTCTACTTAGTTGATCAGCAATACTCAAATACAAAATACAAAGTTCAAAATGAAAATTATGAAATAAAGGAGGGACCGAGCCTGCCATCGCTAATGTTTCTGTTCATAGTCTAACAATCAGAATGCATCCGCTGCAACATGAAATGAAGGCATACTAATAATTGGCTCTGTTCAGCAGTGTCATACGCAAGTCACTGTAGGCATATAGGAGCTTCGAGAATTGCATATTTTCTCAACTTTATGTGACAAGAGCAAGTAGCTCCAACGTCTCTAAGCAGCAGTCTCCAATTTAGCTGCCAAATATAAACAGAATTGCTGGACTCAGAAATGCATTCTACTGAGAAGACATACGTTAAAAATAAAGCCTAAGACTGAAAGCTTAATTACTCTGTAAGGGTGATTGTGCAATGAGATGCACAATCCTATTAAAGCTTTAGAAAATCAACGGAAGCAAGGACATACCCCTTTGAGTTTGTTTCGTTGTTGAAATCTGAGATTAGGTCTTCCAATTCATCAATAATTGCTTTATAACAGAACAGATATTGATCCTATACCCAACGAGATAAAAATTAGGTAAAGGTTTGAAAATGAAGGGGGAAAGGGGGGCGTAGAAAAAACAAGTGTCAATAGTACTTGCTACAACTTTTTTTCCCTCTCTTTTAGCATAATAAGATCAAATAACCAGAGGAACATAACATAGCTTTGGGTTACTACAATCCATTCCAGAAACACAGAAATGACCACAATCACAACAAAATTTACAGCCCTCAACCTCAAGTATTTTTTCTTTCTTTTCTCTTTTCTCTTTTTTCTGGTAATGAAACTTAAGATGTCAGTGAACAAAAGGTGTAACAATTTGGACATCAGATAGCTAACCTCTTAAGAAGTTGATGAGTAAAAAAAATCATAGGTCTGTCAGCATAATCACTTGATATTGGAAGCAGTGAATTTGCAAAATTTGGTTCAGTATACGTCAAAGTTTGTGATTGACAAAATTACAACTTCAACACAAGGGTAGAGTAAACATAGAAAGTATGCACCCAACCCAAGTTATTAACACAGGATTTTGTTAAAAATGGACCAAACTGCTTGAAACCAAACTGAAAAGTAAATGTATAATTGACGTGAAATTCCTTCAATAATGAGTTTTGACTAGAAAAAGTATTGAAATGAAAGATCAGGAACATTTCAATACTTTTTCTTGTCAAAACTCATTAATGAAGGAATTTCACGTCAATGAGTTTTGACATGAAGAAGTATTGAAATGGAAGAACAAGAACGCTTTCTTTCCAAAAAAGATAATAAAAAAAAACAGGAACAGGAAACACAAAGATCTTGACCAACAGTTTGAAAATCATCTCACAGTCTCACTCTCACCAAAATAAAGATAATAGATATTATACATTGCCAACAATTAATGACCACAGAGTAGTATGATGTATAAAATAAGCAATTAAGATAATATCTTAATTTTTAGTAAAACATAATAAACATACAGCTAGTAAATTTTTGCTCCATCATTGCTTTGAGAGAAGCAGTCAATAATGATTATCAATTATATATCAAAAATCTCACTTTTCATAGAAATTCCTTTTCACATTGATTGTGGGTAATTACTTTGTAGAATTGCCAACGACCTACTTATCAATAACAGAAACTATGATTACCATTCTGCTCTTGATGGTCCAAGTAATTCATGAATGTCAACAATTTGAATTCATGTTTCTAAGCTCAGATGCCTACAGTAACAGAAAATGTGAAACATTAAACTTTAAAATAAGAAGATCATACCATAGTTTGAACCATTCCAATGCGTTGAGATCTAAATACTGATACAGTATTAGCTATATTCAATGCAGTCATGTCACCAACAAGGATTCTCTGAATCGTATTCTGAATTGTGCAGTATGTCCCAGTTCTCCCAATACCTGCACTGTGCAGGAGAGACACTATTTCAGCCATTAAAATATGACTTAGCAAATAAGTAAAACATCAATTGAATTTGAGGCACACTGTAGTAATGGACATGAGCTCAACCTGCAGTGCACCACTATTGGGCCAAGATTAGGTGGAAAACGATATATTATTTTCAAAATTTCACGAACAGCAATTGTGTCCTGGGGAACTCCATGGTCAGGCCATTCAGGATACTGAATGTGCAATACGGACATGGGTGGTTCCTCTGACTGCAGCAAAAACAACATATCAAAAGAGGAAATAAAATCTATACTCTTATAACCGGGAGTCTCTAAAGACTGAAGAGAATATGTTAAACAAGGTCCACAATAAATTTTTAAAAAAAAAATCTGTTCGGAGATGGTGTAACTACAAATTGAAGCATATCTTTGTTAAAACATTGAGCAGAGCTTTGCATGCCGCTTTCTGGAGTTAGGTTCTGTCTACCATCCATACTTATACCACCATTTCCAACATCTTAGCTTCCCATCAATATCCAACCTTGTTGAATGGCTTTGTCTTAGACTTCCATTGCTTATGCAATAAAAAGGCTTTTGCTCTTGACATCCTCCTTCAAGCAAACTATCCAGTCCCAACCAAAAGTTCCTATTTCAGTGGCTGTAAGAGCTTCCTCTTAATTGAACTTACAAAGTCTTTCCGAGCTCACAGGATGTCATTTTATATCAGCACAAAAAGTCCGAGTCACGTTGAAAATAAGACCACCATAATTTCCAATTAGCAAAAACTCTCTTCTCTGTATATTAAGCATTATTCTCTCTGCCAAAACCAAAACAAGCATGCTCCTTTCTTTCTTTACTTATTTACTAGATAGGACAAACTAAGCAAGTTCCTACATAAAGATAAGACATCTTACCTCTTTGTAATTCACCTCCAGGTTGCGCAACACTAATGAAGTGTCTGTAGATTGTATCCACTTAGTGACAATACATATATTACCAAAATCTCTAGGACCATCTTCAGCTTGAAAGTAATCTCCACATTTTACCATCTGCACGTTCAATTCAAAATAAGAGATACCCGAAAAATAAAATGGATTGGATATACTAAGTAATACTAAGCCACTTAGATGGGAAATAAAATCAAACTTAAGCATAAGACCTTGTAATGAACCTATCTGAAACATAACAGGCATGAGTATTTGCTAGTTGCTACGAGATGTAAGAGCATGCATGTGACAAGAATATACACCAGAAATAATGTGAAGATCAAAACAAACAAACTTGCGATAAATGCTAGTGGATTGTGCTAGAAAAGTTGCACAGTTTCTCATGCTTCTAGAAAATAATATGTATGCATTATTATCGCTATTTGGATCCCATGTTAAAAATTAACAATAAAAATTATTCTATTTTAAGTAAAAAAGCAAAATACTATATCGCATAAAGGATCAGCTCACAAACATTTCGCGTGAAAAGGTTTTACAACTAAGAGTAAAAGCATTTGCCTTCATTCTAATAGTATTTGATTCATCACAACTAGGGATGGGCGTGGGGGCCCAATGGGGCGGGGGAGGGTCCCCCCACCCCCATTCCTCAACCCTTCCCCAAAACCCATTTGGGGGGTCTGGAGGTGGGGGCGTTTTGGGGGGAGGTTCCCCCTCCCCCACCCTCAAACCCCATTTCCCCCATTTCTTTTAATTTTCAATTTTCAGTCCGAAAATCAGAATTCAGAAATTGGAATCCGACCATTTCAATCTCTAGTTTGACCCTGTTAAAATATTCAATCCAGAAAGGTAATCAAAATATTCATTCTAAAATATTTAATTGGTTTATAGAAATCCAAAATAAATACAAATACTTCTAATAGAGTATTACAAAATAAAAGTCAAAACAAATCAAATTTAAAGTTTACATCTTCGATCAATACTTATGTACTAAGTACTAACTAGTAACTACTAACTAAGGTTAATATTATAATATATTAGTTTTTTTTAATTGTTAAAACTTTAGATATAAATAAAAATAAAAATAATATATATTTGGGGGAAATGAGGGAATGGATTTGGGGGGTAGTCCCCCAACCACCTCCCCCATTTATAAAATGGGGGCCAAGTCTGCCCCCACCCCCACCCCTACCCCCAAAACCCCATGGGGGCCCGTGGGGGATGGGACCCCATGGGGAAATGCCCATCCCTAATCACAACATACTAATAAGCAAAGGCATTAACTTATGCATGCAATACAGAAACTCAAAATCAGTAAATTAAACATTACTATCCAAAACCACCTTCAAGATAAGCACATTCAACTATCTGCACAGCAAAATACCACCTTGTAATTGTCGACCAATCGAGTAAGCATCACAATCACAGGACAACGATACTGGATCACCATCTCCCAAAAGTCCTCATAAGTGTGAGGCATTGGACCTTGCGTGGCTATGAACGGGGAAACTCTCTCCAACGAAGTCGTCTAACACATGTATAAATAAATAATTAACCATTCCTCCATTGAGCAAACACATAACCCATATAATGTATAACATAATTTCAAGCGAAACAAGAACATTTATAGAAAAATTCAGCTACCGTGATCAAGCTCGCATTGATATAGCCTCTAGCAGACGGTCTATAATCCTTACACTGATTCAAAACAACCCTATTCTTATCAACTGAAATACAAAAATATAAATAAATAAATAAATAATTAAAAGATGTTTTTGAATAAATAAATATAACTAATTTAGAACTAAAAGTGAAGAAATGACATGGCAAGATATCTGTATAGCGGTTTTTGCTCAAATTAACGCCGTCGAGAGCGACGGTGCAGCTTCTGGCCATCTCCGACGGTCGAATTCGATTTGCCTGCAGCTGAGCGAACTCGGTGGTGATCTGGTTCGGCGAGTTCTGGAGCTTCTCTTTGAAGAAGCTGAGAGCCTCGGAGCAGTGCCTGTGCTGATCGGCGGTGAGCAACATTTTACGGGGAGAATCGGCGTCGGCGGAGGATGAGAAGACAAAGCTTGTTGGTTCCGGATGGTTGCCTGCAGAGGAGGCCGCCATCGACGATCTCCGGCGCGTGCGCGTCCGGGCGCGTGTGGAAAGGAGGTTTCCCAGCTGCCTTATGTTGCGCGAGGGATTTTGCTGGGTTGTGGAGATTCTTCGCGGGCGCGTACAAAATTGGGTGTCGAATTTTTAAAACTCAGAAATTGATTGAAATAATGGAATTGTAGTGGGAATCAAAATTTAAATTAAAGTTTCTGTTTAAATAAAGGGTCATTTACTCATTTACAAATAAAATAAAATAAAGGGGTTATAAAATATTGGGGAAATTGGCTTGGCTTAGTTGCATCCTGTGACCTAGAGATGATGAAATATAATCTCTAGAATATGAGAGGATGTTAGGGTGACCAGACACACATACATATTCATGTTTGCATTTGTAATGTCATATGAGGTTTCGAGTAGGGATGGGCGTTACCCCATGGGCCCCATCCCCCACGGGCCCCCGTGGGGTTTTGGGGGCAAATTTTACCCCCAAATGGATTTTGGGGGTGGGGGTGGGGGTGGGGGTGGGGGTGGAGGTGGAGGTACCTCCCCCTAAACCCAAAACCCCATTGGGGCCCCCAAAATAATATATATATTATTTTTATTTTTATTTATATATAAAAATTTTAAAAATTAAAACAAATTATAAATTATAATATTAAATTATTAAAATTAAATGTTATGGTTGTTCATTTATAAGGTGTAATTAACCCCCAAAATAATATATATATATATATATACAGTCTTTCTATTATCAGTTCGAACTGACAAAAGTTATATCAGTTCCTTGCATGTGGGCCACTGGATTTAAATACTTTGACTTGGCTGTATGCACTTGTCAGTCAAAGTATTTAAATCCTGTGGCCCACATGCAAGGAACTGATATAACTTTTGTCAGTTCGAACTAATAATAGAATTTCTGTATATATATATATATATATATGTATTATGCAATTATTTTGGATTTTATATTGTATTTTTATTACTTTTAGGATTGAAAATTTAAAATTTAGAATTGAAAAGGAAATGAAATGGGGGAAATGGGTTTTGGGGGTGGGGGAACCTCCCCCCAAAACGTCCCCCCCACTGGTCCCCCCAAATGGATTTTGGGGGAGGTGGTGGGGGGAGGTTTGAGTAATGGGGGTGGGGGTACCCTCCCCTGCCCTATTGGGCCCCACGCCCATCCTTAGTTTCGAGTTTAAGTAGTGTGGAGTTCATTTATTGCATTTAGTCCTATTTCATAAATGATTTTCAAGTTTTTAGAGTTTTCAAAACCAACATTTACTTCATTTTTCAATCATAACATTTTGTCTAGTTGCTTAAATCTGTATTTTGAAAACTTTAGAGAAACTAAACACTCGTGCCTTTCCAACTGTATATTACACGAATGTATTGAATATCATTTGGATGGCTTTCAGTCTTTTCAGAGAGCTTGAACTAAACTCTAAAACATGAGAAGGATTCAACGGAGAAGAACCGCTAACATAAGTTTTTGTCAAGACCACCGTTGTTAGCGATAAAAGTCGAGGCTTTCGCTGTTAGGTTTTGGCTTATATTCTCAAGTGAACCCAATGTGAACCAAACGAGACTCAATTGATATGAAACTTCCTGGAGACGTGGGAAAAAATTTGGAAGTTAGATATGGTGTTTGAGGGAGGTTTGAAGAACTGAAGAAATGAAGATGGTTGACAACCACTGTGGGTAAAGTTGTAGGATGGACAGCACTTTCGGGTTCGTTTCAGTGTATGAATAGCGGTTTTGTGAGCGATGTAATTTCAAGTGATTTGTAACGGTTTAGGAAGCGGGTGTGAAACCATGCCCGAATCGTAGTCAATCATAAGCATGCCTTGAATGAGAAATCTTCAGCGGAAAAGGAAGTAGTTTGTTTCTGGAAGTTCTTGTACTTGAAGGAAAATGATTTCTCTTTGCAAGAAGACTTGTCATAAAAGAAAATAGTATTTATGTGAAACAAGTAAGTCTTGTACATATAGGAGATGTATTTCCTTATAGGTTTAAACTCTCTGTAACTAGTATAAATAGAACCTTGTAATTAGGTTATTAGTGTGGAGCAAAAAGAACACATGTAACATCAGAGAGTGGTGAGATCTGGGGGAGACCCCATGGAATATTTGGGAAGGGATCCGAGGAATATCAGTGGATCAAGTTAGAGATCCATGGGTGATATTCAGGGGAGACCTAAGGGATATTGGGGGTTCTTGGTAAGGATCTTGTGAGCGTTGTAAGCTGAGAGTCACGATATAAAGCTCGGTTTGTGAGCTTGGGGACTTGGTAAGACTTTGTGGTTTGGGGTCGAGGTGAGAGAGAGAGAGAGTCCTGGAGTATTTGGTTGTAGCAATTTATCATATAATGGAACTTTCTCTGTCATCCTGACGGCCTGTGGTTTTTTTCCCTGATTTAGAGTTTTCCACATATATCTTGTGTTGTGTGATTGTTTATTTTCTCTCATCTTTTTTTTTTGTTGCTATAGACATTAATTGCTATGAGCCTATGAGTTATGGGCGAATATTAGACATGTCATTTCCGCGTTCATAGGTTTAAATTCCCAACAATTGGTATCAGAGCCACGGTTTAGCGATGGTGGTTTCAAATCTTTATGGGAAATCATATGGATGACTTGGTGGTATTGAGATGATGATTCATGGTTGCCTAGTATTGTTTAGCAAATGAGATACGTCTTGATAGCGGTTTCAAACTTGATAGGGTTTGATGGAAGAAGAATGTTGATGGAGGAGAAGTTTGGCTTGTGGTGGCATGGAGATCCAATCTGGATTATAAAAAAAAAAAAAAATTGAAGGCTCGAAGTCTCTAGTGTGGTGTAAGGCTCATTCGACAAAGCACTCCCGGTACTAATAGCAAGTTTTTCACCAAGATAGGTGATGTAAGGACACGTTTATCCTTTTGGCTGTTTTCCCCACTGGTCATGGAAGAGGATATGTTGCTACTAGTGGTCCACAGGTTTTGCATATGGACATTGATCAGAAGGTGATGTAAGGTGTGTGGGTGGACAAGGATGTTAATGGCTGACGAACTCCCTGGAAATCTAACATGAGGAGTTGCACCATAATTTCAACAAGTTATTTCGACATAGTTCCGGAACAACGAACAAAAAAACAAAACAAAACAAAACAAAACAAAACAAAAAAAACAAAAAAATCTTAGGATGGTTCGTTCCTAAATGGTTATACTTTGTGGTGGGGTATGATAATTCTCGGTGATAAAATTGTGGTTGTGGACAAATGTCTTGAGAATTCAAGCCAAAAGGAAGAATTGTTAGGTTTTGGTTCACATTCTCAAGTGAACCCAATGTGAACCAAACGAGACTCAACTGATATGAAACTTCCTAGAGACATGGGAAAACGATGGAAGTTAGATATGGTGTTTGAGGGAGGTTTGAAGACCAAGAAGAACTAAAGAAACGAAGATGGTTGACAACCGCTATGGGCAAAGATATGGGATGGATAGCGGTTTCGGGTTCGTTTCAGCGTATGGATTTTTGGTTTTGTGAGCGATATAATTTCAAGTGACTTATAACAGTTTAGGAAGCAGGTGCACAACCGTGCCCGAATCATAGTCAATCATAAACATGCGTTGAACGAGAAATCTTCAGTTGAAAAGGGAGTAGTTTGTTTCTGGAAGTTCTTGTGCTTGAAGGAAAGTGATTTCTCTTTGCAAGAAGACTTGTCATAAAAGGAAATAGTACTTATGTGAAACAAGTAAGTCGTGTACGTATAGGAGATGGATTTCCTTGTAGGTTTAAACTCTCTGTAACTAGTATAAATAGAACATTGTAATTAGGTTATTAGTGTGGAGCAAAAAGAACACATGTAATATCAGAGAGTGGTGAGATACAGGGGAGACCCTAGAGAATATCTGGAGAGGGATCCAGGGAATATCAGTGGATTAAGTTAGAGATCCGTGAGTGATATTCAGGGGAGACCTAGGGGATATTTGGGGGTTCTTGGTAAGGATCTTGTGAGCATTGTAAGCTGAGAGTTATGATGTAAAGCTCGGTTTGTGAGCTTGGGGACTTGGTAAGGCTCTGTGGTTTGAGGTTGAGGTATGATAAAGAATCATGGAGTATATGATTGTAACAATTTATCATATGGTGGAACTTTCTCTGTCATCCTGACGGCTCGTGGTTTTTTCTCTGATTTAATGTTTTCCATGTATATCTTGTGTTGAATGATTGTTTATTTTCTCTCAACTTTTTTTTTTTTTTTTTTTGTTGTTGTTGTTATAGATGTTAATTATTATGAGTTATGGGCGAATATTAAGCATGTCGTTTCCGCGTTCATCAGTTCAAACCTAACATTCGTTGACAGCGGTGGGAACCTAATGGCTCTCTACAGATTTTGAATGTTTGTGCTCGTTTTACCTCCTAGTGACTTACTTTTTTCCTAATTTTCCTAAATTGTGTTTAAGGTATTTTTAATCTTGGAAAACTTACTTTACTTGGTTTTAACTTTTTTTGTGTTTCATTATGTTTAAGAAATTAACTCTCATTTTTAAATTGGTTTTTGAAACCTACAATAAAAAATGATTGCCTATTCTTTTGCTAGGTTTTGTGATATTAAAGCCTATAATTAGTGAGTTTTTCTCATTGTTTCTAGCTTTTAGATGCTCCAGAAACTCTACAATTTGTGTGTTCTCAAAGTCTATTCCTGTGAGAGTTTTGAGGCAGTGATTTTTGTGTTGTTGTGCTTTATAGTTAGTTTCCGTAGTGTGTTTTTAATCTTAACAGACTATTTGTTTGTCCATCGTCCATTCAGAAGCACTTAGATCATTCTTTAAAGGTCTAGAGATTGGATTCTTGAGGAGTAAAGGATTAAAAAATAGAAGACTTGCGGATATTGTACTTTTGCAAGCAATGAAGTCAATGATCATTAGTATAACATATGTGGGTAGATAGGTTTGGGTTATAGTCCTAAGTTGGATGTAAACAAACTATCAACTAGTGAATTCGGTGATGTAATGACCAAGGAATTGGTTAGTGGTTTTTCCTTAGTTTAGGTGCATGTAAAAATTGTGACTATTTCTTCTTGTTTTTCTTGTTACTTGTATTTGTTGTTGTTGTTTTATTTATTTAATGACTTGGTTTACTTTGTACTAATTTCGTAAAAAGAAGTTGCAAACATATTCACCCATTTCTCTAGGTTTGTCGCAGTAGTAATTGATACTTACTACCCCCTCCCCCACTAGACCTACTAGACCTACCTGCATCTCGTGATTTTCTATCTTCTCATAAACACTTTCCATACAACATACATTCATATTCCCAGAATAACTCTCATATATCTCGTTGTTCCCCGGAATCCCACTTATTACTTTTGAGTTTTATCTAGTATTTGTAAATAGAGTCTAACTTGCCTTTTGTATCTTCAATCTTATGCGTTTTCTTTGATGATCGCGAACTTTCCATCTTTACAACAACCTTCTTTGATTTGCTCACTGCATCAGATATTTTTATGGTTGACTTCTGATTACACTGTTCCTAGTTTGATCAATAATAGTTGGGATTATGGTGATTCATTGTTCTTCTTATTAAATCCGCTACTATTCTCAATAATCATTGGTTCCTGTCATGCAGATTTCCTCATTCGAGCCAAACATGTGGCTTGTATCCATGGTCTATACTAGAAATCCTGGATCAGTCCAAAGTTGTTGCTTCAGCCTCCAAACATTTTCGAAACGAATGTCCCACATAGTCATAGTGAAAGTAATATTGTAGTAGTCTCTTGCGGAACATAGTAGAATGATCGTCACCTTTCCTGATCCATCCAAATCCACCTTAAGGCACTGTTTAAGTGGTTTGTGTATGGTCCTCTATTTTGTGATTGACTTATTTTTGTGACAAACCACATTGAGATGTTTTTGTAATAGGTAGATTAGGATCGTCATGTGCTCAACAATGTGATCGTGATCAGCACTCTTCATGACATCCCAAATCTTCAAAAACAAAAGATTCAAAGGTATATCACTTGACTTATACTCTTGAAGAGACTTAGGTGTACACACACACAATTCATTCATTTATGTTTTTATTATCATTTTGGTGTGCATCATGCCATTTTCACACTTGCACATAATGCATATATGTTAGAGTGTTAGATAACTTGAGATGGCCTCCTTTTCTCTTTGTCGTTGTCTTGGTGTCGTCATGATGGACCGTGAAAAACTTTCAAGTGATTGTCGTTGTCCAGGTGTTGTCAAGATACACCGCGAAAAAGGACCGTGATAAACTTTCCAATGATTGTCGCTATCCAGGTGTCGTCTTGATGCACCGCAAAAAACATTCTAAAGGTTTTTGCTATCTTGGTGTCGTCTTGGTAAACCGTAAAAAATAGACACGAAGTTTTCTCCAATGATTTTCACGGTCGAGCCTTTGTCATAGAGGGCCGCGAAAATGGGACCGTAACCGTAACATTCCAGCAACATTTGGTTTGCCTTTTTCACGGTTGGTTTTTGTCTTGATAGACTGCAACATGTGGACTGCCAAAACTAGTTCTCTTCAACACAAGACCCAAATTGAGTTTCACATTTGGAACTCAATTTGTGTCTAGTACAGTGGATCTAACAAATGAGTCTTGTTTTTTGGGTCTTATGTGTGCCCTATTGTGCCCCCAACTCGATCCACTTAAAAGTGGGTCTTATGAAATAGGTCTTATTTGATCCCTATTGTGAATGCTCTTAGTCTAACAGTTTTTCTTATTGATTGGTTTTTATAGCTCGTAAAGATGTATCCTTTTCTACCTCTTTTGAGGATTGAATGAAAGTTTTATGATTCCCTTAAAAAAAATGTCATTTCTTTAAATAAAAGAGCATGCGTTTTTTTTTTCGTTAACCAATCAGGGGAGACCCAATGATATCAATTGCTACATACATTGAAACTCAACCCGTTTGCTAAGAATAATGGTGCAAATGTGCAATGTGCAATATGCCGCCAAACCACACGTGTTAAGTCATTTAATTGTATTTAATTGGGAGAACTTTAAAACTAGCCAAAAAATTAGTGGGCTTATTGTTTTTGTCCAAGATTATCATTTTTATTGTTTTTGTTAAAATATCCACTTTTTTGACAAGATTGCCCTTCTTTATAAAAAAAAAATCTTTTTTTTTTCTTTTTCTTCTTCTTCTTCCCGAAAAAAAAAACAACTTTTTTTCTCTATTTTTTTTTCTTTTTCTTCTTCTTAGACCTCCATCTTCTTTTTCTTCTTCTTCCCGGATGTGTTTAATTGTGTTTCTTGGTGTGTTTAATTTGGTCTTGCCCTAGTGTGTTTACTTGATTTTCCATGGTGTGTTTAATTGGGATATCATGGTGTGTTTAATTGGGTTGTCATGGTGTGTTTAATTGATTTACACATGGTGTGTTTAATTGGGTTGCCCTGGTGTGTTTAATTATTCTGGTTTGTTTAATTGATTTACACTCGGTGTGTTTAATTGAGTTACCGTGGTGTGTTTAATTGATGGTCTGGTGTGTTTAATTGGTGGCCTAGTGTGTTTAAACAAAATGAAATCTAGAAATTTTGTTTGAAAAAAATCAAATCTAAAATTTTTTGTTTTAAAAAAAAAAATCTGAATTTTTTGTTTTAAAAAAAAGAGTAATTGGCACAAATCCCCCCTCGAGTGTATGTAAATTTGCATGTTGCCCCCTAAACTTTTTTTTAGGCATTAAACCCCCTGAACTATCGCTTATTGGCAGAACAAGAGTAAAAATGCCCCCTCAGGGAGGAAAAAACCAAAGGATTGCCAATAAGCGATAGTTCAGGGGGTTTAATGCCTAAAAAAAAAGTTTATGGGGCAACATGCAAATTCACATACACTCGATGGGGGATTTGTGCCAATTACTCTAAAAAAAATTTGAATTTTTTTTTTTAACAAAACCCAAACCCAAACCCAAACCCAAACCCAAACACAACTCCCATCATTCATAAAAATAACCACAACCTGGAAAAAAAACGAGATCTGAAATTTTTTTTTTAAAAAAAATCTGAAAATTAAACACAACCACAACCACAACCAAAACTTAAAAATTTGGAAAATCAAACAACAAAATCTAGAAAATCTAGAAAATCAAATCTGAATTTTTTTTTTTTTTTTGAACAAAACTCAAACCCAAACATAACTCTCACCATTCATAAACACAACAACCACCCTCAAATCTGGAAATTTTCTTTGAAAAAAAAAAAAAACAAAATCTGAAATTTTTTTAAGAACCTGGAAAAAAATGAGAAAGAGAAAAAGAAGGAGAGAAGGCGTGAGAGAGAAAAGGAGAAGAGAGGAAGGCGTGAGAGAGAGAGAAGAGAGGAGAGAAAGAAGAAGAAGAAGAAGGTGTGAGAGAGAGAACCAAAAAAACAGATTATGTAGAAAATGAGAGAGAAAAGGAGAGAGAAGAGGTAAAGAAAAAAAATAGAGGCAATTATGTCTTCATAGCCGTTTTGATGATAAAAACAATAAAAATGATAATATTATAAAAAACAATAATACCTTTTAATTTTTGACTAAAAATGTCTATTTTCTCTTTAATATTTCTAAAATACGAAGCGATTAATATATTTAGATATTTTTGAATTAATTTATATATAAATAAAAACAATTGAAAATAAAATAAAAACAAAATAACAAAAACCCTCCAAAACCCTCATTTTCCTGAAAAACATAGAGCTAGGTAGTCGAAGAAAACAGAAGGAGGCCAGAAGCTAATAATCCAATCAATACCCTCCAATGCAATTATTTTTCCGCCGACGCTACTGCCACCACAGCTTCTCCGACGCCACCACCAAATGGGTCCGAGACCGCGGTCTCGATCACGCTGTGGAGAGGGAGAAGAACCTGAAACCCCTTATCAACATCAAGAACCTCATCAAATCAGAGCCGTCCAAGTCCCTCCCAATCACGATCATCGCCCAGCAGAAGGACTCCCTCAAGATTCCAATCCGCCCCATCGACTTCGTCCGAAAATACCCTTCTGTCTTCCAGGAATTCCTCCCCGGAAACATTGGTATCCACCCTCACATCAAGCTCACTCCGGAGGTCCTCAATCTCGACGCCGAGGAGCAGTTGGTTTATCAGAGCGAGACTTACAAGAAAGTTGTTGCGGATAGGCTCTTGAAACTGCTCATGATTTCGAGAATCAGTGAAATCCCACTTAAGATTATCGAAATCCTGAAATGGGATCTTGGTCTTCCTCAAGATTATGCTAAAACTATTGTTCCTGAGTTTCCTGATTGTTTTCGAATTGTGCGTAAAGTAAATGGCTGTGATTTTTCTTCTGTCGACAAATTGGAGTTGGTTTGTTGGAGTAATGAATTAGCAGTTTCGGTTGTGGAAAAGAAGGCGGTAGACAGGGAGAAAATAGTGTTTCCAATGAAATTTTCAACTGGTTTTCAAATGGATAAGAAGATGAAGAAGTCATTGGATGATTGGCAGAAGCTGCCTTACATTTCTCCATATGAGGATTCAAGTCATCTTTTATCTAAGAGTGATGAATCGGATAAGTGGGCAGTGGCTATTTTGCATGAGGTGCTTAGTCTTTTTGGTTCGAAGAAGGCGGAGAGGGACAATGTGTTGTGTCTAGGAGAGTATTTGGGCATACGTTCGAGGTTTAAGAGGGTTTTGCTTAACTATCCAGGTATTTTCTATGTGTCCACTAAGATTGGAACCTATACTGCGGTGTTGAGGGATGGTTATAAGAGAGGATCATTGATTGGAAGTGATCCGTTGATGAATATTAGGAGTCAGTACATTCACCTAATGAATACGGTGAAAGAAGATCGTAAAGTGGTTGCTGTTCAGAGTGGTAACAAGCAGCAAGAGAAGGGAACACCTGTTGAATCCAAAGGAGATGGAGAGGATGTTTGTGCAGGTGGTGAGGAAGAGAAGGATGTTGAGTCGTTAGACGTGTCTGATAATGAAGAAGAGGATGTTAGTGATGATGAGTTTGAAGATGATGATGATGAAGAGGAAGAAGAAGATGATATGCACAAGAGAGGTGCTCATAAAAATGCTGCAATTAGTAGAGGAAGAACAGATAGGAACGTGGAATTGGAAAAGAAAGGGAATTCAAGAAATCATGAAAGAGGAAATTCAAGAGGTATACGTGAAAACGCTAAGGAAGAAGTTCCAGCAAAATATCCTAGAAGAAGGGGAAGGCGGGATGAGAATAATGTCCGTGGCAATTCAGGAGAGAGGTGGAATTTGAATAGGAACAGGAGAGAGTCGTCGGATAAGATTTCTGTCCGTGAAAATGCTAAGGAAGAAGTTCTGGCAAAATATCCTAGAAGGGAAAGGCGGGATGAGAATAATGTCCGTGGCAATTCAGGAGAGAGGTGGAATTCGAATAGGGACAGGAGAGACTCGTCGGATAAGATTTCTGTCATTGAAAATGCTAAGGAAGAAGTTCCGGCAAAATATCCTAGAAGGGAAAGGCGAGATGAGAATAATGTCCCTGGCAATTCAGGAGAGAGGTGGAATTCGAATAGGAACAGGAGAGAGTCATCAGATAGGATTTCTGTCCATGAAAATGCTAAGGAAGAAGTTCTGACAAAATATCCTAGAAGGGAAAGGCGGGATGAGAATAATGTCCGTGGCAATTCAGGAGAGAGGTGGAATTCGAATAGGGACAGGAGAGACTCGTCGGATAAGATTTCTGTCCGTGAAAATGCTAAGGAAGAAGTTCTGGCAAAATATCCTAGAAGGGAAAGGCAGGGTGAGAATAATGTCCATGGCAATTCAGGAGAGCGGTTGAATTCGAATAGGAACAGGAGGAAGTCGTCAGATAAGAAGATTTCTGTTTAGAAATGATATACTGTTATCTTTGAGACAAGGTTGGCTTCTTGATCTTTGAGATTTTAGCTTTTTATATGTTAAAAACGATATAGTTTTGGAATTGAGTTGATTAATTATGTATATGTTATAGTTTTATTTGCATATGCATTCACTTGATGAAAATAGAATATCATAAGCAGGAAAGGAGTAACAAACTAACAATTAGTCATAGCAAGACATGGAAGAAAGGCTTAAAAAAGCAACTATATAGTAATAGTCATAGCATGAAAACAGGAATTTTTTGTATATAGACTTGCTAAGATATATTTCCTGGTTGGATTACTCTAATTTGTCTACCCATTTTTTTTAAGAAATCTGCTAACCTAACTAAGATTCATCATATTCCAATCTCCATAAGAATTTGAAAGTGTCACTGCAGTCCTGTAACACTATCTATGCCATAATACATACTTACAAGTTGTTTCCTTGGATTGATGTGTTGCACATAATAAATTGGGATTTTCAAGCATGAGTTGTGAATACATAGTTTGATTCTTTACTCTCTAGTTGGGTGAGAGAGTGCTAAAGTGCCAAGTCTTGATGATGTATAGTCCCCTCAAATTATTGATGGCTTTCTGGGTTGATTTTAATCCATTAGGGTGCCTTCTCTATGACTTGAAAATTTATGTTGTAGGAAAGTGTATTGAACTCCTCTGTAGTATATTTACAACACTTCTCTGACTAGCCAGTGTTCCGAGAAACTATATTGACAGCCAATATGAGTGTCACCATTTTTATTACTGAAGACTTAATTGTCAAAGAGACATAAAATGGAAGGCATTATACATATTTATGCATCTAGCAGTGTTGGGGGTTCTCCTTTTCAAAGTTACTTGGTCTGTGGATCCACAAGACCATTCAAATACTGATATTTGGCCTGTTTAGTTGCGATATGCAGAGTCTGATATGGTACATAGTAAGAGACCAAAGTCAGCATTTTCCTCTCAGTGATGCACAAATGTACGAGCGGTTTAGAAGCTCTGGACGATCTCTTTCTGCACTGCCCCACAGCACGGCTACCATGGAACTCGAGCTGTTTACCTTCTTCTCGTCGCAGAGCTTTGTGTGGCTTCTTGTGGAGGCAGGAAAGTTAAAGTTCTACAGGGGAAGGATGTGGTGGCTGTATGCAGCAGCATAAATTGTTGTATACAACTAAATGCATTGTTTTACAGGGCTTAAGAATTGTAATTTTGAAATGATTTATTTTTAATTATTTCTTTTCATATCAAAATCTTTTATATGTTAGTAAAATAATTTAGTAGTTATACCAATCCGCCTCGCATTATCCAGGAGTGTTCTTTAATTTTAAACGAAAAAAATCCTGTTGAAATTCAATTTGATCTTGTGTTGATCAATTATAAAATTTTCATTCCAATTAAATTTGGTTTTGAGTTGAGATCTAATTTAGGGTTTTAAATGATAGATTTAGATATAGAATTATTAGAGTTGGTTTATCTTGTAAATTATAAAAGTATTTGTAGAATTAATTAATCAGTTGATAGTATAACAATAATTATACACTAATGTTTGACAACCTAAAAATTTAGTCTAAATTTCAACTCAAATGATGTGATTTTTTTATTAACCACATCATTCAATGTTGTGTATGGTGATGACAACTCACTTGTTAAATCTTATGGGTTGAAATTTGGGTTAATTATTTGGGTTGTATAGCATTACTAAATGAATGGATGAAAGTGTTGACACGTCATTTGAGCTCTAGATTTGGACACAAAATTTGGGTAAAGTAGCATTACTATATATATATATATATATATATATATTGTAGGAGAAGACTGAATTGGCCACGTGATGTGGGACACGCTGGGAGAGCTTTTGGAGGGGCAAACATCGTCTGTTTTGAGCCCATAATATGTCGTTGTTATCAAAAGTTAACCCCCATATCGGTCACTGTATTGTCAGAAAAGGTCGTCTTAACCACCATTTTGCTGTTTTTCTGTTTTTATGCATTTTTATTATTTATTTCCTTTTTGATTCTTTGAGTTTGTTTAGGAATAGTTTTTTTTTTTTTTTTCTTTTGGAAATGATTCGTTTGGGGTTTTTCCTTTTTAGGCAAATTAGGTTTCCTGAATTCTTAGTGGAAACAGGTTTATTTTTCTATTTAAGAATGGTCATTGATATTGTGATTCAGTTTTTGAGATATTGATAAAATCATTGGTTTGAACAAAGTTCTTTGTCATGAATTTGACAGATTATCACTTCCGCTATGTTACCACGAGGGAACATCGGTACTTATTCACTTTCTGTGAAAATGGAGCAAGATGAGAGAGGATGCTGAAAAGATGTTAACAGAGTTTGACAAGGTTTCCGCTACGTTGCTAGATTGATGCTGAAATGAAAAGAATGTGTAACATTTGGAGGATATATAGTGTGTGACAAGTGATATAGATGTAATGGTGGCCACGATTCGGTTTGGTTTTGGTTTTGGTTTCGTGGCCACCGAAACCGAAACCGAAACCGGAAATTTGGTTTGGTACACGGTTTCTAACCGGCGGTTTTACGGTTTCGGTTTGGGGCGGTTTCGGTTTCGGGTTTTTTTTTTTTTTTTTTTGGTACAAGTGAGATAAATCATAAAGATTGTTTGAAAAAATAAATATAAAATCTTGCCAAATAATAATTACAATTGAACAAAGTTTAAAATAAAAAAATAAAAAAATAATTACAAGCATTTCCATTGAAGTATTTAACAATGTTTAACAGAAAAGAATTTGACATTTATTAATAAATACAACTTTACAATTTCACAAAAAAATAAAATAAATAAATAGAAATTGGCCTTGAAAGCTTGAATTCAAATATACAATATTACAATATTACAATATAACAAAGTTAAAATAAAAATAATAATAATAATAACAATAATAACCGGCCTTGCACTTAATTTTTACCACAATTAAGTTGCCTACGTATCCTCCACCAATGTAGAGGAATCAAAGGCCACGTAGTTTTTTTACCTTTAATTAGTTGCTCAGTGTTGGAGGTTAGAAGTTGGAACGGAATCTATTCGCTGCTTTCCGTTCCCGTGGTTTGGTTATCTTCGAAGAAGTCGTTCACTATCTCTGGCTGGAGTTCTTGTTGTCTATATTTTGCCTTTGTCCAATCATCAACACATGCCTACATTTCAAGTGATTATGGACACATAACCGACCATCTTGGTTCCAAAATATTTCCACCTACACTAAATTCTTGTTCCATAGCAACAGTAGAAACCAACGTTCCAAGAATTTGTTTGGCAATAATAGCCAAAATTGGATAATCTTGTTGATGACTCTTCCACTAAACCTGGATACTAAATTTTTCTTCTAAAAATTCATGAGTGTCTTCTAAATACCGGTCAAGCTCAAACTCAGATGAGGATGAAGAAGATGTTCGTAATTTTTTAGCTCTTTGGGAAAATAGTCGATCCCCTAAACCCCTTAATTGAAATTTTGCAGAAGTACCAGTACCACCATATGTGGGTTGGGGTTGTGAAACCGGCATGTTCACAGACGGACCATACATTTTAAGATATTCATCATATAATTCATAAAGCAAAGTCTTAACATAATTACAATAATAAAGAACATCAACTTCTATTCGTAAAATTTTGTAATAATGAGTTAAATAATCCTGCAAACATTATAATTTAAAGCATGGATCAAAACACGATACAAGCAAGTAAATATTTGGAATCTTCCCATAATACTGTAACCATTTTGTTTTCATGGCAGCAACACATGGACTCAATTGAACATCGAATTCACACTCACTAAATGCACCAGCAATATTAACACTTTGAATAAGAAATAAATGAGTAGTGAGATAGTAAACACCAGATAAAACATTGGTTGCATCATTAAAAACACGTAACAATTCAAGAATTTTTATACATGCATCCCAATGGTTCAATTGAAGAGAAATTGAAGGAACATTATAAGTAATAAAAGAAACTAATAATTCCTTATATTCAACACTTTCATTAAGCAACTTATAAGTAGAATTCCTACGAGTGATAATATCTCGAGAAAATTTAATGGGACGTATATTATTCTGAGAGCAATATTTTAACTATTGTTTCTGGATTTTGTTATGTCTCCAGATATTGTTAATACTATCTCTAATTGGTCTAATATAAGCAGAAAACTGTGTTAATCCAGTTTGAACACACAAATTTAAAATATAGCATGCATATCTTTGATGAAATAATTTACCCCCAAAATAGGGATTGCACAAATCCTGTAACATAGGAATAGATGCGGTATTGCTTGCAGCATTATCAAAACCAATAGCATAAATTTTGTTTTGGATATAATACTCTTGAAAAATTATTTTAAGGAGTTGAAAAATATTTTGAGCTAAATGTGAGTCATCGAAAACATGAAATGCATGAATTCTTTTTTACATGTCTCAATCATAGTCCATATAATGACATGTCACACCCATGTATGAATGACTACCAAAATTGTCGCTCCATATGTCGCCACATATGGAAAAGCGACCTTGAAATTGATAAAAAAAAATGATTTCAATTTGTTTTTTTTTCTCTTTTGTAAATGGTATTTAGTGTACGTGTGAAAGTGGATCTAGGAACACGTTGCATTACAGGATTTAATGCATTTTGACAATAATTAACAAAACCTACTTTCTCACCAAAACCAAAAGGTAAGTGTTCAACTGCAACCATTAATGCTAATTCTTCCCTTTTTATTTTTTTTTTCAAACGTATAATGAAATAATTGATTAGAAGGGGTTGCGTACCTGGACATTTGGGCTTGGTTACTAGCCTTCTCACATTCGGACGGGTGACTTTTTTTGATATGGGCCCAGTACGTGCCATATCCAAAGGATTTGGCAGTCTTGTATGATTTGGGGCAATAATTGCACTGGATTGGGAAAAATCCACCATCTAACTTAGTTTTCTTCATATGCACTCTGAAGAGTTCGGACTTCATCGGCTTTTCTTATTCACCTTCACCTGCAAAAAAATCATCTGAAGGAGGTGGGGGGTCAGATAGATTTTCATTAGTATTGGGGGTATTGTGATTGGGATCGAGTTTGTCGAACTCGGGATTATTATAGGGGGATTAGGACTAGAAGGGTGATCGGATACAAATCGATCTTGAAGGAACCGGTGGTCAGCCACATCGTCGTAAGTGACATCATCACCAACGTGCTCCAACAAGTTTTGCATTGGACCCTTTCCTTTGTCCAAATTTCTTGAACCATCTCCCCCACTTGCCATTTAAAAATTAATAATACAAAAAATATGGATATATGTAAAGAAAATATTATTGGAATAATAGTGGTAAGCAAGTAAAAAAAAATAGATGATTGAAAAAAAAATATATTGTTGGAATAATAGTGGTAACAAGGTAACACTTAAAAAAAAAAATAGATGATTGAAAAAAAAATATTGTTGAAATAATAGTGGTGAAAAAAAATTTATGATAGTAAAAAATAGAAGAAATAAATATTGTAAATCAATTTGATGATTGAAGAAATAGATGAAAGTAAAAAATACAAGAAATAATTTATATGTGAAATGAGAATTAAAGAAAATTGTAGATTGTAGACAGAATTGAGAATTTGAGATAGAGAGAAGTAGAGAGAATGAGAGTGGTGTGAACTGTGAAGAATAATGGGGGGTGGAAAAAAATATATTGTTGGAATAATAGTGGTAACAAGGTAACACTTAAAAAAAAATAGATGATTGAAAAAAAAATATTGTTGAAATAATAGTGGTGAAAAAAAATTTATGATAGTAAAAAATAGAAGAAATAAATATTGTAAATCAATTTGATGATTGAAGAAATAGATGAAAGTAAAAAATACAAGAAATAATTTATATGTGAAATGAGAATTAAAGAAAATTGTAGATTGTAGACAGAATTGAGAATTTGAGATAGAGAGAAGTAGAGAGAATGAGAGTGGTGTGAACTGTGAAGAATAATGCGGGGGGGGGGGGGGGGGGGGGGGGGGGGGGGCGGGGGGAAGTAGAGAGAATGAGAGTGGTGTGAACTGTGAAGAATAATGCGGGGGGGGGGGGGGGGGGGGGGGGGAGGGAGATTATAGTAGAGAGGGGCAGGTTTGCAGTTAAGAAAAGTTTAGCTCTCATTGGTCCTTTTTTTTTTTTTTTTTTAATAAATAAAACTGCCGGTTTAACCCACCGATTTCAATCCAACGGTAATGTTTTCAAAAGGTCTGACACGTGGCAATGTCTGATTCGTCCAGTTAATTTTAAAAAAAAAAAAACCGATGGTTTAACCATGGTTAAAACTGCTGGTTTCAGTTGGTTTTTGACAAGCCCAAACTAAAACCGTAACCGTGGGAACCGGTTTTCAAACTGTCGGTTACGGTTACGGTTACGGTTTCGGTTTCGGTTTCGGTTTCGGTTTCAGTTTTGGGGTGGTTTTGGACCGTACGGTTTCGGTTAAACTGTGGACAAATCTTAACCATTGGATTAAGAGCACATGGGTGGTTGAGATGTTGAAGTCAAAATTATAAGTCACAAATTTAAGTTGATTTAGCTTGACCCTTTCTTAATTCTTTGTTTGACCATGGTCAAATGACCATTTTATCCTTAAAAATAATCAGAAAATGACCATGGTACCATCCAGGCTCCAGCTATTTATTAAATGAAAAATATATTAAAAAAGAATTTAAAAAAAAAAAAGATGGATCTCCACCGTTCATCATGGTGATGAATGGTGGAGATATTTATTTTTTTATTTTTATTTAAATTTAAAAACAAAAATTAAAAAAAAAAATTTTAAAATAAAAAAAAATAAGATCTGGATCTCCACCGTCCATCTCCATGATGAACGGTGGAGATATTTTTTTTCCACCAGATTACAAAATTGAAAATTAAAATTCTTTTTTATTAAAAATTAAAATTGGAATAAAAAATAATGAAATAAATAAAAAATTAAAAACTAAACAAATAACTAAACAAATGATTGAACACCTGATCCACCACCACCAAGCGTGGAGATCCATCATCCTCTTCATCATTAAAAAAAAATAAAATAAAAAATAAAAATAAAAATCTGAAACCATTCATCAAAGAGATCTTCTTCTCCACCGGTCACCATTTTCTTCTTCTCCACTATCCAAAATCTTGAGCTTGAAGATCCACTGCCCTAAACCCAAATATGCAAATCTGGATCTCAAATTTTCAAACCCAGATATGCATTTGAAGATCCATTGCCCTAAACCACTACTGCCGCTCTTCAGCCGCGCCGAAGACCTCGTCTCCAGTGGTCGATGCCTCGTCTCTGGCAATTGCTCATCTCCGGTGGTCAACCACCCATCTCTAATCACTTTGTGCACTTGCTTAATCGTCTCCAGTGGTGTTTTCTTGTGTCACCTGGCGATTTGGTCATCTCTTTTGCTCGATCGACCGTTTCTAGTGGCCGCCGGTCTCGCTTCACTCTTTTTCCGTCACCAAGAGTCTTCCTTTTGTCATCTCTTCTGGTTTAATTCTTTGGTGGTGCCAATTTGGGGATTTTGATTTTTATAGGGTTTTTTTATTTTTCTGGTCCATTTGTGTGAGAGAGTGAGGGAGAGAAGAAGAAAAATTGAAGAATTGAAAAAGAAGAAAAAGAATGAGTTGTTCTAGGTTTGGTCAGGTGGAGAAGAAGAAGAATTAAAGATGATGGTGGTCGTGGAGAAGAAGAAGAATTGATGAAGAATTTTTTTTTATTTAAAATTTTTTTATTTGTTTAATTATAGTCATTTACCATTTTACCCTCTCAATTTTAACAGTCAACGCAAACTTGGACGGAAAAGGTAATAGAAGGGGGAGATTTTACATTAGTTTCATTTCAGGGGGGAGATTGGCCAATATGGACAAACCAAGTCCTCACCTTTCTAATAGTTTCATTTCAAGGGGAAAAATGATAATATCCCTTTATTTTATTGCAATTTTTTTTTTTTTAATCAAGTCACTTGGCAGTTGCGCCCAACGGTCCGGTACAATTCAATTTTTTAAATGGCAAGTGGAAGCGGAGTTGGAGACGCTCCAAGGCGTTCCATTTCTAGGACAGGTAAGGGTCGTCTGTCGGAGCCGGTGCCAGTCCAACTAGACAATATCGGTTATGACGACACTGCTTACCATGAGTTCTTGCAATGACAAGCCTGTCTTGAATCTCTAAACTTTCCTAATCCCTCTTTAATAATTTCTGAACCCGATGCGAGCCCCAATATCACAAGCCAATCAGAAAATATGCCCAATCCCCCTCCAGATCCAGATTTTGTAGTACCACCTACTGAAGAGAACTTAGAGAAGGCTAAGAAGCAACCCAAATATGATCTTTGCGTATACCATATGAAGAAAATTACGAAAGACAATGGAAGGATAGCAGCGGTTTGCAATTACTGCCACAAAGAATTTAAGTGGAGTAAATATGGAGGATACGGCACATATTGGAAACATATAATGACCCGGCATCCAACCGAACAGGCCAGGTCGAGTACACAAACTCAAATTTCCAGGTTCGTTATCCCTAACACTCAATTATTTTAATATATTGATCAAACTAATAGAGAAGAATTAGCTAGAATGGTTGACTTTGAACATTTAACTTTTAGTTTTTGTGAAAAAGTTGGTTTTATTAATTATTGTCATATAGCATTACATCCCGCCGCATGTCGTGTTCCTAGAACCACTCTCACACCTACACTTTATGATATTTATAAAAGAGAAAAAAAGTATTTTGATTTTTTTTATATAATTATAAAGGTCAAGGTCGTGGTCGTGTTTCCGTATGTGCCGATATATGGACTGACCATTGGTGAACACATTCATACTTGGGTTTGACTTGTCATTATATGGACAAAGCATGGACAATGCAAAAAAGAATTCTTACATTTAGAGTTTTTGATGATGCACATATTGCTGACAATATTTATAAAAATATGAAAATTATTTTTGAAGAGTATACAATTGAAAGCAAAATTTTTGCAATTGGTTTTAACAATGCTTCCAATAATACTTCAGCTATTTCTGCTTTAATTGATTTATGCAAACCTTATTTTAGTAATAAATGAATCCAAACAACACCTTTTTAGACTTGTTCAGTAATGTTTTTTCAATGTTAGTTTTATTAATTTTCATTTAAAAACAAGTAATCAATTTTCCTATTTTTAGAATTTGATACGCATTTCGGTAACCGTAAACAATATTCTGAACATATATATATATATATATATATATATTAAGTAATAATATTATAATATACATTCAATATAATTGTTTTGAAAATATTATAAGAGTAAAGTGTATAATTAAATTAATTTAAATTGATTTTATTATTTAAAAATATTATATATATATATATATATAATATTTTTAAATAATAAAACCAATTTAAATTAAGTTTAAAAGTTTTAAATTTATGATTAAAAAACATATTTTATTTAAATTAAAAGAATAAATACAATTCTTTAATAAGTTTCATATAACCCTTCTAAGCCAAGGAGGGAAAAAATTTAAAACATAGGTTATGGGTATTTTAATCAAGTTAATGACTAAAGTTGAAAAAAAAAAAAAAATTATCAGCATTTGATAAATTTAAATTTACAACAATTTGAAGGGTAAAGTAGGAAATATTCTGTTTTCTATTTTGAAAAAAAGGAAAAACAAAGTTAACAACAAACCATCTTGCATGTTTAACCTTTATGAACCAGTCCCATGTGACTATGTGAGCTTCCAAAAACTTCTCTCATAGTATAACCAAACAGCAATAAAACAAGAATCAGACATTATCAAGACATTATCAAACTCAACAGTACTGATCATGATTCATGAGAGAATATCTAAATTGACTCTTTTTATTTTTATTTTTATTTTTATTTTCTGTCTTTTTTTCATTTAAAAAGTCCCCAATGTCTGAACTACATGTGTGGATGATTTTCTTTTCTTAAATGTTTTTAATAATTTTTTTTTTTTTTGGGGTCAAGCATGAAGCCCCATAAAGCAGTTTTTGTGATGAAGAATTGATACTCATGTCAAAACTTTGGCCATATTTTTATACTTTTTCATTTCTTTTTAACAAAGTTGAAAAGCTGTTGAGTAAAAATAATAATAATGAAGAGGAAATCTTGATTAATTTTTTTTTATCTTAATTTTTTTTTTAGCATTAATAATTTAATATCATTAATATCCTTTTTTTTAGTGGGGCTATTAGCACACCTACTAATGAACTATTTATACCCCACTTTTTAAATTATTTAGTATTTTTTTTTTCGTTTATCAAATTACTTAAAGCGACATATAATTTTTATTAAAAAAATTATGTACAAAGTAAAACTAATAAAACCCCATTTTCTTATTTCAAAACCCTAATTATAGAGAATTAAATATTTACTGGATTGTTTTCTCATTGATTACGAAATGATTTATACAAGAAGAGATATGTAGTAGTTGAATACAAGTAAAGCTATAAATCCTACGTATAAGAAGATTACAGTGGAATCTAATCTAAGATAGCTACATGATTAAGATAAGTACAAGGAATACAAGTTTAACTAAACTATATTATCTTTAACACGCCCCTGCAAGATGGTGGGCATTTCAGACACACCAATCTTGGACCTTAGCAGAGAGAACCTTGTCCTGGATAAAGGCTTTGTAAGTGAGTTAGCCAGTTGCTCAGAAGACATGTGATATGTGAAGCTTTCCACTTTGAACCTTTTCCTGAACGAAATGAAAATCAATGGCGATGTGCTTTATTCGGGAGTGGAACACAGGGTTAGAACATAGATATGTAGCGCCAATGTTGTCACAGTAAATTGTCGGTGGAGTAGAGGATGAGATGAGTAACTCACGCAATAGAGAGGAAAGCCAGACAACCTCAGAGGTAGTGTGAGCAACAGCTTTGTATACAGCCTCAATTGACGACCTGGCAACAACGCGTTGTTTGCGAGAGCACCACGAGATAGCATTGGACCCAAGGAAGATGACGTACGCACTGGTGGAGGTGCGGTCATCCTTATTTCCGGCCCAATCATCATCAGAATATGCATGGAGTGATATGGGTGAGTCACGATGCAGTAGCAAGCCATGATTAATCATACCATGCAGATATCGCATGAGACGTTTTGCAAGGGACTAGTGACCAGTCGTCAGACGATGCATGAATTGAGCAAGTTTATTCACTGCAAATGCAATGTTAAGACGAGTAAATGACAGATATTGTAAGGCACCGCTGACGAAACTCAGTGGCATCCATGAGAGAGGTGCCATCAAGAAGTTTGTGAGATCATGATCAGTAGGAAGTGGTGTAGAGATCGGCTTGGCATCAAGCATTTTGGTGCGAGATAGGAGATCAATTACATACTTTTACTGAGAGAGATACAGGCCGGCTGACTCCGAGGAAATAAGACAAGTTGCCAAGGTCTTTGATCGAAAACCGTCGAGCAATTTTCGTCACAAACTTGTCAACAACATCACCATTACTTACAATGACAATGATGTCGTCAACATATACCAACAAAAAAAGAGTACAACCATTAGTATTAAATATGAATTGAGAGGTATCAGAGTGTGAGTTGACGAACCCATTCTGGATAAGAAATTGACGAAGCTCATTATACCACGCCCGAAGCACCTATTTGAGACCATAAATTGCCTTCTTGAGACAACATACATGTGACGGATACACAGGATCCACAAACCTTAGGGGTTGTGCCATGAACACGATTTCAGATAGGTGCCCTTACAAGAAAGCTTTGTTCACATCAAGTTGGCAAAGAGTCCACCCACGTGACACCACTATACTCAGTATGACACGGATTGTAGTAGTTTTGACAACCGGACTGAATGTGTCAGTGTAATCAAGGCCCGGTCGCTGATGAAATCCCTTGGCCACTAGACGGGCTTTGTACCTCGAGATAAAGCCATTCGGTGATCGTTTTATGCGGAACACCCACTTACATCCCACAACATTACGCGATGCACTCAAGGGAACCAAGTCCCACGTTCCATTGTAAAGAAGAGCATCAAACTCTTCAGACGTTGCATGACGGGACCCGCCCCGACTCCTATCTTAAGTACGAGGGAAACCTATGAATTACTTATCTTTCCATCTGAAATCTGAATTTAAAAAAAAAATGCCATTTAGATAAAATCATATAAATTTCAAGGTGGCTTTTCAAAACTTTTCCACCTTTTCAAATTTTTTTCATAAATTCTTATATTTTTCTTTCTCTGGTGGGCTTGAGTTTGAGATTTACTCTCCAAACGCCTACGTACCTTATACTCAATAAGGATCAAAGCCCTCGTAGTTCATTGAATATCTTCTATACCTCTCTGAAAACAAATCTCTTCTTGAAAAACATTATGAATTGTTGTTCTGTAAAACAAGCTGAGAACCAATTAAAGATCTTTTCTTTTCGTTTAAAACACTTTTTTCTGTAAATACTATATACTATATATAATAAAAACATTTTCTGAGTTTATAAAATATAAATATCTAATTTAAGGTCTAATAATCTGAAAGTTTTTCTCTACTGATCATAATCAGTAATATACATATATTTATGAAAACTCTTTATCAAACTAGTGTCTAGGGGAATATCTCACATACGTGGCAAAGCATCTCAATGCACACGCAGAGCAGGGGGGAAAACATCTCACATACACGGTGATATCTGATCATCCATGCAAAGCGATTGTCTCACATACACGTTGATATCTAATCACACGTGCGGAGTAATCTCATATAATCTCATATACACGTCGATATCCGATCAAACGTGCAGAGTAACTCACATACACGTGCAGAGCAGCCCCAAAGGCTAATAAATCTGAATATAATCTCACATACACGTCGATTATCTGATCGAACGTGCAGAGTAATCTCACATACACGTGCAGAGCAGCCCCAAAGGCTAATAAATCTGAATATAATACTGCTGGGGAGGGTACATATCTTTATATCTTAAAATCTGACAATCTAGAAATCTATCTGAAAATCTAGAAATCTATCTAGAAATATGAAAATCTAATTGGAAATCTATCTGAACATAAGTGAACTATTCTTCTTTTTAAATCTTAATTCTCAATCTATTTCTGGATTCTGGAAATCTACATATTTCTTAAAAGCATATATCATCTGTAAATCCGTTTTCTAAATAAATGAATAATTCATTTATTTCTAATACTTCTTTAAATAATTATAGTTAATACATAAATCTAAAATGATTAACTTAATCATAAAGAAATAAAACTATTAACTCACAGACTTATGTGCTCAATTCTGCTTCTGGGACTGGATTCCCTTCAGAATTCAGACATCAAAACTCTTCTCTCTCTCTTCCTTTCTCTCTTTTCTTTTTCTTCTTTTCTGGTTCGCCAACGCCAATATCTCGGCCTCTCACTTTCTTGATTTTCTTTCTTTCTTTCTTTCTTTGTGTTTGGACCTAATCACCCACACGCCTCTCTCTCCTTTTCAATTCTTTTGTTTCTCAATTTTAGTCAAAATCTCTTTCTGTCTCTATTTCTCCAATCCCCCTCTCCCTTTTTATATCTTACATATATATTTTTTTAATTAAACTTATCCCACCTCTTGCTTTGACACTACACACACGTGCGCATGGCACAACTTGCCACCTATCACCCTAATTGACACCTTTACCAAATCCAACCGCCTACATTATTTTTTATTCTTTTTTTATAATCTATAAACTTTTCTGGATAAAGGTGAAAGTCTATCTCGAGCTTAGATTCAAACTTGGGTCTATGTCATGTGTTTGGGCTTGGATTCCAGGCTTGGAAAAATTTCTGGAACTAGACCTTACATTGCATGTCTCCATTCCGAAATTTTCAGAGCCTGAGATGTACAAGTGGGCTCAACATGGGTAGAAGATAACACATTGGTTAGAGACATTTTGGAAAGAGATTTGTGTATGTGGTTTTTAGATCGAGTTATCATGGGGTGACTGATGTTAGGGGTTGTTTCAGTGAGAGGTGGTGCAGCGGTGTGGGTGATTGTTGGTGCAGCAGTTTGGGTGGTCACTGGTGCGATCGGCTGGGTGGTGTTCGGTGTAGTGGTTTAGGCGATGGTTGTTGCCATCAGTCGGGTGGCGTATGGTGCAGCTGGTTGATTGGAGGTTAGTGCAGCAGTTTGTGTTGCTGGTGGCGAGGGCTGGCCGTAGGTGGTTGTAATGGAGGTGGAGCCACAACCCTTGCTCAGGAATCAAGAAGCATGATCTGTCGATGGATCTCATGTGCAGTAGGAAGTGACTGAAAGTGGGCATGGGAGACCAGAATAGTGACAGACAGACCCTCATGAGGCAGCCAAGATGAACACGTGTGGTTGCTAGACCTAGGAAGATTTACGCGTATGGTTTTGTATGGATATACTGACTCAATGAAATTAACATGTCTAAAAATAAATATACGATTGATTTCTGGATCTAAACAGTGATAAGCAGTTTGTGACAGTAAGTACCCTATGAAAATGCACGCCTTAGACCAAGACTCAAGTTTGTGATTATTGTATGGCCTAATCCATGGGTAGCAAAGGCACCCAAATACGCGTAACTTGACGTATGATGGACTCACACCGAAAATTCTTTCAAAAGGAGATGACATGTCTAAAATAGGTGTGGGCATCCTATTAATCAAGTATACAGTAGTCTGAAAGGCATATGACCATAATGTGAGAGGGAGTGAGGCATATGTGAGAAGGGATAAACCCGTCTCTACAATGTGACGATGCCGACGCTCGGAGACACCATTGTATTCTGGTGTGTGTGGTGGTGTAGTAAAGTGTGAAATGTCATAACCTGTCAGAGTTTTTCTTAGGGCTATGTATTCACTACCATTGTCACTGTAAAGTGAGATGATGGAATTTTTGAAAAAAAATTCCACTAAGTTTTTATACCGACTGAAGACTGCATACACATCAGATTTGAGTTTTAAGGGATACATCCACATGTATTTCGTGAAATGGTCAACAAATAGCACATAGTACTTGTAACCATCTTTAGAGATAATTGGAGAGCTTTAAACATCTAAATAGATAATTTCAAGTAGTTTGGAACTAACAACAGTGGATACTGAAAAGGGTAACTTATGAGTTTTATTAATTTGACATGCACTACACAGATTGCTAGAGTTACTACATGAGAGAATAGACACTGCTTGAGACAACACTAATTTAGACAATATTTTTCGTGATGGGTGACCTAGATGATGATGCCAGTCAGGGAGAGAGACCTTGATACTTGAAAAGGCAATGATGGGCGGCTTTTCAGGTTGAGCATGAGATGGTCACTCGTAGACTACATTCCTAATCTGTCCTTGCATGAGTTGTGCCCCCATACGAAGGTCCTTCACAACAAAAGAGAAAGGCGAAAATTCAACAGTGACTTGGTTAGATACATAAAATTTTGAGATAGATATCAGATTTTGTTTCATGTTAGGTACGCATAGGACATCAGATAATAAAAAAGATGATTTTTTGGTAGGTAAGAGTAAAGAACCAGTGTGTGTGATAGCCAAACCTGAGCCGTCACCAATCATAATGTCATCAGAACCATCATGCGGAGAGTGCAAAGACATGTTCTGTAGGTTAGAAGTGACATGGTGTGAGGCACCATAGTCGAGAAGCCATTCTAGCGTGGACGAGTTTGGTGCGGCAAAGTTGGCATGGGGCTGCCATTGCCTAGTTGGCTGGTTTGCTTGTTGCCGTGGTTGAGCTGATGTGAAGGTGACAATGGTGCAACGCTTCGCCGTGTGACCTTGTTCACCACACAGTTGATAGAATCTGTGATATGGTCTGAACCTATTTGGTTGATTTTGAGCAGTCGAATTTCTTTGAGGAGGGGTGTCTGCCTGTTTGTTGGTGACAAAATTCTGGTTTGAAGATCTATTGTTGGCATAATTTCGATGATGATTGGCCTAGTTACCGCTGGTGTGTGGTTTGGCAACATAGTTTGCCGTGATGGATAGCTTATGATTGTTTAAGGTTTCTTGCTTCAGGATAGCCTCAAAATTGAGGAGTTTCTCATGTAGTTCTTCAAATGTAATTGCAAAGTCACGAGCGCGAATCGCGGTGGATATATCTTTGAACTCATCTCCTAGGCCGTTTAGGATTTTAACTGTCAAATCTTCATAGTTTTCTGGAGCATCGAGCATAGCCAACTTGTCAGTAATACTTTTGGCATGTTGCATGAATTTGTTATAGATTATGAGCCTTTTGAGATGTTGGTGATGACGCCTTTGATGTGCATGATATGTCCTCTGAAGGGCTTTGCATACGTGTTAGCAAGTGCCGTCCATGCATCGTGTATAGTTCTAGCGGAAGCGATGAATGGGATGATGGATGGCGACATGGAGCCAATGATGGCGTTGAGGAGGAGCTGGTCTTGCCTGGTCTAAAGATGGAGGCTGGGTTCAGTGAGCTGACTTCTGCCGTTGTTATGGTGACTGGTGGGCAGGGGTTTTTTCCGTCAACGAATCCCCTAAGATCGAAGCCAACAAGGAGGGTATGGAATTGAAGTTTCCAAGAGTGATAGTTTGTTGCCGTAAGTTTCTGCAATGCTTGAGCAACAATGTTGATTGATATGATTGTTTTTGATGAGGAAGAAATATCATGGGATGATGAAGAAGAAGAGATAACCGTAACAATGTTTGAAGAGGAAGAGGCAACGGTGTTGGTCATTGTTGGATCTTGGACTCTTTTGAGTTATAGAAGCTCTGATACCATATAGAGACTTAAATCTTTACTGGATTGTTTTCTCATTGATTATGGAATGATTTATACAAGAAGAGATATGTAGTAGTTAAATACAAGTAAAACTATAAATCCTACGTATAAGAATATTACAGTGGAATCTAATCTAAGATAGCTATGTGATTAAGATAAGTACAAGGAATAGAAGTTTAACTAAACTACATTATCTTTAACACTAATGACATAGATTATTTCAAATCGCTGAATGTTTACTACTTTTGTTTATTATTTTTTTTCGGACCTCGATCTCATGTTTCTCATGTTTAATATTTATTGATTTTATTGTACTATGCAAGAATATCAAAGCATTTCAATGCAAACATGACAAGATCCACAAAACCCATTTCGAGTTTCTCTCTCTTCAATCTTTAGAGTAATTGCTTGTTTAGATTTAAATAAACAAAAAAGGAGACTTCAAACAAGATGAAAAAGACTTGAAGTGAAACACAAGTCAACATAGTTAAATAAATTAAAGTTTTTCCATTTCAAAGCACAAAAACAAGTGTTGTCAATATGGATATGAAAAAACTATATATAAAGATTAGATATGAAGTGTATTTTTATTTTTATTTTAAAGATATGATGTGTATTAAGTTTGAAAAATATGTAAAAGAGTAATCCTGGAAATAAATCAAAAAAATTAATAAAACCATTTATTATTATTATTATTATTATTGTTAAATATAAATGGGTTTGGGATGCTTTCACAAAGGATTATTATTGTACATCTTTTATAAGATTAATTCTGATATTTTTCTTCAAATTAACTTCTAATAAAATTTGTAGAAACCTCATCACAAATCTTTATGTGACAGGATTCACACGACCACCATAATCATGCAAGATTTAACATCAAAATCTGTATATTTTGTTTACAAATTCTACACAATCTACAGTTTTAAAATTTATCAGAAATCATTTTTAAAATCTCTAAAAATTAAAGTAAAATTCTCCTGAAACATGTCAAAGACCTTTCTTAAAATTGTATAAAAATTAAGAAACACCTTTAGAACCAAAGTCTTTACTTATTTAATTTTCAAACTTAATAATCTTAAAAATTGTCATTAACCACCTATTAAAAATGTCAAAGACCATGAAATTTGATAAAAATAAAAATGTAAGTCCAAAATATGAGATGTCATTATCCAGGGTTGTGTTCTAAAAAGTAAAGATACAACTCATGAAAAAATATATATATATAGATATAGATGATGATCATTGATCCCCATCCACTACTTTTGTTTCTCATTTTTTATTTTTGAAGGTGCTTTGTAGGACCCCCTCTTTTTCTTTTTAGCTATATTGAGATTTGAGAGTATTAACTGTCAACTTACCCAAAATCAATATTTCTGATTGCACCTCCCCATTATTTTCTTGTTTCTTTGTCTTCACAATATGGAATATTCACATGGGCTCCGGGATCATATATATATATATACAGAAATTCTATTATCAATTCGAACTGACAAAAGTTATATCAGTTCCTTGCATGTGAGCCACTGGATTTAAATACTTTGACTTGACTGTATGCATTTGCCAGTCAAAGTATTTAAATCCAGTGGTCCACATACAACGAACTGATATAACTTTTGTCAGTTCGAACTGATAATAGAAAGACTGTATATATATATATATATATAATAAAGCTATTGGACCCAAAAAACCAACTCAAATCTATGTGGCAACATCACATGGGATCTTGAAAAGAGTGACATGGGCCCATATTGTATGTGACTGACCTAGGATTTATTTGTCCAAACCTCAAACTCGTCCATTTTCCAATTGAACTACGCCCTTGTTGGCTAATGAAAATGATTTTTATAATAATAAAATATATATTTATTTTATTTAAGATATCATGTATAATTAAATTGATCATAAAATCATGTTTACTACTTTATATTTTTATTTTTTATTTTGTCAAAATACTTCTTTTCCTGACTAACTTTTTTTTTTTTTTTTCAAATATCTTAAATTTTGATGAGAAACAAATGGATGTGACTTGTAGAGATAGAGGAGATATGACTTTAGAATCCCCAGAGGTGTAGGCCTGTAGGGCACTCAGGTATACCTTGTCTTGGGCCCAAAAACTAACTTTCACTTTTCCATTAATGAACCCATTTCAATTCTCATGTTCATGTGTTTTCTACTGTATTTTTGCCAAACTTGGTTCAAATAAATAAATAAATAAATAAAGGCACTCGTTCATTTGTTCAAATCCCACCTCTATATATTTTACACAAACTTGATATATGGTAGTTGCTTTCATTATTGAGGAGCACCTTTAATATTAAAAACCAAAAGCACTTTATAAGAAGCGGAGAGAGAGAGAGAAAAAAAGGAAGTTGTAGGGTATCCCTTGTTAAAATATTGAAGATACATCTTGGTTATGGAGGGTGACATACTTCTCAACAAAAAAGAGGTCCCATATCCCATGCCATGTTCTATCTGTCAACATCAATCCATCCATAGAACCCAAAATGTGTAAAAAGAAAACACAAAATTTAAGTATGACTCGGATTCCTTCTCTCCACGAAAAGCAGCAAAACAACAAATCCAAATCCCACCATCTCACATCTTCCACAATCACTTTTTTTTTTTTTTTTACTTTAGAACCTCCACCGTACCAGAAAATTTATTTATCTTCAAAAAAGTAGCTTTTTCTACAAAACATCATCCAGATTTCCATTTCCATTTCCATTTCTCAACAAATTTTTACTCTCTTCTCCTTCTTCTTCATTGTTCTCAAGTCTATTACATGATGTGCTTATCTCCAAGCTTGTCAACATCTTAGCCTTCATAGCCTCAGCTTCCCAATCGGTACGGACCAACACTACATAGAGAATGGACACGGCACAAGCCACTTGGGCCGATAACAGCCCAAACCACAGCCCGCTAAACCCAATGTTCAGCCCGAATGCTAGACCGACCGCCACTGGCGTGCCCACAAAGTAAAATGAGCCCAAGTTGATCCGAGCTCCGATCACGGGCCTGGCCGTACCTCGTAGGATGCCACAGCCGGTTGTTTGAGGGCAGTTACCAAGCTCACAAAGCCCTATTATTGGCAACACTGATGCCACCAATGCTTTTACCAGATCATCCTTTGTGAACAAACTGGCCCACCTATCTCTCAGGATCACAGTCCACGTCACGTTGATGATACCGATCACGAATGCACAACATAATGCCACCGTGGCAGCTAACTTGGCTTTATATGGCTTACCAGATCCAAGTTCATTTCCAACCTACATTAATAGCGAAAGATTAGAGAGCTTTTGATACATCAGATGTATGTACATTCACTGCATAATGCATATAAAAGTGTAGGTATGTAACAAATGCATCTACAGTAGTGCAAGGAATATTTTGTAAAAGGTTATTGAAAATTATTAGTGAGACAAAAGGCTATTACACCACCTGGTTCACTTTTGTTGGTTACATAATTTGGTCACGCACCAATTGTGTTGGAGCTTTTTAGAGAAAAGTAAACAATTGCTAGCTTGTCTTGTACTCATTTTGTCCAATCACATTACATTTGTGACCTAAATGGACCCCCCCATGGCTACAAGTAATGTTGTCATGTAACAAATCAAATATCTACTATTTTTTTTTTCCCTCTTTTGTTGTTGGTGATCAAATATGAGCTATTTTTTTTCTTTTCAAATTGAGCTATCTTCTTTTAAACCCTTAACATCGACCCTCCCAAACATAAATCTTTAACACAATTATCAAAGACAACTCGATGCATAGAAGACTCTCATAACATAAGGTAGAAATTGATATGATAGTTCCAAATCACTAATTCATCATTTGAGATCATTAAAAAGACATGATAACATAGGAAGGACTTTAGTGCATCTAGGGTTATAATGGGTGTGCAAATGGTTTGAAGAGAAGATACCACTTAACGCACTCGAGAATATATGCATTATGTAACTTTTTTTCAAACCATTCAAATCGTGGGTGTGTGCACTACACATATAAATTGAACGGAAGATGTATAGATCAGAAAATGCGCAGAGTAACAAAGGGACACCAAGAGTTTCCCTTAAAATGGACTTTAGTGCCACTAGGGTCCATCTATGCATATTCTTTGAAAACCTTTCAAATTTGAAATTAAGGTGCACTAATATACTCCAAGTGAAATCATTGGATTGTGAACCTGCACATAAATTGAATAGAAGATGCACGGAGGAACCCAAGAGTTTCACATAAAATGGACTTTTTGTGTATTAAAGGTGCATCCGTATATCTTTACAAACAATTGATCGATTTTTACACGTGATTTGAATAGAAGATGCACTTAGATGGACACCCAAGAGTTTGTCATAAAATGGAAAAGAAAGAGTAGGAGAGCATACCCGAGCAGAGACACAGCCAGCGAGGGCCATAGGAAGAGTGTACATCATACTAGTGGTCTGAATAAGAATGCCAGTGGCGGCCACAGCCAGTGTTGGATTGTCTAAATACCCAGCCATCACTATCACTATCTCGTACCACCACCACTCCAAACAAATCCCCAGACAGCTCGGCACTGCCACTCTCAACAGCGGCCCCACCCCACTACACACCCCTCCAATCCCACACCTCCACCTCATCACCACCCCTCCACCACCACCACCCCTCCACCACAAGTACCCCACCATCAGCACCACCATGTTCATGTTACACACCACCGACGCCATCGCCACCCCAGGTACCCCAAGCCCCATCTTCATCACCAAAACATAGTTCAGTGGCACATGGAATGTCACTGCTATAAGGGAACACCACATCATCGGCTTCGTCACTTGCTGTGACCTTAGAAAAACCCTCAACGGCTGCAACAGAGTGTTTGTCAAAAGGTCTGGGAGAGAATAGATTGTGTATGTTGCGGCCATTGCTGTGATGTCCTTGTCCTGTCCCACGAAGATCATGATGCTCTCGAGGTTGATCCAGAGGAGGCTGATGGGTATGATTGCGAACAAGAGTATGAGGATCATGCGTTGCAGGGAGAGGCAGAGTAGGTCCCAGTTTTTGCTACCATAGGCTTGGCTGCAGACTGGTTCTAGACCAGAGGCCAGACCCACAAGAACAGAGTAACCGGTGATGTTTGTGAACCCAATTGAGAGAGCTCCTCCGGCAAGCTCTAGACTGCCGAGTCTGCCTAAAAACAGCACCGAAACCACCGCTCTGATGAACACAAGCCAGTTCATTGCTGTTATTGGAAGAACCATGCTCCATAACTCCTTTAGCTCTTCAACAACCTGTTCAAAACGATATCAAAATAACAAAATAACAAAATAACAAAAAAGAGAACTTTTTTTCTTCTTCTTTTTGTGTGTTTGTTTCGTGGGATTTTCATTTACCTGCGAAAAAGTTGGGACTTTATGAGTAGAGAAATCCAAGTCCTTGGTATCAGGCATGAGGGGACTTTTTGGTTTTGAGTTATCTAAAATGGCAAGAAAAAAACAAAATTTAATCAAACAGTGCAACAAACCGAAACCCAAGTTGACAAAGACAAAAAGAAATCAATCAATCCAAAAATGGCATGCAATTAATGTTGAATGGAGTGAAAAAAAAAATTACACTTTCCTTTTCTTAATCTAGTCTTGGAGGTCTCTGTTTTATTATATATATCAGAGCAAGAAAATCAAAGATGGTACCTTTTGTGTGTTTTCTGTGTCACTACACACTTAAAAGGAACAAATGGGGTTGGCGAAGAAGCGGCCAGAAATGGAGAAGAAGCATTAAAAGCAAAAAAAAAAAAAAATTCCAAGTGTAAAGACAAGGAGAGAGAGAGAGAGATGGTGTGTAGAAGAGCAGTGAAAAGGAAAAGACTTGGTGATAATTCCTAGCGGCGGCGAAGCAGAGAGAGTGAGTGAGACAGAGAGAGAGAGAGGAAAGTGAAAGAGAGCAGTTTTAATGAAGCTTTGATTATTGTTTGCGTAAAAAGAAAAGTTTTTTTATTTTTATTTTTATTTTATTTATTTATTTATTTATTTATTTATTTTAAGTCGGTTTATATATATATATATTTTTTTCTTTTTCGATCATCATTATTTTAATTTTTCGGTGTGTCTATTCAATTGGATATTTACAAAGTTCAGGGTATATGCGTTTTTTGTTTGTTAATTTTTATTTTATTTTTGTTATATTTTTTATTATATATATACGGTCTTTCTATTATCGGTTGGTCTTGATTTAAAATATATCATTTCTATTATCGGTTCGTCTTGATTTAAAATATATCATGATGAATAATGTGGACCATTAGATTTACATAATTTGACTCCAAGTGTATGTATTTGTCAAAACTTCTCTATAATCTATGGTCCACATTCTTCGTCCTGATATATTTTATACCAGGACGAATTATGGAGAAGTTTTAACAAGTGCATACACCTTTTTTTTTTTTTTTGATAAGGTGTATACACTTTGTGTCAAAGTATGTAAATCTAATGGTCAACATTCTTCGTCCTAATATATTTTATATCCGTACAAATTAACAATAGAAAAATTCTATATATATAATGGTTCTTTTATGAGATTTCTTAATTTAACACAAATAAGAGAATAGGTAGATACCTTGATATTTTTATTTATACCAATTTGAAAACAAATTATTTGATCCTAATGAGTAATGAAAAATTGAAAATACATAAAACATATACATAGATTTGACAAGAATAAAGAAATGATTAACACTTGATGGGATTTGTTTTCTATAAAAAAAAAAAACAAAGAAATGACAAAGCGAAATATGGGTCAACAAAATGGTTGCTTGATTTGATAAACTCTTAAATTTGAAGTCGTTTTTAAGTTAGTTTAAGTGCGAGTACTGCTATAAATTATTATATGAATTGATTTTGTAAGCACTACCTTATTTAACTAGTCTATACAAATGAATATGAATATGGCTAAAAAGTTGTTTTTAAAGTTGTGTAAATAGTCTATCCTCAAGGCGTAGCTCAGTTAGTAGATGTATGAGTTTGATGCTTGGATAAATGACTCTCACAGTAACTCGATTCCAACCAATAGCAAAAGTTTCAAAAAAATATATGATCTAGACAGATGAATAGATAGATACTAAAAAAAAAAAAAAAGTTGTGTAAATAGTCTATTAAATTATTAGAAAGTCATGACTGTTATAAAAATTTAACTTTAAACACACTTAGATCATACAAATTGATACTCTAGAATATAACTAATATGATGATGATTGATGACAATATAAAGCAATAATAAAACAAAATACGATTAATAGAAAAGTTGCCAAGAGTTTGTATGTGTAGTTGGATGTTTTTGATTGATAGTTTGTGTGTGTACATTTGTTGGATTCAAGCGACCTATTTATAGGGATTTAGAATCAATATGATTAATGTGTTTTAAAATATTGTAACTCCTAATTTGAATTTGTTTTAAAGATTGTAACTCCTAATATTTTAATTTGAAATTAAACGAATTGATGTTATAAATTTTGTTAACTATCAAATATGGCAACCTCCCTAATGAAGCATTTCCCTTGCTACTAGGAACTAGAACCATGGTAGGACCCGGTCCCTAAGGGAGCCCGGTTCTGGCGAGACCTGATCCTTGATGGAACTCGATCCTGATAGCATTAGATCGTCAAGAGAGCTTAGTCTAAACCAGTACCGGACCCCCAGAAGTACTAGGTCCACAAGACAGGATCCGATCCTAGTAGAGGACGGTTCACCTACTAGGGAGTAACCACTAATGAAAGAAGGAACGATGCCAAACATCCGCTTGCCACATGCCGATCGCCGCGAATGCCCTAATCAAGCTCATAAGTCCTTAAAGAACTTTCTAGAATTCCAAATGAACCCTCAAAGCACCGGGTCAAAGCTAGGGCTGATGCAAGCTCTAAGGCAACACCACTTGGTGAAATGAGAAACTGAAGCATCTGGCATTTGGTGGTTGAGCAATTAATGCAGGGGCAGTAGACATGTAGAAGGAAAGATTAGAAGTCAACAGATAAGATCTCCCCATAGCCACTCCTCAGCAACGGCCGGATCCCGCTCCAGCCAAGCCCTAGTCAATGTCAACTACCCCATACACGAAGAAGAAAGTTGTGCTTTTCCAACAAAATGGATGCAGAGAGTCCTTAGGTAGAGAAGGGAAAGTTTTGAGAAAAGCACCTGACAGGTGCAACGCGACAGGCACTGACGCTGTCTCCTAGTGAGCGAAGCAGTGAAAATGACAGGTCAAGCTAGCTAAGAGTGTATCTAGCCAATCAAAGCGACGTGAATCACCACCAAAGCACCACGTCAACGTAACTAAAGCACTATAGGGCATAGGTGGAGCAATCACAGCCCTTTAGGGCGTGTGCCACCCATGAGCTCGATCCATGGGAACGGTGGGGAGTCCTTGGCGGCTCTCCTGCTTAAAAGCCAAGACCTTCACCTTCCCGCTAAAGCGCCAAATCAGCCGTAAGGCACATGTGGAGCAATCTCGACCCTTCGGGGCGTGTGCCGCCCGCATGCTTGACTCAAAGGAACAGTAAGGATCAAGTGAAGTCCTTCCCGCCTAAAGGGATAGCCCTTATCTACGAGCACTAGGTTGCCTTATAAATACCCCAACTTAACATGAGCAAGGGGGTGACCTTTTCGAGAGAGATTTTTCTAGGAGAGAATGAAAAAAGACCTAGCGTATGAGTGAATGCTAATTGGCTACTAGTCTCTTATACACCCCCTTCATTTGGTCATGCTACTTGGCTACTAGTCCTATATACACCCCCTCTATTTGGACATGCTACTTGGCTACTAGTCTCCTATACACCCCCTCCATTTGGTGATGCTACTTGACTACTAGTCTCCGATACACCCCCTCCATTAGTCACTTTGTAAATAATTTTTTTGTAGAGAATTGTAAGCTCTGTAGAGCCATGAACAATGTAACTTGGCTTTTGCTATTAATAAGAACGTACAACACTTGTGTGCATTCCTTTACTCATTCATGATCAGTCCCAGCTCTCACGGTGTCAATCCCAGCTAGTTAATTGCTTTCGGAGGGTAGGTAGATAGGATCTCCGCTCCAACACCCCACTCGCAAACAGTTTTTCCTAGTTCAGTACCCCTGCAGTGTCAAGGACCGCACATCTATTGCGAAGCACCGCAGCTACCCCCAACCTGATCCCAACCAATTACGGAGCACTTGTACTTCGTGGTCAACTGTTGTCTTGAAAGTCAAACCAGATTTTTCGAATAACAAATTTCAAAACTTTTATTCTAACATTCCCCCACAAAAGTTTTAAAACCTTATAAGATTTTTAAGGTTTAACGTATCTTGACAACATTATAGTATGCATTAGGTGTAGGTGCTTTTCGGGCTTAAACTTATACTTAGTGTTGATAATGTCCACTTGAGTTAAATGAGTGAACTATGTCTTGAACTCGGTCCCTTTGATCCAGTTTCAACTAGCACACACATAATATCAACAAAGACTTGGTTTTTGCGGGTTAGTGCTATTAATGGCCATACAATGGTATCTTGGTTTTCATAAGAGTTATTGGAGAATAGCCCAATTCTCACATTCACGACCTCACGACTACTCTTACTTAGGTGAGTTCTCCAAAGATACATGTGACATATACCTTGCAAGAGTATACTTTCCTTGAACACATTCAGGGTCGTTGCCCTTCCTTATCGTCACAAACTTGCACTATTGTCATAGGGATGAGTATGAGTATATCTCATCTAGGATATCTCAATTAAAGTAGTGCTAAATGAGTCATGCAATATGGATTGTTTCTACCTAGTGAACCTCTTTCATAGGATCTCCAATTACAGAGGTTGGGCTACCTCCCTTGATGACTCCCTTGCGAGCTTAAGCCCATCCCCTCAACAATTCTATGATAGCTTTCCTTGAAAGCCTTTTAGTTAACTGACCACCAGCTATGTTTAGCTGAGATTTAACATACTCCAAAGATACAATAGCATTACTCAGAAGACTTTTTATAGACTTACACCTCACTAGAATATGTCTACTCATCTTTTTATTACTATATGATTGTTCTACCAAGTCTAGAACTGCCTTACAATTACAATGTATCGGAATAATACACTTGTTTTCCAACTATAGGAATTTCCTTTAAAAGACTTTTAATCCACTCAGCTTCTCTACAAGTTGTATTTAGAGCTATAATTAGGGATGGCAAAATTCCCCATGGGGACGGGGCCCCGCGGGGACCCGCACTTTTGGGGTGGGGATGGGTTTCAATTTGATGGGGATAGGGCGGGGATGGGGATAGATAGTCTAACCCGCAATGGGTTTTATACTCCCCACCCCGCCCTACCCCGCTTAAAATAATACTTAGTTAAACTACGTAGTTTCAAAAATAAATATATCTAAAAAAAATGAAATATATATATATTTATATAAATACATTGACCCTAACTTTACATCTCTTCACACTTACTGAACATAAATTGACAAAACAAAATACTATTAAAAAACCCTAGCCGCTAACTTCAACACTAAGTCTCTAATCCTCAAACAACTCAAAGTTCACCGTTCAAGCTTCAATCTCAAACACAAGAGGACATACAGTAAATTTCTTTCTCAAATAACTTCTAAAATTAAAAGTATAATAACAACAGTTTTTTTTTTTTTTTTTTCAAGTTTATTACATTAATAATTCTCAACTCTTGAATTAAATTTAAATCGTTTATCACTACTTCAGGTAGGCACAAATATGTCTACAGATGCACTAGAAAGTGAAGACTCAATACTGGTGTTATCAAGAGAAAATTATGTAAACATACAAGAATAACATGGGGTGGAAACAAACTAAAGAAGAGAGAACTAGAGAAATAAATGCAACTATTAAATGATTAGCGTTACGATTTTCGAACATTTTGACTTCATACTTTTATGCTTATGTTTGAAAATGATTGAATTTACTTGTGAGAATTATGTTTATGAGATGTTTTTTAATAGTTTATTGGAATTATTTACTACTTTATATATTATATCATATTCGATAGTTATATATTTATTATTTAAATAAATAAAAATTATAAATGGGGTAAATGGGTGGGGATGGGGAAAGCACTCCCCGCTGTACCCCGCCCTGCCCCAACCCGCTCCATCTATGGTGGGGTTTTATGAGGGGATGGGTTTTCAAAAAATAAATGGGGTGGGGTGCGGGGAAGGCCACCCCGCCCCAAACCCGCCCCATTGCCATCCCTAGCTATAATTAAGTTCTGACTCCATAGCTTTTGGCTACTCTAGATCTTTTACTCCTTCTAAGTTCAACTTCTGATTCATCTACATGATTACTAGAAGTAGATTTTCCATTATTTGATTCTACATGATTATAATCTAAGGATTTTTGTACTCTATTATTAAAAGGAAAAATATCTTCAAAGTATATAGCATTGTTAAACTCTTTGACGAAATTATTAGAAATTCCACTAACTTTGGAATTAATAATTAAAAATCTATAGCCTTTGGACCTATTTTATTCTTTTTGTGATTAGTTATTCCAACATTTGCTAAACACCCCCACACTTTGAGAATTTTAAGATTTAGAGTTCTACCATTCCAATTGCATGTTTGGTAGGTTGTATTGTAATAATACAATACAATAATTGGCTTACTTTTTACTATACATTGTATTGTATTAGCTAATATATTTTAATTCCTCTAATACAATGGATATTGTATTAACTAATACAAAGGGTGGAGGTTGTATTAACTAATACAAAGGGGAGAGAAATAATAATAAATATATCCAAGTAATAATAACAATAATGATAATAAAATTTAATAATTATAATAATAATGATTATTATAGTAATATTAATACAATTTTAAAATAACAATAAATATTAATAATAATACTATATAATATATAATAATTATACATTTAAAATAATTATTTTCATCAAAAAAAATTTTTATTGTAATAATAAACTTAAAATTAAAAGTAAATTAAATAAATATTATGTAAATTTAATTAGATAAAAATAAAAAAGTATTATTCTAAATTTTTAATGGTATAAATCTAAAAATGATATAAGTTAAATAAAATATTAAAAACAATTGTCAAATATTATTGATATTCGTTACTAATTTATATAATACAAATATTAATTATTATTCTTTAAAATGTAAAACCTTATATATATATATATATATTAATATGTTTTTCATTCTAAAAATATATCAATTTTACTAGTTAATAAAATATTGTGGAACAAAAATCTCATCCAAATATGGTATAACTTAATACAATCTAATACGAAATATCACCAAACACATAATTGTATTAGAATAATACAGCCTAATGCAATACAATTCAATCCAACCTAATCCAATGCAATCTAGTATAATACAATACAGTGTGCCAAACGAACCCTTAATCTTTTACCGTTATCCTATTTAGTACAAAACAAGCAATCAATATTTCTTCTCATCGCAAGTTCTCAAATAAACCTGAACTTAACAACATTGAATTCATCATATCCATTCAAGTTCTAATTTTTTTTTCCTCTTAGCAACACCATTGGATTGCGGTGATTAAGGAGTTACCTCATGTATTATACCATTCTTCACACAAAAACTATTTAAAGCAATCAAAGTATATTCTCCAATCCACCTCTATCAGACCTAAGTCACTTAATTTTCATCTATAATTGATTTTCCACCTCATTTTTGTATAACTTGAATTTATCAAAAAACCTCATCCTTAGTCTTGATTAAAAATACATAACAAAACTTAGAACTGTCATCAATAAAAATCACACAATATTTATTTCCTACTCTAGTAGGTGATCTACTTGAATCGCATACATCACTATAAATGAGCTCAAGTTTTTGAGTTTCCCTTTCTATAGACTTGTGAGGCTTTCTAGTTTGTTTTGCTTGCACACAAATTTCACACTTATGTTTAAAATCTATTTGAGTCTTAGGTACTAAATCAAGACCCATCATTTGTTTCATTTTCTTAAGACTAATATGACCAAGTCTCTCATGTCATATAATAGTAGTTTCAACATTCAAAACCTTAGAACTTTCATTGAAATTCAAACATTTAATTTAAATAAACCATCACTAACATAACATTTTCTCACAAATACATTGTTCTTAGAAATTACAACTCTATTGGACTCTAATACAATTTTATAGCCATGTTGAATCAAAGAAGATCCACTAATAAGATTTCTCTTCACATCCGGCGCGTGACACACATCTTTAAGAGTTAAAATCTTTCCTAAAGTAATCATCAAATTAACATCTCCAATCTCAAGTACTTATGTTGTGGTATTAATTCCTAGCATCACACTTCCTCCACTTGAGTTCTGATAATTTTTAAAATAACGTCAGTCAAATCAAACATGTATATTTGCACCTGAATCTAACCACCAATCACTACTTTCATAAGTAAAATTAACATTTAAAGAACTAGGATTGTACTTAAAAATGGGTTCACTTGAAGTCTCATTATCCATTAACATATGAACTTGATCTCTTGATCCATTTTGAACTTGCTTATAATTTCCTTTGTAATTTGGTAATTTGGTTGTCAATTAGAAAAAAATCTTTTAACAATACAACTTCAAGTGAACTAACCAAAGAGATCAAAAACATTCACCACTAAGTAAACTACTAGAGCTCTTATACCTAAAACGTTTTTTTTTTTTTTGCCTCTCAAATAATACTTTGATAAAAAAAAAAAATTATATAAAATACTCATCATGAAATACTCTTCAAAACAAGTATCATTTTGACTATATAAAACCACAAATACAATAGGTTCGCAATTCATCAAGATCAAATAAGACTTTTACTTTAACTCGGATTCTTATGTTTACATCTCATGTTTAGATTCTAAACATATATTGTAGAATACAGCACAAACATAGTGATAAAGCTTGGTTGTGAGCTTGGGGCTCGGTAAGGCTTAGTTGTAATTGGAGTTTGGGATTTGAGAGAGAATATTGAGTGTGTACTATGTGCTGTAACAATTTTCTACATAGTGGATATTTTTCTCTCCTCTTCTTGACGGTCGTGGTTTTTCCTTGTTTTGAGTTTCCACATAAAAAGCTTGTATTGTGTGATTAAGTGCTTCTCTTCATCTTACTTTATGTGTTTTGGGATATTATTTGTTTGCGGTGTATATTATGCATGCGCTTCCACGTCAAACTTTTCCCAACACAATTTGCCTTGTTAAAAATAAAATAAAAAAGAATAAAGAATAAAATAAATAGACAAGCCATTAATAAGTTGTAAATTAATCAGAAGCATTAGAGAAGGTTTTTTTTTCATTTAGTTGTCTATCAAGTATATTTTTATACCATCTAGGAAGCAAGTATCTTGACTATGTAAATATTTATTGTGATACAAGCCATTTTTAGAAATGCTATAATAAACGTGGTTTTAATTAAATGATTGATTCGTTAAATAGGAGACATCCATTTTTATATATTTATCGTTTTGATGCATGAGAATCTTCAAAAGGAAAAAAAACAAAAACAAAAACTGCAAGAGTGCAAATTCGATGCTTGTTTTATGCAAAGATTTGCATTTTTTTAATGTTAGGTTTACTCTAAATTTTACAGTGAGCACCTATAATTTTCATCTGTACGTATAGAATAAAATTGCATACTTTTGTATTTATATCTTCTTAGTATTATTGATTGATTTATTTATTTTGTAATTTTTGGTGTTTTTTTTTTAAAAAAAATATTACAATAATTCAGGGCTTGAGAAGAAGAAGAGATTTGAACTCATAACCACTTGGTGTATGTGTGAGGGGCATACCACTGGATCAATTTCATCTTGTCCACATATAATTTTGGTGTTTGATCAATATAAAAATTGAAAAAAATAATAATAACTATATTTTAACCATTCTATATCTTAAAAAAAATAACTTTTTCCCCTCTTTTAGGTTAGCAATGTAATAATGATATAAGCCTGTGGCAGTTTGTTATGCAAACCAAAGTGTCCATCGAGTTTTCTTTATCATTATTATTATTTTTCCCTATGGAAGTAGCAAGTCACACTCCACTAAGGAAAAGTGTAATATATTATTCTTATTGTTGTTGTGGGAGAAAAATATATTAATTGTCACAAGGATATGCCAACATTTTTTTTTAGAAGGTGCCGTGGCATTAAAATAAAATATTTTAAAAAATAATATAAAAAAAATTTGATTAATTTTAACCAATTCTGAATATATGTATAATTTATTTTACCAATGAGGTATTATGAATCAAAGAAAGAAAGCAACAAATCCAACAAAGCCTAGTTAGGAAATGAATGGAACTTATGCCAACAAATCCAAGCATATCTAAGATTTTAGATTAAGTGGATTACCAACATTGGTGCATGAAAAGAACCAAAAGCGACAATTAAACTTTATATTCATTGTAGAGATCTCACAATGAATTAAAGAACCAAAATAGATCTTATTATAAAGTCGCATAATTATAAATTAATCATTCATTAATCAATATGATTCCCACCAAAAACAATAATTAATTATTGTTATAGTCAATTATTCTTAATGCATTAATTTGTGAGTAGTGAGAAAGGACCAGACTATATCTTTACTTATTTAATTAATTTTGAACCAGACTATACATGCATTAATGAGATTCTTTCTTTATTTTTATTTTTATTTTTATTTTTTTTCATTTTTTTATAAAAAAAGACTAATCATGTATGGTCGTTATATATATATACTACCTGAAAAAGATGTACAATCTATTTTAATTTAATTTGCATCGAGTCTATAAAGTTAAGTAAACGTGTCAAAATAACGCTTTTTCTTCCCTACTTTTGTGTTTGAGACTAAGGTTGTGTTTGATTTTTTGTCTAAAAACTGAATGGTTTCTGAAACTGAACAGTAATAGAAAACTGAAAATTGAAAACCGATTACAATTGATAAGTTGTTTGTTTTTTTTAAGTTACAAACATATGAAAACAAATACTTTTACATCTATGTTTTTTTAACTATTATTTGTTATATATTTATATTTTAATATATTGAAGACAAATTTAATAATTCTTAAACATTTATTTAGTTTTAATAATATTTCAAATTTATATAAATTATTGCATCCAATGAAATTAAATACAAGCAAAATCCTTCAAACTTTTTATAATTGCATTGCCATTAAATTCGTAAAACAAATAATGTAATTTATAAATAGATATTGGAGATTCGAATTTGAAGTTAACTGGGCACACCTTTATACACCAGTATATTGTATTCATGAAACAAATAATGTAATTTATAAATAGATATATTAGAAAATTGAATTTGAAGTTAACCGGGTACCCTTTATGTATATTGTATTCGTAAAACAAATAATGTAATTAATAAATAGATATATTAGATATTTGAATTTGAAGTTAGTCGGAAATATTAATATGGTTAAGTTGTATTGTCAAAAAAAAAAAAAAAAAAATTATGGTTAGGGTTGTGAGAGAAGACAAAATATGAAATAAGTTAAATTTGTGATAATCGTTTTGGAAGTAAAAAATTGATATAAAGACAGGTGGGTTTTTTTTTTTTTTTTTGGAGCTCTTTAAGTGAATTTTGTCGCTTAAAAAATCAAATTAAATAATTTAATTGAACACATTAAATATCATTAAGTATTAAGTGGAAAAATCAAACAGACACTATTGATTTTTCAATTAAACACTTAATCATTGATTTTTAAAAGTGAATTTTTTTTTTTCACATTTCACTTAAAGAAAAATCATGGGAATTTATTATATCAATTTTTTATTTCCAAATTATACTTTCAAATCTTATTCATTTCCAGCTTTTTTTTCTCTCACAACCCTTAACAATATTAATATTTTATTCTTCTCACGATTTAAAAAACTTTATTCACCATAAAATCTAGTTCTTTCAAGACTCTAAAATCTGTTATGTTTGGTAGGCGGGGCTAGATGAGATTGGATAAAATTCAATCAATAATTGCTGATTGGGGCCAATATATGATTGAGTTTCCAATCCATTGGGCCCCATATAAAGGTACAATAGTCGGGTCCACACCGGACTATTGCAAACTCACAATAGTCTGGTGTTGATCTGACTATTGATTTTTTTTTTCATTTTTATTAATAAATAAATTTCATATTTATTTAATGCATTTAAATTAAATTGTTTATATTATTAAATTTAATTTTTATTAATATATAAATTTTAAAATTATCTAATGTATTTAAATTTAACTGTTTTTTATTTTTATTTTTACTTTTTTATTAATAAATAAAATTTGAAATTATTTATCATATTTAAATTTAATTAAAAATAATATAAATTATAATTTTATCTTTAAATATTTTTAATTTTATTAATTTAACAACAGATAAATTAAAGTATTTATTTCAATTTTTTTATTAATTTATAATTTAATATAAAAGTTAAAATATTATTATATTTAGTCCAATCTTATATTTTACCAAACAAAACATGATATTACTTTAGTCCAATCCTATGTTTCATCAAACAAATCATAGTATTAATTTGGTACAATCCATTCCTTTCCAATCCCATCTAATCTCAATCTCATCTTAATCCAATCAAATCTCATAAAATAATCCAATTCATTCCGGTGCATCAAACGTACCCTAAGGGTCTGTTTGATTTTTCAACTAAACACTTAATGACACTTAATGTGTGTCATTAAGTTGTTTCATTTGATTTTTTTTAATTGATAAAACCACTTAATGAGCTTCTAAAATCACTGATTTGTAAAAGTAAATTTTTTTCACTTTTCACTTAAAGAAAAATCATGGGAATATATCTCAATTTATTATTTTCAAATTTATCCATACAAATCTTATTTATTTTCAGTTTTCTTTTGTCCCACAACCCTTAACAATATTAATAATTTTCTTCTTCTTCTCACAATTTAAAAAACTTTAGTAGCCATAAAATCTAGTTGTTTCAAGACTCTAAAATCTCCATTTGAATCCAATGTTTATTCAATCCTATTTCGACTTCTAGTCATATTCTGGTAATGAGTTTTTTTCTCACATAATTCAATTAGTTTTATGTTATGTGATTGAAAAAAACTTAGCACTCTAGTATTTTTTTTTTCTTCTGGTTTTTTCCACTACTAGAAACTACAACTACATGCACTTTATGTGTGTTGCATCCACCACCATATCCATCTCTATATGCCCAGATGAGATACTCCAAAATTCGACACTAATTTTGTTAATTTACATAGACTTGAATTATGTTTGTTTGTGTCACATTTATATGGTATGACCACATTGATAAAGCATATGGATTTCATTATAAATTTGTTATTATATCATTATAACTCCACGTACAATTATTAGTGGTTGAATCTAACATGTTATTTCTTAAACTAAACTTTAATTAACTTATTCATTTTTTATACTTTAAGGGGATATATTTTATTGGGTGAAATTTTTTAAAATTTGTTATTATATTATTAAATTACCGTTTTTAGTTGTCTTTAATATATTAAAATATAAATATATAACAAATAATAGTTGAAAAGGCATAGATGTAAAAATCATTATTTTCAGATGTTTGTAACTTAAAAAAATAATAATCAAATTATCACTTATATTCAGTTTCTTGTGAAAATAAAACACATGTTTTTAAGTTTCGGTTTTCAGTCACTATTTAGTCTTCAGTACAATTCAGCACTGTTCGATCTTTAGACGAAAAATCAAACACAACCTAAGTTAATAACTTAATTTTAAATAACACCAAAGTATGGTGGGAGAGAAAACTCAAAACTCAATTCCCTCATTATTCCTATTTTGTCAACTAAATTCCCTCTCACCTTCTCTTTCTTTCTTTCTTTCTCAAATTTTCTTTCTCACTTCAAATTTGTAATCAGCTATTTGTAAACTGCTACTTTTGGTTTTAGGGTTGATTTGAGAAAAGAATCCCTAATTTGAGTTTTTTTCTTTTTTTTTTTCTTGCTTTTGTGGTTTGAAATTAATGAAAGTCTAGTTACCATTAATTGAAGAAAAAAAAATTCATTGTTTTCTCTTCCCGTCGGTTCCTCTTCTACGTTTAATTCTCACATTTCAAATCATTTACATGTTTCAACCAAATTTTCCACCCAAAAAAAAAAAAAAAAAGCACTAACACAAAGGTCAAAACAAAACTTTTTTTTTTCACGTCAACTTCTTTGACTTTTTTTTTTTCAATTAATGGTAACCAGACTTTTATTAATTTCAAACCACAAAGGCAAGAAAAAAAAAAAAAAAAACTAAAATTAGGGATTTCTCCTCTCAAATCAACCCCTTCAACCAAAAGCATTGGTTTACAAATAGTTGAGTACAAATTTGAAGTGAGAAGTGAAAAAGAAAATCAGAGGGAAAAAAAGGGTGAGAGAGAATTGAAATTGACAAGAGAGGAAAATGAGAGAGAAAAAGATAACTAAAACAAGGACAAAATGAGGTTGGTTCGGTGATAAACCTCCTACACATGCACCATAAGTTGAGGGTTCGAGTTCTCTCCGTCCAAAAAAAAAAACCCGAATTTATGTAATAATGTAATACTTAAAAAAAAAAGATAGCAAAAACAAAACTAAAGAATAAAGTGAGGCATTTTTATTCTACAATATATTTTGTTGCCATTTAAATTTAAGTTATTAAGGTGTTGTTAGTCCCACAAAATCAATACCAAAAAGTGTTAGAAATTTTTCGGTTACTGTTTTTGAAACATGTTTTTTGTTTCACAAATGAACAAACTTGAAAAAAAAAAAAAAAAAGTGTTCGTTAACATTTTTTATTAAAAACACGGAAATCGAAGAAAACATATTTTACACCAGTAAAGCATGAAATGCAGAAACCAACGGAATTGTTTTCAATTTTATAGCTGTTGAGAGCTGGTTATATTATCAATGAAGACTGAAGAGAATTTATTTTTTATTTTAAGAAATCAATGAAGAGAGTTAGCCTTATTTAGTGGTTTAGTGGGACCACGTAATAAATTAAATATGCATGATTTATTTAATTTTCTTAATATATATATATAAATTCTATTATCAGTTCGAACTGACAATAAATATATCAGGACGAAAAATGTGGACCACTAGATTTACATACTTTGATTCAAAGTGTATGCACTTGTCAAAACTTCTTCATAATCTGTGGTCCACATTCTTCGTCCTGATATATTTATTGTCAGGACGAACTGACAATAGAAAGACTAATACAGTAGAACCCCTGTAAATTAATCTTCTATAAATTAATATCCTCTCTAAATTAATAAAATATCCCGGTCCTGACTCGGGCCAATGTAAAAAATTAATAAACTTCTTTATTGTAATAATTAATATATATTTTTTGAAACGTAGTGTAAAATTTCGGTCCCGATTGTCGTATAAATTAATAATTTTATAAAAGTAAAATATATATTACAAATTATTCAAGAACTAAGAAAGTATTTCAAGATGATAGTTTGCCTTAGGCCACCATGTTTGATATTTTTGACTTCATCATTCATCTTTTGAATTATCCTCAATAAGTTATTGTGATCATCTCTTTTTGTAGCCTAAAGGTTTCGATTAAATTTAATATTTGAATAGCCTTATTTGTAGAGATTTTAGGTACCCCATGACTATCGTCGTCGTCATCATCTATCTCAACCATACCATCATTATTCTGTCTTGTGATATCATTGATAATATCCTCTTCAGTTGGAGTGTAACACACTTCTTCTTCAAATTTAGTGGCTGATGGTGTACTGTGGTGTTCCTGAGTTGAATGTGATTAGGTAGCTTTGTAAGTGGTACATGGGCTGTGCAATTATGAGGAAAAGCAAACCTTTTCAATTGCCATGGGCAGTGCAATTGTGATGAGGAATCCTAAAAAAAAAGGAACTTTCCCCATAGAAGAAAACCGACAAAATAAGAAATCCCGAAAAGGAACCTTCGACTTTCATACGTTTTCTAAAACAAAATAATACTTTATAAGGTAAAACCCTTCAAATTAATAACCCCTCTAAATTAATACTCAAGGATGGGTCCCAAGAATATTAATTTAGAGGGGTTCTGCTGTATACAGATTTTTTATTATCAATTTTCATTATAATAGAAAGACTAATATACACACACGCACACACACGCGCGCGCGCACACACACACACACACATATATATATATATATATATATATATATATATATATATATATATATATATATATATATTAAGATTCAATACCTGCTAAATGAACCTCTAATTATTAAAAACTTCTAAAGATTATAGTTGTATATTATATATATATTGTTTTATTCTTGACAAAAATATTTTCTAATAATAATAAAATGTGTTATTACTTCTTTATCATATTTTATTTGAAAAAAATATAAAAGACATTAATTAATTAAAATTGACTTTTGTTGATTAAAAAATATAAAAATATGCAAATTTTAACTACACAATTTAATCTTATAATATATTTTTGGGCAATTACCAAATTGGTCCTGGACTTTTTTTTTTTATTCCAAGTTGTTTGCGACTTTTACAAAAGTGACCAAATTGGTCCCTAACTTTTTAAATTGTACCAATTTCATCCCTCAATTAACTTTCTGTTAGTCAAACCTAACAGTCAATGGTATTTTAGTCGGGCAATTACCAAATTGGTCATGGACTTTTTTCTTTATTCCAAGTAGTTTGCGATTTTTACAAAAGTGACCAAATTGGTCCCTAACGTTTTTATGGAGTACCATTTGAGTCCCTAACTTTTAAGAAACAACAAAAAACATCCCTTATCATTAACCTCGGTTATTTATACTGTTACTTTGACTATGGTTTACTTTTAAAAGACTAAAGTACCCCTCAAAACTCTAAAGTTAAAAATGTTTAAATAAAAATAAAATAATTATTTAAACAAGAATGTAATGAAAACAAAATAAAATAAATTATCTGCAACTCTCTCATTGATTCGAAAATCACTACCGAACTTGGAAACACTTACTACCAACAATCTGAGCCCTTAAAAAAAAAAAATCAAAGGTTGGCAAATCCAGAATCGGCCAGTGCCTCAAGAATTAGAAATCTCATATCTCCGATGGAGAACACTAGACAGAGATTGAGGGAGATCTAGGGCAGCTTCGTGGATGACATGTTTTCTGGTTTGGCTCGGAGTCAATAGGGTTATTCTCTCAAAAATGGGTCTCTAATGCTTATATACTGAAGGCATCTCCATGACTCCATCATTGTCTGGTTCAAGTTCTTGAAAATGAGTCATTTTTTGGGTTCAATATTGATAAAAAAAAATTATAGAAACCTGTATAATTTTTTGGGTTTTGTATCGATGAAAAATTGAAAAGATATGGATTGTTTTTCGAATCAATGAGAGAGTTGCAGATAATTTATTTTATTTTGTTTTCATTACATTCTTGTTTAAATAATTATTTTATTTTTATTTAAACATTTTTAACTTTAAAGTTTTGAGGGATACTTTAGTCTTTTAAAAGTAAACCATAATCAAAGTAACAGTATAAATAACCGAGGTTAATGATAATGGATGTTTTTGGTTGTTTCTTAAAAGTTAGGGACTCAAATGGTACTCCATAAAAACGTTAGGGACCAATTTGATCACTTTTGTAAAAGTCGCAAACAACTTGGAATAAAGAAAAAAGTCTAGGACCAATTTGGTAATTGCCCTAATATATTGAAAAGATGATTTCAAAAAATTTAATTGAATACATGTTATAATATTATTACTTTTTATTTTCCAAAATACTGTTTTCAATTAACACAGAAGGACGCGTTTTCAAATCGTAAAATTATAAAAAAATCAGTTTTCTGTTATCAAATGAAAATTGATAGAAACAAAAAACGCAAGCTAAAAACATTATATAAAAATTAGTTTTATGTTTTCAAATGAAAATCGATAAAACAGAAACGAAAGCTAAAAACATTACCGAATGGACCTTAAGTTATTTCATATTTTCATTATAAGTAAATGGGTTTGATAGGTTTCTACCAGTACAATTGTAGTGGGATGAGACTAATGAGTTCATATTTGGGCCAGGCCTCGTTCAGAAACAATGAAGCATCTCAATTACATTTATGGGCTGTGAGCCTATGATATCTTAACGAGCCTAAGACTATGTTTAAAATTGTTTTGCTTAAGAAATAAGTGAAAATTATCAACAATGACCACATATATTATAGGAAATTCGTTTTTAACCACATGCATACTTTTAATTGTTTTTAACCATGTTTTTGAGAAATTACTCAAAAGCCCTCATATAAAACCCCCAAATCAGCTCTCTCTCTCTCTCCTTTCTTTTCTTTTTCTTTCTCTCTCCTCTTCTCTGCTCTGATCTCCCTCTCTCACCGATCTCCCTCTCTCAACGCGATCTCTCTCTCGCCGGCATGGTCGACGGCCGCCGAGCGCCGACAAGCATCTCGGCCACGCCACGAACCACCGACGACCATGAACCAGCTGTTGGTTGGTCGCACGAACCAGCGACGACCACGAACGACCAAGAGATGCCGCGACGGGGGTCGTGCGCCGCTGGTTCGTCCGCCGCTGGTTGGATCGACGACCGGGAGTCTTTCCGGCAGCTAGGTATGCCGGCGATGTGGTTTGTAAAAATCCCAAACAAAAACCTAACCCTAATTCGAATTTGAGGAAGAAGATGAGGAAGAAGAAGGGAAAAAAAAAAAAAAACTTATCCTAATTTCAATTTAGTCCAGATTTCAAGTTTTAGTATTTCTATTTTAGGCATGATTTCAAGTTTTACTATTTCCATTTAGGCATGATTTCAAGTTTGTGTATTTCAATTTAGTCGTGATTTCAAGTTTGTTGCGAGGTTTAAAGAACACTATTTTCAGGGGTACTTTGGTAATTCATGGTACTAAAATGAATTTTTTTTTAAAAAGTGGTTATTAATAATTAAAAATTCAAAAGTGGTTAAAAACAAAAGTATGATAAGTTGTATGGCCACTTTTGGTTTTCTCTCTAAGAAATAATCCCCTTATAGTTTAACTTAAAAAATAATCAACTTATAAAAAAAAAGTTGATAAAGTGTTCGGTAAATTGGTTTTGTAAGTAATCAACTTAAGAAAAAAGTAGTGCAAATATGTTTGGTAAACTTAATTGATTATAGAAAATGACTAAGATGGACATGATAGTTAAAATGTAATATATTATTCAAGTTTTTTTTTTTCCACCTTTTTTAATTAATTATTTAAAAAAATCTACCGAGTCAACTCAGTTTTCCCTACTGAGTCAACTCCATCTTCTCCAATACAAAGTTACAAACCCTACCAAGTCAACCCACTCACTCACTCAAGCTCCATTAATGTATACGAATGTCACTCTTGCATGGCCTACAAACGTGCATACATGGGGTGATTGTGTTAGCATGAAGCAGCAACATGAACATGACCAAGTCAGAGAATGGATCGTGGGTTGATCATAACTATTGGTTTTTAGGATAAGGTTGTTTCAATTGTTATTATTTTGCTGCTAAGTTATCTTATTTCATTATTGTTATTATTTGAACTAGTCAACAACAGAGTGGTGGAAGTAGTGAGTAGTGGGAGACTTCCACGACTACCTATCACCTATCTTTTAGGATTGTTATCAATTGTAAAGACCTCTATATAGGTCTATTTTGAATTCAATAAAGGGAATGAATATTATAACCCAAATATATCTTCTTTTCCATAAACCTTTTCTTCTCTTATCAGCTACTCTGTTCTTCTTCTTCCCAAATTTCTTTCAGTTCTAATTGTGTCCCAATTAGTTCATATAAGCTAACTGCAACTCTTGACAAGATCCAACGGTGATGTAGGGGGAGGAGGCCGGATCTCCTCCGGCAGTGGAGGAGGTGACAAAAAGCCTCTTCTTATTCTCAAGATCGAAGTCGAGAGATTTGTCGCTATTTCGTGGCAATGGATGAGGCTTCTTCCTCCTCCATTTGTAGAGGATAACTGACTTCTCCGGCACTGGAGGGGCCGATTTTACTCCGACGATGGATAAGGCTCCTCCATTTCCATTCGTTGAAGGTAAGCGGATCTAGACCATCCGTTAAAGGTAAGCAGATCTAGGCCTTCACTTCACATGATGTCCACCACTTCTGACTTCACAGAGGAAACTGATGATGGAGGAGGCTTCCTCCGGCGACGTCGAAGTCGCAAGAGAAGGCCGGTTATCCTCCTACCACTGTCACCGGTGACGATGGTGGCCACAACCCACATATTTTTTTATTAAAATATTATATTTATATCTTTTAATTTAAAAATAATTTATACAGTTTGCCAAAATAATAATAATAATTTTGATAGATGTTATAAAAATAATAAATTTTGATATATTTGCCCCATGAGCTTAGCTTAGCTAGTAGATGGACGACTTGGGGCTTGGGTAAATGACTTCTAAATCAGCGGCTCGAATCCTACCAATGTAAAGCTTCACAAAAACACTTGGTCTAGATAGGTGGATAGATAGAAGCAACCCCCTCCCAACTTCTCAAAAACTGATTATTGGAGGAGTAAATTATAAAATAAGTTGCTTTTGTGAAGTTTACCAAACACTAATTTGCTCAAAACTTGAGAAATAAATGATTATTTCTCAAACAAAAGCAAACCCAAACATAGCCTAAATAAACCTAAATCACCACCCAATATATCTTATTTGTCTCTTCTTTACAAATCCAACTTGTAATAAGTTGTATAGTAGAATATTTGCACCCCTTAAAAACTGTATCTACTCCTTAAACTATATAAAACCACTAAAACACTAGAAAACCCCCTAAACCCTAGAAAACCACTAAAACATAGAAAAATACTAAAAAATGAAAATAGGTATAGGGTTTAGGGTTTAAGGTTCAGAGTGAAAAAAAATTAAGAAACATAAACACTAAAAACACTGTAAAGAATCAGAAACTCTATAACAATACAAAACCGTATAAACCGTTGAAAAACACTTAAAAACTAAAAAACTAGAAATCTACCAAACCCAAGAAAAACATTAAAACACTAACAAACCCCAAAAACTCTAGAAAAACACTAAACCCTAGAAAACACTAAAACACTAAGAAGCACCCTTAACCCTAGAAAACTAATAAACCCTAGAAAATCACTAAAACATTAGGAAACCCCCTAAATCCTAGAAAAATACTAAACCCTAGAAAACCACTAAACCTTAGAAAAACATTAAAACGCTAGGAAACCCCTAAACGCTAGAAAACCACTAAACCCTACAAAAACACCAAACCCTAAACACTAGGAAATCAGTTATACTCCAACTGAAGCTAAAGCTGGACTTAGTCAAATAAGTTATACTCTAATTGATAAACTCTTGGATCGACCCGCAGTATACGGGCTTGACCCATAATAATTGCTGGATCAATGGTGGGCGTGAAGGTTGAGCCCAAAACTTATTTTTGGCTACCACAGTTTGTCCCTCACTCTCTAAGGAAGAAGTCTCTAAGTTAGAGTGTAAATTTCATCGAGTCGAGCGTGGGTTTGACAAGGAGTCGAATAGGCAAACATCTAAGTGAGTGAAACTCGTCTTAGCTTTCGTAATGAAAAGGTGTCGAATGCTTCGTATGCTTTGAGAATGAAAAGGTCAACTGATGGGACTGAATCGGTTCAGTTCCCTAGGGTTGATGCAATGTCTCATTTTAGGTGCACTTTTCTCGTTTTAGGTGCACTTTCGAAATAAGTTGAATTTCAAACTAACTTGGATGGTTACCTTGGTTAACCGATAACCGTAGTAGTTACGACTTGTGGCAACCTTGGTTAAAGTAAAATTTTATTAACCTAACTCTTCCACTTTTCATTGTCACTTCTTCATTTGTTTATGTTCCGAAAACTTTGAAGTTTTTTTCTCTGCAAATCCTCCCTTTCACCAGGCTGTCTTTTTCAGAGAATCAAAGTCGAATTTTTTGCAAGGTAAGCGAAGGTTCTTTCATTCTCGTTCATTTTTATCCGCATGAGACTTATTTTCATTCATTTATAGGGAATAAGTAGAGTTGTTTAGGGATTTTTTTCCAGAAATCAACTTATGTTCTTCGTTGTGCTTAACTTGAACCTCTAGATTAGATCCATCTAAGTGATGCTTTGTGAGATTGAATAGTTTGGAAGATGTCATATCGTTGTAGGACTTCAGATTAGTAGTCACTTGACTTAGGTTTGTTGAGGTTCCATTGGATTGATCTTAACTCGTGGAAACCCCTAGGTTTTGATTTTGGGCTTCTAGTTCTTTGCTTTATTTTTGCATTTTTGCATTTGTCAATTTTTGGAAGCATCATGTCGAGTGAGAGTACGACTTTAGACCTAGTTTTCACCTAGACTCCTAGCATTTCGGGAGATGATGTTAAAGAGGGTGTTGAATCCGACACTAGAGATGTCAGACAATAGGTTTCCATAGTTGACCCATTAGATGTACACCCAGATAGGTTAAACTTAATGGAGATTGGGGCCATACGAGCCGTCACGCGCCCCGTCGAGTTTCTAGAGCATGTAGACGTCGAAGTGCCGTCTTACTCGGGTAGGCCGTTAGATATTCTAGCTAGTGAGAACCCGGGGAGCGTGTTTATAGATAACGACATGGACTGTCTAAGGGTAACATATGGTATCCCTGACTCTATCGAGCTACGTGCTGCGAAGGAGCATGAGCGAGCAGACTGGGCTATTCCAGGGTGGACGTTAGACCTGGCACGGTTCCGGTTCGAACCGTGGAACCAAATCGAAATCGAAAAAATCAGAACCGGAACCAGATTTCTATTTTTGGTTCCAGAATTGGAACCTAAATCAGAGGAGGCCGGTTTCGGTTCTGATTTCGGTTCCGGTTCTGGTTCCAGTTCCGGTTCTGAGGTTTGTGGAACCGGGCGGTTCTAAGGTTTGTGGAACCGGGCGGTTCGAACCAGAATGGAACCGGCGGTTCCAATTTTTTTTTAATTTATTTTTTAAATATAAATACTAAACCTAAACCTAAACCTAAACTAAATCTTCCACTGCCGTCAGACCCTTCTTCTTTCCTCCTCCTCTTCTCTTCTCTTCTCTTCTTCTTTTTCTTCTTTTTCTTTTTCTTTCCTCCTCTACTTCGATCTCTTTCTTCTTCGATCTCAGATCTCCTCCTCTTCCTCCTCATCTTCTTCTTTTCGGCCAATCTCCTCATCCTCTTCCCGATCTCCTCCTCCTATTCTTCTTCTTCTTCTTATTCTTTTCGATCGATTACTTCGATCTCCTCTTCTTCTTCTCGATCTCCTCCTCCTCTTCTTCTTCTTCTTCTTCTTTTCGATCTATCTCCTCCTCTTCTTCTTCGATCCACCCCAAATCCCTTCGAAGTTCGATCCACCATCATCACGGCATCACCATCATGGCACCATCTGATTTTGATTTTTTTTTTTTGTTCTTCTTCTTGGACAGTTGTAGTTGGACAAGGATGGATTGATCTGGGTTGGACAAACCATTGGTGTTTTACTGTCTTGATGACTGAGTTTTATTAATAAAAAAAATTAAAAAAATTAAAAAAAGGTTTAAAATCACCGGTTTGGTCGAAACCGGAACCGGAACCAAAACCGATGGTTCCAGAATCGAAACCGAAACCAGCATATACCGGTTCCAGTTTCGGTTCCGGTTCCGGTTCCTGTTCCACCAAACCTTGGAACTGGAATCAGAATCAGAATCAGAATCAGAATCAGAATCGGAATCGGAATCAGAATCGGAATCAGAATCAAAATCGGAATCAGAATCAGAACCGAACCGGAACCGTGTCAGGTCTAGTGGACGTGCTTTTATGAGTATGTCCTATGATAAGGATTTTGATTCCCCGTCTCCTCCTTAGATCGCAGGTTGCTAGTGTTCTACGATATTGCCCTCGACCAATTGATGCCTAATAGTTAGAGGATTCTCTTGAGTCTAACCGTCCTTCGTGAGAAAAGGGAATTAAAATTTAGGTTAGGCTTGCTTCCACACAATTATTTCTTGAAGCAGCATACTCATGAGAAGGGTCGATTCACGATGTGTTTGAGGCCAGACATGAAACACCTTATCTTAGACCTCACAACCAACGATAGGAGGTGGAAGGATACTTACTTTTTTGCAAGGGGTCCTTTAATAGATGGCCCCTTTATGAGGGAGAAATATGCCTTCCCTCGCTGTCGATCTAGTGAGTGCTAATTTTTTTGCGTCGATTGGGGTAGCTCGTGTTTTCCTTAGTATTAATAAAAATGTTTGTCTTTGTTGATTTAGTCAATGAGGAGAGTAAAATAAAATGTCCAGACACTGTCGAGTTTACTAACAACATGTTAGTGATACCCACCAGTGAGAGGAGTTAAAAGTTGTTGTTGTTAAAAGGTAATCTTAGGCCTAGCTCCTTGTGGCTCCATTTGACTTGGAACGCGCCACGGACACCGTATCCTCTTGTAAAGGATCTGGTGTCTTACGTTTGGGTTAGAAGGGGATTTGAAATTCTTTATGGTATGACATTTTTAACCCCTATAACTGATGTCAAACGTCGTTTCGTAGACAAGTCGCTGTCGAACGTCAAGTTCAATATGCCTGATCTTGATAAGGCATTGAAGATCCAATAAGAGGCGAGCGGCTGCGCTAGCTAAAAAGAAGGCGGCGGCTGAGGCGTCGAAAGAAAGGCGATTGTAGTAGACGACAAGCCTACCTTCGACTCTTCTCCAGAGTCGAGTCCCCCGAAGACGATGAAGAAGAGGAAGACTGTCGAAGCAGATCCTAAAGGAAAAGCTGTCGAGATCGCACCAAAGGGACCCGACTTAACTTTGGTGTTATTTCCAACGAGGGTTTTGGCTTTTAACGAGCCGAGTAGTTTTTTGAAGAAGTCGGACGACCTTCTTTTCCAAGTTGATGAAGGATACCTTACGGCCCCGTTTGTTGCACGGGATTGGATTGGACAATTTCATAGGATTAGATTGGATTAAGATGGGACTGGGATTAGATGGGATGTGATTGGATTGGATTAGACTAGACTAAATTAATACTATTGTGTTTGGATAAACGTAGGACTGTATTGAATTAATACCATGTTTTGTTTGATAAAACATGGGATTGGACTAAATATAATAAAATAAAAATTGAAAGGAAAATACAATAATATTCTTAATTTTTTTTTTTTGAAATTGTGACTCTCCAGATCCAAAATTTCAAAAAAAGAAAAATGAAAAAAAAAAAGTGAATTAGTAAAAGTGATCGATGGGGATAAAAAAAAAAATATTTTTTGTTAAGTCATACAAGTTCCTCACTTGCTCTCCAAATCAAGATTTTTTTGTCAAAAATAAATAAATTAAAAGCTCATCTCCAGATCCAGATCCAGATTGATAGAGGAGAGAGCTCTATCCCTGATGAGGCGAAGCGAGCGAGCGAGCTTCGGAGATGAAGTCTATCTCCGATGGTGCTCCCGGGCTAGCTCCATCTCAAATGGATCACAGTTAATCTTCTTTTCTTTCATTTTCTTTCATTTTCTTGGTAACCAAACATAGGAAGGTAGCCATGGGACTGGGTTTTGTGGTGGTCTGGTAGGATGCGCCATCTTCGATAACGCTCGTGGTCTGTTCCACCATCTGCTCTGTTCTTTGTTTTTTTTTTAATTTCTTTTTTCTTTTCTTTTCTTTTTTGAACATGTGTTTAAACTGTTTTTTGTTTGGAATTGTTTTAGTGTTTGATTTGTGTTTTGGAATTCAATTTGTGTTGGGGATTGAAAGAATTTGAAGAATCTAGGTTTGTGAAGTTAGATATTGTTTTAATAGATAATATATGCTTAGTGTTTGAGTGGAGAATTGATGAAGATGGGTTTGTGAAGATTGGGTGGTCTAATTCAATTTTTATTTATTTATTTATTTTTTGTATATTTTTTTTGTTTGTAATTTGATCTGCAAGTGTGAAGATAAATTTGTTTATTTAAAATAAAATAAAATAAAATAAAAACTTTTTTTTGAAACTATTTTTTTATATATTTGTTGAAACAAATTAGATGCGTGTTCTATATAAAGCTAGAGGGGGGGGTGAATAGATTTTAACTAATATTACCTAATTTTCGCATGCAAGTCAATTTTACGAGAATACCCCTACTAGTCAAAAATACATACAAGTGTAATATAGTGTGGAATTTAAATAACACTTGATGTATACGTGGAAACCCAACCACTGGGAAAAACCACGGGCTGTATAGTGCGCCACACTCGGAACTCGAAATCACTAATTGAAATGAAGTTTACAACCTATGTAGACCTCGTCTAACACTCCGGTCTGTAACCCCTCACTTCTACCCAGCGGGCCTTTATTAGCAACCCTATTCCAATTTGCTTGAGGCCTAAGCACTCTTAGCCTCAAGACTTACTTCTCAATGAAGAGAAACAACCTATGTGAATATATATATGAATATTCAAATAACAAACAAGGCTAGGTAACCTTAAATGCTTATCTAGGATGATGATATAATCAATTTAATCAACCCTAGATATCAATTGCTAAATGACATGTCAAATAGCTTAGCTAATCAAGATTAAGCAAAAACCTAATTAGCTATCACAATCAACACTCAATCATTTTCATCACAAATAATCTCTAACTTGTATCTAGCATATAATCAAAAGCATACAAGTAATTAAAGAGATGTATTAATATGAAAAACACTAAAGTAATATGAAATAAGTGAAGAATATACCAAATAAGATGTGATGATTCAAAACCATGCATGGATCAATTCTATGAAGGCATAGAAGATCAAATATGAAATTTGATGCAAAAGGGATTTGATTTGAGTGTTTAAAGATGGGTTCTTGATTTGATTTTTTCTCAAAAATCTCTCTTGAAAGTTTAGGGTTCTAATTGCTCAAGAAAACTTGATCAGAGATTGAGAAAATAAGATATTTATAGACATCAAGAATTGGGCATGTGAAAAGACACTTTTGCCCCTGAAACGCACCGTTCGGCGGTTTCAATCGACGGCCAGGCCGCCGATAATGACCGCCGAATTGAGCTCGTGAAGAACAGAGCATTAACGGCGGTTTCATTCGGCGGTTTCGTGACCGCCGATCCAACCGCCGAATCAAACTAGAGGGATTAAAATCGATCAGGAATGAACGGCGGTCGTGACCGCCGATCTTGACCGCATAATTGCTTCAGACTAATCTGGACTGAAACGGCGGTTTCATTCGGCGGCCAGGCCGCCGATCATAACCGCCGATCACCAATAATGGTGAAAACCAAAGAGAAGCCAAGGGCATTCTCCATAGGCGGTCTTCGCGCGAAACCAAGCACTCATTAGTGCAAGCGCGGACGTTTCCGAACAATGTCGGGAAACGAATTATAAGGCACATATACACACAACAAGATATATCAACCAAAGTGCTAGTGTGTAAAGTGACATGTGAAGAGATGCACATAAAAATAAGCAAGTATGCAATCATAGCAAGAATGCTAAGTGTGTGTGTGCTACTAAATCTCTTCAAAGAAAAACAAGCACAAGAGATTATACCTTTGGCGTGCTTATATCTTGAGGTCATGGAAGGGCCTTTGATCTTCAACACTAATCACTTAGACTACCCTTACATTCAAAACCCCAACATGTGGTTTGACCACGAAATAAGCCAATCAACAAAACGGGAATCCTTACATTTGTAATTACAAATTGTTTTAATGGTGGAGATGGAGTGGTGGTGGCTGCTTGAGCAAACTTGGGAGATCTAGGTTTTTGCTTTAACTTAGCAGAATTGGGAGATATGGGAGATCTGCAATTGAGTGGTTGATGGGATGAATTAAATAAGTGGGCCCATATGTAAATATAGTCCTGGGACTATTAAAGACAATGGGGAAAGTGGGTATATTTTATCCCACAATTATGGGATTATTTTGCTGGTGGGACTGATAAGCCCATGTCCCAACACTTCACCAAACGTGGGATTAGGACTAAAATAGTCCAATCCTAGGCACCAAACATGCCATAAGTGGAAGAAGACGGGGGAAATAGTCGATGCGGGTCTGCTTTCCATTATCCAGGTGAACTTTACACTTAAAAAAAAAAAATGAATTGTATGTGTCGAATGTTTACATGAATTTTTTTTTTTTTTTTTTGCATGCTCTATAGGCACAGTTGTATCTGAAGAAAAGATTCATGGCCAGTCAAGAGAGATGTGCGAAGCTCCAAAAGACTAACGAATCTCTTAGGAAGGATTGCGACAGGCTTAACAAGGCCGACAAAGAGATAAAGGAGAAGGCCTCGACCTTGGAGGAGGAGCTGAAACAGTTGAAAGAGGTCTTTTTTGAGAGAGGTCGACAATGCGAAGAGTTTGAGAAGATCAAGGAAGCCCCTGCTGAGAAAGACTGACAATGCGCTAGTTTGAAAGAGCGGCTCATGACCATTGCAGTTGAAGCCATGTGCGCTACTAAAGTAAAACTCTTTAAGCAGTACTTGGTCGGTCAACATATGGTGTGAAATCCTCAGGAGGAGATCAACGAGTGGGAGGAGGCCGAGCGTCTTAAAGCTGAAGATTCTTCGGATGCGGATGCTGCAAACGCTAAGGGCAACGAAGGGACTAAAAAGGAAGCTCAAGGAGTTGGAGGCCTCGAAGTTGTAGCCGAAGTAGACGCTAATATAGATGGTTCGACTCAGCCTTAGCTCGTCTGCCTTGTACCAGCTTTCATTATCATTATTTTTCGAATTGTATATATTTTTTGTCGAACGGAAGTATTGCTTAAAATTTTCCATGTCGATATAATTTGTAATCAGATATTTTTTGATGATGGATGATTAGAGAATCGACTCGACCATTTATTTTGCTGTTTATATTTTCAATTGCATAATTTTGATCCCTGCGTTATATTCTGAAAATATATCTTAGTGGTTGACAGGGGTCTTTTTACAGGGTAGAGGTCGACAAGGCCTACTACTTTATAATCAATTTTGAACAAAGTAGGGGTCGACGAGACCTTCTACTTATAAATAATTTTTATTTAGAGGTCAATGGAGACCTTTTGAACAAAGTAGGGGAGGTTGACAAGACCTTCTACTTGCAAATAATTTTGATTGAGAGGTTAAAAGAGACCTTTTGAATAAAATAGGGGTCGAAACGACCTTCTACTTCTAAATAATTTAAAATTAGAGGTCAACGGAGACCTTTTGAACAAAGTAGGGTTCGACACGACCTTCTACTTCTAATTAATTTTAATTTAAAGGTCAACAGAGACCTTTTGAATAGAGTAGGGGTCGACACGATCTGCTAGTAAATAATTGTAATTTTTTGAGGTCGACGTGGACCTTTGTGTACAGTAAAGCGATAGTTGATTTGGTTAAAGAATCAAATTTTATTAATAAGGTAGAGGTCGAATGACATATCTGCAACGATTACATAGAGTATACATGGAGTGTATTCATGTGTGAGGTCAACTTGACCTTTTTTATTACAACGATTTATCGCATATCTACGTTTACAAAACTACTTTTATGGGGTTGCTTGTCCCCAGTGTTATTCTCCCAACTGCCAGTGTGCAGAGTCGAACGTGGACATTGGGAATTATAGTTAATCCTTGAATGCAGGATTGTAGCTTGCAGATATTTGAATGCGGATAGTCGCTTGTCGTATGGTACCCTTGAAAGCAGGGCTTGGATTGTTAGTTGATCTTGGCGTTTTGTGCCTTGCCGTTGGTTGGGAATCATTGGGTTCCTGCAAGGACTCAGTTTTTGGCTTGTCGACATCGAAAGCTCTCGATCATAAGTATTTGGATCATGCTGATTTTATTTTATTTTATTTTTGCGAGCTCAGTTTGCACTTAGTTGCACTTAAGGCATCATTATTGCTTTTGTTTGTCAATTTGTTAGTATCGAATGTATTAAATAACGAATTCAATAATGTAGTATCAAGAAACGAAATAGATAAGAGAGTTGGAAATGATACTGTTTTAAGTGTAAGGAGTTCCAGCTGTTGTGGATTTCTCGACTGTCGAGGTCTCGCAACTTGTATGTTTCTCGCCATTTGACATTTGTTAGTTGGTAAGGTTCTTCCCAAGTCGGACCCAGTTTTCCTGCCCCTTGTTCCTTAGTGTTTTGAAAGTCTCTCCCTAAAACCCAATCACTGATTTTGAAAACTTTGATTCTCGCATTTTTGTTGTAATGTCGAGCTACTTGCTGTTGGTATGCTTGTACTCTTAAAGCAACTCACTCTCGACGCTCATCGAGGTGATCTAACTCGAATGTAAGTTCTTTGTTATTTTGTCCTTTATATGGGTTCTCGCTTCGAGCGGTTGCGAGTCTTGTTTCAACAGGAATTATTGCTTTTGAGCCGTAGACAAGTGAAAAAGGCGTTTCTCCTATCGATTGACGAAGAGTAGTTCTATTCGACTAGAGTATCTCAGGTAGTTTGTCTACCCATTCACTTTTCTCACTTTCGAGGCGCTTCTTTAAAGTGTTGATTATTGGTTTATTTGTTGACTTAGCCTGTCCATTAGCCTATGGGTAACGAGGAGTTGAAAAACTCAATTTTATTTAGTACTTGTCGCAAAAGCTTTGGAAATCGTACGAAATAAATTGAGCGCCGTTGTCGATCACTATCTCTTTGGGTACTCCAAACTTGTAAATTATGTTTTTCCAAACAAAGTCTGGTACCTCTATATTGTGCACGTGTTGAAATGCTCATACTTCGACCCATTTAGTTAAGTAGTCTGTTAAGACGAGCATGAAGACTACTAATCTTGGAGCTACTAGGAGCTTACCGACAATATCCATTCATCATTTCATAAATGGCCAAGGGGCCAAAATGGAGTTCAACATACCTAAAGGAAGGTGAGTATGTTAGACACTTGTGTGAATCTTTGGCATTTGTTGTAAGTTTTCACGTGGTTTTAGGAGTCGACCGCATTGGCGGCTAGTAATACCCAGCTGTAATCCCTTGATTCAATAAACTTCTCGCACCGGAATGGTTCCTTCACTTTTCGTACTGTAGACTTTTGAGGACGTCGTATGCTTCTCGTGAGGTGAGACATATCAAGTAGGGGCCTGTAAATGACCTTTTATATAGCTGACTGTAGAGGATGCAAAATTTTGTTGCCTTAGCTTTTATCTTCTTTGCTTCATTTCTATCACGTGATAGGATGTTCGCCTGCAAATAATTTATTAGGGGGTCCATCCAAGTTAGACTATGGTCGACATGTGTAACATTTTCTTCGTCATGTATTGCGGGCAATTGTAGGTGTACAATGGGGATCTGAAAGTATACAAACAAGGTTAAATAGCTTAAAACATACCTAGAGGGGGCGTGAATAGGTTTTTACGCCATTTTCAATCCCTTGAACAAACTTTCGTTTGTTCATCAAGGTAGCCCTACATACAACACATAAACCATAAATCCATACATAGACAAGATAATCATATGATCATATAAGTATAGCCTATGAATATCAATTAGTTGTATGAGGTATAAGGACACATAAACTCAACATCAAAGAGTACTTGTATTTCAATATTTGTTCAATGTATTACAAGTATAACCAAATAACACTATACACAAGAAATACAATATACAAAAGAATTATATTTACAAATAAGATCAAATGAATAAGTTCACAAATCACACTTTACAAAATCTTGTTTCAATATACATCATAAGTGAATAATATGCAACAAGATAACAACATACACATATACAAATATAGAAGATAGAGATAGGAAGAATTAACACGAGATTTTTTAACGTGATAAAACCTCCAAAGAGGAAACATCTACGGGTTGAACTACAACCATTGGGTACTATATATATTGGATGGTAAATTAGAAATTCCACAAAGTGATCAATCTTTAGCTCACCTACCTAGTGGAGTCTATGTTTACCCAACCCTATTGGAAAGTACGAAATCCCTCAATGATGCGAAGCCACCATATATTGGACAACATACAAAACCAACATCGATGGAAGATTATAAATTCCTCAAGAGTGCATACACATCCCGTGTACCCCGCTCTTTTGGAGTCTATGTCTATCCATATGCCTAGGCCTACCAACATACAAGCCAACTCCCTATCCAAGGCACTCATGCTTCTAGGGAGCCTCTCATGCTTCTAGGGAGCCTCTCATGCATGACTGTCCGAGTCCTCCCGACTCTAGCCATGACTTTTTGCTCGGTTATCCGGACCTTAAGTACTAACCAAGACTTCCTTGCTTGACTATCCGGACTCCTCGTCCTAGTCAAGACTTCATGCCTTTTACAAGGATTTCTTGCTCTATTATCCAGACCTCACATCCTAACCAAGACTTCCTTGCTTGACTATCCGGACTCCTCGTCATAGTCAAGACTTCATGCCTTTTACAAGGACTTCTTGCTCGGTTATCCGGACCTTACGTCCTAACCAAGACTTTCTTGCTTGACTATCCGGACTCCTCGTCCTAGTCATGCCTTTTACAAGGACTTCCTAGTATGATCATATGAATGCAAATGATGCAAACAATCAATTCAACATAGAACATGTGATCAATACATTCCATGGAACAACTAGACCTAAACATGTGATAACACAAGTAATAAAAGTCTAGATGCAATACTTGAATAAAAACCTAGAGCATGTGAAAACACCTAACACATAAAACTCATAGTTTCATTCACACAAATAACACTTAAACAATTCATATACATGAAGCACAAATTCAAGATGTTATCAACATACACAAAAATGCTAGAATCACTAAAAGTGTTCAATGAATATTCTAGCCAACAATTAGAGTAAGGATATATTGAATAATCAATTAAAATCCTATTTGTCTCTAAATACACTATAAGAGCATTAATCCTAGATTTTATCAATCAAAGGATCAAAACACATTTCAAGAATTATTAATCATAAAATGATTCAATCAAGTCACAAATAATCCTAGATATCAATCTAATCACAATACAACTCTCAAACATGTGAAAAACCTAGAATCTAAAAAACTAGTTCACATATGTCTCTAATTAGACTTTTGATTAAGATTAATTATGAAGCTGCCTTTCTCAATAACATTCACCATACATACACATACATATAGAAGACGAAACTCCAAGCAAATTGAAGGTTATAAAAGAAGAAATCTCAAAGATATGAACACTATCTTGGATTCTCGAGCTGGTTCGGTTTTCTGTGTGTAACCACCAGAAAGGTCAATCAAAAAGCTTCCAAACCACATGGAAAAGGTAGAGAACTCGATTACGAATAATCTCCAACTTGAATCACTCAATTCCGACTTTGTATGAGAAAGTTATGGTGTTTGGAAGATGAGAAAAATTGGAGAGAAAATTCTGACGGGATTTCAATCTTTTTCTTCTTGAAAATGAATTGGAGGGAATGGGAGAATTTAAAAGGAAGAGAGAGAAGGGAGGATTTCGGCCAACTAGAAGGTGCCACATCACCCTCTGGCTGTGTGGGGCACGTGTGCCACACAGGGGCAGAGGCCTGCCCTGGCCGTGTGGCCCACAGCCTCCACACGGGGTGGCCAAGCTTGGCCACTTGGCATTGCTTGCTTCTCCCACGCACCGCTCACGTTCTTCAGCCGTATTCGGGTCTTTGAACTCCGATTTCAAATCCATCTTCGGATTACGAATTGTGACTCCCTCATGCACAACGAAAACTATGAAACTTTGACAAAAGGTTGAGAAATCATCTCGAAATACGACGATGAAAACAACTGAACGAATGAGAACGAAAAGTAGCGTAGCTACATCATTTGGACTCGAAACCTAATGAATGAGTAACAGAAATGACCGGGACTCAATAAGGAATCATAAGAGATCATGTTCAAGTCCAAAATACAAAAAGTGAAAACATATAAACACAAAATCACACACGTATGTAATTTCCTAGACATAGTCCTAGAACATGCAAATTACAATGTTTGTCAATTTGAATCTAATGCATGAGCATACATTATTAAGTGTGTGAAAGTGATATATAAATGTTGTTCAATCATGCAAGGACACATATGAATGTCATGTGTGTGTATGCCTAGCCTTGTAAGAGAAATGAGGTCTTATATACCTTTGTAGATCGATGAAACACATTTCTCTTTGAAGCCGGCATCTTGCATGAGTTGTGGCCAATACTTTCTTTGACGTCTTGAATCTCCAAATCCTAGACCACTAAACATTATAAGACAACATTATTTTGATATGGAATACATGCCAAGACAAACCAAAAACCTAACAGGATCGACTTAAGACCATTGGTCTGGTTCGTCGATCCTAGGCTCTCCAATGCGACTGTTTGGGCATTTTCTGACCTTGGTACCTGTAAAATAGAAAATTTGTCGAAGGTCAACTGTAGTTGTTAGGCTTTGGCTAAGTGTGATGTCATCCTTTTACCTTTTGCTTTATATTTCCTGTTCATTTCTCGAACGACTAGTTGTGAGTCGTTTTGTACCTGTGTAGTTTTTAACCATATGCTCTTTGCTAGGTCAAGCCTACCGATTAATGCCTCATATTTGACTTCGCTATTCATCACGTGGAACCCATAATGGATTGATTGTTCTAAGTTATCTCATTATGGAAATTTGAGCACGAACCCGAGCCCGAGCCCGAGCCCACTTCCTTTTATGTTGCTAGACCCGTCGACAGACAGAGTCCATGTTTTGCTTGTAGAACTCTCCAAGAGAGTCATTAGTTCTTATTCAGCCTGTAAATTTTCATTAAGAGTGAAGTCTGCAATAAAGTCGGTAAGTACCTGAGATTTCATTGATGTTCACGATTGGAAAATGATGTCGTGCTCACTGAGTTCGACCACCCATTTCGTCAATCGACCCGAAAATTCAGGTTTATGCAGTATATTTTTAAGTGGGAAGGAAGTGAGTACCTTGATTGGGTGTGTTAGGTTTTCGGTTTGTCTTGGCATGTATTCCATATCAAAATGGTGTTTATCTTGTATTGATTAGTGGTCGTTGACATGATGATTCAAAGCTTCAAAGAAAGACTCGAATACAGTTCATTCAAGATGGTGTCTTGTAAAGGGGAATAAGCTTCATTGCTCAGCAAAGGTATAATTGACCTTATTCCTCTTACAAGGCATAGGCACACACACATAATTCATTCATAAGTGTCCCTGCATCATTGTACACCATTTATATAACACATTCACATGTTTTAGTATGCTCATGCATTGAACTCATATTGACATACATTGTAGAACTGCATGTTCTATGACCATGCCTAGGAAATGACATACTTGTGTGATCTTGTATTTATTTGTTTGTGTTTTATTGTATTTGGACTTGAACATGATCTCATTTGATTCCTTATTGAGTCCTGGTCATTTCGATTACTCATTCATTAGGTTTCGAGTCCAAACGATGTAGCTACGCTACTTTGCGTTCTCATTAGTTGAGTTATCTTCATCATCATATTCCGAGATGAATTCTCAACCTTTTGTCAAAGTTTCATAGTCGTCGTTGTGCGTGAGGGAGTCACAATTTGTAATCCAAAGATGAATTCAAAATCAGAGTTCGGAGGCCCGGATACGGTCGAAGATCGCGAGCGGAGTGCGAGGGAAGTTTGCTTGGCCAACGACCAAGCAAAGGATGGCGCGTGAGGAGGCCGTGAGGCTCACGACCTGGCACCTCCTCTGCCCCCGTGTGCCTCATGCGCCCCTCACGGGGTGCTAAGGTGGCAGTACATGATTGGCTTATTTTTTCCCTCTCTCCAATTCATTTAAATCTCCTCCATTCCCTCACATTTCATTATAAGAAGAAAAAATTAGAAATCTCAAGTGCAGAGTTTTCTCTCAACTTTTTCTCACCTTCCAAACACCATAACTTTCTCATACAAAATCGGATTTGAGTGATTCAAATTGGATATTGTTTGTAATCAAGTCCTCTACCTTTTCCAAGTGGTCTTATAGCTGTTTGATGGAGTTTTCTAGTTGTTCTACCTAGAAAAATGAACCAGCTTGTGAATTTGAGGTAGTTGTCATATCTTTGTGATTTCTTCTTTTATAACCTTCAATTACGTTAGGGTTTCTTCTTCCATATGTATGTGTATGTATGGTGAATGCTATTGAGAAAGATAGCTTCATAATCAAACCTAATCAAAAGTCTAAGTAGAGACATATGTGAACTAGTTTCTAGGATTCTAGGTTTTTCACATGATTAAGAGTTGTATTGTGATTAGTTTGATGTCTAGGATTATTTGTGGATTGATTGATGTATTTTATGATTAATAACCTTCACATGTGCTTTGATCCTTTAATTGAGTAAATCTAGGATTAGCACTTGTGTATTTGTATTTAGAGCCTAATAGGATTTAATTGATTATTCATTATATCCTTGCTCTAATTGTTGGCTAGAATATTCATTGAACACATTTTGTGATTCTAGCATTTTTGTGTATGTTTGTAACATCTTAAATTTGTGCTTCATGTATATGATTTATTCAAGTGTTATTTGTGTGAATGGAACCAGGAGTTATAAGTGTTAGGTGTTTTCACGTGCTCTAGGTTTAATTCATGTTTTGCATCTAGACTATTTTTGACTTGTGTTCTCACATGTTTTTAAGTCTAGTTTTTATGGAATGTATTGATCACATGCTTTATGTTGAATTGCTTGTTTGCATCATTTGTATTCATTTGATCACACTAGGAAGTCTTTGTAAAATGCATGAAGTCTTAACTAGGACAAGGTGTCCGGATAGTCAAGCAAAGACTTGGTTAGGACAAGAGGTCCGGATAACCAAGCAAGAAGTCATGGCTAGGATCGGGAAGGTCCAGATAGCTATGCATGGGAGGCTCTCTAGAGGCATGAGTGCCTTGGATAGGGAGTTGGCTATATTATTGGTAGGCCTGGGCGTTTGGTTAGACATAGACTCTAATAGAGAGTGTTGTATGGGATGTGCATTGGCTTTTGAGGAATTTCTAATCTTCCAACGATGTTGGTTTGGTATGGACTCCAATATATGGTGGCTTCGCATCATTGAGGGATTTTGTATCTTCCAATAGGGATTGGGTAGACATAGACTCCAATAGGAAGTAGATCAAAGTTGGTCACTTTTGAGGAATTTTTAATCTATCATCCAATATATATAGTACCCAATGGTTGTAGTTCAACCCGTGGATGTTTTGTCCTTGGAGGTTTTACCACGTTAAAAAATCACATGTGTCAATTCTTTCTATCTCTCTCTTTCTTATTTGTTTATGTGTATGTTTTAATCTTATTGCATATTATTCACTTGTGATGTATATTGGAACAAGATTTTGTAAAGTGTGATTTATAAGCAAATTCATTTTGATCATAATTGTAAATATAATTCTTTTGTATAGTGTTACCTTTGTGTATAGTTATATTTGTTTATACTTGTAATACATTGAACAATTTTGACATTGAACAATATTGAAATACAAGTATTCTTGGTTGTTGAGATTTTATGTTATTATTCCTCATGCAACTCATTGATATATATATATAGACAATGCTTAAATGATCACATGCTTATCTTGTTTATGTATGAATGTTTGATTTAAGTGTTGTATGTAAAGCTACCTTGAGGGACAAACATGAATTTTTTTCAAGGGTTTGAAAAAGGCGTAAAAACCTATTCACCCCTCTCTAGGTATACTTTAAGCAATTTAACTACGTTTGTATACTTTCAGGGTGGCATTGGAAGTATGACCTTAGCTTTCATGCGACTACGACAAGTGCTAGGGCAAGCTTTTTAAGTTGGCTATACCTTGTTTTGGCATCGAGTACGGCCTTACTCATATAATATCCTGGATGTTGCGAGCCTTCGTCTTCCCTGACTAGTACGACGCTTAGTGCTTTGTCGGACATTGCCAAGTATAAATATAATATTTCTTTATCTCTTGGCTTCGACAGCAACATAGGTGAGACTAAGTATTCCTTTAGGTCTTGTAGTGCCTTCTCACACTATTCATTCCATTCGAATACCTTATTTTTTCTCAAGGTGTTGAAGAAGGGTTGGCATCTTTCGGACGACTTGGAAATGAATCGATTCAAGGCTGCCACTCGACCTATGAGTTTTTGGACGTCTTTGATGCATTTGGGTGATTCTATCCATCTGATCGACCTGATCTGATCAGGTTTTGCTTCAATTCCCCTTCGGGTCACCAGATAACCTAAAATGTTTCTAGAAGATACACCAAATGAGCATTTAGTGGGGTTCAGTTTCATACCATATTTGTCGAGTACATCGTACGACTACTTCAAGTGGTCTATATGTTGTCGAGCGATGAGTGACTTGACTAACATGTCATCGATGTAGACCTCCATCGTCGATCCAAGCATTTCAGTAAACATTTCAGTAAACATTTTGTTAACCAGCCTTTGGTAGGTCGCACCTGCATATTTTAAATCTAATGACATTACTTTATAATAGAAAATACCTCATTCGATGATGAAAGTGGTCTTTTCCTGATCGTTTGGATGCATTAAAATCTGATTATATCCGGAAAAGGCATCCATGAAGCTGAGTAGCTTGTGTTCTGCCAGGGTGTCAACTAGCATATCAATGTGTGGAATGGAAATGGATTTTTTAGGCAGGTCTTGTTGAGATCTGTGAAGTCGATGCAGACGCGCCATTTTCCATTCTTTTTTAGTCTAGATATTTTACTTCTCTGACTGATCCGATGTCGATCAACTTTTATAATTCCTCATTGTTCATTTTGTTCCTTTCTGGTTTGAACTTTCTCCTCTTTTGCTTTACTGGTGAATGGTCACGATCTACCTACAAATGATGAACAATTACCTCTGGGTCGATCCCTACCATATCTGAGTGCGACCATGCGAAACTGTCGCGGTGTTCTTTCAAGAAGTCAACCAGCTGCTTTCGGATTTCTTCGTGTAAGTGCTTCACTTTTTGATTGGCTTATTTCGTTGACAAAATCACAATGAGGTTCAAATATGTAAAGGTAGCTTAGGATTGAAGAAATTCTCATCAAATGTCAAAGGACCTCATTGTGGACATTAAGAGCTTCAAGGAAGGTAGTTTACTTGTCTTGACTCTTAGTTGAAGAGATTTAGTTGCACACACACACTACTCTAGCATGCATATGTGATTATTGCATTTTGAGTGTATGTATTTCACAATTCACACTTGCACATTTTTCTTGATTGTTTTGAGTATGTGTGCAGTGCGTTGGTCCCTTACCCGCGCACACCAGAGCATTGCGCTGGTCGTCATGCGCCGGACCAGCGCAACCTTGGTAGAGGATTGCCGCTGGTCGTGCGCTGGTGGTTGTCATGCGCAGCTTACCAGCATAACTTCCACAGAGGTTATGCGTTGGTGTGTGTGCGCTGGTCGACTAGCGCACCACCAGCGCAAATGGCAAGAAGCTGAAGCGTTTTTTTCAAAACGAACACACTTTGCTTGGATCTCATATATATATGCCTTGATAGCCTTTGGTCGTTTTTTAGAGCAAAAATTACACATTTTAAGAGCAAAAGAAGTGACTTCAAAGCAAAGGTATCAAGACTTGATTTTTATTACACAAAACACGAACACCCATCATACTTTCATGTTTCATACATCATCTAGCATGTTCTAGATTGATTTCTTATGGGTTCTCTTTATTACTCACATGACTTGTAGTTAGAACATTTATTTGCATCTCTTCACATGTTCTTGCTTTACAAGATAACATTTTTATTACTTGACTAGTTTCAAGATTTCATTTTTATTGTGTTTTGTGAGTTGTTTGTGATAGCTATTGCATATAGGGTTTTATTTGCACATCTAGCTAGTTTATCTCATTGGTTGATTGAGATTGTTTGTGATAGCTATTGTATGTAGGATTGGTTACCCTTTACATAACTAAGTTGTATGCATGTCATATAGCTACATGATATCTAGGAATGTCTTTAACATGTTCATCCATGCCTAGATAAGCTTAAATGTTTAACCTTGCATTTATGCACTTTGAATATTGCACATATTCACTTTAGGTTGTTTATTTATTCTCTTAGAGAGTCAAGTCTTGTATTTACCTTTTGGTAGTTTGCAAGCAAGGAATTAGGTTCACTTTTAAAGGCCTGCGGGTAGTAGTGGTGGGTTAGTGACCGTAGGGTTTAATGTGGTCAACCTAAGTTGTAAACACCATTGCAATTAGTGGATTCAAGGTTCATTGTGTAACGCACATAACAGCCCGTGGTTTTTCCTTGTTGAAGGTTTCCACGTAAAAATCAAGTGTCATTTAAATTCCGCACCTTTACACTTGATTTTGTATTTGACTAGTTTGGGGTTATTTTTGTAATATTGACTAATTCGGAATATTTGGTAATAACCGGATTAAAATCTATTCACTCCCCCTTCTAGATTATTTTAGACTCGTTTTATATATATATTCAATTGGTATCAGAGCGGTTCCAGACATACTTAGGAGATCCTTGTCATATTTGTGTGTCTTGCATTTGTGTGCATTTTGTTCATTGCATTCACAGTTGCATTCATTTCTCCAAACATTATGAGTGTGAGTGAAACACTTAGAAAGGGTATTGCTTTGATGACCTCCAAAGTGGAGAGGAAGGAAAATGACCCCGATGAGGAGGTAACTCTCATGGTTGGAAGATTTAGGAGATTCATGAAATCTCACAAGAAGAGAATGACCTCTAAATTGAAGGAAGAAAAGAACATGACCTCTAAGGTGAAAGAGGAAAAGAAGATAACCTCGTCCAAAAAGGGAAGGAAAGCTATGATCTCTACTTGGAGTGATAGCGAAGTTGAAGTAGTTGAAGGATGTTCCACAAGCTCGATTGAGTGTGAGAACAACTACTTCGCCTTTCCGGTCTCCTACCAAAAAGATGCTCAAACCGTCACCAAGTGTTTGTCACTTGAAGAATTCAAGAAGGGTAACTTGAAAAGTGGAGACCAAAGAGGAGTAAGTTTGAGATAAGCTAGCATTAATGACATGACCCATGAAAGCACAAGTGGGAGAAGCTTCGATCAAGGGAGTACTTGCTCCAGAAACTCAAGTGATAGTGTGGTTGACTATCAAGAGTTTATTGACTTTCTTTGAAAGTGTTTGAAGAAGAAGAAAGATGATGTTTTGAGGTTGCGTGAAGATAATCTCCATCTAAGAGCTAAAGTGACTCACTTAGATAAGGAAGTGTCTCTTATTCAAGTGAATAAAGTGATGACGGAGAAGGAACTTGAAGAGGCAAGAAATACACTTGCTAAGATGACTTCGGGTTCGGACATGGATGACTCCTTGAAGACGGACGTGATAGATATGTCTAAGTATGAAAAGGAGATTAAAGATTGCCACAACCGGATGAAGGCAATGAAAGAAGAGCTTGCCAACAAAGACAACTCCTTGAAAATTGTAAAGGAAAGAGAGATGAGGTGCCTTGAAAAATTAAAGAAGCCAAGGTCAAACAACCTCAAGCTTAAGGCAAGATCAAAGCTTCATCCAAGCAATCTTCAACTCAAGGGAAATCCATACAAGCCTTGGCATCTCAACCAAAGCCTAGGCAATCCAAGAAGAAAGGACAAGTCTTTGAGAAGTCTATCACCTTCTCCAACAAGCCAACTATAAAGACAAGAGTTGATCACAAGAAACATATTCAACCAAGAAGGCATGATCAACTAGCTCAACCACTTCAACAAGCTAAACCACAACGATGCCACCAATCGACTTAAGCTCCAAAGAGAAGCAAACTGATGCACCATCAAAGACAACCTTATCAACATGGCAATGCCTCGATGAGATCTCAATGCAATGGTATAAATTCTTACTTTGTACCTGCTTGTCATTTTTGTGGTATGATTGGTCACTTAAGACCTAATTGCTTTGATTACATTAAGAGGTGTAGGTTAGAGAGCATGAAAGAAAAACGGTTGAAAAAGAGGGCAAGTTTGCATAAACCTAGGGAACTTAGAAACATGTCTATGACCAATAGAAATGATAAAGTGGAACCAAGGTGGGTTAAAAAGAATGAACCCGCTTGCCATTGTGCCAATGTGATACCCGTAGATGCAACTAGGTCCAATGGACTTGGTAAGTCTATAGGGGCTCATGCCTCCCTTTGACTTGGTAGGATTTGACCCCTTGTGGGGAGCTCAAGCAAAGAGAGCAAACTTGCATGAATTGTCATATGCAAAAATTTGATTAAATTTATGCTCTTTTGATAATTGCTTGAGATTATTGGTTGCACATATATGCTTATATGTTCATTTTTCATAATAAGTGTGCACAATTGCTTTACTTGCAATCCATGTCATATTTATGCTCAAACATGCATTTTTGGACTAGCAGAATTATTTGGGAAAGTACATATGAATGACCTATAATTTATCTCCATGACATGAGAATTTTATAACATGCTTTATATGATATGCATGAAATGTTTTTGATTGCTTAGATGAAAATTATGTGTGATAAGCAAATAAGAAGACTAAAATCAATAAGGATCTAGTATCCATTCAATCAAAAAGGATTTTATATCCAAATTAGTCTTCTCTCTCTTCTTAAAGGTGTAAACAAGGCTACTATCATACGGATGTTTCATCCGGAAAAATCAAATAGGATTATAAATATCCATGTCTTGATTTGCCTTTAAGGATTGATATAGTTGCTCTTAGCTCAAAAATATCTTTTGAAAAACTATATCTTGCTTGTTTATGATAAAAAGGTACAAATTGGTTTGAATTCTCTTGGAAACCCTTTTGAAGTTTGCTTTGTCAAATACCATTGATTTTGGACTTGAATACAACATGTCTTGCATGCAAAGCATCTTTGTCACACATTTTAAAAAATAAAAAATAAAACTCCTTGAATCTCTCTCAATTACTTGAGTTGCATAAAGTTCGTTTATATGATTATGCAAATGTCTTTTGTGCTAATAGCTCTCTTTGCTAAAGCAACCCGATAGGGGGAGCTCCTTTGCCTATCTCATGACAAAAGGGGGGAGATATAGGGGAACATTGTGTATGCTTTGGGGAGAGAAGTTTGAGAGAGAGTAACCATTTAGGGGGAGCATTGCACATGCATTTATTTGTATTGCTTTATTGAGTGCAAATGTTTTTTATGTTTGTTCACCTCACATGCACTTGTTCTTGGAAAGTGCTTTCTTGCTATTGTGTGTAGGTACAATGATCTATGAAGAGATTGGAGACCTTGAAGACTTAGATTCTTAGGGTTCTCTCATTGTAACGTAGAATTTACATTTGTTAACTAATAGCTTTCTTTTGTTTTGTGAGGATATTTTGTGAGTGGTATTTTGTCATGAAATAGCCAAAGGGGGAGATTGTTAGGACCTCTATTTTGTGATTGGCTTATTTCATGACATACCACATTGGGGATGAGTGTGTAATGGGTAGCTTAGGTCATCTTGATGATTATCAAGGCAAGCTTCCAAGCATCCCGGTGACTTCAAGATCAAGAGCTTCAAAATGTATATCACTTAACCTTGATTCTTGAAGAGATTAGGTGCACACACACACTTGCATGCATCTTTATCTATCGTGCATTTGTTACCATGCATGTGTGTTTCATTGATTCGTGCATCTATGTCATTTAGCACACACACACTTTCATTGCATTTATATGATTGCATTTGTGTTTCTCTTAATTGTGTGCTTATATGCTTTATCATCACACTTATGCATTTTCATATTTGCATATCTTTTGTGTGTCAAATGCTTGGTAATTATTCATGATGTTGTCCATTCCCATGCATGATATTTATTCACAACCACACTTGCACTTCATGTTAGTCTTAAGTATGGTGTAATTCGTTTCCGTTTGTGTGATCGGAAACGTCCGCGCTTGCACGATGGTGTGCATGTCTTATCGCGATGGTTGACCACTTGAGAAGGTCTCATCTTCTCTTGGATAAGTGTTAGATTCGGTTTTGTTATTTGGAGTAAAGTGTCTAGTTTCAAAAGATTGGATTTCAATGTTTTAAATGTTTTTCAAAACTGACCTTTATATGGTCTTGTGACCATAACTTTTTATTAAAAGATTGAAATTGAGTTTTGTAAAATTCTAGACAAACTAGACACCCATACCTTTCCAATGGTATATTATTCGTAATATTTCATGACTGTTTGGATTGGTTTTGAAATCTCCAAAGTGACCACTAAAACAGGGCATCACAGCCGTTATCCGAATCTGACCATTGGTCACTCAATTGACCATAACGTTTTCTACAGACATTGAAATGTCATTTTGTAAATTAGAGTAGAAAGAAGACTTCCATACCTTTTCAACGATATATCATACGAAAGTTTTTGATGTCGTTTGGTCATAGTTTGGGGTGCTTGAATCTCGAGCAGAAGCTGAGCGCTAGTATAGCGCTGGTCGTCATGTGCAGCTTACTAGCGCAAATTGGACAATTATTTTACACTGGTCGTGCGCTACTCGACCAGCGCCAGACCAATGCAAATGATGGGATTTGGGTTGTTCTTTTCCAAAACAACCTGGTTTCGTCTTGCCCTAATATATATACATTCTCTCCTTCTTTTGGTCGACCAAGAGCTCACAAATTCACTTTTTAGAGAGAGGAAGAGCACCCCTAGTGAGAGAAAGCAAAAGCTTATTTCTTTAACTCTCCAAACCCAAAACCCATCTCCATCTCATATCATTCAACATCATTTGAGCATGGGTCTTCATTGTTTCATGACTAGGTAAGTTAGAACTTCATTGAATATCATTTAATGTTCTTCTTACTCTAGATTAGGTATTTATTGCATGATTAAATACCTAGACTCTATTCATTGCATATATTTATGATCATGATAACATGATTGAGTTTGTATTTTAATAGCTTTATTGATTAGGTCTTTTTGCCTAAAAAGCTAAGTCATAAACATTCTTGTATGATTTATTGATAACTAGGTTGATAGATTGTTTAATCAACTAGTTAAGGCTTTGAATGTTTATGTGTGTTTGGTTGACAATTATGTTGTTAGAAATTCTCTACAACTAATTGAGTTCACATGTATGGACATGTTGACATTGTTTGATAACTAGGATTGTTTTGTGATTGATAACATCTAGCTAAGTCTATATGATTTGCATTTAGACATTGTTGATTAGGACTCCTTGATTGCATTTGTTAATTGCATATTTATTTTCCTTGCCATGTTTATTGACAACTTGTGTTGATTTGGCTTGGTTTGTTGACAATTAGGTTGCTACAATCCATTTGCATCTAATTGAGTCCTCATGTATGAGCATGTAGGCATTGTTGATAACTAGAGTGTTAATTTGCATTATAACATCTAGTTAAGCATTACATGTTTGTGTAGCATATTTTGTGTTGAGCATAATTGTCATATGCACATAGCCTTTTAATTCTCTTCAAGAGTCAAAGTCTTGTGGTTTCTAGGTGAAGTTGCACAAGCATTGTACTAGCTCCTCTGTAAAAGGCATGAGGGTAGATTAGAAGGTGCTCACGCCAATAGTAGTGGATCATGGAGATCACTTGAGGGTGTAACCTTCTCTTCATATAGAGGTTGTCTAGGGTTGGTCTAGGTTTGCTATAAAAGGCCTGCTGGTAGTAGTAGTGGGTTAGTAACCAAGAATGGTTGAGGTCAACCTAGGTTGTAAACATCATTACATATAGTGGATTCAAGGATCGTGTGTGACGCACATATTAGCCCGTGGTTTTTCCTTGTTGAAGGTTTCCACGTAAAAATCAAATGTTCTTTAATTTCTGCACTCTACACTTGATTTATTTTGTTGTGTGTTTGGGTTTTCATATGTTTATGTTGACTAATCAAAAAATTGGTAATAATCAATTAACAACCCATTCACCCCCCCTCTAGGTTGTTTTAGATACACGCGTATTTATTTTCACTTCAAGTAGTCTAGAACCGATTAATACTTTATGCTCTGGATATTCCGGTTCGATCAACACTTCGTCGAGCTCTTCCATTTTCTATTTGTCTATAGTCAACTTAGACGTAGGCTCCTATATTGCTATAATTGCTCTTTTTTCATTTTCATGGTGTTCTGGTTGTGCTCTCTCGCAACTCTCTGTTTGACTTTGATCTCTCGCACTCCCCACTTAGTAAGAAATTTGATCAACTAATGGTAAGTTGACAGAATTGCTTTCATTTCATGTATCCAGTGTCTCCCTAGAATAACATTGTATGAAGATTGACTGACGAGCACTAGTAAATTGATATAAAAGTTCACTCATTCGGCATATACAGGTAGTACGATTTCACCTATGATGTTTTTCTGTTTGCCATTGAATCTGATTAACATTGTTAATCGACGACTTATATTGGATTCTTCGACATGCATTTCTCTAAGCGCATTGTAAAATAAAATGTTACAAGAGCTACCATTGTCGATCAAACAATTGACAATATGTAAAGAAATAATTAAAGCATCATGGTAAGGAGAAAACAAAAATGATTTGTCGGAGAATTTGACTGTGACGGTCTCGTCGATCTTTGATTTGTGTTCTTTGTCAGGTTGAATCTTCGAGTTCGACACTTGTCGAGTGTGCCTTTTTGTAGCAGAGTAACTCATGCCGCCGACTTCTGATCCACCTATAATAAAATTGATAATTCTTTCCTGTCGGGGTGGCTCTGGTGGACTTTTGTCTCGACTAGTTTGTTACTTCTCGTCGTGTCAAGCGAGAGATTTTTGTCCCTTGTCGGTCATATATTCTAGCAAATGTCCCCGTTTTAGGAGTTCAGCTACTTCTAACTTAAGTGCGATGCAATCCTGTGTTCGATGGTCGTGGTCTCTGTGGAATTTGCATCGAAATCTAGCATTTCTATGTTCTGGGGGATCGTTCATCTTCCTTGGCTATTTGACCGTGTTCCCCATATCCTTCATGACTGCCACGAGATCGACAGGTTCGATGCTAAGGTTGTACTTTGGGATTGGTATGCGCGATCGACCTATTCTCGGTTGATTTTTTCCATAAGATTGTGAAACTAATTATGCTGGTGTGTATAAAACTATCTAGAGAGAGAGAGAGAGAGGGGGGGGGGGTGAATAGATTTTAATTCAATTTTATGAAAATAGCCCCAACTAGTCAAAACAATAAATCAAGTGTAATAGTGCGAAAAATAAATGACACTTGATTTTTACGTGGAAACCTTCAACAAGGAAAAACCACGGGTTGTTATGTGCATCACACACGATCCTCGAAATCACTATTTGTAAAGGTGTCCACAACCTAGGTTGACCATGTCAAACCCTACACGGTCATTAACCCACCTTTAATAGCAACCCTGGATCAATTTGCTTGAGGCCTAAGCAACCTTAACCCCAAGTCTTACTTCTCAATGAAGAAATAAATCAACCTAAGTGAATATGCATGATATCCGATATGCAATTTAATGCTAGGTTACACTAAATGCTTGTATAGGATTAAAAGATGACAATTAAATCAATCCTAGATATCAATTGCTATATGTCATGGCATAAAACATAGCTATATAAGATAAGACAATCCTAGGTATAGCTATCAAAATACAACACTCAAACATTCAACACATAATCTCAATCTTGTAATTAGAAATTATTCTAAGAGCATACAAGTTATCAATGAGATAAATAACTAAGTAAAAACACTAAGATTATATGAAATTAGTGTTCAACTTACCATAGCATGAGTGTTGATGAAGACCTATGCACTAGCACATCCTAGATACCATGGATGATGCTTAAATGATGATTTATGCATATGGAAAATGATTTGAGTGATCAAAGATGAATTCTTGAATAAAAATCTCTTTTTGAAAATGCTCTCAATTAAAAATATGATTTTTGAGTTATTAGGGATGACCTAAAGTGAAAGCAATGTTTATATAGGTGTCCAAATTGAAGTTACAACGTTTTGCAAAAAACAAGGGACGACTACTGTGGGTACCGCTATCAAAGCCACAGCGGTAACCAAACGGTGGTCACTTGAAAAGCAACAGGTGTTAAAATGCTGTACATACCGCTGTGGCTTCCACAGCTGTAAGCGCTGTGTGCAAAATCGTTGTGCCTACCGCTGTAGAAAATCACAACGGTCAAGAGAGCAGCCAAGACAGGTATTTTATTGCTGTGGTTATCACTGCGAAAGCCACAACGGTACTGACAGCGGTCACCTGGGCCAAAACATGCCAAATGAAAAATCATGCAATCTAAAGCTATTAATGGCATGTCAATCATCAAATGCATGAAGAGTTAAGAACATTAATGCACATAAACATAAAAGCACACAACATACAAGAAGTATAGATATGCATGAGTTATGTGTGTGTGCAACTAAATCTCTTTAATGCAAGAAGCACAAGTATTTTACCTTTGGTGTGCTTCTTCTTTTGAGGTCTTGAGAGGGCCTTTGTTGTGCATGAGCACCAACAATCAAAAGCCTAAGCTACCCTTACATCAAACTCCATAAGTGGTTTGTCACCGAAATAAGCCAATCAAACTTTAAGGAACTTACAGATTGCATGTCATTTGGTCTGTTGTAACGGGCCTGATTGCTACATCGATCCCCCTATTGGATAGGGTTCGACTCTTTTGTTAGATCGACTCAATCGTTCCGCCTGTTATTGGAGTAATTGTTTGCCTACACAAAATTGTTCGCCTTGTCCTCCCCCTATTTGATCTAAGCCAATGCTTTTGCTAGTACGTCCTCCATTGTCTTGCATAGTTATTTGGTAAGCTCTTTGTAGAGGTCAGAGTCGAACTTGAGTCCTTTCCTAAAGCAGAGATTGCAGTTGCCTGATTGCAATGAGGGATCTGCACATTTACCCTGTTGAAGCGTCCAACAAAGCTCCTCGGGTTTTCGCCATGCCTCTGGGATATAGTGTAAAGGTCGTTTGACTGCTCCTTGAGCTTTCAATTGCTCGTGAATTGCTCCACGAATGTATTTGTGAGTTGCGCAAAAGAAGTAATGGAATTATTAGGCAAGTTAGTGTATCATTGTAGAGCAGGACCGTCGAGGTTGGATCCAAATGCTTTACACATGCACGCTTCTCTTAGGTCCCGTGGGATCGCTACGGTGAATATGCGCTGCTTGTATTATGCTATGTGGTCATCCGGATCTGTCGTGCCCTCGAACTGCTTCATGTTTAGGAAGCTGAATTTCCTGGGCATCTCGACTAGAGCGATCGAGTTAATGAACGGGGAGTCTAAGAAACTGTTCACGGTGCTTTTCTTGATAGGGGCCAGGACTCCTAGAATCCTTTGTGAGGGCCTCCATTTCTGCAAACCTACGAGAAAGTTCTGGGTCAATAAAAATATGTAGACCCGAATTAGATTTTACCAATTCCAAGGTCGACTGGAGTGACACAAGGATCCTGAAGGCATTCTCTAGTTGTGGGCCACCATTCTAGTTCTAGTTATGTTCTCACGGTGTTTCTTATGGGATCGACATATTGGGTGGATTCGCTTCAGCTTGAACTGTCTGGGTCACGCCTTGAGGTTCATCTCTATATTAGGGTTCATTTCTAGCCCTTAAGGTTCCATTGTTGGTGTGACTGGAGCTGTCCTATCGACATCTTGCATGGTGTCGACCACTGGGACCGAGGGCACTAGCGCTGCGTTGTTGTAAGTCACGCAGTGGAAAAGGATCAGGGTTTTAAAATTATTTTGGACCTTTTTCGGTATACACAAATATGAGAAGGACTCGATTAATACACAAGTTTTCTCTTTCGTTTGTTTTTGATTCGTTACCACCAAGCTTTCCGAGCTATGACCTGTGATCTGATAACTTACGTGTGGGCACGTCACGAATGCAGTCAGGATTAGACGGAGGTTTATAGAAATTGGGAAGACAACACCTTGCCTTCTTTCTTTAGTTCAGCCGGCCCTACAAGAGAGAGAACAAAAAAAAAATTATTTTTCTTCTTTGCCTTTGCTGCATCCCTTGTTTCTGTATTAGGTTTAGGTTGTCTTTTGTTTCCTGATAAGTATATCTTATATACCAGGATCCTAGGGTTTAGTTGACTAAGTCAAAATAGGATTATAAATCATTTTTTAATTCGGTCATCACTAGGACTTGAACCTGTGACCTCTAGGATTTAAAATAATCTTTATTATTTTTAATCATTTTGTTTTAGCCATGGTTCGAACCTGTAACCTCCTATTAATAAATAAACAATTAATAATTCTCAATTATTTATATACTCAAATAATCATATTATTTAATTAGTTCCCTAAATTTATTCATGTCACTTTCGTAACATAATTAATTTGGACTATCCAATTAATTAACTGTGACCCTTGTTACCAATAACCATAAGGGCTAGCAAGGGGACCTAATGGACCCATAGTTTTGAGCTCCAATAATACTTAGAAAAATTAATTAAACTCTTTAATTAATATTTCATGATTATTAACCTTGGAGTTACTCCACTAAAAACCTGAGGTTGCACTCTCGTAAATGTAGATGTTTTATGCAAACCAAAATATCAGTGTCCATCGATATAGCTATTACATATGATATGATCCTCCACAAATAGTTCATAATTAGAGCTAGGTTATAAAGTTCGTTATACCTCTCTAATTATATATATTTCCATTAAGTACCATTGATTCTCTAATGAACAATTATATCCTTCCTTCCTTTACGGAAGAAGGAGAGCGCTCTTAATCGTTCAAGTCTCGAATCAACCCTTAAGGGAACTACTCCTCTACTTCTCGCAAGAAAGAGTGGATTCCTCTATTGTGTGCATACATTCCTAGCCACAAGCCAAACCGTGATACAGAGTTATTGATCGAGAATGCTACTCCGATCTCACCCATGGTATTTCAAAAACCACAATCTAACTTGAAAGAGTAAGTAAGACACTTAGGTATAGCCATCATTTGTCGATATATATATATATGAATCTTTCATTCAATGGATCTTGGTGATAGATTCATATAGATCGTGGTCTAGTCCTATATGATCACATCATATAAGGTGTCTCCATTCTCATATCACCATATAAATGGTCTAGGATAAGACCACTGTACATTACAGAATGGACCGCAACTGTAGATTAATCACAAATAAAGTTCCCAATTTTGTTTGCTCTCTACGGACTCTTTAGATTGCATGTCTCAAACTGAATACCTCTGTATATGATACTCATATACCTAGTTTGAGATTACATCTAGCAATCTTGGATGTTTAGCACATATGATATAAGCGTATGAGTCGTATTTATTGAATGAAAAAACTACTTCTTTTATTTATGCTTTTATAACATTTATAAATTATAAGCTTTAGGGTATAAATCTCAACAGTTGTTAGGTGCACTCTTGATTATGGCTCGTAATTTTGCGTAGGGAGTTTGGATTGCGGCGTTTTTTGTTTTGAGCTCTCACAGCTTTTTAGCATTTGTAGTCATTTGGGCAATCAATACGGCAATTTGCTCCTCGACAGTTGGGGTGTTTCCATCTCTTGACATTTTGAGAGTCGTTCACTTGATTCGACTGTTTCATTATGAAGTTGCAATAGACCCCACGGTGGGCGCCAAACTGTAGATGGTCAATCTACAATTACTGTGGACCGAGTCAGATTCAAGTCAAGCCCAAGCAACTTGGTCTAGCCTATTGAATCGGGAGTGTTGACTACTCCTTCAACCTGCAAAAAAAGATGAAAACTATAACAGAGAAAAATGAGAAATTATTGGGGGATTGTTCTTAGCCTTTGGTTCGCTTGGGCAGAGCGTAAAAATTGAAAGTAATTGTAAAGTAAATGGATGTTAAAGAGTTCTGGTCACCGGAGATTCCGTTTGAGCAAAGTTTTGGTACGCAAAAAAGCTTTTTCCAGTAAGAGAAGTCAAAATCCTTTCTTTGTGGGTGAAAGGTTCTATTTATAGGTCTTTTTCCAGTTAGCTTTAACGTTCATGGGATATATAATCCCAAAGATCAAGGCTTGATATCATGGGAAGCAGAGGTTTACTCAACTTCAAACTTTGTTTCTGTTGTTATCCATTGATAACTGAAGCTGGACTCAAACAAATCAGTTATACTCCAACTGATAAGCTCTCGGATCGACCCGTTGTATACGGGCTTGACCCATAATAATTGATGGATCAATGGTGGGCTTGAAGGTTGAGCCCAAAGCCTATTTTTGGCTACCACAATATATATATATATATATATATATATATATATATATCAGTCTTTCTATTGTCAGTTCGAAGATGCTTTGACAGGTGCATGCAGCCAAGTCAAAGCATTTAAATACAATGACCCACATGCAAGGAATTGATATATTTTATATCAGTTCGAACTGACAATAAAATATATATATATATATGTAGAGAGTGATTCTCTAGTAATGACGTCTTGAAATTATAAAGTAATGACAATCACCCACAACCACACATTTACATTAGGTGTGGATATTTGTTAACGTGTGACTATGGACTCAATGTGAATGTGTGGCTATAGGCCTATAGTTGGACGTCATGAAATTATAAAGTCAGAACGTCCTTACTAGAGAACCACAGTGTGTATATATATATATATATATAGTCCAATGTGAATGTGTGGCTATAGGCCTATAGTTGGACGTCATGAAATTATAAAGTCAGAACGTCCTTACTAGAGAACCACAGTGTGTATATATATATATATATGGCACATGAGTGATTGGCTTCTTTATATTATAATACAAGTGTTTAGTTATATATATATATGGCACATGAGTGATTGGCTTCTTTATATTATAATACAAGTGTTTAGTTACATAAATCGTTAAATATATAATGAAGGGGAAAAGGAATAAAAGAATCAATTTTAAAAAAAATAAAAAATAAAAAATAAAAAAATAAAAGAAGGCAATTGCCCAGAAAACATACATTTACATTTACAGTTTGTGTGCCTTGTAAAAGGCAGTACACAGACCAAGGAAACAATCAATGTTTTTGCTACGTAGTATGTATCACTTTATCAGTACGTGTAACACAGAAAAAAAAAAAACAAAGGGGTAGAGGTAAAAAAAATATCAATATAAAATTTTTCTCGCTTCTTTGTAATAATAGTATGTGTTTTTTTTATTTTTATTTTATTTTATTTTATTTTATTTTTTTGCAAATGAATACAATATTGTATCATTATCAGTGTAATTACTCTAGAGTTTTAGATTTCGATTATTTTTTATTTTAAATATTATAATAATTCGAGGATTTTTTTTTTATTTTTTATTTTTTTTATTTTGTAAGGGAGGAGACATAAACACACAACCTACGATCTCGTGGTGTAGATATGAAGAGTATACTACCGAATCAATATCATCTTATCTTTAGATTTGGATTTGATCGTGGCAAATAATCTAATCTTGTTGATAATAAGTTGCTCATTTTATATATAAAACTAGTCAATACCCGTGCTTTGCACGAGGACAAACATATTTTCACAAACAAATAAAAGATACCAATAGTTTTCTGATATTTAAAATTGATTTTTGGTTGTGCCATTAAAAAAAATCTTTAAAAAAAGTGTTAAAATTTAGATAGGTGAATCTCTAACGTGAATAAAGTTAAAGTGAAAAAGAGTATGAAATAGCATTGTTTACTTCCTCATTCTACCCATTTACAGTGACCAGTAAATATTGGCTTCAAGTATTTTAAGGCAAAATAATTCATGCGAAATTTGTCATAATAACGTAATACCTCTGTGGCAATATTCCTAAATAATTCTTCATTACTTTTTATGAAAAATGGTAAGTCAACACATCATTCAACTATTGAACCTGTCTAATAATTCATAACTAACAATATACCAGAAAGATAGTTTTATTCCAAGCAATTCATAACAGAAAACTTAAGAGTTCAAACCAACATTCAACTTTAACCCTGCATTGCCTATTGCAAAATCTGTATCATTCATAAAAACAATAAATTAATTAAAAAAAGATTTAAAAGAAACAAATTTGAGGAATCAAAATACATTAGATTTGATAAGCCTACCAAGGTATAGGAGCCCCTAGTAGCTATTTCCTGACTGAAGATTCCTCACATTATAGAACGTTGGCAATTCAACAAATTTAACATATAAGGACTTAAATCAGTTCTTATTGTTAGTGCATCAACAAAATAAGAATATTACATACAATGTCTAAGTTAGAGCTTCTTTCAATTCCAATATTTACTTTCTTCGCGTAGCAAGTCAGCATTCAAAGGCTACTCTAAAGGCAAAAATATATAAAGTGAACTATAACATCTATTATGACAGTTCAAAGGACTAATAGACAATGCTCCCCTATATCAACCAGCCATGTTCATTTTCCTACTTAATCACACTTTTTTGTACATGGACATAAAAATGGCAGAATTGCAACATAGTCTCCTAAATTGATCTCTTATATAAGCTAATCAAAGCAAAAAATTATTCAGGGAATTCAAAAGACAGCTAGAAAGGAATACCAAGCCTATTATTAACATTCACTTTCTTGATTTTGTGAATCTAATTAAAAAATGGGTACGGATATTGACACCCATAAAAATGATAAGCGCACACATATTTATAAGTACACCCATGTTTAAAATTTAAAATTAAAATATTACTAGAAGCACCAATCTTAATGCCAATAGTACCCTTATTTAAATGAATGTTTTAATTTTAATACAATTTATTTATAAACTCTCATAAGTTATTAACACACCCAATTTTACAAATGATAAATTTATGGTTAAATAATAATATAAACCAGTAGAATGATGGTTAAATAATTTTTTTTCTTGTTGAAACAAAAATAAAGATGCTTGCCTCTTCTCTAACACTTTCCATAATTGTTCTTCGTAAAACTCAGAACTTGGCTACACAGTGGTGATCGTAACTGAAAAATGCAACTGATTTCGGTGATCGTAACTTGGCTACATAATGATGTGAAGAGCCATCAAAGAGTCTCGTTTTACCTGTGTAGAAGACAATATGGGATGTGAACTTCAAAACTGCACAATAATTATAAGATGTAATATAATAATTTTTTAAAAAAAGAAAAAGAAAAAGAAAAGAAAAACCATAGAATTAAAGTTGAATTAGGGTTTTATTTTTTTTATTTTTTTTTAAATTTTTTTATAATAAAGTGATATAGTTAAAGATATGGGTGTAATTAATGGGTGTAAATAGTATTTTGTTTAATTTTAATTAAACTAATTTGTCCTTATTGGTAAATTCCTATTGAGATATTTTTGTAATTAAATTTTTTATTAAAATATGGGTGTGCTTATCATATTTATGGGTGTCAATATCGGCTCCCTTAAAAAAATATATAACACAGATTAAAATCAAGGATAAAAAATGTAAATGGATAGCTAAATGATAATTTTTTTTTTTTGATGAGTATACTTCGATCTGTTTTATTTCATTTTCCTATTATTTTACGTAAAATTATTAAGAACAGATTGAAAATTACAAATTCTATGTTTTACATAATACAACATTAGACATATACACAAAGGCAAGAATACATGAAAGGTAGAGAAATTGAAGCTTTATGGAACTAACCTTGCCAGTAGTTTTTGATTGACATGAAGAAACTATTGCAGATTTAATCACATGATCAACAATTTTAACATATAGGCTATGTTTGAAAGTAGAAGTCACAACAGCATCAAATATTGAATAAATCTGCAATGTTTGAAAGAAAAGAACATTCAAAATGAACGATCATAAAGATTTTTTTTTGACAGAAAAATATCATACATAATATAAGTTGCAATGAATTGTGTTCACTAACCTATGTCAATCGATGGAATACTTCTTTGAATACCATGTTAGTTGTCTTGTTTGAAATCTGACATGCATCGTCTATTATCAAAATTTTCAGTCCTTGTTTACTTTTAACTCTCGAGAGAGCAACATACAATTGCCCATGGCTGAAAACATGCCTTGGAAGGTGAATTCCAACATGGGAGAGAGTTTGCCCTTGACTTTTATTTATAGTCATGGCAACACACCTAACCAGTGGAAATTGCCTCCGTTTGAATTTAACTGGCAACATATGACTTGATGGCGTCATGGTCATTTGTGGGATTAGGACAATCTGGCATATGTTGTTACCTGAAAGAATCTTAATGTAAGGATTCCCATATATTGATTGACTTATTTCGTGGACAAACCACTTATTGGGGTTGATTGTGTAAGGGTAGTTTAGGTGATTGAACTTCAAGCTCGAAGGCCCTTTCAAGACCTAAAGGGACAAGCACGCAAAAGGTATAATCTCTAGTGCTTAGTTTTTCTTTGAAGAGATTTAGTTAGCACACACACACTTAGTATACTTGTACTTGTGTGTATTCTCTTCACATGACACATTTCACTCTTGCACTTTGTTTGATGTATCTTGTTGTGTTTGTGTGTTGTGTAATCCGTTTCCCGAATATGTTCAGAAACATCCGCGCTTGCACGAATGTGTGCTTGGTTTTGCGCAAAGACCGATTAAAGGGAATGCTCTTGGCTTCTCCTTCAGATTCACCATTACTGGTGAATCAGCGGTTTGATCGGCGGCCTGGCCACCGAATTGAAACCGCCGTTTCAGTCCAGAAAGGTCTGGAGTGATTCTGCGGTTACGATTAGTGGCCTCCGACCGCCGTTCGAAACCGCCGATCATACCTGATTAATTTATTTCTCGGGTTTGATTCTGCGGTTTAATCGGCGGTTACGAAACTGCAGAATGAAACCGCCGTTGATGCTCTGTTCTTCACGAGCTCAATTCGGCGGTCATAATCGGTGGCCTGGCCGCCGATTGAAACCGCCAATCGGTGCGTTTCAAGGGCAAACTTGTATTTTCACATGCTCTATTTTTTATGCCTATAAATACATCTCTTTCTCTTGTTCTGAACTATGACTCTTTGATTATCAAGAACCCTATATTTTAAAGAGAGATTTTGAGAGAAAAAGCAACAAAGTTTGCTCATTTAAATACTCAAATACATTCCTTTGTGCATCAAAGTTCATCTTGCATTCATCCATGAATGGGTTTGCATCATCACAACTTGCTTGGTAAGATTTTGATTAAGTTCATCTCATTTTAGTATTTTTACTATCAAGCTATTCTCTTTTAATTTACTTGTATGTTTTTGATCATATGATAAATACAAGAATAGAGAATTAATTGTGATGAATTGATTGAGTGTTGTATTGTCATAGCTAATTAGGTTTTTGATTAATCTTGATTAGCTAAGCTATTTGACATGTCATTTAGCTATTGATATCTATGGTTGATTTAATTGATTACATCATCATCCTAGATAAGCATCTAAGTTTCCCTAGCCTTGTTTGTTATTTGAATATTTATATATATTCACATAGGTTGTATAATCTCTTCTTTGAGAATTAAGTCTTGAGGCTAAGATTGCTTAGGCCTTAAGCAATTGGACTAGAGCCACTTTTAAAGGCCCGAGTGGTAGAAGTGGGGGGTTATTGACCAGAGTGTTAGACGAGGTCTACATAGGTTGTAAACTCCATTTTAATTAGTGGATTTCGAGGTTCGAGTGTGGCGCACTAAACAGCCCGTGGTTTTTCCCAGTGGTTGGGTTTCCACGTATACATCAAGTGTTATTTAAATTCCGCACTATATTACACTTGCTTGTATTTTTGACTAGTAGGGGCATTTTCGTAAAATTGACTTGCATGCGAAAATTGGGTAATAATAGTTAAAATCTATTCACCCCCCTCTAGATATATTTATCATACACACCGAGCGCTTATTCGTATTAGTTTCACTTAGCTTCAATTACATGGTTACCCAATTTCGTAATTAGCAACCTTGTTCCATTGCATAAGCCATTTAATTGATCAATGTTCCTCAACAACATCACTGGCACCCCAACTTTAAAGTTTAGCTTATGATTGGAAGTCCAGAAGCTGTGAAAGTATTCAAAATATCAGGAGAAAAGGTATCTTCCTCATTTTCGAAATTTGCATCTTCCTTGCAAATGGTGTCTGAACTTAAGTAGGTTCTCTCATCTCCTGGAATGAAGGACATTAAGTACTCATTGAGCATTGCAACATCTATAAGTGTAGGAGATAGAATTGCGCATTAAAAAAATTAGGATCAGTGTTGTTCTCCAAGAAATTTGGATAAACAAATTCTACCAATTTAGCAAGCCTATTTTCTTGGTCTTTAATCAACAATTCATCTAGAACTTCTATGGTTGCTTCACCATCAAAATCCTCTCCAACCTCTCCATTTCCAATTTTCAATAGCCATTCAGAAAATTCTCTTATGTCATTTAAATTCTAGCCAGATGATCCGGTTTGAAGCCTTATGTTTTTTTTATCAAAGTTAAAACCTTACAATAATCCCACAGATGCGATGAATTTATTATTGAATGCACTATTTCTTGTCTACCACCATGAGGAACAACTGGTAATATTTGTCTGAAGTCGCCTCTAAGAACAACAATTTTGCCTCCAAATGGTTCTTCACAACTATTAGGATTGGAGAATTTGAGGATGTCTTTTAAGGTTCTGTCCAATGCTTCGAAACAGAATCTATGTACCATTGGAGCTTCATCCCATATAATCAATTTTGTCTTTAACAACAATTCAGCTTGAGGAGATCCTTGCTTGATATTGCAAGTCGAATCTTCATTTATTTGGATTGGTAATGAAAGTCTAGAATGAGATGTTCTTCCCCCAGGGAGCAAAAGTGATGTAATACCACTTGAAGCAACATTAAATACAATTTCACCTTTCGATCGAAAGGCTACTGATAGCGCTTTCCAAATAAAAGTCTTCCCAGTTCTACCAAATCCATTTAAAAAGAAGAAGCCTTCTTTATTCTCAGAAGCAGTTGACATTATCTCATCATAAAAAAAAAAATTATGCTCAACAGTAAGACATGATAAATACTTCTTATGTAGCTCTATCAATAAAGCTCTATCATAACTCAATTCATCAAGAATCAACTTATTATGAACTTCAGACAATAATACTCCAAATGAAAAAGGCATAGTAGCATAATCTCTAAGACTTCTTCCATTGCCATGAAGACTTTTTTCAACTTCAGCAAGGGCATTATTTTTTATATCTTTATCACTCATAATCAAATTTGAAATCAGTATTAAATACTTTATAAGTTATTTAGGGGAAGAAAAGAAGAAAAAGAAATTCATGAAAAAGTATTTATCTTAAATACAAAAATGAGTACACATACATACCTTGACGGCCTGTCACTCTTTTTTGATGATGAAGAATATCATCAGACAATAATTTCAGACAGCTCTCCCAAACAAACTTAGGTCTAGTCATACTATTAGAAAGTAACAAATTAGCAAAAAGCCTTCTAATGTAATGACAAGAGCCCTAGAAACTTGCCTCTTTTATTCCATCAATGTACTCTTTGTCATCATATAACAAACCCAAACAATAACATGCATCTTTGAATGAAGGATACTCTACCCCATTGATTGTTCTAATATCTTCATACCGTGCGCATCCCTTTTGGAAATTTATCAACATTCTTAGATAGAAATCCTCTCCAGTTCTAGGGGGTATATGATTAATTCTTCCGCGCTGTTCAAAAAAAAAATTCTTCCAATAGCAAAGCTTTTTTTTCTTCGCGTCCACTCTTGCTTGTCTTCTTTGTAAACAAACTTTGTCGGAAATTCAGAATAGATCAAGTTCCTAGCTTCCTCATATTTCTTGTTTGCCCCCATCCAAGCTTCAAACATCGATTTCTTAGCATCAGCTTTCTTTAGAACATCCTCAATTGAATCACTATCTTTAAATATGACTGTTTTTTCTTGTGGAAGATGGAATGACAGCCTTTGAACAGGAGGATATCTATAATGAATTTCAAAACCAAAAATCCTCCAAACAGCTTCACATGCTGATACATACTTACATTGAAAAAACATACATAATGAATATTAAAACAAAAAAAGCTCCATGAACCCAACCAAACTTATACATACCTATAATCATAGTACTTTTGGATTTCATCTGTAGTTAAAGATTTGTCACCATCTGGAGCTGAATGAGAAAAAGCTATAGTAACTTGATCATTCCCTTTGTGAATATATTTGAGCAGATATTTAATAGCACTGGTTTGGCAAGTGAACTCAACATTAATGTGAGCTTGGTACTTTAGGAGAAGCTTCGGGTTATAAGGAACGACATAGCGATTGTCTAGTTCAATATTTTTTTTCTTAACAGTTCTACCATTATCTCTCCTTCTATAATGAGGAAAGCCTTCTTCATCAATTTTGGTCCTAGTCGTGAATTTTTTAGGAAAACGTTTCGAGCATTTCCCACCCTTCATGCAAGGAGAATTGAGATTTGCTTGTCCACATGGTCCATGCATCATATAAGTCTCAATAGCTGCAAATAGTGTAGGATCCTCTTTTTCATCAGGGATTGTAGCTGAAATCATTCAATCAATGTCACTGGCAGTTCTTGGCTTGTCTTCTGGGTGCATGAATAGAAGAATCTGAGCATGAGGAAGACCTCGTTTTTGAAACTCAATCATACAAACATCTGTTTACATAACAATTATAACAATTAACACGTTAAAAGTAAATAATTAAAGACAAAAACAATTTAATAATGACTCATAAATAACATTTTTTTTGTATGCTAAGAATAATATTTAAAGTATACACACATATATATATACATATATATATAAGTGTTGCAGAAGTCGGCAACTAGGGCCGCCTAGTCGGTCGGCGGTGAGCTGCCGCCGCGATTTGGGGTAGTTGGCGTTGTTAAGCGGTTACAATCAAAGTCAGTCAATAGTCGGTCCAAGTCGGACCTAGTCGGACTTAGTCGGCATGGCGGTCAACGACGGAACAAGTCGACTTTGACCGATTTAAAAAAAAAAAAAACCCTAAACAGCCAAATCTCTTCTCCCCTTCTTCGCCGAATCTTCTCCCCTTCGTTGCCGTGATCTATCGTCGTCGTCGCTGTCGCGTCAAACCTGCTCTTCTCTTGTTGTCGAACCTCTGACCTCTTCCATCTCCGATTCTCATCTTCTTATCACAATATCAGTGATTGTGAGTTTAATAAATATTATTTAATATTTATATTTGTTGAGTGTGTGACAACTGTGTGTTGACTAAGACTTGTGCATTGTTAACTTGTACCTTATGTATTGTGCATTGTTTTAAATTTTTAATAATTGTTTTACTTACACATTGTTTTAAATTTTAATACAGCATTTCCATAATTGTTTTAATACTACACTGTTTTAATACTACACTGATAATTGTTTTAATACTACACTGTTTTATCTTTGTTATTGTTTCAATCATACATATTTCTGTTTCAAATCATACATATTTTTGTTTCAAATTGCAATTTATAAACTATGAATATTCAAAGTAGTATGTACTTTAAACATTTAATCAAATACAAGTTGCAACAAAAAAATTAAAAAATATATATATATATATATATAACTATATAAAAAAAAAAAAATTCCAGCTGGCCAGCCGACCGACTTTCGACCATTCGCCTAGTCCCCACCTAGTCCCCGACTAGGCAACCTAGGCAGCCTAGGCGCTAGGCGGGGGGGTCGCCGCCCGACTAGCGCCTAGCGCCTAGCACTTTCTGCAACATTGATATATATATATAGGTGAATTCATAAAGAGCCAAAAAATTTATGGATTTATTGTTTTTAGCCACCAATTTATAGTTTATTGTTTTTATCACTTTTTATCACTTTTAACCCATTTTGGACAAGTTTACCCCTAAATTAATTGAAATAATAAAAAATAAAAAATTGGGTTTTTGGCTCTTGTTAGGGTTTCAGACTTTCAGGCAACAGAAATAGAAAGAGAAAGAGAAAGAGAGAGAAAGAGAAAGAGAAAGAAAAAGAGACTTCGTCGTCCATTGACGCTACCGCCCCGTCGCTCGCCTATGCCGCCACCTACAGCGACCATCCTCCCGAGCCCGTCAATTCGCACCTTTGCCTTGACTGTTTTTCTCTCGTTGTCGACGCCACTTGGAGCAACTGTACGTTCAAGCTCCGTCAACGCCACTACAAGTTTTCGATTTTCAGGTAAGTTCTTACGTAATACAAGAGGTAATCACTGTCATAATTTAGAAAAAAATAGGTTTTCTTAAAAAAAAAATAAAAATTATATTGTTGCGTTGGATTTGATTCGATTTCTATTTGGGCACATTCGAATTGCTCGAACCGCTGTTGTTGTTGTTCTTGTGTTGCGGATTTGATTTGGTGACAGTTAATTGAGAAATTTGTGTTTTTTATTTATTTATTTTTTATTTGTAACATGTAACTATATTAAGTTAATAATCTAGGAGGAGTTTTGATCCCCTTTTCACTGTTTTCTTGGTCTACGGTTCTGTGTTTCTGTCTGGTTTCTTTGTGTTTGGGTTTCTAGTGTGGCTGGGGTTTTAGTTGTTTGTTTTGTTGCTTAGTTTCTTTTCTACTGTACAAGGCTGTTATGCTCTGTTTTGGTGTTGGCTTCGTTTGCCCAGCTTTTTAGTGTTGTGGCTTGTGTTCTATGTTCTTTCTCTATGCATGTTATGGCTTTTTCAATAAACTACTATTCAAAAAAAAAATTTGAATATTTTTTTTCCCAATCTTAATAAGCTTCAAAATAGTTTTTTTTATTTTTATTTTTATTTTTATTTTTTATTTTTTTTACAGGATTATATGGCTTGGCTTAGTTGAGAATGAGGAGATTGTTTTGAGATTCTTGGTTACTGCTTGGCTGCTTTGGCACAACATGAATCGTATCTTGTATGGTGGAGTGGTCAAAGAGCTAGGAGATTGATGGAGTAGGGCTGGTGAACTCATTGCAGATTTCAAAAATGGTGGAAAGGTGGTTGGTTTACACAGAGGACATGTCTCAAATGAGTTGAATTTGATGTGTTAGGAGTGGTGATTCATAAGCGAACGTATTGTAGACTTTAATTCTTATATGTAAGTGTGGAATATTATATTTTGTATTGTAGACTTTATTAAGTTAGATTCCAGTATTGAATGAATTTATTTTGAAGACCAAATTTCAATATTGAATTTAGTTCACTGATGAAATTCAAGTCCAGTATTGTTTCATGCCAGAAGTTACATGCTAGTTCAATTTGAAGTTACATACCAGTGCAAATTGAAGTTACATGCCAGTTAGAATAGATTTCACAGTTGACACACTAGTTCCAAAAACAAATTCCAATATTGTTACATGCCAAAAGTTACATGTCAGTTTAATTTGAAGTTACATGCCAGTGCAATTTGAAGTTACATGCCAGTTTGAACATACTTCACAATTGACACACTAGTTCCTAAAACAAAGTCCAGTATTGTTACAAGCCAGAAGTTACATGCTAGTCCAATTTGAAGTTACATGCCATTGTAAATTGAAGTTACATGCCAGTTAGAATAGATTTCACAGTTGACACTAGTTCCAAAAACAAATTCCAAAATTGTTACATGCCAAAAGTTACATGCCAGTTTAATTTGAAGTTACATGCCAGTGCAATTTGAAGTTACATGCCAGTTTGAACATACTTCACAATTGACACGCTAGTTCCAAAAACAAAGTCCAGTATTGTTACATACCAGAAGTTATATGCTAGTCCAATTTGAAGTTACATGCCAGTGTAAATTGAAGTTATATGCCAGTTAGAATAGATTTCACAGTTGACACACTAGTTCCAAAAATAAATTCCAAAATTGTTACATGCCAAAAGTTACATGTCAGTTTAATTTGAAGTTACATGCCAAATCATATCTCTATAGTGTAATCACATAAAAATAGAAATGTTAGAAGAACTTCAATATATTGTATAAATTACTCGGAATTACATTATATACACTTGGAATGTGTATGGTATAATAAATTACTCATCATTACATTATATGTGTTTGGAGGCATGTACAAGTTAACAATAACAAGTTCCTGGGAATCCTGTATCCCTTCTTTTAGTCCTATTACTCCTCCTTTTAGTCATCCCTCCTTCAAGAAAGTCGTTCGGCTCCAGATCTACTTCAAGAGAGAGAGTTTTTGCTTTGAGCTTTTGCTTTGTCCGTGATTCTTAACAGAATGCCAAGAGGGATCGTGTGTTGTTATGTTCCAAAACAGATTCAGCAGGTACCAATTATAACTATTAACATACCAACAGATTCAAAAATAAGTTCATGAGCTAAAATGAAAAAAAATTATGTTATACTCACAATTGCAATATTGTTTCCATTACAATTGCAATTTACTTGTTTTGGTATGAGAAGCTTTTATAGATCTATTACATGAATTGAGAAACATATACCTGAAGCTTGCACTAAAGCCACTAGTCCAGTCCTGCTTATAACACAACGATCTCCCTTGAATATCATTCTTGATTCCGCGAAATGGTACAAAGCTCTCTTCCATGATTGCTTTAAGTTGCCGTAAAAAGATATTGCATTCACCGTACTATTACACAGGTAACTAATGCTGGAATTGGATGAAGAAACAATCCAAAACCTGCTAAACATAGAGATGAATATGGAAAAATCAATTCAAGCAATGAAATGAAAAGACCTCCAATAAAATACTCAAAATATAACCCATTAGAAAGGTAAAAACTTGTGCCTATAAAACAATAGCCAGAGTCATAAATGATAAATCTCACAGCATTTCATTAAAATCTTAGGACTTTTAGGCTCACGAACAAACCCAATTTCAAAAACACGAGATAAACAGTTAAGAATATAAATAAATATAAAATAAAAACGAATGATAAAAGCAGTCAATGATTAAGCTACAAAAAAGACAACCCATTGGCTTATAGTGAAGATATTTACCTTCAAAGAATGTGAACACAGAGAATAGTTGCAAAGAAACCTCCAAACATATAACCCTGAAAAGAATGAAAATTTCAATATTGCTCCTATAATTAATTATTGCTTTGAACACAATATCACAAACTACTTCAGTTATCCAAATCTAATTCAAGTAATTGAAATTTTCTACATAAAAAATGCTTGAAGTACACCCAGATTCAACTTCTCAATCTTTAACATATTCAACAAAGACCAATAATGGTAAAAACAGCAGATAGACACACTTAGAAACCCTAGACCCTACACCCTGAAGCTTTAACCATACAATATTTCCATCAATCTCATGTAACGCCACGTTCCCTCCATCTGCTATGAGATATGGTCGAACTTCATCAATTACATTCTCAACATTCTTAGCAGTTAACGGCAATTCAACCGCTGAATCGGGTGTAGCCATAGCCTTTACAACAGTAACCAGTACAAAATCGAAGAAATCCTTACAGATTCAGCAAAGCATCAACCAAAAACCAAATAAAAAACTACTAGATAAGATCATTTTACAAACGATTGTTTACTAACTACTAGATAAGATCATTTTACAAACTACTAGATAAGCATTCTATGATTTTTTTTCCACACTGTTTCATACTTATCGAGTGCCAACACAAACCGTGCCCTATATAAAATGTAAGAATATTTCACAAACTATATAAATTTCAGAAAACATTCCCAAATTTCACTGAAACAATACGAAGAGGCTGTTCTTAATTGATCTTTAACAACCAATTAGTCAAAACAAGCATTATTTGCACAAATCAAATTGAAGAAACAACTAATTATTCTTCCAAAACAAAAAAACAAAACAAAACGTCTACTCGCAACGCCAAGAGTTCGAACCAGCAGGGAACTAAATGAGCTGCGTCGTATCGGATTCCGGCACCGAGCGAGCTAGACCTAGGTGCCAAAGAAGCTTGAATTCTGCATGAAATCTGGGGATTTTTAGAAGATGAAAACACAAACATTGAATGACACTAATTAAACCAAAATAAAATGAAATAATAATAAAAACCTTAGATGTAAGACAAGAACAGGAAGGAGGGTCTAGGGTTTGTTCAAAAAAACGAAAGTGGAACAAAAATAAAAGATTAAATCAAAGAAGCTTAAAGCGAAATCACCTGTAAGCGTATGTTTCGAAATCTCAGGAGAAAGAGAGAGACGTATTCCGGGTTTTCAATCTTCTGGGTTCTGGTTGAAGAGAGAGACGAAGAAAGAGAAGAAGACATTGCTGGGTTTTCTTACAGGTGACGTGAACTGAGGAGATTTTGAGACTTCGCCGTTGGGTTTTGGTTGAAGAGAGACGAAGATAGAGATGCCGATGGATGACCGTCGCCGAAGAGAGAGCCACAAGAGAGATCAGATTTTGAAATTATCAGAGAGAGAGAGAGAGAGAGAGAGAGAGAGAGAGAGAGAGAGAGATTTCTGATTTTGAAATGTTGAGAAATTTCAGATTTTGAAATGTGGTATCAGCCTATCAGGACCGAAGAGGGAATTTTGGGGCAATTAAAACAAAATGGAGGATAATTTTGGCAATTCAAGCCAAAAGATGACAAGTATAATAAAAAATAAACTTATGGCTAAAAACAATAAATCCATAAATTTTTTGATCATTTCTTGCAATATATATATATATATATATATATATATATATATATATATATATATATATATATATATATTTTATTCTTGACAACCTACATCTAAATAAAGAATATATGTTGTTGTATGTATATATTTGACAATAAGACACGTCATCAAAGAAGTCAAAAAATAAGGAGATAAACGTTGCCATGTCACCTTTTGACCAAGTCAAAGAGAAAACACAGACCAGTCAACGCGCAATCAATCCATATCGTTCAGATTAGTGAAGGTCAAAGATGTACTCAACAAGGCTAGAAATATGTTCGCCGAAGGAAATTAACTAAAAGGGATGGGGGTACTCGCCACGTAAAACCTACTCGGCTGAACACGGACAATATCCTCAATCTAGTAGATTCCTTACAACGAAGAGTTATCCAAGGGGAAGGACTTAAGAGACATTACACCTTAAGGAGAAGAATAAGCCGATCTCAACCGAGAGAAGTCAAAATAGGAAATAAATCCTAATCCGTTACAACATCAGATTCCTAACACAAATCAAAGGACAAATCCCATCACCAACATGGCAAAAAACTAGGAGAAACCCTAGTTATCATGTATAAATAGAACCACCTGCTCCACGAGGAAGGGGTTCGAAAATCTTGAGAGAAAGGAGAGCAATTGTGTGAGAGAACTGAGCGTGTAACCTAATAATGATTCATAGTATTATTTCTCTACCCTTTGAGGCGCCGTGGTTCTTTCCCATTCAAGGGTTTTCCACGTAAAACCTGTCTCTTGCATGCATTGATCATCTTCTCGTTTTCTATTTAATTTGATATAATTGTTGAGCACGTGGTAATCCAAATTTCACTGTCAACAATTGGCGTTAGAAGGAGGGGGTGAGCAAGAAACTTCGAGGAACCCTCATGAACAGACACAAAATATGAGCAACGACAGCGATAAAGACGGAAACTCCAGCGGCGAGCAGGTCCTTGAAGCAACCGTGGCCGCAGGAGATGGAACGTTGGCAACCGGGGAATAATCTGTAGCAACATCGGAAACCCGGACAGTTGATCCAGGAACTTTACAGCACTTCCAAGCCGCACTAATGAATTTGGTCAACGAGGCCAACAAGATAGGACTCTCACTTCCTATAGGTCTGGGAGTCTCTTCTCCTTATGAGTTGGCGATAAGCACGCTTGGAAACCATCCGCCGGGAAGATTATGGTCAGAAATCCATATCACAACCCCTGATGCCCAAATAAAACCGTCCATGGAGGAAACACTCCAGGACCATCCTAAAGCCTCTGAATGAAGAAAACAAAAGAAAAGGGAAAGGTGTATTGAATGAGGAACCTTTGGAAAGGCGAGACCGCGGGCGAACTCATGGGATAACCTCCAATGACACACACCAAATGAGCCGGCGGAGATACCGTTCAATCTCATCTGAAGATAAAAGTTCTCAGCCGAGAAGAGGATTGCGATTAAAAAGAGCTCGATGAAGAAGATCTGAGAGCATAGATGATCAAAGAACCGGTATTAGCATAGATGACAAAGAAGACTATAGAAGAATGACAATCAAGAGTCGGCTTGACCCGGCAGAAAAACCAACTGGTCAACGGGACATCACCTTACAAGAACTATCAAGAAAGGTCTCAGCAATGACTCGAAGATATGGCCATAACATTTCTTCGGATGATGAATCAGACAACCCATTCATTGACCATATTGCTCGCACCCAATTTCCAGATAGATTCAGAATACCGACCATTGAACAATACAAGGAAAATAGGGACCCAAAAGAGCATGTCCATCGATTCCGTAATGTCATGGCCCAATATTCATCCAATGACGAACTGCTGTGCCTAACATTCCCTCAAACGTTCGGCAACCTCGCTTCCAGATGGTTTGGACGACTCCCACCCAAAAATATCAACAGTTTTTCGAGTCTCAACAAAGCATTCATAAGACAATTCATGGGAAGTGTACAAAGAAGAAAATCACTCGCCTACCTGTCAAATTTGAAGCAAGAAAGTAACGAGTCGCTCAAGAAATACTTAGCAAGATTTGGAAAGGATGTCACTCAAATCGAAGATGCTAGTGATGTAGCCGTCATCGCCGCTTTCACCAATGGGTTGCAAAGCAGTCGATTATCTTTCGATTTGCGGAGAGATCGACCAAAAACTTACAAAGAGATGATGAACATAGCTGGCGACTATGCACTGGCAGAAGAGGAAAAAGTGGCACAAGGGGGTAGTTATGTACATGGTCACAAGCTTGACTTGAAATCAGAGCACATGGATGACAAGAAAGCGGAGTCGCGCGAAAGTCAAAAGGACGAAAAAAGTCGTAAAGGCCAATCCAGGGAAAGTAGAGGAAGCAACCAAACCAGCAGGTTCTGAGGGAAGTATAGCAATTACACCCTTTAATAGGCAATCAAGAGGACATACTTTCGGTGGTAGAGGATAAGGGGCTCGCCAAATATCCACGACAACAGTCTGCCAATGCCCGAAAGGACACAACGAAATACTGCCGATTCCACAAGGATCACAGACATGACACCTCAAAATGCTTCCAACTGCGTGACCATATTGAAAGCCTAATCAGAGATGGGCACCTCAGGGATTTCACTTTGAAGGGAGACAAACATGGTGGTCGACAAGACAACCGTCAAGGAAGCGGGCAAGAAAGAAAAAGCCCAAGGAGAAGCAGCCCAGATGCTGCAATAAACACGATTTTTGGCGGACCTCACACCGGCAGGAGTAATAGAGAAAGGATGTCAGAAGTCCAAAAAGTAATGCATGAAAGCAAGGATATGGAGATCAATTATGTGGAGAAGAACCCTAAGCGGGGAAGGGAAGGACATGACCCCATAACATTCACAACAGAAGACTCAGAAGGAATTGATGTGAAACCCAATGATGCAATTGTGGTGGGGGTCCAAATAGCCCACAAGGATGTCCTCCGAGTAATGATAGATAACGGGAGTTCAGCTGATATTTTGAGCGCCAGGGTATACGATGAACTGCAACTGGATAGAAAAGATTTGGAGCTCTTCCACGTACCACTGAAAGGTTTCGGAGGCACAGAAGTAAGATCACTGGGAACCGTGAAGCTGCCCGTGAGGTTTGGGACAGCGCCATGCTGACGAACGATCCTACTGGATTTTGTCGTTGTCGACATTCACAACTCGCCATATAATGCCTTACTCGGCCGACCATTCCTAAACAAAGCCCAAGTAGTCACCTCAACTCATGCATTAAAGGTAAAATTTCCAACTGAGTTTAGAGTCGGAGAATTAAAAGGATTACAGGAAATGGCTCACCGCGCCAACCTGTCAATTTTCAAAGACAGAACTAGAGTGGAAACCTTGGGCATATTTGAAGTTAACAAGGAAGTACAAGAAGAAAATCCAGAAACTTTTGAACTGGAACCAAGAGACAAAGCGGACAGAGAAAAAAAAGAGCCCACTGAGTCCATTGTTTTAGATGAAAGAGAACCTGATAAGATAGTCAAAATCGGAGCAAGATTGGCCGAACGGGTTAAAATGGACGTATCGAACTTACTGAAAGAATACAAAGAGATCTTCGCATGGAGCCACGAAGATATGCCAGGTATCAGTAGAAGTGTAATCTCACACAATTTGGCCATAGATGAGAAAAGCAAACCGATGGTGCAAAAAATAAGAAGCTTCAACCCAGAAAGAAGTGCAACAATAAAAGAAGAGGTATCTAAGTTGCTCGCTGCTGGGTCAATCAGAGAGGTGAAATACCTGGAATGGGTGGCGAATGCAGTCCTTGTAAAAAAGAAGAACAATCAGTGGAGGATGTGTGTAGACTTCACCGATCTTAACAAGGCCTGCCCCAAAGACAGTTTCCCACTACCAAGAATCGACTATTTGGTCGATGCAACAGCTGGACACGAGATGTTAAGCTTCATGGATGCATACTCGGGATACAACCAAATCAAAATGCATAAGCTAGACGAAGAGAAAACAACATTCACCACGGATCAAGGGTTATACTGCTATATAGTCATGCCATTTAGCCTGAAAAACACTAGAGCAACTTACCAGTGCCTGGTCAATAGGATGTTTGCCAGACAAATAGGGAGGAACATGGAGGTATACGTCAACGATATGCTGACAAAAAGCATCACAGCTGATAAGCATGTAGATGATTTGAGAGAGACTTTCGAAGTATTAACCAAGTACGGAATGAAGTTGAACCCAGCAAAATGTGTGTTCGGCATACCATCTGGCAAATTCCTCGGATATCAAATGCATCAGTGAGGAATAGAAGTAAACCCTGATAAGATCCAAGCATTGGCTAGCATGGTTTCCCCGAAGACCCTGAAAGACGTCCAAAAACTTACAGGATGCTTGGCATCATTAAACAGATTCATAGCAAAATCAACAGACCGATGCTTACCATTCTTTAGAGCTCTCAAGAAAGGCAAATGAGTCGAGTGGAATGAAGATTGTGAAAAGGCCTTCCAAGCCCTGAAAGAATACCTCGGACAAGCACCGAAAGAATACCTCGGACAAGCACCACTGCTATCAAAACCAGTAGCCGGAGAAACATTGTATATGTACTTGTCTGTCACAAAAGCAGCCACCAGCTCTGTATTAGTAAGGCAAGAAGAAGGAACTCAAAAACCAGTATACTATACTAGCAAAGCATTACTGCCAGCTGAAACAAGGTACTCGCTAGCCGAGAAGATGGCACTCGCCCTAATAACAACAGCAAGGAAATTGAGGCCATATTTCCAGGCTCACAAAATTGGAGTGTACACTAACTGCCCCCTGAAGTTGGTCCTACAAAAACTCGAAGTCCCCGCCATTTTAGGCGGTTAACAGAAGTCCCCCCTGACTTGAATACCGGTATCTTGTTGGGGTTGGAGTTAGGATCCTCTAGTCCGTTTGAAGGATTTTCGGTCTTGTCTGCTTGTCTAGTCCCGTCCGGCTGGCTTCCATAATCGCTGAGAGGATCTTTCTTGGATTTGATAGCATTTAATACTCGACCCACGTGTTAGATAACGTCTGTCTTCGGATTTTAAACGGGCCGTTTTTGGCGCGATTCCCTTGAAACCGTCATGATTCATCTCCGACTTCGTCTCTTCCTCTACCTCGATAATTGTCCGCCTTTGCCAATAAATGTACCATTCTTTTTCTTCCTTACACGCTCACGCTTATTTGAACCTTTCAGAGCTTCTGTTTCTTCTTCTTTCTCCAGCCTTTTCTCTTTAAAAATCTTCCTGGTGTTTCCCTTTTTATTCGAATGGCCTCACCATCTAAAAACTCAGCTTCTGCGCCGGTCCTCCCAAAAGATGGTCCGGCGGTCTTGGCTACCCCTCGGCCTACTTCTCCAAATCCTCCTGACAGTATTGACGAGATACTAGACGCAGGGTGAATAGGGTCGGGAGAAGATTCCCCGATGTCTAAAGAGTTGAAGCGAGGTCGGGATGAGGGCGACGTCGCTGATGACAGTACTTTGCTAAAACGCTGTCGTTCTACAAATAATCAAGGAACTGGGTCGAGTTCTAGCACTAGGCCCAAAGACCCAGCCCAAATCGCTGACGATGACGAAGACGAAGACGATGACGACGTTGAAATCGAGGCGGAGGAGGGGAACACCCTGACTACCGGCCTAGCTGGGGTTCAAATAGACCCGTTGTCTTCCTTCCACGACGGTCGGATTATCCCAGACTCCGTGTGTACATCCGACACCCTTACTCGGTTGAGGAGAACTTTCAGGATACCGGACCACCTTTCGCTGTCTCTCCCTCATCGGGGTTATGACATTTACGCCCCATCTGCAGATCGTCTGCTGATCCATGTAGCCGCCTTCGAATGTGGGGTTCAGCTTCCACTTCACCCCTCACTCCGCAGACTACTTGTGGCTTTGGAGCTAGCCCCTCTCCAGATTTCTCCTGGGTTCAAGAAAAACTTGACGGGGTTCTTGGTGCTCTGGAGAGAATAATACGAGAGGGATAACTTACAGAGGGAAGAGGGCCTTGACGAGATCCGCTACATTTACCAGGTAGCTAACATATCACCTCGGGGTCAGTTTTATGTGAGACCCAGTAATAAAACGAAGTTCTTCGTACCCGGGGCAAACGTGAAATATAATCCACCCTGGAAGGACAAATGGATAGTAGTTGAAGGGGAGTGGGGCCGCTCGGTGTACATCGGGGGAACTGAGCACTCCGTCCCTACCTAGTTCTCCCCAAAAGAAAAATGGAGTTCGGGGGAGCTGTCTTCTGAATCCAGGGGGATCCTGAAGAGGATCCAAGAGCGGGGCTATATTAACATGAAGTACCCTTCCTGTGACCCCTTCGAAGGAGCCCAGCTAGAGAGGTATTTGAGGATAACTGTTGCTGAACCCCGTAAGTAACCGTGCTTGGTTAACACCTCTCCTTCATTCTTTCAACGTTGCTTTCCCTCCCCTTTTCTTTTTCTTTTTCTTTTTCTTTTTCTTTTTTAACATCTCTTTTCTCTTGTAGTTTCAGCAGTCTCTCCTCCAACATCTTCTCATACTGCTTCGGAACCACTAATCCCGGTTTCCCAAACACCCCAGTCTCCCATTCCTTCTCCTCCTGGCATTGGGGTCACCTCAGGCTCGCTCTCCCCGGCCCCCCTCCTCTCATCCTATCGTGGCGGGGTCGCCGCTTCGTTTCCTGGACCCTTTACTGATGAAAATCATTGCCCGTCCCTCTCTTAGCGAGATGTTGGGGAAGGCGGCCAAAGTCAAAACTTCTCCAGTCCCCAAAGCGAAGCCACCCTCTAAGGCTGCTAAACCTACAGTTTCAACTGCCCCTCCTCCTTCTCAAATTTCCTCTGCCAAGCATTCCACCAGGGCGGAGAAGGCTAAACCTGTCCAGGTGGACAAAGAAAAAGATACCGACTTTAGAGCTCCCCCTACTAGCCTTCCATTCGGGTCGAGGTCACAGGATAGCAGCCAAGACGAAATTGTCTCCAAGTTTATCACGGCGTGTCCTGGTAAGGGGCTGCAGTCGATGTGATCTCTGCCTACTGAGATTCTGGCTACCAAAGGGGCTTCTTTGCTCGCCGAGGTATGATTTCACTTTTTTTTTTTTTTTTTTTTTAAAGTTGGTATACATATATGTATATTATGGTATCTCATTGATTGTTCATTATTTTTCAGGGTTTCAAGTTTGCCTTAGCTATCGGGCAGCAGGTGGCAACTTTGAAGGAAGCCAATCTGGCACTTCAGGCTAGATTGGAAGAAGCCCATGCCGATCTAACCCGGACTGAAAACAACGTCACTACCCTGGTCCAGGCTGTAACTGAGTCTGAATCCGGGAGGCAGGCTGCTCTGGTGGAATTGGAAAGGATGCGACGTGCCTATGATACGGAGACTATCATCTCCACCCGGCGTAAAGCTGAGAGGGAGTCCGTCAAAGCAGAGATGGCAGTCCTTTCAGATGAGAATCGGTTCCTGCATGGTTCCGTGAAGGTTTTAGAATCCCGGATGAACTCTTCCTTCACGGATGGATATTTTACTGCCTCCTACGAGGTTGCCAAGGCCTTCCCTCCTCCTTTCGACTTGTTGACTCCTCTTGGTTAGGATCGGGACCACATTATGGCTAAGGCCGCTAGTCTTTCAGATGCTGATCCTAATCAAGGAGGTCCTTCGCAGGAGGCTGTCATCCCGGACCTATCCTCTAACTTGCCTGGCTTTGATGTCTCACTCGGGGTTGAGGCTCAAGATCCCCTTTCTGCTTCAGCCGACCTATGACAAATTTTTGCTCAGCACATAGAGGGAGCGGGTTCTCCGGTTGCAGCCAGCTCGCTTGAAGGAAAGCAGATGGAGGGATCTCGGCACGAAACGTACGTGGGAGAAGGGGGCGACACATGACTTTACCTTTTACTTTAATGGGATTTGCCTTGTAAATTATTTGTAGTCTTGTAACGGGGATTGGGCACCCTGCTTGATTTAATGAATTCCATCCTTATTTGTTTTGCGATTATTTTCTTTCTCCATGCGCTTGCTTGTAAACTTATGCCTTGCTCAATAGTGGGACTTGTATGTCTGTACGTGATCCAAGTAAGGATTACCCTGATTCATGTATAGCTTAGCTCCCACCTTAACTTGCTGGTGGATAATCCCCTTTAGTAGTAATCGGCTACTAGATACTCAATGTTACGATCATTGACCGTTTTTCCTTGTCGACTTCCTCGTCGTGAATTCTGATGATAGATTCATCTTAGTCGCCCATCGGGCTGAAATATCCGGCCCCTGGGAGTGATGGCCTAGTTTCTTGATGCGTAGTCTTGAACTGCTACTTGGTTTCTTGGTGAACCGTCCTGGTAAGCAGCCAAGGCCACTTTGACACCAGGTTCATCCTGGAGGGGGGTATTCCCCGTCCGAGGCTTCAGGAGGCCCATATAGGTTCTCCTGGTCTTGATAAGATAGATCCTGGCGGATGACTACACCCCTTATGCATTTGAGCACCAGGTCCTTCCTGGAGGAGGGTATACCCCGACCAAGGCAGCAGGAATGCCATATGGCTTTTCCTGGTCTTGAGGCGAGAAAGGAGCGATGAAGACTTGCTAGGCGAAATTAGGAACACAAATACTGACTTTATTGATTCTCAAAAGCAAATACAAAGCCGAAAAGGTCGAGGTATATACATCAGAAATATACCAACCGAGCTAAAATTCTTCTTAAAATCTTGAGACTAAGTCCTCCTAGAGTGACCCCTCTTCCCAAGGTGACATACCGGTTACTCAACTTCATTTTCAAACTGTTCTGTGGGATACTTCACAAACCATTCTCACTTTTCTCCCATTGTGTTCTCGAATTATGCCTCCCCGATACTCGGCTTATGGATAACGTGGGCATATTGCCTTGCTAACGCAGCAGGGTTGGCAGACACTGCATAACATGTGCGGGCTGCTTGCTGGTCTCCCCTGACTTCTCCTACTTCGGTCCCAACTGGAAATTTCAGGACATTATGATAAATGGACAGGACTCCCCGGATACCTGACAAGAAAGGTCTTCCCAAGATTGCATTGTAGGCGAATGGGGTATCTACCACGATGAACTCGGTCATGATGTTTTGCTGAAGGGGGGGCTTCTCCAATTATCACAGGCAAGATGTGTGTGCCTATTGGCATCACGGAGTCCCTAGTAAATCCGTATAGAGGTGTAGTGCAACTGTTGCAACAAGGATTTTTAAGGTTGAGTTTTTCCAATGCTCATTTAAACAGGATATCCACGCTACTTTCGGTGTCTATCAGGATGCGGTGGACCCGGCAATTGGCAATCTGGACTGTGATCACCATTGGATCGTCGTGGGGTTGCACCGTGTTATAAGCATCGTCCTTAGTGAAAATGATCTGAGCAGACCGTGGGTACTCTCGAGTCCCTTGGGATACCCGAAACACATCTTGGCCAGCAACGAGCTTCGGGATCTTCTTAGCATGGTTCTTTCTTGAATTGTTGGAAATCCCGGCTAGAGTTAGCCCTCTACTGATGGTATGGATGATCTGGATCTGTTGTATTAAATCCTTCCCTTCGTCTTTCCTCCTTTCTTCTGCATCCCGTATCTCCTTCTGTACTTCCTTTCCCATTTTGATGCTGTCCCGTACTTGTTGCAAAAATTCAGTTAAAAGTCCCCCTCTCACCAATCCCTCGATCTGGTTGCGGAGGCTATAGCATTCAGACGTGTTATCGGATCGGGCTTCCTGAGTAAACCCTTATCATGAATGGCTAGGTATATGGTTTCCCGAGAGGCATTGAGAGGAGTGTAATGGTTGTACTAATCTTCCTCAGTTGATATGCGGGCTATCTCTCTTAACAGAGGGGTTGCTCGAGGTGGAGTCTCTCTAGCAGGGTACCTTTCCCGATATTGAGGAGGTGGCGGCCTGTACGTCGATCGATTCGGAGGAGGGTTCTGGACTCTCTTCGTAGGTGCGGACTTAGAAGATTCCTTCTTAGACTGCTTGGAAACCGGGCTTCGTCGTGTTCAACCTTAATTCGGAGCTGTTAATCTATGTCTACCTGCTCCAGCGCCCTATCATAGGCCTCCTGGTATGTCTCAGGTTGGTGTTTGGCAAATGATCAGAATAACCTGCCAGCCCACAAGTTCCTTCTAAAGTTGGTGAGGGTCTCCTTCTTGGCGAACACTCCCATCTGGACCATCTTCTTGTGAAACTTCTCTACGTAAGATCTCAGCGTTTCACCCTGTTCCTGGATTACATATTGCAGTAGGACGGGATCCTTGGGGCGAGGCTTGATCCCCTGAAATTAAGCATAAAAATCGGTAGTGAGCTTTGTAAATGAATCCACACTTCCCGGGGGTAACTTTCTGAACCAAGTTTTTGCACAGTCGGTCAATGTTAAAGGAAACATCCTGCACATGGCTGACCGGGTAGCGTTCTGGATTTCCATCTGGTGGACAAAGCTCTCCATGTGACTCACGGGATCCTCTGATCCGGAATACTTCTCCGTGGGCATTCTAAACTTGGGGGGTAACTCGGCTTCCCGAATCCTCCTGGAAAAAGGCGCGTTCATCTCCCCTAGGGGGTTCTTCCGAGTACCCCGTTGTTTCCCTTTCTTCAGTTCCTCTAGCTCCTTCGCTATCTTGGCCATCTGATCCTCAAGGCGTTTAGATCCTTGATGGAGGTGTTTAGATCTATTGTGTTCGGATCGTGCTACCGAGTCTTCATTGTCCGAGGTTTCTGATTCCCCAGCAGGTTCCTTACGCTTCTTTTCCCGATGACCGGTACCCCGCTGATCCCTCCTGGATCTTGTACTGCCACCTGCGTCGGGTTAAGGATCCCTTTTTCTTACCACCGGCCTGGTTGTCCACTGGGCCTTTCTTGGTGGGATTTCCATAGCTGATTTCACCAACCGGTGTCTCAAATCTTCAGGATGATTATGCACGGGTAAATGTGGTCCGAGTCTATCAAAAACTGGTGCCCGGGTACTTGGTCCAATCCTAAAACAAATTAGAGGCGTGTTCTATATAAAGCTAGAGGGGGGGTGAATAGATTTTAACTATTATTACCCAATTTTCGAATGCAAGTTAATTTTACGAAAATGCCCCTACTAGTCAAAAATACATACAAGTGTAATATAGTGTGGAATTTAAATAACACTTGATGTATACGTGGAAACCCAACCACTGGGAAAAACCACGGGCTGTTTAGTGCGCCACACTCGGACCTCGAAATCCACTAATCGAAATGGAGTTTACAACCTATGTAGACCTCGTCTAACACTCCGGTCAATAACCCCCCACTTCTACCACTCGGGCCTTTAAAAGTGGCTCTAGTCCAATTGCTTGAGGCCTAAGCAACCTTAGCCTCAAGACTTGATTCTCTACGAAGAGATTATGCAACCTATGTGAATATATATATGAATATTCAAATAACAAACAAGGCTAGGTAACCTTAGATGCTTATCTAGGATGATGATATAATCAATTTAATCAACCCTAGATATCAATTGCTAAATGACATGTCAAATAGCTTAGCTAATCAAGATTAAGCAAAAACCTAATTAGCTATCACAATCAACACTCAATCATTTTCATCACAAATAATCTCTAACTTGTATCTAGCATATAATCAAAAGCATACAAGTAATTAAAGAGATGTATTAATATGAAAAACACTAAAGTAATATGAAATTAGTGAAGAACATACCAAATAAGATGTGATGATTCAAAACCATGCATGGATCAATTCTATGAAGGCATAGAAGATCAAATATGAAATTTGATGCAAAAGGGATTTGATTTGAGTGTTTAAAGTTGAGTTCTTGATTTGATTTTTTCTCAAAAATCTCTCTTGAATGTTTAGGGTTCTAATGACTCAAGAAACTTGATCAGAGATTGAGAAAATAAGATATTTATAGACATCAAGAATTGGGCATGTGAAAAGACACTTTTGCCCCTGAAACGCACCGTTCGGCGGTTTCAATCGGCGGCCAGGCCGCCGATGACGACCGCCGAATTGAGCTCGTGAAGAACAGAGCATTAACGGCGGTTTCATTCGACGGTTTCGCGACCGCCGATCCAACCGCCGAATCAAACCCGAGGGATTAAAATCGATCAGGTATGAACGGCGGTTTCGAACGGCGGTCGTGACCGCCGATCTTGACCGCACAATTGCTTCAGACCAATCTGGACTGAAACGGCGGTTTCATTCGGCGGCCAGGCCGCCGATCATAACCGCCGATCACCAACAATGGTGAAAACCAAGGAGAAGCCAAGGGCATTCTCCATAGGCGATCTTCGCGCGAAACCAAGCACTCATTAGTGCAAGCGCGGACGTTTCCGACCAATGTCGGGAAACGAATTATAAAGCACATATACACACAACAAGATATATCAACCAAAGTGCTAGTGTGTAAAGTGACATGTGAAGAGATGCACATAAAAATAAGCAAATATGCAATCATAGCAAGAATGCTAAGTGTGTGTGCTACTAATTCTCTTCAAAGGAAAACCAAGCACAAGAGATTATACCTTTGGCGTGCTTGTCCCTTGAGGTCTTGAAAGGGCCTTCGAGCTTCAACCTTAAACATTTAGACTACCCTTACATTCACAACCCCAACATGTGGTTTGTCCACGAAATAAGCCAATCAAGATATGGGAATCCTTACAAATCCCTTCTGTAAGTCGAGGTGCCTCAAAGGGTATCCCTTGGGCGATCATCCGAAGGCGGATGCTTTCCACGTATGCAGCGGCATGTTGCTCTATTGCCTCCCTAGCCGCTTCTGGGACCACGGGGTTCGGTGGTGCTGACCCGGGATTTGGTGTTGGGACTGGTGTCGGGATCTAGCTTCTGGTTCCCTTCATTTTCCCTTGATTTCTCTGGGTAGAAGCGAGGGAATGGGGCCTTGAGTTTACGGCTTGCCCCAAGGAGGATTGGAGCCTCATCTTCTATCTTCTTCTGAGTTGAATCTTTAAAGTTTGTTAATGGTGGGGGGTTCGTTTCCCACAGACGGCGCCAAAGTGTTAACCCAAAATTGTCACCGGGGTGTAATTTCAAATTAACGGTTTGTGAGGGACCCGGATCTGATTAGACCTGGGCTAGCGGGATGCAGTATACCCCGGTATCCCGCTAGTTCTTTGGACTCCGCTGGGTACGATAATTACCTACTTGTAACGGACCCAGATCGGGGTAGATTGGGAGTAGCGAGGTACTTAGTGGCCTGATACTGCGCTGATTCTCGTAAATCAAGTGTTATGTTGGGTGTAAGTAGTAAGATGGATAAATTTCTTATATGGTGGATGTATAAAGCAGAAAAACTGTTGATATATATATATGTCGATTTGGGTACGATCCTTACAACCTGGTATTTGAAATATCGGTATTACAACATGGAAACAATAAAGCATAAAGGGGAGCAATGGAGATGGAGCTTTTCGTGTCTGTCGATAAGTAGAAAAAAGTGAAATAGGGTTTCGATCCCTCTTCCTGTCATCACATGATCAATATATAGGCTCGCTTTCTTGCTGAGCATTCCTAGAACTTCGGTCTAGGGTTTCCGTGGTGCACTGGTCTTCCTTTGAAATTTAACGAATTCGTCGGGATACTGATCCAGAAAGATCAGGTGGTTTCTTCTTTCTTGGTTCCAAATAAGTTGACTCATATTTAAAATATGATTCTCCATGGCGGGAATGAATGCCGCGTTGTGACTTTGAGGCGGTTAACAGTATCCACCGAAGCACCTCCACTGTCTTCACCATCAATCTCATCCTCTGAGGGCCAGACTATCTCCTCGTCTCCCTCTGGCATGAAAGGCCTATAATCACGACCAAAGATAGGGCCTAGATCAGGTTTGTCACCGGAGCTACTAAGGCTGCCCTTCTTATCAAAATAATAAGTATTGAATGCGCGTTTGGTGGGGACTTCTAAGTGCATTGGATGAGGTTTAGTCCTTGAATAGCGGCAATGGGCTTTCCATCGTTTTATCTGCTCCTTAATTGAGCCCACCGCACTATCCATATACAACTGAAGGGATTTGTCGAAGTGCCTCAAAGCCTTCTCATTCGAATGATCCTTCATTGCAAAGAACTTCTTTGACTGCCTCATACCGCACTCAAATTCACGCATCATAGGCAGGAGACCTCTTAAACCGGTCCACTGCTTGAGCTTCTAGCTCAACCTTTAAATCCCCAAAAATGGCATCTCTCGAGGACAACTGATTGTGTAGATCCTGCGACTCCCACTCAGCTTTCTCTCTAAGCCTCTTCAGCCAACTGCTTAGCTTCAAAACGTGCTGCGAGTGAGTCTTGGCTCGCTGACAGTTGCTGCTTCAACGAGTGAATTTCCTCCTCGGCGGCATATAACTTCTCCTCAGCAGCCAATTGAGCAGACATGAACCCATCAACAGACTCCCTCAACTGAGCAAGTTGCTGAACGTAAGATTATTCAGTAAAAAGCTTTTCGGCTGCCAAGATGGAAGCTTGTTCTCGTAGGCGCCTGTTCTCCTTTGAGACCACATTCCCGCGCCTGTAATTGTCCGCCATCTCGGACATCATCTGAAAAGAAGATATGAAAATTAGGAAACAAACGCGCAAATAAAGATATAACAGATATACCGTAAAAGACCTACCAAAGAATGGCAGTTGAAGAAGAATTCCATCTTCTTATTACACGACTTGTTTTTCACGTGCTCCCAACCCTAACCAATATAAACATCGTGATTGATCAAGTGTGAACAAATCTCCATGGCCGAGAAATCCGAAAGAGAAATAAAATCGGATCCTTCACCAGCCTCAGCTGAACCCGAAGCATGCGCAAATGCCCCCGGTTGATTTGACGGCCTTGGCTAATCAGATGGCCCTGGCTGACTACCCTGACTGACTAGTAGAAAAGATATTCAGCTCGTTAGCAGCCGTTGGATGAGAAGTCGGCCTGGGTGAAGCAGAAGCAGAGACATTCGACTCATTAGCTTCCTCAAGGTGCGGAGGGACAACAGCAGTTACTCCTTCAGCAGGAGCCTCAGATACAACATTCCCTGCTGAAACAGTCTCAGCGAGTACAGGCTCACCAGCACCTTCCTTATCTGATGAAACCACATACTGAACGACCCTTAAAGCCCGTTTAGGGGGTCGAACAGCATGATTAGGAGTACTCTCGGCCGGGCGCTTTCCCCTGCTAGCCCTGGGATTCAAGTTGCTTGCGAGATCCGGGGGAGTCTTAGGGACATTCACATCAAAAACAGGAATGTCATTACCAACCCCTGAGGCACCCACCTTCTCTTTGCCTTTACGACTAGGGGTACTCGCAGCAGCCTCCTGGCGCATAGGGAGCTGACCAGGTTCAGCACCTCCCCTAGGACCGTCACCAGCATCCTCGCCATCCGAAGGATCACCACAATCGGGACTAGCAATTTCCTCCTTAGCCAAACCAGCTGCATGCCTTTGGTTGGCAGCTTCAGAATTCTTCACCGCCCGGGCTTACACATCACAAACCATATCAAAGTCACTTACTGTAAAAGAAGACAATATGTCATTAACAAAATAAGCAGAATAGTAATATCAAAAGCAGCGTGTGTGACTTACGGCGAGGAAATCTGGCAGGTAAACGCGGAAAAATCCGCTGAGTAATCATTTTCTCTTCATCCAAGAGAAATGATTGACCTCTCTCAGCTAAAGGAAGAACAACAGCCGCCACGAGATGAGAAATCTCGTCATCTAACAGAGCAGGGATTGTCTTCGACCAAGAGTCAGGAGAAGTGAAATGCCTGGGAACTCTCCTCGCCGAAAGGTTACGGTGAGCGCTAGTGGGCACATCTCCGCCCCATGCACCACTCACAAAAAACCAACTGTTTTTTCACCTCTTGTTTGAGGTAGGAAAACCCCAAATAAAGCCTTTTTTCTTTTCATCGCTGGAAATTTCCACCTGCCCAGGGTTCACTGCGCCCTCAGGAATCCAATTCTCAACGGAAGAAGAAAGAAGGAAATAAGTGCCACCATGGCCCGATTGCCTTAACGTATAAAAATGGCGAATCCACGGGGGGTAGGAGGCCCGTAACCCTTTGATTTCCAAATCAAACACATACATATCAAAATTCTATAACTGTTGGGAGCGAGCTGGGCAGGTGCAAGCTTAGCATCAGTAATAAATCTGGCAATGAATGGTTGAAGCGGAAGCTTTACCCCACAGCCGAGCATCGAGCCATAGATAGCAACAGCATTTTACGGAGGATTCCAAGCAGCACTACCACCTGGTAGCAACAAATTAACAGTATCATGTATGTTAAATCGGCTTCCGAAGCTCTTGCTCGCCGACTACATTCACTTCATTGTCAAAAGCACTCGGACGCTCAAAAGAAAAGGGTAGCCTATCATCTTAATGATCCTCCACGTCGGAGTCAACGATAGTTTGAGCATCCAACAGAGATTCCCTGGGAACCTTGGAAGCCCTTTGCCTACTACCGCTTAGGTTTGAAGACCTAGTCATTTCAGTCGAGTCATTACCAAAAGAAGAAGATGGAGAAAAGTCAGGAGCACTGGTTTCGTCAACAGAGGGTATATAAACAGAAATTGGAACGGGAGCACTTGGATGAAAATTATGTATCAACATTTCGATCTTATCTGCGGAATCTTTATCGCCTAATTCTAGAGCCTGCATCGTTTGATTAAAAAGTAAAGAACGTAGAGGAGGGTCCATGGGAACTCACTAGAAAAACCCTAGAGATGGAGAGTGCGCAGAAGATTTGGGGGTGCAAACGAGCAAGCACGACTGAGTTCGTTGAACTGCCTGACAACCAGAGATAGAAAGAGAAAACTACTGTAAATTTTCAATAAGCGAAAAAGGAAAATGAACGAAAGGCGATGGAAGGATTCTGTTCTGAGAAGAGTGAAGAAGTTAATGGAGACGTAAAAAATTAAAAGAACAACGAAACGTTTTCACGTTAAAAGAGGGAGTTTTCAAAATTCGAAAATAAAAAAAGAGGGCTTTGGTAAGGTGAATGATGGTTACAAAAGATAGCAGTGGTGTCACCCACCAAACAGCGGACATGTGGCATCTCAGGGAACACTCAACAGTCAAAACATCACCTCACCACGTTAGAGTAAGTATAAGCACTGGAAATCTTGTGGCCAAAATGAAAGCTTACACCGAAAGAATCAATTACCAAATCCAACACGTGGGCAAAAGAAAAAAAAAACTGTTTACAAAAAATATCAGAAAGCCAAGTGTGGATATAAACACTACTTGCAAAGACAAACAAACTGGAAGACCAAACCATTTCCTCGGCCCGAAGTATTTATGGGGGTATTGTTGTATGTATATATTCGACAATAAGACACGTCATCAAAGAAGTCAAAAAATAAGGAGATAAACGTTGCCATGTCACCTTTTGACCAAGTCAAAGAGAAAACACAGACCAGTCAACGCGCAATCAATCCACGTCGTTCAGATTAGTGAAGGTCAAAGATGTACTTGCCAAGGCTAGAAATATGTTTGCCGAAGGAAATTAACTAAAAGGGATGGGGGTACTTGCCGCGTAAAACCTACTCGGCTGAACACGGACAATATCCTCAATCCAACAGATTCCTTACAACAAAGAGTTATCCAATGGGAAGGACTTAAGAGACATTACGCCTTAAGGAGAAGAATAAGCTGATCTCAACCGAGAGAAGTCAAAATAAGAAATAAATCCTAATCCGTTACAACATCATATTCCTAACACAAATCAAAGGACAAATCCCATCACCAACACGGCAAAAAACTAGGAGAAACCCTAGTTATCATGTATAAATAGAACCACCTGCTCCACAAGGAAGGGGTTCGAAAATCTTGAGAGAAAGGAGAGCAATTGTGTGAGAGAACTGAGCGTGTAACCTAATAACGATTCATAGTATTATTTCTCTGCCCTCTGGGGCGCCGTGGTTTTTTCCCATTCAAGAGTTTTCCACGTAAAACCTGTCTCTTGCATGCATTGATCATCTTCTTGTTTTCTATTTAATTTGATATAATTGTTGAGCACGTGGTAATCCAAATTTCACCGTCAACATATGTATATCAAAGATGTAAAAAAACTAACTTGTATCTTTAAATAGGATACATATATTAAGATAATGAAATTGATGAGTAAGTAAACAAAGACAAAGAAGAATTGTTACTCACATCCAATAACTCTTCCAAAAATGCACCCTTTCCTTAAATCTCTTAGCAGTTGATCCAATTTAACTTTAAAAACTCTACAAAGAATGTCAGGACGGTCCTCCGGTTTGAGGCTTCTTTTCTTTACAAATCTCATAATCTCTGGCCATCTCGGATTGCAAGTTATAGTTATAAAAAGACTTGGATAACCAGCCTAACAGCAAATCCCAAAAGCATCTTTGCCATTCTCTAACATATATCTTGGTCCTCATGTAAAGGAGGATAGAAGAATTATTCATTAGATAGTTTCTGAATGAGACACATGGCAGGAATTTCCCACTGGTTTTTTCTTTATAATATTTATAGATAGACTAGAGTCATTCCCAATTGAAGATAATGATTCCATTTGGTACATATGTTGAAATCAACTTATATATTTTGACAAATTGACAATCTAATCATTTTTAACATAAATGAATTTTGCCAAATTAACACCGGTCATTCACCAAAGAGTTTATTTTTGCTCACCCCCTTTTAAGGGGGTAAGCATTACCCCTATCCCAAACAAATGACATGTGTCTATGGAGGGTAAAATTATCTAAAAATTTACTCTTCTATGGACACATGTTATCCATTTAAGAGAGAGGTAATAGTTACCCCCTTGAAGGAGGTGAGCAAAAGTGTTCTCTTCACCAAATGGTCGTTCCATTGCTCTTATCTCCCCATCTCCATTTCCGAAGCTCTCTTTAAATTGTGAATCGCATATTCGTGATCCGATAAACACGTGTTCTCCACCTCCTCTTCCTTGTCATTTTATCTATCACAGTTCACAAACCCAAAATTCCCCTCTGAAGAGTAATAAAAAATGGTGATGTTTAGCTTTACTCGAAAGCAGTCGGCGCCTATCGACGGCCAGAAGCCTGGTACTTCCGGTCTTCGCAAGAAGGTTACATCTCCCTCTTTCTTTTACCATTCGTGCCTGCGATTCTCACTTATAAGATTGCTGTGTTTGTTGAAATGGGTTTTTCTAGGTCAAAGTGTTTATGCAACCACATTACCTGCAAAATTTTGTTCAATCAACATTCAATGCCCTTACAACAGACAAAGTTAGAGGTAAAGCTTCTGTCATTTAAGCTATGCTTTAGCTCGTAACTTGTATGTTCATTCAAATAATCCCCAGATTTGATGGGGTGATATGGAGCTACCAGTGACTTCTCTTTTTTCCTTTCTTTTTGGAAGGATAAATGCTTTCTTTTCGCATACTTGTAGTAATAATAATATGTTATTGCTTATTTATTTGATTTCTATAGGCATACTTCACTGAATTTGATGCTTTTTTGCTGGAATTTGTATGACTGATATTTTCATTCCTGCTCTTGGAAGAAGCAATTGGGAAATTTTTTTATGGAAAAATATCAATTGAAATATCAGTTATTTTTTATTTTTTGAAATAAATCAGTTTCTTGTTTTGGTTTAATAAAAAACAAATGGCATTCTTTCTTTTTCTTGCATTTTATCTTGAACAAAATTTTTTATAATAAACTATAGACTGTTCAATCAGTGAATCACACAATAACTTTTAAGTTTTTGTTCTTATGTATAGGTGCTACACTTGTTGTTTCTGGTGATGGCCGATATTACTCAAAGGATGCCATTCAGGTATCTGTAACCAATTGTAACAAAATACACGTTCTGTGTGAAATGCTATTTCATTTAGCAGTTGATTATGGATTCAATATGATACTTTTTGTAATTTGTTTTTGTTTGCGTACATTTTGGGCATGGTGCCAAATGAAAATGTCATATGCTCTATTTCTTTTTTCTTTTTTAGAAGTGGTCATATGATCTGTTTCTAATTTGTTATAAATAAAGAAAAAAAAAAAGAGAATCTATTTCTAATGCTTTTCATTGGACTGGCAGATTATAATTAAGATGGCAGCTGCAAATGGAGTACGACGCATTTGGGTGGGTCAAAATGGCTTGCTTTCAACTCCTGCTGTATCAGCTGTAATACGCGAAAGGGTTGGAGTCGATGTGAGTTATCTTTTCACCAAATTTCTTATATAAGTTGATGATATTTCTTTTCTTCCAATATTTTTTATTGGGAAGTTGGTCTTAAATATAAACAATACACAAATATAAAAGTAATCATGACCATCTTTTGACCTGTTTCAATATCAGGGATCCAAGGCATCAGGGGCGTTTATATTGACTGCAAGTCACAATCCAGGTGGCCCTCACGAGGTATGGTTATCTTTATTATTATTTTATTTATTTTTATCGTCTCTTATATGTGATTATAGTTCGTAATGTTAGTCACCTGCTGATTATTTTTGTCTCAAAATGTTCTGGATGAATGAAATTTATTAAATGGTTGATTGCATATCAGAAATATAAATGACTCCAGGTTTCTAATCACAATTTGGAGGGTTGAATTGAGAAAAAATTATTGTTTGGTACATCATTTGACCATAGATGTTCTTGCTTAAAAGTGAATTAACATTTACTTTGTTTTGTTTGTAGGACTTTGGTATTAAATACAACATGGAAAATGGTGGACCTGCTCCAGAGGGAATCACAGACAAAATTTATGAGAACACGAAGACAATTAATGAGTACTTAATTGCAGAAGACCTACCAGATGTATGTTTTGCCTCCTGCCAAAATTTGTTCCCTTCCACCTATCTTATTGTTATCATTATTGCTTTTTTCAGTCTGCTGCATGTGTGGTTCCATTAAACTTGCTACTTGTATAATTTCTTGGTATACATTTCAGGTGGATATTGCTGCAATTGGTGTAACCAGCTTTGGGGGGCCCGAGGGACAATTTGATGTGGAGATTTTTTATTCAGCAAGTGATTATGTGAAATTGATGAAGTAAGTATTTTTCATGGTATTAATGTATTTTTTACCTGGAACAATGATTGAATAATGCTTATATCTCTGTCTCGCTCTAGTCTTTTTCGTTTGTTTCTCCTTGATCAAAGACGTGAGACCACAAAACATTTATATTTTTTGAAGAGAGTAGGTTATATATTATTATTGATCTCAAATTAATGAACAAAAATGTTTGCACGACTGCATAATCTTCTTGTAATATACAATGATCTGTTAGAGTACGATAGATGGAAGTATATATTTGCGTATGAATTCTTTTCAACTTAGTAATTTATTTGATTCAAATCTATCATTAGTTTCCAACAATTAGGAGACATTTGATTTTTGACATTGCATGGGTTTGGGATTAATAGGTTTATGCATTTTTTAGTTATTGTATGGTGGAACAGGAAATGGAAAAGGTTTTTTATTCTGAACTTGGACTTTTACAAGGTTGATTTATTATTATTTGATATTATGTGTGCTGAAGATGTTTTTACATTTATATTTTATCTTCAAAATTTGACTGGAAGTATCATTTCCATAAATATTGGTTAGTTGTTTTCGCAGAAAAAAGGCATTCATGCATGTTACACTGTTTTTCTAAGTTTATTGAAGCTCTATATCTTTTTTCTCTTTACCTAAACATTAGATATGGTGGTGGCCTTACTGCAGATATTATAAGATTTCCACGAACTGTAGAATGTAGCCTTGTTAAGGGCATTAAGGAAAGTTGTTTCCATGTTAAAAATACTTGTATTGTGCCTCTTTCTTTTATTGTAATGTACTAATGTCAATAAAACTATGCAGAATTTCCATTCTTTTTGTAATTTTCACCTTTCTCCATCACAATTTGTCAGGTCAATTTTTGACTTTGAGTCTATCCGGAAGCTGCTTTCATCTCCAAATTTCACATTCTGGTATGTATCCCCTCATTTGTGTCTATGGTTTATATTATTCTTCTTACAGTATATTATTTCTTGGTTCCCGCGGATGATGCAACATATTTTTTTGTCATATTGAAGTTATGATGCACTTCATGGAGTTGGTGGTGCTTATGCCAAACCTATTTTTGTGGAAGAGCTTGGAGCACAAGAAAGTTCGTTATTGAATTGCACCCCCAAGGTCTAGTGAAGTTTTTTTTTTTTTTTTGAGTAAGTTTAGTATTGATTTATCAGTTGTCTGTTGTATCCTGATGTCTTTTGTTTGTTTGTTTGTTTGTTTGTTTGTTTTTACAGGAGGACTTTGGAGGAGGGCATCCAGATCCCAATTTGACTTATGCAAAAGAGTTGGTTGCTCGAATGGGATTGGGTAAATCAGACTCTCAAGGTGAACTGCCAGAGTTTGGTGCTGCTGCTGATGGTGATGCTGATCGTAACATGGTCCTCGGTAAAAGGTAGCATTGCCCTTGGTTTTTTAATGCTAATAAAATAGTACACTTAAACGTTGCTCTTACAACTTGTTTTGGCTTTGCTAGGTTTTTTGTTACTCCATCAGATTCAGTTGCCATTATTGCAGCAAATGCAGTTGAATCCATTCCCTATTTTTCTTCTGGATTAAAGGGTGTTGCCAGGTCTTTTTGTTTCTGTGATATTCTAAAGATACTTCTTTAAGCTTTAGTGCTGATTTTTCTATTGGAATTTTGAAATCATGTCTTGATATGTTAATTGAAGGAGCATGCCAACCTCAGCTGCGCTTGATGTTGTAGCCAAACACTTGAAATTGAAATTTTTTGAGGTATTGTATGTCACTAGATTTTGTGTATGGTCGTCCTATGCTGCTGATAATTACAGGCATATAATTCTGTTATTTTCTACTATATATCAGGTACCCACTGGGTGGAAATTTTTTGGTAATTTGATGGATGCTGGTTTATGTTCAATTTGTGGGGAAGAAAGTTTTGGAACTGGTTAGTATTCTGCACTTCTCATCTAAGAGATTTATATATTTGTTATTATTAGATACTTAAACAAAGCTGGTTAGTAATCAGAACATCTGTGAGTTAACAGGTTCGGACCATATTCGTGAGAAAGATGGAATCTGGGCTGTACTGGCCTGGTTATCTATAATTGCTTATAAAAACAAGGAAAACCTCAGTGGGGGAAAGCTTGTAACTGTTGAAGATATAGTTCGCAACCATTGGGCTACCTACGGTCGCCACTATTATACTCGATATGACTATGAGGTGTGATATAATTTCCTACCTTTTGATTGTATCCTAAGTCCAAAAATCTACGGTTACGTAATTCATATTGTTTTGAAGAATGTGGATGCGGGTGCAGCAAAGGAACTAATGGCATATTTGGTCAAATTGCAATCTTCCCTTCCTGAAGTTAATAAGTACGTCTCTTTAATCAAAGCTTCTTTGGAATTATGCAAGTTTCTCTTATCTAATTCTTTTCGATAAAAAGGGACTTGTTTAAATCTGGGTGCTTCATTAAATTTCAAATTAATGTATTTTTTGAGTGCAGACATCTTGATGATTCCCAATGTGAAGTCTTTTTTTGTCTTGTTAGCTCTGTAAATGCACTGAGACCTCACATTTAAGCATCATGGAAAAACTTTTAGTTAGAGACTTTCAAGTTAATCTTTGTTGAAAATATGTTGTCGATTGTTCTCCCAAATTTTGATTTTTTGTTTATTTATTTATTATTGAGTAGTTTTCTCCATTCTCAAGCTTTGATTCGTCGTCACACTTTTGTGGTAAGTACTATATACAATCGTTCATATAATATAAATCCAACCATGGTTTCTATAGCTTCTTCATATTGAGCCTTGAAAATAAGAGATTTTATTAGTTATAACAAGTGATTATTGATTTTTTTAAAGATTTATCCATTTTCAAATATAAAAACTAGCTTAGTAACTTCTTAATTGGTGCTAACTTCGAGATACAGAATAGATCCTCTGACTACCATGCATTTATTAAGAAAGGAGGCGAAAGTGTTCCTTAGATGGTGCGCCTAGAACAACATCCATTTATTGAAGGTGCCCTTGCTTCTTATTGAGGAAGTTTCGCTAATGCAAACTTGTAACTCATTCAGGCCTTGATAAATATGTTGACTTTTCCTGCTGATCCATTTTAGACTAGAAATCTTGTCCTCAAGTATTCATCTTGATTTGGTGCATATAACCCATTCCATAGACCTTCATTAACAACATTTATGTCATTTGAAGGATTATTTAGAGTGAAAATCCTTTTATTGTTTATTATGATGCATCTTTCTTCAAAGGGTCCTTTTGTGTTTTCGTTTTAAATCATGTGCTCACGGTCATCCCGTCTGCTCATGGCAATCAATGATGATCGACGACAATCAGTGTGGTTGGTAATCTGATTATGTTTCAACTTAGTGGGGTTTTCTTTTTGTAAATTCTGTTTTGGTTGAGAAACAATTATAAATATTTTTGTGGTAACATGTAACAGAAGCTTTGCATCCAATTGTGAGAGCTTAATTTGAGTTGTAACATCATTGATTTTGATATTGATAATTTTTATCCATTTGAATTTGATGATGAGCTTAACTCCAAAAGCTCACTAGTTTAAAGTCATGAATGAATATGCAGCGGTAATATATATAGTTCATTTGTTCCTGTAGCCAGAAACAATATTTTTTTCCTATTTCAATGTTTATATTTCTTTTGATGATCTTACGCCGTTTATCATACAGAATTGTGAAGGGGATACATTCAGATGTGTCAAATGTTGCCAGTGCTGATGAATTTGAATACAAAGATCCTGTTGACGGTTCCATCTCAAAGCATCAGGGGATCCGATATTTGTTTGAGGATGGATCACGATTGGTAAGTAGACTCCCTAATATGCTTGGTTGCAAATAATATAGGCAGAGCAAATCTGTGCAATCAGGATATGAAATTCTAGAATGCTTCAAAAGGATATTTATGAGAACAGATAGAGGTAGTTGTTATAAAGCTTTGTGCTTGCTTTTGATTTTATCTTCGAGAGTAGTACATGACTGTTAAACTGGGTTTTCAAGGTAGGATTTTGTAATATATTTCTGTGTCCATAATAATTTTTCTATAGTGTTTCAAATTTGGTTCAATTGAAATGTTGGTGAGAACCTTGTTTGAATTTGAATGATTTATTTTATATCCTTTTTCCGCTCCGAAAACTCTTGCAGGTTTTCCGCCTCTCAGGTACTGGTTCTGAAGGTGCAACCATCCGTCTCTACATTGAGCAGTATGAGAAGGATTCATCAAAAACTGGCCGGGATTCTCAGGAGGCTCTCGCTCCTCTTGTAAGATAGCTTTTGTTGTTGTCTCACTGTAATCACCCATTCTCTTGACGGATTCTTTCCACTAACTTAAATTTATCTCGTGGCAGGTGGATGTTGCTCTAAAACTTTCTAAGATGCAGGAGTTCACTGGTCGATCAGCACCGACCGTTATTACATAAATACATACCACCATACACAAGAAGATTGAAAGTCTTCTCTCGGGTAATAAAAAAGGCTTCTCTTGATTTTTCATGCTGTACTATTCTAAAGTTATCAGAAATTCGAATTACTCTATCCATGGCCCAGCTAGATGTTCTACATATCTTTCCTCTCATTCTGCTGGCTTGTTGCAAACATATGAGAGTATTTGAGACTAAGAGTGTTTTCCTAAACAAAATTTTGATGTGCAAATTAATAATTTGGCAGTTGTTGACTACTTTGCCAGCCCATATTATTTGAAAATTTTCTTGTCATAATCTCATAATGAAGTGTGGTTTGGTTTTCTTTAGATTTGGCCTTCCAATTATTTTTCATGTGATTAGTGCTCGGTTTTGGTTTAGGATAATTTCTTTGACATATCTTTAAGGTTTTACAAGTCCGACGTTTGTTTTGAGTTCGACTTTAATTTCTTTCGGTTTTCAAATCAGATCACGTCAGTGAGATTGATTATTATGCCTTTAGTGATTCAACTTCTGAAAAACAAAAAATTGTATTTTTAATTCTGTGAAAGGTAATGAATTGATAATTTTTTAGTGAGAATTGTCAAAATATATATATATATACCACCTAAAATATGCCAAAAAAGAAAAATATTAACAACCTACCAAAGATTAACTATTAATAACTAAATTTTAAAATTTTATTTCACTTAAAAAATGAAAATTATAAAAATATCCCTACAACTTTTTTTATTGTTTTATTTTTATTATTTTTGTGAAAAACATGAAATCTTAAGAAAAAACGCGAAACTTTAGAGAGAAACGTGAAATCTTAGAGTGCGTCATATAAGTATTTTTCATTTTTGTTTTTTTGAAAAGAAAAAGGAAAATGAAAACAGTGTTTTTTATTTTAATTTTGAAATCCGAAAACACGTCTGGTAGCATATACTGAAAGTTGTATTTTGAAAATGAAAATATAAAAAACACGTTTGGTACGTTAATCGAAAAATATCAAAAATTGTAATTTTCTTAACATTTTTCTATTGTAATTTTTAATTTGAATAAAAGAAAGTCAATAATTCATCCCAAATAATTATCAAATAACTCATAATTTAAAAATTGTTGTAAAAACTAAAGAGAGAAATATAATAACGAAACAGAGAAGAAAACTGATTAAAAATTGTGTTTTTACACATACATAGTCCAATTATAGGAGGCAAGTTTAGCATAGCTGACTCGAACCCATCACTACCATAGTGGAAGGGAGGTGCAGTTTCTAAGGTGATGTGCCCCCTTTTATTTTGTTAAGAACGCCATTTATGATTTTATGTACATTCACTCATAAAAAATAAAAAAATAAAAAAAAATACTCAAATCAGCTTTCCAAAAATGATGTCCCAATTTATGTCTAAGACCATCTTCAATGCATATGCCAATGCCAATGCTAAATTTGGCACGAAATATAGTAAAATGTTATATTTGGCACATCATTTTAGTATTGTACTCCAATACAAAATTCTATTTAATATGCTATTTTTTATTTTTTAATTATTTAAAATTATAAAAGTCAACAAATACAACCAATACATATGTTAAATTTAGCATAGCTTTTAACGGATGCTCTAACTAATCAAATTGGGACATATGTCTACATTTATAGAAGAAGTTGAAAAAAAATAATTAAATGTAGATACATATCCCAATTTTGTTGGTTAGATACAAATTGAGATACTATTTTTGGATAGTTGATTTGAGTCTTATAAACATTACACATGTTTCAATTTGGTTGGTTAGACATAAATTGGGATATCATTTTTGGACAGCTGATTTGAGTCCCATTCACACCTTCATTATTCACACTTTAATTCTTCAATAAATAATGATAATATATTATTAACATTATTAAAATAAGTCTACGATATTTCCCACATTTTTTTTTTATTTATAATTTTTTTGCGGCCAGCACAACAAAATTTACAAATATAATATTTATTACACAGCTTAGCTAACCAGACCACAACGAGCCTTCGATTTGGACTGGCAGGTGGAGACAATCACCCAATTCACAATCACAACAACACAAACACTTTTTCACACTCCCTTCTTCTTCTTCTTCTTCAAAAATCTTTTGATAATCGCGAAGCTGAATTACGCTCTTTCATTTGATGAATTCATGTCCAATTAGTCGACTTTTCAAATGGCGTCTTCCTCTGCTTCTTCTTCTTCGTCTTTTGTGACCATAGAAGACAATTCTATACGACTCTCAATCTCTTCCACTGACAATCTAAAAGGGTTTATTCTAGCATTTGTTTCCAGTGCCTTTATTGGCTCCAGCTTCATCATCAAGAAGATTGGTCTTCAACGCGCCGGCGCCTCTGGTTCTCGAGCAAGTAAGTGGCTTTTCTCGATATATATATAAATATATATTTTTTGTTGTGATTAAACGGTCCGTTTCAAGTCAAACCCTGATTTTAATTCTCTATTTTTACTTAGTTATACATTCATTCACGTTGAATTCTTGATTTCTGCGGTTTATTTTCGATATAGTTCGAACAGTTGTATCTGGGAAATTTGGGAATTCGAAGAAAGTTTTTTTTATTTTTTTATATCGAAGAATGTTTGATGGAAATTAGTTAAATTGAATGCTGTCTGTTTGGTTTTGTAGTTGTTTCTAGGACAATTGATGATTTGATGTGTTAAGAGATTACTTGTTCGAGCTTGTTGTAATAGTGCAGTTTCTTGGTTTGTTAATTAATTTCAAGGTTCGGGTGGATACGGGTACCTGCGAGAGCCACTCTGGTGGGTTGGCATGGTGACTAGTAAGTATTTGTAAATTTTTGTGATATTTTGTATCTCTTAATGGTTTTGGAGGGGCTTTTTGGGGGAATGTGAATTTTCGTAATAGTTCTTCTAATGTTGCAGTGATTGTTGGGGAACTTGCTAATTTCGTGGCTTATGTTTATGCTCCCGCTGTGCTTGTTACGCCACTTGGAGCATTGAGTATAATCGTTAGGTGAATTGCTTTCCCCTTAAGTCTGTGTTCAAGTGACGCTTTCTTGGTTGCATTGGATCACTTATAATATTGAATTCATTCTGTTTAAACTCCTGCTAAGAAACAGCTGTTGATTTGGGTTAGTTTAATTCTAAACATATTTGTTTTCAAAGGAACCAAATAGTGGAGTTTAAGGGGGAACTCTCCAGTCTTAATTTGATGGCCTCATTTACACTTTGTGTTTCAGATGAATAACTTTGTGGTTTTGATTGTTTTCATATAATTTTCAGTGCCATTCTAGCACACTTCTTCTTGAAAGAGAAATTGCAGAAGATGGGTATACTGGGGTGTGTTTTGTGCGTAGAAGGGTCCATATTGATTGTGCTTCATTCCCCTAGTGAACATAGTATCAATTCAGTAGAGGAAATCTGGGAACTAGCAATTCAACCAGGTTAATAATTGAGATACTGATTGCTGTACTTTTATAGTTTCTAAAAGTTTTTATGTTGATTGTTTTTTATTTGCCTATTTGGTGGTCCAGCTTTTCTCTTGTATACGGCCTCAGCAATAGCTGTTGTCTTGGTGCTGTTCTTGTATTGTGAACCACGCTTTGGACAGACAAACATACTGGTTTATACTAGCATATGTTCAATAATTGGATCTTTAACGGTTAGTTTCATATGACCTTTTCTTTTGGCGTGATGCATGTCAGATCTCCATGTCCTCTTAATCTATGATATATGTTTTATATTAAGATTTGAGAAACTTCAAATACAGTAATACACTATTTGATTTGGAATATAAGAAACTTGTCTACATAAGCATTTCCCAGTTCTGAGTCTTCTGACCTAAAATGAAAATCAACTTTAAAATTGCTTTGTTAAGATTATGTAATTGTTTTACTTATCATTTTTCTTAGTTTTGGGAAAAGCTCCTCCCTTTTCCGCTCAACCATATTTTCTATTAGTTGGATCACTTACAGTTAGTTTCATATGGCTTTTTCCGCTGGGTGATGCATGTCAGATCTCCATGTCCCTGAATCTTAAATATATGTTACATATTGAGAGATTTTAAGTAATTCAAATACAAAACCTGATTGGCATAGAAGAAACTTGTCTATATCAAGCATTTCCCAGGTCTGATCTGATATAACAAAGCAAATTTAGTATTTTGTTTGTTTAACTCAATGAAAATGCATTATGGATTATGTAATTGCTTTAGTTATCCTTTTTGTGTTTTTCTTTTCTTTAACTAAATTTCTTTGCTCCTGCATATGCATTTAAAGAGCAGGCTTGAAACAAGTCTATTTGCACTTTTTTTTGTAGGTAATGAGCATTAAAGCAGTAGGCATTGCTATAAAACTCACATTTGAGGGATCAAGCCAAGTGGCACGCTACCAAACGTGGATATTTGTTATGGTTGCAGTTAGTTGTATAATCACTCAATTGAATTATTTGAACAAGGTTAGAAGCAAGTCCCCCTCTTTCTTTCTTTTTCTCTAATATGTTAAATGAAGATAGCTTTGTTAAGCACACAACCCAAGGTTGGGTTGAGTGGTAAAAGGCCTTTGGTTTAAGTATGAGTTCATAAGTTCAATCTCTTCGAAGCCATCTGCCTAGGATGATTATGTGCTATGAGTTTCCTGATAAGCAAGGTTGTAGGGTCCCGATTTTAGAGCATGGTGGACAAAGAAAGGTCGGGGCTTTATGGGTTAAAAAAAGAAAAGAAAAGATAGCATTTAGCACACCTAAACGCATTGTGTAGAGATTACAAAATGTTTCAGTAGTTTTCTATTTCAGCAAAATTCTACTTATACTTTAGACATGAAAAGGTGTGTGTGTGTGTGTGTGTGTGTGTGTGTGTGTGTATAATGAACAAAAAAAGGTGTATATTTATATTTTCCAATTTTGGCTCCTAATAATTGCAACCAATTTTCATCATAGCTAGAATCTTTAGGTTTGTTTAACTAGATATGTGCATTATTTTAAAAAGTTAAGATTTAAGTTGTAAGATGCTCACTCATGAGCTAACAATTTGAAGTTGCTGCAAATTCAGGAAAGTATTGCATTTTACATATATGGTTCCAGAAATGTGGTAACTTGGCTTGTGTTCCCAAAGTTGCTCTAAAATAAAGATATTTGAAATTTATAGATGATATCTCATTTTTTGGGTGCATATTGTCTAGTTTATTTTCGTTCCTGCCATAAATTTTAGTTTGCAATGATACTTCTACTGCTCCTATCATGGGATGAATAAAAGTATAACCATGGGATGGAAATGACCACACTATTGACATGGGATGTATAGTGGCATTTGGTAAAATAAATAAACAGATAAAAGAAATGGTTATTTGAAATGTATAGATGATATCTCCCAAAATGTTGTAACAGCATTACTAAACTAATGGGACTGATACCATTCTTTCATATAATCATTCCTAAATCATGCTTTAGACCATCTCTCTTGTGTCCTAATCAAAGTCACACCCTCTCTTTCAATGTCTTATACTCAACAAATTTTTGCATCACATTTTATTTGTTCTTTCCTGATTATACATAGCTGGGATATTTGTTTAATTGGGTTTTGTTTTGGTTTCCTTGTAATATGAGGATGTTTACAAGAGAATTTCAAAATTTGTGAGGAGACGCTATCATTTTTTTTTCCTTTTTGTTGATTGTGAATGAATTGAACTAGATTAGTTTTTTTATCTATATTATTCTATTCAAACTTAAGCACAAGCTCTAAGAAAGTTTTTAGAGCTTTAAGCTTGTCTCAGTTACATAAACACGATCAATCTTGATTTCATGCTCAACTTTATCCTTTTTCATAAATTCAAATTTATTTCTTTGGTAGAAAACATTATATTTTCAAGTTAGCTTGTTTTAAATCTTAAACAAGCCTTTAATGAGCCTTATTCATGAGCTTGTTCATGACTCATATATATGTGTCTACACAAAATCATACTTTAGCTTGTTTGATGGCTTAATAAATGAAGATAAATAAGCTTTTACCATTTCTAGCTTGACCTGTTGCAAAGTACTTGATTTGGTTGCAGCCCCTAATTTTTTCAGTTCTGCTTGATGTTACTTTTATAATTCTCTAGTTGCAGAAGCGTGCAATAAAAATCTTTTTAGTAATATCTGGAAGTTCTTTTCATGGCAATTGAAGACAGACTTTTTCTAACTAATGACACTAAGAAATGAGGACTGCTTTAGATGTCCTGATCACTTGGTCTGATTGTGAAGGTCTTTAATGTCATTGACGAATTTGACATCCTATTTATAACAGGTTGTGTTGTAAAGAATAGCATATCAAATCCTGTCAAATTCTTATCTTGATATTTGGGATGGTAACACTGAAAATGGTTAGTAATCCATCTGCACTTTGTGATGCTCCTCATTTAATGCTTTTAGGCTGTCCTACTACCATGGAATTAATGCAACGGTTTTGGGAATTCTATATAGCCTTCAGAGAGTTTACAATAGCTTTTTAGTTTATAATAGAAAAATAACTAGAGAAATGGCAATCAGAAGTGGTTATGGATGACCGTGGAAGCAAGATAGTATTTGATCTGTTTAATTGTTGTCTGGTCAGATTTGGAAATAATGTATTATCTCTAACACAGGCTTTAGACACATTCAACGCAGCAGTTGTTTCTCCAATCTATTATGCTCTTTTTACATCACTCACGATCTTCGCTAGTGCCATAATGTTCAAGGTATCTTTAATCCCTAAGCTGGAACTCTTTGCCTTCTCCATTTGTGATTTTGTGGTGACATACCTTGTTATTTATTTATTTCCTGTTATCTGTAGGATTGGTCTGGTCAGAGTGCAAGCAACATTGTTTCTGCGCTCTGTGGATTTATAACCGTGCTTTCTGGTACTATGGTTTTGCATAGCACAAGGGATTCAGACCCGCGTCCCGTTACAGGTATGCATCCTAAACCATCAGAAAACACACCACAAATCTGCATTATAAGGGGAAAACATGCTCTCAAATTAACAAGTGTCCCTGACTGTGGGTTTAAGGCTTTGTCTGATACAACTTACAAGTTCAACCTAACAGTATCATATTGCTACCAATGTTGCTATGTTGATCAGTTTGCACTTAGCAACAGCAGGCTTGGTTATCACAGATTTTCCAAAATAACATTTATTCATGAGGTTCACTATAGAGGAGTATTTTGTCTGCAAGGGTCGTTCACAGCAATTTCTCCTCAAGTATCACACTTTCTCCTTTTACAGTTTAATATGTTTCCAAAACCTGATTACATTATTAATTAAAGTCACACACAACTAGCACTAATTTGCTCTTGTGTTGCTGTGAGCTTGTGATTTTTGCTTATTTAGTCAAAATATATAGACCAAAACCATCCACATCCAGAGATGTTCGTATGCCATGATTCCTATTGTTATGATAACAGATTTCAAGTTTTTATTAGCCTGTCTATTATTTTATTATGCGAATGAAGCATGAATGTGTTCTACTTAATTGCCCAGGAATGTTTTCAAAGTTATAATTGAATAATTTGTGGCCCGTCTCAAAAATGTGCAGATCTATATTCATCTATGTCTCCTAAAGTATCATGGCTTATCTATGCAAATGGTGAAAGTCGAAAGCAGAAAGATGATGATGTCTTATTACCTGATTTTGACACAATTCTTAAGCAGGACCATTTCAAATAAAAATGAAACATGTCTGTGCATAGCATGAGATTTTTTATAACAGGCTGCTGACTTGGAAGCACTTTTACCGGAGAAAGCCAGCAGACCTTTTCTTATTTATTCCAAAGGTGGAATTGCCGGTGGAATGTCTAGTTTTCAGGGGACTAGTTGATTCTTTATTGTGCAGCTTAAGGCTCAATGCATGCAGGCCAATCTTTTCATGGTAAATGGTTGTTTTATTCGCAGTTTCTTGCCAAACAATCTTTGTTCTCGAGTTTGGAAACATTGAGTGCTGCGTTTTTTATTGCCAATATTATTTGTTCTGTATGCAATTTATAGTGTAGGTCGATCTGTTTTATTTGTACAAAACAGAGCATCAGGAATTGCGAGGAATGTAAGAATAATAATCTTCACCCTTTTCGCTTCCTATGAATTTTGAAGCAAATTTCATTGTTACTAGTTTATATGTTCTTGTGCAGAAAAACTTGGGTTGTACGGTTACATACCACTTAGAATACGGTGATTAGTCATTAGTGTAATTGCAAGCATACAATATTATCTTATGTTTTTTGAATGGTGAGTGCATGCTCCCCTAGCTTTTCATGTTCTATATAGTGATAGGTTTTTTTTTTTCAAGAGAACTTTGTGACAGATTTCTATTTAACCATGACTATTCAGCCAAGTATAATAATCTTGCAATGTGTAATTGTATGTAATAACTTGATGCTTTACTAAAAAAATAAGAGTGATGCTACTGTAATCCATTAAATATCTTTCTATATTTTATTTAATTATTTTTTATTAATGACAGTTTTATACCAATTAAAATTACTAAAGAGGATATAAAATTTCTAAACACAATCCAAAAAAAATTCTAATTTAAACTAACAATTAGCAAATTAATGAAATTACTATTTAAAAATATAAAGTTAATAAAATTATAATAAAAAATATAAATAAAGCAAAAAAAATATTTAAAAATACAAAATATAAAAATATTAAATGATAAATATACTTTAAACAAGTATATAACTGGAAACGAAAGCACACCATCTGCCATTCTAATGGCCTCCTTCGTTCCAGATATTTTATTATTATTATTATTATTATTATTATTATTATTATTTTATTTTATTTTAAATAATTATTGTTGTCATTTATGTTCAAAATTTGGAATTAAGTTACTTAAATTTAAGTAAAGTTTTTCTTCTTTTTAAATTTATATGCATATATATATATATATATATATACAGTCTTTCTATTATCAGTTCGAACTGATTGTATGTGGACCACTGGATTTAAATGCTTTGACTGACAAATGCATACAACCAAGTCAAAGTATTTAAATCCAGTGGCCCACATGCAAGGAACTGATATAACTTTTGTTAGTTCGAACTGATAATAGAATTTATATATATATATATATAACTTTTTAAGATTTCAAATGTTTAAAAAATCTCTTCATTTAGCAAAAGAAACAATCAGAGCCAATTTCACTATTCAATGTAAAAAAAAAAAAAAAAAAAAAAAATTGGAGTAAAATGTATCTTTATGTTTATTTTAATTTTTTAATTTAAGTTTTGATAATTAAGGGGGTCGTTTGTTTTTTTTGTCTGAAGACTGAATATTCCTTAATTTTTTTTAAGACTGAAATCTGAACATGAACGACATGTTTGTTTTTTTTTTTTTTTTTGTCATATCTGAATGTATTGTCAAAATGTTTGTTTTTAAAAATAAAATTTTCTGAAAATAAGTAATTTTACATTCATACTTATGCTAATTAAAAGAAGTAATTTAACATATACAATTTTTTATAAAATTTTACATGTTCTGTAAACAAAGTTCAAGTTCAATTTATTGTCAAAAAAAAAATCAAGTTATTTTGCATGTTGTCCACGTGTCCAATGTATATAATTGAGGAAACCATTTTTCTTTTTTTAGTTTCATGGATTATATGCACCGGAAACCAAATAATAATAAAAAAAAGATTATTGATTTTTTTTTTTTAAATAGGTTCTTGAATTATATGCACCGGTCTTTATGAGAAGTGATTATGGTTTTTTTTTTTCTTTCTAAAAGCCATTTAAAATAAGAAATATATTAAAATAAAGAATTATATACCTTATCAAATTATGATAAATTTGGAAATATATCTTCTTTGGAATAATAGACTTGGAAGAGAATATTTTAATTGTAATATAGTGATTTTGAATTAAATTAAAAGTCAGGATTTCTTACTTTATTTTTTAAGTTGTTTTTTGATATTTTTAAGTTGTTTGACCATTTAAAAAAATAAAAATAAATAAATAAATAACTTAATGAGTTCAATTCAGACCTATTAAGTTTTAAGTGGAAAAAACAAACAGCCCTTAAGTGTTTTAAGATAAAAAGGATAATTTGTTAATTAAAGAAAAGTTTTTAATAATTTTTTAAATTAAAATTCTTATTATGGAGAATTGAAGTGTCATTAGAAAATAAGTGTGAAAAGTAGGATTATGTAGTCCCAAAAAATCTGCAGTTGAATTTATAAAGCGGTGGGCACTGACAATCCTACAAATAAGTAAGGTGAGAATGTAGAGGGATCGATGAGGTCGAGCTGCTTGCAACCTGAAAAAGATAACGTTAACATATAGTGGGGGTGGTCCCTTTAGGAGACTCTTCGACGCTCAAGTCAGTAAGATTTCGTAGTTGATAAATACCGTAGAACGAAATAGTAAAAGAATTGACAATAAATACAAATCAGATGATCAAACCGTATGTGTGGGAGTTAAATTGTAGAGCCCTCGCTTTAATGAGTGTGGGCGTTGGACTGTAGAGCCCTTGCTTTGAAGCTAATATAGATTCAAAGGAGAACGATTTGAGCGTAGACTTTAGCAAATTAAATTGCTGGAGAAATTCATAATAATATTATAATATATTGGCCTATGAATTGACTTTGAATGGATGATAATTTACTGAGAATCAATTAAGAATTGATCAACAAAGAAAGAGAACGGGTTGCTGTTATTTATAGCCAATGAGAAGTGTTCCCCAAGTGAATTGCTCGTATGGTCCCTCTTAAGTCTTATCTTCGCCGGAGATCATGGGTTGAGATTGTGATTTTATTTTCTACGATCTTAAGGATCTCAATATTTTAAATTCGTTTCAACCATATTAACTTGGTCAGTTTCTTGAGTTGCACACCTGACCTGGTCCGGTCCTTCACAAACTTGGTCAAGGCTTGAGTCTGTTTTGGACCCACGTTGGGCCTGTCTTTCGTTGGACATGACCATGCTTGTATTTTGATATCAGCAGATCACCTGGCTCCTTATTTAGATTTTCAAAATTGGGCCTTAGTATTTGTTGTGCTATTTTATACTACCACATATTGCAAGGAGAAAACCTCAAAAAATGAGTGATGTTGTTGACAATTCTCTAAATATATTTATACACTCCATTTTAAATCTTTTTTATTATATGACAAATTTTTCCTAATTAAAATTACTAAATAGTATAAAGAAATTCTAAATACATTCCATAACAATTATTATTATTATTATTACTTTTTTCCCTCAAATGAAAACTGTTTAAAATATTTTATTTCTTTTTTAATTTTAATACATTGCAGGACCCCAATCATTGTCATAAAAAAAAAATCAAAAAAATCAAAATCAAAAATCAAAAACCATATTACTAGTCAAAAAAATAATCAAAAAGAAAAAAACTTAATCACAAACATTCAATTTTAGCAATATCGAGAAAACAAAAATACAATTGGAAAAAAAAAATCAAACTGTTTTTAGTTTTTACTAATGAAGAGTTATGTTAATCAAATATAGATTCTTCATCAGTTTTTGCTTCTAGACCCATCCAGGTACCTTTTCTTTTTGGTTCTTGACTTGAATATATATTACGGAATTTGAGTGTACGATTGATAAAACAGATGGTGTATTTGATTCATTATTCAGATCCGAATAAAATTGAGTGAAAATATCTTTTGTTTATGATTTTTTTTTTTTTTTTTTTAAAGATGATTTTTCTGATCTGATGATAATATCCTGTATCATTTCCCTTGTCAAACACTTTTTGGATAATATTAAAATTTGAAAAAAGGAGTCAAATGAAGAAAAAAAAAAAAAAAAAAACTTACCAATTTCAGTATTTAATGAAAAAAAAAATTAGGTTTTTATGATGGAGTATTAAAAAAATGGAATGTCAAAAATTAAAAAGGATAATTTTGGAAAAAATGGAGTATGCATAGAATTTTTTAAAATTTAAGTTTTTAGAATGAAGTGCATTTAGAAAATAAGTGTGAAAAGAAAAAATTAGGATTGTAAGGAGAAAATCTCAAAAAAAAAAAAAAAAAAAAAAATCTTCATCGGGTTGGCACAAAGGGAAATTACCAAATAAGCCTTTGATTTATTCTTTCTTAATTTCAAATAGTTAGTATCCAAATTGGTCCTCATAATTTTCAAGTACCAAATTGATCTCTCTTAATAACTTCAGGTCTTCAACTAATCAATTTTAAAAAATTATATTTTTATTTAAATCCTATTATAAGATTGACATATGTACAATATCTTACGTGCAAAAAGATAAAAAATAATTACGGAGGTGATCTGACCTTTGTTTTTTTCTTTCTAAATTCTAATGTTTCAATTATATTATAATTTTTAAATATCCTTATATTATAATTACTGTAACTTTCATTTTTTTTAGAAATTTTTTGTTTATTAGATAATAAAAGTATTATTTTATTCTTTGTTTTAATTAATTTTTTATTTTAATCATTTATGTTAGAATCAAAAGTTATATTTGACTCGATTAAAAAAAAAAAAAAATGTTAGCTTTGACTGTGATTAATTTGGTCATTTTTAAAGAATCAAAAACTTATTTGGTTATTGTTTTGATAAGGGTCATAATCATATATAGTTTAGACAAAGACATTTCATTTTTACTTGCTCAATAAAATATCTCAAACCTAATCAATTGATATCTTTTACTAAAATTTTATGCCAAATTCTTATTATTATTATTATTATTTTAAAAACGCTTCAATACATTTGATGTATTCGTTTAAATCCATTCAAATCATACCATGTAAAATCCGTTCAAATCATGATTTAAAAGACTGATTATTCATGCCACGTGGTATGATTTGAACTCATACGCCAAATGCAACAAAACATTTCTCCTCTTATTGAGTGTAATCGGTCTTTGCTTTGGAAGAAAAGAAGAGATGGTGAAAATTTAACATTGTTGAGCATGCAATGTTTGAAATTTTGTATCAAGACTTTTTGACTTTTTGACTTTGTATTTAAATCATAGTATCAGTCATCTTCATGTGTTGAAAAAGATCTTTCACCAACTTCACAAATCTCCTTTCTTCCTCTTTAGCTTTTCTAGACACCGACCACAAGAATGTTATTATTAGAATTATGTTAACATGTTTCTTTAGCTTAGATACTTAAAGTTATATGGTTATAATTTTTTTTCCAAAAAATTTAAGAATTCGTAAGATTTAAATTATGTCATATGTGACATAATAGCTTAACCTATTCCCTTAACAATACCCTTAACACATCCCTTATTATTATTTACTTGAAAAACGACTCGAATCTAGGGTATTTCATTCCGAACTAAATAAGAATTCTTTCTATCAAACCGTATTGCGGTTATTGACAACCATTTTATTAATAGGAAAACTAAAGAATAATCCTCAATTAAGTAATGAGTTGGAGAATATTCCGATTAATAAATAGGTGCACCTTATATTTCATTTCATCTATTATATATATAGAGTGAGTCTTTCATAAGGGATTCCTTATTCTAATTTCAATAAGAACTACGAAGAAATCACATTGATTTCAATGAATCTGATTTTTTGTGTGGATAATAAGTTCATTTAAATCTACCTATGAATAAATTTTAAAAAAATTTCAAACATTAGAACTATTTATCCCAATTTTTTTAAATATGAGGGCATCGAGAAAATGAAGAAAATATAGAAAAATTCAAGAAAAATAGTTTGAGTACTCTCAATTAAATTCTTGCTTAATGTATGCTATCATTTTTATCTTTTGGAAAAGCTACAAACATGAAACAAATGGGGATGCTATTAGCTTTACTATTTACACATTTCTTGAAACATGAATTGTCCGGGCAACAAATTTGAGATGGTAAGGACCCATCTTTACAAAATTATATATACTTCATATCAATATAACAATTAATACTTGAACAACAAATGCTTTGCCTTCGAGTTCTAAGTAATGAATTCGGGTTCGAAGCAATTGGTTTTGTATCTTGTGAGTTGAAACGAGGGTTCAAATTTGGTCAGATGATCCTAATAGGGATGAAGATGTCCTCTCGGTATTCCTACCTGAAACTGAAACTAAAGGCGAAACTCCGGCTTGGTTCGATGAGGATGAAGAGGGAGCTGGTGCTGAAGCTGCAAATGTTGAGAGAGCACTGACATTACTGCTCACATTGATGCTGGTTCCACCAACAGACCCTTCGGTCAATGTTTTTGGTGCCGGTGGCCTCTCAATCTCCATGATTCCCTCTAGCATCTGAACCACTTTGCCCATCATTGGCCTCTGAGATGGTTGCTCCTGGATGCACCAAAAGCTCACTTGAATTGCCCTCGTAACTTGCTCCATATTCACATCTTGACCAGCTAACCTTTTATCGAGAATTCCCTCGATGTTACCCTTCTCAAACTCTTCATAAGCCCACGAAGAAAACTTTTTTCGATTAGTTTCTGGTGAGACTTCGAAATTTCGCTTCCCGCTCACTATCTCCAACAAAACCATTCCGTAACTGTAAACATCAGACTTTGAAGTTATTGGAAGGTTTGCCAGCCATTCTGGTGCCAAATACCCTCTTGTCCCTCTAACACTAGTTAACGTTCGGTACCTATGGTCCTTTGGATTAATGAGCTTTGCAAGGCCAAAATCTGACACTTTGGAGCTGTAATTCTCATCTAAGAGGATGTTTTCCGGCTTTATATCACAGTGAACAATGCAGTCTCGACACTCCTCGTGAAGATATGTTATTCCCCTAGCAGTACCAAGAGCAATGTTAAACCTATACTCCCAATTCAACAACTTCCCTGACTGTTCTTCAGTCACAAAAAGGAAGTTATCAAGAGATCCATTTTTCATGAACTCGTATACCAAAAGCCTATGCCTTCCCTCGGAACAAAAACCAATCAACCGCACCAAATTCAAGTGATGAGTGCTACTGATAGTAGCAACCTCCATCCTAAACTGTTTTTCACCTTGCTCAATCCCTTCTAATTGCTTCACTGCAACAACTGTTTTATTAGCAAGAATACCTCTATAAACAGCCCCGAACCCTCCTGCTCCAAGCTTCTCCTTAAACCCCTTTGTTGAGCGCTGCAGCTCCTTATAAGAGAACTGCACAGGTGCACCGGATGCATACTCAAGAAGAGCATATTGGGCTGACAAACTCCCAAATTTGGGACTATTTCTACAGCACCAATACCACAAACCACCCTCCAATGCGACCAAAACCAAAAGGGTAGATAGCACCACGACTATAATAATCCATGCATGCAATTTCCAACTCCTATTCTTCACCACCAGCTGCCTAGAAGAGGGGTTTGGTAACACCGGTCCACAAACCTTAACATACGAAGTACTAGGAAGCGCCGGACTCTGATACCCACTAACAAATTCCGGTGTTTTCAGGTAACACAGTCCCGTTCCATCGGACAACGAAGTGGATGCAACACAAGAATCAGTAACCAAACAATTCAGCCTACAAGCTGATATCCCTACAAAGAAAACCTGAGAAGTCAACTCAGGCTCAAACGTCAAGAACTTGGTATGCTCCAACTCCAACATCGTACCACTCCCCGGACAATCCGCAATCTCAACTTTCCTCTTACACCCTTTTCTACTATCACTTGCATCAACCAACTCAAAGTTCAGACTCGGGCACCCGCAAAACGGGTCTGAATTCGAATCGTTGTAACTACAAATACCCATGTTTCCACAGTAGCCAAAAACTTGACACTGATCAGTAACAGCTGACCATCTGGGAGTTACAGTGCCGCTACCTCTTGAAGAACTACGTATCCTCAAATTCCCATCGCTTTCTAACTTCAAGAACCTCAAAATATCGCTCCCTTCGGCGTAATCACTACTATAAGCAACAATCGCAGCACTACTTAACGTGGTATCAGAAATAGATAAAATTCCAATGGATTGCAATTTCAAAACAGGTGAAGTTAAATTCGAATCAATCGATGAATTCAATCCTTCGTTCCAATAAACCATGCTATCATTCCATAAAAGTGTCAAATTTCCTGATTTACGAAGCCTAAAGTAGTAAGACCCAGATCGGAGAACCTTACCGAGCGCGAAGTCCTGCGACGGGACGATGGTGTCGGTCGGGTTTTCGAAAGAAGACCAGACAGAAACGTTGCCCCGGAAGAGCGCGAGGTTGCCGAAGTCGTCGAGGGAGGCGGAGGAGACATTGAGGTTCTCTGTGGGGGATTCCCAAACGACGGCTCCGGAGCCGTTGACGAGGCGGAGTATCCCGGTGGAGAGAAACTGAAGCGTGCTGCCGGAGTCAACGGGCCTGGATCCGGAGGCGCCGCGGGCATCCCAGATGTGGACGACGCCGCCGGAGTAGGTGATGGCGGCGACGAAGGATGTGGGGGTCTCCTGGACGAAGGAAAGAGAGAAGGTTTTGTTGGGAGAGGACCACGACTGGCTCAGGTTCGACGCGAAGAGAGTCGAGCCAAAGGGAATATCGTCGGCCGATGAAACCGCGAAGAGGAGGAGGACAACGAGGAGAGACGGAAGAGAAGATCTGAGAGTCATTTCGAGGTTCTATGTTGAGCGAAACATGTGGGTTTGCGTGGGAGTGTAGAGAGAGTTTGTGTGTTTGAGAGATTATGGGTGGGTGAAGAAGAAGAAGACTTTGACTAAAATAGTAGGAGAATTGATTTTTCTCTTGCTTTTGTTTTTGCAGCTGGTCATTCACGAAAAGGTCTATTTTCTCTGCCTTTTCTTGGCGGTAATTGAGTTTACATTCGACTTGCATCCTCTTTTGTCTCTTTTTTCCTTTTTGGAAAATTGAACAAACTTCACCGGAGTAACCCTAACCCGGTAATTTAAGGAATATTCCGGAATAATCTCCCGGAATTTATACTTTATTAGAATTGTGTATTCAATTCCGATTTATAAAAAATCCATAAAAGTTTTAGGAGTATTCAATCCAGATTTTAAAATATTCTAATAAAATCTAGCTGTATTACATGTATTCGATTCAAACTTTTAAAAAATTCAAACAAATCTAGGTGAATTAAAAAAGTCATTGACTTTGCAAATTTGGGTTAACTTATGGAATTAGATGGATTTTTTTTATTGAGTAATGCTACATTGCTCAAATTTAGTGTCCAAATCTGGTGTCCAAATGATGTGGCAATACTCTAGTCCATCCATTTAAATAATGTAAATCTAATACAATATAAATGAATGGCCTACAATGTTGCCAAATCATTTGGGCATCAAATTTGGACAATGTAGAATTTTTTTTTTTAATTTTTTTTTTTTATTAGATGGATCTTAAAATTAGATTTATAAACAAAAAAAACCTCTAACAAATCTTGCCCAAACATGGAAGATTTGAATGGATTTAACTTTTTATAATGTATTGAAATTAACAAAATATATATATATACAAAAATTCTATTATCAGTTCGAACTGACAAAAGTTATATCAGTTTCTTGCATGTGGGCCACTGGATTTAAATACTTTGACTTGGCTGTATGCACTTGTCAGTCAAAGTATTTAAATCCAGTGGCCCACATACAAGGAACTGATATAACTTTTGTCAGTTCGAACTGACAATAGAAAGACTGTATATATATATTCAACAATTGACCTTGATAATTAAAATTACACTGATGCTATTTTGTTCAAATTTACAATAATGCTACTTTGTTTAAATTTAGTGTTCAAATGATGTGGATACTTAATTTATTTGTATTATAATTGTATCATTGAAATGATTAAATTTTAGAGAAGCCACATCACTTAGGCTCCAAATTTGATCAAAGTAGCATTACTCATAAAATTAATAAAATAAAACTATAAAAGTCAATTATTTTTTTATGATATCAAAATTTCATTAATGTGATTATTATTGATTAATATAAACAAAAGTCTCGTATAAATTAACTGTTATGCAGACCGACAACAATGACAATGGAGGGGAAAGTAATGACATGGAATAATTTCTTTTGAACTTTTATAATGCACATCACTTTAAAGTTGTTATATTTTAGAGTTTGAGATTGAATTGTTAAAATGTTCACTTTTATAATGTTTATTTGTTTTTTTTTTTAAGTGACATTTTATATTTCAGAATGGATGACTTGAATGAATATATATATATATATATATATATATATATATATATATAGTCCATTTCTCCTCAGTGCGCACTAATATAAAATATATCGGTGCATTGCATCTGAGCCATAGATTATGAAAAAGCACTGACAAGTGCATATAGACCAAGTTAAAACATGTGAATTTAATGGTCAACATACAATGCACTGATATATATTCCTTAGCACGCATTGAGGTGATCAGTTATAAATATATATATAGAGAAAATATCCTTTTTTAACCAAAAATTAAGGGTCTTTATTGTTTTTAGCCGGAATTAGTAAACTGATTGTTTTTGTCAAAAAAATCCACTGTAGAGACATAATTGCCCCTCATTTATTTTTTAAATACCTCTTCTCTCTCCTTTTCTCTCTCATTTCTGCAGAATTCCTCTTTCTCTCTCTCATCTCACGCCATTTTTTTCTTCTTTCTCTCCTTCTTCTCTTTTTCTCTCCACTTCTCTCCTCCATCTTCTCACTTTCTCTTCTTCTTCTTCTTCTTCTTCTTCTTCTTCTTCTTCTCTTTCTCTTTCTCTTTTTTTTCCAGATTTTTTAAAAAATTTCAGATTTTTTAAAAACAAAAATTTTCAGATTTGGTGGTTTTTCGATCGTTGGTCGTCCGATCTTCTCTCCTTCTTCTTCTTCTCTTTCTCTCCTCTATTCTCTTTATCTTTCACGTTTTTTCCAATTTTTTTAAAAAAATTCAGAATTTTTTTTTTATTTTGAATTTTTTTTTCAGATTTTGTTTTTGTTTAAAATTATTTTCAAATTTTGTGAATGTAGTTGTGGTTGTGAATGTAGTTAATTTTAAGAGTGGTTGTCGCTGTGAATGTTTGGATTTGAGTGTTAGTTGGATTTAAATGTTTAAATTTTTTTCTAGATTTGTTAAAAAAAATTCCAGATCTTGTTTTGTTTTAAAATTCCAGATTTTTTTAAAGTGTGGTGGTTGTTTTTATGAATGGTGGGAGTTGTTTTTTTTTTTTTTTTTTTTCCAGATTTTCATGTTGAAGTTGAAAATTTCAGATCATGTTTGAAATTTTTTTTTCTAGATTTTGTTCAATTAAACACACCAGACCACTAATTAAACACACTAGACAAAAAAGACTAAACACACTACGCAAAAGTACTTAAACACACCAACCAAAAAAGGAATTAAACACACCAGGCAAAAACGACTAAACACACCAGGCAAAAAGGAATTAAACACACCAGGGAAAAAAGACTAAACACACCAGGCATAAAGTACTTAAACACACCAGGCAAAAAAAGGAATTAAACACACCAGGCAAAAACGACTAAACACACAAGGCAAAAAGGAATTAAACACACTAGAGAAAAAAGACTAAACACACCAGGCATAAAGTACTTAAACACACCAGGCAAAAAAGAATCAAACACACTAGGCAAAAACGACTAAACACACCAGGCAAAAACGACTAAACACACCAGGCAAAAACGAATTAAACACACTAGAGCAAAACAAATTAAACACACCAGGCAACCTAAATAAACACACCAGGCAACCCAATTAAACACACCTGGTGTGTTTAGTCGTTTTTGCTTGGTGTGTTTTGTCATTTTTGTCTAGTGTGTTTAGTCATTTTACCTAGATCCGACGATCGACGATCGGAAAACCCATCGGAAAACCCAAACTTAAACACAAGCAAATCTGAAAAAATTTTGTTTTAAAAAAAATCTGGAAAAAACCGAGAAAGAGAGAGAAGAGAGGAGAGAAGGAGAAGAAGAAGAAGAAGAAGAAGGAGAAAAGGAGAGAGAGATTCTGTAGAAAAAGAGAGAGATGAGGTTTTTTTTTTTTTTAAAGGGCATTTAAGTCCAAAAAGTGGATTGTTTGACAAAAACAATCAAAATACTAATTCCGGCTAAAAACAATAAACTTCCTTAATTTTTGGCTAGTTTCCATTTTCATCCATATATATATATAAGTTGGGGGTTATTATTAAAAACCACAATCTAGTTTCATTATTGGCTAGAAACCACCTTCTATCAAGTTATGTTAACATTTTAAACCAAAGTACCATTTTACCCTTCGATTCAAATAATAAAAAAATCGAAACAAACAAATAAAAAAAGAAAATTTAATTAAAAGGGTTAGTCTATAATATATCAACTTCAAATTTTGACTTTAATTTGTGACTTTAACATCCATCCATCTATTTTCACTCAATTCAACAGCCTCAACACCTCGAGAAGATGAAGACAGAGTTTAAATCAATTTTTTTTTTTTAAATTAAATATTATTTTTTAATTATTTTATTATATATTAATTAATTTTATATAATTTAGTAATTGCTCTTTTATTATTTTTCTCTTAGTTACAAAACAGAAAATTCATATTTTTAACTGAAAACTAACGTTATGGTGTATTTTGGATAAGGGTGCCGATATTGACACCTAAAAAACTTATTAGTACATCATATTTTATTAAAGATAGCTTCTTTTGACAATTCAAATTTTTCTTTTTACACTTCTTTTCTAAAGACACTTCATTCTCAAAATTTAAATTAAAAAAAAAAATTCTAAAGACACTTCCCTTTGTTCCAAGATTATTCTTTTTATCTTTTGGCACTCCTATTCTAAAGACACTCAATTTTTTTAAAAAAAATTCTAAAGACACTCCATTTTATTTTAATAAAAGTTAGGACGAATCATCGTAGTCTTTGGATTTATCCGATAAGTAATCTTTTTTGAATTAAATTATTAAAAAAAGAAATTATATTTCCTAAATCATTATATTAAACACTCTCTCCTAAATTTTTAATTACCATATTAAACTCTCTTTCTCCTCCAATATATATCTCTAATTTTCTATCTCAATTCTTTCTCAAACAAGACTAACAGTTAAGAAAAAAAAAACTTATGAATAAGCTTGATTTTTAGGAACCGTATATATGTATATATTAAAAAAAAAAAAGTACCTTGTTTTTCAAAAAAAAAAAAAAATCGAAATATGAAAATGTTTTTTGTTACTTTTATAGGTATGTGATTGCCTAGAGAACTTTAATTCTTCTACTAGTCTTAGAAATTCTGAGTTTAATCAAATCCAGTTGAAAAAAATTAAGTTTTCATATATATATATATATATATATATATATATATATATATATATATATATATATATATATATTTGAAAAATAAGGTATTTGTATTGACTTTTTAATATATATTACTATTAGTAAAAAACCAAAATATTCATAAGATTTTTTTAAATTTTTTTTTTAACTTAATTAGAGATTGATTGAGAAAGTATATATGGAGATATGAATTTTTTTTTTTTTTTTTTTTTTTTGAAAAATGGAGAGAGGAAGAGAGTAATTAGGATAGAGTGTTTAATATGGTAATAACAAATTTATGAGAGAGAGTTTAATACGTGATATTTAATTTAATGACTTAGGAGAGATAATTTTTTTTTTTTAATAATTTAATTAGTTTGGAGTGTCTTTAGGTAATTTTAATTCAGGTTAAAATTGTCATTAATAAAAAAATTAAATTAGAGTGTAAATAGATAATTTATGGATTGTGAGGAGAAGCTTTCTTTATTAAAAAAATTTAATTACAAAAATATCCTAATAGAAATTTACCAATAAGGACAAATTACTTTAATTAAAAATAAACCAAATACTATATACACTCATTAATTACACTCATATTTTCAGCTATATATTTCTTTATTAAAAAAAAAAAAAAAAAAAAAAAAACTTATGATAAACCCTAATTAAATTCTAATTTTATTTCAAGTATTAAATTTTCTCATCATCACATGATTATCATATTGTTTTTGTCTTTCTTTTATATATAGTTATGAACTCGATCAATAAACAATTTTTTTTTTCTTAATGATAGTTGTAGATATCAATAAGTTTTTTTTTTTTTTTTTTTTTGAGATATTTATATAAATAAGAGAATTCCAGATTGAAAATATCTTGACCCCATATACGGTTTCACATATTCTCTTTTATAAGGCTCCCACATTCGAGATATTTTCAAAAGTAAATTGGACCATCATTAAAAGAGGATTTGATTCCAAAAATAATATGTATATTTTTAATAAATTGGGTGTGATAATAATTTAAGAGTATTTATAAATAATATGTATTAAAATGAATATATTTATTTCAATGAGGGCACTATTGACATTATGATGGATGCTTATAGTAATATTTATTTTTTAAATTTTAGATATGGGTGTACTTATAAAAATGTGTATACTAATAGGTTTTATGTGTGTTAATATCAACACCCTTTGGATAATACATTGATAAACATGGTGGTTTTTAACCAATAATAAAACTATATGGTGGTTTTTGATCAATAACTCAAACTACACGGTGGTTTTTAATAATAACCCTATAAATTGGCCTTGATAATTATAATTTAAAAAGTCAATTATTCTTTTTATAATGGGTGCAGATATTGCCACCCATAAATATAATAAACACACCTATATTATAATAAAATTTGTAATTACAAAAATATCTCAATAGAAATTTACCAATAAGGACAAATTAGTTTAATTAAAAATAAACCAAATACTATATACACCCATTAATTACACCCACATCTTAGACTATATATCTTTATTTAAAAAAAAAAAACTTCTGATAAATTCTAACTTATGATAAATCTTAATTTTGATGATAAACCCTAATTGATAAATAATTAGCACTAAGTCATATCGTATGCTTTTCTCGTTGAATAACATAATATGATAGGCTGTTTTTAGGGTCTTACAGTGGTTTAGCAAAGAAAAGAAGCGTTGTTGGTTCAAAGGCGATAAAATCTCATCATCTCATCAAACCGCTGTAAAAAAACACAACAAGCTTAAATGAAGAAGACGAGCTTTTGTGGAAAATTCTTAAATCAGTCTTGTACTAGTGTTTTTGTTTATTATATATATATATTTTGAAAAATAATTTAATAATTTTCATTTGATTCAAAAAAAAATTGTTGAATAGCATAATACACAAGAGATGATCCAATAGATATATATGAATATCCTGATATTTTTGAAGATGATGTCGAGAAGATTTTTTTGTTTGTTTAAAATTGATGTGAACTTTTCGATTTTATACCTTTTTTTATCTAAAAACTTAGAAGAACTTTTTTTTTTTTTTTTTTTTTTTTAAGAGAACTCCGTTTCTTCATTTCTATTTTTTTATTATGATTTTATACATGTATTAGGACAAAAATTCAAAAACGATATTTGACAAAAATTCGATCGATTGAATGAAGGATATCTGATTGTTGTAGGCTTTGATCGTAGAGACAGAGTGGAGAGGTAGAAAATGTTGAAGAAAATGCAATAAGGGTAATAAAAAAATTGGATGGTTATTCGGTGAAAGGAAATTAGTATGGCAGGTTAAAAACATTAATAGTTTCATGGAGGAGGTTAAAAACAAAAAACAAATGTTTCAATTTGTCATTTTTGACAATTTCCTCTAAGGGCGCGTTTATTAATCGAGAATAAATGAAAGAGAATCAAGTTTGATGGGAAAGGGAACTTGATTTATTGAGTGGGATCAATGAGGGAATTAAGTTCCCTTTCCGGCAGGAACTTAATTTATGATTTATGTATGTGACCCATATGATTTTTGTGTGTGACCCACACAATTTGATTCACAATTGATTTTAGTAAACACAGTAATCACAAACCAATTCTCTTTCCTTCATTAGGATTTCTAATCAGTAAACACGTTCCAAAAACAATCAAACTATGGAAAATTGACAAATTTAGAAAACTCTATAATTATTAGGCTATTTATGAAAGGGAAAATTATACTGACACCCTAGAGGTTTGGCCTAAAGACACTAAAATTGAAAAGTTTAATTATTGTTAACTCACCTCTCACCCCGTGAACTTAGCAGTACACAATTATCATCTAACAATGTAAGGGTATTTTAGTCTTTTTAAAACTAGTTATTATTTTTGAGAAATGTTATTAACAATCTATTAATTATCTGTTTACAATGCATTCTAATTTTTTTTATTAATGACAATTTCAACCTGAATTAAAAATACTAAATAAGACAAGAAAGTTCTAAAGACACTCGATAAACTCTTATTATTTTTACCAATCAATTCTTTAAATTCAATAATGATATAAATGTAAAAATAAATAAATAAATAAATAATTATAACCCTTACAACCAAATCTATTCTTCCACACCTCCACATCCAACAATGTTGCTGTTGGCATCAGCCTCCATCACCTTCATCTGGCGCAAGAAGTTTTAAGATTAATGGCGTTCTTTAATTTGTAATTTTGTGGGTTTGATCAAGTAGGGAAGTGCTGGATGAGTTTAATTTATTTTGTCAAGTTGAAGTGTTGAATTTGAAGTTGATGTATTTTTTATGAAGTAGGGAGAATTTTGTGGGATTGATCTGTTTTTTTTTTTTTTTTTTTTTCACCTTTCGAATTGAATGGAAAGAACGAAAGAGTTGAAATAAAATTTTTATTTCGGTGACTTTTTATTTATTACTTTGTTGTACTACAGTCTTGATTTGGAGTTACTATATTGATTTTATAAGTATATAAAACAATAAAAAATAAATAAAAAATAAAAAAGTAAAAAGTAAAAAGTAAACATATGTGGAGAGTCGAGGGTTTCATTTTTACATTTAGCCTCAGGCCCAAAATCTTAGGACCGGCCCTCCACATTGGTGATGAGGGGTTTGAGTCTCACTATGCGTATTTTACAAGTAAGTGTGATGAGTTTTCTCTCGGTGTGTGGGAGTAGATATCCAGACTGTATATATATTGTATGATCTTGCTATCTTGGTAGATCCTATTGTAATAGTTGTAGTACTTAAAAAAAAAAATTACTAATTTAAAACATTTAATCTTTTAAAAGCGTTTTCATTTAAAGCATTTATTCATTTTCATTTTTCTTTAAAAAAAAAAAAACATTGCTTTGCTTCAAGGGTTTTCTTGATATTTACAAAGTCAAACTTGGTCAATTTTACATTATTTACTAACCAATATTAAGTGCAGGGATGTAAGTGTAGAATAATGAAACTTTTCCATCTGAGTGTGTTTGTGCAAAACCTCAAGGGTGTGACTGTAATTTCCTCTTTATGAAAAGACCCCCGTTATTTAATTATCACTTAATTATTAGAATACCGTCTCTCAAGATTCAAGAATCAAGATACAAATCAAACGGTGAACTTTACTGACACAGACGAGCGACGGCTATAGCTTACATTTCTTGTTACACATAATCACATACACAAAATATTATTAAAAACACGAAAGCTAATTAAGTTAGATATCTAATTAAAGTTTGGCTAGTTGATTGACATTAATGGGATAAACTTCATTCTTGTAATAAGAATGAAAAGCCTTGTTTGCAATGTGAACATTCACCGCTTCTGTTGGGTGCAATCCATCGAAGAAGACATGGTGACTTCTCTCTGCGCAAACCTCTCCACCTCTTTTGCATAATATTCCATTCCCGCCTTCACTCTGTGACTCCACTTTACAACACGCATTACTCGTGTCTTTGAATCCTGGAAAACCATTCGTAGAATCAAATTCGTGATCTACCCTAACAGCATACGTTAAGAAAAACGAGTTTCTTCAATAAAGACTTGTTACGTACCTGTGGAGGCAGGGTTTTTGATGATGTCTCTTACGATCTTGTAAGAGTTAACAAAAACAAGAGTGGAACCAGGCATGTGTGTTTTGATATCATCGACCATGTTCTTCAAGTGTGTGTTGAAGAGGTGAGCAGCCCGGTTGAGACCTTGTAAGCAGCCGTCGCGCGTGGGCCGAACTCCCTTCACCATGGGGCTGCAACCTATTGGGTTCAGTGATATCAACACAAACTTGCGCCCTCCTAAACTGTACAGCTTCTACATCAACACAACCGGTACAATTAATTGTCAACTATTTCTTCATTATCAGTATCATTGTTTTTTGGTTTCACAAAAATATTTGAAAGCACTGCTCATAAAAGTGTTCTTCATGTTGAGTTGCTCTAGACACTACGTACTCTCCCAGCCTCCCTTAGTATTATGACATGGGAACAACTTTTATGAGCCACAACAACCACCATAAAAACAAAAGCCCAGAGAGACAAGAAAAGCAGACAAAACAGAGGACCAATAAGAGAAAAGCAAAAAAGAAAGCTAACTAGACACAGCAACTAACAGATCTCAGTGAACCTCCCAGATCAAAATATACCCCTCCATACCAAAACCCTTCTTGGCCAGCATATCAGTGAAAGAATTGCTGGCCCTGGGTTGAAAATGACTCGAGAATTACTGAGAGTGTTCAAGTAATTGTGAATGTCGTAAATGAGCTTGACGTGTTTCAAGCTACCCAAGCCTTCCGAATTTACCCACAAAACTGCCACTTTTGAGTTACTAACTATATCAATCTCCTTGCCAACAAAGATAGCAGTGTCAGCGCACAAGGAGACAGCCTATGAATCACTAAAATCTCCGTAGAATTAGAGTCAAGAATCCCCACATGCTCAGAAAACAAGCCCAAGACCATGCCTGAGTTGTCTCTTAGAACCCCACCAATCCCAGCGTTGCCAGGATTTCCCCTAACCGAGCCGTCTATATTGAATTTCAAGCCAAAACCGGAAGGAGGGGTCCAAGCTTCCACTTTTAAGTTGTTTTATAGGTTTAGATTCAAGACAGCTATCCTTTAAGTTTAAAAACACAGTAGAGATAGGGAGCTTGGAACCTTTCCCATGATGTTTGAACCACCATGCGACCCTGGATTTCACCATATCAGACGCCTAATAAACCGACGTCGAGATATCATTGAAAATCCTATGATTTCTTGCATCCCATATTGTCCACGACAGAGTAAAAAACATGGAACTCCAAGCGCGACTGTGCTTGATCGACGAGCATAGATCAGACAGTCCATGAAATCAGTCATCAGAGAGTTATTGGCACAACACTCCACTCCCCACCAATCCATACAAACAGTCTAGAGAACCCAAGACCAAGGGCAAAGGAGGTGGAACAACTTTTACTTTTTGGATATGAAACTTGAAACTTTAATAAAATGAGCTATTCTATCAAGTTATTTACAACTCAAACCAACCACCATCTTTCCAAATTACCTTATATACCCTTTTAAATCTCAAAAATAACCCTAAACAAACTTATAAAATGCAATTTACTTTATTTACACTCGTTATAGACTATGAGACTATTTTTTTTTTTTTTTTCTCATTTGTTCTCCTCCTCCTTATTCATCATTCTCTTTACTTCTTGAATTCTTACTTATTCTTTTCAATATATATATATATGTATATGCATAACTATTACTTGCTTTCACAAATTTTGAAAGAATACACTTTTGGATGTATTTTTTTTCATCATAATTGACCATGAATATATTCAATTTTAGATATTCATTGAATTAGTTTTCCGAACAATATTTCAGTACTGTATGATTCTCAAATAGGGTTACATTAATTAAATTACGTGGGCGATGAATTTAAGGATTTCATTTAAATTATTCTGTCCTTTTAAATAATTTTCGTACGGTTATTTTAGTAATTTAAAAAAAATATTAAATAGGTTGATTTGTGTCTTGTCTCAACATCTTTTCAGATTATGGGTCGTTTGTTTTTTTGTCTAAAGACTGAATAGTCCTGAATTTTTCTAAAGACTGAATAGGGACTGAAATCTGAACTTGAATGACATGTTTGTTTGTTTTTTTTTCCTTACATCTGAATGTATTGTCAACACGTTTGTTTTTTAAAAGTAAAATTATCTGAAAATAAGTAATTTTACATTTATACCATGTTAAACAATTATACATATAACATGTAATATAAACAATCCAAAAATAATAATTATATATGAACATATATGATTATGATCTTCCTCTTCCATTACAAACAAATTTCATTTTTACTAAGAAAGAAAGGTTTTTTTTTTCTTTTCAAAAAATAAAAGAGGCAGCAGGAAAACTCACACAAAACACTCTAATATATATATATATATATATATATATATATATATATATATACACCACCCTAATATCATAATAAATAATTATATTAAACACCAATATGAGAAGTGATTATGGTTCTTTTTTATTTTTAAAGCTTTTTAAAATAAGGTAATATTAAAATAAAGATTTCTATACCATATATAATTATAATGAAATTGAAAATATGTTATATATGGAGGATAGTATCGAAAGAAAAGATTTTGGATTACATTTAATGCAATTCAGTGATTTACAATTAAGTGAAAAGTCAGGATTTTTTACTTTTTATTTTAAGTTGTTTTTTGGTATTTTTAAGTTGTTTAACCACTTAAAAAAAACAAACAAAACAACTTAATAATTATGATTTAGACCCATTAAGTTTTAAGTGAAAAAAACAAACGACCCCTAAGTCTGTACAAAGACCACCCATATATATAAAGTTAGCTAAATCTTATTAAATGCATCCTCAAAAGGCGTTAATTATAACTAATTTATTTCTTTTTCTTATAAAAAATATAGAATCTATTTATAACTAATTTATTTCTTTTTTTTTGGAGCGGAACTTTTACAAAATAAAGCTTTTAAACAAAAGGCTTAGCGTTTGTCAACTATTAAAATACTTCTAAACTAATAGATGGTTTGTTAATAGTAAAAAATAAATTAAATTTAACCAATAGAGAAGTCATACCAAACATACTCAAACTACTCTAAAACACTTTTGGAGTTTTGGTATTAGCACTACCAAACTGGTAAACTTGAAATCATTTGGAAATTTGATCTATAGATCAATCATTAAACCTATACATTTTCTAGAGGGTGTAAGGACATGTTTGGTAAACTGTATTAGGCTCGACAAGAACGTTAAATCATACTAAATAACTTGAAAACTAACGTTTAACTGCTAATATTTGTTTAATTAGGTCCCAGTAATGTAGGTCATATGTACCTTGAGATGTTGAGACAACAAGTTTGTGAGGTTGAGAGTGAAGGATTGAAGAGTAGTGAGGTTGGAATTTGGATATTTAAGGAAGTAGTTGAATGAATAATCATTCCCGCCACTTCCCACAACAAACAAATAACTGGGGAGTGAATCTCTGCTGCTGCTGCTGTGCCCTAGTTGTGCTTTCAATTCTGGCAATGTCACCTCCTCAAACTTCTTTATTTGTTCATTCAGACTTATCACATGCCCCTGAAAAATATTGCATTTTTACAATAACAAAAGAATTAATCTTCTGGTTTAGAAAACAAATATATATATATAATACTTCTCCAATCAGGATCGTCCTGACTTTATAATTTTAGGACGTCCAACCACAGCCATTCATTCACAATAGGCCCACAGCCCCATATTAACAAATACCCACACCCAATATGAATGTGTGGCTGTGGTTGTGGTTGAACGTCCTTAACTTATAATTTCAGGACGTCCTTACTAAAGAACTACCTTATATATATAATCAAAATTAACTGGTTAAAACGTTTTTTTAGACAACATTTGTCAAATACACTCTCTAAGAGAACTATTTTAACACCACCTTCCTATGTGGTTGTTGCTTGATGGTATATGGCATTCATATATAATTAATACACTATCTAAGAGACTAATTTAACACCACGTCCTACGTGGTTAATGGTAAAAGACACTCATTCAGTTTGGTAAAGTTTGGTACCGTCTCAACTCTCAAGTATGTTTTATAAAAGCTTTTGTCAACATAAATGTTTTGTTTTTCATTTTTTTTAATCTATTAACAAGACCCCGTAAAGCTAGCAACCCCCACTTTATGTTTTGATAGACAGACTTACTATAAAACTTTTCTATATTTAATGCGGACCCATAAAGATTTTGAAAGCTACAAGATCACATTTTAAACAAACTAAAATTAAATGTAGAAGATGATCAAATTAATTAAAATGAAATGAGAGAGAAAAGTAAAAGGCTAACCGCGAGGGAGCCGGTATCATCAAGTATACCGGAGGCAGCAGAGGCATAGTTAACACCATGAAGAATTTTAGTTCCTTTAGTTGAAGGATCAGAGAAAGTTGGAATCAAAGAAGGGAGGTTGAGCTTTTCACCAAGAAGGTCAATCACATTTTTCCCATTTGTGAACCTCCCGGACGGTCCGGACGGGAAATCTACTCCGTAGGGCAAGTAGTCTGCTTTGGCCAGTGAGTTTTGGAGGAAGTTGTTGTTGCCATTATCAACCAGAGAGCTTCCAAACACAAACATGCCTTTGATGGAGGCATTATTATTCATGTTGGCAGTGCAATATTGGAGTAAATATGCAAAGAGGAGGATGAGGAGAAGTTTTGTAGACATTTTTTTATTATTACTTGATTGAGAGAGAGAGAGAGAGAGAGAGAGTTGTGAGTTGGTGTGTGGTATTTGGGTTTTGGAGGAATGGTGGATTTTGTGTTGAAGTTGATGGTATTTGAAGGTTCATTTATAGTTGTAGAGGGGTGGTGGTGGAGTCTTCAGTAGTCTTGTGTGATACTGTGATAGGATCAGGATCCTCTATTATGCTGATCATTTTCCTGATCTAAAACCATTGAGAATAAGACTCTATATTTAAAAATAATGGAAGTTGTTAACCGCCAAAAATGGCAGGGGTCCAAAGAAGAATTTTTCATTCATATTTGAGGTAGGAGGACGACATATAAAAGCATCTCGGTGCCTCGCTATTACATAGCCCAGGTACCCCGCTACGGTATTAACCCGGTATCCCAATACCCCGACATATTGATACCGTGATCCAGTACGAGGCTGGATACCTAGGTAACCCGATCCCTCCTAGAACCAGCCTACCAAACAGTAAGAGAATCGGATTAACAGACTATCAAGGTAAAACCAAGTACGCTAAGATCAAAGCTACAAAGGAAGACCACGTTTGTTTAACAAAGAGAATGCCTATTTTCCTGCCACTCAAGAGTTCCATTCAAAAATGGAGTAAACTCTTTCAGTTCCGATTAAAAAGGGATCACTTGATTCCAGGAGTAAATCCCACGATCCTCTCGCCTATCGCCACGGAACATCCCGTAAATTGATAAACCACTGGACTGAATTTAGGGGAGTGCACAGCAAGAAATGGGCTATATAGAGAACATGACTCTGAACAGAAAAAAGGGCAGAACTTGAATCAAAAACCCTACAGCTTTATTTTTCACTTATCGACTAGCACGAGATCGCCATCCCCAATTGTGTCTAAATATTACTACTGTAACAGTTGAAAATCTTGACTGTATTTGTGTTGAACGTTTATCAATAAAATAATCTCTATTTTGTCTTTCATGGCTTAATATATTGATTCCTCATTGTCTGCAACCGTCATTATGTTTAACTTGTTTTATTGAGAAGACACAGATATCGAACTATGTGATACATCTCTAACCGTGGTCTACCCCGATTGCGGTCACACAAGTTGTTAATTGGAAATTCGTCCAAGTGATAATTTTCCGTTAACATAAGTGAAATAAATAAATAAAATAAATTACAATATATCATTGATTACACATGTTTACCATTGAAAATAGAGTAGTTTTCAAAAACATAATAATTACTATAAAAGGAAATAAGACAATGCATTTATTGTCTTGTTTCAATAAATACAGGGATTAAATTCGTTGTCTTATTTTCTTTTGCACTAATGCTAGACAACCTAAAAATTTAGTCCAAATTTGAACCCAAATGATGTGGCAAGTGGTTTTTTCATTAACCAAATTATCTCATGTTGTGTGTGGCGATGACAACTCACTTGCTACATAATTTGGTTTAAAATTTATATTTGTGTTGTATAGCATTACTCTATATATACAGGGCAGGATCCATGGCTCCAATTTTTTTACACAAGTTTTGACACAATTTTGTGTCCCTTGGATTAGTAATGTTTGAATGACTTGGATTAATCCACTTGTTAACTCTTCTTAAATGAATTTATTAGTTTCCTCTCTCATCTCTCATAAATTATTGATTCTAATTTATTATCACCTTCTTCCTACTCTACCAATCGTTTCTTTCCTACCTTGTTACATTCCATGGCTTTATTCTCTCTAAATCAATTTTTTTTTTCTCATTCCATGACTTTACATTCCATGCCTTATAGCAGTGTGCTTGTAGAATTTTGCTATTTTGAAACCAAGGGATTACTGTCGAAATTGGTAAGAGAAGTGGAGAGGTAAACATCATCTTACACAAGTCCACTTGTGCAGGTCTAATAGCTTCCACAGATTCAAGAAGCGGAATTTCAGAAATCTTAGATAATTTATCAATAAGTTTAGCCAGAAAACTTCAGGAATCAATCAGAGATAAGTTATCTATCCCTCATGTGAACCCAACCTAAACCAAATATAATAAGAAGATAGTAACCATTTTTACAGGGTCAACTTCTTAATATTTAGGGGCCATGATTTGTGTTAAACTCATTTTCTGACAAAAGACACGAATACGATAAGTGAAGTACATAATCAACCCAACAACTACTATAAACAACAAACAAATCAACCAGATATAAATTAAATCGAAACCAAAGTTCAATAAAATTTCATAAATTTGAATCATAAATAGTTGTACGTAGGTGAACTTATCAAAAACAGAGCTTATCAAACACTACAAAAATAATGGTAACTCTCAAAATATATATGTCATATACTGAGTGCCCTTTAAACTATCATACAAAAATAGCTGCAATTTCACCCAACATATATCACATAATACTCTACAAACATATAGATGCCTACTAATGGTAAACTGCTTTCGTAAACTATTTTAAAATCATTTTCTTCACAGCCTCTAGTGTTTTGTATATTCATAGGCCGACCAGAAAACATGGTCCTTTTAGCATGGACTTAAGAGTATAGGTAAGAAAATTATTGAGTGCATTTTAGTTTCAAAATCGATTTTAAGAAAAAATGTCGTTGGTTCTTTCATTCTGCAAAGTGATTAGAGAGAATAAAACCATGGAATGCAACTAAGGCAGGAAAGAAACTATTGGTAGAGTAGAGAGAAAGTGAGTATAAATTAAAAGCATTAATTGATGAGAGATGAGAGATGAGAGATGAGAGAGGAAACTAATAAACTCATTTAAGAAGAGTTTACAAGTGGATTATTCTAGACCATTCAAACATTAATAATCCAAGGGATACAAAGTTGTGTCAAAACTTGTGTAACAAATTGGGGTCATGGATCCTCCCAATATATATATATATATGTATGATCCCATTCACATCAATGCATACTGATGTAACTACATTAGTACTAATGCATGTGGACCACTGATTATGGAGAAGTTTTGACAAGTGCATACATTTTGAGTCAAAGTATGTAAATATAATGGTCCACATCCAACGCACTGATGAAGTTATATCAGAACTAAGAATGTGGACCATAGATTATGGAAAAGTTTTGACAAGTGCAAACACTTTGAGTCAAAGTATGTAAATCTAATGATCCACATTTTTCGTCATGATATATTTTATATCAGGACGAATTGAGAATAAAAAAACTATAGGAATTGGGTTCAAGCTTTCCCCAGCCCCTTCTCATCAATGGACTCCTGAAGTTTAATTGTCATATTATCAACTAACACCGAATGAGTCAGAAGTCTACCAACAATAGAAGACACACCATTTGATCTAAGAAAGGATGTGTCGTCGCTTTTTTTTTTTTTTTGTTTAATTGTGGAATTTAAATGTATTCTGAAATCCAGATTTTTTACCCGTAATAGTTCTGATAGGAGGGGAAATATAATATTTCTTTTGGCCAAAAATATGCTCCACAGTAATGGGAAAACTTAATAATCAAGTTTTAAGATGGAGTTAAAAAAAAATGGTTTTAAGATGGAGTTCATTAATTCATATAAAGTGAACATTTTTTCTTCTCGTGTTTTTGAATTATCAAATTCTTTCGGTTGAATATGGTGTATTGTCCAATAAAGATTAGCTAATTTTGATCTATCTATATCCTAGTATGTTATAAATTCATCATGAAAGCTCATATATATAGACCATTAAATGTCATACAACCTGTAGATTTGGTAGATTACCCATTTGTGTTCCCTTATATATCTAACATAAAACCAGACAAGATGAGGTTTGCTCGGTGGTATGCCCCTTATACCTACACCACGAGGTTATGGGTTTGAATCTCTCCCCCTCCCTTAAAAATCCCAAATTATTGTAATATTTCAAAAAAAAAAAAAAAAAAAAAAACTACTATAAAACCAGTGTAGGTTTACTTCGTGTGTTTAATTAACTCACACATTAACTAAGTATAAGATTAGTTATTTGAGATTCTACATTGGTTAACTAAAAAATTAGTTATGAGTATATAAGTTATTTGACACTCTACCCTTCTAAGTTGGCTTTTGAAAAATGAGTTATATCCAATGAGTTCGTTATAATAATTCCGATCAAACTTTGCACTATGTCGAATAGTGGGTTTCATTGCAAATGGAACATCTGAGGAATTTTTATTAATTTTTTTATTTGTGGGAGGAGATTTAAACTTGGAATCTCAACTAATGTTCGAGAGATATTGTTATCAACATGCCATGATTGTGACCATAGGGATTTGAGAAATGAATTTATTATAAGGTAATTGAATACAACTAATAAGCAGCACCTGTAGGAACAGAGGCAATTGTCTAAGGGCTCCACCTAAAAACATTAATATAAAAGTTTTAGAGTTACTTCTAAGGACCAATTCCAATAGTGTAGGGGAACAGTAGTTTTCTTTCTTGGTGGGGAAATAGAATAGATAGAAGGAGTTCAGCTAAAAATCTACAATGCAATGCGATCAGAGATTGAAGATAAGGGCAGGTGAGATTTGATTTTAAGGACATGAGTCATTGAGTTGTAGCCATTTAGGTGTTGTCATTTATGAGGATATTTATAAGGAGGAGTGTTTGTGTTTCTATGTCAGTCTCAGTCAAGTCAAGCCATGCAACAGTAGACAATTGTGAATGGTTCAGTTCCTGCACCCATTTTTATGGGCTTCTGCTGCTTCTGTCACTCTCTCTGTTTTTGACTCTTTTTCTACTTACATTTATTTTCTATCTCCCCAACACCAAACACATTAATTGCACACAGATCAATCACCAAGTAGTACCAGATTCTTATTTATAATGGACACAGTTGGTTGGTCTCCATATTTAATTTACTTACCTGCTTGCTTACTGATATTATCCTAGCAATTTAAAAGCTTCAATTTTATCTTGCGAGTAATAATATATATATCAACTCATATCCCAATATGTGAGATGTTAATTGGTAATTAGATACTCATTAACATGATTTATCTTATCTATTGTATATATTTTCTCATCAATTGTCACGTCATTAGTTGAGATAGAAATTGAATATAAGGGTGAGATGTCTAGCATTACCTTTTGGGTGCGTTTGGTACGCGGGAATAAAATGGATAGAATTAGACTTTTTTTTTTTTTTTGGGATTGGATTGGTTTTGATTGCAGTAGACTAAATTAGTACTGTGATGGTTTGGTGCAGTATGGATTGGACTAAAATAATACTGTATCTTGTTTGGTATAATATGAGATTTGATAAAAAAAATAATTGAAAATAATTGTTTTTTTTTTTTTGTGAGAGGCGTATATAAAATTATAATATATATATCAACTCATATCCCAATATGTGAGATGTTAATTGGTAATTGGATACTCATTAACATGATTTATCTTATCTATTACATATATTTTCTCATCAATTGTCACATCATTAGTTGAGATAGAAATTAAATACAATGGTGAGATGTCTAGCATTACCGTTAGGGTGCGTTTGGTACATGGGAACAAAATGGATAGAATCAGGATTTTTTTTTTTATATTATTTTTTTTAATATTTTTTTTATGGGATTGGATTGGTTTTGATTGCAGTAGACTAAATTAGTACTGTGATGGTTTGGTGCAGTATAGATTGGACTAAAATAATACTGTCTTTTATTTGGTATAACATGAGATTTGATAAAAAAAATAATTAAAAATAATTGTTATTTTTTTTATTTTTTTGTGAGAGGCGTATATAAAATTATAATAAATTAAATTTTAAATAAATAAAATCATTTTAATCGATTCAAAGTAAATAAAAATATTTTTAAATTAAATTTGGTTAAATATTATTAAATTATTTTTTAAATAATATAAATTATTTTAAAAAATAAATAAAATTAATTTAAAATAAATAATTTTTAATTTTTAATTGAAATTAAAATTATCTTTTTTTAATATATTAGAATAAAATAACATATATTAAATTAATTTTTAAATCAGATTAAATAGATTTATTATTTTAAATATAAATAATATAATTTTAAAAAACTTTTTTTAAAAAAAAAAAAAGAAGAAGAAAAGGCTGGAACAAAAATAGTCCAAAAAAAAAAAAAAAAAAAAAGCTAGGTCCCAACCAAAAAATTAATAAATAAATAAAAAAACAAAAGGTTGGTACTAAAATAGTCCCGTCCCGCCATAACATGATTATTTATCGACACAGGATTGGATACATGGGATTTGATTGAAATTAGTTCAATCCCAGTCCAATGCAATATAATAAATGCATCCTTATATTCTTACGGTTCTTGATCCTCTCATCACCTTGAGTGTGACTGTGTCCTCATTTTATCATTATCTTCATAATCTATTGACATGTGACTAATAAATAAATCAATGGTCATGATTAATTTTTATGTCTTTACCCTACCAAAAAATAGAATTAATTAAGTCATTAATTGATTCGCTTATCGGACTTGTGAAAATATAATAGAATATGAAGTTCAGGATGCTCAAGGTGAGGGAATTCAAATCCAACTCTTATAGGTTATAGCATACACAGGTGTGGCTTGTCACTTGTGAGGGATATGATTCTTGTTTTTTGTATTTGACTTCCTGTTATTTCTTTTTGGGCAATTACCAATTAAGTCATGGACTCTAAAAAAAAAAAAAAAAAATCCAAGTTGTTTGCGACTTTCACAAAAGTGACCAAATTGGTTTTCACATTTTTCCCAAGTGTTAAATTAGTCTCTCTTTTAGAAGTGACCAAATTGGTCCCTTTAACGGTTTAATAGTGTTAAATATAACAGTTTACTTTAACAATTTTAATTAAAGTATGTAAATACTCATTATTTGTTATATTAGAGCAAAGTTGTTTTGTCTTTTGTGCATTAAATTCGCCATTATAATTACAACAAAATCTAAAAATATTATTAATGAAATACCATTTGTACCTTTTTTAATTAAAAATTTCTAAAAAAATCTAAAAATATTTTAATAAGACAATGTCAATTATATCCTTATTTTATAAACGAATTACCATTCATTCCTAGTTTCGTCTTTTACCATTTTTATATAATTGTTTTTTTTTTTTTTTTTTTTTTGTTAATATTATACAAGCAATATTGTCAAAATTATTCAAAAATCAAAACTCACAAATAAAATAAGCATAAATATACATGTGTTATAAAAAACTGTGCATGTGTCATTATTGTATTGTTTAGGAGTAAAGTACAATTTTAGTCATAAATAGCTAAAGTTGATTGACAGAACTTAATTAGATGGACTAATTGGCACTTAGGAAAAATGTTATGACCAATTTGGTCACTTTATAAAAGTTGCAAACAACTTGAAATTTTAAAAAAAGTCCAGGACTTAATTGATAATTGCCCTTTTATTTTTTACAAGACTTCCTTGTCCTTGACTTTTATGAAATTTACAATTGTGGTCTTGGTTATGGTTGGGCTCATAAATCCTTGGATTGGGTTTCATATTGATTGGCCTCTCTAAAGGTTAATTTCTGACCCATCATTCACATATGTCTAGGGATGGGCATCGGGGAAATAAGGATAGATATTGATCCCTCTATCCCCATCCCCATTTCCCAACCCCTTTCTCTATCCCCCCATTTCGGGAAAATGGGGATGAGGGAGTTTGGGGGGAGGTATCTCCATCCCCGTTTCCACGTTTTCACGTTATCCAATTGGAATCTTTTCTTCCCATTTCTCTGTTTGATCTTGTTTAATTAAAAATTACATACTACAAAAATTTAAAGTGGAGAAAAAAGGAAAATAAAATAAATAATAAATAATAAATAATAAATAGGAAAAATAATAAATAATAAATATCGGGAAAGTGAGGAAATGGGGAAAATAGAAAAAGTGAAATATATATATATATATATAGTTATAAAATAGAGCCTAAAAGCAAGAACATATAATAAAACACTAAGCAAGAGAGAGAATAGAGAAAGAAAACACTCTAGTCAATCTTATTGATTCTCATGAATGTTCACATAATAGACCTATATATAACCATATGGAGGATTATCTCAACAATTGATATCTCTTAAATTACAATATAATAACAGATAATTATCTAGGTGGTGATAAGTCCATATTATCACTACACTTCCCCTTGAACATACGCCATCTTGATAAAACCCTCTAAGCTTCATGAAAAATATATTGGATGTGCTTAAATACTGCCTCAATAAAAACCTCGACAGGAAAAACCAGTGGGACAAAACCTAATCAAGGGGAAAAGAATACGGTGCACATATGTCCAAAGTGAAAAATACTCATCCTGAAAGAAAAAAAAAAAAAACACAATGTAATGAGTTTTGTAGTTGGCAAAGTCGACACATACGGATGCCATATACCAACTTTCTTGGAGTGTAGAAGAACTTTGGTGATATATCTTGTACATTATGTACCAATTAGATAGTGTACTTTTGGACCAAGTATCATTTTGTCATTATCTTTAGGTCAGAATGAGATCTTTCTCAAAATCTAAAGACTAGACAACAATTGAGGTGTTCAAATGATGAGACTTATCCATATTGAATCTTTTCTTTTAATATAAGTAGTGTTAACCGCCAAAAATGGCAAGGATTAAAGAAGAATTTTTCATCAGTCTTGGAAGATAAATTGAGATAAAAGGATGTCATAGAAGAAGCATCCCGATACCCCGCCACTCTACAAAGTGGCCGAGTACGACCTCCTACCAGCCCAAATCGGAGTCAAGGGTTCCTAGACTCAGAAGGTACAAAGAAACACAAAAGACAAAGTTCCAAAGACTCCACTGCTACAGGATCCTGGTACCTCTCTTCCGTCTGGAATTCGGATACCCCGATACCCCGATACCCCCGATACACTCATACAAAGTTAAATGAACGGGAAGAAGGCAAGACACCTGAATACCCTGATCCCACCTAAAACTAGCCAACCAAGCAGTAAATGTCAGGTTGACGAACTACCAAGTATCAAGACAACATTAGGTACGCCGAAGATCAAGCTACGTAGAAAGGACAAGCATAACGACGATGTTTTAAATAACAGGGAAGTGGATTCTTTCCCACCACTTAAAGAGCTCTATTTGAAATACAAGCCAACTCTATCAGAAATCCGCCAAACAAGGGATCTCTAGATTCCTAGGAGGAAAGAAAACGACCATCTCGCTAATCTCCATTAAGTACTCTGAAAAACTCTAGGTCACAAGATTACAAGCGCTTTAGAGTGACCGGAGGGGTGTCTCTTCGGAGGGATGCCAGGGGAGGATGAGGTCCTTTAAGTGGAAAAGCTCTTCCTTGAATTAATTGCCTATTTTCCCATTTAACACTTACTTTATGAGGTATTCATTAAGACGATCATACCACATTCTTTCGAACTGCTTTGAACCATATAAACATCATTGTAACTTTATTGAACATAAGTTACGACAATTTGAATTATATGCTTCTGGCATTTTGAATCCTTTAGAGATTTGTTAACCAAAAATTGTCACTTAGGGTGATTTTCCAATTAACAACTCTAGTGATTGAAATCGAGGTAGGTCTCAGTCGAAGAGATATCAAATAGTTCGATACCTATAGATTCTCAGTAAAGCAAGTTAAATACAATGATAAAGGTGAATCAAAAATAACATAACAATAGGATCACATATAACTCTTTTTTATTGATCATAAACACTTTTTTATTGATCATAAACACGTAGTGATAGTACAATCCATATTTTATATGGCTATGGTGATAGGGTAAAAACTCAGTTGGCGATGGCAATGAAGCTCTCGTGCATGTCGATAAGTGGAAAAACGTAAAGTAGGGTTAAACACTCAAATTGCGGTCCCCCTTTTCTATATGATAACATAATGTTTACATACGTCCCAATGCTTGCTCATCACTCCTCTAAATTCGGTCCAGTGACCTAGAGATTTTCGAGACATTTCATGGCGATTGGTGAGAAGATCGTAGCTTTGATTCTAGGAATCAAGCGATCCCTTATTTGGCGGAATTTGATAGAGTTGATTTTACTTTCAAATAAAACTCTTGAGTGGCGGGAATAAGTCGATTTCCTTATTATCAAAACGTCGTCATCTCACTGTCCTTCTATGTAGCTTGATCTTCGGCGTACCTGATCTTACCTTGATACTTGGTAGTCTATTAATCTGATACTTACTGCTTGGTTGGTTGGCTGGCTCTAGGCGGGATTGGGGTACACGAGCGTCATTCCTCTTACTGGATCGTGGTATAAGAGTATCGAGGTATCGGGATACCGGGTTGATGTGGTAGCGAGGTACTAGAATTCTGTAGTAGTGGTGTCCTTAGGAACTTGGCTTCTGTGTTTCTTGGTACCTTGGAGTTTATGAGCCTTTAATCTTGATATGGACTGGTAGAAGGTGTACCCGATCAATTTAGTGGCGGGGTACTGGGATGCTTTTCTATGATACATTTCTACCTCTAATATTCTCCAGGGTGGATGGAAAATTCTTCTTTGAACCCCTGCCATTTTTGACGGTTAATAGAAGTCCCCCCTAACTTGAACACCGGTACCTTGCTGGGGTTGGAGTTAGGATATCAGGATATATGGATATATGAAGGATTTTCCTCATCTTATCTAGCTGGCTTCCACTGTCTTGGAGGAAGTCCTTCTTCAACACTCATATCCTTCTTCAGCACGCTCATAATAAATTAGCAGTCCACATGTCAAGCCCTGAATGGTCCATTTGTTTGAATGGGCCATTTTTGGCACGATTTTCTCGAAACCGCCTCTTGCATGTCTCCGGTAATTAATTACTGTTTCCTTTCCTATTCCGATAACTGCATACCTTTTTCTATAAATGACCCATGCTTCTTCCTTCTTCTCACGCTGACTTCAAATCTCAAAAACAAAAACTAGCTTTCTCTCTCTAAACTCTATCTTCTTTCCAGCAATCTCCTAGACTTTCTTCTTCTTATTCCATCTTCTACTATAGCGACCCCACCAAATCTTTCTCCTGCTTCACAAGATCCTCATCCAACTTCACCAAACCCTCATCCGACTTCTTAAAATCCCTCCGACAGCCTTGATGCCCTCCTGGATATGGAGAAAGTCGATTCAGGAGAGAGCTCCCAATCTACGAAGGGGATGAATAGGAGCTGAGAAGAAGGTGATATCGCTGGAAGCTCCATCCCGGCTCAATGTCACCGTTCTACTAGAAAACCCAGAATCGGGTCGGGGTTCCACAACTCTTTCAATTTGAGAAGGAAACCACTGGATCTTGGGGATCAATTCCCCGACGAACTCGTTAATTGCCAAGGAGGGATCCGCAAATCACTAAAACCTTAGACCGAAGTTCTAAGAGTACTCAGCAAGAAACAGGCCTATATATACATTGTATGTTTACAAAAAAAAGGGATCGAAACCCTACCAGACTTTTTCTACTTATCGACAGACACAAAAAGCTCCATCATCATTGCCTACCAAATTACTTTCGTTTTCATTGTTGTTATGATCGTGCTTATGCTTTCAAACAGATTGTAAGTTTCATTATATGTTATACTAAATAAAATAAAGTTGAATCTCATTACATCAAATACCAGAATCTTTGTCATCATACTACTATACACCACACTTAGCCGATTTGTAGGAACCAGCGGCGTATCGAGCTACTATGTATCCCGATCTGGGTCCCTCATAAACCGTTAATTAGAAATTTCACCCCGGTGACAATTTTTGGTTAACACCAAATTTTCGCGTTTAGTCAATTTATGAAAATAACCCCAATCTAGTCAAAACAATAATCAAGTGTAAAGGTACGAAAATATAAATGACACTTGATTTTTACGTGGAAACCCTCACGAGAAAAACCACGGGCTGTTAAGTGCGCCACACTCGAACCTCGAATCCACTAATGATAATGAAGATTACAACCTAATCCCGGTATGTAACTCACTACCACTACCTACTCTCGGTATAAGTGAACCTAGTCCAATTGCTTATGTGAACACTTAATCCTGGTGTACGACCTAATCCCGGTCATCACACAAGACTTACAATTGCTTGTGATAAAAGGCAACCTAATCCCGGAAGCCACACAAGTCTTACTTCTCAATGAAGAGCTAAAGAGCCTATGTGAATATATGAAATATCCAAAATGCAATAAAGAGCTAGGTAAGCCTATATGCTTATCAAGGATGATGATTTTACAATAAATTCAATCCTAGATATTAAAAGCTAGATGACATGTCAAAAAGCTTAGCTAATCATAGATTATCAAACCTAGAAAGCTATCACAATACAACTCTCAAACATTCAATACACTAATCTCAATCTTGTATCTAAAATATATATGAAATACATACAAATGATGAATGAGATTGCTTGTTAAGAAAGACACAAAATATGTAAGATATTAGTGAAAAACTTACCAAGCAAAGTGTGATGAAGAATCCATGCAAGATGACATCTAGATGATCAAGGATGATGTTAGATGATGATTGATGATCATGGAAAAGGTGTTTGAGTAATCAAATGTGAGTTCTTGGTATTTTTCTTGCTTTTGAAAAATATCCTAAGTATGAAATCTGAATGTGAACTCTCTTAAGTGACCTAAAGTCATAGAGGCATATATATATGGTGTCAACGTCAAAGTGGTGCGTTTTGATAAGTGACACAAAAATTGTCTTGGACGCTGTACAGGCCGATGTACGTAGAGCGACTTGTACAGCGTCTACCTGGAAAATGAAGAACATTCTTCATTGGCGTTGTTCAAACAACGCTTTTGTACAGCGCCTGAACAGCGCCACAACTCTGTTCCTCTCGGGTCTCAGATAGGCGTTGTACGTACAGCGCTTGTGAACAGCACTCGTACAGCACCTTCACAAAAATGCATCAGGTCTGATTCAATTAAAACCCATTTTCCATCAGGTCAATATAGGCGCTATTCGAACAGCGCTTTCGACAACGCCCTTTGCAAGTATGCAATCCTAAGCCTATGCATGACATGGCATTAGGACAAACAAGATGCAATCAAAACTTATGCAAGAAGAGAGATTAAATAATCACTAATGCATACAAAATACAAACACAACATTCAAGAATAAGAATTATGCAAGTGTTGTGTGTGTGTGCAACTACATTTCTTCAAAGCAAAGTAAGCACTAGAAATTTACCTTTGGTGCTTCTTCTCTTGAGGTCTTGAGAGCCTAAACTACCATTACAAAAACCCAAAATGTGGTTTGTCTATGAAATAAGCCAATCAATAAACTAAGACCTTACATGTATAATTTTTCTCAGACTTGGTCAGATATAGTAGATTGGTCTCTGGACCCCATCACTACATTCTTTCACCAAAGCCCTGCTGGTTGCGGCTTCTGATACTACCAAGTAAAGTTGTAACTCTTCTCCCGAAAAGGGCTTCACCAGCAAAGACAGGCTAGCTTGGTACTTCTTCAAAGACTGGAAGGCCTGCTCACTTTCTTGATCGCACTTCATTTTCTTACCCTGCTTAATGATTTTAAAGAAAGGTAGACACTTATCTGTAGATTGGGATATGAAGCGGTTCAATGCTGCTATCCTGCCAGTCAATCCCTAAGCCTATTGAAGGGTAGTAGGGGATTCAAGATCCATGATGGCCTTGATTTTCTCGAGGTTGGCCTCGATTCCTCTCTCGTGTACCATGAACTTAAGAAAATTTCTTGCTGCTACCCTGAAGGCACACTTAGCCGGATTTAATCTCATCTGGTTCTTCCTTATTACCTGAAAGGTCTGGCGTAAATCCTCCGGATGTTGGTTGGTTGTCTGAGACTTGGTGATCATGTCGTCTATATACACTTCTATAGACCTTTCTATCTGTTGCTTGAATAGCTTGTTCACCAAACCCTGGTAAGTGGCTCCAGCATTTTTGAGACCAAACGGCATCACTTTGTAGCAATAAAGGCCTTGCCCAGTGATGAAGTTGGTCTTGTCTTGATCGGCGGGGTGCATCATGATCTAGTTGTATCCCAAAAAAGCATCCATGAAGCTTAGGAGCTTGTTGCCTGCAGTGGAATCAATCAATTGATCTATTTTAGGCAGAGGGAAGCTATCATTCTGGCAAGCCCGGTTGAGGTCGGTATAGTCCACACACATACGCCACTTCCCATTGGCTTTGGTTACCATGACCACGTTGGTGATCCATTCAGGGTAGCAGGATTCTCTGATGAATCTGGCTTTCAAAAGCTTATCTACCTCTTCCTGCACCGCGGTATTCCGTTCGGCGTTGAAATGCCTATGTTTCTGTTTGATTGGTTTGAAGGTTACATCTGCTGTCAACCTGTGAGCGGCTAAGTTGAGAGAGATACTTGGCATTTCATCATGACTTCAGGCAAAAATATCATTGTATTCTTCAAGTAGCTTTACCAGGTTCTCCATAACCTCACAATCCAGCGCGCCTCCTATCTTCACTACTTTGGTTGGATCGCCCTTATTAATGGTATTTCTTCTAACTGCTCTGTAGGGTGCCTACTGGTCCATCCCCGTTCTTCCTCTTATGTCTCTTCTACAATCATGTCTGGTACCTCTCCTTTTTCCAGGATGTAGGGATCCTGCTCTAGTACCTCTCGACTGGGTTCGCTGGTTACATGCGCGCACTGCTTGGCTAGCGCGATAGAGTTGGTGGACACTGCATAACAATTGCGGGTTGCTTATTGATCCCCTCAAACTTCTCCTACCTTGGTTCCGACAGGGATTTTTAGGACGTTGTGATAGATGGACAACACTCCCCTAATTTCTGACAGGAAATGCCTTCCCAAGATCGCGTTGTAGGTAGACGGGGTATCAACCACAATAAATTCTGTCATTATGTTCTATTGAAGGGGAGCCTCTCCAATTATTATCGGTAGGATATGCGTCTCAACTGGCATCATGGAATCTCCTGTAAAACCATACAAAGGTGTAGTGCAGCTGTTGTAGTAGGGGTTCTTCAGGTTGAGCTTTTCCAGCGCTCATTTGAACAGAATGTTAATGCTGCTCCTGGTGTCTATCAGGATGCGATGAACCTAGTAATTAGCTATTGTACCGTGATCACCATCGGATCATCATGTGGTTGAATTGTATTGTACGTATCCTCCTTCGTGAAAATGATCTGGGCAGAGCAAGAATAGTCTTCTGCTCCCCTAGAGACCCGAAGAACATCATGACCAGTAGTAAGCCTCAGGATCTTCCTAGCATGGTTCTTCCTTGAGTTGTTAGAAGTCCTTGGTAGTGTTAGGCCTCCACTGATGGTGTGAATGACTTGGATCTGCTGCATCAAGTCTTTTCCACTATCATTCTTTCTTTCTTCCATATCTCGCATCTCCCCTTGCACCTTTTGTCCCACCTTGATGCTATCCCCATACCTGTTGCAAAAATTCAATCAAGAGTCCCCCCTTTCCAATCCTTCGATCTAGTTACGGAGGCTGTAGTATTTCGGATGTGTTGTGTCCTACATCCTCGTGGAAGTCACAGTACTTGTAGCGATTCCTTTGATCAGTCGGGATCTTTATAGGACTGGGCTTCTTGAGCAAACCCTTGTCACGGATGGCGAGGTATATGGTCTCTCGGGATGCATTGCGATGAGTGTAATGGTTGTACCAGTCTTCTTCGCTTGCTACTCGTGTTACCTCTCTTAGTGGAGGTGTGGTTCTAGAAGGGGTCATTCTCACTGGAGATCTATCCCGATGTTGGGATGGAGGTGGTTGCCGGTAGGTAGACCGATTTGGAGGATGATTCTAAAATTTCTTTGTATGTGTAGGTGTAGGTGTAGGTGTAGGTGCAGGTGTAGGTGTAGGTGCAGGTGCAGGTGCAGGCTTCGGAGAGCGATTCCTTTGATCAGTCGGGATCTTTATAGGACTGGGCTTCTTGAGCAAACCCTTGTCACGGATGGCGAGGTATATGGTCTCTCGGGATGCATTGCGATGAGTGTAATGGTTGTACCAGTCTTCTTCGCTTGCTACTCGTGTTACCTCTCTTAGTGGAGGTGTGGTTCTAGAAGGGGTCATTCTCACTGGAGATCTATCCCGATGTTGGGAAGGAGGTGGTTGCCGGTAGGTAGACCGATTTGGAGGATGATTCTAAAATTTCTTTGTATGTGTAGGTGTAGGTGTAGGTGCAGGTGTAGGTGTAGGTGTAGGTGTAGGTGTAGGTGCAGGTGCAGGCTTCGGAGACTCTTTCTTCGGTCTCTTGGCTGATTGGGCTTCATCATACTCGACTTTGACCCGGAGCTGTTCGTCTATGTCCATATGTACCAGTGCCCCATCATAGGCCTCTTGGTAAGTCTCGAGTGGATGTTTGGCAAATGACTGAAACAACCTGCCAGCCCACAGGTTTCTTCTGAAATTAGCCAATGTCTCCTTCTCGGTAAACACTCCCATCTGGATCACTTATTTGTGGAACTTCTCTACATAGGATCTCAGCATCTCACCCCACTCTTGGATCACGTATTTGGGGAACTTCTCTACATAGGATCTCAGCATCTCACCCCGCTCTTGGATCACGTATTGGAGTAGGACGGGGTCCTGGGACGAGGTTTGATCCCTTGAAACTGAGCACAAAAATATGTAGTAAGCTTTGTAAAAGAATTCACACTACCTGGAGATAACTTTCTGAACCAAGTCTTGGCACAGTCCGTCAGGGTGGAAGGGAACATCCTGCGCATCGTTGACCGGGTAGCATTCTGGACCTCCATCTGGTAGACGAAACTCTCAATATGGCTCATAGGGTCTTCTAATCCAGAGTATTTCTCGGCGAGCATCTTAAATTTGGGGGGTAGCTCTACTTCTCTGATTCTCCTGAAGAAGGGTGCATTATTCTCCCCAAGGGATTCTTTCGGGTACTCCGGTGCTTCCTCTTCCTTAGCTCCTCGAGTTTCTTTGCCATTTTGGCCATTTGATCTTTAAGGCATTTGGGCCCATCGTGCCTGGATCAGGCTACTAAGTCTTCATTATTCAAAGTTTCGGATACCATAGTTGCCTCCTTACGCTCCTCCTTCTAGGGTCGGGTACCCCGCGGGTTTCTCCTGGGCTCGGTACTGCTACTTGCATCGGGTTGTGGAGCCCTCTTCTCTGTTGCCAGTTTAGTCGCTGGCTGGTTCTTTTTAGGAGAAATGTCAAACGCTGATTTCACCTATCAGGATCTGAAATCTCTAGGATAATTTGGAATTGGCAGTGGCGGTTCGAGTCTGTCAAAAACTGGTACCCGGGTACTCGGCCCAGCTTTTCCCATAAGCCTGAATGCTTCAAAGGGTATTCCTTAGGTGATCATTCGGAGGCAGATGCTTTCCACATAGGCAGCAGCGTGCTGCTCCATAATATCCCGATTTATTTCCTGGACCGCGGGGTCCTGAGGCGCGGACCCCGCATTGGGTGGAGGAATCAGTGTAGGGATTTGGCTTCTTGTTCCCCTCATCTTCCCTTGGTTTCTCTGAATGGAAGAGAGAGAATAGGGTCCCGATGCGTAGGGCTACCCCTGAGAGGATCGGAGCCTCATCTTCTGTGTCTTCTGGGTAAAGCTAGGTAGCTTTTGTAAACGAGATGGGAGTAGTTTCCCACAGACAGTGCCAAAAGTGTCAACCAAAAATTGTAACTTGGGGTGATTTTCCAATTAATAACTCTAGTGACTGAAATCGGGGTAGATCTCAGTCGGAGAGATATCAAGTAGTTCAATACCTATAAATTCTCAGTAAAGCAAGTTAAATACAATGAAAAAGGTGATTCAAAAAATAACGTAGCAATAGGATCACATATAACTCTTTTTTATTGATCATAAACATGTAGTGATAGTATAATCCAGATTTTATATGGCTATGGTGATAGGGTAAAAACTCGGTTGGCTATGGCGATGGAGCTAGACCTGGCAAGGTTTCGGTTTCGGTTTCAGTTCGAACCATGGAACCGAACCAAAACCGAATTGTAAAAATCAGAACCAAATTTTACGGTTCTGGTTTTGAAATAGAATTTTACTGTTTCGGTTTCGAAACCGAAACCGAAATCAAAACCAGAACCGGAGGAGGGCGGTTCCGATTTCGATTCTAGTTTTTATAGAATCGGAATGGAACCGGCGGTTCCGGTTCCGGTTCCGGTTCAAACCGGTGGTTTATGTTTTTTTTTTTTTTAATATATATATATATATTAAAAAATCCTAAACCTAAATTCCAATTTCCTGATCTCTCTCTGTCTTCGTTTCTTCTTTTTCTTCTTCAGTTCATCGAATCTTCTTCTTCTTCTTCATCGATTTCTTCTTCTTCTTCGTCTTCGATTCTTCTTCTTCTTCTTCGTCTTCGATTCTTCTTCTTCTTCGATTCTTGTTCTATTCTTCTTCGATTCGATCTTTTCTTCTTCAATTCTGATCTTCATCTTTGATTCACGAAGTTGATTGGGTGGTGCAGTGGTGGTTTGGGCGTTTGGGGTTGATTTGGGGTTGGTTTGGGGGTGATTTGTGGTTGATTTCAGATTTGTGAGAGAGAAACGAGAGCCTTGGCTTGGATTGAATCGATTGATGACTGATCTAGAGAGATCTGATTTGGGTTTTTTTTTTTTTTTTTTTTTTTAAATAAGGTTTAAAACCGTCAGTTCTGCCGGAACTAGAACCAACGGTTCTAGAACCGAAACCGAAACCGAAACCGAAACCTTCTAAGGTCGATTCCGGTTTTGGTTCCACCTAACCGCGGAACCGGAACCTAACCGGAACCGTGTCAGGTCTAGATGGAGCTCTCGTGCATATCGATAGGTGGAAAAACGTAAAGTAGGGTTAAGCACTCAAATTGCGGTCCCCCTTTTCTGTATGATAACATGATTTATATATGCGTCCCAATACTTGCTCAGCACTCCTCTAAATTCGGTCCAATGACCTATAGATTTTTAGGACATTCCATGGCAATTGGCGAGAAGATGGGTACCGGGATGCTTTTCTATGATACTTTTCTACCTCTAATATTCTCCTGGGTGGATGGAAAATTCTTCTTTGAACCCCTGCCATTTTTGGCTGTTAACAATATTAATTTTTAACATGGAATTATTATTTATGCAACAAAATATTTGAATATGATCAATACTGGGTTTCGATAGTAAACCCTTTGTTTCGAGATATAAGTTATATCTCATTATCTTAATTTTTGTACGAATAATCTTTTTAACAAAAACATTTGACGTCTTCAAGCGTCTATATTATTACATGTCCAAAACATTCCAAGTTTTAAATGAATATAGCTTTGACTTTTGGACAATAGATAAAATTGGATTCACACAGAAGGACATGTACAACCGGATTGATGTGAAGAGACGTGATGAAGCTTTTGAAAGCGATTCACATGGCGCACTTATTGCCACCCACGAAATATATTCCTACATCCATGTTTAATGAAACTTTTTTATTTCTAAAATACCCTTACATTTACTTACTTTAAATAGATGGCTTTATAATTGGAAATTAAATTTACTTTCTACACCCTTAAGTTGAACACCCAATTTATCATAAACCCTAATAATATATATTTAATCAAACCCAACATCAATCAAGTTTTTTTTTTTTCCATATGTAAGAATGGATGAACAAAGAATAATTAATTTCATGGATTCTGAATGCATTCAAGTATGTTTACTTTAATTTTTATTATTGTTTTGTGATTGAATAAAAAATTGGTGCAGTTGTTATCTTGTAAAACTTTTTTTTTTTTAAAGCAGTTGTAGAACTCGATCAAGTTTACACAAATCTCCATAACCCACTCACTCACTTTACTTTAATTCAACTACAAATTCTTATTAATTTAATTGATTTGTAAACCAAAAAACTTGGTGGATGGATTTTTAAAAAAACCAATTTTTTGTATAAAAACAATTGGTTTGTTTGGGACTAGTAATTTTGCTGGTAGAAAGGTGTAGTGGTCAAAAATGGGCCTCTAGCCCATTAAACGAGCCCACTACCAAAAAAGGTTAAATGTTTCGTGGAAACCTTCAGAAATAGGCCCAGAGGCCCAAACCTGGCCCAACTAAAGGACAAGCTCAAAAATCGACCTAACCCATCTCAGTTAAACAAAAAACCACGTGGTCAAAGACGTCATAAAAGGTGGCTATCATGTCAGACGTTACATGAATCCCAACGTTTGACAACCGTTATTGCCATATTCAAATGAATCAAAACGGGCAATGAATGACCCGTGATCGTTGCTCACTCATAAAGGACATTGAGTGGTGAAGACTCCAGGCACTTCACTATAAAAGCCAAACCCTTTATCAAAGAAATGGTCCCTAATTTTTACTGACTCACACAAAAGTCCTCTCTATCTTCTCTCAATTTTTCTCTAGATTATTGAGCATTTATTGCGGTGCTCCCCTTCGCATTAATTGAGCCCACCACCCAACTGAGGTCGATTCGATCATATTCAAAGATCGACCAACTCGATCCATGATCGATCTACATCGAACGGAGGAGCTCATCGGAGATTCGATACACCAAATACATCGACATCCAACATCGACCCAATCATCGTTCAATCCTCAACGATCCAACAAATATCCAATCGATCTATCAAGATTGACCAAAAGCTCGACCCAAAATATCGAGCAACACGGTTTGTAATACTTCATTTCCTTTACTTTATTCATCGAACAAATAACTAACTTGAGCGTCGAAGAGTCCCCCCAAGGGAACACCCCCTTATGTGGTTCGCCACCGCTCTCTGTTCTTTTGTTCTACAGGTTATCAGTGCCCACCTCGATGATCAAGAATTAATTGTAGATCCGATCGACTACAAAAGGTACATGATTTTTTTTATGCAGTGGTGGAAACAAATGAAGAGAAATCGTGCAACTAATATAACTGATTAACTTCAATTGCGGATGTATTTGGAAGAGTTCGTGCAGGAGGACTAAGAAGCCAAGAAGGTTTTGTTGCAGCGAACTTGCTTATGCAACTAACAACTTATAAGGCCTTTCCAATTCTCTTAAAAATTAAAAACCCCTTTTTTTTCACCGTTTGATTATATGATTTTTTTTAATATTGAATTAAATGTGTAAGATAATGTTTTATCAAAATTACAATAAGAACATCGTACAAAATCTGAAATTTGTTCTTACAAATTCTAAACTATAGATGTAATAAGAAAAATGGGTAAAATGAGAAAAATAGGTATAATGAGAAAATATATATATATGTGTGTGTGTGTGTGTGTGCACGCAAAACTAAAAAAATAAATACTTAAAATATAATTTTGGTATTTTAAAAGGTATAGTGAGTAAAATTAATAATTTTAATTTTTTAATATGGGTGTGGGAAGAAAAATGGGTGTAGGAAGATATTTTATGGGTGGCAATTGAGCCACTCTTAATTTATATATATAATTGAAAAAAAAAAGTTATTTAAAAAAAAAAGATATATCTTGGAGTGTAGAAAAACTTTGATGATATATCTTGTACATTGTGCACCAATAAGATTGTGTACTTTTGGACCAAGTATCATTTTGTCATTATCTTTAGGTCAGAATGAGATCTTTCTCAAGATCTAATGACTAGACAACAATTGAGGTGTTCAAATGATGAGACTTATCCATATTGAATCTTTTCATAATCTTTTTAATATAAGTAGATTGATGAAAAAGTATTTCGTTATGCTCGATCTCTTAGGCCAGACAATATATTGTTTTACCCAAAACTTTTATCCCAAATTCTCGATTCAAATATTCAACAGTTTTATAAATTCTTCAGAAGTCTAATTAAATTCATGCCATCAACATATACTGCTACAATTGCATATCTGAATTCTTAAATCTTTATGAATACACATGAGGTATATAAGATCTTTAATATACCCTACTTTATGAGGTATTCATTAAGACGATCATACCACATTCTTCTGAATTGCTTTAAACCATATAAAAATCATTGTAACTTTATTGAACATAAGTTACGACAATTTGAATTATATGCTTCTGGCATTTTGAATCCTTTAGGGATTATTCTTAACATGCAATTATTATTTACGTAACAAAATATTTGAATATGATCAATACTGGGTTTCGATAGTAAACCTTTTGTTTCGAGATATAAGTTATATCTCGTTATCTTAATTTTTGTACGAATAATCTTTTTAACAAAAATATTTGACGTCTTCAAGCATCTATATTATTACATGTCCAAAACATTCCAAGTTTTAAATGAATATAGCTCTGACTTTTGGACAATAGTTAAAATTGGATTCACACAGAAGGACATGTACAACCGGATTGATGCGAAAAGACGGGATGAAGATTTTGAAAGCAATTCACATGCCGCACTTATTGCCACCCACGAAATATCTTCCTACACCCATGTTTTAATGAAACTTTTTTATTTCTAAAATACCCTTACATTTACTTACTTTAAATACATGGCTTTATACTTGGAAATTAAATTTACTTTCTACACCTATAAGTTGAACACCCAATTTATCATAAACCCTAATAATATATACTTAATCAAACCTAACATCAATCAGGATTTTTTTTTCATATATAGCCAAAGAATGGATGAACAAAGAATAATTAATTTCATGGATTCTGAATGCATTCAGGTATTTTAAGTTTCATTTTTATTATTGTTTTGTGATTGAATAAAAAATTGGTGCAGTTGTTGTCTTATAAACCTTTTTTTTTTTTTAAAGCAGTTGTAGAACTCGATCAAGTTTACATAAATCTCCACAACCCACTTACTCACTTTACTTTAATTCAACTACAAATTCTTATTAATTTAATTGATAGCTCAACGATCCAACAAATATCCAATCGAGCTATCAAGATCAACCAAAAGCTCGACCCAAAATATCGAGCAACACGGTTTATAATCCTTAATTTCCTTTACTTTATTCATCGAACAAATAACTGACTTGAGCGTCAGAAAGTCCCCCCAAGGGAACACCCCCTCATGTGGTTCGCCACCGCTCTCTTTTCTTTTGTTTTCAGGTTGTCAGTACCCACCTCGACGATCAATAATTAATTGTAGATCTGATTGACTACAAAAGATACATGATTTTTTTTATGCAATGGTGGAAACAAATGAAGAGAAATCGTGCAACCAATATAACTGATTAACTTCAATTGCGGATGTATTTGGAAGAGTTCGTGCAAGAGGACTAAGAAGCCAAGAAGGTTTTGTTGCAGCGAACTTGCTTCTGCAACTAACAACTTATAAGGCCTTTTCAATTTTCTTAAAAATAAAAAACCCCTTTTTTTTTCATTGTTTGATTATATGATTTTTTTTTTTTTAATGTTGAATTAAATGTTTAAAATAATGTTTTATCAAAATAACAATAAGAACATCGTACAAAATCTGAAACTTGTTCTTACAAATTCTAAACTATAGATGTAATAAGAAAAATGGGTAAAATGAGAAAAATAGGTATAATGAGAAAAAAAATATATGTTTAAAACTAAAAAAAAAAAAAAAAAAAAATACTAAAAAGATAATTTTGGTAGTTTAAAAGGTATAGTGAGTAAAATTAATAATTTTAATTTTTTAATATGGGTGTGGGAAGAAAAATGGGTATAGGAAGATATTTTATGGGTGGCAATAAGTCACTCTTAATTTATATATATAATTGAAAAAAATAGTTATTTGAACAAAAAAAAGAAAAAAAAGAAGCTGAAAGTTGTGCACTATATTCTGTTTAGGAGAAAATTTTGTGTGGGACGGTCTCCGGTGAGACCGTCCAATCAAATTTTTTAATTTTAGAAAATTTTAATGTTTTAAAATTTAATTTTATACTTTCAATATAAAATTGGACAACTTGATTGGCTGATCTCACGTAAGTTTTTCTCTCTGTTTAGATTTGATTAAAAATAAATTTGCCACTTGAAGGGATAAAAAAAAAAAGGTTATTTTATTCAATAAAAAGTGATGTACATAATTCTTTGTACAACCAAGATTCAATGGAGTAAACAAGCGTAATTGCCAAATTGGTGAAGAAATCAACGTTGATGATCATCGCATCCACAAGAAACAACAAAATCTTGATCAATATCAAAATCAAAATCATCAGATTGGATCCCGCGTCGACACATGGGACACTTGTTCTGCTCCTCCAACCACCGACAGATACACGACTGGTGGAATACATGAGAACACGGAAGCGTTACGGTGAGGTCGGCTCCACCTGATGAAAACTCCTCCAAACAAACAGCACAGGGACCCACTCGATCTTGATCATTAATCGCACTCTTTTGTTTAATCAGCTTGTCAATCACCGCCCTCGACGCAAGTCTCTTCATCAACCTGTTTTCCGACCACTCATCGGGTTCGTCGACGGTCAAGATTTCGACGCAAGCTACCAGACGGAACCCCACGTGGCCGCCACCTGACAGCTCGACTGAGGCCCGAGTCACGTTTCTACTCAAGAAGTCGCGCAGCCGCCGCTCTAGATTGAAGCCGGAGACCGCCTTTAAGATATGTACATTGCAGACGAGGGAAGAGGCCAGAAACGACGTTGGGATTCGAATCGGCGGTAGTGAGTCCTCCGAGTCCACGGAGGAGGCGGAGCGGAGGAGCCTCCAGAATCTGTGTTTCAAGGTGACATGGACGTCGCAAACTGGCGGGTGAGATGGGTTTGGAAGAAAAGTAGTAGTTGTTTCTTCTACAAGGAAATTGAAGAATCTGTTGACAGGCATCGTGAGTAGATCGAAAATCGAAATAAGAATAGCTTTGATGGGAAAATTCAGAGAAAGTAGTAGAGTTTTGTTGTGAGTGTGAAACTGTTCGTAATTATATATATATAGGGACTTGTGTTGTGTCATGTCACCATGTGTGTGGTTTCCTATTTGTTGTTGGATTTCATTGAAGTTTCCAAAAATAATGAATCCATCTTCTTCTCGGTTTAGGGAAGAAACAATATTAACTTCGAGATTTAATAGTCCCATACTTCTTAGGAAAACATAGTTTTTCACTCTCTTGGTAATAGTGGAATTGGTGAGAAATGTCACCTTTTTAAACTGATTTGGTGACAATGTCACTACTTTAATAAGTTAAGTTTAAAAGGCACCTATTATGGTGAACGGACAAAAATACCCTTACTTTACACATTCTTTTCTTACTTTGAAGTTTTCTGAGATTAAAAACAGACCTCCAATGGATAATTAGTTTTGTGGCTCTAAGCAAACGCATTCGGGGGTCGAGCTCCCGCTGAGCTCGCGGTGGTCGAGCTGCCCGGTCAGCTCGTGGGGGTGTGGGGGCGAGATTTTTTTTGGTTTTGAATCTTCCATTGAAAAGGCTCGAAATGAAGTGTTCGAGCCTTTTCATACACCAATCGTGCCTTTTCATTAGTGTATGAAAAGGCTCGAACACTTAATGAAAATGCACGATTACTGTACAATCGTGCCTTTTCATACACCAATCGTGCCTTTTCATGTACAAAAAGGCACGATTACTGTACAAAAAGGCTGGAAACTTTGTTCAAAAAGGCTCGAAATATTTTTTAATTTTTTAATCGAGCCTTTTTGAAAAGTTATCGAGCCTTTTGGAAAAGTTATCGAGCCTTTTAGAAAGGTTATCGAGCCTTTTGGAAAAGTTATCGAGACTTTTCCAAAAAGGCTCGATAACCTTTCTAAAAGGCTCGATAACTTTTCCAAAAGGCTCGATAACAACTTCAAAAGGCACGATGACAGTGTAAAAAGGCACGAAAATATTTCAAAAAGGCACGAAATCATTTCGAGCCTTTTCAAACCTTTTTCGAGCCTTTTTCGAACCTTTTTAAACATTTTCGAGCCTTTTTAACTATCAATATATTATGGTGAAGAAGGTTACTGTGGGGGGCAATTTTGTCCGTTCACCATAAATGGTGCCTTTTAAACTTAAGTTAGTAAGTTGGTGTCTGTTCCCAAAAAAGAGTCTCAAATAGTGCTATTTAATTTTTTAACCCCTTGGTAATATATAAATTAATATTTAATATATTATTAATAAATATATTTTATATTATTAATAAATATTAATGTTTCTTAATATTAACTCTTTTAATATTCATTTGGTATTTCTCCTATTAATATGAGTAATAATACATTTATTATTATTATTATTAAATATTTATGTCACATCAAGAGGTAAATCTTTTGATATTGTTTCCGTATCATCATTTTTTATATGCAAACCACGTTTGTATTGGATATGCTCTAATGTAATCTTAACTTTGAGATATGACATTTTAATATTCCCTTAGGAAATCATAGTTTTTCACTTGCCCGCACATTAAAATATAAATTGAAAATATTATTTGTGGATATTTTCTTTTGAAGAAAAATATTATAGTTAAAAACTTCAAATAATATAAAATTAGTATTCAATAAAAAGTATTACACTTGTGACTTTCCACAGTAACCACCGTAGTCATAGACAAATCTTATATTGTTCTAAGAGTGCTTCTCCCTTTTTAGTAGTTCATATGCAATTTTAGATCTGTACAAATATTTAATATATGATTATTAATATATTTTATATTATTAATAAATATTAATGTTTTTTAATTTTTTTGGCATTTCTTCTATTTAATAAATGAGTAATAAATACATTTAATATTTATTATTATTATTATTATTAAATATAATTTTTTTTTTTTTTGCATTTCTCATTTTTAATCTAATAATTAACAGATACAATTAAATTATTAATAAATATTTAATTTTTCTTAATATTAATTATTTCATACTCTTTTGACATTCTTCTTATATAATCTAATAATTAAATTGTTTTTTTTTTTTCATATTTTGTAGGCATTCCTCCTATTTAATCTATTTAATATATGATTAATAACTAAATATATAATATTATTAATAAATATTTAATTTTTCTTAATTCATGTATGTTTGATTCGTAATCAAAATAAAACTTTTTCTTCAAATTAAGGATTCTTAAAAAAGAATTTGTTCAGTTGAATCATATAAAGAATTAATTTTTCGTATACGTTTATGAAAAAATTCTTCTGATTCTATATATAAGAAGAAAAAAAAAATCAATTTCCATATTGTATTTTCATAATAGGTGAATTTTTTAATTTTTATGGAATTAATTGAGAATTGCATATTCAATGCCTCAATGGGAGCAATGCTAGGTATTTTAGTTGAAAGGATAATTTAGTTCCATGAAATGAAATGTTGTTGGTAAGATAATGTATGTTCAGATCATTATAATTTTTTAACTCTGATTGGCCCATAGGTAATTTATCGCGGGTTTTCATCTCTAAGGTATTGAAGATGTAATTTTGTCGGCCTAATACTAAATTAAAATGATCGGAGAAAGATCAAATTAGAGTGGTTTTATCATAGGAACACCTGAATATTTTATGAGACAGATCCCTACTTACGACACTTAAAAAAAGTAAAAATCAATCATTTTACCCACATGACGTAGCTTAGTTGGTAGATGGATGAACTTAGGGTTTGGATAAATGACTCCTAAGTCAGCAGTTCAAATCTTACAAATGGCAAAAGCTTTAAAAAAAATATATGGTCTAAAAAGGTTGATAGATAGATACTGTAAAAAAAATAATAATAAATAAATAAATCACTCATTTTAGTCATTGAAAATATATTTTAAAATCATATTTGTTATCAGTAAAATCTGAAAGATTGACAGATCACCACCGTTGCAAGGAAAAGCGGTGGTCAGGTATGCTACGTCACCAAAGTCAACCAGAAAAGACCAACTTAAGTTGACCAATAGATGATCTTGAAATTCGACGAAACACGGTCAAGTTTATCCAATTGATCGGGTAAAGATAGCCTAATCAGGTTCGCTAGATCGATCGGGTAGAGATAAACCTGATTAGGTTCGTTAGATCGATCGGGTAGAGATGATTCGATCGGGTAGAGATGATTCGATCGGGTGCAACTAGCCGATCAGATCAAAATGCCTAGTCGGGTAAGACAACTGAACAAATGGAAGATACGCCACTCGAGGTTAAGTAACCGATCGGGTTAATGAAACCGATCGGGTTAGATAACCGGTCGGCCAACGATATATGGAAGATGTTAAGTCCAAGATAACAACCACTCAAATACGCAGAGAAAGAGTATTACCCAAACAAGGAACCATGAAGTAAACTCCGACAAGGAAACAAACTTCTTTAAAGATATTGGAACCCAAGTTCGACGGGAAATCTAATTCATTAAAAGCACAGAGTATACCAAACAGGAAAGAAGATAAATATGACTCCCACAAGTTAGAGTCATACTAAATCTCGTCACTTTCCTTACTTGTACATTAAGAATTAGGTTTCTATGCATATATAAATAGACCCTCAAATACCATTACGTACGTGATGTGAAAAACACGTAATAAAGAGAGTGCGAGAGAGATTGAGTGTGTAATCCAATTTTACATAGTGAAATCCTTCCATTGCCGTCTCCGGCAAAACTTATGTTCTGCATGATTAAGTTTTTTTGTTTTTTTCTTCTTTTACGATTCAATTGTTAATTCATATTAACTTGTTAGATGCGTGATTAATTTTACACAATCCAAAAATCACCGTCAAATATATATATATATATATATATTTTTGAACATAGGAGAAAACATCAAACATAACAGACCCGACCCCCTGGACTGGGATCCAGCCAGAGACAGTCCCTCACAGAGGAAAAGGCAGACGAGGCAAGGTTGGTAGCCAGAATGTTGCCCGATTTAGGGACATTCGACCACTTACAGCAACCTGCCTCTAACAACAAAGCCTTTATATCTTTAACAATAAAAGAAACATCTCCAAACAGAGAATCCGAAGAATTCAAGGAGAAGAGAACACAAGAGGAGTTGACCTCAGCTATCCTAATAGAAAAATTAAGAGATTTAGCAAGCATGAGGCCTTCTCGAAAAGCCATGAAATGACTAACACCAACACCAAAAGAGCGAACCAAGCGACTGGAACGGGCAAGAAGGCATCTCCCTCTATCATCCCTGATCGAAACCCCAATCCCAACAAACCCGGAGTCTTTGCGCGTAACTGCACTGGTATTAAGCTTGAGCTGCCCCGGAGGAGGAGCCAGCCAATCTGGACTAGGCTGACGCAAAGGCACGACCGGTTGAAGAGAAAGAGCAAGCTTGGAATTTTGATATTCATAACACAACTCAGAAGCCCATGAGACAAGCAGCTCCGGGGCTCTTGCCTTACTACAATTCAGCAGGGCATTCCGATCCTCCTAGATAGCCCAAACCAACATGCAACAAAGACTAAAATCAGAGGCAGAGACGAGAGGAGCAAGATTCTGAAGGATCTCCATCACAGGGAGGGTTCTGAATCGAGCAATAAGATGGCCAAAATTAGAGAAATCCCAAACCTTCTTAACCACTTTGTAGCCAAAGAGGCCATGACTGGAGGACTCAGCACCAGAGGAACATCTGGAGCAGTTTGGCGAAGCAATAATTTTCCTCTTCCAGAGGTTTTCAAGAGAGGGGATGGCATTAAGGCTGGCCCGCCAAATGAAAATCCTAACCTTTAGAGGCACATTGAGGTTCCAAACTGTAGCCCACCAAGACCGCCGCCTCGAGGAATCTGAACCAGACACTTCTAAATTCTCCTGGAAAGCAAGATTATACCCACTCTTCACTGAAAACTCACCGTTCTTCTCGTTGTGCCACCGGATGGAATCTCTGCCCCCTCTGCAACTGACTGGAATGGAGAGAATGGCATCCACATCAATCGGGAGCAGGAGACTATTGAGCTTATCAACATCCCACCCGCATCGAAATCTGTCAAAGAGCTCAGAAACACAGACATTTGGGTCAGAGATAGGAGACACTGTCCTAAAGGAGCTTGGCCAAGGAATCCACTTATCGTGGAAAGCTCTTATAGAATTTCTGTCGCCGATCGACCACCTCAAACCTTTAGAAAGAAGCGACCTCCCCCAAACCACACTTCTCCAAATATGAGAGCTGCCAGGCTTGACCGTGGCCTCCAGGAAATTACCATCTCTGAAATATTTAGCCTTGAGAACCTTTGCTGCCAAGGAATCCTGATTTGAGAGAATCCTCCAAGCTTGCTTTGCGAGGAGGGCTTGATTAAAGAGGCTAAGGTTTTTGAAGCCCAGACCACCGCAGTGTTTAGGAAGACACACAATATCCCATTTGACCCAACTAATCTTCCGCTTGCCCTCCTTCGAGCCCCACCAGAACTTAGAGAACATGGCGGTAAGATCGTTGCAAAGCCCGATCGGGAGTTTGAAGAGGCTCAAGGAGTACGTTGGGATTGCTTGAGCCACGGCTTTTATCAGTACCTCCTTTCCCCCAAAAGAGAACAAATTGCCTTTCCACCCTCTAAGCTTCTTCCACGCCTTTTCTTTTATTTCATTAAAGAGCACCCTCTTATTCCTACCCACCATAGTAGGAAGCCCCAGATAAATATCCTGAGAGTTACAATGCTCAATACCGAAAAGCTGTTGAATCTCTCTCCTGGTGGAACCATTAACATTTGGACTAAAAATCACTTTAGACTTCTGAAGATTCACTTGTTGATCCGACCCCCGCTCATAAATTCCAAGGATATTCCTGATATGAGAGCCACTAGCTCTTGTGGCCTTACAGAACAATAAGCTGTCATCAGCGAAAAGCAAATGGCTGATCAAAGGCCCTCCTCTACAGCACTTTGTCCCCAAAACCCTCCCATTTCTTTCAGTACTCGAAACCAAGCTGGAGAAGGCCTCCGCACAGAGAAGGAAGAGAAAAGGCGAAAGAGGGCAGCCTTGCCTTAAGCCTCTGGAGGGCGACAGAGAGCACACAGGTCTGCCGTTCAACAAGAAAGAGAGGTTAGATGAAGAGATACAATCCATAATCAGAGAAATCAGCTTAGGGTGAAAGTTTAATTTTTCTAGAACAGCTCTTAGGAAAGACCATTCCACTCTGTCATAGGCTTTGCTCATGTCTAATTTTAGCGCCATGTGGCCCCTATTTCCAGACTTCTTCTTAGCTAGAGAGTGAAGGGTTTCGAAGGTGACTAACACGTTGTCAAAAATCTGGCGATTCTAGACAAAAGCTGACTGGTAGGGAGAAGTAATACCCGACATACAAGGATGAAGTCTCGAGGCAATTACCTTGGTTATTATTTTGTAAACCACACTACAAAGAGAGATTGGCCTGAAGTCGCGAAGCCCTACCGGATTGGAGATCTTCAGAATCAGGACCACATAGGTATAGTTAAACTCCCAAATGGAGACCTCACCATTTAGAATCCTTAAACACACCCTGGTCACCTCTCTGTCGATAGTACCCCAAAATTTCTGGAAGAAAATTGCTTGGAAGCCGTCCAGGCCTGGAGCCTTAGTGGGACTCATGTTAAAAATAGCCAACTTTATTTCCTTCGAGGTAAAAGCAGAACAAAGATCCTCTCTCACAGCAGGGGACAGTATAGACCTTATAGGACCAATGGCTGCATTGATGTTCTGAGAAGAAGGAGAAGATGACTGAAAGAGAGAGGCAAAATACTCTTTAACCACACTGGCCATACCTGCATCCGTCTCCTGAATTTGGCCATTGGAATCGAACAGTCTTGAAATGTTATTCTTCTTTTTCCTGGCTGTAGCCCTCGCGTGGAAGAACTTTGAGTTCCTATCCCCCGCTTGGAGCCACTCCGCCCTGGACCGTTGTCTCCAGTATAATTCTTCACTATCAATTAGACCTTCTACCTCTTTCTCAAGAGATTTAATCGAGAGCATTACTCCAGGTTTACCACTCCCCATGTACAGCCTCTCGATCTCCCTATTTTTCCTCTCGATCAATAACCGAATATTCCTGAATTTTTTCTTACTCCACTCGCCTAACCTGGAGGCACACCGGCCAAGCTTTGACTTGAGATCATCTGTTGAAAGGGATGGACTGGATTCGTTCCAAGCTTTATTTACCACATTCCCAATTTCTTGATCTTTCAGCCAAAATGGATCGAAACGAAATAATCTACCCAGCCTAGAATGACTACGCATAGCCGACGACCCCTCAATCAAGATCGGCCTATGGTCCAACGAATTGAAGCCAAATGTTCAACTCAAAACCTCTGGAATCTGTCCCTCCACTGAACATCGGCCAGAAACCTATCGAGTCTTTCCTGAATATTACTCTCACCATCCCTTTTATTGTTCCGAGTGAGTTTTGGCCCAGAAAAACCCAAATCCACTAAATCACAATCATCCACAGCTTGCCTGAACTAAAGCATACCAAAAACCGAATTCTCCTACCCCCCCTTCCTTCTCACTAGCAGCAAGCAATTCGTTGAAGTCGCCTCCACAGAGCCAGGGAAGGCTGTCGATACTCCTAAGACGTCTTAACAGGTCCCAAGAGTGCTTTTTGTTACTAGCTAAAGGTTTTCCATAGAAGCCAGAGAAACGCCACACAAACCCATCTTCAGAACAAACCCGAGCATCAATGTGCCCCACCGAAAAGGAAAGAACTGTAACATCAACCTTATCAGACCATAGGAGCATAAGGCCCCCACTTCTACCACTACTATCAACACTGATACCATTAGAGAAACCCAGCTGAGCTTTAATACTATTAACCCTATTCCCTTGAATTTTTATTTCCGAGAGAAAGACTAACTCCGGGGAATACTTTTTCAGCAACCTCCGTAAGGCCGCCAACGTACGGGGATTTTCCAGACCCTGTACGTTCCAGCTAAGGCCTATCATTGTTCCCGGTGGGCCTGGTTAACAGACTCCACCGATATTACTTCATCTGAAATCGGACTAGAGATTCTTCCTTTCTTAACCTCTCCATTCTCTTCTTCCATATCAAAATTGACTTTCCTTTTGTAAAGCTGATCACCTTTATTCGAAAGGGGAGGGGGGATAAGTTCTGCAGTCTTTGGGGACAACTTATCCCTAGATCGACCCATAAGGAGGGATTTCACTTTCGTCATTATCGAGCCCTTCTTCACCCCACCCGGAGAAAGGCTTTGCCTTTTCGAAGCTGTTCTGGAAGCCTTGCTAACTTCCAACATCCGTTGAAGGGGGCTCGAAATCTTACCACCTCTCTGAAGCATATTTTTCTCTCTCGCTGTTCTCTTCCAGTTTCTAGAGCTTTTCTTTTTTGGAGAAGTTACTTGACTTGACGACACTGGCTGAACCTTAGACTTATCTGCAATTACTATGTTTGTTGTCTTGGGCTGCTCCACTGCTATACCTTCAACCTGGGCCCCAATTAAGGGATCCCCCGGCCCAATGGGCATATCAATTGGGGGGCTCTCTCTCTGATGGCTAATACCAGAGGTACCCGACTCAGGCCCAATCTTAGGCCCATCAATCAGCATCTTCTCAACCCAATGGAGTCCTGATCCTATCTCTGGAATTAGGGTTACAGCTTGACTAGTTACCGCCGTCATCCTACCAGTAACCATTGCATTTCCGGATTCACCATCTTGAGAAGCAATCGAGTCAAGCTTCAATCCGGAAGACCCCCCTTCTTGAGCCTCTCTTGATCTACTAGCAAATCTGTCTCTATCTGAGGAGCTCCCACTCCACGACGGTTGGAATTTGGTATAGGACTTATCCGGTAGTGGCGCTTTAAGCCAGGAACCGAACTTGGTTGGGGACCCATCCATTACCCCTTTCCTTGCTTCATCATCAACACATTCCTTGAGCACATGTCCAATCTTCCCACAGGCAAAACAGAAGTCTAGCAACCTCTTATACTTTAAACCCACCACCACAATATTATCTGATTTGTCTAGCTTCAATCTAAGCCATCTCTTTAAGGGTTTTGAGATATCGATCTCCACTTTGACCCTAATGAATTTCCCCCAGCATTCCTTCGAGTCCACCGGGAGCTCGACCACCCCTCTTATCTGCTCAGCCATCCACTTGGCAGTTCTTCGGTTCATACACATGATAGGAATGTCATGGATCTGAACCCAGAATTCAGCTTTGTTGAAACAGAGGTTTTTAATTCCCCCAAATCCTTCTGGTTTCTCCAACACTATAAGACTTTTGCCGAAGTGCTAAGGCCCTCTTTGCCAGAACCGATTCCTGTCGACCTTATTAACAAAGTAAAACATAAAGGTATTGTCACTGAGAAGCTCGATCTCCACACTACCAAAAGGGTTCCACAGTTGATCTATCAAACCCTTGAAAGCCTCCCTGTTAACCTTCTTCCCCGAAAGGACCCTACCCACTAAACAGAGTTCCACGTCCTGGACCCCCTCCACTTGGGCTTCATCTGTAATCTCCAGAAACGCACCATCTTCATCCGCTAATGACATATTTCCATACAGATATGAAAGATATGTAGTATTCATTTTCAAAATTCTAATTGCAAACAAAGTTCGCAGAGACAAAATACCTAGAGGGCCACTACTTTCACTCTTTCTAACTCAAGGGAGAGAAAAGAGGAGAGACTTATGCCTGTACTTCAACAATATTCATATTCATTCACTTGACCGCTTATTGATTGCCAAAATTGAAGGCTTGCTTGACATAAGAGGTAAACCTTGAACAATCAAAGATAATTATTTATTCTTATTCGTGAAAGAAATAATGCAATGAATCAGGTGACCATTGGACAAAGAAAAAGGAAAAGATAATAAATGTTTCCTTACCACTCTAAGGAACAACATCCAGAATCCCGATGAAGATGGTAGACCAGCATATGGATTATTTCGATATTCTAAAACCATAATTATACATTCCCCCCACCATACATACTAAACCTCCATACATACAACTACCATAACCTTCTCTGTACATGTTGTTACAATATAATCCACCACCATATGAAGAACCATACATTCTTGATACTCACTGAGTTATACTTTTAATTGAGAAGCACAAACTCAAACAAGATTTAACAAATTGAACGGTACCTTTTTCAAATTCGAACACAAAATAACTTAGTGAAATAAACTTTGATAACATGTTAGATATACCTAGCAAGTGCGGCCACATTACTACACAACCTGACAGGTGACAACCCGAGCATTTCTTAATGTTATTAGATGTGACAGATCTCTATTTACCGTGCTTAAAATAGTAAAAATCACTCATTATAGCCATTAAAAATATCTTTAAAAATCAGGTTCATATTCATTCAATTGACTAACTCATTGATTGCAAAAATTGAAGGCTTGACATAAGAGGTAAAACTTGAACAATCGAAGTTAATGAGTTTATTCTTATTTGTGAAACATGTAATGCAATGAATCGGGTGACCATTGCACGAAAAAAAATGGAAAAGAAAATAAATGCTTCATCACCGCTCTAAGGAATGACATCCAGAATCTTGATGGAGATGGTAGACTACCATATGGATTATTTGATCTTCCAAAACCATCATTATACATTCCCTCCACCATATATGCAAGATTATTTCTAGTGATTCAAAGGCTGCTGTTTCATGGATCCATAGTGGTGAGCTGGGCAACATTAAACTCACGCACCTAATTTATAAAATTCGAAGCCTATTGTTTGATATGGGTCAGGTCAGCGTGGAGTACAGCTCTCATGCAACAAATTCTTTTGCTGACTCACTGGCAAAAAAAAGGTCTGCTGGTGAAGGGGATATTTTAAGTTGGAGCATTTCTTGACAGTGGCTCATTTCTTTCGTGCAGTTATGGCTTCTTCAGCTCCTCTGTTTTCTTTATTCTGTTTTGTGGGCATTTCAATTTTTTTGGTGTTCAAGTCTCTCTGTTTTCTTTGTATCTATTTAGTGGGCGCTGAGTTTTTTTTGGTTTTGTTGCTTGGTGCTTTTCGTGATGTTGTTTTGTTTTCCTGCTGGTAATAAAATGTTGATTCTAAAAAAAAAATATGCAAGACCTCCTGATGCAGACCAGCTTAAGGCAAAAAGGTAATCAGATTGGCAAGAATGTTAACTCCAAACCCTACCGTCTGAGGCTGCTCAGCCATATTCATACTGCTGATAGTTTTAATATGAAGCATCTTGTCCCTTACCATGGCGATTCAGCTTTGGAGAACGATGAGGTGCTGAATTCGAGGCAAGATTCTGTCCAACCTGGGAAAGATGATGCGGAGCGGGTGGTGAGTTCGTACATCTGGCGAATTCGTATTTGGGTCGCATAGGATAGCCAAATTCGGGCTAAACTTCGTGGGCCTCTATAGAGGGCATACAGGGTCGGATCGTTTATTATAATAGAGTGTCGATATTTACACCCCTGAAAAATTGTATGTACACCCCTTTTTGTATTTACACCCTACTAAAAATTTTAAAATGTAATAATTTGTATTCACACCCCACGTATTACCAAAAATACCCTTTCTTTTATCTTTTGGTTAAATAACATAAACTAATAAATTATAAGATAATTAAAATATAAAATAAAAATAAAATCAACCATTAATACATTGATACATCAATGATCAACATTCAACCATTCCCAGCAAGGTCAAGTAAACTCCTCCAAAGCAGCCTCACTACAACCAAGAGAATGAATCAGAATTCATTAAAAAGCTCCTCCAGTCCTAATTCCTCTGCTAAGTGCTAATCTTGGGATTGGCTGTTGGCATCCGCTTCTATAGCAAATCTGTTTCAGCAATTCATTATAATATGTTTCTGAAAAGTCCAAAACGAGCCCTACAGTTGTTATGAAGACTTCGTCCTCCGTAATGGATACAAGTGGATCCAAGTTTGGCCATCTAGCTTGTTGCGTGAAGACTTTTAGTTTCTTTTAACTTAGGATTTTTGTTTCTTTTTAACTTAGGATTTTATTTCTTTTTTCTTAGGATTTTGTTTAGGATTTTAATTTTTTTCCTTTTAACTTAGGATTTTATTTCGTTTCCTTTTAAGTTTTAAGTTAGGAGTCTTAGGTTTTTATTTTCCTTTTACTTAAGGTTCTTAGGATTTTTGTTTTCGTTTGAGATTCTTTCCCTCAGGTTTTTTTGATCATTTTAGAGTTCATTTCTTGTTTGGCAATCTAGGTTATTTCGAGTCCTAGTGGATTCAAATTGCTTTGGCTATTTAATAGTTTGTATTAGGATTTTTGTAATTTGGCTTTTGATGAATAAAAAAATAATTTTGAGTATTTATTCAATTATCTCTCTTTTTGTTGATATTCTGTGGAGTTATAGAATTAAGAAACCCTTGTTCGATCGTCCACGTGTGAGTTCACACTTCCATCTACATCACCTCCATACAAACCACTACCATAACCTCCTCTGTACATGTTGTTACAATATAATCCACCTTCTAATCCACCACCATATGAAGAACCACACAATCATTATACTTACTGAGTTATACTTGTAATTGAGAAGCACAAACTCAAACATGATTTAACAAATTGAACAGTGCCTTTTTCAAATTCGAACACAAAATAAATTTTTAGAATGGAATATTTTTAGTAATGAAGTTTAAAAAGAAAAACATTGGATTGTAAGGAGTAGCTCTCTTTAACAAATTTAATTTATTATTGGAAGACAATTATGCCCTCTGTGTTTTTATGGTAAGCTGTTAAAAGGTAAGGGTAATTATATCATTTTTTTTTTAGAACTGATGTATGGTAAAGCATATCAGATTTGGTTTTGGGCTTACGGCTTAGAGGTATGGGAAGATGACCAGAGTAATTTAGGGGAGAAGAGAAGAGAAGAAGAAGAATCAAGATAGATTTAGATTAAATATTCCATGCTCTTTATTAATCAACTCAGCCCATATATAGGCTCTGAATAACAACTCAACTAAAAGGTAAATACGAAAGCAAAAAGGAAAAGGAAAAGGAAACAGCTAAGCAAGATAACTACAAAAGCTAGAAGGAAAGGGAGTAGCTAGTCATTAGTTGCGTAGCAACCTGATGTCTTGCCTCAAACCACCTAACTGATTTATTCCACTATCCTAATTCAATTCAACACAAACTAATAGCTACTGTCATGCATGGCCGGTTGCATGGCTCTTATGGCATGCATGGCTTAGTTGGTACATATCATTCCCTCCCACTTGAGAAATCCTTGTCCGCAAGGATGAAGTCTGGATAAGTCTTGGAGAATCGCCTCTGATTTTCCCAAGTTGAGTCTTCAGCTAGGGCGCCCACCCACTTAATTAATATTTCCGTTTTCGGTCGATAGCTGCCTTTGCTGACCACCCTTTTGTCCAAAATCGCCTCTGGTTGTGGAAGAATTGTTGCGGCCTTGGAAACAGTAGGGAGCTTGTTCGAAACACATGGGACTGGACCTAAGTGTTTCCGTAGCTTACTCACATGAAATACATCATGGATTAATGAACCAGTTGGGAGAGCTAATTTGTAAGCAACTGGACCCTTCTTGGCAATAATCTGGTATGGACCAAAAAAATGGGGAGCCAATTTTAAGTTGCCACGGAAGGCCACCGAAGACTGTTTGTATGGCTGCAACTTTAAGTACACGTAGTCTCCAACCTCAAATACCACCTCGCGGCGACTGTGATCAGCTTGAACCTTCATTCGATTACGGGCACCTTGGAGGTTGTAACGCAATTCACGCAAAATGGAGTCTCTATCACGAAGGTACTCATCCACGGCCTGAACACGAGAGGTTCCGGGGACATATGACAGCAAGTTAGGCGGAGAGACGCCGTAGACAGCCTCAAAAGGTGAGATTTTGGTAGCACTGTGAATTACCGTGTTATAGCTAAATTCTGCCTATGGAATCCATTCCAGCCATTTGTGCGGCTGGTCACCTGCGAAACATCGCAAGTATTGCTCTAAGGTGCGGTTGACGACCTTTGTTTGACCGTCGGTCTGAGGGTGGTAACTCGAGCTCATGCAAAGTTTGGTGCCCTGTAATTTAAATAATACCTGCCAAAAAGAACTGATAAACACCTTATCACGATCACTAACGATTGATGTGGGGATACCGTGGAGGCTTACGATATTGCTGACAAAAGTCTTTGCTACCGTTAATGCCGTGAATAGGTGTTTTAAGGGAATGAAGTGTGCATATTTCGATAGGCAATCCACCACCACCATGATCACCGTATTGCCGCTTGAAGAAGGTAAACCTTCAACAAAGTCCATTGAAATATCCGACCAAATCCTGTCTGGAATGGGCAGCGGTTGAAGCAAGCCGGCAGGCTTCATACAATCCGACTTGTGTCGTTGACAAACTTCGCAACTTTGCAAAAATTCCTTCACCTACGCTGCATTCCCGGCCATGCGAAGTTGTTTTTAATCCTAGCAAGGGTCTTGTGATACCCAAAGTGTCCCCCCACAGTTGAAGAATGGAGTTCAGTCAAGACACCCGAAATTAGAGCCGAAGAGGGGCTCAAGTAAACCTTGCCGTCTCGAAACCAAATACTGTCATGTTGAGCCCATGAGTGACCTGTTTGTGCAGATTTTTTTTCAACTAATTGCTTATAAAATGGGTCAATTCTAACTTCTTCTTGCAACACTGCCCACCAGTCCGCCTGAGGTAAGGAGAGGGCCAAAAAATTGAATTCAACCACCCTTGATAATGTGTCCGCCCCCTGATTTTCCGATCCCTTTTTGTACTCAATCTTATAGTCATAACCAAGGATCTTCGGTAGCCAACGGGTCTGCGCCGGGGTTGTGATACGCTGCTCTAAGAGATACTTGAGGCTTCTATGGTCTGTCTGAACTATGAACGGCTTCTCGAGCAAGTATGGTCGCCACTTACGGATTGATTTGACAATCACGAGCATCTCCTTTCTCATATGTTGACAAAACCAAAGCGGAACCTTTGAGTGCTTCACTGAAATATGCAATTGGTTTGTCATGTTGAGATAGAATGGCGCCGATGCCGATTCCACTAATGTCACTTTCCACCACAAATTGTTGGGAAAAATTGGGCAAGCCTAAAACAGGCGGTGATGTCAAAGCCATTTTGAGCTGAGCAAAAGCTTTGGTGTCCTCCTCGTCCCACTTAAATTTTTCCTTGGTTAATAGCCGAGTGAGTGGTGCGGCAATACCCCCAAATCCACGTACAAATTTTCGGTAATAACCGGCCAAGCCTAGAAAACCTCTGACTGCTTTGGCTGTGGCTGGAGTTGGCCACTCGACAACGGTTTTGATTTTGGCCGGATCAACCGCTACTCCCCGCTCTGAAATTATGTGGCCGAGATAGTCAACCTGTAACACACTGAATCTACATTTTGATTCCTTTGCAAACAAATTGTCAGTATATAAAATATCGAGAACCAAGTGTAAATGAGAAAGATGATCTTCCCATGTCTTTGAGTACACCAAAATATCATCAAAGAATACCAAAATAAACCTCTGGAGATGTGGTCTGAAGAGGTCGTTCATGCGGCTCTGAAAGGTTGCTGGAGCGTTCGTGAGACCGAAAGGCATTACGATGAACTCATAGTGACCCGAATGAGTTCGGAATGCTGTCTTTGAAATATCACTCTCATTTACACGAATCTGATGATAGCCCGACCGTAAATCCAATTTCGAATAGAATTTGGCACCGTGAAGCTCGTCTAAAAGTTCGTCGATGACTGGAATTGGATACTTATCTTTGATAGTGATGTCATTCAAAGCCCTGTAATCCACACAAAATCTCCACGTCCCATCCGATTTTTTTACCAATAACACTGGGGAAGAGAAAGGGCTACCACTTGGACGAATTAATCCCGACATTAGCAATTCTGTGACTAACCTCTCGATTTCTGATTTTTGACTTCTGATGGTATGGGTAGCGATATGGCCTGACACTCACCGGAACTGAGTTCGTTTGTAACGGAATTTGGTGGTCGTGTGCTCGTTTTGGCGGAAGAGACGAAGGAGTCTCGAAAACATGCTGAAACTGGTTGAGTAGATTGGCAATATCCGTGGGATAAGTCCTCGAGTCCATGGAGAGAGTGGCTGGAACAATTTGAAAAAAATAACCTGTGCCCTGTAAACTCAAAAATTCAGTGTCAGCTAATACCTCTTTCTTTGTATGTCCAAGTCCCTTGAATGTGTGTGATTTCCCTCCTTCTTTGAAAGTCATAGTTAACTGCTTATAATCAGTTTCAATGGGACCAAGTTTTTCAAGCCATTGAACACCCAATACAACTTGACATGCCGCAACCGGAAGAACAAAATAGTCTGCTGTCACCGTGTGGCCTTGGATTGCCAAAGCAAGAGAACGACATCGTCCTACGCACTCTATTTTTTCATGATTTGCAACCATTACCTGCAACTTCCTGTCCTGAGTAACTGGTAATCCAAGTTTGGATACTAAAGTATGATCGATAAAATTATGGGTGCTCCCGCCGTCGATTAACATAACCACGTATTGGTTCCTCAACTTCCCCAACACTCGGATTGTTTGAGGATGTTCTGTCCCTGCAATTGCGTGGAAAGAGATTTCGGGCATAGGCTCCATGCCTTCCGAACAAATTTCTATGTGATCTTCCTCTGGTTCTAGCGAAGGTGAGTCCTCAATCATAAACAATTGTGGCCGCTCACAACGATGGCCCGGGACGAACTTCTCGTCACAGTAATAGCAGAGTCCCTTCTCTCTGCGCTCCCTCGCCTCTTGATTGGTGATTCGTCGGAATGTTACCGGAGGATTATTCGAACTTGGGTTTGGCCTTACCGATGGGGGAGGCCCTAGTACTCCTGCTGTCGGATTGCTCACGGTTCTTGTTGAGGCCTGGTGCCGATATGGAAAGGTGGTTCTTTTCTGTAGCAAGTTTCTCTCTTCGACAAGCCGGGCTACTCCTATAGCATCCGCTAGTGTGCGTGGCTGTTTCAGTTTGACGTCAATGCGAATCTCCTCCTTGAGACCTGCAATAAAACAACCTATTAAAAAAAATTTGGGTAGGCCGTCCACCCGGTGTGACAACCGTTCGAAAGACTCCTGATAAGAGGCCACGGTGGTTGTTTGTTTGAGACGTGTTAACGCTTCCGAGGGATCCTCGTAATCTGTTGGGCCAAAACGGATCAATACTGCCTTTGTGAATTCTATCCAAGTGACGGGACCGCGGAACTTTGTGAGCCATCTGTGCCATTGTAATGCTATGTCCTCCAAGTGGAATGATGCGAGCTGGACTTGTTGGTCTGGGACAACATTTTTGAATTCAAAATACTGTTCCGCTTTATAGATCCACCCTTGCGGATCAATTCCGTTAAATCTTGGGAAAGATAGCTTCAAGTGGTGAGTGCTGCGCTCCGTTACGGGATTGAAGCGTGAAGTATTGGGTGGGTGTGAAGACTCGGCCGGTGTAAAGGGGTTGGTGTCGGTCTGAGTGGTCTCGTTGTGGTAGGTGTTGGTCTGGTTAGTGTTTGGGGTTTGGAATGGTCTTAAGGATTTGAGCTCTGCCAATACCGTTTTGATAGCGGCATTGACCTGATCGAAGCTTGACTCATGTCGAGCCAGGATCTCAGTGACGTCGTTGCGGAATTCCGTGTTGGACTTCCCACGAGTGTCCATACTGAATCGAAAGTCTCGGATACCACTGATAAGAGTAATTTAGGGGAGAAGAGAAGAGAAGAAGAAGAATCAAGATAGATTTAGATTAAATATTCCATGCTCTTTATTAATCAACTCAGCCCATATATAGGCTCTGAATAACAACTCAACTAAAAGGTAAATACGAAAGCAAAAAGGAAAAGGAAACAGCTAAACAAGATAACTACGAAAGCTAGAAGGAAAGGGAGTAGCTAGTCATTAGTTGCGTAGCAACCTGATGTCTTGCCTCAAACCACCTAACTGATTTATTCCACTATCCTAATTCAATTCAACACAAACTAATAGCTACTGTCATGCATGGCCGGTTGCATGGCTCTTATAACATGCATGGCTTAGTTGGTACATATCAGGGTACGTAGTGGGTATAGCGAGAACTATCTCATTTAACAGTAAAGAATTCAATTTTGGTTTACTTCTTGTGGGCAAACCTTTCGATCTATCCATTCTCTTCATCAGAGACTTCCGATTCAATGATGCAAACAAGTGAAGGATTTTGTCTTTCTCTATTTATGTTTTTAAGAATTAATTTTCTAACAAACCCAATCTTTGTGCGTGAGTGCATGCTCTCTTCCACGGCCATCCGTGGAGGACAGTATGATATCTACGTTTGCTTCTGAAGTGAATTCATCTGTGACGGTTTTAGAGGTCATTTATGTGAAGCTTTGTCTCACAAAAAAATTAACTTCTTCATTGATGAAAAACTTGAGAGAGGTGATGAAATGTGGCCACCGCTTTCAAAAGCAATTGAAGATTTGGAGATTTCGGTGGTCATTTTCTTGAAAAAATACGCTATATTCAAATGGTATTTGCGTGAACTTGATAAGATTCTTGAATGTAAGAAAACAAAAGGGTAAATTGTTGTAGTGTCTTCTACCCTGTAGATTCGTCTGTGTATGTAAAACTAGAAAGTTTTGAGCGTGTGGTGTAACGTCATGCCGTGAATAAGTTAGGCTCCTTTTGTCAACACATACATGTGTGCGTGCGTGTGTGTGTGTGTGTGTGTGTGTGTGTGCGTGATCTCTTCCATAGCCATCCATGGAGGAAAGTATAATATCTTTTTAGCTTCTAAGGTGAATACATTTGTGACAGTTTTATAAGTCATTTCTGTAAAGCTTTGTCTCGCAAAAAAATTCGCTTCTTCGTTGATGAAAAGACTTAAGAGATGTGATGAAATTTGGCCTGCGCTTTCTAAAGTAATTAAAGATTCAAAGATTCTGGTGTCATATTCTCTGAAAAATAGACTTCATCCAATTGGTATTTGTGTGAACTTGTCAAGATTCTTGAATGTAAAAAAACAAAAGGGCAAATTGTTATACCCGTCTTCTACCACGCAGATCCATAAAAGATATAAACAAATAGAAAGTTTAGAGCATATGTGTCATGTCATGTTATGCGGATGTGTTATGCCATGAATAAGTTAGGATGCTTTTGTCAACACGTGCATGCGTGCATAATCTCTTCCACGACCATTAATGGATGAAAGTACGATCTCTTCGTTTGCTTATGAGGTGAAATCCGTGACGGTTTTAGAAGTCATTTCTGCGAAGCTTTGTGTTGCAAAAAATAAAAATAAAAATGACTTCTTTGTTTACTCTTTTAATGCCCGTGCATGAATTCACAAGGCTTTATTGTCCGTTTGATTGTGTCAACCAAGGCTGTCTTAAGACATTTCAGGATCTGATCTATTTAATGATATTAACAAAAATCGAGGCCCCATAAAAAATTTATTAATATTTTCAAACCATCTAAATTATAATAGTACACTAAACATGTTTGTAAAAATTACTAGAGAAGAGGTTTTACATATAATTGATTCGATTATCTAAATAATGATAACTATCTCTTACAATATCAAAAATCGGGGTCTATAGTAATTTTGTTTCGTATGAATTTGATATAAATTTATACAAAAATAATTTATTAATAAATGTTACTATATATGTTTTTGAATTTTTTATTCTTCTAATTATTGACAAATTATTAATTTATTGATTCTAAATAAATTAAAACATAAAATAAAATGCATGTCTTTGCTAATGTTCTTGTTGATGTCGATTTGAATACTAATCTGCAATCGAACTTGATGGTTAAAAGAGATGACATCAGGTTTTTTCCGTGGATGTAATTTATGAAAACCTTCCTGGAAAATGTTCGAAGTGTAATGGTTTTGGGCATGATGCAGCTAGGTGTCATCAAAACTCCAAGGAGGATATTCGCGATTAAGAGAGATCACGTTCCAAATATCCTAGGAAAGCCTACCGTTTGATTATCACGGAGGGTGAACCTTCTGGAATGTTGAATGATAAGGAAGCAATGCAGATCACTCAAGAAGTTGATGCCGTTGAAATTGTGTCAAATCACGAAATTATGGCTTAAGAGCAAGCCTCTAACCTCTACAAAAATATTCCGGAGGAGGAGACTCATGGCAACCACTCCAAAGGGTTGGCTATGGCAACGATAGAACTTTCTTTCAAATTCCTACAATTCAGGTAACGGTTGACTATGAGGAGGAAATTGAGGAATTTCAATTATATTTTTTTTGGTATCGAGGATCCCGGACTTCGTCCAGGCACTTATCCGCCTGTCCTCCCCAACTACGTGACTCGCCGTGGCCTGTATGTTGGAAGCAGGCCCCTAACTGCATGACCCGTTGTGGCCTATATGTTTGTTTCACGGAGTATGACAGATAAGAAACCCCGACCCACACCCCTGGCCCCATAATGATGCAAGCGGGTAAATCAGAACTCGCCCCCACCTGGGTAGGATTTGAACCGCTGACTTTAGCCCCATGTCCGTCCTTCCACCAGTAGAGCTAAAAGCCCTGAGGGCTGGCCACAATGTAATTGCCAAGAGTAGAACCAAGGACTTGGATTTTTAATCCCAAGTCTTAGATCACCAAGGCAACCACCTTGTGGTTTTTTGAATTTTGAATCATGCTATCAATGCTAGTGACCAATTTGGTAAGAATCTGATTATTAATATTGGAAATATGGTAATTAATAGCACAATAAATCAAGAAAAAGATTTCGTAAGCAATCAGATTGATTCTACAACCCAAGAATCTGCAGGCACTCCAGTCATTGAACATCTTCCTTGTAAGGATATTTTATTGAATAAGGATTCTGCTATTAATAATCTTGCAGTTGATGAGAATAATTCTCTAATGGAGAAAATATGAAATGATAATATGGATGAAATCTCTGATATTTATTCAAGTGATCAAATAGACCAAAATTATGAGGGTCTTGGTGATCGTGATGACATACTACACCAAGAAATTCAGAAAGTTTTGGATGGAATTAACACTTCAGGAGATTGGAGAGGAAAGAATAATTTGGAGAAAATCTCTGAAGAAGACCAAGTCAAGATATTTATACTTCAAATTCTACACATGCATCATCAAGTAGACCCCATGCTATGAGAAATTGATTACGTGTTAGATGAAGATAATTGGATCACAGTGGTGACCAGATCAAAAAGAAAAGTGAAGCCAACTTTTAAGATGTTAACTATAACTAGTGTCAAGGGAAGACATTTTAACTTCTAAGCGTCTCCAATAAAGTTGATATGCACTTCATTGGTTTTATTTTTATTTTTATTTTAATAATGTTTGTTTTTATCTCTGTGTTTCTCTTTATTATAGTAAATTTCTCCTAAGTGGATGCTTTACCGCTTAGGTTTACGTTTATCTAAAAAAAAAGAAGCCTAATTTTCCCTATTTTGAAATTAAACATCAATAATAATATGTAGTACATATAGTGCGGTGCAGGCTAGGTGTACTTTAAACTTGTACTACACATAGCTATGATATTCTATAAATTTCACGGCTAGCACTCTCTAACTGATGTCCCATATCTCATTTAAATCCCTGCATGATTTCAATTTAATTTTCATTATTGATTTTTTCCAATCGCCATTCGCCAATATGATTTTGCATCCCCAAATCTATATTTCCTACCACCAAAACCTAGCAGTTTTGGTTGAAAATTTTGACCAAATGGTAAGCTTTTTCCATCCACCCACATTAGTCATTTAGTTGTGGATTCGAGTCATTTAGTGATTTCTATGTCCATGGTCAGAAACTATTAGCATTAGGTCAGTTGCTTTTGGAATAATATTTGTTGAAAAAAAGCAAAAATGATTTGTGTTTTCAAAAACACTATCATCTATAGAGAAGACTTTTTTTTGGGTCTAAAATATGAAAATCGTGAACCGTGTCCCTCCTTTCTTGTGTTGAAAAAAAAAATTTTATTTGTGTTTTCAAAAACACTATCAACTATAGAGAAGAGTTTTTTTTTTTTTGGTCTAAAATATGAAAATCGTGAACCGTGTCCCTCCTTTCTTATCTAAATAATTGAAGCTGCATAATTTCTAGTATAAAATAAGTGTTAGAACTATTTATTCCGATTTTATTAAATATTATGGTATCTGAAAAATGAGAGAAATATAGGAAAATCTAAAACCATAGTTTTAGTACTTGAAAAATTATTAAATTTTATTCGTAAGTAGATTTCATTAAACTTATTATCCACTAAAAAATTCAAATCAAAATTCATAAAAATCGATGTGATTTCATCAAGGTCCTTACCGAAATTAAAGCAAGGGGAAAGTTGCTCTATATAGCATGTCAAACGTTATGATTCAGTCAATCAGTCATACATTATTTTTAAGTTACGTGAGTGTAGTCGATAATCTACGCTCTTACTAAGGGCATATTTGGTAGGTTATATTATATTGTATTAGGAGCTTAAAATGTATTAGAATAATGCAATACAATGTTTAGTGTGCTTTACATCATGTATTGTATTGTATTAATTAATACATTTTAATTGGTCTAATACAGTGTATGGTACTATGGTGTATAATTAGCTAATTCAAAAGGTCGGGGTTGATTTTTTGACTGTCGGTGGGTTGATCTTTTTGGTCTCCAGTTGTATCTAAGCTGTCAGGGGTTGTATCAGATAATATAAAGGGGCCCGGGAGAAATAATAATAATAATGGGGATAAAAAAGGGGTCCTCCAAAGTGTTATTTGGGATATTTTTTGACTGCCGGTGTGAGCAGTTTTGTTTTTTCTTACTTTTGTTGTGTTGTTGGCGCTTAGCATGTGCTTTGGTTTTGATAGAGCATCTCCAAGGGGCTCCCTAAATGGTCTCCTTAGCTAAAATATGGAGCTAATTTAGCTTTTTTGCACTCCAAATGGCTTCCTATTTTAGCGCTCTCCAAATGTAGGGAGCTCCCTATCTTCTCTTTCCTAATTTTTTAATATTTTTAAATTGATTTTGTCATTAAAAAAATGATATCATGAGAGCATGGTTATTTAAATACAATTTAAAACAAAAATTTAGCAAAAATTTAGGGAGCGTGGTTGGAGTGACATTATGAATAGTTGCTAACTAAAATAACATTTGAATTAAAATAGCAAATATTTAGGGAGCATGGTTGGAGATGCTCTAAGCTGCTGTTTTGTACTTGTTGGACGGGTTTTGTCTCGGGTAGCCCTTGGTTGTTTGTGTGCCTTCTGAGTTCTGACCTTTGTTCTCTTGTTTAATATAATCTATCGTTGTTCAAAATAATAATAATAATAATAATAATAATGATGATGATGATGATGATGATGATGATGACAAATTTTAATAATCATAATAATGATAATAATAATTGTTGTATGTATATATTCGGCTATAAGATACGTCAGCAGAATAGGCAGGAAACACGGAAGAGGAACAATTCCACGTCATTTGTCAACTAGTCAACGAAGGGAGCATTGACCACTTGCCACGTCACCTAGCCACATCATCAAGATCAACGAAAACCAAAAGTGTACTTGCCAAGTAGCCCAGTCTAAAATAAGGTGAGGATCATACTCGTCGAAGACCATTACTCGGCCAGACATACTTGGCCAATACGGGAAAAGTAACCCTATTAAAGTATACCTCTTTAAGTGAGGATTCATCCGGATACAAGGATTGAAGAGTTGCACTCCAATAAGAAAATATCCATATTTCCTCTCAGAAAAGCCTAAACAGGAAACGAATCTCAATCAATCCGCGACACTAGAATCCTAACATGATTCTACTTAGCAAATCCGCCACCAATATGGCAAAGGCAAGAAGAAACCCTAGCCTGCCTAGTATAAATAGAACCATGTACTAATCTATGGAAAAGGGGTTCTTGATCCTTGAGAGGAGAGCAATTGTATGAGAGAAGAGAGAGATTATTGAGTGTGTAACCTAGGGATGGCAACGGGTCGTATTCGGACGGGTTTTGCAAAATTCAAACCCACACCCGCGAAAATTTTCCTCATCCACGCCCGCCCGCGAACCCGTGAAAATAAACGGGTTCAGGTTCGGGTTTCACCCGCGGGTTTTATGCGGGTTAGCGGGTTTGCAGGTCACACCCACCAACCTGCAAAATATCTTAATTTATAAATATTTAATATATTAATTTTTTTTTTTATATATATACAATATATAACTCCTCTTTATTTATAATATATCATGGAGAATTACAAATACAATAATATAAAATATTTCCAAGTAAAACTCCAAATGGATCTCCAAAGGCAAAACAAATAAGCAAGCATGATGTTTCATAAGAGTAAAACCATCAAGTGTAACCTATCATTAACTATATATAAATGAGAGTTGAGAATTGTAATTCTCAAACTTAGAATGAGTGAAGTTTTTGTATTTTATTCTCTATATGGTTAAAAAAGTTCAATTGGAGTTTAAATTTATAATAGTTTAAATAATAAATATTATATAATTTTTATTTATGCGGGTTCGCGGGTTCACCCGTGGGTTCGTTTTCCCAACCCACACCCAAACCCGCTGGGTTGTTATTTATAAGGGTTCATGGGTTCACGGGTCATAAATTCACCACCCAAACTCGACCTTATAGGGTCAGGTTCGGGCGGGTGCGGGTTAAATTGCCATCCCTAGTAACCTCCCAATAATTCATAGTATTATTTTCCTGGTCTCACGGGCACTGTGGTTTTTTCCCTTTCTAGGGTTTTTCCACGTAAAACATATGTCTTGCATGCATTTATTTACATTTTTGCTTTCATAAAGGTGATATTATTGTTGGACGCGTGGCAATCCAGAATTCACCGTCAACAATAATAATAAATTTTAATAATAATAATAATGTGATAATATTATATTATTATTAATAAATGTAAATAATAATACTATCGATAATAAAATTTAATAATAATAATATTTTTAAATATAATATAATTTTAATATTTAAATTAAATTAAATTAAATTAATATTATATAAATAAGATAAAATGTTATTCTAATTTAATAAATGTTAAAATTTATAGTTAAATAAAATATTAAAAACAATTGTCAAGTATTATTGCAATTTGTTACATGAAATTAATTTATGTAAAAAAAATATTAATAATATATTCATTATTATTTTTAAAAATAAAATACAATATATATATATATATTATAATATATTTTTTATTTTTAAAATTAATTTATTAGTTAACAAAATATTTAGAAAAAAAAAAATCGCATCCTATTTGTATAACTTAATACAGTTTAATATAAAATATCACCAAACACATTATTGTATAAGAATAATATAGTCCAATACAATACAATATAATTCAATCTAATCCAATACCATATTGTACATTACAATATGGTGTGTCAAATGAGCTCTAATATTCACCTCAAATTTCTGTTAGTTGCATTTGACCCTTTAAATTTTGCAATTTTAGAATGGTCTCTCGGTTTCCTCAACAAAGTAACTATTGTTTTTTATGGATGTATTTGGAGTTCAAATTTATGAAAGGGTAAATTACACTCACACCCTTAAGGTTTGAGGCAAAGACACTTAGATGGGAAAGTTTAGTTATTCTACACTAACACCCCTGTATTGTCGAAAATGCCCTTGTATAATAATAAAAAATAAAAGTTTTTTTACACTAACACCCAAGGGCATTTTGGACCTTACAATGGTCAAATAGGGGTGTGAGTGTAGAATAACTAAAATTTTCCATCTAAGTGTCTTTGCCTCAAACCTTAAGGGTGTGAGTGTAATTTACCCTTTATGAAATATCAATAAAAATTATCGAAAAATGTTACCGGAATAAGTACTATATAATCTATATAGATACCACTAAAATTAAAAAATATTGCCAAATTTCAATACAATTTTTGATATTTTTTTTCCTTAAATTACATGTCTAATTTTTTTTTTTTTTTTTTTAATACCACACGTGGTGGCGGTGACTGGAACTTGAGACATTTCCAGACCGAATGAGTGTTTTTAACACCAAGCTAAATGATATGTTTTTTTTTTCCTCACATCTGAATATTGTGTTAACTTGTTTGTTTTTTTAAATACAAAATTGTTTTAAAATAATTAATTTGACATTTATACCCTATTTACTATTAATTTTTATGTATTTTCATTTGATATTCTTGGAAATATATAATATTTTTAGGATATTCTTAGAAGAAAATATATTAAATGCAATTAAGTGATTTAGTATTAAGTGAAAAGTCATTATTTTTTATTTTCATTGTTTTTGGTTATTTTGAAGTTATTTTACCACTTAAAAAAATTAAAAACAACTTAATATGTCAAATTCAGGTCCATTAATTGTTAGGGGCCAAAAAAAAAAATTGACCCGAAAGTGATCTCAATTTCTATTATATTAGCCAAAAAAAAAAAAAAAACTTACTAGCTAAACTAGCTAGTACTGTCCACAAATTAGATTTTATATACAGACGAAATTTTTTGAAGGTCATGTTAATGCTTTTATCAACTGAATTATGATTATAAGTTATGATGTGATTACTTAAACGAGTTATGGGCATATATATATATAGGCTTTCTCTAGTGGAAATCCTATTTACATTTTGATAAAATTTGATGAAATTTTTTGCATGGGTATTAAGAAAAATGTGATATGATTGGGGTAAATTTTCAAAAATTTTCGAATTTAGGAACTCTTTTTCTCTAATTAAGATGTTTTACCCAATTATCTTATCAAAATTCATTAAATTTCAGAATTTTTTTTTTTTATAACGTTACATAGTTAAACTAAACAATTTCAAGACCATTGTTTTGGAGAATTATTATATATATAAAAAAAAAAAAAAAAAAAAATTATTAGCACAAGAACATGTACATGATATATATTTGAAATACTTAATAGACTTGTCTGTAATTTTCCATGGAGGAAAAACAAATAGATCAGCCATGAGCTCCTAAAATAAAAAAAGACAAGGCACACAGCTCATCAATTCTATCTAAAGCTTTGTATTCTTACCGATTTAAAGGAAAAATGAACTCATGACAATGTTATTCACGGTTTTCATGTGTTTTAAAACATTTAATTTATTTATTATTATTTTTTTTAACAGCAATTTTATTTATAAAAGGCCAAAAAGGCAACGAAACACAATCAATAAGCTGACGACGCAGCACCCAGGAAAACTAAAAGCAAAGAACAGGACAACACTAAAGCTGACACCAATAGTAACTTCTTTATTGCTACCTTCCTTCGCCTATTCAAATTGTTTTAGAAATGACTGAGTGACAAAGCCAGCTTGCTTTAATCATTATTTTAAGCATCCAGTTCCTCTTTAAATACCCCTCAAACACAAATTGGAAGTCGCAAAAGAAAGTAGGAGCTAGTAATTAAAAGGAATCATTTTGCTAGTGAGAAGAGTTTGGAATAAATAAATAAATAAATAAACTGAGAAATGGGTTTGATGTATAGATTTTTAGGGTTTATGTTTCTTGGTTGTCTGCTGTTTTGCAAGGCTGAGGGAGCCATCCGTCACTATGACTTTGATGTAAGCATTTTATCATGAGTTTTAGGGTTTATCATTGTTAACTTCTTTTGCTTTCTTATTACAATACTGACTAACAAGTATTTAATTACCTCTTATCATGATTATTAAATATGTTCAGATAACATTCACGTGTATTTTGTCTAACGAAATATAGAAGTGAAAATGAGTTTCGATATGCTTGCATATTGGTGAATGGTGATCATATATATAATCATGTAATACATTCCAAGTTTGCTATAGCTCTGATCTGATCTGAGTTGGGCTTGTTAATGGGCAGGTGAAAGAGAGTAATTTTACGAGACTGTGTAGCACAAAGAGCATGTTGACTGTCAATGACAGTTTTCCAGGGCCAGAGATTCATGTTCACAAAGGAGACACTGTGTTTGTTAATGTTCACAACCAAGGAAAATATGGCATCACTATTCACTGGTCATCTCTCTCTCTCTCATAAGAACATATATAGTTGGTGAAGTATTAATCACTTTTCTCTAGCTAGCTGTTTTATAATAGTTATTTTCTAGCACTGATTATTATTATTTTCAATTATTTGTTCAAGTGTAAATCATATATGTTCAGTGTTAATTTCATAGTTCAGAATTTGTAAAAATCAGAACATTCTGATCACAAAAGAAAACACGCATATATATATATATATATATATCCAATGAGATTTTGGAAATGTGACCAAAAGGAAATGATGTTTATTGCAGGCATGGAGTGAAAATGCCAAGGAATCCATGGTCAGATGGACCTGAATATGTAACACAATGCCCAATTCCAGCAGGAACAAATTTCACTCAAGAAATCAACTTTTCAACAGAAGAAGGAACTCTTTGGTGGCATGCTCATAGTGACTGGTCACGTGCCACTGTTCATGGTGCCATTATCATTTATCCAGCCCATGGAACAACGTATCCCTATCCTAAGCCTTATGGAGAACAAACAATTGTACTTGGTATATTTCTATATAACCCTAGCTTCAATCGGCTAGACAAACAGATCATATGACCTTTACCTTGATTTCATAAAAACAATTCTCGTATATGCTTTTTCTTTTTTGTTCAAAAGAGAAAATTAATACTAATTTGGTATAATTAAAACAATTTTGAAAATAAATAAATAAATACAAATCAATATCTTATTACATACATATATGTGTATAAAATTCGAAAAAGAGCTTTCTTGATGATCTTAACCTATATTTTTGTTTCTTGATTCTGTTTAATTGTTCCATAAAAAATGAGTGTCTAAAATTTGAAGTTGTAAAATTGGATTGAGTGCAGCATCATGGTACAAGGCAGACGTGATGGAAGTCTATGAAGAGGCAGTGACCAGTGGTACTGAATTTAACACTTCCGATGCCTTAACAATCAACGGCCAGCCTGGAGCTTTGTTTGATTGCTCTACTGGTATATGTCTTTATTGAGTATAGATGCAAACTAGGGATCATTTTGGTTAACATCATCTCCTCGAAATTACAGGAATCTTGAAAATTATGTTTTTGTTAATTTCTCACAAGTAAAGAGTACAAATTTTATTGATCTAAGCATATTAATGACATGTTTGCAGGAACGACATTTCGATTGCCAGTTAAAAAAGGAAAAACATATCTCCTTCGCATAATCAATGCTATTTTGAATGAAGAAATGTTCTTTGGAATCGCCTACCACAACCTCACAGTGGTTGGAACAGATGGTTTTTACACCAAACCAATAAATACAAATTACATAATGATAACTCCAGGACAAACAATGGACGTTTTAGTCACAGCAAACCAGCCCACTTCTTACTATTACATGGCCGCCTCTCCTTTTTCTGATTCCAATGCTGCTTTTGACAACAGCACCACCACAGCTATTCTCCAGTACATTGGAAATCAGCCAGCCCCATCTCCGATTCCGCTTCCATCCCTTCCAAGTACCAATGACTCAACTGCAGCATCAGACTTCACCAAAAAATTCCGGAGCCTAGCCAGTCGTGATCATCCCATCAGTGTTCCAAAGAATATAACAAAACATATTCTCATGGCTGTTTCTGCCAACTTAATCTTTTGCCGCAATGGTTCATGTACTGGTACTCCTGATGGTGATCATAGGATGGGAGCCAGCTTAAACAACCAAAGTTTAGTTTTACCATCTACCGATATATTGGAAGCATATACCAGGTATATATATTTGTACTCTTTTCCCAATATTTATATTTCTGATATATACACACATGTACGTACGTCCTTAGCTGCCTCAAGAACATATATATATATATATATATATAATCCTTCTCCTATTAGAGTGGTCCTGAAATAACAATTTCAGGACGTCAAACCACAACCACAACCACAACCACACATTCACATTGAACCTACAACCCGACATTAACAAATACCCATATCCAATATGAATGTGTGGTTGTGATTGGACGTCCTTAACTTATAATTTCAGGATGTCCTTACTAGAGAATCACCATATATATATATAAAAGGTCAAAGGCAGCGAAAATCTTAAATTAGGCCTTTTGATATTATATATTTAAAAAAAAAAAACAATTTCTATAATAAAACTCTCACACATATGTCTATAAAATGGATATATAGTTAGACTTGAACCCTCACCACTAACATGAAGAGGGTAGCGAACACCACTTGAAATAAATAGGTGATATGCAATTTAGTACTTTCTTTTTCTAAAATGTGAAATGAATATATATTTTTAGATTGATCTCAATTAATTAATTGAAAAACGGTTATTATCATATAGTTGAAAAGAAGAACAAAGTTCTAAAAGAATTATAATTTAGATTTATATTGAATTGAATAAATATCAATCTTTATTATAAGATTGCATCAAATATAAAATATAATTGAAAATTTGAAATAATAATAATGGACTTGGATCCCCTCCTTATCTTAAGGGCCCGTTTGGTGCACGGGATATGATATGATTATTTTCATAGGATATGATAGGATTGGTTTGAATTAATTATAGTGTTTCTCATGTTTGGTGCAACATGGGATTAGGCTAAAAGTATTGTTATACTGTTTTTGGTATGTCATGGGATTGGAGAAAAATAATGTAATAATAAATTTTAAAAATAAAAAGTTGTTTTGAAAAAAGAAAAAAAAAACCCAATTATCTTTCCCATTCTCTTTCTTGCATCTCTCTCTTCTTTTCCATTTTACCACTTTATTGATAAGAAAAAGCGGTAATTACCCTAGTGGCCATCAACTTTTGCCACAATTATCAAAATGGCCATTTTTGGCAAACATTGTTACACTAATGGTCATTCCATCTATTTCCATCTATTTCCATCAAATTCCATCCAATGAATGGCATTTTGGTAAATAAGGGGATGACATTAATTTATTTTAGATGTTTTTTGGAAATCAATTTTTTCTTTTGTTTTTTGAAACAAATAATTATATTTAGTGTGTACATATACATATAGCATATCTCAAATATATATATATATATATATATATATATATATATATATATATATATATATATATATATATATATATATATATATATATATACACATATATATTTCTTTTCAACTTCTCTTAAATATGTTTTTTAGAATTTTTAGATTTTGTAACCTTAATCTTTTCAAAAAAGAATATATATATATATCTTTTCAACTTATCTCAAATATATTTTTTAGAATTTTTTGATTTTATAGCCTTAATCTTCTCAAAATATATATATATTTCTTTTCAACTTATCTTAAATATATTTTTTAGAATTTTTAGATTTTGTAGCCTTAATCTTCTCAAAAAAGAAATACATATATATACATATATACATATATACAGTCTTTCTATTATCAGTTCGAACTGACAAAAGTTATATCAGTTCCTTGTATGTGGGCCACTGGATTTAAATACTTTGACTGACAAGTGCATACAGCCAAGTCAAAGTATTTAAATCCAGTGGCCCACATGCAATGAACTGATATAACTTTTGTCAGTTATATCAGTTCGAACTGATAATAGAATTTCTATACATATATATATATATATATTTGTTTGAGATATGCTATACGTATATACACACTAAATATAATTATTTGTTTCAAAAAACAAAAGAAAAAATTGATTTCCAAAAAACATCTAAAATAAATTAATGTCATCCCCTTATTTACCAAAATGTCATTAATTGGATGGAAATGGATGGAATGGCCATTCGTGTAACAATATTTGCCAAAAATGGCCATTTTCCATCCATTTTCCCATTTGGTGGCCATTTTGATAGTGGTGGCAAAAGTTGATGGCCACTAGGGTAATTACCCCTAAGAAAAAACAATCTCTCCTCCTCCTCTTTCTCTCACCAAAAATAATCATAGATTCATTCACACAAAAAAAATATGTTGAATCAAAGTTCATCCAAATTCACCAGCAATCATCAAACCAAACAAAAAAAAACCCACGGTCAAACCCAAACCCAAACCCAAATCCAAACAAAATCAAAACCAAACACCCACTTCAGATCTCACAGTTATTGTTGTCTGATTCTTCAAATTTCATGTTCTTGGCTCTTAGCTTCTGTTTGTTTGCTTGTTGTATCATCGATTAGGTTTGTAGAAAATCTTTATATTTAGTTTATCAGTGAATATTAACTTGATGAATGGTTTTGTTTTCTGTATCGACATGGCTATAAACATTTATGGGGATTTGGATTTTTTTTTTCCATTTCTTCTTTGTGTGCAAGTTGTTGAAGGTGAGATTCATTTTAACATCATCTTCCTTTTTTATTGTAATATCATGTGGGATACTGGGATTCTTTTCTTTACTCTTACTAGAGAGAGAGACAGAGAAATTCCATATTTGTTTTGTGGTCTTTGTTCATCTGGGTTTGTTCATCTCATATTTCTCTTTTCTTTATTTATTGTTATAATTTTTTGTTAACATGACGAATAAAAAAATCGATTGTTTTTTTTTTTTTTGGAACAGATTGAAGATCGATGAATGTGATGAATGTGTCTGGATCTTGATTGTTTTTTATGGGTTTTTTAATTGATTAAAGAAGTTTTTTCTAGTTTTTTTTTTTAATTGATTGAAAAATTGGACGGGATTCATTTGAATCCCACCATTTTAGTTGGGATTCATTTATCCCGTGTTGGTGGGATACAAATTTTAGTGGGACTAATTTATCCCATTCGATCGGCCAGCCAAACATGGGAATGGGACTAAAAACAAGCCGATTCCCATCCTATCCCATGTGCCAAACGGGCCCTAAGTTTTCCCATCTTTATAATCTATTGACACGTGTCTAATAAACAAATTAATGACATGTATTAATTCTATCTTTTGTAGAGTAAAAATATAAAAATTAATACAAATCATTGATTTGCTGAATAGATACGTATTAATAGATTATAAAGATGATGATAAGATAAGGACACCTATAATAAAAGGTCTAGGCAAGTGAGGTCTAATGAGATTGCCTCACTTGCCTAGGCCTTGAGCCGGCGAATTTATTGAATTTAAATATATATATATATATATATTTTTTTTTTATAAATACAAATAATAGCTTACATGTGATCTTCATCACTAGCAAAATATGTATATATTTGATTCCAACGCTTGAAATCATTAGCAAAATAATTAAGGTGTATCTTCAATTTGTGCAGTCATAAGAATTACAGCGACGTATTCACGACAGATTTTCCATTGGAACCACCAGTTTACTTCAACTTTACTGGAGATGTGAACGTGAATGTGTACGCAGGGCGAGGGACGAAAGTGATCGAATTAGAATTTGGTGAAGTAGTTGAACTTGTTTACCAGGGGACTGTTGTTGCCAATGCCCAAAATCACCCAATGCATCTTCATGGTTTCAGTTTCTATTTAGTGGGCACTGGATTAGGAAATTTCAACAATCAGACCGACCCACATCATTATAACTTGATTGATCCACCAGAAGTCAACACTATTCAACTCCCCAAAAAAGGGTGGGTTGCCATCAGATTTGTAGCTGATAATCCTGGTTTGTTTTCTATATCTCGATCCTTTGGTTATTTGTGTGTGTAAAATTAAGTTCTAAATTTTTTTCTTTTCAATATAGAAACACCCTTTATATATATATATAGTCTTTCTATTATCAGTTCGAACTGACAAAAGTTAAATCAGTTCATTGTATGTGGGCCACTGGATTTAAATACTTTGACTGACAAGTGCATACAGCCAAGTCAAAGTATTTAAATCCAGTGGTCCACATACAAGGAACTGATATAACTTTTATCAGTTTGAACTGATAATAGAATTTCTGTATATATATATATATATATATATATATGTATGTATTTAAATCCAGTGGCCCACATACAAGGAACTGATATAACTTTTGTCAGTTCGAACTGATAATAGAAAGACTGTATATATATATATATATATATATATATATATATATATATATAGAGAGAGAGAGAGAGAGAGAGAGAGAGAGAGAGAGAGAGAGAGTGAGTCTCTCATGGGGGATCCATTATTTTAATTTCGGTAAGGACCATGATGAAAACACATCGACTTTAATGAATTTTAATCTGAATTTTTTTGTGGATGATGATTTCAATGAAATCTACATATGAACAAAATTTGACAAATTTTTCGAGTACTAGAACTATTTATCCAAATTTTGTTAATTATGAAGGCATTGGAAAATAGGCGAAATATAGGAAAATTCAAGAAAAATAGTTTTAGTATTCAAAAAATTCTCAAATTCTGTTCATAGGTAGATTGCAATGAACTCATCATCCACAAAAAAATTCAAATCAAAATTCATTAAAATCAATGTATTTTCATCAAGATCCTTACCGAAATTAAAATAAAGGATCTCTCATGAGAGACTTACTATATATATATATATATATATATAACTAAATTTGGAAGGATGATATGTTTCAGGGGTATGGTTTTTGCATTGTCATTTTGAACGGCACACGACGTGGGGTATGGCTGTGGCGATTATAGTGAAAAATGGTGGAACCACAAGTACCAGCATGCGCCCACGACCGGCTTACATGCCTCCTTGTCCCAACTCTTGAGAAGACTACGCTACGTGCTTTTATTTATTCTATCTATTGTGTGAAATAATTATTGCATATTCTTAGCGTTACTAAAAAAAATCTGAAGACAATGTTGTTGACAAAGTCATTAGAGGGGACTTGCTAAGAAAATTGTAATAATGAAGCCATTCGATTTGGGAAGATTTGAATGGAATCATTTTGGATCTTCTTGTAATCTTTTGGTTATTATGTCATGAAAATTTTCATTTCTGAATTTTTCTAAATTAATAAAGAGTATTGAGTCTGTTTATTTCTTAAGAAAATAATTTTTTTTCTTAAATTTTCTTCACATTTTTTTCCAACATAAAACAGTGCTTGTACATTCAAATTTGTAGAAAAATAACTTAGAGTTTGTATTGCATTTTGTATCATGCAAAGATAACCAAAAAAAAAAAAAAAAAAAACACACAGTGCAATGAATTTATCGAAATAAAAACCAACATTAAACATTCAATTGTAGCTTCAAAAGCAGTGTGATGGATTTGTACCATGGCATAAAACATTCAAGTCAATCTGGTACATTACCAGCACACTAATTACAAGCCAATTTCAACACAAGAAACTAACCTATCACATTTTATATTTCCTGAGTATCATCTCGATAAAATGTAGTTATCAACTACATCCAGGCAATAATAGGCTAGCACCTACACTAAACCAACACAGCTAAAAAGAAGAAAAGAAGATGAGAGAGGTTTTTAGAGAGAGGGGGAGTGGAGATTTTAGGGAAAAGTACTCTTCTCCATTTTTGTTGATAACTTGAATCCGATGGTGGATTCGGTAGCTCTATTGGGAATTTTCAAGGTCTTCAGAAAGGTAAGGGATGTGTTCCTATCATCAAAGAACTCTACAAGGAAACGTTTTTTTGCTTTCATTCGGTTTTCAACTTTGCATGAAGCTACTATAGTGGCAAAGAGGACGAACGGAATGCACATATATGGGTGGCCAATGATTTCCAAGGTAGCAGACGTTGGGTGGAACAGAAAGGGGGATGTCGGAACAAGGCAGAACAACCAAGGTTTTGAAGACAACCCCAGACCACGAGGAGGTGGTCGGATAGTCCTAGACCAAGGGGAAGATGGTCGGATTTCCGACATAGTTCTTATGGAAGTCTTTCGTTCTCTGATGCAGTGAAAGGTAGGAAGGAAATGGAGTGTAGGAATCTTGAAGAAAAGGGTGGTAGTGAAGGAGTGAAATTCTTGATAATGGAATGGAAATCAGGAAAAAGAACAAGATTGGCTGAAAAATTGTGCGATGGGGATTTTGACAAAATTTTATGATATTTCTGGTGTTACTGATCGTTTAAGCTGCAGAGGTATTAGATTCACCCCGTCTTACATAGGTGATAAAAGCATTTTTTTTTAGTTTTGATTCCGTGAGTGAGAAGGAAGGATTTATGAAGAATCACTCACTTTGGGGTGATTGTTTTTCATCGATGGTTAGTTGGTCGGAAGCAATTGTTCCTCAATCAAGGGCGGTGTGGTTCAGTTGTAGAAAGATCCCTTGAAATTGTTGGAATCAATCTTTCTTTTGGAAGCTAGGATGGACTTTAGGCGAACTGTTAATTGTCGATGATGATACGTTACTTAGAGCTCGTTTTGACAAAGGTAGAATACTGGTTTTAATGGCAGAATCACAACTCCAATCGAGCATCGTTAAGGTAATTACTACTGAAGGATCATTTCTCATTCATGTGGAGGTTGAAGAGGAAAATCCTAATTTCAAATGGATTGAAGGCGTCCTGGGATTTCAAAAACACAATGCAGATGGACGTTGTAGCCCAGTTTCTGAATATGGGTTACCTGAGAAAAATTTAAGAAGAGTGGTAGGTGAAAATGCCATTTTAAGAAAAGTTTATCTGTCAAAAGAAGGGTTTGACTTAGCTGATGGCTGTGAGCTTAGGAGGAGAGGCAAATCTTCACCTCGTGAGCCGAGACACCAAGCTATCACCAAAAAAGGAAATGGCAGAGTAGAGAGGGATTTCCCAACAGCCAATAGACCCATTCTTATGCTTAGAAGTGCTGAAGCGGTAGAAGTAGCTTTTGAAAAAAGGAACAAGGATAGAGGTAAAGGGTTATGGGTTAAAAAGCCTAAGCGTAGGCCAGCATGGAGGTTTGTTGAAAATGCAAAGCTTGTCTTTGACAAAAAAATAATAATGGGTGCCTATATTTCTAGTGAGTCAGAGGAATCTTTTAGCTCCTTTGATGCAGATAGAAGAAAGTGGGCTGATTTTGGGGCTATAGGTTACCTGATGGATTCTTGTATATAGAAAGGTGATTCTTCAAAATGAACTCAGGTAAATGGACTACCAGTGGGTGATGATGGCCCAAAGGCAAATGGGCTAGCCAAGCACATTCCTGATCACAGCCCGACTAAAGGCCCAAGAGGGGAAAGTGAGATCAAAGTTTTAGAAGTTCTTACTTGTGGGCCTGATCCACTATATCAACATACCCATAATGAGAGTTTGGTTCAGGCTATGGACTTGAAGGTGTCCATTTAAGAAGTTGATACCCCTAGATTATCAGACAAGGAGAAAGACGAGTAGCTCATGCTGATATCAACCGATGATCCTCAAAATGAGGCTGATACAGTCGGGAACAAGGGCCTTATTCAACCGGTCGAAGGAAAGGATATTTCCGATATCCCTATCAATGTTGCTAGTCCAACAAAAAAAAGAAAAGGTAGACCAAGAAAAGGACCAGTTGGGTCCATGGTTAGGAATCATATTATGGCGACTAGGTTTTCAAAGGATAATGAGTCTAATTTGTTCGAAACTAGTCATGGCGTCGAGAAGGCTCTGGTTGTCTCTTAGACCTCATGGAGCTTGGAGGAAGAAGTGGCCAAAGTCATTAAGGAACAGATTGCTACAAGGTATGATTTCTCGGGAACAAAGAAGTGTTGGGGTTTTTGCCCTAAAGCTTGTAATTTGTAAATATGATTTGAACATAAATGAACGAAGTAGTATATTCATTCATTTTGTGTCATACTTTAAATATATAACATGTGCACTTAACATCCAAGATTGCCAGATGTAATTTCGAACTGAGTATATGAGTGTCATATACAGATGGATGCAGTTTGAAACGAGCAATCTAAAGAGTCCGTAGATAGCAAATAAAGATGGGTACTTTAGTTGTGGTTTATCTACAACTGCGGTCTATTTCGTAATGTACGGTGATCCTATCCTGGATCATTCATATGGAGATATGAGAATTGAGGCACCTTGTATGATTTGATCATATAGGACTGGGCCATGATCTATATGAATCTCTCATTAAGATCCGTTTAACGATGAGATTCATATATATCAACTAATGATGGCTATATGTGGGTGATCTTAATCCTGAGTGTCTTATCGACTCCTTCAGGTTAGATCGTGGTCTTTGATATACCATGGGTGAGGTCGGAGTTGCATTTCTGATCAATATGCTCCGTATGTTGGGATCACGGTTTGACTTATGGCTGGGAAGGTTTGTACACAATAGTGGAATCCACTCCTCCTTGCGAGAAGTAGATAGTAATTCCCTTAAGGGTTGATTTGGGGCTTGAACAATATGAGCGCTCTCCTAATTCCGTAAGGAATGTAGGATTTATTGTTCATTAAAGAATCAATGGTACTTAAAGGAAAGATATAATTAGAGAGGTATAACGGACATTATGACCCAGCTCTAATTATGAACTACTTGTGGAGGATTATACCATATGTAATAGCTATATCGATGGACACCGAAAGTTATTGGTTTGTGTAAAAACGTCTACAGTTGAGAGAGTTCAGCTTCGGGTTTTTAGTGGAATAACACCGAAGTTAATAATCATGAAATAATAATTAAAGAGTTTAATTAATTATTTCTAAGGATTATTGGAGCTCAAAATACTGTGGGTCCATTAGGTCCCCTTGCTAGCCCGATCGATTTAGGTAACAAGGGTCATGGTTAATTAATTGGATTGTCCAATTAATTGTGTTACGAAAGTGACACATATCTATTCGGGAACTAATTGAATAATAAGATTATTTAATTAATGATTTTAATGATTATGACAATTAAATAATAAGATTATTTAATTATGTAATTAATTATTGATGGAGGGTGTTAGTTGATATTTATATTTGAAAAATGGGATAATATGATTATCTTATATTTTTAATTGATTAAATATCAATTTTGAATTTAAATAGTTTAAATTCAAATTAGATGATATCTATTAATAAAATAAAATAAAATAAAGATTTTGTTTTTAAATTAAAAGATATCATTGGTTTCTTAAATAATATATATATATATATATATGATATATATTTTTAGGTATGAGATACCTGACAACAAAAGAAAAAAAAAAACACAAAAAGAGAAGAGAAACAAGTGGGGTGCGGCGGCCAAGAATCAAAAAGGGAAATTTTTTTTTTTTTTTAAGTTTCCTTTTTTGTGTGGCCTAACCTAAGACATACAAACAACAAGAGTTGTTTTTGTGTGTTCTTCTCTTCTTCTTCTTCCATACAGATTACTGAATACCGTGACGCGCCCACACGCTGTTACCAGTTTCGGGAGATAGCGAGGAAGATCAAGTGGTTCAAATCAGGAGCAGATCGTAATAAAGTGAAGGAGCCTTCTAAGTAAGTATGAAGAAATTGTTTCTTCTCTTTTATTTATATGTTTTGATTTCGATTCTTTTGTTTTACTATTCCGAAAAATAGATTCTAGGTTTTATCAATCACAGTATTTCTTTATGAAATAAAATAAAAATTTTAAAACCTTTCGCTGCTTGATTGGTAAACCGGGGTCCTAACAAGAAGATGTGCAGGGGTTCTACTGGTGAAAATGAATCAGCTCTTACAACATGGAGTCTCGAGGAAGAGGTAACAAAAGTCATCAAAATAGGTTCAGCTCTTGGCTTCAATTTCAACGGAAAAGAAAAAGAATTGAGAGAGGTTATAACAAACCGTGAAGAGGAAGATTCGATGAGGCTTCAAAAAGGTGATGCTCAGCTTCCCTTTGTTTTATAATCTACGTTTCTGGATTGATAATTGTGATGTTAGTGCTTTCATGGAATATCAAAGGGTTCAGAAGAAATGAGAAACAAATGGTTGTTCGTGCGTTGGTGACAAAGATATAGACGGTTTTCCTCTTCATTCAGGAGTCGAAATTGGGACATTTCGACAATTCTGTGATCCGTGCTCTTGGTGGCAGTGTGCTTACTAGAGGTGTAGGTGTGGAAGCTAAAGGCTCGGCTGGAGGTTTGATCACCTTGTGGTAGGAGGATCGCTTCGAAGCTAAAGCGTGCATTACAAGCAAGAGGTGCATTATTCTTATCGGTATCCTTCTAAGCTTGAATCGCGAAGTAGCTTTTTGCAATGTTTACGCTTCAAACTTTGAGAACGAAAGGAGGGAACTGCAAGAGTTCATTCTTAGAGCTCAAGGCTCTTTACCAATGCATTGATGTATTGGTGGCGACTTTAACACTGTACTTGATGCTTCAGAGAGAAAATGTGGCGTTTGTAACATGGGATCAATCCAAAGCTTTGTATTTTTTACTAGGAACGCCATGGTGGTGGATCTCCCTATTCAAGGTTTGACATTCACATGGAGCAACTTTAGGGAAAAAGCGTCTTGGGCTAGACTAGATAGGTTCTTGGTGTCTCCGATTATATTGTCGTGGCTTCCTAAGTTAATGCAAAAAGGAATGCCTAGAAGTCTCTCCGATCACAATGCTATTGTTTTAGGCGAAAGAAAAGAGGATTAGAGCCCTTGCCCTTTTCGGTTTTACAATGGATGGCTAGAGGAAAAAGAGTTAATGCTCAAAACTGTGAATGAATGGAAAGACAATAACGTCAAGGGATCTAGAGGCTTCGTTTTATTCTCTAAACTTAAGGCTACTAAAACCATTGTTAAGAATTGGTTGGTGGGGAATAATTCGGTGGTGTCATCTTCTAAGCAGTTGGAAGAAAAGTTGGTGTTACTGGATTCGAAGGCCTCTCGTGAAGGATGGTAAGATGTTCTTCAGCAGCAAAGGTTTTCTTTAATGGCTGAGTTATGGAAAAGTTTGAGGAAGGAGGAGCAAATGTGGAGGCAAAAATCTAGGATTAAATGGTTAAAGGAGGGAGACAAAAATACCAAGTTCTTTCACAATGTGGCCAACGGTAGAAGACGATCTAACTTCATTAGTGATATAGAGTTTAACGGAATTGTAGAGGATGAGCCCGATCGGGTTAAAGAAGAAGTGGTACGGTATTTTAAGAGTCTTTTCATGAATGTTAAATGGAAAAGGCCGATGATTAAAGGGTTGGATCTAAAGAAGTTATCGAACATAGATAATGATTTATTGGAGGCCGAATTTTCTAAAGAAAAGGTATGGATTGTGTTGTGTAGCTGTGATGGCAATAAAGCTCCCGGTCCGGATGGGATGAACCTCAACTTTGTTAAAGCTAATTGGGAGGTGATTCAAAAGGACTTCATGAGGTTCATGTGTGAATTTCATAGAAACGGTGGGTCAATAAAGGAGTTGAATAATACTTTCATAGCTTTGATTCTGAAATATAATAAACCGACAACTATGAAAGACTTTAGGCCAATTAGTTTGGTGGGTTCAATATACAAGATTCTCACCAAAGTTCTTGCTAATCGTTTGAAAAAGGTGATGGACTGGATCATAGGTGATTTTAAAATCGCGTTCATATCAAATAGACAAATTTTAGATAGTTTCGTCATAGCAGAAGAAGTTATTCATAAGTGGAGAAAAGAGAAGGAATGAGAGATCCTTATCAAGTTGGATTTTGAAAAAGCTTAAGATGGCGTAGATCATTCGTTCTTGGATTCAATAATGGAAGGCATGGGTTTTGGGGATAAATGGAGGCAATGGATTAAGAGTTGCATTTCTACACTGTCTTTTTTCGGTTTTAGTTAATGGTTGTCCTACGGCTCAATTTGGCATTGAAAAAGGTATTCGCCAAGGTGACCCTCTTTCACCTTTCCTTTTCAATGTTGTGGTGGAAGGTTTGAGTTGTCTCTTTAGAAAAGCTTGTGACATAGACATGATCAAAGGGGTTTCTTTTAGAGAGGAAACGGTCCATTTATCATACTTTCAGTTCACGGATGATACCATCCTCTTCCTTAAACCGAAAGTGGAGTACCTTTTCAATGCTAAATGAATCTTAAGGTGTTTTGAACTAGCTTCAGGTTTGAGGATCAATTTCCACAAATCATGCCTTATTAAAGTTAGTAATGTTGGAGTGGAAGACACGGATTGGGCGCACTTCTTTAAGTGCAAGAATGCCACTTTCCCTATATCCTATTTAGGATTCCCACTTGGTGTTAAACCTAGCTCTAAGAAATTTTGGAATTCGGTCATTCTTCGTATTGAGAAAAGATTGGCCCCATGGAAAAAGAGGTTTTTGTATAAATGAGGGAGATTGGTTCTTATCAAATCGGTCATCTCAAGTTTACCAACGTATTTCATATCGGTGTATAAAATTCCTATTGGAATAGCTAACAACATTGAAAAGATGCAAAGAAGTTTTTATTGGGCCGAGAAGGGTGGCAAGAGGAAACTCCATGCAATTGATTAGATATCTCTTTGTAGGTTAAAAAGGAACGGTGGCCTTGGGATAGAGAGGGTGAAAGACAAAAATAATGGGCTTTTGGTTAAATGGTTGTATAGATTTGGCTAGGAAGAAGCCTCTTTATGGAAGAAAGTTATTTGTGCAAAGTATGGGGTTCCCATACATGCTTTACGTTGGAGCTGGAAGCCTCCCTGTGCAACCTCCTTTTTTGTTAAAGTAGTATGTGACCAACTGGATGAGGGATTGTTGACAGCCTTTGTAGTTAATAAAGGTTTCAAGATCATTGTAGGAAGTGGTAATAAAGCAACCTTATGGGAGGATATTCGGGTGGATTTGACACCTATGAAAACTTTTTTCCCACGCATATCTGCTCTGTCAACTAATAAGAGTAGTCTTGTGACAGATTGTGGTTTTTGGTAGGGTCCAATGTGGGTGTGGAATGTGACTTTAAGGAGGAGGCTTTGTGACTAGGAGTTGGAAGTATGGAAAGGTTTTATGCTGACCTTAGACTTCCTAGTCATCCGCAAGTTAATTTCTGATACATTGGCTTGGTTATACAGCCGTCATGGTCGTTTCTCTGTCGTTTCTTTCAAAAGATGCCTGAAGTAGGCATTACGAGGAATTCCTCAAGCACTGTCTGGCAGAGGACTTGTCCTCCCAAGATAGAGATCTTTGTATGGCAAGTTTTGAAAGGTAAGGTTATGGTTAAGGAATTGTTATCTCATAGGGGTTTGGGTTAGAACCTAGACCAAAATTGCGGGCTTTGCAATACTGATGTCGAATCTATCAATCATTTGTTCGTGCGTTATACGTGGACGTGGAGACTGTGGTTATCTGTTTTGGGCTAGTGGGAGGTAAGTCAATGTCCGAACAAGTCAGTCAATGACTGGTTTAAAAACTGGTTTGGCTTATGTCCTGAGTCCAGGTGCATCAGATGGTGGATTTCAGCATTCTACGTAGTGGTTTGGTTTACTTGGGAGGCAAGGAACCTGTCCATTTTTCAAGATAAGAAGCATGAGTTCCCTTACTACTCTAATTTGGTAAAATTCAGAATAGGGTGGTGGTTCAAACACTTTAGCAAAGGTTCGACTGTTCCAATCACCTCCATCTTGTTGAACTTAAAATAGTGTTTTTTTCGAGAAGAAACAGAGAAAAATCTCTAATGCAAAAGTTTGGGTGCCTCCGCTTATGCATTCTCTTAAATTCAATGTGGATACACAGTAGAAATTTCAGCTATTCACAAAGCTGTTTCTCTCTGTGTTTCGAATCCAGCTTTGTTTGGAAAGGAGGTTAGCATCGTGAGCGATTCCAAGGTGGCGGTGTCCTGGGTTAATAGTGACAACATTGGCAATGTAAAGTGTGTGGGTTTGATTTACAACATTTGTTCACTGCTTGGTTCCCTGAGCAGAACCTCTGTAACATGTGACTTTAAAGCTTTCAATACCTTTACTGATATGTTAGCTAAGAAAGATACTACAATGGGGGTGGATATTCTAGTATGGTCGGGAAGATGATGTAGCTTTTTGTTTTTTGGCCTCTTTGCTGTCCTTTTTGCTTTTGGTTTTTCCTAGGTGTTTTCAATTGTTCTGTTTGAGCTCTCTTTGCCCAGTCTTGGTTTTCTTTCTGTTTCCTGTCACTGGCCTCTGCTTGTGATGGTGTTTTGGTGTGGCTTTTTGTAGTTTCCTTGGCTTTGTATGGCTTTTGCCTTAATAAAATTTATGCAGTTAAAAAAAAAAAAAAAAAAAAAAAAACCTTACAGTAAACTGACCAAAGGCCTATTTTCACAAAAAAGAGAGAAAAAGTAGTTGTGAATCAATTCACAGGAGGTCATCCCAATTTAAATCCAGTCTACCAATGCATCAACAACTACAAAACTCAATATTAATACATTTATAACCATAAAAAAAGTCCAATGACAATTTACACTTACTTGGATTATATTTTGCATTTGTTGTTGTTTTTTCACCTACACCATACACATATTGCTGAGAAAAAAGGGCCTCCATTTCTTGAGATTCATGTTGGGTCATAAATGCAGCTGGCTGAGATGACATTCCTACTATAGTATTATAGGAGTTGCCAACCTGTAGTGACATATCAAATTAATATAATACAATTTATTACAAAAACATATTTAAATGTATAAGATTTAAATGAAAGATACAAACATCATATGACATTGTTCTTGTTGGCGGTTGTGATGATTTTGGAACAACATTTCTAGAATTTCCTTGCTAAAAATTAAAATGACAGCATTAACATCATAAAAAAAAGACAAATAAATATATAAATAAATAAACACTGTTAACATCAACCTTAGCTTTGATCCTTGGATTTATTGCTTCAGGATTTTCTGTACAAGTCCTTTTATTGTGCCCCAAAGCATGACATATTCTGCATCTCATACTAGTTACCTTCTTATGAGCTGCAAGCTCTTCTGGCTTTCTTCTCCTTGCAGTTTTAGGCCTACCAGGGCCTCTTTTTTTGGCAAGGTGGCATTATAGTAGTACTTTCAACTTCAGGCCATGCAACCTCATCGGGAATAGAATGGATCATACGTGAGTATGTTCTTAAAAAAGCTTCCTTTTTCAAGTGGGGATCTATGAAATTCATGACATTCATTCCCCAAGTGTTGATACAACACATAGCGTGTTTACATGGAATGTCTGAAACTCGCCACTCCCCACAATCATAGTTCTGTTCATTTAATTTAACTCAAAAATTTCTTAACAATTGTTTCACCTCATACACATCAGTCCCTGCCTTAATTGGAGAGTGTTCTCTAGCCTTTTCTTGCAATGTCTCCATTTTCCTGTGTATAACAGGTGGTAATTCGGTCTTCCATGCATGAGCCTTTGTTCTTCTTTTTTCAAGCTTCTTCATCAACTTTCTCCTTATGCTTTCAAGCATGGTCAATACCTGTTGCCTTTTAAACTTGTTGATAACCCCATTCTAACACTCTGTAATGTTGTTTGTAACATGATGAGTGCAAATGTACGGATCAAATGCATGTCTAGACCAATGCTTAGGGTCGTATTCAATCATATAATTATATGCTTCCTTATCTAGATTCCATATTTTCTACATTGTGGCTTTGAATTCGTGTACATTGCAAGTCTTCACAGCAGCATAAAACAATGTCTTGTATAGAGGTCCTTTCCATTCTGCCTTGAAATTGGCATACATATGCCTTGCACAATGCCTTATTCCAGCATCTGGCCAAAATAACTTCACATCTTGGAGTACACCTTTCTGAAGGTCACTCATGAAACAAGGCATCCTTCTCCCCTCGGCGTGAAGATGTCGATACAAGTGTTCAAGGAACCACCCCCAGCTTTCAGAAGTTTCTCCTTCACAAATACATACAGCAATGGGAAAAATACCACAGTTAGTATCTATCCCCACAATAGACAATAACATCCCACCATATATGTTCTTTAGATGACATCCATCTATGCCGAAAATGAATGGCCTACAGCCTGCCAAATATCCATATTTCTACGTTTTAAAGCTCAAGAAAAACCTCAGAAAGTGTTGCGGTCCACCGGGAAGTGGTTGGTGCAACTTCAACATTGTCACTGAACCTTGATTTTTAATCCTCACAATATTGCCATACTTCAAAAACTTATTGTATGATTCCTTATGGTTTTCATTTGGACCTTCAAGGGCTATTGTTCTTGCCCTATACAACTTCTATTCAGAAAAAGCAACCTTGTAGTCTTTTAACAATTCAGCAGCCAATATACTTATTTTGATATCAGGATTTTCCGTTATGAAAGTCTCATACTTTCGAGCTATCCATGTTACTGTCACTTCCAATCTTTTTGTCTGTCTATTGCATATGTGAGTATGGTTGAAGGATTTAATTTGGTATGTGAAATGATTAATTACGGGAGATGCATGGATCCGCTAAGTGCAATTTCCATTCGCCCCTTTGCATTTTCCAGTCCACGGAGACTTCTCATTTTTCACTCTATCCAAGTCAAATCCCTCTTGTATCACATAGTCACTTGTTGTATATATAATTTCGCCAAGCAGCCACGTCATCAAAGCAGTCAATAAATATCGAGGAACAGGTTGCCACGTCACTCATTGACCAGGTCAAAGAAGAAAACGTGGACCGATCAGCATATCAAGTCAAATGAATCAAAGATGTGTTCGCCAGAGCTAGATATGTACTCGCCAAAGATAGAAGCATAATCGCCAAAGGGTAAAACCCAGGAGGGGAGATGTTCGCCACATCTGTATGCTGGGCACAAACCGACTCAACTGAAACATGAAAATAAACCCTAACTCCCAGAAGATCCATGGGAACAAGGAGCCGCAGAAAAGGAAGGGGCCGAAAGCACAAATCCGTATCTGTTACAACATAGGAATCCGAGTATAAATTAAAAAGAAAATCCTACCTCTAACAGGATAGGATCACATAGTAACCCTAGATTATCATGTATAAATAGAACCACCTATCCCACGAGGAGGGGGTCGAAAAATAACCAATAGAGAGAAAAGCAATAATTCTAGAGATTTGAGTGTGTAATCGAAACAAATAAACTATAGTGATATTTTCTTATCCTCCGGGACGCCGTGGTTTTTTCCCATTCAAGGGTTTTCCACGTAAATTGGTCTCTTGCATGCATTGAATTTCTTTCTTAATTGACGATACTTTTGATTTAATTGTTGGTTGTGTGGTAATCCAAATTTCACCGTCAACAATTGGCGCTAGAAGGAGGGGATTTCGCTTGAACAAAAACTTCGAGGAACCCTTGCGAATTGAGAAACATGAACAATGACAGTGACAAATATGGTAACTCCAGCGGAGATCTAATCGTTGAGCCAACCGCGCCTACAGGAGATAGGGCAGTGACGATCGGGGAACAGTCAGCAGCAACGCCAGGAACTGGGGCAGCCGACCCCGGGGTTCTGCAGCACTTCCAAATTGCATTGGTAAACTTAATCAACGAGGCAAGCAAAATAGGGCTTTCACTTCCTATAGGATTGGGAGTTTCGTCTCCCTATGAGTTAACTACTCCGGGAATCCCACCGCCCAGAAGACTACGGTCGGAAGTTTACATCGCAACCCCTGATGCTCAAGTAAGACAATCCACTGAAGAGACTCTCCAGGGTCACCTAGGGGATTTCAAGGGTAGGAAACAAAGGAAGGGAAAAGATGTGATGAATGAAGAATCTAGGGAGGAGCGGGACCAGATAAGAACACATGGGATCAATTCTAGTGACACATACCAAAGGAACCGGCGGAGACACCGTTCTATCTCGTCCGAAGATAAAAGTCCTCGTCCGAAGATAAAAGTCCTCGTCCACGAAGGGAATTACGATCCAAAAGAGCACGACGGAGAAGATCCGAAAGCACAGAAGATAGAAGGAGCCCGGATGATAGAGGCAATTATGGGAGAATGACAATCAAAAGCAGACTCGATCCAGTAAGGGAACCAACTGGCCAGCGAGATGTCACCTTACAAGAGCTATCAAGGAAGGTTTCAGCGATGGCATGAAGGTATGGTTGCAACGTATCTTCGGATGATGAGTCGAATAGCCCATTCGTTGAAAACATTGCCCGCACCCAATTTTCGGACAGATTTAGAATGCCAACAATTGAGCAGTATAAGGAGAACAGGGATCCGAAGGAGCATGTTCGCCGATTCCGTAACATTATGGCCCAGTATTCATCCAATGACGGACTGCTATGTCTCACCTTCCCGTAAACATTTGGCGACCTCGCCTCCAGGTGGTTTGGAAGACTTCCATCCGGAAGTATAAGCGGTTTCTCGAACCTCAGCAAAGCATTTATAAGGCAATTCATGGGGAGTGTGCAGAGAAGAAAGTCGCTTGCTCATCTATCAAACTTGAAGCAGGAACGCAATGAGTCGATCAAGAAGTATCTAGCAAGATTCGGGAAGGAGGTTGCTCAAATTGAAGACGCTAGTGATGTAGCTGTTATTGCCGCTTTCACCAATGGGTTACAAAGCGGACGATTATCCTTTGACCTACGAAGAGATAAACCGAAAACTTATGAGGAGATGATGGAAATAGCTGGCGATTATGCACTGGCGGAAGAAGAAGAAGTAGCGCAAGGGGGTAGTTACGTACACGGACACAAACCTGACTCAAAATCAGAACATAAGGATGACAAAAAGGTACAATCACGGGACCGCCAGAGAGATGAGAAAGGCCAAAAGGGGCATCCAAGGGAAAGCGGGGGAAACACTCGAGCCAATAGGTTTCGAGGAAGGTACAACCATTGCACCCCTCTAACCGGCGATCCGGAGGAAATACTTTCCGTGGTAAAAGACAAAGGACTCACCAAATACCCTCGGCAGCAATCAGCAAATGCCAGGAAAGATACAACTAAATACTGCCGATTTCACAAAAATCATGGGCATGAGACTTCAAAATGTTTTCAGCTGCGTGATCATATTGAGAGCTTGATCAGAGACGAGCACCTGAAGGATTTTGCTTTGAAAGGGGACAAGCACGGTGGTCGTGAGGACAGCCACCAGGGAAACGGACAGGAAAGAAAAAGTCCAAGGAGAAACAGCCCTAACGCCGCCATAAACACTATTTTTGGCAGACCTCACACTGGGAGAAGCAATCGAGAAAGGATGTTAGAAGTCCGAGAAGTAATGTATGACAGCAGAAGCATGAAGATCAATTCTGTGCAAAGAAACCCCAAGAAAGGAAGAGAAGGACATGACCTCATAATATTTACAGCAGAAGACTCAAACGAAATTGACGCAAAGTCGAATGATGCAATCGTAGTGGGGGTTCGAATAGCACACAGGGATGTCCTTCGAGTAATGATTAACAATGGGAGTTCAGCTGATATTCTAAGTGCTAGGGTATACGATGAGTTACGGCTGGATAGAAAGGACCTAGAGCCCTTCCATGTGCCGTTGAAAGGTTTTGGGGGCGTAGAAGTAAGATCATTGGGAACTGTGAAGCTACCGGTGAGGTTTGGTACAGCACCATGTAGGCGAACAATCCTGCTGGACTTTGTTGTGGTCGACATCCATAATTGGCCGTATGACGCTTTGCTTGGTCGACCGTTTCTTAACAAAGCTCGAGCCATCACTTCAACCCACGCATTGAAAGTAAAGTTCCCTACAGAATTCGGAGTCGGAGAATTAAAAGGGTCACAGGAAATGGCACGTCGTGCCAACCTGTCAATCTTCAAGGATAAGGCAGGGATGGAGACATTAAGCATATTCGAGGTAAACGAGGAAGTGCAGGAGGATAACCCGAAAACTTTTGAATTGGACCCAAGGGGCAAAACGAGCAGAGAAAAGGAAGAGCCAACTGAGTCGATTGTCTTAAACAGAGCAGAACCGGACAAAACAGTCAAGATCGGAGCAAGACTGACTGAACGCGTTAAGAGAGATGTGACAAACTTGTTGAAAGAGTACAGGGACATTTTCGTTTGGAGCCATGAAGACATGCCGGGGATTGAAAGAAGTGTGATTTCACACAACTTGGCTGTGAATGAAAAATGCAAACCAATAGTACAAAAGAGGAGAAGCTTTAACCCAGAAAGAAGTGCGGCAATAAAAGAGGAGGTGTCTAAGTTGCTCGCCGCAAGATCAATCAGAGAGGTTAAGTACCCGGAATGGGTGGCGAATGTAGTTCTAATGAAAAAGAAGAACAGCCAATGGAGGATGTGTGTCGACTTCACCGATCTGAACAAGGCCTGCCCCAAGGATAGCTTCCCGCTACCAAGAATTGACCAGCTGGTCGATGCAACAGCTGGACATGAAACATTAAGTTTCATGGATGCATACTCAGGATATAACCAGATAAAAATGCACAAGCCGGATGAGGAGAAGACAGCGTTCACCACAGATCAAGGGTTATACTGTTACACAGTCATGCCATTTGGCTTGAAAAACGCTGGAGCAACTTACTAGCGCTTAGTCAACAAAATGTTCGCCAGACAGATAGGAAGAAATATGGAGGTTTACGTTGACGACATGCTGACAAAAAGCATCACAGCAGATAAACATATAGATGACCTAAGAGAGACATTCGATGTGTTGGTTAGGTATGGAATGAAGTTGAATCCGGCGAAATGCGTGTTCGGCGTACCATCTGGGAGATTTCTAGGATATCAAGTGCATCAAAGAGGAATAGATGTGAACCCTGAAAAAATCCAAGCACTGGCCAAAATGGTCTCACCAAGAACTTTGAAGGACGTCCAAAGACTCACAGGGTGCCTGGCATCGCTGAGCAGGTTCATAGCTAAATCAACGGACCGATGCCTACCATTTTTCAAAGCCCTAAAGAAAGGAAAGGGGGTCGAGTGGAACGAGGATTGTGAAAGAGCTTTCCAGGCTTTGAAGGATTACCTCGGGCAAGCACCGCTGCTATCAAAACCAGAAACAGGAGAAACATTGTATATGTACTTATCCGTCTCTGAAGCAGCAACAAGTTCCGTGCTGGTAAGACAAGAGGAGGGGATCCAGAAACCAATATACTACACCAGTAAAGCACTGTTACCAGCCGAAACCAGGTACTCGCCGGCCGAAAAAATGGCAGTCGCCCTAATAACAGCAGCAAGGAAGTTAAGGCCATATTTCCAAGCTTATAAAAGCGGAGTATACACCAACTGCCCACTGAAATTAATTCTGTAAAAACTAGAAGTATCCGGTCGATTGACGAAGTGGGCGATCGAGTTGAGTGAATTCGATGTAGAGTATCTTCCAAGGACAGCAATCAAAGCCCAAGCAATGGCAGACTTTGTAGCAGAGTTCACCGAGCCAAGCATGGAGGTGGCAAGGATGATGGTGGAGCAAAACAAGAAAGTATTCAAATGGCAACTCCGCGTTGACGGGTCGTCAAACAAGCACGACAGCGGGGCATGGGTAGTGGTGTCAACCCCGGAAGGAGACTCAGTCGAATGTGCCTTGCGTTTTGACTTCAAAGCTACTAACAATCAAGCTGAATACGAGGCACTCATAGCAGGACTAAAAGTTTGCACAATGCTAGGAGCAGATGAAGTGGAAATCTTCAATGACTCTCAAGTTGTTGTCAATTAGGTGCTAGATGAGTACCAGGCGAGAGATGAAAGCATGATCGCCTACCTGGAATTAACAAAGGAGCTACTGGAAAGATTCAAAGAATACAGAATTGTTCAGATCCCCAGAGAAGAAAACGAACAGGCTGACGCCTTGGCCAAATTAGCATCCGCCAAGATCAACATTTTGCCCAGAACTATTCCTATGATCCGCCTGCTGCAGCCGAGTATAGTCAAACCGAAGGAAGTTGGGGCAGTCTTTGGTGAAAGAGATAGCTGGATCACATCAATCAAAGAGTACCTCATCAATGATGTACTCCCAAGTGATCCATTAGAAGCAAAACGATTGAAGTACAGAGCTACAAGATATTCAGTACTCAATGGAGAACTGTACAAAAGGGGGTACTCAAGGGCGCTACAGAGATGTGTCGGGCCCGAAGAAGCAGAAGGTATCCTAAGAAGCATACATAGTGGAAATTACGGGAATCACGCTGGGGGTGCCAGCCTAGCCCACAAAACATTAAGGCAGGGTTTTTACTGGCCAGCATTATTCACCGACGCTAAAAGAGTGGCAGCAAGATGTGAGGCGTGTTAAAAAATTGCCAATAACATCCGCCAACCACCTGAACTCTTGCAGAGTATTACCTCGCCTTGGCCATTCGCCATATGGGGAATTGACCTGATTGGCCCAATGCCAACAGCAACTGGAGGAGCGAAGCATGCCATAGTAGCCGTGGATTATTTTACGAAGTGGGTAGAAGCCGAACCATTGGTGCATATAACGGAAGCAAACGTTATAAGCTTTGTAAAGAAAAATATCCTGTACAGATTCGGGATACCAAACACTATCATCACAGACAATGGGACCCAATTCGATGGCAACAAATTCAGGGAGCTATGTAACAAGTATGACATCAACAACTACTACGCCTCCCCAGCACATCCGCAGACGAATGGCCAAACTGAAGCAGTGAACAAGATCATAAAACACAATCTGAAAGCTAAATTAGCAACGAAAAAAGGTAGCTGGGCAGATAAACTACCACAGGTACTCTGGGCATATCGAACCACAGAAAGGGGTTCAACAGGTGAAACCCCATATTCCATGGCTTACGGGGCTGAAGCTGTCATTCCTGTGGAAACATCTTTCTCTTCACTAAGGGTACAACTCTTTCAACCGGAACTCAACATTGATATGTTAAGATGCGGTCTGGATGAATTAGAAGAAAGAAGAGAGTGCGCACAAATAAGAAACACTGCGTACCAACAAAGGGTAGCCAGATATTATAACTCACATGTACGTGAAAGGAGGTTCACGCTTGGCGACTTGGTGCTGAAGAGGGTGAACCCAAGAACAAGAGACAAAGCTGCAGGATCACTCGCGGACAAATGGGAAGGGCCCTATCAAATTACAGGCATAGCTGGTCACGGGGCATATCGCATTACTCGAGAGGGTTTAGGCGAACTACCTCGGCCATGCAATGCGTAGTACTTGAAGATATATTACCCTTGACTTCTCGCTTACTTTTAGGATTTATTTCAATCTTTTTATTCTTAGACAGTTTTCATTTTGGCATCTTTATCTGTGACTATGTTAACGAGTTGCAGCAAGTATTCAATAAAGAGTAATTCATTACTGAAGATTCGTGATTTGACTCGCCAGTCACAAAGGGCATTCGCCGTCATACATCACTACCATCGCGTACAGATAAATCTCGTACTCGCAGCAAACTGGCGAGAAGAATAAAATCCCAAGTTATAAAAATTGGCAATCGCCATTACAGAAAAAGTAAAATCCCTAAAAAAGACAAGCGAAAAGCACGAAGGAGACGTCCCAATAATATGCTAAAACTCAACAATGGCAGCTGACTAAATAACATGTTAAAAACTTAGTCTATAGTCGGATACGTCCTGACAAACACTGAGTACGCCGAAACTCAGCAATTGCAGCTGAATAAAGCTGTAAAATATGCTTAAAATATGCTAAAAACTTGGTGAAGCACTAAGTAAGCCGAAAACTCAGCAATGGCAGCTGAATAAAGCTGTAAAATATGCTAAAAACTTGGTGAAACACTAAGTAAGCCAAAAACTCAGCAAAGGCAGCTGAACAAAAATAGAGATAGAGGAGTTATAAAATAATTTATAGAATCAAAAAGTCATTTACACTCAAAGGTTCAAGAAAGATATAAATATTTACAAATTGAAGACCTAATCTCAACTAGCTGCAGGAGGTCTCTCGGTATCTTCCTCATCTTCGATCTCCTCTTCAGAAGGCCAAGTAATTTCTTCGTCCCCATCCGGCATAAAAGGTCCATAATCCCTACCGGCAACAAGACCCAAATCAGGTTCAGCACCAGAACTAGAAAAGCTGCCATTCTGGCCGGAGTAGTAAGTGTTGAAAACACACCTAATGGGAATTTCCAAATGCATAGGATGAGGCTCAGTCCTGTTATAACGGCAGTGGGCTTTCCATCGTTTTATCTGATCTTGAATCGAACCCACTCCGCTGGCCATATGCTGTTTAAGAGACCTGTCAAAGCGATTTAAAGCCTTTTCATTCGAATGGTCCTTCATGGCGAAGAACTTCTTCGACTGCCTCATGCCCCGTTCAAATTCACGCAGCAAAAGCACATCATAGGCAGGGGATCTCTTAAAACGATCAACTGCTTCAACCTCCAGCACGGCCTTGAAATCATTCAAGATAACTTCATGCGAGGACAACTGGTTGCGCAGGTCCAAAGCCTCACGCTCAGCTCCCTCTTTTACCTCCTCAGCTAGTCACTCGGCCTCAAAACGTGCTGCGAGTGATTCTTGATTAGCGGAAAGTTGCTCTCGCAGCGAACGAATCTCTTCCTCAGCAGCGGCTAATTTATCTTCAGCAACCAGTTGGGCTGAAAGATAACCATATGTAGATTCCCTCAACTGAGCAAGTTACTGAGTATGAACTTCCTCAGCAGAGAGTTTCTCAGCTGCCAAAATAGAAGTTTGTTCCCGCAGGCGTTTCACATCCCTCGAAAGGAAATTCCCCCGCCTATAGGTGTCAGTCAACTCAGACATCATCTGAAAAGAAAAACAGTCAAGTTAGGAAACATGCGAACGAAAAATACAACATGAATACCGCAAGAGACTCACCAGGGAGTGGCAATTGAAGAAAAATTCCATTTTCTTGTTACAAGACCTGCTCTTCACATGCTCCCAACCCTCACCAACATAAACGTTGTTGTTCATAATATGTGAGCAAATCTCCGCAGCTGTGAAGTCTGAAAGGGAAACAGACCTTTCTCCCTCACCAACTTCGGTTGGATCCACGGGAGGAACTTCATGGGCAATACCCGAACCTGACGCAGAAGCCCCAGTTTGCTTTGATGGCTCCAGTTTATCAGCTGGCCCTGGCTAACTAGATGGCCCAGGTTGATTAACAGAAGATACATTCGGCTCACCCACAGCCACCGAAGGAGAAGCTGCACCAGTCGGGGAGGAAGCAGGAACATTCGACCTATTAACTCCTTCAGAAGGTGAGGACACCACCGCACTCACCCCACCAGCAGGAGCCTCAGGAACAGGTGTTTGAGTAGAAGGAGTTTCAGCGAATACAGGTCCATCAGCACCCTCCTCGTCCGAAGAAACAACATACTGCACAACTCTTGATGCCCTCTTCAAAGGTCGAGCAGTGTGATCAGGGGTGCCCTCAGCTGGGCGTTTGCCTCTACCGGTCCTAAGAGTTAGGTCATTCGCAGGATCAAGAAGAGTTTCAGGGACATCTACGTCAAAAATAGGAGTATCACTGACTAACCATGAAACTCTAACTTTCTCTTTTCCCTTACGGCTGGAGGTAGCTGCAGGAGTAGTCGCAGCAGCAGTAGTAGTCGCAGCAGAAATGTTCACAGCTGCCTTTATATACATAGGTGGTTGTCCCGATTCGACCCCACCCTCGGGAATATCACCAGCTTCCTCGCCATCGGAGAGATCGCCACCATCCGGGCTAGCAACTCCTTCCTTGGCCAAACCAGCAGTATGTCTTTTACTGGCAGCCTCAGAATTTTTCACTGCCTGGGCTTGTAAGTCACAGACAGTATCAAAGTCACACACTACAAGAAAAATCACCAAATATTAGCGATGGGAAAAACAAAGCTATGAAACCAAAGAAAGGTGGTAAAACTTACGACGAGGAAGTCTGGCGGGTAAGCGCGAAAAAAGTCGCTGAGCGATCATTTTATCCTCATCCAGAAGAAATGGACGGCCCCTTTCATCTAAAGGAAGGATGGCCGCAGTAGCGAGATAAGATATCTCTCCGTCCAACAATACTGGGATGGCCTTCGACCAAGTATCGGGAGAAGTAAAGTGTCGGGGAACCTTCTTCACCGCAAGATTCAGGCGACCACGGGCGGACATGTTTCTACCCCATTCGCCGCCAACAAAGAACCAGCTGTTCTTCCATCTGTTATTTGAGGTAGGGAAACCCCAAATAAATCCTTTCTTCTTCTCATCACCAGAAATCTCTATTTGCCCAGGATTCGCCACTCCCTCTGGAATCCAATTCTCCACGGACGAAGAAAGAAGAAAGTAAGTCCCACTGTTGCCCGCCTGCCTTAAAGTATAGAAGTGGCGAATCTCACGAGGCGTAGAAGGGTCATAACCTTTTAACTTCCACATTAATCCCAAACACATAAGAATCCTATAGCTATTCGGGGTAAGTTGAGCGGGTGCAATTCGAGCCTCCGCAAGAAACCTAGCGATAAAAGGCTGAAGAGGAAGGGTTACCCCACAACTGAGCATAGCACCATAAACGGCGACTACATTTTTGGGAGGATTCCATGCTGCTCGATTGCCCGATAGTATCAAAGTTACTGAGTCGGGAATTGCAAAGCGACTCCTATACTTGCGGAGTTCATCCTCGCCCACCATATTAACTTCGGTGTTGAAGGAACACGGACGATCAAACGAGAAGTGCAACCTATCCCAACGATGGTCTTCAACATCAGAATCAATAGTTGTCTGCGCATCCAGTAAGGACCCGCGAGGAACCCTAGAGGCGCGTCTTTTGCTGCCACCTGGTTTGGAAGATCTCGACATCACTGGAGAATCACTATCGGAAGACGAAGGAGAAATGTTAGGGATAGAATCATCTTCAAAAGATGGAACATAAACAGAAAGAGGGACCGGAGAATCTGGGTGAAAATTATGAATCAAAGATTCGATTCTGTCCGCAGTACGTTTGTCACCAAGCTCTATAGCTTGCATCATTTGATTAAAAAGAGAAGAACGTAAGGAGGGATTCATGAAAACTCACCAGAAAAACCCTAGGATCAGAGAATGAGCAGGAGATTTGGGGACGCCAAGATAAAGCACGATCAAGTTCAAAATGAGCTGTTCGACAATGAAATCAAATAGAAGAAATTTATGACAGAGGTTTCTAAGGGAAAAGAAGGAAAGACAATGAAGGAACTCTGCTTTGAGAGAAAAAAAAAAGATTAATGAAGATATGAGAGGATAGAGAAGAAGGAGAAACGGTCGGACATTAAAAGGGGGAGTTTTTGAAATTCAAAAAAGAAAAAAAATCAGATAAAAGACATTTGGTTAAAGTGAGCGACGGTCACAGTAACTTACCGCAACAGCCACCGCCAAGTAACAGACATGTTGCACCTCGGGGATCACCAAGCAGTCAAAATATGTCTTCACCTGTGAAGTGATTGGAAGCGCCAAAGTTTGTGTGGCTGAAATTAAAAGCTTGCACCGGAAGAATCAACCAATTAACTCAACACGTGGTAAAAAGGAAAAAATGGGGGAATTATTTGCAAAATGCGCCAAAATGTTATAAGCATGGATATAAATACTACTCGCTGAGGCAAACGAATTAGAAACCCAAGTCGTTCGCTCAAGCTCGAAATATTTATGGGGGTATTGTTGTATATATAATTTCGCCAAGCTGCCACGTCATCAAAGGAGTCAATAAATGCTAAGGAACAGGTTGCCACGTCACTCATTGACCAGGTCAAAGAAGAAAACGTGGACCGATCAGCATATCAAGTCAAATGAATCAAAGATGTGTTCGCCAGAGCTAGATATGTACTCGCCAAAGATAGAAGCATAATCGCCAAAGGGTAAAACCCAGGAGGGGAGATGTTCGCCACATCTGTATGCTGGGCACAAACCGACTCGACTGAAACGTGAAAATAAACCCTAACTCCCAGAAGAACCATGGGAACAAGGAGCCGCAGAAAAGGAAGGGGCCGAAAGCACAGATCCGTATCTGTTACAACATGGGAATCCGAGTACAAATCAAAAAGGAAATCCTACCTCCAACAGGACAGGATCACGTAGTAACCTTAGATTATCATGTATAAATAGAACCACCTATCCCACGAGGAGGGGGTCGAAAAATAACCAATAGAGAGAAAAGCAATAATTCTGGAGATTTGAGTGTGTAATCGAAACAAATAAACTATAGTGATATTTTCTTGTCGTCCGGGACGCCGTGGTTTTTTCCCATTCAAGGGTTTTCCACGTAAATTGGTCTCTTGCATGCATTGAATTTCTTTCTTAATTGACGATACTTTTGATTTAATTGTTGGTTGTGTGGTAATCCAAATTTCACCGTCAACATCACTAATCACTTACCGAAAGTGTTCTAGATCATTGAATAACATCCCAACCTCTAGTGTGATTCTACCACCTTGATTCTCCCTAAAATCCCTCCCTCTAATCTGGCCTGAATGAGCTCTCTTATTAGTATCACTGTCATCATCAAATGATCCTACAGGTGTTTGGGGCTCATCTTCTGATTCAATGTCTAACATCTCATATTCATTATCCTCTTCCAACCCACTACCACGCTCTTGCTTAACAAACACATCCGCATCATCAGATGACTGTAGTATGGGAGCTGTTGGTGGTTGTCCATTTAATGACAACAGTTCCATATCAAAATGTATGATATAGGTATCATGTTGCCCAAACTGGTAGAAAACTTCCAACAGATCGCTATCTGATTCCACTAACCTCATTTCACCACTCCAAGGAAGATAAGCATGAGTTATGTATTTGTCATGTTATGGATTAAAATCTTTACCGACCTCTCCCATTGTAGCCTTCCATAACATGTAAAAGTTGAAATAATTAGGATCAATGCTACCCAATTTATGTTCTTGGTTATTTAAGTTGATGTATAGTGTATACATCTCCAACCTTAAAAAAAAATATAATATATCATGTCTGTAAAACCCTAAAAAACAATATATCATATCTGTAAAGCCCTAAAGTCTATAAAATAGCTTTAATAACAAAACAAAAAAAAAAGTGTTTAAAAAGAACAAACTTTTAGTAAAAAAAGGGGCAAATATTTGAAATTAATTGTTCAAAAAGTTTAGTAATATAGACGTGTAAAACAACCAGAGAAAAAAAAAACAAGTTTTTCTTCAATAATTCGAACTAAAGCTTAAATCACGGTTGTAAACAAAAATAACTGTACAAATTATGACAAAATCAAACAAACTTTTCTTATAAACCGAAGAAAAAACATCATAACTATAACATATCCACCAAACAAAATGGTTACAAAGCCATAATTTACATTATTAAACGATCTCTAGCAATTTGTATTCAAAATAAAACAAACTCAAGGATTAAAACACAACAAAACACCAAAAAAATATGTTCACAACATGAACCCAAACCCAAACAAAATATATCATGTCTGTAACTATTAAACAGCAAACAATCAATGTATAATAAAACCCTAAAGTCTATAAAATAGCTTTAATACAACAACAACAACAACAACAAAAACTTTTAGTAAAAAAAAAAAGAAGGCAAATATTTAAAATTAATTGATCAAATTTTTAGCAATACAGACATACAAAATAGCCAGAGAAAAAAAAAATTCATCTATAATTCGAACTACAACTTAAATCACTATTGTAAGCAAAAATAACAGTGCAGATTATGACAAACTCAAACAAACTTTTCTTATAAAACGAAGAAAACATATCATAACTATAACATATCCACCAAACAAAATGGTTACAAAGCCATAACTTAACATTATTAAGCGATCTCTAACACTTTATATTCAAAATCAAACAAACTCAAGGATTAAAACACAACAAAACAACAACAACAAAATCTGTTCACAACATGAACCCATACCCAAACAAAAAGACAACAAAAAAAGTCTAACCTTTCAAAGGGTAACACACTAGCCTTGGTGATAAAGAAAGATAGAAGCTTGGTGATTTTTGAAAAATGGAAGCTTTTGGTGTTTGAACAATCTGGAATCAATTTTTGAGAGTGGCAGAGTTTTGTTTACTGAAGAGTTTTTCTGAGAATGGTGTCTGTTCAAACGGTTGGCTGATGGAAGTGAAATGATGTTTGAGGCGGCTATTCACATTTCCCAATTTTTTATTTTTCATTTTTTTTTCCTAATATTGTAAAAGTCAATTTTGCCCTTAATACTCAAACGGAATGCTAATAGTGTTAGTCCATAGGGGAGGTTTCTAAAATAAAAACATTTGTAACCATACATCTAATAATGGTTCAAAGGGGTGGGGGGTTTAATATTAAACCTTTCTCCTATTAATATGAGTAATAATACATTTACTATTTATTATTATTATTATTAAATATTTAATTTTTCATATTTTTTTTTGGTACTTCTCATATTTAATCTAATAATTAATAGATATATTTAAATTATTAATAAATATCGGCTTGCATTCCAATAATCGTTGACATAGCAACAATATCAAGGGACTTGCTTCCTATGTGGCATAAAAATAGACTTGATAGACAATCAACTCAAAATTTGGTCTCAAATGATTTTGTCTAAAACACATTTTTTTTTTTAGTGACGTGTCCATTTTTTTTCCTATTTTATTTTTAATTTCATTTCCTTACCAAAAACAGATGAAAAATTAATGTCAGTTTTAAATACTTGATGAATGCTGAGTCAACCGTAAAAATAGTTGTGCAACAGACCGTCTAAAAGTAGACGGTCATGTTGACAATATCTAATATTTTTTTTGCCACGTCAGCTTAAGGTTGAATATGCACAGCTGCATTGGAGAATGATTTATTGATAGAATGTCTATTAATCCTACGTGGCATCTCTTTTTTTCACAAGTCACTATTGCATTGAGGTCCAATGCAAGAGTGGCTTATGGAAAAAAAAATGCCACGTAGGATTAATAGACATTCTATTATTAAATCTTTCTTCAATGTAGTTGTGCATATTCAACATCAAGCTGACGTGGGAAAAAAAATATTAGATATTGTCAACATGACCTTCTACTTTTAGGCCTTTCAGAACATCTCTAATGGTGATGTAGCTTGCATTTGAAAAAAAGACTTAGGCCCAGTTTGGCATTGCTTACCCAGCTGCTTTTGGGACCAAAAGTGATTCCGGACCAAAGATAGTGTGTTTGGTAAAATCGTGGGGAAGTGCTTTTAGTCACTTTTAGCTTCTCCCAACTGAGTTTTTGAGAAGCTACAAATACATGCTTTTGGATTTTGGCTTCTGCTTTTAGAAAACACGCTACAGTGACATTAAATGAAATTTTATCAAGTTTCTAATTTTGTCCTTGCCTTTAACGAAATTTACCAAAATCAGACAGCAGCCTCATCAGAAAGCATCCTCTCCTTCGTTCAATCATTCTCGTTTCCAGCTCCATTCTCCATTGTTGAAGCTTCCATTTCTTTCTTCTCTCTTGCAAATCAAAGCAGCCACAATTTCTCTTCTGAAATTTCTCTCACTTTCAAGTTCTAATTTCGTTATTGCAGGTAATGTGTAATGTGCTCATGTTTTAGGGTTTGATTTTGGGGTTTGATTTTGAATTGGAGTTTTTGGGATTTTTATCTCATTTTAGGGTTATAATTTCGTTTATTGCAGGCTGAGGATCCCTCCATCCCTCCATCTCAGTCAGTTCTCTCTCGGCCTTGCATTGCGCAACCAAAAGGGTAAGTGGTCCTCTGCTTTAAATCATGATTAATTGGATTTCTTCACTGAGTTTTGGGAGATTTTTTGACTCTTGTGTGTTTCTTCTATTCTCTTGTTTGCGTGAGCTGGTCTCTTCTGTTGTGTTTGTTTGCTGTTCCCTGTGTGTGTTTTTCGTTTCTTGTTGTGCGATTGGGGGTTGTGCTGCTGCATTTGGCTACAAAGAAATTACCAAACAATCAAGATTTATTACCAGGTTGTCATGTTTCGATTTCATAGTTTTTCTTTGTTTTGAAATTGATAATTAAGAATTACAACTTGAAGAATTGCTATTGATGAAAAGGGTTGTTTTTCATTAATTTATCTCAAAGTTAGGCTATAATGAAGGGATCGTAAAAGAATAAGTGGTTGATAGACTGATATTGATATTATGAATCACTTTTGAGAATATCTTGAATCAAATGGCTCTGTTTTTCAGAATTGCAAAAACTTTCATGATATAAACAAAACAAAACAAATGACCTTACACTATCAAAATTAATGAAACAAGATAAATTATTGAAATAAGATAAAATTGTTGAAATAATTATGTAACTGAAGTCTATTGACTTAACAAAACTAATGACCTTTCTTAAGTAGATTTGTTTTATGGAATTAGGCCTGAGCCAGATTGAAGCAAATCAGATGCTCTCAAAATTCTTTGTAAAGGAGGCTGAATCCAACTCTTTCTTAGATTATCATCCTCCATCCACACATAATCTGGAGATGGTCTCTCAATTCTCCGAAAATCAACACAGTTGAAAGAAATTTCCCATGTTTCCTTTTATCTCAAAATTATTATTATTTTTTGTTTCTCTTTGGCTAAATGGTATCAGTTACAAGTGTAGAGATCAGTGCTGTTTGTTGCCTTTTGTTGCCTTTTGTTGCACTGTCTTTGGGGCTTGTGGCTTGTTTTGTTGGCTGGGCTGTCTGTTGCTGTTGTGTTTGCCTTTTGGCTCTTGGTTCTCCTTTTTAATAAAATTTGCTTGTTTGCTGAAATTTGCTGAAATTTCCTAAATGGGTTCTAGAACTGGTTTGCTAAAATTTGCTTGAGTGGGAAGATGTTTAGTAAAATGTTAGTTTTGTGATCAATGGACAGAACACATTGTGTGATTGTGTGCTGTAAATTAGTGATGAAAAAGATGGGATAGAGATTTTGATGAAAGTGAAAATTACTTAAGTGAAGAGGATAATGAAGAAATGGAGGTCAATGCATATAAAGAAGATGGTTCGGGAAGACGAGAAATGGAAATGTTAAGAAATGTAATTGCACAAAGTTTAATGAGTGCACGCACTTAGCAATTATTTGTAATTATTCGTACGAAAAAACTCATGTAATATGTTCCATAACGTTATGTTTGATAGTTTTCGTTTATATAATATATCCTTTTGGGTTTGCGTTGTTTATATATACATTGTTTATATACATATAATACTGTAATCACAAGCTTATGACATTGGGTGGTGGGTATGACATTACATATAATACTGGAATAAAGTTTGCATATGTTTATAATTAGCAATAAAATACCCATCAGAATCAGCTTTTGTTCTCCACTTCCAGTTCTTGTATTGTAGCATACATACAACAATCTTGATTATTTAACTTGCAATTATGTTTCTCCCTTTCCCCTGTAATATAAACAAGAGAATCAGAGGAATGGACAACAACAAAAATTAACAAAAAGGCACTATATTCATGGGAAAAACCATATTCAATAACTTTATCATATGTTAATCTACACTTGAAGGAGAAATAATTTTATTATATCATTATTAATATTTTGCAGAAAAGGAGAAATAATAATTATTATTATTATTATTTTAGTTCCAAATATTAACCTTCATTTTCAATTATTAAAATTCCTATAAAAAAAATTATCTTGAAATTCATCAAAGAATTATAGTGGACAAGGACAAGTTTCATTACAATTGTCCTTTTAGTAATTTTACACACTCACAACACTTTTTACTTCAGTTTACCAAACACATTGAAATTGTTTTTGGTTCTCACAGCACTTTTGAAAATCAGTTTACCAAACACTCAGCTGATTAAGCAATTTCCCCCACAGCAAATCTAAAAGCACTTCCCCCCACAGCACAACAATGCCAAACTGGGCCTTAATGGTACGGATGCCCCCTGAATTGTTCGCGAACTGCTGATATGCCCCCTGAATTCTTAAAATGGTCACTAAACCCCATGAATTCTCATTTTCTTTGTAGCAAAGGCCCAAAGCCTAACGCCGTCCATTTTTTTGTCATGGCAAATTGCAATAAGTTCCCTTGATTATATAGATAATTGCACAAAACCAGAAACAATATAATAATATGACCTATATACACCTCTGACCAAATTTAAAAAATCAAATTTAAAAAAAAATAATTAAATTTGAAATAATTGTTAAATAATAATAAAATTCTGAATTTAATTTTCTGAATAATTTAATTATCTTTTTTATTTAAATATCCCTAAATGTTTAATAATAATAATAATAATGATGATGATGATGATGATAATAGATATTTGAAAGTCATTGTTATTAAGTCATAATTATTCCAATTCCACTCATTAGTTAGTACGTATGTTTTGGGGTTGT